>OY787620.1:5829539-7062973 GCA_963678935.1 Umbilicus rupestris | reverse complement strand
CACAAAACAAACAGAAAAATAAAATAGGCGGAAATAAAACGTGTCGGGTTACCTCCCGACAAGTGCCTTTGTTTAACGTCGTTGGCTCGACTGTACCTTGTTACGTGCCAAAACGTGTGTCTGCAACCTCCCCCACTCTTGCTCCCGAGTGTTCCTGCGCCAGCGTGTGTGTCGCGATCTCATTGGTCCTGTGCAAAGGGTAAAATGGAAGGTCAGTAGGTGATAAATTATGCGTAACGAGGGTAGATGCAGAGGGAGAAGAAATGTGAGCTATGATCTTCGGTTCTCCCTCTGGTGCATCTGGTGGTGCCTCTGGCGCGTCAGCTGGCGCATCGATTATCTCTGGTTCTGCCAGCTCAATGTCGCGTGCTGTGTTATCCCAAGGTTCTCCTAAGTACCGTTTGACTCTCTGCCCATTAACCTGAAAACGATGCCGGTGCCCGTCTTCTAACTCGATTGTTCCGTAGGGGAAAACCTTGGTGACGGTGTATGGACCCGTCCACTTGCTGCGCAACTTTCCAGGCATGAGCTTCAGGCGTGATGAAAATAACAGTACCTGGTCTCCTGGTTCAAATGTGCGCCGGAGGATATGCTTGTCATGATACGCTTTGGTGCGCTCCTTGTAATCGCGCAGTCCTTCATACGCGTCCAGGCGCAGCTCTTCTAGTTCGCTCAGCTCAAATGCGCGTTCTTTTCCTGCCTCATCCAAGTTCAGGTTGCAAATACGCAAGGCCCAATACGCCTTGTGCTCGAGCTCTACTGGCAGGTGGCAGGCCTTCCCATAGACCAGCCGAAATGGCGAAGTCCCAATGGGCGTCTTATGCGCAGTGCGGTATGCCCATAGCGCATCATCCAGGCGCTAGCTCCAATCTTTGCGTGATGGCCTCACAGTCTTTTCCAAGATGCGCTTGATTTCTCTGTTAGACACTTCGGCCTGCCCATTCGTTTGTGGATGGTAAGCGGTGGACGTCTTGTGGCGCACCCCATAGTGCTTGAAAACTTGCGCCACAATCCTGTTGCAGAAGTGCGTCCTCTGGTCGCTGATGACTGCCTTAGGTACTCCATACCTGCAAAATATGTTAGTTCGGAGAAAGTCAGCGACAGTCTTACCATCATCCTTGCGCGTGGCCTTAGCTTCGACCCATTTGGATACGTAATCCACGGCCACCAGTATGTACTCGTAGCCGGCAGATGGGGGAAATGGACCCATGAAGTCGATTCCCCAAACATCGAACACTTCATCCACCAGAATCGGGGTCTGCGGCATCTCGTTGCGCGCGGATATTCCTCCTGTGCGCTGGCACCTGTCGCAATTCCTGCAATGGTCATATGCGTCTCTGAATAGGTGCGGCCAGTAGAATCCGCAGTCCAAGATTTTCCTGCTCGTGCGCTTGGGACCAAAGTGCCCTCCACAAGCGTGCGCATGACAAAACATCAAGACAGAGGTAATCTCATGGTCAGGAACGCAACGCCTTAATATCTGATCTAGACCTATTCTAAGCATGTAAGGATCATCCCAAAGGTAATGCTTGGACTCATGTTTCAATCGCATGCACTGAGTTTTATTGAAATGCGGAGGAAACGCACCTGTGACCAGGTAATTTGCGATATGCGCATACCATGGTACCTTACCTGTCAGCGCCATCAGGTGCTCGTCAGGGAATGTCTCCTTGATCTGCCCTAGCTCCTCCTCCTTGACGATCCTGCTCAGGTGATCAGCGACTGTATTTTCCGTGCCCTTCTTATCTTTGATCTCCAAGTCGAATTCTTGAAGCAGGAGCACCCAGCGCATCAGGCGCGGCTTGGTCTCCTTCTTGGACATGAGGTAGCGGATAGCTGCGTGGTCAGTGTAGATGATGACTCTTGCGCCTAGGACATAAGCTCGGAACTTCTCCAGCGCAAATACAATTGCCAGAAGCTCCTTTTCCGTGGTGGTGTAGTTCCTCTGCGCAGAGTCCAGCGTGCGCGATGCATAGTAAATGGCGTGCGGCTTCTTGTCCACGCGCTGCCCCAAGACTGCACCCACTGCGTAATCGCTTGCGTCACACATCAGCTCAAATGGCAGGTTCCAGTCTGGTGCGCGCATCACTGGCGCACTGGTCAGCGCTTCCTTCAGCTTATCGAACGCCGCCCTGCACTCATCAGTAAAATCGAAACACACATCTTTTTGCAACAGGTTAGACAGGGGTATACAAATTTTAGAGAAATCCTTAATAAAACGCCTGTAAAACCCAGCATGCCCTAAGAATGATTTCACGTCGCGCACGTTGGTGGCATAAGGCAGATTAGAAATAAGATCTATTTTAGCCTTGTCTACCTTAATACCCTCCTCTGAAATGATATGTCCTAGTACTACTCCGTGCGTGACCATGAAATGACATTTTTCGTAATTGAGCACTAAATTCTTAGAGATGCAGCGCGCTAAAACTTTATCTAGATGAGTTAAACATGCATCAAAGGTACTCCCATATACAGTGAAATCATCCATGAACACTTCTATGCATATACCAATCATATCAGAAAAAATGCTCATGACCAAGCGTTGGAATGTACCTGGCGCATTGCACAGCCCAAAAGACATGCGCCGAAACGCAAACGTACCGAACGGGCATGTGAATGTGGTCTTCTCTTGATCCTCCGCAGCTATGGGTATCTGGTTGTACTTTGAATATCCATCCAGAAAACAAAAATAAGGCTTACCTGCTAAGCGATCCAGCATCTGGTCCATAAAGGGTAACGGGAAGTGGTCCTTGCGCGTGACAGCGTTCAGCTTCCTGTAGTCGATGCACATGCGCCAGCCAGTTTGAATGCGCTTGGGAACTAGTTCGCCCTGCGCATTCTCTTCCACTGTGATTTCTCCTTTCTTTGGCACAACATGCACCGGGCTGACCCATTTGCTGTCCGAAATTGGGTAGATGACCCCTGCGCCAAGCAATTTCAGGACTTCCTTTTGCACTACCTCCATCATGTTTGGATTCAACCTGCGCTGAGCCTCCCTGGATGGTTTAGCACCATCTTCCAACAGAATTCTGTGCATGCACACGTCTGGGCTCACTCCGCGCAGATCAGCAAGAGTCCATCCTATAGCGCGCTGGTTCCTGCGCAGTACCTGTTGTAAGCGCGCCTCCTGCTCTTCTTCTAATCCCTTCGTGATGATCATTGGCAGGGTGTCCTCATCTCCCAAGAAAATGTACTTGAGGTGCTCTGGGAGTTGCTTCAGTTCGATCTTGGGTGCTTGTTCAATAGAGGGCAAGATTTTGTTAGCGGTGCAAATATGAACTATATCAAGTACCTGTGTGGGTGCTGGTTCGGCACTGCTTGGCTCCTCCTCTTGCTCCTCCAGCTCTGCCTGTGTCAGTAGCTCTGGTCCTATGGTTGCGCTCGCACACTGCGCTTCTGCGACTAGATCGTCAATGCTGTCCATCGCGTGCACGGTAGCGTCCTCATGTGGGTGCTACATCCCCTTGAATATGTTGAAATGGATTTCTTCGCCATCTACCTCCCTGGAGAGCGTGCCCCTCCATACGTCTATCTTTGTGCGCGCGGTCATCAGAAATGGTCTGCCTAGGAGGATTTGCGCACTGCTGACGCTTGATTCACCCTCCATTTCGAGCACATAAAAATCTGCTGGGAAGACCAGCTCTCCTACGCGAACTAGGACATCTTCTATCATGCCTGCAGGTTGTTTGCACGATCTGTCTGCTAGCTGAATGGTGAGATCTGCAGGCTTAAGTGGTCCAAGGCGCAATGTCGTATATAGAGAATAAGGTAGCAAATTGATGGATGCGCCTAAATCGATCATGCAATTACTCACTGTGGTCTTACCTAGCGTGCATGGGATAGTAAATGTACCTGGATCTCGGCACTTGGGTGGTACCTTTTGTTGCACGATCGCTGAGGCCTGCGCATTTAGCATTACCTGTGCGCATTCACCTTTCCTTCGCTTGTTTGTGCACAGCTCTTTTAAAAACTTCGCATACCTGGGGATCTGTCGAATAGCTTCTATGAGAGGTATGTTGATTTCTACCTTGCTGAATAGCTCATATAATTCCCATTCCAGCGCTTCTTTTCTCGCCAGTGGTGCCTGCACAGGGAAGGGAGCAGGTATGTTAGTACAATTTTTGTCCTTGTGTTTCGAGTGAGACATACCTTGCGCTTTGCCCTGCTGGTCCGTGGCTGGCGCTTCCGGTTGCGCATCTTGCTCTGGTTGCGCATTCTGATCTGCTGGATCCGGGATTTGCGCAACTGGTTGCGCGGGCGCCTGTGCGGTCTGCTCTGTTCCTACTGTGCGCCCAGTCCCTAGTGTCACTGCATTGACTCCTCCTTTAGGGTTCTGAATCACTTGCGAAGGCAGGTTGCCATCGCTCTTTTTCAGCTCATACACCGTGGTTGCTATTTGTGATAGCTGCTTTTCTATGGACTCGAACCTTTTGTCATATTTCTCGTCATTTTTGCGCACTGTATCTGCTAGCTGCCCCATGATGTCTTCCAAGGAACGTCGCGGCTGTTGGCTGTTCTGCGCTGGTGCGTCATTTCGGCGGTGCGGCGGATTGTAGGGCGCAGCTTGTTGCGTCTGCTGTGGTGCGCGCTGATCTGTGGGCTGCCTCTGGAAATTGTTCTCCTCCTTCCATCTGAATCCATTTGCGGCAAGCCCAAAGCGCGGCTGATTCTGCCTCTGCGGTCCTCTGTTGTCCCATCCTCCAAGAGCATTGACATCTCCAGTCTCTTCGAAAAGTGTTGGGCATTCGTCTGTCTTGTGCTCAGTGGACCTGCAGAATTCACATACCTTTGGTGCAACTGGTTGTGCGCTCTGCGCACTCATCAGCTTCTGTAGCATGGCCTTCATTTCCTTGATCTCAGCGCTTATTTCTACCTGATGCACAGAACGATTACGGCTACTTTCAAGCGTCAATTGATGTCTTACCTGCCCAGCAGAATCTTCTATCAGCTGCCACGCATCCTCTGGGTACATGTTGCAAATGTCCCCTCCTGCGCATGCATTCAGTAGTCGCAGCTCCATGGGCAGCAGTCCATTTAGAAAGTTCTCTATCAGCACATTCTGGGGAAGCCCGTGATTGTAGCAGTTGGCTTCTAGCTCCCTGAAACGTTCATAGTATTCGGACAGAGACTCCCCTGCGCTCTGCCTTGGCGCGGCCAGTTCCCTTCTGAGCAGCGCAATCTTTGCTGCTGGATAGAATTTATCTAGGAATTTCTTCTGCAGCTGCTCCCATGTGTGAATAGATCCTGCAGGTAAATTCATTAGCCAATGTTTAGCTGTATCACATAATGAAAATGGGAATGCCTTCATTTTCAGCGCCTCATCACTCTCCCCTTCGGTCTTCATGTTCTCGCAAATGACTAGGAACTCTCGCACATGCTTGACTGGATTTTCATTGTTCATCCCGTGGAACTTGGGCATGTGATGGATGAGCGAGCTCCTTAGCTCAAAATGACCGCCTGGTGGAAGCACGATGCACCATGGCTGGTTAACAGTGATAGGGGCCGACATCTCGCGCACTGTTCTGCGTCGCGCGGCTTGTTGCACGGGTGGCGCATGATACACTTCAGCGGCCCTCCTTGCTTCAACCTCGCGCTGCACTTCCTCTCTGAACAGGGCTGCGCGGTTATGTGCCCTTGCTTCCTCTGGGGTTCTGTCCCCCAAGTTGTCTCCTACGACACTGTTATCCTCCATAACCTGTTCCGAATCTCAAGAAAAATGAAATTAAAAGATAACTAATGTTGTTGCGGCTGTCAGTGCGCAACTAGAATCTGCGCAGCGCAACTGTTTCAAGGTTGCGCAGGCTGATGTGAATGCGCGCTGTCAGAAACAACAACGAAAACAAAACAAACTGAAAGAATTACTATAATAAAAACTCAGACTAAAGACTTAGCTGTGTTGCTCCCCGGCAACGGCGCCAAAATTTGATCGCGCGTCGTTGTGCGCGTCAAATATAATCCTTCCTCTTCCACCAGTACAGCGGTTAAGTAAGGGTCGATCTCCACAGGGAGCAAGTAGTTCAGTCTTCAATCCTGTCGTCTACACTAAAAATGGGGGTTGTGTGAGATTGGGGTGCGCGATGCGCAAATGAACAGTAGCTAGCGTAACGCAGGAAATTGCACTAGACGTGCCCAAGCAGTAGAGATTAGATACTATGACTATGAGAAGTATTGGGCAGACAATCCTCTATGAACGCATTCCTTATCATCGACTCTAAACGTCTATAGTTTTCGGCTTACTTGGGTTAGTGTCCGGTCAAGGCTTCCTAACACGTGCGCATGTTCCGTTCAAAGTTCATGTGCTATTAATCCTTAGAACTAGACTAAACAGCTGCGAATCCTGTCACAGTAGCAACTGCCTACCCTAACTCGTTACTCCTAGTTGTCACGGTAAGTTTGCGGTTCAAGGCTTCCCCTACTCATGCGACTAGTTTAACATATGACAAGCAAGCAACGCAAGTAAGTTTGCGGTTCAAGGCTTCCCCTACTCATGCAACTAACTGTCTCAGTGCGCGCAGGATTAATACAATTAAATAAACTATGCATTAAGCTCAAGTCTCAAAGGTAATACTTCATAGATTCATGCCCGACCAACACTAAGAGTTTAGCTAGACATGCTAGTAATAAACATCATAGAATAGTAAATAAGGTCTAATATGTCTGAGAACACAGTAGCAAACAGTGCGTGCAGGTTGTCTTCTCGGCTGGCGCAGTCGGCTGGCGCAAATCCTCTCAACAAGTCCGTGTGTTTTCAGTGTTGCAGCTCTCTCTGATGTGCGTTGTCCAATGACGGCTGTGATGTCTCTCTCTCTAGAAACCCTAGACTTCCTTCGTTTATATATTGCCCAGGAAGTTCACCTTTGGCAACTTCCAAATCTGGTCACTGGATGTTGCGCCTGGCGCACGGCATTCGGCTAGCGCATCGGCTAGCGCACCGCTACTGACTCTCGCCAACTTCTCCTCTGCGCTATCTCCGCAGGCGGATCTCTCACTCCTAGGACGCTGCCTGTTAGCGCGTATCCGACTCAAGGACTCGTTTTGCCCTGTAACACAAAAACACTAGAAACGAATAATCTTGCTCATAAAATATTGCAAACAAGCATAGGGATTATGATCTAAATAATGCGTACAAATAGCCTCTATCAACGCTTGACTTGAGCTAATGATTTACTGCCTCCTGACTTGTATGAACTGAATGCTTGATTATCAATTTATTATAACTTAGCAGTGAAACTAGGTTGATACCCATTGCATTATACTTGACTGAATTGCATTGTTAGCTAAGCCTACCAGTGGAACTAATTTGTGGTGTTAGTCGAGTAACTATTGAACTGTTTGAGAACCTAGCGGTTAAGAATAGGTAGAACACTAATTGGGACAGTATTCATTAGTTGATACATGTTGCTTGATCGATGATAATTAGTTGCAGTGTATTTCCCAAGACTGATATTCTCTGAATTGATATCCTTAGTATTGTTCCATTTTCTGCGACTAGCATTAGGACTCTTGATCACTTGTTCTCTTTGGGTTCGACCCTGCTTACCGCTTTCTAAGTGTTAACAGGTCTTTACAAATATAAATTTGAGGCGCACGATAACGCCTTGTCACCCACCGACTTGGTTATTCAATTAGCAGATAGATCATGTTGTAAGCCAGAGGGTATTGTGATTGATGTGTTAGTGCATGTAGGGAAGCTTGTGTTACTTGCAGATTTTTACGTAATGAAAATGGAGGGTAATGCGATAGATACTTCCCCCGTTCTATTAGGGAGACCCTTGATGGAGTGTATATATACGCACCATTGAGTTGAGTATTCTCATAGTTTTACTACATTTAGCGTGAGATCGATTACTCTTTGCAGTGTTTTCGTATCACAGATGTGTTCAAGATCGCATTGGGATTTATCGCATAATTGGAGCATTTTCATTCATTCATTCAAAGTCAACAACAGCCAATAGTCAACAGCAGTCAACTGAAGACCAGTTGGTTCAATCAGAACCGGTTCAAGTACATTTGGTTCAATTCCGGTTCAACCCCAAAACCCAAAACCTAAAAAATGGACAAAAGAGGAAAAAAGGTTTAATTAAAACCGGTTTACTGTTCATTATTCATTGTTCACTGTTACAATTCATGGCCGGAATCACTGTTCACCGAGTTTTCTGTATTAGCTCAGTTTCGTTCTTAACTCAGTTTGTAGCAAACTTAACCTAGTTTTTATTGTATTCGATGGACGTTATGAGTAGCTAAATCTCTATTTCAGTCTGGGATTTGCATTGCAACATTTAGTTTGAGTTCAATGAAAACTTGTTTGAGCTAGTGATTTACTGCCCTTGTATGTATGAACTGAATGCTTTGATTATCAATTTAGTGCAGCTTAGCGGTGAGCTAGGTTGATATAAGTTGTGTTATACTTGACTGAATTGCATTGTTGGGGAGAACCTAGCGGTAGAACCGATTTGTGATGTTGGTCTAGTAACTGTTAAACTTATTCGAGAACTTAGCGGTTAAGAATAGGTAGAACTTCGGAATCTATATATCCTTAGCAGGAGTATTGGGCTAGGACAGTATTCATTAGCTGATGCATGTTGTTCGACCTATGATAACTAGTTGTAGTGTATTTCCCTTGACTGATGCTCTCTTAATTGTTAAACTCAGTATTAAACATTGACCATGATTGCCATTAGATTTCTATATTACTTGCTCTCTTTGGGTTCGACCCTGGTTATCGCTTTCTAAGTGTTGTTAACAGGTCTTTACAAATACAAATTTGAGGCGCACAACGACGCGCTGTCTAAGTGGAATAGTGTTGCCGGCAAGGGTGTGAATAGTATCATCGGAGTCTGTTTGGACATCAGATGACCTTTTTCTGAGCGGAACGAGCCAGCGGTCAATAGTCATCGCCTTAGCCATGAGTTGTGTGCTTTTTTAGCCATTCGAGATAGTTTATATTTTAAATTTTGAATTGTTTAGTTTTTAATTTTCCCTTTTGTCCTTTTCCATTGTTGGTTTATTTTTGCATTTCACTTGCCTTTCAGTATGTCTAATGCAGGAGGTTCCCATGGAAGTGTCCATGGCAACAATGAACCTGATCCCATCAACAAGCCAGCAATACCCCCATACTATGATGAGCCGGAGAGAGTCTTCAATCAAAGACAAAGAGCAGCTCGTTACAATATCTTTCCTTTGTTCTGTCAGTCTGCAGAACATGCTTCAAACTCTGACTCCACGGGATGCTGTAGCATCTTCTTGCACCTATTTTGTCAAGGATGATAGAACCTCAACAATCTCCCCTTTGTCATTTTTAACAAAACTTCAGCCCTTGGAGCCTTCATTCTTGACTGACAAGACGTGTCATATCATAATCAACCCCATCTTGGCAACAAACACTTCTTTTCCTTCTTCTCCCTCCTTTTTGTAACAAATGTCAAAGGGGAGGTTCACTATAAAATCATTATTATGGGAAGGGGGAGCTTCCTCATCGCGGGATACTCCAAGTTTCGCAGCCAGTCTCTTTTAGCAACTCAATATTCTTAACCGGCTTCTTTTGCTGCAGCGGGTTGCTATAACACCCTATTCTTGTGCACTTTTGTAGCTTGCGTTCAGCAACCCTTCAGGTGACTTTGCGAGTATCTTTGTTGGTTGTTTCTTCTTGCACTGGTCTTTGACTCCACCGCTTCCGAGCTCTTTTGTGTCCTTCCACTCTCATTTTCCTTCTTGCATTGATTGTTCCACGCGATCTGAACCAGAGTTTATTATGATCCTCATTCTCTAGTTTACTGTCTCTTCAACATATCTATCTTTTCTATCCACAACTGGATATTGGTAGTCCTTCTTCGGCTTTGCTTAACTGAAGAATACTGGTATGACATGTTCGATCTTTGGCTTCTGCCTATAGTGTCTAACCGAGGTTGATCTCTGAAGTATCCAATGCTTGTTCAGGGTTAGGCACCTTGTCTGGATGTGACCCTCCTGATCACAAAAATAGCATTTGCTGCCTTTGCTCCTGGGCTTCTTTTCTACTGCTGGTGGTTTGTAGAGAGGTTGTTGTAGCATCCTCTTGTTCACTTCTCTGGTATTTTCTTTACCATACTCCTGTCAGCTCCTTCTTCTGCAGCTTTGACAAATACCGTTTTTCCTGAATTTTCTTCACCCGTATATCCAAGGCCAGCATGTCTTCCTTCGTATCTTTGGCAAGCCAAGATTTTGTCGAGAATGTTTGAGCAATGGTTGAGCATCATTGTTGTCTTATGAAGCAGGTTGAGTTCTTCCTTCTCAGCAGCTGACTTTTCTTCTTGTTGAGTAGCTTGGTCTGTGAGGGAGAAGATTGTACTCGGCAGCTCTTCTCGTTCCTACTTTAGATAAGAAATTTTCTCTTTCAGCTTTCTATTGATCTCAATGGATTCTTGGCAATTCTGAAGTAGGATGCTTATGTTCTTTGATAAGTCTTCCTCCGAGAACTCTTCATCCTCACTGTCTGACTACTCAATCTCATAGGTAAGATCATCTTTCATTGATTCTTCCAGGTCAGGTTTGGTTATAGTGGTTAGGACAATGTTATTTTCCTGCTCGCTTTCCTCTGAGTCTCCATCACTCCAACTTGATGTGAGGGAGTTATTGCTCTTCTTCAGGTTGCTTGGGCAGTCAGTTTCAAGGTGTCCATACCCTTCGCAGCCCCTACACTTTTTATGGGTTGTTTCCACCTCTTCTAAGTTGCCTTCTGAACTTTGAGGATTGACCAGGCTTGGAATCCATCTTCTTCAGGAATCTGCTGAAGTTCTTTACAAGCAGGACGAGTTGATCTTCAGTTGAAGGCTTCTTTTCAGCTTCAGCCTTTAGCCCCACAATTTTGCTTTTTTCTGGAGGATCATCTTTGATCAGCTTCATCTCAAACTACTTGAGGGATCCAAACAGATCTTCCATCCTCATATTCTTGATGTTCTGAGCTTCTTCGACGACGGTCTCCTTCATGTCAAATCTGGGAGGCAGTGATCTGAGCACCTTCCCGATCAGCTTCTCTTCTGGTATAGGCTCTCCTAAGGCATGTGCCTCATTGGACAGATCACAGAGTATTTCATTAAACTCGGTGATTGTGCCATCTTCCAACATCCTCAAGTTCTCAAAGTGAGATGTGATCATCAGCATTCTAGAGGTCTTCACCTTGTCCGTCCCTTCATGTGCCGTCTGGAGGATGTCCCAAGCTTGTTTGGCTATGGCACAATTGGAGATCAACCTGAAATTGTTAGCCTCAACAATAGCAAATATTGCGTTCAAAGCCTTGGCGTTTCTGGTTGCCACAACTTCCTCATCAGCTATCCATGTCTCCTCGGGCTTCCTCCGGGCAACTCCTTTCTCATCAAGGGTAAGGGGAGGTGACCACTCAGATACGACTGCTCTCCAGGTCTTCTCGTCAATAGCCTTGAGGAAGGCCTTCATCCTTGCCTTCCAATACTCATAACTGCTTTCTTCCAACCGGGGCGGCCGACTTGGGCTTTGTCCTTTTTTCATCTTCGCTTTCTGTCAGCAATCCGCTTAAGATCTTCACTCGTGTGTCGAGTTCCAGCTCTGATACCAATTGAAATTGCAGCACCTTCGTTTGCTGAGAGTGTACTAGCAGGTTATTAAAGCAATCTCATGTACCACTGTGCGGAAATAAGCTTGTGCAGCGAATGAAAGAGACCACACACAGATTTGATCACCCAGTTTGGCCAACGACCTACGTCTGGGGAAGACTACTCTTGAGTCCTCAATGATTCTACTAGTTCTCTGGCAATCAGTACAACACAGACTTGACACTATGCTTATGCTAAATCAATCTATGCTATTAAACCTAACTTGCACACATTGCACTTGATCTGAACACCGTCAAATCAGTGCCACACTCCTACACACTCGAGTTAATTAAATAGCTATCGCTCTGCTCATAGACTCAACCTATTCTAATTAAAACCGTGTTACAGTAGGATGTTATAGCGCACAACCTTGTGCAGTATAACTTGTGCTGAATTTGTCGTTGACGCTCCAAGCCTTCCGCTGAGCAAAACAAACTTCTATGCGAGAGCTCCACACTCCAGATTACTCCTCCTCACTCTGTGATTGCTTGTCACTGAAGGAAGTGAGTCTTCCGCCGTCGTCCGAGTTCCTCAGACACTCACGACGCTCCCTTGACTCTCCTTGATCAATCAGCAAGCCTCTTGCTCCAACTAAACTTCTCCGATCCAGCACTGAACAGACTCAGAAAGCTCGATCAGTCTCCGCTTCACTCCTGCTCTGTACGCAAGCTCTGCTCAAAGAGTGATGGATCCAACCTATCCGCTCTGCTCAATTATCCGCTCTGCTTAGATGGATGGATTCTGGATGCCCCTGCTCTCTGCCAAGGCATACTTATATATACCGAGCTACACACTTCCAAAAGCATCATTATCTTCAAGTTGGTTTGGTCCCCTCCTACTTTGTCGGATACTTGATAAAGACACTTACCTTCCAAAAGCATCATTATATTCAAGTTGGTTTGTTGAAGACGATCTTGATTAAAGGAATATTCTAATCTGTATTAGGATACTTCCTTTGCTCCTTTCTTTAATTCTGGGCAACTGTAGACCATGCGGTAATTCTGCTCTCAGGATGCTCCAGCTCTTCTGCTACACAGGATACTGTAGCAACCCCTTGTGCACTTCAGCTTGTTCACTCTGGAGAGTTTTGTCAATTGAAGCCATTACCTTAACAATTTGAACATATATGTAGCAATGCACTTTAACAATGGACATTATCAATGCACTTTTCAAAATGAATCTAATAATTACGTGCATTACATTCATAACTTAAACTCAATGCACTTTGTGTGCTTAGAACATCTATTCAATATACTATCTTCATTTATCGCTATTTTTTGCAGATTATGTGGATGCACTCTTAAGTTTAACTCAAACAAGTAGAAGAGAATTTTCAAAATCACCATTTTTTATTAGATAATTTACTAAAGTGAATTAGTTTATATTTAGTCAAACGTGATCGGAAAATGATTTGAGTATATCACCATATTAAAATTTTGATTTACTATTACTGATTGATGGTAAAAAGTATAATTTAATCGAAAAAATACAATTATCTAAAAAAATTTAATTAGAAAGAAAATAAGTTGAAGATAACTGTAATCTATGAATTCGACAACACAAATATTTGATTTAACTTAAAATAATCAAATGAAAATGACTACACAAGTGTCGATTTGATTTCATTGCAATAAATGAAAGGGAATTGATCAAGGATGATTTTCGCTTTGTTTAAAATCAAATGTTAAGATGAATAGGAATTGATTTGCAAGATTAGAATTGATCAAGTCAAGTCAAATCAATACTTTCAAACATAAAATAAAAAATTAGATTACGGATCTCATTTAAGATAATTTACTTGGTAATTTAATGCTCTTATTCAATATAATTCAAATCAGAATTTAAATGTGATTAAATGCTCAAATTATTTTCTATTAAGTAGGGAAAATACACTTTCCAAATTATACCTAATTTGAAGATCAAATAAGCCGCAAATATCTCGAAACATTATTTTCTCTATATCCATTTCAAAATTTACCTACCAAATTAGCTTCGTTCACCTCTTTTTCTTGAAACACAGTATTCCATAAAGTGTCTTGATCGTTGTAACAAGAATTATACAAATTTATTAAAATTTCAGATACGCTATGTTTAAACTATAAAACACATATAAAATACATAAATAGAAACCTTTGCAAATTATGGTTGGTGTTACAACATGTTTACCAAAAAATAATATTTGTACAATAATGTATACATGCATGAACACATTTTATCCGTGAATACACACGAGCATAACAATTTTTGTTGGTATTTATATTCTTATAAGTACCGAGATCCAATAGTAAATGTGCCTTGTGAATTAGACCAGCTCCAGTTTTTGATGGTCGTTTCAATCCACTCCTAACTTGAGTTACATTGCATCATTTCTATGGAAATACATGTTAGATTATTATGATTAATTTAATTGCGACATAAATGTATAATTTAGATAATTGTATGTGCTATCATGGTGGTAAGCTTGAATAATGTGATCTAATCTTTTTGGAAGATTATCAGGTATAATTTTAGTAGTGCAATATATTGTGTAGATAGTTAGAAATAATTATGGTATTCTTTGAGAGACAGAATCCATATTATCTTGATTGTATCTTCTCGTAAGTATGGGTTATGGTCCCCGTCTACAATATCATTCTCCAGCTTCTTACTCTCAAATAAACTAACCCAAGAGATATACGGTTAGACTAGAAGCCCCAACCCAAGCCTTTGCACTTCAGGTTGCTTTCGTTCCGTATTCAAGAATGGAATCGGTACGCTTTATTTTGCAATAATCAGGTATGCTTAATTATTTTGGTATGGGTTCGATCCTGCTAATTCTTCCGCTGCATGATTTTGATCCAACAAGTGATATTGGTCGCCTCCCATATGCAGTTAATTGAGCATAATATGAATCTGATTTTTATTGTTGTTAAAACTGAACAGTTCATAGTTAATTTTGGTTCAGATTATTAAACAATTCAGATCAGATTTACACTGTAAAAATGAAAAAACAGATTGATATTAATTATGCATGATCACTGTTTCTGAATCTGGGTTTCTGGGTTCACTAGGTTTCTGAGTCAACTCGAGTTGACTCAGTGAACCCTACGTCTTCTGGGTTGACCAAGTTCACCCGATGAACTCGGCCAAACTCTGCGTCGCCCCGCCTCAAAAAGGCGCTGCACTGGCTGCGCTCCTTGGCTGTCGCTGCTCATTTCATGACCAATTTTGGGTTGGATCCGGGCGAATAAATTTTGGGTTGGATCCGGACGAATCGCAATCTTAATCGCCTGGATCCAACATCTGCTGGTCGGATCTCTGCCTCGTGTCGCGCTCGCCAGGACCCAGCCCCACTGCTTCACAGATTGTTCTCGATGCTCGACTCACTCATTCTCTAACACTGCCCATTTCTTTACACGGCACTCGATGACTCTGATTCTTGAATTCACCTTCAACGCACGTTTTCTTGGTTTGGATCCTTGCGTCGAGTCGCTCCAGCTTGCATCATCGCCTAAGAATCAAAGCTTATTTTGTCGGCATTAATAGATGCATGAGAAATGGGAGAGGCACTCGGCTTCGAAGGAGGAGCGGGTGGAAGAGAAGAAGGATGAAGAACAGTGCAAACCCTAATTTGTTTGCACTGATGGATCGAAAACAAAATTGAAATTGAACCAGTTCGGTTCAATTCTTTGGTTCGGTCCAAATTTTGGCCTCGGTCCAATTTTCGATTCGGTCCCATTCCGGTTAGGTCCAATTTTCAGTTCGCTTCAATTTTGAATTGGTTCATATCTTATTTTCGTTCAGAATTTGAATGTTGGTTTAATCAGTTTTCTGATTTGTTTTATAGTTCAATTCTTTAACCATAATTTTTGGGAACCAACATTATTAAATATTTAACTACAAGATTGACATTCAATATTGAGCTAACACTCTAAAGTATGTTAATTGAAACGGAAATACACGTACAACTAAGTGGCGTATCCCCGTAGATTAACTTATTTGGTTTGTTAGGATGGATGTGTGTAGTTCATATGAAAATCTAATTAGCCATAAGGTAAATTAATATTTAATATGGCTGCATACATATCTGTGGTGATAAACATGTGACGTTTCTTCTACATCTTGGTGTGAATAATAAATACATCCTAAGATGGTTTATTATTTGACACATCTCTCGTCAATGTTTTGATCACTAAAACAAGATATTCACTCACAATTAATACCACTGTCTTAAGACTTGCTATTATTGTTGTCACCAGTATCATGGAATGTCATATTCTTCTCTTAAATATTTGCGTTGTATACATTTATATGTATACTTTGAGCCTAAATATTCGAATTCTTTTGTTCTCTAAATCAACTCACATGTCAAAGTCTTCCGCAATTGCCAACATAAAAAACACTTCTAAGTTAAATGGGACTAACTTTAAGGATTGGAAGGAGAATATGATGATTACGCTTGGCTGAATGGATATGGACTTAGCTAATCATATGCCTAAATCAGATGATCTCACCGAAGAGAGTACTGGCAGCGATGTCCTTTATTCAGAGAAGTGGGACCGTTCAAACAGACTAAGTCTATTGATCATGAAGCGGGGCACTCCAGAGACCTTTAGAGGTGCAATGACTAATGACGTCCTTACTGCAAGTGAGTTCTCTGCCGAGATTGAGCAGCGTTTTATATAAAATGATAAGGCTGAAAACGAGCTCATTTCTTATTGTGTGCAAGAGAAAGAGAGGCTGAAGCAAGACAGGTCCAGAGTGCTCACTTGTCTGGCACATCAAAAGAAAAGGGCAAAGATAAGGTTAAGGAAATGAAGGCTGCTGTACCTCACAAGGTTCCAGACTTTAAGAGGCAGAAATCTGATTCTACCTGTCACTTTTGCAATAAGCCTGTACACTTCAGGAGTGATTGTTCGCAGTACGCCAAATGGCGTGCTAGTAAGGGTAAGTTTCTCAACTTGGTCTGCTGTGAAGTTAATTTAGCTTCGGTACCTAGAAACACATGGTGGATAGACTCTGGTGCTACCACTCATATATGTGATTCTATGCAGGGTTGCCAGAACCACTGAAAGCCAAATGATGCATCTATGTTGGAAATGGCGAGTCGGTGCAAGTAGAGGTAATTGATCGCTTTAGATTATTAATGACATCTGGTCAATTTTGTGAATACTTTTGAAGTACCGTCTTTTAGTCGGAACTTAATTTCGATTTTTGTATTGGACAAATTTAGTTATTCTTGTTCATTCGGAAATAATCAGTTTCAGCTATCCATTAATTCTAGAATTTTAGGAACCGGTGCATTAAATTTCTTTGATAATCTATACTCGTTGGATGTTATTCCATCATATTTCTAAGACCATGCACGTGGAAACACGTGGTATGAAGCGTAAATTCACTGATTCGGCTTCAATGTGGCACAAGTGTCTGGGTCATATCTCGAGATCTCGGATTCAGCATCTTGTGTCCGATGGCATTCACTCGACTTTTCTGATCTTGATACTTGCGTAGAGTGCTCAAGGAAAAACAGACCAACGTTAAAAAATTAGATGCCAACATAACTTCTACCGTCTTGGAACTGATTCATACTAATATATGTGGGCCGTTCCCTACTACTTCCTGGAATGGTCAATCGTACTCTATTAGTTTCATATATGATTACTCACGTTTTTGCTACTGACTTCTTATACTTGAGAAATCACTGTCTCCGGATGTGTTCAAAGCCTTTAAGGCTGAGGTTGAATTACAACTCAACAAGAAAATTAAGAACGTCAGATCAGACCATGGTGGTGAGTACTATGGTAGAAATGATGGCTTAGGAGCACAACATCCATGACTCTTTGCATTTTACCCAAAGGAATGCGGGATCGTACCTCAGTACACCATCCCAGGTTCACCTAGCATGAACGATGTGGCTGAAAGATGAAACCGGACACTGAAGGATATGGTAAGAAGCATGATTAGTCATTCTTCATTACTAGAAAGCCTCTGGGGTGAAGCACTTAAGACAACAACATATCACCTTATAACCATGTGCCCACTAAAGAGGCTGCTAAAATACCTATTGAGCTTTGGTGTGGGCGTAAGCCAAGTTTAAAGCATTTGCATGTTTGGGGATGTCCAGCTGAGGCGAGGCCTCATAGGCCTCATGAAGATAAAGTACTAAAGGAAAAAAGCTAACATAAAATGTCTAACATATTCTTTCAACCCACTAAAAGATAAATTTCTATCAATTTGAAATTAGGACTAATTCTGGTGTCTTAATCAACTAGGTTGCTATAGTGATAATGCGTCGTTGTGTGCCTCAAATTGTATTTATAAGACCTATTAACACTTAGCAAGCGGTAAGTAGGGTCGAACCCAAAGAGAGCAAGTGATCTAGCACTTTAATGGTAGTTTGGAGAAATCACAAGAACAATTGTTACAGCTAGTGTCTATCAGTCGTTAAGAAATCAGTTCAAAGAATACACTGCAACTAGTTATCATTGATCAAACAACATGTATCAACTAATGAATATTGCCCCAATTCAACAATCCCGCTAAAGATATGTCGACGCTGATATTCTACCTATTTTTAACCGTGAAGTTCTTGAACACGTGCAATAGTTACTCGACTTACTCTACCAATTAGTTTCGCCGCTAAGCGTAGCTAACAATGCAATTGAGTCTAGTATAATACAATCGATATCAACCTAGCTTAACTGCTAAGCTCCACTAAATTGATAATCAAGCATTCATATCATACAAGGGCAATAAATCACTAGCTCAAATCAAGTGTTCATTGATCTCAAACCAAGTGTTGCAATGCAAACCCCAAACTAATAAAAGGTTTAGCTACTCATAACATCCATTGAATGTGATTAAAACTAAGTTTAGTATGCTACATTGAGTTAAGAACACGAAACTGAAGTAATATGAAAAAAAGCATGAATAGTGTTTTCCGGCAGTGAACGATAACGGATGAACAATAATAATTGAGCAATACAATGAATAGTAACAGATGAACAGTACCCCCGATGAACAGTAACTCCGACGACCGCCACGGCAACCAGCAGCTTCTTCTCCTTTCTCTCTCTAAGCCGTCGCCATTACAGTACCCCGAGATGTCTGATGTCTCTTGTGTTTGTCCAATGTGTCTTCATTTTAGGATTAGGGACTTGAATAAACCGGTTGAACCAAATCTGCTTGAGCCATTTCTAGTTGAACCAGCATGTCTTCGGTTCAGCTACTGTTGACCTTACTCTTCTTGATCTTGAATAAATGAGTGACAATGCTCCAAATATGCAATAAATCCAATGCGATCTTGAACACACCTGCGATACGAAAACACTACAAAAGAGAAATCGATCTCAGGCAAATTGTGATAACACTATGGGAATAACAACTCAATGGAGCGTATAAATACACTCCATCATCTAGCAACCTTCTAAGACACTTGCAGGATTAACTTGTGACGGCTGAACCTGAAGGACTCAAGCACTTTGGTTGCCTAGTTCCGCCAATGCCTACGTCTGGGGAAGACTTCTCTGCAATCCTCAGTATTCCACTATCAGCGGTTAAAGGACAAAGGTACCAGTTCTCAGCCTATGCAAGAACAACCTCTACTTATAACCTAGCTAGAATCTTTGCTCAATCTGATCACAAAGACGACCTTACAATGTCAACTATTTAACACAATGTAGTAATAGAATCCTACAGCTCTGATCACACAGACTTAACATATTCTATGACAAATTGCTTTGACATGATGCTATAACAACTTACTAAAACAAGCTGCTCTTTTTTCCGGGCTCTCCTAGCTCCTCAATCTGACTTTCGCGAGTTCTCACAACTCCAATCATGCTTCGCCTTGATCACCGACCTTCTGTCATCTATCGGGGAGGTTGCTACGCTCTTTGAGCGTCGTGACCAACTCACTCAAGACGATCTTCTAAGACTTGTACTTGATCTTTCAACAAGACATCACTCTAGTTGATCTTCGATGATCAAGCATGGATCAGACCATGCTAGTCATGATCTCTCTCACCTCATGCCCTCACAACACTCTATCTATTGGCTCTAGCTTATTGCTCTTCCCTTTGCTTATGCGTACGTGTTGTGCATTATTGACTTTGCATGCGACGCTCCCTAATATGACAGCAGCCCAAGGGGATAACGATCCCAACAATTTAGAACACTTTCTAAATACTTTTTAGCAATCCCGATCTATTCTAAAATCTTAGGAAGTTTGTTGAGATATGGTTCAAACGACCTCCTTTCTCAAAGCTTTTTAGGAACCCAATCTTCTACTCAATCTTTGTGTGTTGTTGTTCATTCTGTTGCTGCTCTAATTTCCTAAAATCATTTAGGAAACTTACTCTGAACTTCGATCATAGACTTTTGGCCATTAGCTGTGAAATTTTCAGCGCCCCTGAGTTACTGATAGTGTACAACCAGTTGTTATAGCAACTCGTTGTTCAGTCGGATCTGGTGCAATAAGAAACAAAACAGTGAACAACAATTTGATCACCCAGTTCGGCCAATCTGCCTAAGTTTGGGGAGGACTATACTTCAGTCCTCAATCCACTAGTCTCCAAGGTACAACAAAGATTCAACTCGACAATCTATGCTACCCGACCTCAACTAGCACACAATCAGAACACCCTCTTATTTGTGCTCACTCACCAATACACTTGAGTTAATTCAGAATAGCTACTCCTCTGCTCACACAGACTCAGCCTGTTCTAATTAACACAATGTCTTAGTAGGTTTGCTATATCACACGCTTGTCCAACTAGCTTGTACACGTTCTGTCCGCTTCGCTCCAAAGCCTTCCAATGAGCCGCTCGAACTCTGTCGCGAGTGCTCCGACTCTACTCATGGTGGTGATCCGACTCTTTTAATCTCCGCTTTGCAATCTTTGGTGATAGAATGCCCTCTTTGTGTTTTTCTCTCTATTCGGATGATCTGTCAAGCTCTGCCCAGCCTCCTTCAAAATAGGAACTAAATGCTCCATCAATATCAACTTTAGAAACCCTTTCCCAAAAGATCTTTAACAAGATTCTATCTCCTATTTTTTAAGAAATTTGACTTTCCAATCAAATTTTCAAGCTTGAGGAAAGGAAATCTTTACTGGGATATTCTGAGAATATTTAGAAGCCTCCCGTTGCAGTGCTACTTCTTATCTGGGCAGATTTTTCATCGGGCAAAAACTGTCGCTCTGCAGCTACAGCTCCTGCTGTAGCAACTGCTTGTTCACTGGGCTTGTACACTCTGGCAAGTTTTGTCAATTAAATGTCATTTTGTATTATCAATCTCCCCCTTGCCATTTTTTAAAAAACCTGATGTCCACTGATGCCTTGAGTCAATCCACCCTTGGTGGCAGGCAACCCTTGTCTCCACTATCTTTCTCTCCCCCTTTTTGTTATAAATGGCCGAGGGGGAGTTTTTTGCTCAGGCTAGGTGGATGGAACATAGAGACCTAGAGAAGATCTCAGTGCTTCGAATCTTGCTGCATCCATAGGTTTGGTGAAGATGTCGGCAAGCTATTTGTCAGTTACAACGTGCTCAAAGACTGGTCTTCTTTTCTACCAATTCCCTGATGAAGTGGTGCCTTATGTCAATGTGTTTGGTTCTCAAGTGTTGCATTGGATTCTTGAAGATGCTGATAGCACTCATGTTGTCACAATAGAGAACCATTTCTCTTTGATTAATCCCATACTCAGTCAACATCTGCTTCATCCAAACCATCTGACCATAGTAACTTCCTGCAGCAATGTACTCTGCCTCGGATGTGGAAAGGGAGATGCTGTTTTGCTTCTTGCTGAACCAAGATACCAAGTTATTTCCTAGGAAGAAACAACCTCCAGATGTGCTCTTCCTATCTTCTGTGCATTCTGCCCAACCTGCATCACTGAAACCTACCAGGTTAGCATTAGTATCCTTGGTGTACCAAAGCCCATAGTCCAGGGTTCCTCCAATATATTGAATGACCCTCCTGACCAGTTGCTTGTGGCTTTTCTTCGGGCAGGCTTGGAATCAAGCACAGACTCCTACTGATTAGGAGATGTCAGGACAACTGGCTGTAAGGTACAACAGGTTACCAATCATGCTTCTATATGTAGCTTGATTCACTTCAACTCATGCTTCATCTTTGACAGCTTTGATATGGGTGGCCGCTGGTGTACGTTTGTGCTTTGTATTCTCTAGCTGGAACTTCTTTATCAAGTTCTAGCTATATTTGCTTTGTTAGATGAAGATCCCGTCATGCTTTTGGCTTACTTCCAGCCCTTGGAAGTAGGTTAATTCTCCTACCATGCTCATCTGGAATTCATTCTTCATGTGATCTACAAATTGCTTCACCAACTGGTGGGATCTGGAGCCAAAAGCAATGTCATCAACATATAATTGAGCAATGACCAGATCTGACCTGGTTCTTCTTATGAAAAATGTCTTGTCAACTCCTCCTCTTTCATAGCCGTGTTTCTCCAGAAAAACGGTCAGTCTATCATACCCAGCTCTAAGAGCTTGTTTCAACCCATACAGAAGGGCCTTCTTAAGTTCGTACACATACTCCGAATGGTGAGGATCTTCAAAACCTTTGAGCTTAGCCACATAAACCTCCTCTGAAAGATTAAAATTCAAGAAAGCACTCTTGACATCCATCTAGTAGAGTTTGAATCCGAGACAGCAAGATAGGGCCAGGAGAAGTCTGATGGCTTCTAATTGGGCTACTGGAGCAAATGTTTCGCCAAAGTCCAAGCCTTCAATCTGAGTATACCCCTGTGCAACCAGTCTGGCCTTATTCCTTGTGATATTTCCTTTCTCATCGGTCTTGTTCTTGAAGATCCACTTAGTTCCTATGATGTTTACACCTTCTAGTCTGGCAACCAGATGCCATACATCATGTCTTTCGAATTCAGCTAATTCATCTTGCATCGCCAATATCCAATATTCGTCACTCATAGCCTCCTTGAAGTTCTTTGGCTCTGCACAGGACAAGAAGCAGGAATCGCAGAAAGATTCGCAAGTGCTAAAGTATGATGAACTTCATGTCCTTCTCCCTTTTGTAGGATCTCCAATCACATTGTCAGCGGATGGTTCTTCTGAATCTTCTTTAGGGGTTGTGATGTCTGAGGAGCCTCACTATTCTGTTCTGCGACAGTGTTATCCATGTGTTGATCCATAGGTTCTGTTTCAGCATCTGCTACAGCATCCTCTTGAGAAACTTCTTGTTCATTTATGTTCTGCTTCAAAGGACCAACCTCTGTGTCTGAGTCTTCATCTCCATAGCTGGTGGATGCCTCTTCTTCAACATCATTGATGACTACATTTGTTGATTCCATCACGGTTTCTGTTCGCTTGTTGTAGACATGATATGCTCGGATGTTGATTGAATAGCCCAAAAATATTTCAGCGTCACTTTTCTATGCAAGTTTCTTTCTTTCTTTCTGTACTCCCAAATATGTGGAAATATTTGACTGTGGGCTTCTTCTGATTCCAAAGCTCATAGCACGTCTGGTTTGTTCCTTTTCATATAAAGACTTTGTTGATGATATAGTAGGCTGTGTTCATTGCTTCAGCCCAAAACCTTAGGGGAACCTTCTTTGCATGGATCATGACCCGGGCCATTTCTTATATTGTTCGATTCTTCCTCTCCACCACGCCATTATGTTGAGGAGTAATTGGAGAAGAACACTGATGAGTGATTCCATGTTTGATGCAGAAACTGTCCACGGCTTCATTCTCAAATTCCCTCCCTTGATCGCTTCTAAAGGCGGTGATTCTGAGGTTATTTTCTTGCTCTAACCGAGATACCAGGGTAACTAACACCCTCACAGTGTCTGATTTTTCCCTAATGAAGTCAACCCATGTATATCTAGTATAATCATCAACGCACACAAATGCATACCTCTTTTTTCCATAGCTTTCCACTTCCATTGGTCCCATCAAGTCTATGTGTAATAGTTGCAGAGGTCTGATTGTGTTGATATTGCCAATTCTGGGGTTAGAAGCTTTTTTCTGTTTTCCTATCTGGTACTGCCAACAAATGGTGCTTAGCTCGCCTTTGATCACAGGAACTCCTATGACTAATCCTTCAGCTGCAATCTTCTTTAGAGTTCTTAAGCTGATGTGGCTCATTCTTCTGTGCTAGAGATTTATTTCTTCTGTGTTGGTTAACAAGCATGTTGGCGAAGGGGTTGCTGTACCAACCTTGAGTAGGTAGTAGTTGTTCTTTGATCTGATTCCCTGCATTATGCACACTCTAGTCTCATTAAAAACCTGACAAGAGTTTTGAGTGAACTTTACCTAAAGTGTACCGTCACAGAGCTGACTGATGCTTATGAGATTTGCTTTCAATCCATCTACGAGCATTGCATTTGTTAACTTGGGCAGCCCTTGGACTGCCAAAGTCCCTTTTCCCAGAACTCTCCCCTTCAAACTATTTCCGAACTTTACCAGTTGTTCTGAGCAGGGTGTTATGTTCTTCAGAAACGATCTCTCTCCAGTCATATCCCCAGAGCAACCATTGTCAAAATACCAGCTACCTTCGCTTGATGATCTTGAGATGCTGATAAGAGCATAGTTCTCAACTCTTTCTTTTCTCTGCGATTTGGGATCAGTAGCTATTTTCAGGAATCCGATGATAGACGGGGAGAGTCTTTTAATGTGTCCCTTGTGATCGCAACCATAACATCTTCGATTTATGATTCTCGGATTTATTCCACATTTCTGATGGTGGTACAGGGGTTGTTGTAGCAACTTCTTGATCATCTTTCCGTGTACTCTTTTTTTTGTAGCAACATTTGTAGGAGGATGGTATCTTGAACTTGGAGTAGTTGGGATTTCTTCAGAAGACACTTCTGTGTTTTGCTCAGGATCCTCTTCTTCCACATGTTGCTCTAGATCTTCTATTACAGCATCCTCTGGATCTCCTCCTTGATCAACATTATTCGGTTTTCGAGAACATGTCTGATTGTGCTCGTTCGGCACAGGATATTCATCATCATCACTCTTTGGATGTTGCGCTTCCTCATCCTTAACAATCACATTGATGGATTCAATCACTATTCCAGTCCGTGTGTCTTAGACCCGATATGCTCTGAAGGTAGTGGTGTATCCAAGGAACATTCCCTTGTTGCTTTTGGGCTCAAGCTTCTTTTGGTACTCGCGGTCTCTCAGAATATAACATTCGCTTCCGAACACATGGAAGTACTTGACTGACGGCTTCTTCTGTCTCCAGAACTCGTAACACGTCTTGTTTGTACCTTTTTTGACGGTTACGTGGTTGATGATGTAACAGGCAGTGTTCATAGCTTCCGCCCAATACTGGAGTGGGACCTTCTTCGCATGGATCATTACACGAGCCATCTTTTGAATAGTTCGGTTCTTTCGCTCAAATACGCCATTCTATAATGGAATGATGGGCGATGAGTATTGATGCGTGATGCCTCAACTGTTGCATAATTCATCCATGGCGTTATTCTTGAAGTCCCTTCCATGATCACTCCGTATAGCAGCCACTCTTAGGCACTGAAATTGTGCTGCGTTGCTGATGCGGAGTTATAGCTTCTGCTTAAGCAATCTCTGTATCTTTCCATGGAGTTACTCTACTGCCAGGTGTGAAAGACACTGTTTTTTGACCCAGTTTGGCAACTTGCCTACGTCTGGGGAGGATGCTCCGATCCTCAACATTCCACTATCTCAAGTTCGAAGTACAAGGACTCACACCTCTACGTCTCACCTAGCTGAAATCTAATGCCCAGTCTAATCACCTAGACTAGCAAGCAGTCTGATCTCACAGTCCCTCTTTGTGCAACCTACACACTTTCAGTAATAAGTAGCTACAGCCCTGACTCTCAGACTTAGCATATTCTATTACAATATGTAGCTCACGGAATGCTTTGGTACACTCTTCACCAGAGTTGTTGTATCATCGGTCAGCGACTCCCCAAGCTCTCTCGCCAATAAGTCGGACACCCTGAGTTCTGCAAAGTTAGTTTCTACTCCCCCTCAGCTCATGACACATTTCGTCATTACTGGGAAGGCTCGATCAATGCTACCCCGCGACAATTCTTATCCGCGGCTGATCACCGAGCTCTGATTGTTCCTTCAACGAGCAGCGCTCAAGCTGAACTATGGATCAATCTTGAATCAAACTCCACGAGTTTTGATTCCTACAACACACAACTCCAGTCTTCAACTCATTGTGTATACCCTGCTACCTTTGGTTGATCTCTGAGTACTCGATCATTTTGTTGATCGCGCTGTGCTCTCGGTGTTTTGTCTCGTACCCTTAGCAGCTTCCCTCAGCCTACCTTTCGCAGCTCCTCAAATCTCTAGGGGTGGAAACCTCATTTCCATCGTTATCATAATCCCCTCCTAGATTCTAGCAAGATAGTTGAGAAGATTCTGTTGCCAAATTTGGATGTTTGCATCTTTATCTTTTTTGACCTAGTGCTGAGGATTGCTGAGCCCTTGATGACGTCTAGATAACTCTCTGAGCTTCCCCGATGCCATCCGGATCATTCCGGCGCCTCACCATGGAATGTTAGGTTGATAAAGAATTCTATTTTAGCTTTGGACTATCAAAGAGTGCTGAAGCGGATTCTATATCTACAAAGCTGTCTCTCGCCAATACTTTAGATATTGTCTCAGCTTTAAATCTTCAGGGATTGCTGAAGTAGACTCTAGTTCTTTGTTGTTGTTGTTGTTGTTTTGTTAGTCTTTGGATTGTGTTCCAGCCACCAATCTTCAGGGAGTGCTTCAGCAGTCTCTTGAGCTTTGTTAAGGAGGCCATATCCTTAACAATAGCCCCCTAGGAATTTTGACAAAATTAAAACACAACTGCAGCTGAACTACTGATCCAAACACTCTGGTGACAACTAGAGCTATGCTAGATAATTTCTCTAACTATTACACTTGAGTTTACAATTCCTCAATGAATACTAAACATCAAAAGTGATCTATTAGTTCTAAGACAAGTCCAGGATCGAAAGATAATGTCAAGTCAAGTCAGAGTGAGAGTCTAAAACTGTTACAACCTTCTCTCCCCCTTTATGGCACAAATGCCGAGGGCTTCATTCATTCACTAGGCTGAGCAGACGCGGTGCTGCTGGTAGTGGGGTACTCCAAGTCATGTAGGAGACTGCCAATCTTGGATCTTCGTATTGAGCTCTTCTTGATCATTTCGGTCAAATGAGCATGTTCCAATTTTACCAGACTGATCATCCTGGCCCTTAGCGCTGTATCCACTGCAGGGGCTGGAGAATTAGAGATTGCTCCAGTAGTCTCCGGGATTTCTCAAGCTGGCTCCATGTTAGGCTCACCTTCTTCAATATCCATAATATGTCGGCCCTTAAAGACCTTGTGGTCCAGTGTAAACAACTGAGAAGCTCCTGACAAACCCTCATGTGCAGCTCCCAACTCCTTATGTTATGATCATTAAGTCATAAATAAGCAAAGAAAATCCAATGCGCAGATTGGACTTCGGCTTGTCAGCGTGGCAACAATTTGATCATAAATGATTTGCCTCAGACTTACCCTTCTTCTGTCCCTAATAGTGAATAATAACAGCCCCATAGATCGACTCACCTTTCCCATGTGAGAACTGGGCATCCAGTTTCTCACCGCAAATGCATAAAGGATTGCATACTTAGTTGTCAAATTAGTAGCTTCTAAATTGTAAGAGACCCAGCTTTTGCACAAACCCCCAGTAAGAACAATAGCTAGCCTATCTGCACTAACCTCTACCGGTGGGCTTTTTATCAGTGCCAATAATTTTTCTTATCACAGCAGGGGTAATCACAACCCTCAACCTCCAACCAAAACTAGCCCCAAACTGCAAACCATCTGCCACTCCAAAATCTCCATGTATATTAGCTAAAAATGCCTTAACCACTTGCAAATTGTAACATTGGTAGAAGTCAAGGAGTTTAGCAATTTTACCCCTCCGGCCGACCTCCAGCATCTTGCGGTTGATCACCTCCCAGAACCTGGCAGCCTTTTTGGATACGAACCACACTCCTTATTGATCATGTCCCATCAGAAGGTATTGTTGTAGTGGGTGCAGCTCTTTGGATGGATGGTTCTGGTCGGGGTCTAGGAGCTATTCTATAATCATCAGAGTCTGTAGATTCTGCTTCAGCAGTGTCTTCATCACTTGACGAGCTAACCACCATTAACTCTTTCCCTTTGTTCACATGTTCCTTGGGTAGATGCTGTTGCAGCTCCTCGGCCACAACCTATTCACTGCTAGCGGCAACTTGTTCAGATTGAGAAGGATGAGTAGGAAGTGCAGCAACCTGTCTGTCCAGAGATTTCTTCATTCATGTCTCATGGGAGGTGTCATCTGAGTGAGTGTTCGATCCAAAACAAGCTGAACCTGTCTCTTCGCCACTCTGGCTGTGGCTTTTTCTTGTGGTCCTCAGAGCTTCATCCTCGTCTGTGGGTATAATGTCTGCTGTGGTGGACGGGCCAGCTTCTGCTTGGTCGGTGGTTGGGATCCATGTCAACCGAGGGGCATCTTTTTGTTCGTTGGTCTGTAGAGGAGATCTTCTTTTGGCTGCTGGGGGTTAGGAACCTCATTGCTCTTTCGCTTGCTGGGCTCACCCCTTCGCTTGTAAACCTTAGCTCCCCTTGTTTTCACCATTTCGAACGATTTTCTCAAGGTAGGAACGCCTGATCATTGAAGTCTTCGGAGATATGGAAATCTAGGTCCGAAACGGATACTTCTGGTTTCTCCCTTTCCCGGCCTTTTTTTTTGTTTTTAACATCCGAACACGTGTCGTCTCCTGGTGGCCATTCTCTTCTAAAGGCAACGTTCAAAAGGTTACAGCTCCGAGTCACTGGAGAGGGCTTCAGCACTCTGTTCAGCTATCTTTTCTGGAAACATATTCTTCGGCTCATGATCATGTTCTTTGGCTTTTGCTCCAGTGGGGATATTTGCTGGCTGTTTGTCAACCCAACACTTTTGACACTTGTTCCTTTTCACCTCCACCCAGCCCATTGGACACTTGTTCTTCTCAGATGTACTTCTGATTTTTGCGGCTATTGAATAGTGATGTTTTCTTCGTTTCTTTCTGTGCCTCCTTATCTGAATGAATGATTCTTCAGTACTCCTCCAAGTTTCCTGCACAGTAAGATGATAAGCTCGTTTTACCTGCATCTGTGAACTGTAGTACTCGTAAGTGCTAGGAGGATTTCTTGCTTTGACTCGTCAGTCATTTGATCTTCTTCGAGTCTCCCTGTACACGGTCAAAGTTGGACACTTTCTCCAAAAATGTCCAGTTTGATGACACGCATAGTATCTCTTCTGCTTTGATCTGTGTGTCCTGAGCATGTGACTGATCTAGAGAATGCTTCAACACTCTCTTGTACTTCTTTTCTAGTACTCTCTCTCGATCAACCGAGACTGAGCCCTTCTGAACACTACCACTTTGATCAATCATTGTGGCTTTGACAAATGTAGTTATACCTATTCCTTCATCACCAATGTATCCGAGACCTTCAGTCCCACCTCCATACCTTTAGTAAGATATAATCTCATCTAGAATGGATGATTCTCCTCTAATTGCTTCAGGTGTGATTCTCTATTCACATACCTCACCAACTGTTTTATTATCATCTGATTATTTCTAGGACAGAGAGGTGATGATGCTTTGAAGGTTGTCTCTTTCATCTTCTAGTACCGAAACCGTTGACAATAGTTCTCTATTGGCTTCAATAACTTCTTAACATTTTTCTTGTATCAGCTTGAACTGATCGTACATAGTTTCTACTGAGTAGTCTTCATCATCACTACTGTCAGATTCAACAATCCCATAAACAAATTCTGTCTTAATTTGATCTGAATCATCATTATGAAATACAGTAGTTAGGGCTAGATTTCCTTTGTGATCAGTCTCCTCTTCACTGTCTTCATTACTCTAGTTTGCTGTGAGAAACCTGTTCTTCTTCTTCTGGTAACTTGGACATTCACTAAATCTGTGTCCATATCCCTGCACTCTCAGCACTGGATTCCTTTCTGTTTGTCTTTTCCTTCATCATTTCCTTCCTCAGCATTTCTCTGAGATTTTTCTTCTCTTGGGTTTCTCCCCCTGGATGACTGACCTGAGTATGAAGGTTTCTGGTCCATTCTCTTCATGAACTTTCCAAGGTTTTTGAACATCATCTAGGACAGCCTCTTTCTCTTTTATCTCAGCTTTCAGTTCGAAGCCTTTCAGAGGGAGTGGTGAAGAAGTGTCTGTGACTTTCATCTCAAACTGACTCAGAGAGCCAATCAGTACTCCAGCTTCATATGCTTGATATCTTGAGCTTCTTCAATGGCAGTGACCTTCATATCAAACCTCCAGGTGAGTGATCTGAGAACTTTCCTTACCTATTTTTCCTCCCGGATTGGTTCACCGAGAGCATAGGTCTCATTGGATATGTCACATAATCAGGCATTGAACTCAGCAACTTCTTCCAGCATTTTCAGGCTTTCAAATCTAGAGGTGACAATCTGCATTCTGGATGTTCTCACCTTGTCTGTTCCCTCATGGGCTGTTTGAAGAATCTCCCAAGCTTGTTTGGCCGAATCACAGTTGGATATTAACCTGAAATTATTAGCATCCACAGCAACAAATATAGCATTTAAAGCTTTGGAATTTCCAGCAGTCCATTTTTCTTCAACTTTCTTGCCTGAGACTCCTGCTTCATCAACAGTCTGAGGATGAAACCACTCTGTAATGACGGCCTTCTAGACTTTTTCATTAATGACTTTGATAAAAGCCTTCATACGAGCCTTCTAGTAGCCATAGTTCCCTCATTCGAGCAATGGAGGTCGGATGGTGCTTTGTCCTTCTTTCAAGGTGGCCATTGATGACAACAACAATTTCCCGGATCATACTCCGTATGCTGAGCGAACGGCTCTAATATCAATTGAAATTGTGCTGCGTTGCTAATATTGAGTTATAGTTTTTGCTTAAGCACTCTCTGTATCTTTCTGCGGAATTACTCTACTGTCAAGATAAGAAAGACATAGTGTTTGTTCACACTAGTTCGGCAACTTTCTTACGTTTGGGGATGATGCTCCAATCCTCAAGATTCCACTATCTCAGTTCAAAGTACAAGGACTCACACCTCTACTTGTCACCTAGCTAAAATCTAACACTCAGTCAAATCACCTAGACTAGCTAGCAGTCTGATCTCACAGACCCTCTTCGTCCAACCTACACACTCTCAGTAGTAAATAGCTAGTGCCCCGACTCTCAGACTTAGCCCATTCTATTACAATAAGTAGCTCACGGAATGCTTCAACACACTCTTTATCCGAGTTGCTGTATCTTCGGTCAACGACTCCCCAAGCTCTACCACCAATAAGTCGGACACCCTGAGTTTTGCAAACTCAGTCTCTGCTCCCCCTCAATTAATGATGAAATTTCAAGTGTCTCTACTTATGCAGATTTGTGAACTAGCAGTTGCTGCAGCACACTCTTGTTCACTTAAATGTATGCACAGCAGATAATGAATAGGACACAGATTTGTTCACCCAGTTCGGCCAATCTGCCTACGTCTGGGGAGGACTATTCTCCAGTCCTCAATCCACTCAACCAAAGGTTCAGATCACACTAGGTTACAACGCACGCAACCTATGCTACTTTAACCCCGTGTGGACTACTCAACACAATCAGAACAAGCTCTGATTTGTGCCAGCACACCCTCTACAATATGTCAGTCTAGAATAGCTACAATCCTCTTCAAGAACTCAGCCTATTCTAGCCTACACTACTCAGCAGGGTTGCTGCAGCAACAGCTGTAACACCAGCTGAAGCACTCTGTCCGCGTCGCTCCAAGGCCTCCTGCCGAGCCGATCGAACCACTCCAAGAGCGCTGCACACTCTGAGTAACTCCCCCTCACTCAGTGACCACCTGCCACTAGTGAGTTCTTCCGCACGAACCTCGACCGAGCCTTCCACCCGTCAGCTCTTCCGCGGCTGCCTTTGATCAACCAACAAGCTCCACAGCTCTAAATTGGCTTCCAGATCAAAGCACGAATCAGTCTCTGCAAGACCTGACTCTCTTCTGCAATACGCACCACAGCTCTGCGCTCAACGCTCTGCCTGTGTGTGTTTGATCGAAGAACAACGTCCGTAGCCCCCAGAAAATCCTCTCTGAAATCTGTGTCTACTCTCGTGTATCACTCAGCTTCGATCACCCTCTTCAGCCCTCGAACCTTCTGCTTAAATACCCTCACCACTTTAAGCAATTTCCAGGTTTAGGCCATTGACCCACAAGATCAATTATCTCCTAAAATCTAGGAGATTAGATTTGATTAATATCTTGAAGCATATCTCCTTCTCTGACTGATAATCCTTGCTGAAATATGCTCAGCAGCATTTTAGAAATTCTTCTATGCACTTTCACAAAGCTGCCAAACCTTCAAAACTCACCCAGCACAAAACTGTTATTCGGACAGATGAACTAGCTCTTGAACCAGCACCTGCTGCAGCATCCTCTGCTGCATCTGTTGCTGGTTTACTTCTGCTGTATACTTCTGCTGGCCTCCTTGATTGATTGAGCTGCAGCAGCTCCTTGTTCACTCATGCTGGTTTTGTCAAACACTGCCATACTTGCATTATCAATCTCCCCCTTGGCATTTTGACAAAACCTTAAGGCCAATGCACTCTTCCGAAAAACTAGAAACGAAATACTCTAAATAAAATTAATAGAGAGTAAGTAGATGAGGCCACACTCGGCCATAGCATACTGACCACGCAGGGTCAAAAAAAATGTATGTATCAATATTCAGCAGCATATAAAACTTCTCTCCCCCTTTTTGTCATAGATGCTCAAGGGGCCTGCTCCTCATCCTCCAGGAACTCCAAGTCTCTGATGAGGCTCCTGATCTGTCCCCGCCTGGCATCTCTCCTCTTGGCTTCAGCATCAAGAATAGCCAGCTCAGACCGGAGGTGACACACAATCCTGGCACGAAGAGCAGACTGGATTGTGGCAGCAGGGGGAAGAGATTCCTCCAAGGGAGCTGGAGCTGAAGAACCACCCATGAGAAGATCCTCATAGGCAACATCCACTGCATGTTTTCCCTTGAATAATTTGTGATCAACAGTAAAGACCTGCAGCTCCTCAGATAAGCCTTCAGTAATCGCTCCGAACTCTGGGTGCTGAGATACCATGATCCCATGGATGAGGGAGGGCAGCACAATAGGCTTGCTGGAGGAGCCACTCCCGGCATGTGTAGCAAGCTGAGGGAGCATCACACTTCCCAGGCTGATCTTCCTTCTCTTTCCAATAGAATAAAGAAGGTTAGCAAAGTCTTTGCTGACCTTCCCTCTGTGAGAACTAGGAATCCAGTTCCTTGCACCAAGATGATACAGCAGAGCATACTTGGAGGTTAGCTCAGCTGCACTGAGATTCGGGCCGCCCCAAGACAGGCACACTCCCACTGTAAGGGTCTTCGCCAATAATTCAGGCTTCACATCAGTGGGAGCCCTTGCATTCTCAGAAATCCCAAGGAATGCATCAATAATTTCCGGAGTAATAACCACTTGTTTACCCCTTACCCAGCTTCTCCCATACTCATCAGCTCCTTCTTCTCCAAATTTTTCTTCCATATTCACTATAAATTCTCTAACCAGAATAATATTGAAACGGTGAGGAAAGGTTAGGGACTTGAGCAGTTTTACCTCAGTCAGGAGCTCAATCATAGTAGCTGATCTATACTTGTCTTGCACCAGACGCTTCTCATGCACAATGTGTTTCCTCTCAACAGCACTCCAGGATTGAGAGACGCTTTTGTTCCTGAACCATGTGCCTCCGACAGTGAGAGCAGAGAAATCTTCAGCTGCAGGACCTTTCTCAGAGGGTCCACCAAGAGATTCTTCTTCACTAGATGAGCTTTCACTACTGGAGCCTGGGATCAGGATAGGAGCTTTGCCCTTGTCTGAAGAAGGGGGATGTGCTGCAGCAGGTTCTTGTTCAGGGGACTCAGCAGCTGTTTCAACCCCTTCACCAATAATACCTGGAGACATGACCAGTGATCTGCACTCTTCTCCTGCAGGAACTGCTGCAGCAGTCTCTGCTGCTTGTTCTTCCTCTGAAGCAGCTTCAGTCATATCCGCTTCTGGCAGCACAGCAGAACCGGAGACAGGTTCTCCATCACGTACCAGCCGCCTCCTCTTCTGCGAAGCTTCTTCAGAGGGAGAGGGCTCACTGTGCGACACAGGGAGAGGGTTTGGTTCCCACACAACCACCTCCAGCGGCTGAGCAGGGTCTTCGTTGCGTGCCTTGGTCCTTCTCTCAGACCTGCTTTGCCTGTCAGCTGCCAGATTCTTCTTCAGTCCGCGTGTCTTCACCATTGCTGCAGAGATGTGGAAGGAAGGAGGAGCGCACAGAGGATGATCGGCAGAGATTTCTGAGACGCCCTTTGCTCTTGATCTGTGCCCTAGAAAATATTTACCCGTTATTTTCTTTTCTTTTGAAGTGTAAGACACGTGCCTCTCATGTGCAAATATTTTCCTTTCCATCTTTAGCAACCAACACATGTGAACAAGCTAATTCGGACCAGGTTGCTGCAGCACATGTGAGCTTGTTCACCTATTCACTTCAGGCTGCAATTTTTGCTCAGAGGATCCTAGAGAGATTCTGGTGGAGCCTTCTTCACCCATACTTGGAATACACCAGAGCTTTTCTTCTTCTGATCTTCCAGCCTCCTAACCCTTTGTTTGGGTTTCCATATTTGTACCATCTTTGTTTTACCCTTGTTTTTAGTAATCCAGTGCCCTTGTGCAGCAACATGAAATGGAGTCTTTGTGCAACATGTGCTGATTCTGGACTTTGCTCCCCCTTTTTCAGCTGAGCAAGTTCTGTGTTGCTGCTTCAGATTGAAGTTGATCTTCTGCTTCCCAACACTTGTACCAGTACTCCACTTGTCCTGAGACTTTTGTTTTGTTTGAGAAAAATGTTGTCCATGATGCTGCAGCATCCTCTTGTACACATGTCTAGATCCAATTTTCTCTGCCATTTTTGAGAAGGCATCTGAATTCTTCTTCTCGTCTGTCTCACCGTCTGAGGCTTTAATGAACACTGTCCCTTTAGAGCTTTCTTCACCAGTATATCCAAGCCCTGTTTTCCCTTTTCCAAGTCTTTGGTAAGATAATATTTCGTCCAGAATATTGCTCTGCGGGTCAGCTGTCTTGGCTGCTGCTGGAGTGGATTCAACACAGGTCTGTCTTTCTGAATCTTCTCTTTTCAGAATAGTAACTTGATTATCAACTGAGGGTAGACATCTCCTTCGTTCTTCTTCCAAGAGATTTATTCTGTCAGTCAAGGTCTGATTGGTCTGAAGAACTGCCTCACATTGTTTGAGTATCTTCCTCAGAAGATCAGCAAAACTGTCAGATGAGTCATCGTCATCTTCACTCTCAGAGACTTCAATCCCATAGTGAATTTCTACCTTCTTTAGCTCATTGAGGTGGACATCTGAAACACTTGTCAGCACAACACAGTTTTCTTCATCACTCTCATCCGAATCACTCCATTTTGCTGTCAAGGATTTGCTGTTCTTTTTCTCAGAATTCTTGAAGGGTTTGCTTGGACAATCAGCCTCAATGTGTCCGTACCCTTCACAGTTCCAGCATTGAACTCCCTTTTTCATCTCTTTCTTGTCATCATCGTCCAGTGCTGGTTCTTTCCCTTTCTTCTTTCTTTCACTGCCCCGTCTGAATTGTCTTCGCGAGGAAGAGCTTCTCTCAGTTCTGGATTCCATGTTTTTCAGAAACTTTCCTAGATTTTTAACCAGCATGCTCAACTGATCGTCTGGAACTGTCTGCTTGATTTCTGCTTCAGCCTTCAAACCAACATTCTTGTCCTTGGAAGTGGTGTCTTCTTTGACCAGTTTCATCTCAAATTGTTTGAGAGACCCCATCAGCTCTTCCAACCTCATGAATCTGACATTCTGAGCTTCTTCAATGGCTGTCACCTTCATGTCAAATTTTGTGGGCAGCGATCTGAGAACCTTTCTGATAAGCTTTTCTTCTGGAATGGGCTCACCAAGGGCATGAGCTTCATTTGCAAGATCACAGAGTTTAGCATTAAACTCAGTGATGGTTTCTTCATCAAGCATCCTCAGATTCTCAAATTGTGTGGCAATAATCTGGAGTCTTGACAGCTTTACTCTATCAGTTCCCTCATGGGCAGTTTGCAGAATCTCCCATGCTTGCTTGGCCATGTCACAGTTTGAGATCAACCTGAAGTTATTAGCATCAACTGCAGCAAAAATTGCATTCAGAGCCTTTGAATTACCAGTTGCTGCAGCACCTTCTTCAGCAGTCCATTCCTCTTCAGGTTTAATTCTTGTCACTCCTTGCTGATCCATGGTGATTGGGGGAGACCACTGAACCACAACAGCTCTCCATGTCTTCTCATCAATAGCTTTGAGAAAAGCTTTCATTCTAGCTTTCCAATAACCATAGTTGCTCTCTTCCAGGAGTGGAGGTCTACTCGTGCTCTGTCCTTCCTTCATTGTCTTAGCAACTTCGGAGACACTGTAGGACCTTTTAAACTCTGTGTGTCGAGTCCCCGCTCTGATACCAATTGAAATTTCAAGTGTCTCTACTTATGCAGATTTGTGAACTAGCAGTTGCTGCAGCACACTCTTGTTCACTTAAATGTATGCACAGCAGACAATGAATAGGACACAGATTTGTTCACCCAGTTCGGCCAATCTGCCTACGTCTGGGGAGGACTATTCTCCAGTCCTCAATCCACTCAACCAAAGGTTCAGATCACACTAGGTTACAACGCACGCAACCTATGCTACTTTAACCCCGTGTGGACTACTCAACACAATCAGAACAAGCTCTGATTTGTGCCAGCACACCCTCTACAATATGTCAGTCTAGAATAGCTACAATCCTCTTCAAGAACTCAGCCTATTCTAGCCTACACTACTCAGCAGGGTTGCTGCAGCAACAGCTGTAACACCAGCTGAAGCACTCTGTCCGCGTCGCTCCAAGGCCTCCTGCCGAGCCGATCGAACCACTCCAAGAGCGCTGCACACTCTGAGTAACTCCCCCTCACTCAGTGACCACCTGCCACTAGTGAGTTCTTCCGCACGAACCTCGACCGAGCCTTCCACCCGTCAGCTCTTCCGCGGCTGCCTTTGATCAACCAACAAGCTCCACAGCTCTAAATTGGCTTCCAGATCAAAGCACGAATCAGTCTCTGCAAGACCTGACTCTCTTCTGCAATACGCACCACAGCTCTGCGCTCAACGCTCTGCCTGTGTGTGTTTGATCGAAGAACAACGTCCGTAGCCCCCAGAAAATCCTCTCTGAAATCTGTGTCTACTCTCGTGTATCACTCAGCTTCGATCACCCTCTTCAGCCCTCGAACCTTCTGCTTAAATACCCTCACCACTTTAAGCAATTTCCAGGTTTAGGCCATTGACCCACAAGATCAATTATCTCCTAAAATCTAGGAGATTAGATTTGATTAATATCTTGAAGCATATCTCCTTCTCTGACTGATAATCCTTGCTGAAATATGCTCAGCAGCATTTTAGAAATTCTTCTATGCACTTTCACAAAGCTGCCAAACCTTCAAAACTCACCCAGCACAAAACTGTTATTCGGACAGATGAACTAGCTCTTGAACCAGCACCTGCTGCAGCATCCTCTGCTGCATCTGTTGCTGGTTTACTTCTGCTGTATACTTCTGCTGGCCTCCTTGATTGATTGAGCTGCAGCAGCTCCTTGTTCACTCATGCTGGTTTTGTCAAACACTGCCATACTTGCATTATCAATCTCCCCCTTGGCATTTTGACAAAACCTTAAGGCCAATGCACTCTTCCGAAAAACTAGAAACGAAATACTCTAAATAAAATTAATAGAGAGTAAGTAGATGAGGCCACACTCGGCCATAGCATACTGACCACGCAGGGTCAAAAAAAATGTATGTATCAATATTCAGCAGCATATAAAACTTCTCTCCCCCTTTTTGTCATAGATGCTCAAGGGGCCTGCTCCTCATCCTCCAGGAACTCCAAGTCTCTGATGAGGCTCCTGATCTGTCCCCGCCTGGCATCTCTCCTCTTGGCTTCAGCATCAAGAATAGCCAGCTCAGACCGGAGGTGACACACAATCCTGGCACGAAGAGCAGACTGGATTGTGGCAGCAGGGGGAAGAGATTCCTCCAAGGGAGCTGGAGCTGAAGAACCACCCATGAGAAGATCCTCATAGGCAACATCCACTGCATGTTTTCCCTTGAATAATTTGTGATCAACAGTAAAGACCTGCAGCTCCTCAGATAAGCCTTCAGTAATCGCTCCGAACTCTGGGTGCTGAGATACCATGATCCCATGGATGAGGGAGGGCAGCACAAAAGGCTTGCTGGAGGAGCCACTCCCGGCATGTGTAGCAAGCTGAGGGAACATCACACTTCCCAGGCTGATCTTCCTTCTCTTTCCAATAGAATAAAGAAGGTTAGCAAAGTCTTTGCTGACCTTCCCTCTGTGAGAACTAGGAATCCAGTTCCTTGCACCAAGATGATACAGCAGAGCATACTTGGAGGTTAGCTCAGCTGCACTGAGATTCGGGCCGCCCCAAGACAGGCACACTCCCACTGTAAGGGTCTTCGCCAATAATTCAGGCTTCACATCAGTGGGAGCCCTTGCATTCTCAGAAATCCCAAGGAATGCATCAATAATTTCCGGAGTAATAACCACTTGTTTACCCCTTACCCAGCTTCTCCCATACTCATCAGCTCCTTCTTCTCCAAATTTTTCTTCCATATTCACTATAAATTCTCTAACCAGAATAATATTGAAACGGTGAGGAAAGGTTAGGGACTTGAGCAGTTTTACCTCAGTCAGGAGCTCAATCATAGTAGCTGATCTATACTTGTCTTGCACCAGACGCTTCTCATGCACAATGTGTTTCCTCTCAACAGCACTCCAGGATTGAGAGACGCTTTTGTTCCTGAACCATGTGCCTCCGACAGTGAGAGCAGAGAAATCTTCAGCTGCAGGACCTTTCTCAGAGGGTCCACCAAGAGATTCTTCTTCACTAGATGAGCTTTCACTACTGGAGCCTGGGATCAGGATAGGAGCTTTGCCCTTGTCTGAAGAAGGGGGATGTGCTGCAGCAGGTTCTTGTTCAGGGGACTCAGCAGCTGTTTCAACCCCTTCACCAATAATACCTGGAGACATGACCAGTGATCTGCACTCTTCTCCTGCAGGAACTGCTGCAGCAGTCTCTGCTGCTTGTTCTTCCTCTGAAGCAGCTTCAGTCATATCCGCTTCTGGCAGCACAGCAGAACCGGAGACAGGTTCTCCATCACGTACCAGCCGCCTCCTCTTCTGCGAAGCTTCTTCAGAGGGAGAGGGCTCACTGTGCGACACAGGGAGAGGGTTTGGTTCCCACACAACCACCTCCAGCGGCTGAGCAGGGTCTTCGTTGCGTGCCTTGGTCCTTCTCTCAGACCTGCTTTGCCTGTCAGCTGCCAGATTCTTCTTCAGTCCGCGTGTCTTCACCATTGCTGCAGAGATGTGGAAGGAAGGAGGAGCGCACAGAGGATGATCGGCAGAGATTTCTGAGACGCCCTTTGCTCTTGATCTGTGCCCTAGAAAATATTTACCCGTTATTTTCTTTTCTTTTGAAGTGTAAGACACGTGCCTCTCATGTGCAAATATTTTCCTTTCCATCTTTAGCAACCAACACATGTGAACAAGCTAATTCGGACCAGGTTGCTGCAGCACATGTGAGCTTGTTCACCTATTCACTTCAGGCTGCAATTTTTGCTCAGAGGATCCTTGAGAGATTCTGGTGGAGCCTTCTTCACCCATACTTGGAATACACCAGAGCTTTTCTTCTTCTGATCTTCCAGCCTCCTAACCCTTTGTTTGGGTTTCCATATTTGTACCATCTTTGTTTTACCCTTGTTTTTAGTAATCCAGTGCCCTTGTGCAGCAACATGAAATGGAGTCTTTGTGCAACATGTGCTGATTCTGGACTTTGCTCCCCCTTTTTCAGCTGAGCAAGTTCTGTGTTGCTGCTTCAGATTGAAGTTGATCTTCTGCTTCCCAACACTTGTACCAGTACTCCACTTGTCCTGAGACTTTTGTTTTGTTTGAGAAAAATGTTGTCCATGATGCTGCAGCATCCTCTTGTACACATGTCTAGATCCAATTTTCTCTGCCATTTTTGAGAAGGCATCTGAATTCTTCTTCTCGTCTGTCTCACCGTCTGAGGCTTTAATGAACACTGTCCCTTTAGAGCTTTCTTCACCAGTATATCCAAGCCCTGTTTTCCCTTTTCCAAGTCTTTGGTAAGATAATATTTCGTCCAGAATATTGCTCTGCGGGTCAGCTGTCTTGGCTGCTGCTGGAGTGGATTCAACACAGGTCTGTCTTTCTGAATCTTCTCTTTTCAGAATAGTAACTTGATTATCAACTGAGGGTAGACATCTCCTTCGTTCTTCTTCCAAGAGATTTATTCTGTCAGTCAAGGTCTGATTGGTCTGAAGAACTGCCTCACATTGTTTGAGTATCTTCCTCAGAAGATCAGCAAAACTGTCAGATGAGTCATCGTCATCTTCACTCTCAGAGACTTCAATCCCATAGTGAATTTCTACCTTCTTTAGCTCATTGAGGTGGACATCTGAAACACTTGTCAGCACAACACAGTTTTCTTCATCACTCTCATCCGAATCACTCCATTTTGCTGTCAAGGATTTGCTGTTCTTTTTCTCAGAATTCTTGAAGGGTTTGCTTGGACAATCAGCCTCAATGTGTCCGTACCCTTCACAGTTCCAGCATTGAACTCCCTTTTTCATCTCTTTCTTGTCATCATCGTCCAGTGCTGGTTCTTTCCCTTTCTTCTTTCTTTCACTGCCCCGTCTGAATTGTCTTCGCGAGGAAGAGCTTCTCTCAGTTCTGGATTCCATGTTTTTCAGAAACTTTCCTAGATTTTTAACCAGCATGCTCAACTGATCGTCTGGAACTGTCTGCTTGATTTCTGCTTCAGCCTTCAAACCAACATTCTTGTCCTTGGAAGTGGTGTCTTCTTTGACCAGTTTCATCTCAAATTGTTTGAGAGACCCCATCAGCTCTTCCAACCTCATGAATCTGACATTCTGAGCTTCTTCAATGGCTGTCACCTTCATGTCAAATTTTGTGGGCAGCGATCTGAGAACCTTTCTGATAAGCTTTTCTTCTGGAATGGGCTCACCAAGGGCATGAGCTTCATTTGCAAGATCACAGAGTTTAGCATTAAACTCAGTGATGGTTTCTTCATCAAGCATCCTCAGATTCTCAAATTGTGTGGCAATAATCTGGAGTCTTGACAGCTTTACTCTATCAGTTCCCTCATGGGCAGTTTGCAGAATCTCCCATGCTTGCTTGGCCATGTCACAGTTTGAGATCAACCTGAAGTTATTAGCATCAACTGCAGCAAAAATTGCATTCAGAGCCTTTGAATTACCAGTTGCTGCAGCACCTTCTTCAGCAGTCCATTCCTCTTCAGGTTTAATTCTTGTCACTCCTTGCTGATCCATGGTGATTGGGGGAGACCACTGAACCACAACAGCTCTCCATGTCTTCTCATCAATAGCTTTGAGAAAAGCTTTCATTCTAGCTTTCCAATAACCATAGTTGCTCTCTTCCAGGAGTGGAGGTCTACTCGTGCTCTGTCCTTCCTTCATTGTCTTAGCAACTTCGGAGACACTGTAGGACCTTTTAAACTCTGTGTGTCGAGTCCCCGCTCTGATACCAATTGAAATTTCAAGTGTCTCTACTTATGCAGATTTGTGAACTAGCAGTTGCTGCAGCACACTCTTGTTCACTTAAATGTATGCACAGCAGACAATGAATAGGACACAGATTTGTTCACCCAGTTCGGCCAATCTGCCTACGTCTGGGGAGGACTATTCTCCAGTCCTCAATCCACTCAACCAAAGGTTCAGATCACACTAGGTTACAACGCACGCAACCTATGCTACTTTAACCCCGTGTGGACTACTCAACACAATCAGAACAAGCTCTGATTTGTGCCAGCACACCCTCTACAATATGTCAGTCTAGAATAGCTACAATCCTCTTCAAGAACTCAGCCTATTCTAGCCTACACTACTCAGCAGGGTTGCTGCAGCAACAGCTGTAACACCAGCTGAAGCACTCTGTCCGCGTCGCTCCAAGGCCTCCTGCCGAGCCGATCGAACCACTCCAAGAGCGCTGCACACTCTGAGTAACTCCCCCTCACTCAGTGACCACCTGCCACTAGTGAGTTCTTCCGCACGAACCTCGACCGAGCCTTCCACCCGTCAGCTCTTCCGCGGCTGCCTTTGATCAACCAACAAGCTCCACAGCTCTAAATTGGCTTCCAGATCAAAGCACGAATCAGTCTCTGCAAGACCTGACTCTCTTCTGCAATACGCACCACAGCTCTGCGCTCAACGCTCTGCCTGTGTGTGTTTGATCGAAGAACAACGTCCGTAGCCCCCAGAAAATCCTCTCTGAAATCTGTGTCTACTCTCGTGTATCACTCAGCTTCGATCACCCTCTTCAGCCCTCGAACCTTCTGCTTAAATACCCTCACCACTTTAAGCAATTTCCAGGTTTAGGCCATTGACCCACAAGATCAATTATCTCCTAAAATCTAGGAGATTAGATTTGATTAATATCTTGAAGCATATCTCCTTCTCTGACTGATAATCCTTGCTGAAATATGCTCAGCAGCATTTTAGAAATTCTTCTAAGCACTTTCACAAAGCTGCCAAACCTTCAAAACTCACCCAGCACAAAACTGTTATTCGGACAGATGAACTAGCTCTTGAACCAGCACCTGCTGCAGCATCCTCTGCTGCATCTGTTGCTGGTTTACTTCTGTTGTATACTTCTGCTGGCCTCCTTGATTGATTGAGCTGCAGCAGCTCCTTGTTCACTCATGCTGGTTTTGTCAAACACTGCCATACTTGCATTATCAAATGACACACTTCATCACTACTGGGTAGCCTCTATCAATGCTCCGCAGCCAACGACAATGCCTGTCCGCGGCTGATCACCGAGCTTTGATTGTTCCTTCAATGAGCATGCCAACACTGGATCAATCCTGAATCAAATTCCATAAGTTCTGATTCCTACTGAAAGACAACTATAGTCTTCAACTAAATGTGCATACTGTGCTACCTTTGGTTGATCTTCGAGTGCTCGATCGTTTTGTTGATCACGCTGTGCTCTTTGTGTTCTGTCTCGCTCCCTCAGTTGCAACCCTCAGCCTGCCTTTTGCAGCTCCTCAAATCTCTAGGGGTGGAAACCTCATTTCCATCATTATCAGAATCTCCTCCTAGATTCTGTAGTTGAGAAGATTTCGTTAACAAATTTGGATGTTTGCATCTTTATCTTTTTCGACCACATGTTGGGGGTTGCTGAGCTCTTGATGGCGTCTGGCTAGCTCTCTGAGCTTCCCCAATGCCAGCTGGATCATGCCAGAGCTTCACCATGCAACGCCAGGTTGAAGAGGCATTCTGCTCTAGCTCTGGATCATCACAGAGGGCTGAAGCAGACTTTGTCTCTTCATGGCTGTCTCTCGCCCATACTTCACATAGTGTCTCAGCTTCAAATCTTCAGGGATTGCTGAAGCAGACTCTGGTTCTTGATTGTTATTGTTTTGTCAGTCCTCAGATTGTGATCTAGCAACCAATCTTCAGGGAGTGCTTTAGCAGCCTCTTGAGCAATTTGGTCAAGGATGCCTTATCCTCAACATGAACTTTTCTTATTCCAGACTGGTAGCTTATGAGCAGTTCTACACGGTTCAATAGAGCGAGGATTTGAGAATCGTGTCCTTTAAGTATCATCCCCATTCTAGAGAAGGAGAGAGAGTTGAATCTAGAGTGCATGATACTTTAGCCTAGAATTATCAATCAAATTACCTTATGCATGTATTACTGTTTTGTGTTGCTAATCGCATGACCTAAGGGTGAAATAGGATTCTGACTACGTTTTCATTAATTACTTTCATTAGTATTAACTAGAAAGTATTTAGTTTCTTTAGTATTTACTAGAAACAAATTCAAACTTGTCTTTAGTATTTATTAGAGATACCTCGCCTAATGAAAAAAACCCTAGTTTTTATTTAGTAGACTTGCATTAAGGATTACTAGCTAGCTTTAAACTAATCTAGGCTTTTCTTTTGAGTTCTACTCGAGATCACTCGGATTATAATATTGTTTGCGTACTGTGATTGGACTATTATTTTTGCTACCACTATTTCGACAACGTGAAAATGGCGCCATTGCCGAGGATTAGCCATTAGACTAGTTTGCTTTTTAGTATTGCTATAATTAGTCTACTACAGTTTTTTTCTTTATTTTGTTGATCGTGATTGAGTCCTATTCTTGCCTACTTTGATTTAAGTTCACACATATTGACGCTTTCTTCGATTGCGTGGTAGGTGTTTGAATGCAAACCAGAGCACGTGCGAAAAAGGCACAAGAAACAGCTTCCACATCAACGCCAAATCATAACTTGCAAGATTTCGATACTCCTCCTCAAATTTGCATTGATCAACCACCAACAGAAATTATGGATCAACCGGACCCGAGGAGGGAAGGAAATGCAGCTCTTCCGCAAGAGGAAGATGAGAGACCAATTGGGGAATACATGGCCCAACCATCGGACACTATGGATTACCCATATATCTGCCAGAGGGTGATGATAAAGAGTTCAAAGTAAAGTCAGCGCTTCTCCACATGGTATAAAGAAGGGGATCGGCTACGTCTTAGCCAAGACGTTAAACTAGGCTTGTGAGTATTTATGCTTTATTTTTACTTAATTGTAGTATAGAATCATTGTGGAATTTGTGTTGCGCCGTGTGTCAAATGTTTGATTGGTGGTTTAAGGGATTTTTTGTTTGTGTAACCCTCGAATTACCCCTTTGGTTCGATTATCGATATGTAGAAGTTTTAAGCGTATGAGTGATGTTTAGGTTGCATTTTTGTATGTCATGACTTGTGTATTCTTGTTATGTAATTTGCTTAACTAGTCCATTTGTATTTTGACGCGCTTCACCGTGATATTTTTTGCATGAGAGATGGTTTTCGGACTTGTATTATTTTTATTTGGCACTTATTCCCTTAGAACACTGATTCGACCAAGGCTATTTCTCCATTGCTAAGTTGATTCGGACTACCTGGCCGAGTCACTTTCTTTTGCCTTGTCTGAATCACTTTTGATTCGGGGAAGCTCACGCTATCCAAACTGTTTTGATTCAACCAGGCTGTGGTCGGATCACTTTATATGCACCCCAAATCAATTCTGATTCCGGCAGTTTTGAGCAGAACTGTTTTCGATTGACTTTGGAAATTTTGCAACTTTACTCGCGTTTGTTCGAAACCTTTTTCCAGCATTATAATACACTAGTCAATGACTTCTGATTTACACGAGCATTTCTAATTAAACTCATCGTTTGAATTGTCGCACATTTGTTTTCCAATCTTTTGCCTAGCTATATGTTTCGCATTGATATATATGTCATAGCTAGCTGTTTAAATCTATGAATTCTGGTGTTGCACTAACCTTATTCTTGAGTTTCAGATTTCCCGCAACTGATTAGAGCATCATTCAAAGACCTTGGCGGATGTGCATTTGGCTACATCCACAGGAGTGAAGTTCCTTCGAAACTTTCTCTTTAATTCTTCTACTTTAGGGACTAAGCAAATTTTTATGTGTAGGGTGTTTGTTTTGCGCTTGCGCTTTTATTTGCTTAACAACATGATTCTATGCTACATATTTATTTTGCGCGCATTATACTCGCATAATTGTTTCCATCTTATCTTTAAGTATTGATCACAAAAAGTAACGTTTGCTAAGTAATTAAGTAGTATCATTTAAAAAAAAATTTGGGGATGAGTTGTGCTTTGAACTCATGAATCATATCGTTAAGTTAATTGACATTCTTTGTGATTATTTTATTCATATGATTCCGTGCATTAAAAATGATGTTTTTATTCTTTGTGACTAGCTTAGTTTGATTTATTTTTAAGCCTTTTTCCGTGCATTAAAAATGATGTTAAGTTTAGTGAGCACAGAAAACAATTGTTTTCATATAAAACTTCGTACTCGTTCTTGTTTGCTTTTAGATGATTTTAGCATTCCTATTTAACCTTTGCATTTGTTGAGCTCGCACTTCCTGCTCCATTATATCTCACTTAATGTCAAGTATTAAGTGTGGGGATAAATAAAAAATTTGCGAAAAAAAATAAAAGGGGCGCAAGAAAAATATATTATATTTTTAAGGTTTTACAAATGCCGAGGGTTAGAAAGGTAAGTTCCCCCTTGAAAGTATTTGTATAAACACAAAAATATTATTTGTTTTTTATGTCAAGTAAAATTTTTACTAATGCCGAGGGTTAGGAAGGTAAGTTCCCCTTGAAAGCATTTGTATAAACGCAAATAAAATAAAACAAACCCACTTAATTCTTAACTCTATGCCTTTTCCGCAAGTTCTTTTGCATGTGTGTGAGTAAGGCATTTGCACTTCACTTTCAGGAAACGTCAAAGGTATGACTCTCGTAATTTATTACTAAAGCATCAAGATTTATACGAGTGAATTTTTAAAATTTTCAATGTCAAAACTCCTCTTCTCTTACAGATTATGACGTCTAAAACTTGAGAATGAGTTTGTTGTCATGAGCTTATAGACTTGCCCTTAGCAAGCATATTTGGTTGACTCGACATAATTTTTGTGTAAGTGACGCTTTACTTCATGCTACTTGTATATGTAATTGAGAGCTAATTTGAATTTTGACGAATGCTAGTTTTAATATCGATTCTATGAATATTTGTTGTCGCAATGAATTGAATGATTCTTAGAGTTTGCGTGAAGGGAGTGATTTGCACAACTCTATTATTATGTGGGCTGATAAAGAACTACTTGCTTAGCAAACTATATTTGAATTTAAACTCTTATGGACGATTCCGAGTAGGATTTGTGAGTATTCATTTTCTGAAAACTCTCATGAAACTATAACTCGTCCACTAGGGTAGCCTAGGGCTGATAAAGGCTTGATGCATACATTAAATGCATCCGTGATTCCTAAGACAGTGAGTTAGGAGTAGATTAATTTTCTTTGTTTACTTATTTTTATGTTATGTTACATGAGTAGGAGATCGATGTGTTTTGTGTGCGTAAGATTTTCTACATGCTTTGATATTGTCATATATGATATAGCATCTTACTCTCTGCTTGACTTGTGCATATATTTGTTAGGGACGAATAAGACTTAAGTGTGGGGTGTTTTGATGTACGGACAAATAACCTTATATTTGTCCGTATTTTCCCTTTACTTCTTGTTTGTTTCGTATTTTATGAAGTCATTTGATGGTTTCTTTGGCCGTTTCTGGTTAAAAAAGTGTATTACATGATATGAAATCGCTCGAAGAAAATCCGGATGAATTTCGATCGACCGAGAGCAAAATTAAGCAAAAGGCAGACTTGATTCGCCAGAGGCAGATTTGATTCGACCAGGGGGTGCATGGATCACATGTGATTCCACCAAACTTGGTCGAATCAACCTCTTAGCTTTCCGGATCAGAAATGACTCGAGGAGAATTCCCCATAGACCAAATCTGGGCAGATTGACCTGTTCATCGTTGAAGCGTTGTCAAGGGCATGATTCTTATCCAATTGAGACGTGTCATATCTTGTTAGAAAGCTAACTCAAAGGGTTACAACTTCATAGTTTATATTAAGATGTAATTCGAAGGTTTAAAGGGTCAAACGGGAGAGATTCGAGACTGCAAAGTTGAATCGCCCAAGAGGAATTCAGGCCTGGGCGAATCAAAAGTGATTCGCTCAAGAAGAAAGTGATTCGCCCAGCTCCGTTCGCTATTGATACTTTGATACGACGAACTTTTGGTCGAAGTCAACTTATGAGCCAACCCGAATCAACTTTGATTCAGGCAAGGCGGGTCAACCGGCAATAATTGGAGGGTATAAACAGAAAGAGATGGAAAAATTCAGGAGTGCCTTAGGGTGCCGGGTGCCCTCTCTTCAAAAGAACGAAACCCTAGATGAGAGCTCTTGGAAAACTTGAAGAATTGTCGAAGATTCAGAGAAGACATCAATAATTGGAGAATCTACAACATCCCTCTACTTAGTTCCTACTACTCTACTACTTAACTTCTTTACTTTTCCTTTGTGAACTATTTCATTATGTTTTGTTTCAAACTCACCATGATTGAGTAGTCGTATATAGTAGTAGGGATCATCCCTTAGGTTAGATTGTAACGCAAAACGTGCAATTTATCATTATGAATGAGGTTTTTGATTGAAAATTCTCATGCTTTATCTTCATGTTAATTTTATGCACACCAAGTGTTTGACGAAACGCATGAATGCGTATGAATTAATAAAACTCCTAAGAATGGAATGAGAATTGAACTTAGGATGTTTCGAAGATCAAGCATGTCTATTTTAGATAGCGTTTGTGCGCGAGAGTGACATTCGCATTCTATTAGGCTAAGTATAGAGCGGACTTGAGTTAACTATCAACAGACCAAGAGGTTGAAATTAGAGGATTAATGTTCTACACGGTTCAATAGAGCGAGGGTTTGAGAACCATGTCTTTTAAGTATCATTGATCGCGCGTCGTTGTACGCGTCAAATTAATCCTTCCTTCTCCACTTAGTACAGCGGCAAAGTCAGGGTCGATCCCACAAGGAGCGTGCAGACTCGTCTTCGCTAGCAACCTACAACTTACGAAATTGGAGGTTGTGAGTGATTGGGTTGCGCAGGTGCGCAAATGAACAGTAGTGAAAGCAGAATTGCACTATACGTGCGCAGGCAGTAGATATTAAGTACTATAACTATGAAAAGTATCGGTAAAGACAATCCTCTATGAATGTATCCGTTATCATCGACTCTAAACATCTATAGTGCAGTTCTACTTAAGTTAGCGTCCGATCAAGGCTTCCTAACGTGCGCGCATGTTCCGATCAAAGTCCATGAGCTATTAATTCTTGAAACTAGTCTAAACAACTACGAATCCTATCACAGTAGTAGCGGATTATCCTAGTGTGTTACTCCTAGTTGTCACCGTCAAGTTATCAACCAGTTTGAAATTCTTGGTAGCAACTTAGAAATTCTTCTGATGATCTCCGCAGAGCTGCCAGGCCTTCTAGCCAAGCCCAGGTCGCTGCTGCTTCTCGGACAGATGATGCAGCCATTTGATTAAGCTCCTACTATAGCATCCCCTGCTGTAGCTGCTCCTTGTTCACTTGTGCTGGTTTTGTCAAACACTGCCATACAGCAACATCAATCTCCCCCTTGGCATTTTGACAAAACCATACAGAGATTTGTTTGCAGTATTTCTTAACCTCCCCTTCTTCTCCTTCTCTTCTCCTCCCCCTTTTTGGAATAAATGACAAGGGGGTGCTCCTGGCTGCCCTAGGGAGGCAGTACACAGAGCCCCAGAGAGGCTCTCAGATCTTCAAACCGGACTGCATCCAGAGCTTTTGTGAAGATATCAGCAAATTGTTTGGCAGACACCACGTGCTGTAGCGCAATGATATTCTTTTCTACTAGATCACGGATGAAGTGATGACGAATGTCAATGTGCTTGGTTCTGCTGTGCTGAACCGGATTCTTAGATATGCTGATGGCACTCATGTTGTCACAGTAGAGAGTCATTTCATCTTGATCAAGACCATACTCACTCAGCATTTGCTTCATCCACAGCATTTGTGCACAGCAGCTCCCAGCAGCCATGTATTCAGCCTCGGCAGTGGATAATGAAATGCTGTTTTGCTTCCTGCTGAACTAGGACACCAGGTTATTTCCTAGGAAGAAGCATCCTCCCGAAATGCTCTTCTTGTCCTTTGAGCATCCTGCCCAGTCCGCATCACTCTATCCTACCAGATTAGCATTTGTGTCCTTAGTATACCATAAGCCATAGTTCATAGTTCCTCCAACATACCGAATGATTCGCTTGACCAACTGCACGTGACTATCTTTGGGACAGGCTTGAAATTTGGCACAGACTCCTACTGCAAAGGAAATGTCGGGGCGGCTGGCAGTCAGGTACAGTAAGCTCCCAATCATGCTTCTGTAGACTGTCTGACTCACTTCCACTCCATGTTCATCTTTGATGGCTTTGACATGAGTGGCAGCAGGGGTTCGTTTGTGACTGGCCTTATCTAGCTCGAATTTCTGCACAAGATTCTTGCTGTATTTGCTTTGAGCAATAAAGATGTCATCTTCTTTCTGGGTAATCTCCAGACCAAGAAAATATGACAGTTCTCTGACCATGCTCATTTGAAATTCCTACTGCATGTGATTCACAAACTGCTTTACCAGGTGCTGAGACTTTGATCCAAACACAATATCATCCACATAGATTGGTGAAATGATTACATCTGACTTGGTTCTTTTGACAAATAGAGTTTTGTCAGCTCCCCCTCGTTTGTAGCCATATTTTTCTAGGCACACTGTCAACCTCTCATACCATGCCCGAGGAGCCTGTTTCAGTTTGTATAAGGCTTTCTTCAACTTATATACATGCTCTGGGTGATGAGGATCTTCAAATCCTTTTGGCTGAGAAACATATACTTCTTCAGAGAGGTCTCCGTTCAGGAACGCACTTTTGACATCCATTTGATATAGTTTAAACCCTAGGAAACAGGACATGGCTAGAAGGAGTCTAATGGCCTCCAGGCGAGCAACTGGAGCAAACGTTTCTTCGAAATCTAGGCCCTCAATCTGAGAGTATCCCTGAGCAACCAGTCTGGCTTTATTTCTTGTGATGTTTCCCTTTTCATCAGTTTTGTTTTTGAAGATCCACTTTGTGCCTATAATATTCACTCCATTGGGTCTGTCCACCAGGTCCCAAACATCGTGTCTTTCGAACTCTGCCAGTTCTTCCTGCATCGCCATCATCCAGAATTCATCACTCATGGCTTGCTTGAAGTTCTTAGGTTCAATGCTGGACATAAAACATGTATTGAGGTAAGCATTGCTTCTGGTTCTTCTTCTTTCTGCCGGATCTCCAATCACATTTGTCAGGGGATAATTCTTCTGAATCTTCTTCGGAGGCTGCCTTGAAGGTGGATCAGGAGCCTCAGTGTCCAGATCTTCAGACAGGCTTTCTAATTGTACATCTGGATTTTCTGCTTCAGCACTTGCTGTAGCATCTTCTGGAGCTAGAGCTTGTTCACTTCTGTTCTGACTGACAGGCACCTCTTCAAGGTCAGAGTCTTCATCATCAGTGGCAGTAACAGTGGCAGGGACTTCTTCAGCATCATTGACTACTACATTTATGGATTCCATTACTGTATTTGTCCGCTGGTTATAGACTCGATAAGCCCTGTTGTTTATCGAATAGCCCAAGAACACTCCAGGATCACTCTTTGGGTCAAGTTTCTTCCTATACTCCCGATCTCTCAGAATGAAACAGTCACTTCCAAAGATGTGGAAATATTTAACTGTGGGCTTCTTCTGATTCCAGAGCTCATAGCAGGTCTGGTTGGTTCCTCTTCGTAAGGTGACTCTATTGATGATGTAACATGCGGTGTTCATGGCCTCTGTCCAAAATCTCAGGGGAACCCTCTTAGCATGAATCATGACTCTGGCCATTTCTTGAATTGTTCGATTCTTTCATTCCACTACACCATTCTACTGAGGGGTGATGGGAGAAGAATACTGATGTGAGATACCCCTTTGACGACAGAAATCATCCATAGCTTCGTTTTCAAATTCCCTACCATGATCACTGCGAATGCTGCTGATTCTGAGATTTTTCTCTTGCTCTAGACGAGACACCAGTGACACTATAACTTTCACAGTATCTGATTTTTCTCTGATAAAATCAATCCAGGTGAGTAGTCATCAACACAGACAAAAGCATACCTCTTTCTGCCTAGACTCTCAACTTCCATCGGTCCCATCAGGTCCATGTGAATCAACTGTAGAGGTCTGGTAGTACCTACATCTTTGACTCTTGGGTGTGACAATCTCCACAGATAGAGTTTGTCTCCCCTTTTATCAGCGGTATTCCTCTGACTAGCCCTTCTGTTGCAATTCTCTTCAAAGTTCTCAGGTTAACATGCCCCATCCTTCTGTGCCATAGAATCATTTCCTCGGCCTTTGTCAGCATACATTTCGGAACCGGTGAGTTTGAACTCACGTTGAGAAGATAACAGTTACTTTTTGATCTGGCTCCTTCCATTATACATTTTCCAGATTTGTCGAAAACTTTGCACGAGTCTTTCGTAAATTTCACCTGTTTAGTCCCATCACATAGCTGACTAATGCTTATGAGATTTGCCTTTAGTCCTTCCACTAGTAAGACATTGCTCAGGCTCGGCATTACTTCAACTGCCAAAGTTCCCTTTCCCAGAACTCTTCCTTTTAGGCCGTTTCCAAACTTCACCCGTTGTTCCGAGGTGCTTGCTGTGCTGACAAGCGCGAGAAGCTGAATCCGCGCAGGATTCTGCTTGATAGGTTTCCTGGCTGAAGCTATTCCGGCATGAGCTGAGGAACAGTTTCTTTTTATGTGACCTTTGTGCCCGCAGCTATAACATCTTTTATACTTTGAGACTCTCTTGTCACAGTGATACAGAGGTTGCTGTAGCAGGTGCTGGTTCACTCTTCCTTGTGTTTTTCTGCCTCTTCTGACTGATCTGTATCTGGCCAAGTTGCATTCATCCTCACTCAGATATTTCTCGTCTTCACTTCCACTGGCAGAGAGAGCCCTCATTTTCATCAGTTTGCTGGTGCAGTTGATTTGTCGATGACCATAACCTACACAGTTCCAGCATTGGACACCCCTTTTTATTTCTTTCTTCTCATCTTCATTCTGAGCAGGTTCCTTCCCTCTTCTCTTATTTTCCCCACCTCTTCTGAACTGTTTTCGTGAGAATGAGCATTGCCCAGTTCTTGACTAGCATACTCAGCTGATCATCTGGAACTGGCTTCTTAGCTTCTGTTTCAGCCTTCAGACCAATATTCTTGTCCTTAGGAGTGAGATCTTCTTTAACCAGTTTCATCTCAAATTGTTTGAGGGATCCCATCAACTCTTCCAGCCTCATGAATCTGACATTTTGAGCTTCTTCAATGGCCGTCACTTTCTTGTCAAATTTTGTGGGCAACGATCTGAGGACCTTTCTGATCAGCTTCTCTTCAGGGATAGGTTCACCAAGCGCATGAGCTTCATTTGCCAGATCACAAGAGTTTAGCATTAAACTCAGTGACAGTCTCCTCATCCAGCATTCTCAGATTCTCAAACTGTGTGGCAATGATCTGGAGTCTTGACAGCTTTACTCTATCAGTTCCTTCATGTGCAGTTTGCAGAATTTCCCACGCTTGTTTGGCCATGTCACAATTTGATATCAACCTGAAATTGTTAGCATCAACTGCAGCAAAAATTGCATTCAGAGCCTTTGAATTACCAGTTGCTGTAGCTCCCTCTTCAGCAGCCCATTGTTCTTCAGGCTTTATCCGTGTGACTCCCTGTTCATCCATGGTGATTGGGGGAGACCACTGGACCACGATAGCCTTGAGAAAGACTTTCATCCTAGCCTTCCAATATCCATAGTTGCTTTCTTCCAACAACGGAGGTCTGCTTGTGCTCTGTCCTTCCTTCATTGTCTTGGCTTTTTCAGAGACACTGTAGGATCTTTTACTCTATGTGTTGAGCTCCCGCTCTGATACCAATTGAAATTCGCAGCGTCTCAGTTAGACAGATTTGTGAACAAGCAGTTGCTGCAGCACACTCTTGTTCACTGGGAAATTGTCTCAACAAACAATGAACAAGACAGAAGTTTGTTCACTCAGTTCGGCCAACTGCCTACGTCTGGGGAGGACTATTCTCCAGTCCTCAATCCACTAAACACAAAGGTCTCCAAGTACACTCGGTTACAACTCCACGCAACCTATGCTACTCAACCTTGTGTGGATCACTCAACACAATCAGAACAGGCTCTGACTTGTGTCTGCACACTCTCTACAAATGTCAATCTAGAATAGCTACTGTCTCCCTGAAACTCAGCCTATTCTAAACTTCACTAACTCTGCAGGGTTGCTGTAGCAACTGCTGTAACACACAGCTGATGCACAATTGTCCGCATCGCTCCAAAGCCTTCTGCCGAGCCGATCGAACGATTCCACAAGCGCTGCACACTCTGGAATACTCCCCCTCACTCAGTGACCTCCTGCCACTAGCGAGAACTGCCGCTTAGACACTTGACTGAGCCACACACCCGTCAGTTCTTCCGCGGCTGCCCTTGATCAACCAACAAGCACCACTGCTCTGAATTGGCTTCCAGATCAAGCTCGGATCAGACTACGCAAGTCCTGATCACCTTCTGCTTCTATCACCACAGCTCTGCGCTCACGCTCTGCTCTCGGGTGATGATCGAAGAATTCGTCCGTCGCACACCAAAATTGCTCTCTCTGAATTCTGTGTATGCACTCGTGTATCCCTCAGCTTCGACCAACCTCTCAGCTCTGAACTCCTCTCTTAAATAGCAGCACCAGCTGTAAGCAAGACCAGAATTTAGCAATGTCCCAAAAAGAACAATTATCTCCTAATTTTTAGGAGATTAGATTTGTTTTTGATCTCCAACACAAATCTCCTTGTCTTGCTAGGAAACCTCACTGGAATATTCTTGGCAGCAACTTAGAAATTCTTCTGATGATCTCCGCAGAGCTGCCAGGCCTTCTAGCCAAGCCCAGGTCGCTGCTGCTTCTCGGACAGATAATGCAGCCATTTGAACAAGCTCCTGCTATAGCATCCCCTGCTGTAGCTGCTCCTTGTTCACTTGTGCTGGTTTTGTCAAACACTGCCATACAGCAACATCACAATTTAACATACAATAACGAGCAGTTAGAATAAGATTGCGGTTCAAGGCTTCTCTTATTCGCACAACTAATTATCACCCATGTGCATAGAATTAATATAAGTAGACGAACTAAGCATTAAACACAAGTCTCAAAGGAAATACTTCATAGAATCATGCCCAACCGATACAAGGTGTTTAGCTAGACATGTTAGAAGCAAACATCATAGAAATAATAAGTAAAACTAAAGCAGCCAAGGAAAAGTAGCAAGCCGGTGCAATCGCAGGTTGCTGTTTTCGGCTGGCGCAGGTGGTTCGCGCAGAATCTCGACGACAGGCTTTCTTGAGCTCGTGTGTCTCTGTTGCTATATGTCTCTCCCTCTATATATATCCAAACCCTAGCTTCCCTCCTCTTTATATACTGGTCTTGAAGCCCAAGGAATGCTTAGATTTGGCCCGTGAGAATCTTAGCTACTTCCCAAATCTAGGAGATTTTGTAGGGATAATGATGATCAAAATTTAGAAACGCTGCTATCCTGCGCATGGCTCGCTGCGCACGTTGATTGCGCTACTCGCTTTGCGCAGTTGGTTTGCACACTGCAGTCTGAATCAGCTATCTCCTATCTCCTTTTGCGCTGCTAGCTCCGCAGGTCGTGCATTGCGCTCTTTAAAAGCGCCCGTTAGCGTGCATCTGACTTATGCTCCTGTTTCATCCTGAAATACAAAAATACCGAAAACCAGTAATCTTGTACACAAAATAATGCAAACAAACACAGTGTTAAGATCTAAATAGCGCATATAACTAGGTCTATCAAATCCTCCACACTTGCCCTTGTTCGTCCCGAACAAGTACTTAAGCACAGATACAATTACCTCTCTGAAGTCTAGTGCACAGCCTTACACTCATGCGCGATCTGCACTTCGGTTCAGCCTGTGTTGCTCTATCACCTTCGCGCGCATACCCTCAACAATTTTAATATAATAACTTCGAAATTCGTTACCTCTCAGCTAGGATGCAATTTAATTTGGATGATTGGGAGATAGCTCTCCATAGGCTCCTGGTTGTCAGTCTCTACTCCGATTTCTGGTACATGATTAATCGCACAAGCTTCTTCAGGTGCGTGATTCATTCGCGCGCTTCTTGGGAACTCAAGCCTTTTGTCCTTGACGATTTTTTTCTTTTGGACTTGCGTATGCGCTTGACGTTGACGTTTTAGGCAAGCAAAATGAAGTGCTATTCTAGTCACGCAAATATCAAACAATATTTATAACCAAGTGACCTCGGATCGAACCCAAGGGAAAAGCTTAGACTAATTGACAACTAATCAATGCTACTAATGTAAGTCTACGGTTTTTGGGGGGGAATATGTCCTCCTATAGAGGTATCTCTAGCAAGCACTAAAGATAAATGATATTCTTGAGTTCTACTTAATGAATAAAAAGGGCTGACTAGGGATTCAACTTCTCTCCTAGGATATGAGGAAATGAAATAACTCACTAATACATGCATGAACTACATTTGGTTGATAAAAGCAAGGCTAATGCATCATCCACTCTAGGTTCAACTCTCGCTCCTTCCCTAGAATGGAGAGGATACATAAATGACAAGGTTCTCAAACTCTCATTCTATTGAACCGTGTAGAATATGAGTCCCATAACCGCACCCTCTCGGTCTATTGGCCGGTTACTCAAATCCGCTCAAAACTTAGCCTAATGTCAAGAATGCATGTCGCTCTCACGCACAAACACTCCATCTATGATCATACGATAGCTATGAAACATCCTAAGTTCAACTCTCGCTCCTTCCTTAGGGGTTCTAACCAAGCATACTCACTTAAGCATTTCGTCAAACACTTGGTGTGCATACAATGAATACATAGCTAGGGCACAATAAGATCAAACCAAACTTCATTCAATGCAACAACAATAGTGTTCTACATCATATCCAATCCTAGGGGATCCATTTAATCCCCAACCACAAAAGTAACTACTCACTCATAATGAGTGTGTACAAAAACATGACAACTAAAGGAAGCATAAATGTAAATACAAAGTTAGGGTTTAGAATAGGATGATGTGGAATCTTCAATCCAAGCTTCAATCTTCCATCAAGCTTGATCTTCCTTGAGTTTTGTCGTCTAGGGTTGCAAAAAGTGGAAACTTGTCGTCTAGGGTTGAGAGAAAAAGCAAGCTCTCTTTCTTCACTTCTATCTCCTTCTATTTATACTCTTTGAAGTTTCCCACAAAATGACCGAAGTGACCGAATCACTTGATTCGGTCAATGTCCATGTGATTCGCTCGAACCTTTTGTTCAGTGCAGTTTTGAGTTTGGGCGAATCAATTCTCCTGGCCGAATCACTTTTGATTCGGTCAAATGTCTTTGTTTTGATACGGTCAAACGCCTTGTGGAGCTAAACTGATTCGGGCACCTCTGGGCGAATCACCTCTGATTCGGCCGAATCATCTGTTCAGTAGCTTCTTGACTGGGCGAATCAATTTTCTTAGCCGAATCACCACTGATTCGGTCACACCCATTATGTGATTCGGTCAAACCTTCAGGACTTCCCCGGATCAGGTCAATTCGTGCAGGTGAGGGTGATTCGGTCAAACTGGTGGGCGAATCACTAGTGATTCGGCCGAATCACTTCTGTAGTTTGCTCAGCTTTGCTTCTTTTGATCTCCATCGACCGGAATTCGTCTAGATTTTCTTCGGGCCACTTCGTATTGCGAGATACATAATTTTAACCTGAAATACACGAAGAAATCATCAAATGGCTTTATAGAATTGCGGAACAAACAAGAAGTAAGGGAAAAATGTGGACAAATATAAGGTTATTTGCCCGCTCATCAAAATACCCCACACTTAAGACTTGTTCGTCCCGAACAAATATCTGCATAAGTCAAGCGAGAGTTTTCAGAAAAGGAATACTCACAAATCCCAATTGCAATAATCCATGAGAGTTTAAAGTCCAAATATAGCTAGCTAAGCAAGTAGTTCACTATCACCTCAAATTGGAATAGAGTTGCACAAATATTCACTTCACGCAAACTCTAAGGATCATTCACTTCAATGCGATAATAAATGTTCATAGAATCGATGTCAATCTAGCATTCGTCAAATTCAAATTTCCGCTCAATTTCCTATGCAAGTAGTATGAAGATAAGCGTTGCTAGCACAAAAATTTTGTCAAATCAATCACATATGCTTGCTAAGGGCAAGTCCATAAGCTCAAGACAATAAACTCGTTCTCAAAAATTAGGCTATACGTGATAAACCGCAAGAGAAGAGGAGTTTTGACAATGAACAATTTAGATTTTCCTCGTACAAATCTGGGTGCTCAAGTAATAAATTACGAGGGTCATACCTTAGACGCTTCCTAGATACCCAATGCAAAAACCTTGTTCACACCTATGCGAAAGAACTTGTGGAAAAGGCACAAAGTCAAGAATTAAGTGTGCCTATTTTTTTGCGTTTATATAAATGCTTTCGAGGGGGAAATTACCTTCCTAACCCTCGGCAAATGCAAAACCTTCAAAATATGATAATTCTTTTTTTTTTCTTTCTCTTTCATGTGCCTTTTTTTCTTTTTCTTTTTTTTTTCTTCTTTCGCAAACATTTTGAAACACCCCACACTTAAGACTTGACAATGTGCCTAAATGATATTTGATGGGGCATGAAGTGTGAGCACAGCAAATGCAAAGGCTAAATAGGGATGCTAAAATCACCTAAGAGCAACCAAGAGCAAGCACAAGGTTTTTGTATGAAAACATTTTTTATTTTGTGCTCGCTAAACTCAACTTCATTTTTCATGCAGGGAAGGAGCTTAAAAACGAATCAAACTAAGCTAGCCGAACATCGAATCATGTGAATAAAATCATCACAAAGAGGATCAATCGACTTAAAGATGCGATTCATGAATTTAAAGCACAACTCAATCCAAAAAATTTTTTTGATACTACTTAATTGCTTAGCAAACATTACTTCGTGTGATCAATACTTAAAGTTTGGATGAGAGCAATTATGTGAGTGTAATGTGCTCAAAGTGAGTGTCTAGCATAGAATCAAGTGGTAGAAAATGAAAGCAAAAGCGCAAAACACCCCAAACTTAGAATTTTGCTTAGTCCCTAAGCAATATAAAGAACAAAGGATGGTAAAGAGAAAGTTGCGAAGGAACTTCTCTCGTGTGGAGGTAGCCTAATGCACATCCGTCCGTGTATGATGCTCTTGGCAGTTGCAATAAATCTGAAACTCACAAAAAAGGTCAGGGCAACACTTGAATTCCCATGTTTAAAACAGCTAGCTATGCGAGATATAATTAATGGAGAACATATAGCTAGGCATGAGGTTAGAAAACAAATGCGCGACAATGTATATGATGAGTTCACTTAGATATGTTTGTGTGCATCAAAAGTCATGAATTTGTGCATTAATGTGCTTGAGAAAGGTTTTGAACAATGGCAAATAAGAGGCAGAAATTTCCAAACTCAAGACAGTGCTGCTGAAGAGTGCCCGAATCACTTGATTCGGTGACGGCTAAGAATTGATTCGGTGACACCAGGGCGAATCACTTTTGTTCGGATAAGAGGTTGGCCGAATCAGGTGATTCGGACAAGGCAAAAATGATTGATTCGGCCAGTGTCCGAATCACTTTAGCTGGGATAGAGCTTTGCCCGAATCACACTTGATTCGGACAAGGCCAAAAGTGGTGATTCGGCCTGGGTGCACGAATCAATTTACCTGGGCAGTTCAAAATAGTGTTTTTTTAAAAGAAAATCTGCCAGAGAAACATTCAAGTGCCACAACCAATTTTCATAGTCAAAATATCGCGGCGAAGCGCGTCAAATATATATGGACAAGTCAAGCCGAATACATGTCAATTAAAATATCACAAGTCATGACACAAAATTGCAGCAAACTAAACTTCATCCCCTTGGTTGCCACTGCCAGCTCCAGGAACTCCTTCAACATTGCCTCCCTCCACTCTCCCTTCGAACATGGCTGAAAGTGAGTCACTCGCAGCTGCGGTAGGCACAGCCGGCTGAGGTGGTGGCTGAGAGAAAGGAGCTGGAGGCGGTGGAAGGTCTGAAATACCCATGCTGGCTGCCATACGCACTATGACATTTCCTTGCCATGCAACAAAATCGAGGACAAGGGTGGATAATACCTCATGGGAGCGAATGAGCGTCGTGTGAGAATCTGAAAGCGAGTCCAAGCGTGCGCTCAACAATTCCAGGCCTTCGCGTGGGATGCGCTCAGGCTCGACTGGAGGAACGGCAGCGGGAGAGGGTCTGAAATTCGGCATAGGCTCTGAGGTGTGGGCGGCTGGAGCGGCTGCTGCTGGCATGGGTGGCTCGCTGGCCTGCCTGGGTGGTGTCTCTATATCAGGGAGTCCATGCTCCTTTCGCTTCCTCTCTATCCTCTTCTCCAAGTGTTGTGGCACATCGGGTCGAGTAATCCAACGAAGCGTCTTAGGCTCTATCATGTGCATCTTTCGGAGAGTTTCCAGGTTCAGAATTTTCTTTGGCAAGATATCGCAGCGGTCTAAATTGAATCCCAGCCACTTCGCGAGAAGTGTAATAAATGTCCCGCCACCTAGAGCGCGCCCTTTGTACTCCTTTCTCTGATATGACTCAAACTGAAACGTCAGTTCATCTACAATGTTTACTGATTTGCCGCGAGAAATGAGGAGCATCAAGTCCAAGTCCGATGTGTTCACGTACCTGCCCCCATCCTTGCGGCTGTGAATTGATGTAGCTATGATACGGTGAATCAGCCGCCAAACTGGGGAGGTAATCATCATGGCTGGCTGAGGGGAGGTGAAGAAAATGTCCTTCGCGGCGAGGTCCACCCAGAAATGGTACCGTTCGCGCTCTCTGAAATGCGGGGACACACCAAGCTTAGTGCACCCAAAAGCTGTGCGAATATCAAGCGCGGGCAGGGTAAAAGTCTCCCCGCCTAATCGGAAGGTCCAAGAAATGACAGTTTGACTGTGCATTCTACTACCCTCAACATCTTCCTTCGTCGCAGAAAATGATGCCATGAATTCCTTCACCATTCTCGGGTAAGTACCCGGATCATCCATCAAAATATAATGCATATCACTAGCACGAAGGTAATTTCTGATTTCATCCATAACTTTAAGCCTGCTCAGTGCGGCATGATCAGGATAAATGGGAGCCAATACCTCATAATTCTCGTGCTGCGTCAATAAAGCTTGCATCTTGGCATCCGCAGCAAGGATTTCTCCAGTAAGATAGCGGGGTCTCCTTGTCTCTGCTGCTCCGGAATGAGGGACAACTGCCAGCCTAGCTTGCGAGCGCGATGACTCTCCCACGGGTCTGAAATCGTCGGAAGAGGAGGATGAAGAGGATGAACTGACTGGAGACGGCGGGGGAGAGGAGCGGATTACGATACCACCAGTAGCTCGCTTTGGCTTCGGTTTGGTTTTGGCTGGAGCTTTGGCTTTAGCTTTAGGTTTAGCAATGCCCTTACCCTTTTGAGCTGCTGTCAGCTTCTTGGCAGGCGGTGGTCGAGGCTTTCCCGCAGTCGTCAAGTTAGTCCTGGCCATTGTGAAGCTGGAGAAGGAGAAAGGTGACTCGGGGAGGCTGCGGTTGATTCGGGCGAAGGAGACTCGGAGAAGCCGAGGCTGAATGGGTGTCACGGAGTGCGAACACGGTTTAGGGTTAGCTCGGAGAGGGAGGGATTTGGTTGGGACGGTCGGACGGAAGCGCTCGGGGTCTGAGGTAGTCGGACGGAAACGTGTTTAGGGCTCGGGCGGAAGAGTGAGCGAATAAGATGGATTCGCACGAATAAATCTCAAACTTCCAGCGAATTTTATTCGGGGACCTGCCCGAATCACTTTTGATTCGCCCGAATCATTTACTCAGTGGCGCCTCGGGTGAGCGAATCAAGTGATTCGGGCGAAGACTTGGCCGAATCGATCTGGGTAGCTGCTTGACCGAATCAAGTGATTCGGGGAGACCGTCCATGATTCGCCCGAATCTTTTACTCAGTGGCGAGCTATAGATTTTTGGGTGCACGAATCAACTGATTCGGCCACTCATGAAAACTGATTCGGGCGAACCGATTGGTGGGAGTTAGCCAACTCTGCACAAAATTTTTCACTCAAATGCACCACATTCCTCAACCACTTTAAGACATCTAATATTCACTCAAAACACCCCACACTCAAATATTTTCACACATGAATAATCAAACCAAAAGGGGTAATTTGAGTGCACTCAACCACAAAAATCCCTAAAACCTCTAACTTCATATAGGCTTGGCGCAACACAAAGTCAAAACATGATTCTACACTACAAACAAGTGGGAGCAAGAGCACAAATACTCACCAGCCTAGTTTAAAGTCTTGGCTAAGACGTAGCCGATTCCCTTCTTCATAAGAAACACACTTGAGAAGTCCTTTGCGAGGATCCCTTCTCAAATGGCATGCAATAATTAGGGAATTAGGTAGAATCATCAAGTTTGAAGTCTCCAAGCTCCAAGCTTTGCACTTCTCCATGGTAGGCTTTAATTCGATGGCCATTTACTTTGAAAGTTTCACCTTCTTTGTTTAATAATTCGAAGTGGCCATCTCCATATACTTTTTCAACTTTGAAAGGCCCCGACCATCTTGATTTCAATTTTCCCGGGAATAATCTAAGTCTAGAGTTGAAAAGCAATACGCTATCCCCCTTTGAGAAAGTCCTCCTCCGAATTTTCTTGTCATGCCACAATTTGGATCTCTCCTTGTAAATTCTTGAACTCTCATAAGAGTCGAGTCTAATCTCATCTAGTTCATGGAGTTGGAGGACTCTCTTTTCCATCGCCGTCTTTAAGTCAAAATTTAACTTCTCGATTGCCCACATGGCCTTGTACTCCATTTCGACGGGGAGATGGCATGGCTTCCCATAGACTAAGCGGTATGGTGACATGCCAATCGGGGTCTTGAAAGCGGTGCGATATGCCCATAAAGCTTCTTCTAGCTTTGAAGACCAATCCTTCCTCGAGTTCCCCACCGTTTTTTCGAGAATAGCTTTTATCTCCCTATTAGAAACTTCAACTTGTCCACTAGTTTGAGGGTGATAAGGCGTCGCAATTTTGTGATAAACTCCATATTTTCGAAGCATCGCTTCGAATTGTCTTTCTTTGAAATGAGTACCATTATCACTAATCACGGTCCGAGGGGCTCCAAATCTTGGAAAGATGACCTTCTTGAATAATTTAATCACTACTTTGGCATCGCAAGAAGGTGAGGCAATGGCTTCCACCCATTTTGAGACATAGTCGACGGCGACTAAAATATACTTATTCCCATAAGAAGATGGGAATGGTCCCATGTAATCGATCCCCCATACGTCGAATATCTCCACCTCTAGAATACCCTTTTGAGGCATTTCATCTCTTTTAGAAATATTTCCGGTTCTTTGACACGCATCGCAAGACTTCACGAACTCATATGCATCTTTGAACAAATTCGGCCAATAAAATCCGCTTTGAAGAATCTTTGCGGCTGTTTTAGAACTTGAGCCGTGCCCGCCATAAGGAGAAGAGTGACATCCTTCAAGAATACCTTGTTGGTCGCATTCCGCGACACATGATCTATAGAGTCCATCCGCGCAAAGCTTATATAGATAAGGCTCATCCCAATAGTATCGGTTGATATCATGAAGGAATTTCTTCCTTTGATTGTAATTTGCTCCCTCCGGTAGAATTCCACAAGCTAGGAAATTCACGAAGTCCGCATACCATGGAGCTTGCGCGTTCTCGATGCTCATCAAGTATTCCCCAATGAATGTGTCATTTACGGGAATCGTTATTGAATCTTCTTCTTTGGTTAGTTCGAGTCTTGACAAGTGATCCGCCACTACATTCTCTACTCCTTTCTTGTCCTTAATCTCTATATCAAATTCTTGCAATAGGAGTACCCAACGGATAAGTCTAGGCTTTGCTTCCTTCTTTGAAACCAAATACTTGATGGCGGCATGATCCGTGTAGACTATGGTTTTAGAACCAATCAAGTATTGCCTAAATTTTTCAAAGGCATAGACAATAGCTAGCATCTCTTTCTCCGTTGTTGAGTAGTTTGCTTGGGTAGTGTCAAGGGCCTTACTAATGTAATAGACTACGTGGAGGCGCTTATCGATTCGTTGACCCAAGACGGCTCCAATGGCGCTATCACTTGCATCGCACATCATTTCGAATGGTAAATCCCAATTCGGTGCTTGAATAATAGGTGCGGTCACCAAAGCTTGCTTCAACACTTCAAATGCCTCAAGACAAGGCTCATCAAAAATAAATTCCACCTCATTGCGTAGAAGATTTGTGAGGGGCTTTGCTATCTTTGAAAAATCCTTAATAAATCTTCGATAAAAGCCCGCATGCCCGAGAAAACTTCTAATCCCTTTAATATCCCTTGGAGGTGGCAACTTTTCAATCACGTCGATTTTAGCTCTATCGACTTCGATCCCTCTCTTTGAAACACGATGTCCCAAAACTATGCCTTCTTTCACCATGAAATGGCATTTCTCCCAATTGAGGACTAAGTCCATCTCAATGCACCTAGCCAAAACACGTGAAAGATTTGTAAGACAATCATCAAAGGAATATCCATGCACCGAAAAATCATCCATAAAAATTTCCATGGAATTTTCAAGAAATTCGGAAAATATGGACATCATGCATCTTTGAAAAGTACCCGGCGCATTACAAAGACCAAAAGGCATTCTTCTATATGCAAAAGTGCCATAGGGGCAAGTAAAAGTTGTCTTTTCTTGGTCATCGGGGTGGATGGGAATTTGGAAAAAACCACTAAAACCATCTAGAAAGCAAAAATATTCATGTCCCGCTAATCTTTCTAGCATTTGATCAATAAAAGGAATTGGGAAATGATCTTTCTTGGTGGCTTTGTTTAATTTCCTATAGTCTATGCACATCCTCCACCCCGTGACCGTGCGCGTAGGGATCAATTCATTTCTATCATTCTCCACAACGGTGAGCCCGCCTTTCTTAGGCACCACATGAATTGGGCTCACCCATTCGGAGTCGGGGATCGAGTAAATTATTCCGGCATCTCTCAACTTTGTCACTTCTTTCAACACAACCTCACCAAGCTTAGGATTTAATCGCCTAAGAAATTCGCGACTCGGTTTCACAGTCTCCTCAAGTCTTATCCTATGCATGCAAACCTTGGGGCTAATCCCTTTCAAGTCATCAATGGAATGCCCAATAGCACCCTTATACAATTGCAAAACATGCATAAGCTTGGAGGTCTCACATTCATCAAGAGATGCTTCGATAATTACGGGTAGTGAATTGTTTGGTCCGAGGAATTCATACCTTAGATTCGGTGGAAGGGGTTTCAACCCCTCACCGAATTCCTTACCTTTTCTTGGCTCTTCTTCAATGGTGTCCTCATCGAGAGTGTCACCGTCCTCAAGATTCATCAATGAGGCGAAAGATGGACTACCACTATCTTTTGTGAGCAACTCGTACTCAAAATTTGTCAATTCATCATGAGCATCAAAAACATCACAAGCATCATTTATCTCAAGCAAATGAAAATCCATAGAACTACTAGGAGCATTTAAAACTTTTTAAAGTAAAATTTAATTTTGTCGGTTCCCAAGTTTAGTTCTATAACTCCCTCACCACAATTAATGACGGCTTTTACCGTATTCAAGAAAGGCCTTCCTAGTATGATAGGAATTTCACGATCCTCATCCATCTCAAGCACATAAAAGTCAACGGGAACATAAAATTTCCCTACTCTAATTGGAACATCCTCTAAAATACCCTTAGGTAACCTAGATGATCTATCCGCCAATCTAAGATTTATGGATGTAGGAGTGAGTTCACCCATGTCAAGTTTTTGAAACAAGGAAAATGGCATCAAAGAAATACTAGCTCCCAAGTCACACAATGCACTATCAATGCAAAAATCACCAATAGCAATAGGAATAGAGAATGAACCATGATCATGTAGCTTCCTAGGCATGTTATGTTGAATAATAGCGCTACAATTAGCATCCAAAGCTACGTGATCAATTTCATGCATTTCTCTCCTATGCGAAATAATATCCTTAAGAAATTTTGCATAAGTAGGCATTTGAGTTAGTACCTCCGTGAAGGGGAGAGTCACTTGGAGTTTGCTCAAAATATCCGCAAAGCGCTTGAAATGTGTGTCCTCCTTCTTCTTCTTCAATCTTTGTGGAAATGGAATGGGAGGCACATATGGAGCGGGCTCTTGAGCTTTTTCTTTTGTTCTCTTCTCAACCTTCTCTTGAGATGAAGGCCCTTCTTTCTCAACCTCAACGGTTGTGTTGGCAATTTTGGTCTTCGCTTGGGGCTCTTCTAAGACTCTTCCGCTCTTTAAGGTGATGGCATTTATGGTTTCGGAAGAGTTCACATCCGGTTGAGAAGGCAATTTCCCTTGATATTTTGAGGAAGAACTCGCTTGTTGAGCAATTTGTGTCTCAAGCATCTTGTTGTGTGCTTGCAATTGGTCAAGTCTTTGAAGGATGAGTTGGTTATCCTTTTGTTGTTGAGCTTGAGTTGCGGCCAATTGAGCAACAATAGATAATAGGGATGGTTCCTCTTGGCTAGGCCTCTCGTCGTTTCTTTGGTAAGGAGCTTGTAATTGTGTCCTTGGTGGAAATCCCGGAGGTGTAGGCCTTGGCTCATTGTTGATGGGCGCTCTCCTCGGAAAGTTTGGGTCTTCATGGAACCTTACATGTTGGGGAGGGTTCCTTGGTTGGTAGGGAGGATTTCTCGGTTGATACCCACTTGATTGAGGTGGCACATAAGCTCTCTCTTGGTTCCTCACAAGATAATTAACATCTTCAAATTCATCCGCATTTTTGGCGGTGCAAGAGTCTTCGTCATGCGACGGGTTAGCGCAAATGCTACAAGCTTGCGGATGTTCTCTTCTCTTGTTCAAGTTCATGTTCCCAAGAGATTGTGCCAAGGAATTTACCGTCTTTGCAAGAGAGTTGAAATCTTCCTTTGTCACGGCCTTAGAGGTTTCCTCCTTGCTCTTTTTCTTCAAGTGGTTCCTTTCACCACCCCATTGATGTGAATTTCGTGCAATCTTTTCGATGATCTTGAAACCATCGGTAGCCGTTAAGTCCATCATCGCTCCATTACTTGCATGGTCCATATGGTTCCTTGCATCTTGGTCCATTCCATCGTAGAAGCTTTGCAATAATTGCCACTTGTTGAATCCATGATGAGGGCAATCTCTTTGAAGCTCTTTGAAGCGCTCAAAAGCCTCATAGAAGGTTTCGTCGTCCCGTTGAGTAAATTGGTTGATTCTATCCCGAATCTTTTTTGTCTTGGCGGGAGGGAAATATTGGATTAAAAAGGCTTGTGCTAGTCCCTCCCAAGTATTGAATGTATCCGGTTCATGACTCATCAACCAATCTTTAGATTTCCCGGAAAGTGAGAACGGAAAAACCTTCATATATACCCACTCTTGTTGGATGCCCGGCATCTTGTATGTGAGGCATAGCTCCGTAAATTGGGCCAAATGGGCATTTGGGTTCCCATATCCGTCAAATTGATTTGCGGCCACCATATGGAGGAGGGCGGATTTGATTTCAAACTCTTGGTCTTCTCCCCCCGGTAGACAAATTGGGGAACCATAATGTCCAATGGTTGGGGCGATGTATGCCCCAACCGGTCTTTCTTCTTCCTCTTGCGGAAGAGGAGCATTTCCTTGCCTTCTAGGATTGTGTGGATCCATATTTCCCGGTTGTTCGGCTCGTGTAGGCGAAGGAGTATCCAATTGAGGAGTGTGAAGCTCGTGTGAAGCGGAGGGATGAGAAGTTTGGCTTGTAGTTGAGGTAGAAGCTTGTTCTTGTACTCTCTTGCTCTTTGCTCTAGTTTGCATTCAAACACCTATAAAGCAATCAAAGAGAGCTTTTATAAGTGTGAACTTAAATAGAGACAAACAAGAATAGCACGTACGCAAGCAATTACGACAACTAAATAAAAGAAAAATAGAAAGTGAAGTAAACTAACTAAAAGTAAAACTAATTAGCAATCTAGTCTAATGGCTAATTCCCCGGCAACGGCGCCATTTTGACGTTGGCGTTTTAGGCAAGCAAAATGAAGTGTTATTCTAGTCACGCAAATATCAAACAATATTTATAACCAAGTGACCTCGGATCGAACCCAAGGGAAAAGCTTAGACTAAATGACAACTAATCAATGCTACTAATGTAAGTCTACGGTTTTTGGGGGGGAATATGTCCTCCTATAGAGGTATCTCTAGCAAGCACTAAAGATAAATGATATTCTTGAGTTCTACTTAATGAATAAAAAGGGGTGACTAGGGATTCAACTTCTCTCCTAGGATATGAGGAAATGAAATAACTCACTAATACATGCATGAACTACATTTGGTTGATAAAAGCAAGGCTAATGCATTATCCACTCTAGGTTCAACTCTCGCTCCTTCCCTAGAATGGAGAGGATACATAAATGACAAGGTTCTCAAACTCTCATTCTATTGAACCGTGTAGAATATGAGTCCCATAACCGCACCCTCTCGGTCTATTGGCCGGTTACTCAAATCAGCTCAAAACTTAGCCTAATGTCAAGAATGCATGTCGCTCTCACGCACAAACACTCCATCTATGATCATACGATAGCTATGAAACATCCTAAGTTCAACTCTCGCTCCTTCCTTAGGGGTTCTAACCAAGCATACTCACTTAAGCATTTCGTCAAACACTTGGTGTGCATACAATGAATACATAGCTAGGGCACAATAAGATCAAACCAAACTTCATTCAATGCAACAACAATAGTGTTCTACATCATATCCAATCCTAGGGGATCCATTTAATCCCCAACCACAAAAGTAACTACTCACTCATAATGAGTGTGTACAAAAACATGACAACTAAAGGAAGCATAAATGTAAATACAAAGTTAGGGTTTAGAAGAAGATGATGTGGAATCTTCAATCCAAGCTTCAATCTTCCATCAAGCTTGATCTTCCTTGAGTTTTGTCGTCTAGGGTTGCAAAAAGTGGAAACTTGTCGTCTAGGGTTGAGAGAAAAAGCAAGCTCTCTTTCTTCACTTCTATCTCCTTCTATTTATACTCTTTGACGTTTCCCACAAAATGACCGAAGTGACCGAATCACTTGATTCGGTCAATGTCCATGTGATTCGCTCGAACCTTTTGTTCAGTGCAGTTTTGAGTTTGGGCGAATCAATTCTCCTGGCCGAATCACTTTTGATTCGGTCAAATGTCTTTGTTTTGATACGGTCAAACGCCTTGTGGAGCTAAACTGATTCGGGCACCTCTGGGCGAATCACCTCTGATTCGGCCGAATCATCTGTTCAGTAGCTTCTTGACTGGGCGAATCAATTTTCTTAGCCGAATCACCACTGATTCGGTCACACCCATTATGTGATTCGGTCAAACCTTCAGGACTTCCCCGGATCAGGTCAATTCGTGCAGCTGAGGGTGATTCGGTCAAGCTGGTGGGCGAATCACTAGTGATTCGGCCGAATCACTTCTGCAGTTTGCTCAGCTTTGCTTCTTTTGATCTCCATCGACCGGAATTCGTCTAGATTTTCTTCGGGCCACTTCGTATTGCGAGATACATAATTTTAACCTGAAATACACGAAGAAATCATCAAATGGCTTTATAGAATTGCGGAACAAACAAGAAGTAAGGGAAAAATGTGGACAAATATAAGGTTATTTGCCCGCTCATCAACGCTAATATGGAGTTGTGTGCGCACTCTGGTTTCTTTCCTTTTATACAGCTTTGTCCACTTTTTTTATATTCCTAGAACGGTTCCAGTCTCGGCCTTCGGATAGCAGCTATGGAACAACGCCCTGCTCTCTCTCCTTGGTCTACTTGCGCAGGTCAGCGCACGCGTTTACACCCTCGCCCACTTTCCTACACTCGACTTCCAGAGGAAAGGTGGTCTGTTTTCCCACCTAGCCACGCTTTGGGTATTCGCCTTTGGGATCTGCGTGGCTGAGCGCGCTCTTTTGTTCCGAAGGTCGCGAAATACCGGCCTCCACTCGCGCTTTTAGCCATGTACCTTAATCACGAAGTAAAAACGACTAACCGCCTCTCTAGAGCTTTTTTTGTCAACTCCACATCCCTTGTATATCCCAACTAAAAAGACAAAAATCGAAAAAAAATATACTAAAACGGTTTATAGTAGCGCATGTAGGATGAATAAGACAAAACAAGTCAAAAGGTGTGTGCAATTCGCACACAAGCGCACAACCGCTACTATTTCCCTTAACTAAATTAACTAAGCTAAGCTACAATGATAAATATGAAATGTAAATGTAGACCCCCCCCCCCCACACTTAAACAGAGACGTGTCCCCACGACTCATGCTCAAGCGCAACGGAGAGCGCACTCATGCAAGCTACTAGGACAACTAATAACTAAAAGTAAAGTGCATCACGAAAATGAAAAACATAGTCAACGCAGCAAAAGAAATAAACTAGCTAAAAATTCAAATCCTAAAAAAACATGTAAAAAATTAAAACGTGTCAGGTTACCTCCCGACAAGTGCCTTTGTTTAACGTCGTTGGCTCGACAGTACCTCGTTACTTTCTCAAGTTTTCGCACGTGACCACCCCACACTTCCTCCTGCGCGTCCCTGCGCATCCGCGCGTGCTATGTCTTAGTCCTGCGCAAAGGAACAGATAGGTGGTCAACGTGGCCAAAATCATGTGAGACAAGATAAGTAACGAGGTTAATCAGTGAGGGAGAAGATATATAAGCAGTAGCTCCCAGTTCTCCCTCAGGTGCATCAGGTTGTATCTCTGGCACAGCAACCTGCGCATCCTCTATCTCTGGTTCCGCCAAATCAACTTCGCGCGTGGCCTCATCCCAAGGTTCTCCTAAGTACTTCTTTACTCTTTGCCCATTAACCTAAAAACGATGCTTGCGCTCGTTCTCTAACTCGATTGTTCCATATGGGAAAACCTTTGTGACTGTGTATGGTCCCGTCCACTTGCTGCGCAGCTTCCCGGGCATCAGCTTTAAGCGCGAAGAGAACAAAAGCACCTGGTCTCCTTGCTCGAAGGTGCGTCTGAGGATGTACTTATCGTGAAATGCTTTCGTGCGCGCTTTGTAGTCGCGCAACCCCTCATATGCATCCAGGCACTGCTCCTCTAGCTCGCTCAATTCAAATGTGCGTTCCTTACCAGCCTCGTCGAGGTTCAGATTGCAAGTGCGCAAGGCCCAGTATGCCTTGTGTTCCAACTCAACCGGTAGGTGGCACGCTTTTCCATACACCAACCAAAATGGTGAAGTCCCAAAGTGCATCATCCAGCCGCTGGCTCCAGTCTTTGCGCGTAGGTCTCACGGTTTTCTCCAGAATGCGCTTAATCTCTCTGTTGGAAACCTCGGCCTGGCCATTCGTTTGAGGATGGTATGCAGTGGACGTCTTGTGGCGCACTCCATAATGCTTTAGTACCTGCGCCACTATTCTATTACAGAAGTGCGTCCCCTGGTCGCTGATTATTGCCTTAGGCACTCTGTACCTGCAGAAAATGTTAGTCCTTAAAAACTCAACAACCATTTTACCATCATCCTTGCGCGTGGCCTTAGCTTCGACCCACTTCGAGACATAATCCACCGCAACTAGTATGTACTCGTATCCAAAAGATGGAGGAAACGGCCCCATGAAGTCAATCCCCCACAAGTCGAACACTTCGTCTACCAATATTGGCGTCTGTGGCATCTCGTTGCGCGCTGATATATTTCCTATGCGCTAACACCTGTCACAAGCCCTGCAAAGGTTATATGAGTCACGAAATAAGTGCGGCCAATAAAAACCGCAATCTAGGATTTTCCTGCTCGTGCGCTTTGGACCAAAGTGTCCTCTGCACGCGTGCGCATGACAAAACCTCAAAACAGAGGTCATCTCATGATCAGGCACACATCGCCTCAAGATCTGATCAGGGCCTATTCTAAGCATGTACGGATCATCCCAAACGTAATATTTAGACTCATGTTTTAACCTCATACATTGAGCTTTAGTGAACTGAGGGGGAAACGCACCTGTGACCAGGTAATTTGCAATATGCGCATACCATGGTACCTTACCGTTCAGCCCCATTAGGTGCTCGTTAGGGAATGTCTCCGTGATCTGCCCTGGCTCCTCTTCTTTCACTATCCTGCTTAGGTGATAAGCAACAGTGTTTTCCGTTCCCTTCTTATCCTTGATCTCTAAATCGAACTCTTGGAGCAGAAGCAACCAGCGCATCAAGCGCGGCTTAGTCTCTTTCTTGGACATCAGGTAACGGATAGCAGCGTGGTCAGTGTAGACAATGACTCTAGCGCCCAGAACATATGCGCAGAACTTCTCCAGCGCAAATACGATTGCCAGAAGTTCCTTCTCAATCGTGGTGTAGTTCCTCTGCGCAGTGTCCAGTGTGCGCGACGCATAATAGATAACGTGCGGCCTCTTATCCACCCGCTGACCCAATACTGCGCCTACGGCGTAATCACTTGCATCACACATCAGCTCAAAGGGTAAGTTCCAGTCTGGTGCGCGCATCACTGGCGCACTGGTCAGCGCATCCTTCAGCTTATCAAAAGCATTTCTGCACTTGATCGCGCGTCGTCGTGCGTGTCAAATATAATTCCTTCCTCTTCCACTAGTACAGCGGTTAAGTAAGGGTTGATCTCCACAGGGAGCAAGTAGTTAAGTTCTAGCCAGTGACCTACACTTACGAAGATTGGGGGGGTGTGTGAGTGATTGAAATGCGCGATGCGCAAGTGAACAGTAACTAGTGTAACGCAGGAAATTTGCACTAGACGTGCGCAAGCAGTAGAGATCAAATACTATGATTATGAGAAGCATTGGTCAGACAATCCTCTATGAGTGCATTCCTTATCATCGACTCTAAACGTCTGTAGTTTTCGGTTTACTTGGGTTAGTGTCCGGTCAAGGCTTTCTAACACGTGCGCATGTTCCGTTCAAAGTTCATGTGCTATTAATCCTTAGAACATAGACTAAAACAGCTGCAAATCCGTTCAAGGTAGCAACTGATCACCCTAGGTCGTTACTCCTAGTTGTCACCGTAAAGCTATCAACTAGTTTAACATATGACAAGCAAGCAACACAAGTAAGATTGCGGTTCAAGGCTTCCCCTACTCATGCAACTGGCTGTCTCCGTATGCACAGTATTAACACAAGTAAGTAAACTATGCATTAAGCTCAAGTCTCAAAGAAAATACATCATAGATTCATGCCCGACCAGCACTAAGAGTTTAGCTAGACATGCTGTGATAAACATCATAGAATAGTAAATAATGACTAATGTGTCTGAGAAAATAGTAGCAAACAGTGCGTGCAGCTTGTCTTCTCGGCTGGCGCACCTTCCTTAGCTCGATTTCCAGAGAGAAGGTGGTCTGTTTTCCCACCACGCCACTCTATGGGTATTTCGCCTTTGGCATCTGCGTGACTGAGCGCGCTCTTTTTTTCCGAAGGCTGCGAAGCACCGGCCTCCCCTAACGCTCTCGACCATATACCTTGCCTTCGAAGCAAAAGCGACTAACCGCCTCTCTAGAGCATTTCTGTCAACTCCACATCCCCTGCATATCCCGACTAACAGGAGCAAAAAAACGAAAAAATTATACTAAAACAGTAGATAGCAGCGCACGCAATATGGATAGCGCAAAACAAGCTGGAGCGCATGCGCATCCTGCACTCTAGCGCACTACTGCTACTATTCTCTTAAACTAAGCTACACTAAAATGCTCAAAAACGTGAAAAGTGAATGTAACCCCCCCCCCCCCCCCCCCACACTTGAACAGAGACGTGTCCCCACGACTCAAGCGCAAGCGCATGGAGAGCGCACACATGCATGTAATGCCAAAATAAAGAACATAAGAACAAAAACAAATAGTCACACAGCATAAACGATAGCACAGGGTCACAAAATATGCGGCACAAATATTCAGCACAAAATATCCAATAAGACGTAGCAAAATAAAAGACACCACCCTAAAGAAAACTAATGCTGCTGCCCCTCGGCCTTAGAAGTCCTCCGAGTGAAAAGTGCTGGATTTTTTTCTAAGTCCTGCCTTATATACTCCCCTGGCTAGCGCATCTGACCTACGCAGTGCTAGGCGCACGGTCCTGCGCACTACTGCGTGACTAAAAAACTACCAAGTCCTAAACTAGCTAAAAAACTAAAAAAACAAAACAAGTAGAAAATAAAATATGCAAAAGTAAAAACGTGTCGGGTTACCTCCCGATAAGTGCCTTTGTTTAACGTCGTTGGCTCGACTGTACCTCGTTACGTGCCAAAATGTGTGCCTGCGACCTCCCCCACTCTTGCTCCTGAGTGTTCCTGCGCCAGTGTGTGTGTTGCGATCTCATTGGTCCTCCGCAAAGGGTAAGATGGGAAGTCAGCATGTGATAAATTATGCGTAACGAGGGTAAATCCAGAGGAAGAAGAGATATAAGCAATAGGTTCCAGTTCTCCCTCTGGTACATCCGGTGGTGTGTCTGGCGCAGCAGCTTGCGCATCTATTATCTCTGGTTCGGCCAAGTCAATGTTGCGTGCTGTGCTATCCCAAGGTTCTCCTAAGTACCGTTTGACTCTCTGCCCATTAACCTGAAAACGATGCCGGTGCCCGTCTTCCAACTCGATTGTTCCGTAGGGGAAAACCTTGGTGACCGTGTATGGTCCCGTCCATTTGCTGCGCAGCTTTCCAGGCATAAGCTTCAGGCGTGATGAGAATAGTAATACCTGGTCTCCTGGTTCAAAAGTGCGTCTGAGGATATGCTTGTCGTGAAAGGCCTTGGTGCGCTCCTTGTAATCGCGCAGTCCCTCATAGGCGTCTAGGCGCAACTCTTCTAGTTCGTTCAGCTCAAATGCGCGCTCCCTTCCTGCCTCATCCAAGTTCAGGTTGCAAATGCGTAAGGCCCAATATGCCTTGTGCTCGAGCTCTACTGGCAGGTGGCATGCTTTCCCATAGACCAGCCGAAATGGTGAGGTCCCAACGGGCGTCTTATGCGCAGTGCGGTATGCCCATAGCGCATCATCAAGGCGCTAGCTCCAATCTTTGCGCGATGGTCTCACAGTCTTTTCTAAGATGCGCTTGATCTCCCTGTTAGAAACTTCGGCCTGTCCATTCGTCTGCGGATGGTAAGCGGTGGACGTCTTGTGGCGCACCCCATAGTGCTTGAAAACTTGCGCCACGACCCTGTTGCAAAAGTGTGTCCCCTGGTCGCTGATTACTGCCTTAGGTACTCCGTACCTGCAAAATATGTTAGTTCTGAGAAAATCAGCGACAGTCTTACCATCATCCTTCCGCGTGGCCTTAGCCTCAACCCATTTGGAGACATAGTCTACTGCCACCAATATGTACTCGTAACCTGCAGATGGAGGAAATGGCCCCATGAAGTCGATTCCCCAAACATCGAACACTTCATCCACCAGAATCGGGGTCTGCGGCATCTCATTGCGCGCGGAGATTCCTCCTGTGCGCTGGCACCTGTCACAATTCCTGCAGTGATTATAGGCGTCTCTAAACAGGTGCGGCCAATAGAATCCGCAGTCCAGGACCTTTCTGCTTGTGCGCTTGGGACCGAAGTGTCCTCCGCATGCGTGCGCATGACAAAACATCAAAACAGAATTAATTTCTTGGTCAGGCACGCAACGCCTCAATATCTGATCTGGTCTTATTCTAAGCATGTAAGGATCATCCCAAAGGTAATGCTTGGACTCATGTTTTAATCGCATGCACTGAGTTTTATTGAAATGCGGAGGAAACGTACCTGTGACCAGGTAATTTGCGATGTGCGCATACCATGGTACCTTACCTGTCAGCGCCATCAGATGCTCGTCAGGGAATGTTTCCGTGATCTGCCCTGGTTCTTCCTCTTTCACGATCCTGCTCAGGTGATCAGCAACTGTATTCTCCGTGCCCTTCTTGTCTTTGATCTCCAAGTCATATTCCTGCAGTAAGAGCACCCAGCGCATCAGGCGCGGCTTGGTTTCTTTCTTGGACATGAGGTAGCGGATAGCTGCGTGGTCAGTGTAGATGATGACTCTTGCGCCTAGAACATATGCTCGGAACTTCTCCAGTGCAAATACAATTGCCAGAAGCTCCTTCTCCGTGGTGGTGTAGTTCCTCTGCGCAGAGTCCAGTGTGCGTGATGCATAGTAAATGGCATGCGGCTTCTTGTCTACGCGCTGCCCCAAGACTGCACCTACTGCATAATCACTTGCGTCGCACATCAGCTCAAATGGCAGGTTCCAGTCTGGTGCGCGCATTACTGGCGCACTGGTCAGCGCTTCTTTCAGCTTATCAAACGCAGCCCTGCACTCATCAGTAAAGTCGAAGCACACATCTTTTTGCAAAAGGTTAGACAGGGGTATACAAATTTTAGAGAAATCTTTGATAAAACGCCTGTAGAACCCAGCATGCCCTAAGAATGATTTCACGTCGCGCACGTTGGTGGCATAAGGTAGATTAGAAATAAGATCTATCTTAGCTTTGTCTACCTTGATCCCCTCCTCTGAAATGATATGACCTAGTACTACTCCGTGCGTTACCATGAAATGACATTTTTCGTAATTTAGCACTAAGTTCTTAGAAATGCAGCGCGCTAAGACTTTATCTAGATGTGTTAAGCATGCATCAAAGGTACTTCCATATACGGTAAAATCATCCATGAACACTTCTATGCATATACCAATCATATCAGAGAAAATGCTCATGACAAGGCGTTGGAACGTACCTGGCGCGTTGCACAGCCCAAAAGACATGCGCCGAAACGCAAACGTACCGAACGGGCATGTGAATGTGGTCTTCTCTTGATCTTCCGCAGCTATGGGTATCTGGTTGTACCCTGAATATCCGTCCAAGAAACAAAAATAAGGTTTACCGGCTAAGCGATCCAGCATCTGGTCCATGAAGGGTAGCGGGAAGTGGTCCTTGCGCGTTACTGCGTTAAGCTTCCTGTAGTCGATGCACATGCGCCAGCCAGTTTGTATGCGCTTGGGAACTAGCTCGCCCTGCGCATTTTCTTCCACTGTGATTCCTCCTTTCTTTGGCACGACATGCACCGGACTGACTCATTTGCTGTCCGAGATTGGGTAAATGACCCATGCGCCAAGCAATTTCAGGACTTCCTTTTGCACTACCTCCATCATATTTGGATTCAACCTGCGCTGAGCCTCTCTGGATGGTTTGGCACCATCTTCCAATAGAATCCTATGCATGCATACGTCTGGGCTCACTCCGCGCAGATCGGCAAGTGTCCATCCTATGGCGCGCTGGTTCTTGCGCAGTACCTGTTGTAAGCGTGCCTCCTGCTCTTCTTCTAATCCTTTCTTTATGATTACTGGCAGGTGTCCTCATCTCCCAAGAAAATATATTTGAGGTGCTCTGGGAGTTGCTTCAGTTCGATCTTGGGTGCCTGTTCAATAGAGGGCAAGATTTTGTTAGCGGTGCAAATATGAACTATATCACGTACCTGTGTGGGTGCTGGTTCCGCACTGCTCAGCTCTTCCTCTTGCTCCTCCAGCTCTGCCTGTGTCAGTAGCTCTGGTCCTACGGTTGCGCTCGCACATTGCGCTTCTGTGACTAAATCGTCAATGCTGTCCATTGCGTGCACTGTAGCGTCCTCATGTGGATGCTGCATCCCCTTGAATATGTTGAAATGGATTTCTTCGCCATCTACCTCCATGGAGAGCGTGGCCCTCCACACGTCTATCTTTGTGCGCGCGGTCATCAAAAACGGTCTGCCTAGGAGGATCTGCGCACCGCTGGCGCTTGATTCACCCTCCATTTCGAGCACATAAAAATCTGCTGGGAACACCAGCTCTCCTACTCGAACTAGGACATCTTCTATCATGCCTGCAGGTTGTTTGCACGATCTATCTGCTAGCTGAATGGTGAGACCTGCAGGCTTTAGTGGTCCAAGGCGCAATGTCGTATATAGGGAATAAGGTAGCAAATTGATGGATGCGCCTAAATCGATCATGCAATTACTCACTGTGGTCTTACCTAGCGTGCATGGAATAGTAAATGTACCTGGATCTCGGCACTTAGGTGGTACCTTTTGTTGCACGATTGCTGAGGCCTGCGCATTTAGCATTACCTGTGCGCATTCGCCCTTCCTCCTTTTGTTTGTGCACAGCTCTTTTAAAAACTTTGCATACCTGGGAATCTGCCGAATAGCTTCAATGAGGGGAATATTGATTTCCACCTTGCTGAACAACTCATAAAGCTCCTTGTCCAACGCTTCCTTTCTAGCCAATGGTGCCTGCACAGGGAAAGGTGCAGGTATGTTAGTACAATTTATGTCCTTGTTTCTGGACTGGGACATACCTGGCATATTGCCTTGCTGGTTTGTGGCTGGCGCTTCTGGTTGTGTATCTTGCTCTGGTTGCGCATTCTGATCTGCTGGATCCGGGACTTGCGCAACTGTTTGCGCGGGCGCCTGCGCGGTCTGCTCTGTTCCTACTGTGCGCCCAGTCCTCAGTGTCACTGCATTGACTCCTCCTTTAGGGTTCTGAATCACTTGCGAAGGCAGGTTGCCGTCGCTCTTTTTTAGCTCATATACTGTGGTTGCGATCTGTGATAACTGCTTTTCGATGGACTCGAACCTTTTGTCATACTTCTCGTCATTTTTGCGCACTGTGTCTGCTAGCTGCCCCACGACATCTTCTAAAGATCGCCTCGGTTGCTGGTTGTTATGCGCTGGTGCGTCATTGCGGCGATGCGGTGGATTGTAGGGCGCAGCTGGTTGCGTCTGCTGTGGCGCGCGCTGATCAGTGGACTGCCTCTGGAAATTGTTCTCTTCCCTCCATCTGAATCCATTTGCGGCAAGCCCAAAGCGCGGCTGGTTCTGCTTTTGCGGCCCTCTGTTGTCCTATCCTCCAAGAGCGTTGACATCTCCAGATTCTTCAAAAAGTGTTGGGCATTCATCTGTTTTGTGCTCGGTGGACCTGCAAAATTCACATACCTTTGGCGCAACTGGTTGTGCGCTCTGCGCACTCATCAATTTCTGCAGCATGGCCTTCATTTCCTTGATCTCAGCGCTTGCTTCAACCTCGCGCTGCACTTCCTCTCTGAACAGGGCTGCGCGGTTATGTGCTCTTGCTTCCTCTGGGGTTCTGTCCCCCAAGTTGTCTCCTACGACACTGTTATCCTCCATAACCTGTTCTGAATCTCAAAGAAAATGAAATTAAAAGATAACTAATGTTGTTGCGTCTGTCAGTGCGCAACTAGAATCTGCGCAGCGCAACTGTTTCTAGGTTGCGCAGGCTAATGGTGATTGCGCGCTGTCAGAAACAACAACGAAAACAAAACAAACTTAAATAACTAGTTACTAAAAAGAAAAAAACGTAAACTAACTAGAACTTAGCTGTGTTGCTCCCCGGCAACGGCGCCAAAATTTGATCGCGCGTCGTCGTGCGCGTCAAATATAATTCCTTCCTCTTCCACTAGTACAGCGGTTAAGTAAGGGTCGATCTCCACAGGGAGTAAGTAGTTGAGTTCTAGCCAGTGACCTACACTTACGAAGATTGGGGGGTGTGTGAGTGATTGAAATGCGCGATGCGCAAGTGAACAGTAACTAGTGTAACGCAGGAAATTTGCACTAGACGTGCGCAAGCAGTAGAGATCAAATACTATGATTATGAGAAGCATTGGTCAGACAATCATCTATGAGTGCATTCCTTATCATCGACTCTAAACGTCTATAGTTTTCGGTTTACTTGGGTTAGTGTCCGGTCAAGGCTTTCTAACACGTGCGCATGTTCCGTTCAAAGTTCATGTGCTATTAATCCTTAGAACATAGACTAAAACAGCTGCGAATCCGTTCAAGGTAGCAACTGATCACCCTAGGTCGTTACTCCTAGTTGTCACCGTAAAGCTATCAACTAGTTTAACATATGACAAGCAAGCAACACAAGTAAGATTGCGGTTCAAGGCTTCCCCTACTCATGCAACTGGCTGTCTCCGTATGCATAGGATTAACACAAGTAAGTAAACTATGCATTAAGCTCAAGTCTCAAAGAAAATACATCATAGATTCATGCCCGACCAGCACTAAGAGTTTAGCTAGACATGCTAGTGATAAACATCATAGAATAGTAAATAATGACTAATGTGTCTGAGAAAACAGTAGCAAACAGTGCGTGCAGCTTGTCTTCTCGGCTGGCGCAGTCGGCTGGCGCAAAATCCTCTCAACAAGTCCGTGTGTTTTCCAGTTCTGCTGCGCAGTGCCTCTTGGTGATCTCTGGTGCGTCTCTCGTGGGGTGTTGCCTCTCTGTGTGTGTCCAGCCCTCTCTTTTTCCTCTCTCCCTATTTATATACTGCTCGGGAAGCTCACTTTTGGCAACTCCCAAATCTGTTCACGTCAAGATTAGTTAGTACTGGACTTTTGCGCTTGGCGCACGGCATCGGCTAGCGCATGGGCTACCGCACCTCTGCTGACTCTCGCCAACTTCTCTCCTGTCTGTGCTGCTAGCTCCGCAGGCGGATCTTTCACTCCTAGAACGCTGCCTGTTTGCGCGTATCCGACTCATAGACTCGTTTTGCCCTGTAATACAAAAACACTAGAAACGAGTAATCTTGCTCATAAAATATTGCAAACAAGCATAGGGTTATGATCTAAATAATGCGTACAAATAGCCTCTATTAGCACTCATTAGTGAACTCAAAGCACACATCCTTTTGAAGGAGGTTAGATAAGGGAATACATATTTTAGAAAAATCTTTTATAAAATGCCTGTAGAACCCTGCATGCCCAAGAAACGACTTAACTTCATGCACATTAGTGGAATAAGATAGATTTGAGATAAAATCTATTTTTGCTTTATCAACCTTAATTCCTTCCTATGAGATAATATGTTCTAGTACTACTCCATGTGATACCATAAAGTGACATTTTTCATAATTGAGAACTAGGTTCTTGGTAATGCAGCGCGCTAAGACCCTATCAAGATTATCCAAACATGCATCAAAAGTCTCACCATGCACAGTAAAGTCATCCATGAACACCTCTATACATAAGCCAATCATATCAGAGAAAATGCTCATGACTAAGCATTGGAACGTACCTGGCGCATTACACAGCCCAAACGACATGCGCCAGAACCCAAAGGTACCGAATGGGCAGGTAAAGGTTGTCTTCTCCTGATCCTCCGCAGCTATAGGTATCTGATTGTACCCTGAGTAACCGTCCAGGAAGCAAAAGTGCGATTTCCCTGCCAAACGGTCGAGCATCTGGTCCATGAACGGTAGCGGGAAGTGATCCTTGCGCGTGACTGTGTTTAGCTTCCTATAGTCAATGCACATGCGCCATCCAGTCTGTATGCGCTTGGGAACTAGCTCGCCCTGTGCATTTTCCTCCACTGTGATGCCTTCTTTCTTTGGCACAATGTGCACTGGACTTACCCACTTACAGTCTAAGATCGGGTAGATTACTCCTGCGTCAAGCAGCTTCAGGATCTCCTTCTGCACTACCTCCATCATAATTGGATTCAGTCTGCGTTGAGGTTCCCTGGATGGTTTGGCACCATTTTCCAGCAGAATTCTGTGCATACACACATCAGGGATTACTCCGCGCAGGTTAGCTAATGTCCATCCTATAGCGCGCTGGTTCTTGCGCAACACCTCCTGTAATCGCGCCTCCTGCCCCTCCTCTAATCCTTTCTTTATAATGACTGGCAGGGTGTCCTTATTGCCGAGGAAGATATACTTTAAGTGCTCGGGCAATTGCTTCAGCTCAACTTTGGGTGCCTGCTCAATAGAAGGTAGGATTTTATTAGTAGCGCAAACATTAACCAGATCATATACCTGCCTGGACACTGGTTCTGTGCTGCTCAGCTCATCATCATGCGCCTCCATCTCTGTCTGTGTCAGTGGCGCTGGCTCCCTTGTTGCGCATGCACACTGCGCATGCGCAACCAAATCGTCCATACTATCCAACGCGTGTACTGTGGCGTCCTCATGAGGATGCTGCATCCCCTTAAAAATGTTAAAGTGAATGTCCTCGCCATCTACCTCCATTGAGAGCGTACCTTTCCACACGTCTATCTTTGTGTGCGCAGTCATCAAAAATGGTCTGCCCAGTAGGATTTGCGCGCTTCCCTTGCTCGGCTCACCCTCCATCTCCAACACGTAGAAATCTGCTAGGAACACCAGCTCTCCCACTTGAACGAGAACGTCCTCTATCATGCCCGTCGGTTGTTTGCACGACCGATCTGCTAATTGGATGGTGAGACCTGCAGGCTTTAGTGGACCAAGGTGCAATGACACATACAAGGAGTAAGGAAGCACATTTATAGATGCACCGAGATCAATCATGCAGTTGCTTACCGTGGTCTTACCTAAGGTGCACAGTATGGTGAACGTACCTGGATCCCGGCATTTAGGTGGTATCTTGTGTTGCACAATTGTTGATGCATGCGCGTTAAGCATTACTTGTGCACACTCGCCTTTCCTCCTCTTGTTTGTGCACAGCTCCTTCAAGAACTTGGCGTATCTAGGGATCTGCCGAACTGCCTCAATCAGGGGAATGTTTATTTCCACCTTACTGAATAATTCATACAGCTCCTTGTCTAGCGCCTCCTTCCTTGCTAGAGGTGCTTGCACAGGAAAAGGTGCAAGTGCGTTAGTTCGATTTATACTCTTTTCTCCTTATTGTATCATACCTGGCGCCACGCCTTGTTGGTTTGTAGTTTGCGCAGCTGGCTGCGCATCCGGCTGTGCTGGCTCTGGAGGTTGCGCAACTGGCTGCGCAGGCACCTTCGCGGTTGGAGCTGTCCCAACTGTGCGCCCAGTCCTCAGCGTTACGGCATTAACTCCTCCCTTAGGGTTTTGAATCACTTGCGAAGGTAGGTTGCCCATCGCTCTTTTTCAGCTCATAAACCGTGGTAGCAATCTGCGACAACTACTTCTCAATTGACTCGAACCTCTTGTCATACTTTTCATCATTCTTGCGCACAGTGTCTGCTAACTGACCCACTATGTCTTCTAAGGAGCGCCGCGGTTGCTGGTTATTCTGTGCTGGCGCGTCATTGCGGCGGTGCGGTGGGTTGTATGCTTGCGGCGCCTGGTGTGGTGTGCGATATTCCGCGGGCTGCCTTTGGAGATTGCTGTCTTCCTTCCATCTGAATCCATTTGCGGCTAGTCCAAAGTGCGGCTGATTCTGCCTCTGCGGTCCTCTATTGTCCCATCCTCCTAGAGCATTTACATCTCCTGATTCCTCGAAATATGTGGGACATGCGTCGGTTTTGTGCTCAGTGGACGTACAGAACTCGCATGCCTTTGGCGCAACTGGTTGCGTGCCATGCGCACTCATCAGCTTCTGTAGCATGGCTTTCATCTCCTTTATTTCAGCACTGGAATCCACCTAGTGCGTAGCTCGCGCAGGACTGTTCTCGAGCGTCAATTGATGCCTCACCTGTTCAGCAGAATCCTCTATCATCTGCCATACATCCTCCGGGTACATGTTACATATGTCACCGCCTGCGCATGCATTCAACAATCTAAGTTCCATCGGTTTTAGCCCGTTCAGGAAATTCTCTATCAGCACATTTTGGGGCAGGCCATGATTATAGGAGTTGGCTTCCAGCTCCCTAAAATGCTCATAGTACTCAATTTCCTCCTGAGTAGCGCGATCTTAGCTGCGGGGTAGAACTTATCCAAGAACTTCTTCTGGAGCTGCTCCCATGTGTGAATAGATCCTGCTGGTAAACTCATCAGCCACTGCCTGGCTGCATCACACAATGAAAAGGGGAACGCTTTCAGCTTCAGCGCTTCTTCACTCTCCCCATCGGTCTTCATATTCTCGCAGATAACTAGAAATTCATGCACATGCTTGACCGGGTTCTCGTTGTTCATCCCATGAAACTTAGGCATATGATGAATGAATGAGCTCCGTAGTTCAAAATGCCCATCGGGTGGAAGTACTATGCACCAAGGTTGGTTGACTGTGATTGGAGCCGACATCTCGCGCACTGTTCTGCGTCGCACGATCTGTTGCGCGGGTTGCGCATCATACACTACTTCAGCGGCCATCCGAGCATCAACTTCGCGCTGTACTTCCTCTCTGAACCGAGCTGCGCGGTTATCTGCCCTTGCATTGTTAGGTCCCTCTGGGTTTCTGTCCCCTAAGTTATCGCCGATGACACTATTTTTCTCCATGCCCTATTCTAAACTTAAAGAAAACGAAATTAAAAGATAACTAGGTTGTTGCCCCTGTCGGTGCGCAACTATAATCTGCGCAACGCAACCGTTTCAAGGTTGCGCAGGCTGATGTTGATTGCGTACTGTCAGAAACACCAACGAAAAATAAAATAAAATAAGAAATAACTAACTACTCTAAAAGAAAACTTGAATTAGTTAAAACTTATCTGTGTTGCTCCCCGGCAACGGCACCAAAATTTGATCGCGCGTCGTTGTACGCGTCAAATTAATCCTTCCTTCTCCACTTAGTACAGCGGCTAAGTCAGGGTCGATCCCACAAGGAGCGTGCAGACTTGTCTTCGCTAGCAACCTACAACTTAAGAAATTGCGCTGCTAGCTCCGCAGGTCGTGCATTGCGCTCTTTAAAAGCGCCCGTCAGCGCGCATCTAACTTATGCTCCTGTTTCATCCTGAAATACAAAAATACAGAAAACCAGTAATCTTGTACACAAAATAATGCAAACAAGCACAGTGTTAAGATCTAAATAGCGCATATAACTAGGCTCTATAAATCATCCCCATTCTAGAGAAAGAGCGAGAGTTGAATTTAGAGTGCATGATACTTTAGCCTAGAATTATCAATCAAATTACTTTATGCATGTATTGATGTTTTGTGTTGCTAATCACATGACCTAAGGGTGAAATAGGATTCCGACTACGTTTTTTTTAATTAGTTTCTTTCGAAACAAACTCATACTTGTCTTTAGTATTTACTAGAGAAACCTCACCTAAAGGAAAAAACCTCAGTTTTTATTTATTAGACTCGCATTAAGCATTACTAGCTAGCTTTAACCTAATCTAGGCTTTTCTCTTGGGTTCGACCCGAGGCAACTCGGATTATAAATATTATTTGCGTACCGTGATTGGACTAGTATTTTTACTACCACTATTTTGACAACGTCAGTACCACTATTTGGTAGGATAAGAGATCGCCGAGGCTCCTTATCCACTGTTGAGCATCTTGGAAGTTTTTCTGTGCAAACTGACTTCCTCCATTATGGCTGCGTATTCTGTCTCACATTGATCTCCCTTTTCTGTCACGAGTTTGATGGCCTCTAGCAATTCTTTGGGTTCTTTTCCAATTCGGATATTTTTGAAGACAGTCCCTTATTCATTTCAATGACTTGTAGCGACTTCTCGTGTAGCAGGATGTAGTTTTTTTTCAATTGACTCCTTAGTGACTTCCTCATCATCGCTGCTCTTTGACCTTCAACACCATAAATAATGTCCGACTTTATTGAACTAGTGTTCTATAGATCTGTTACAGTAGGCAGAGCAACATTGCTCTTTTGTTCAGAGTTGTCTTCGCTCTCTTCGTTGCTCCAGTTTGCAGCCAGGGATTTGTTGTTCTTCTTCTGATTGTTCGGCATTCAGACTGCCTATGGCCAAAACCTTCACACTCCCAACACTGCACTTCTTTCTATTTGTCCTTCATCTCTTCTTTAATTAATCAACATTCATGTTTCTTTTTATGGAATTTCTCCACTTCTGGTCTGAGTTCCTTTGTCTCAGCCTTTAGTCTGATGTTCTTCCCAAGAGATGGTGTAGCATCTTATGTCAGCTTCATCTCGAATTGTCTCATGGACCCAATCAAAGCTTCCAACCTCATGTTCTTGGTGTCTTGTGCTTCTTCTATAGCGGTGACCTTCATGTAAAACTTTAAAGTCGGAGATCTAAATTCTTGAAGTATTTACCTTGTCCGCTCCTTCATGTGTTGTCTCTAGAATATCCCATGCATGTTTCTCTATGTCGCAGTTCGAGATAAGCCTGAAATTGTTGGCATCAACTGCAGCAAAAATAGCATTGAGAGCTTTGGAGTTGCCAGATGCTATAGCTTCCTCCTCTGCTGTCCAATTGTCTCCGTACTTTTTCTGAGCAACTACCTTGCTGTCGATGACCAGTGGATGCGACCATTCTGAAATTACTGATCTCCAAGCTTTTTCATCCACAGCTTTTAGGAAGACCTTCATGCAGGCTTTCCAGTATCAGTAGTTTCCTCCTTCGACCAGCGGTGGTCTACTTGTGCTTTGTCCTTCCTTCATCTTCGTCGTAGAAGTTAGCAACACTTGCCCGGATCGCACTTTATGTATCGAGTGATCGGCTCTGATACTAATGAAAATTACGTGCGCCGCTGTTGACAGGGTACAACGGGTTGCTATAGAAACCTCTGGGTCACTTTGCAGAATTATCTTGCTACGGCGGAACCTAAAAGAAACAAGTACTTTGCTCAACCAATTTCGTAATTGCCTACGTCTAGGGTGGACTTCTCCAGAGTCCTCAAGATTCCACTAAGCATGATTTCTAGTACAAGGATATCAGAACTAAGCCTACGTTAGTTTAACCTTTATTTCTAACCTAGCTTGAATCTATGCTCAGTGTGATCACACAGACTAGCTTACACTATCTACACACTTTCAGTAATAGATAGCTACAAATCTGATCACATAGACTCAGTATATACTAATACAATATGTAACAGAAAGATGCTATAGAAACTTACACAGTCAAGTTGCTGTAACTTCTGTCTACGACTCTCCAATCACTTACTGGTGAGCAGACAAACTTCCACGAGTACTCCAGACTCTGGCAAAGCTCCCCCTCAATCAATGACCACCAGTCAAAATCAGAAAACTCGGCTTTGATCCTCAGCCGTTTGCGACAGCTCCTCTCAGCAACTATGCTTCAAAGCTAGTAGTTGATGTTTCAACGAGACACTGCTCCAATTGAAGTTCCTCAATCAAGCGTAGATCAATCATCTTAAGTCCTCATCTTTTTTTAGCCCACACACTGACAATCCAGCTCTCTAAGCTTTTAGAGTTCCGATCTCAGCTTCTGCATCTCTCTTACTCGGTGTGTGTGTATTGTTGATGTGCTACCCCTTCTATATATATCTGCAGCAATCAAACAACCATAAAAATTCTAATCCCTTTAGGATTCGCAGATCCAACCATCTTTAACACATAGAATCTTCTCCTAGATTCTTGCAAGTTTCTTGAGAATTGATTTCCTAAAATCAATTTGGAAGCTTATCTTTTTCCGATCACTTGGCGACAGCTTCTGATCAACTGTGACTGTCCGGGTGCCTCCCTGCCGAGTTGTGACGCCTAAAGCAGCCTTTTGGACTCTCTCTGTGCTGCTCCATGTTGAACGGCTACTCTTGCTTTAGCTCTGAGCCTTCACAGTATGATGTAGCATCTTCTAAAGATGTTCGCTGTCATCTTCTGAACCTTCCTCCAGCCTTTATTGTAATGGGTTGCTATAGCGTATTCTAGCCTCTATTGCAATGGGTTGCTATAGCGTCTTCTTGCTGTTGTTTTTGTTTTATCAATTCCAGTGCCTTACTACAGCTACCAACTTCGTAGGATGCTGTAGCATTTTCTTTGTTGATTTTTTTGTCAATGATGTCATTACCTTAATAACAAAGATCCAGAGTATGCCTCAGCAATCCCTGAAGATCTGAAGCTGAGACACTATTTGAAGAAGGGCCAAGAGAAAGGTATGAAGAGATAGAGTCTGCTTCAGCACTCTGTGATGATCTAGAGGTAGAGCAGAATTATGGCATTGCACGGTGTGGCTCCGAAGTGATCCAGCTGTCCTCAGGAAAGATCAGCGAGTTATACAGATGTCATCAAGAGCTCAGCAGTCGCCATCACGTGCTCAAAAAGATAAATACTAAGGAGTTTAAATTTGGCAACGGAATCTTCAACAAACTTGCTATAATCTAGGAGTAAGATTCTGATATTGATGCTTGGTGCTTTTGGGGGGTGCAAGTGCTTGAAAAGTACTACTGAGGGCAGCAGTACGAGTGACAATCACAGAGAGAAAATACAGAGCGCAAAAGAAGAACACACGGAGAGATTAACTCATAGTAGGAGTTTTATACACTGAGTTAAAGGTTTGTGTTGCGCACAGGAATCAGAACTCGTGGAGTTTGATTCTGGACTGGTTCCGAGTTTAACTTGAGCGCTGCTCGTTGGTGGAATAGTGAGGAGCTCGGTTATCAGCCGCGGACAAGCAGAAAAGCGGGCTGATGAGCAGTGATTGAGGCTAATCAATATTGGCAGAGTGTGTCCATGATTGAAGGGGAGCCGAGGCTGGCCGAGGCTGAGTTTAAAGACTACTGAGCAGAAGAGCTTGGAGTGTCATGGACTAAAGATATAGCAACTCTGGTGAAGAATGTGCTTAAGCATTTCGTGGGCTATACACTATAACAGAATAGGCTGTGTTTGAGAGGTAGAACTATAGCTATTTATTACTGAGATTGTGTAGAGTACACGAAGAGATTCTGTGTGATCAGACTGCTTGCTAGTCTCGGAGATTAGACTAAGCTTTAGATTTAGGCTAGGTGAGAAGTAGAGGTGTGAGTCTTTATACATCGAACTGTGATAGTGAAATCTCGAGGATCGGAGCATCCTCCCCAGACGTAGGCAAGTTGCCGAACTGGGTGAACAAATGTACAGTGTCTTTCTTATTCTTCAGTAGAGTAGTTCGACAAAAAAAATCTAGAGAGTGCTTAAGCAGAAGCTATATCTCCTCAGCAACGCAACCGAAATTTCACATTTTATGCATTTTAAAGCATGTTTTGAACTATATGCACTAGTGATGAGCGGACAAATAACCCATTTTTCCCCTTACTTCTTGTTTGTTCCGCAATTCTATAAAGCCATATTTCTTCGTCCATTTCAGGTTAAAAATATGTATCTCACGATACGAAGTGGCCCGAAGAAAATCTAGACGAATTTCGGTCGATGGAGATCAAAAGCAGGAAGACTGAGCAAACTGCAGAAGTGATTCGGCCGAATCATAAGTGATTCGTCCACCAGCCTGACCGAATCACTCTCAGCTGTGCGAATTGACCTGATCCAGGGAAAGTCCTGAAGTTTTGACCGAATCACATAAAGGGTGTGACCGAATCAACAGTGATTCGACCAAGAAAAGTGATTCGCCCTGTCCGAGATCAGCACTGAACAGATGATTCGACCGAATCAGAAGTGATTCGCCCATGAGGTGCCCGAATCAGTTGAGCTCCATAAGACGTTTGACCGTATCAACACAAGGGTGTGACCGAATCAAAAAGTGATTCGGCCAGGATAAGTGATTCGCCCAAACTCAAAACAGCACTGAACAAAAGATTCGAGCGAATCACATGGACAGTGACCGAATCACCTGATTCGGACACTTCGGGCACTTTTTGGAAATCTTCAAAATGTATAAATAGAATGAGATGGAAGTGAAGAAAGAGAGCTTCCATACTTTTTGCAACCCTAGGCGACTGGAACTCGAAGAAGATGAAGCTTGATTGAAGATTGAAGCTTGGTATGAAGATTCTACATCAACCTCTCTTAAACCCTAGCTTTGTATTTACATTGATGTTTCCCTTAGTTCTCATGTATTTGTGCACACTCATTATGAGTGAGTAGTTGTTCTTGTGGTTGGGGATTAAATGGATCCCCTAGGATTGGATATGATGTAGAACACTATGTTATTGCATTGAATGAAGTTTGGTTTGATTGCTTGTGCCCTAGCTATGTATTCATTGTATGCACACCAAGTGTTTGACGAAATGCGTAAGTGAGTATGCTTGGGTAAAACCCCTAAGGAAGGAACGAGAGTTGAACTTAGGATGTTTCATAGCTATTGTATGATCATAGATGGAGTGTTTGTGCGTGAGAGCGACATGCATTCTTGACATTAGGCTAAGTTTTAAGCGGATTTGAGTAATGACAGCGCGTCGTCGTGCGCCTCAAATTAGAATTTATAACTCCTGTAACACACTAGTAAGCGGTAAGCAGGGTCGAACCCAAAGAGAGCAAATGAGTCGGAGTTCAATGAGAGTCACAGAAAATCAAAGAGAGGAAATCAATTCAAAGAAAATCAGTTCGGGGAATACAATGCAACTAGTTATCATCGATCAAATACATGCATAAACTAATGAATTCTGCCTCAGTCCAACATTCCCGCTAAAGATATGTCGACAATCAATTCTACCTATTCTTAACCGCTAGGCCTTCGAACAAGTTCAATACTTACTCGACTAATACTACAAATTGGTTCTACCGCTAGGTTTTCCCCAACAATGCAATCAAGTCAAGTGTAACGCAATTGATATCAATCTAGCTCACCGCTAAGCTGCACTAAATTGTCAATCAAAAGCATTCGATTTCATTCATACAAGGGCAGCAATCCATAGCTCAAATCATGTACTCATTGACCTCAAACCATTGTTGCACTATAAATCCCCAAACTGAAATATTGATTTAGCTACTCATAATATCCATGAATACAATAGAAACTAGGTTCATCACACTACAATACACAAACTGAGCTCAAACAAGTCCGGCCGTGAACAGTGTTCCGGCGGCCGTGAATAGTAACAGTGAATGTGAACAGTGAATAGTAAAATGTGAACAGTAACCGGCGTGAATAGTAACTCCGGCGACTTTTCCAGAAGCTTCTCTCTAGAGCTCCTCCGCGCCGTGAACAGTAGCTCCCGTGAATAGTAGTCCAGAAATGGAGTGTTGAAGAGAGATGAAACTTTTCCCAATTAGTCCATGTTTTAGGTTTAGGGTTTTTCTGGTTGAACCATCTTCATTGAACCACATTGAACCAGTAATTGAACCAGCAGAGTTGACTTTGACCGCTGTTGACTTCTTGATCTTGGATGAATGCTTCGAATTTGCGATAAATTCCAATGCGATCTTGAACATTCCTGCGATACGAAAACACTACAAAAGAGTAATCGATTCACGCAAAATGTAAGAAAACAATGGGAATAAATAACTCAATGGAGCGTATAAATACGCTCCATCAAACTACCCCACACTTATTCTTGTTCGTCCCCGAACAACAACAAGACACGCAAGCACTCAAATCATTCCTATCATGCCATGATATAAACTTTGAAATTACTCGAGAAGTCATCCCTAATCAGTCAATCAATACATGCTCACAATCATTCTCAAATAGTGATCAACAAGAACTAGAATGATATATGTTACCTTTAAGCTTGGAATGGGATTTAATGGATGACTAGGAGTTAATCCTTTTTAGACTCCTAACTTCACTCTTTGGTTCAACTTCATAGCCACGCGCATACAACTGAATTTGCTTTCTTTGGCACGTGATGAATCCGAGTTATGAGAGGATCAACCTTTTCTTTTTCTTGCTTTTGGACTTTGCTCTTTTTTCGATTGCTTTTCTTTCACTTCTTGTAAATCTGATTTTCTTTTTTTTTCTTTTTCGAGCTTCTAATGTGAAATGTTTGCTTCTTGTCCTTTTTGAGCTTTGCTCTCCAATTTGAACCGTTCCAATCATAGCCTTCGAATGGCAGCATAAGGAACGCGTCCCGCTCTTTCTCATCCTTGCCCTTTCAGCGCGAGGCAGGATAGGGGTTACCCACCCATTCCCGGTTACTCGGACTAGAGATAGGACGGTTTGTTTTCCCGTCCCACCACTGCATAACACTGCAATGATGGAGTCAATATCACCCCTCATAACCCGAAGCACCAACCTCCACATATACAGTGCGCTACGCGACTAATCCTTTGAACCTCCAAATGAATGTCAAGTCCCTCTAGGACATTTCTATCAACTCCACATCCTGAAATATCTCAGCTCAAAAGAACATATAACATTAAAGCGCAAGCATCACAATATTTTGGAATTCATGGAAAGCATACATATCAAAACTTCAAAGAGAGGGCATCATCTCATAAAATCAGCATTTATATCACAGCACAATGCATCATCTCATTAATCCAGCAGCAACTCAGTAGCATAATCCTCATAAACATGGCAGCAAATGCTCACAAACTCAGCAACTCATAAAAAAAAAAACTAACGTGCTCTACTACTAACTAATGCAAGCTAACAAAGGCACACAAGATGAACGTAGCGCGCATACTAACTTCCCACCCCACACTTGAATCAAACCGTGTCCTCATGGTATAAGCTAGGGAAGGAAAGGAAGCTCATGCAAGATACACACAAGAATTAAACAACTAACATGGCTAAAAAAAAAGTCAGAGAAAATTGCGCCCCAAGAAGACATTAGCCCACGCGCCCCAAGAAGACATTAAGTTGCTAAAGTGTGAAGGCGGCGCGCGGAATAATGTTGCCTGGAGGAGCGTGACTCACTGAGATGGAAAACACCAAAAATTGCTATTCAAACACTCTAAGACTCTAATGACTTCTAACATGCATGACTCTTTTAAACACTAAATAGACTCACACTAAAACTCTAAAATTAAGCACCGGGTTGCCTCCCGCAAGCGCCTTTGTTTAACGTCTTGGGCTCGACGATACCTCCCATTTCAAGCACATGCCGGTTCGGCCAATTGAAACTCCTCATCAGCTGGGATTTCTTCCCCGTGGTAGTGTTTGACGCGCTGCCCATTCACCATAAACCTCTCGCCGGTACTTGGCTTCTCAAGCTCAAGAGCTCCATGATTGAAAACTTTGACAATGGTGTATGGACCTGTCCAACGAGAACGCAACTTGCCAGGCATAAGTTTAAGTCTAGATGAAAACAATAGTACCTTCTGCCCAATGTCGAATGTGCGTCTCAGAATAAACTTGTCATGGTAGAGCTTGGTGCGTGCTTTATAATCCGATTGGCACTCATAAGCCTCCAAACGCAGCTCCTCCAGCTCATTCAGTTGTAGCCTTCTCTCACTACCTGCACTAGCCAAATCAAAATTGCATGATTTAATTGCCCAATAGGCCTTGTGCTCTACCTCAACCGGCAAGTGGCAAGCCTTGCCATAGACGAGTCTGAAAGGAGAAGTCCCAATAGGTGTTTTGTAGGCTGTCCTGTACGCCCACAATGCCTCATCTAATCGCGTGGACCAATCCTTCCTTGAAGGCTTAACCATTTTCTCTAGAATGGACTTAATCTCCCGATTTGATATCTCAGCTTGACCATTCGTCTGTGGATGGTAGGCTGTGGAAACTCTATGATGCACTCCAAAATGTCTAAAGGCAGCCGCTACCCATTTGTTGCAAAAGTGCGAGCCTTGATCACTTATCACTGCTTTTGGGACTCCATATCTGCAAAATATGTTAGTGCGCAAGAAATCCACAACAGTTTTTCCATCATCAACTCTAGTGGCCTTAGCCTCTACCCACTTGGAAACATAATCAACCGCAACCAATATATATAGGTAACCAAAAGAAGAAGGGAAAGGTCCCATAAAATCTATGCCCCAAATGTCAAACACCTCATCAACAACTATTGGAGTTTGGGGCATTTGATTCCTAGCTGAAATGTTCCCTACTCTTTGGCACCTATCACAATTCTTACAATGGTTATGCGCATCTCTAAATAAATGGGGCCAGAAGAATCCACTATCAAGCAATTTCCTAGCAGTTCTCTTAGGACCAAAATGTCCACCACAAGCATGTTCATGGCAAAAATAAAGAACAGATGGGATCTCAACATCGGGCACACAACGTCTAACAATTTGATCAGCCCCAATCTTCCACAAACATGGATCATCCCAAATGTAATACTTAGAATCATGCTTGAGTTTTAATCTTTGGGCTCTACTGAAGGATGGAGGGAATTTACCTGCCACCAGGTAGTTAACAATGTTAGCATACCATGGTGCTTTGTCACTAATAGCGAATAAGTGCTCATCGGGAAATGTCTCAACTATGGGCAGCGCCTCTTCATCTCGCACCAATCTGCTCAAATGGTCAGCCACCGTGTTTTCAATCCCCTTCTTGTCCTTGATCTCTACATCAAACTCCTGAAGAAGAAGGATCCATCTAATCAGCCGCGGTTTGCATTCTTTCTTTGTCATTAAGTACCGAATGGCTGCATGATCAGAAAACACAATAACTTTAGAGCCAAGTATATAAGACCGAAATTTTTCAAGCGCAAAGACAACTGCTAAAAACTCCTTTTCAGTGGTGGAATAATTTCTCTGAGCGACGTCTAAAGTCCTAGACGCATAATGGATGACCACTGGTTTCTTCTCACTCCGCTGTCCAAGCACCGCACCCACAGCATAATCGCTGGCATCACACATGATCTCAAAAGGTTGTGTCCAGTCTGGAGCTTGCAGAATTGGGGCGCTGGTCAAAGCTGCCTTGAGCTCTTCAAAAGCTGTCTTGCAATGATCATCAAACTCGAATGGGACATCTTTTTGCAGCAGCCGCGACAATGGTAGGGCAATCTTTGAAAAGTCTTTAACGAACCTGCGATAGAAACCTGCATGTCCTAGGAAAGACTTGATAGCACGCGGGTCAGTAGGAAAAGGCAATCCACCAATGATATCAATTTTTGCTCTATCTACTTGAATGCCCTTCTCAGAAACAATATGTCCGAGAACAATGCCATGTGTGACCATGAAATGACATTTCTCATAGTTAAGCACCAAGTTCATATCAATGCAACGTGTGAGCACTCTATCTAAATTGTGCAAGCATTCATCAAAAGTATTTCCATACACGGTAAAATCATCCATAAATACTTCAACACAATCAGTCAATAAATCTGAAAATATGCTCATAACTACACGCTGGAAGGTACCTGGTGCGTTACACAGTCCGAAGGACATGCGTCTGAATGCAAAAGTACCAAAGGGGCAGGTGAATGTCGTCTTTTCTTGATCCTCAGCCGCAATGGGAATCTGGTTATAACCTGAAAATCCATCAAGAAAACAAAAGGATGGTTTACCTGCAAGTCTATCCAACATTTGATCGATGAATGGAAGGGGAAAATGATCCTTGCGTGTGGCTGCATTAAGTTGTCTATAATCAATACACATCCGCCAGCCATTCTGCACTCTCTTGGGCACCAGCTCTCCCTTGTCATTCATCTCTACCGTCATCCCGGTTTTCTTGGGCACTACATGCACCGGGCTTACCCATTGACTGTCCGAAATTGGGTAGATGATACCTGCATCAAGGAGCTTTTGCACTTCTTTTTGGACAACCTCCATCATGATCGGATTCAAACGCCTTTGAGGTTGTCTCACTGGCTTCGCTCCCTCTTCTAGCAGGATTCGATGCATGCAAATTGCTGGGTTGATTCCTCGAATGTCAGCCAAAGTCCAACCTATGGCTGTTTTGCGCTCCTTTAGCACGCGCGCCAATTTGATCTCTTGATCGCTTTCTAGCCCACTCTTAATGATGACTGGCAGCGTCTCACCATCTCCTAGAAAAATATACTTCAAGTGCTCCGGTAGAGGTTTCAATTGAATCTCAGGGGCCTGCACAATAGATGGGACAAGTTTTGTTTCGCTGCACAATTTAATCGCATTAACCTCATACCTGGCGGCATCATAGGTGCACTGCCCATCACCAATTTCTTCAATGTTCAGCTCTGATATATCCTCTCCATATCTCATCAATGTTGCATCCTCAATAGTATCCAAGGCATGTGTTCCTGCAAGGTCAGGTGGGAATCGCATAGAGTGATAAATATTGAATTTGATTACTTCCCCATCTACCTCCATAGAAAGATCACCCGTATGTGTATCAATCTTTGTTCGTGCAGTCACCATAAAGGGTCTCCCTAGTAAGACTTGAGAGGCATCTACCTCACCTTCCATCTTCATCACATAGAAATCTGCAAGAAATACAAGGTTGCCTACATGCACTAACACATCGACTACTATACCTTCAGGCTTGGTACATGATCTGTCAGCCAACTGAATAATCAAGTCAGTGTGTCTAAGAGGGCCAATTTGCAACACTTGGTACAATGAATAAGGTAACACATTGATAGAAGCACCCAAATCAAGCATGCAATTATCCACCCGAACCTTATTGATAATACAAGATATTGTAAAGGTACCTGGGTCTTTGCACTTTTGTGCAACCTTGCCTTGAAGGATGGCTGAGATGTTCGGCTTGAATCTCACTTGCTCTGGTTTAATTCCTCCTCTACGAGTGGTGCACAAATCTTTCAGAAACTTCGCATACCTTGGAATTTGCTTGATTGCGTCGAGGAGGGGAATTGTGATCTCCACCTTGCTGAAAAGCGCTAGAAGCTCTTGATCCATTGTTGGGCTCCTCTTTGACTTTGAAATCTGCATAGGAAATGGAAGGGGAGGGTCAGTTTGGCGAAATTCAGAATTTGAGGCAGTCTGTCGCGCTCCAGATGAAGACATTATTCGCGCTCCAGATGAAGACATTAAGGGTCTGCGCGCCGAGCTAATGTTCTCCTGGGGCGCGCTACTCTCTGTTTCCGTTTCCCGTCTCGCTTCTTCTGCAATCTTCTTGCCGCTTCTCAAGGTAATCGCATTGACACTTCCTCTTGGGTTGGGTATTGTTTGTGAGGGAAGCTTTCCTTTGTCCTTGTCATTCTTCAATTCGGAAACGGTAGCCGCCAATTGGGACATTTGCTTTGTCAACTCGGCTAGGGTGCTGTCGGTCTTGGCTTGATTATTTTGCATAGTCATCGCCATCTCTTTAACAACTTCCTCTAATGACTTCCCTTGATTGACATTGCTCGGGCCAGCTTGGTTGTAGTTGCGCCTTTGTTGTTGCCCATAAGAATTTCCATTTCCACTTCCATTGTATCTCTCTTGTTGGTGAAATGGTGGGCGGTAGGCTTGTCCTTGTCCTTGGTTCTGATTCTGATTTTGTCCTTGATTGAATCCTCCTTCATTTCTCCAACTGAAACCGTTGGCTGCTAATCCAAATTGCCTTGGTGCTTGCCTATTGTTGAATTGCTGGAATCCTCCCATAGCATTGACATCAGCGGCCTCTTCCTCATGTAGGCTAGGGCATTCATCTGTCTTGTGGCTCGCAGCTCCACAAAGTCCACAAGCTTTAACTTCACTGACTTGGCCAACCATAAGCTTCTGCACCATTTGCTTAAGCTCCTTGATTTCAGTTGCCATTTGATTTGAATTGGAATCCATTTGGGAGACATTCCTTGTTCGGCTTGTATCATCTCTTCTACCGGTATCATCTCTAAATCTGGCACTCTCGGCATTCTCATTGATAAGCTCTCGCACCTCAGCAGGTGTTAAATTCAAAACCGTGCCCCCGGCTGCTGCATCCAAGAGCATCCTCTCCAATGGTCTCAATCCATCCAATAAGTACTCCACAAGCATTTCTTCTCTCATACTCAAATTACAACAGCTTTGTTCTAAGGCATTGAATCTCCCCAAATAATCATACATTGACTCACTTGGGCCTTGTTTAATGTTGGAAAGCTCTCTTCTTACTTGGGCAGCTCTAGCAGGTGGATAGTATTTATCGAGAAACTTCCTTTGCATTTGCTCCCAAGTTCTAATGCTTCCTGAAGGCAAAGATAAAAACCAAGTTTTTGCAAGGTCAGTTAAACTGAAGGGAAACACTTTTAACTTGAACCTCTCTTCTGGGGCAGCATATGGTTTGAGAGTCCGACATATCCCGTTGAATTCTTGTAGATGCCTTGATGCTACTTCTCCTGGCAGCCCTCCAAATTTTGGGAGATGATGGACCACTGCCGTCTTCACTTCAAAGTCATCCTCATCTTGATCAGTGTTAATGCACCATGGTTCATTGTTGAATGTTGGGGCTGAAAGCTCTCTAAGTGTAGGTGGTCTCATCCTTCCACGTGCATATTGTTGAGGTTGAGGTGGATAATGTTGCTGTTGTTGAGGGGGAACTGCATATTGTTGTTGAGGAGGGGGTGGATATGCATAATCATCTTGGTCTTCCCTCCTCTCTTCTCTATTGTAACGAGCTGCCCTTTGCCTTTGATTAAAGACTCTCTCCGGCTCATCATAAAAAGGGGGAGCAATTGGATTGTTGTTGTTGTTTTGATCAGGTTCATGATCACCATGGACACTTCCTGCATGAGACATACTGGAAAGCCAAGTGAAATACAAAGGTAGACTACCAAACAACTCAAAAGCACAAAATGCAGATTTTAAATAACTAAACAATTCAAAAAGAAAATGTAAACGAACTCGGATGGCTAAAAAAGCACACAGCTCACGCTAGGGAGGGTGAGTCCTGATCGGGAGCCCGTTCCGCTCAAAGAAAGGTGTCCTGATCTTCAATCAGACTCCGGTGACACTATTCATACCCTTCTCGGCAGCACTATTCACCGCTGGCTAAAACTCTTTCTTTTTCTCTTCCAATCTGCACAACAAGCAAGCTAAACACAGTAAAACAATAAAAACAAGAAAAACAAAGTTTAGAACTCTAGACTGAATGTTGCTTACCCCGGCAACGGCGCCAAAATTTGACAGCGCGTCGTCGTGCGCCTCAAATTAGAATTTATAACTCCTGTAACACACTAGTAAGCGGTAAGCAGGGAAAGTGATTCGCCCTGTCCGAGATCAGCACTGAACAGATGATTCGACCGAATCAGAAGTGATTCGCCCATGAGGTGCCCGAATCAGTTGAGCTCCATAAGACGTTTGACCGTATCAACACAAGGGTGTGACCGAATCAAAAAGTGATTCGGCCAGGATAAGTGATTCGCCCAAACTCAAAACAGCACTGAACAAAAGATTCGAGCGAATCACATGGACAGTGACCGAATCACCTGATTCGGACACTTCGGGCACTTTTTGGAAATCTTCAAAATGTATAAATAGAATGAGATGGAAGTGAAGAAAGAGAGCTTCCATACTTTTTGCAACCCTAGGCGACTGGAACTCGAAGAAGATGAAGCTTGATTGAAGATTGAAGCTTGGTATGAAGATTCTACATCAACCTCTCTTAAACCCTAGCTTTGTATTTACATTGATGTTTCCCTTAGTTGTCATGTATTTGTGCACACTCATTATGAGTGAGTAGTTGTTCTTGTGGTTGGGGATTAAATGGATCCCCTAGGATTGGATATGATGTAGAACACTATGTTATTGCATTGAATGAAGTTTGGTTTGATTGCTTGTGCCCTAGCTATGTATTCATTGTATGCACACCAAGTGTTTGACGAAATGCGTAAGTGAGTATGCTTGGGTAAAACCCCTAAGGAAGGAACGAGAGTTGAACTTAGGATGTTTCATAGCTATTGTATGATCATAGATGGAGTGTTTGTGCGTGAGAGCGACATGCATTCTTGACATTAGGCTAAGTTTTAAGCGGATTTGAGTAACCGGCCAATAGACCGAGAGGGTGCGGTTATGGGACTCAAATTCTACACGGTTCAATAGAATGAGAGTTTGAGAACCATGTCATTTATGTATCCTCTCCATTCTAGGGAAGAAGCTGCAGCAACTGCTTGTTCACAAAATCTGTCAAACCAAGACACTGCGAATTTCACTGTTGAGAGCAGATGTGCGCAGGTGGTAGAGCAGCGCAAGATGATCAGTAGTGCAGATCGCGCCAGAGTGCAAGACTGTGCGCTAGACTCCAGAGAGGTAGTAGTATCCGTGCTTGAGTGCTTGTTCGAGGACGAACAAGGGACAAGTGTGGGGGGTTTGATAGAGCCTATTTATACGCATTATTTAGATCATAACCCTATGCTTGTTTGCATTATTTTATGTACAAGATTACTGGTTTCCAGTGTTTTTGTATTTCAGGGCAAAACGAGGGCCTAAGTCGGATACGCGCTAACAGGCAGCGTTTAGGACTCACATCACACAGCCTGCGGAGCTAGCGGCGCAAACAGAAGAATTGGCAGAGTCAACAACGGTGCGCTAACCAATTGCGCTAAGCAGATGCCGTGCACCAGGCGCAGATGATGGTATTTCCAAATCCTGACACGACCAGATTTGGAAGTTGCCAAGGATGAGCCCCCGAGCAGTATATAAAGAAGAGAGGGAGGCTAGGGTTAAGAGACGATTCTGAGGATTCACAATTCGTACACCCAGGAGGCACTGCGCAGCAGGACTAGAAAACACACGAGCTTGTTGAGAGGATCTGCGCCAGCCGACTGCGCCAGCCAAGACAGCAACCTGCACGCACTGTTTGCTATTGTTTTCTTGGACACTTTAGTTATTATTTACTGTTTCTATGATGTTTATCACTAGCATGTCTAGCTAAACGCTTAGTATCGGTTGGACATGAATCTATGAGTATTTCCCTTTGAGACTTGCGCTTAGTGCATAGTTTGCTTGCCTGTATTAATTCTGTGCACATTGCTGGCAGCTTGTTACATGAGTAGGGGAAGCCTTGAACCGCAATCTTACTCTTGTTGCTTGTTGTTGTTTGTTAAACTAGTTGAATAGCCTGACAGTGCCAATTAGGAGTAACGCGCTAGGATAGGCAATTACTACCTTGATCGGATTCGTAGTTGTTTAGTCTAGTGTAAGAATTAATAGCACATGAACTTTGATCGGAACATGCGCACATGTTAGGAAGCCTTGATCGGACACTAACATTAGCAAACCAAACTATAGACATTTAGAGTTGATGATAAGGAATACACTCATAGAGGATTGTCTGCGCCGATACTTCTCATAGTCATAGTACTTAATCTCTATTGCCTGCGCACATCTAGTGCAATTTCCTGCGTTACGATACCACTGTTACTCGCACATCGCGCAAACCAATCACTCACCCCCCAATTTTCGTAAGTGTAGGTCACTGGCTAAAACTGAACTACTTGCTCCCTGTGGAGATCGACCCTTACTTAACCGCTGTACTAGTGGAAGAGGAAGGATTATATTTGATCCGCACAACGACGCGCGATCAGGGATCCTGGAGGCGGCCTGCGCAGGCTGACGAGAGGGGAATAGCATCTCCAAATCTCCACCCTGATGGTGGGCTCATACTCAAATCTGCCCCCTCTGGCGCTAAATATTCGAGCACGCGCATGACGTTGAACATCATGCGCTGCTCCTCGGATACCTCCTCAGGTGCCTCCTCTGCCTCAGTCCTGGGGCGCTTTCCTCGTGCACGCGGGGGAGAATCCTCAATGGCAATGGTAACTGGCTCCCCCTGCGGTGCGCTTGCCCTTCGGCGTGCTCCAATCTGCACACGAGTCCTCATGCGCCTGACTGGAGGCGCAACTGGCTCTGGGGCCTCGTCCCTCTCCATTTCCTCCGCAGCCTCTTCTGCTTGCGCGCTGCTCTCTGCTCGCTGCCTCGGCGCTCTGGCCGGCTGCAGCCGGTAGCACCATTCCAATGTACCATCCTCTCTCACAGCTACCGCTCTTATCTGCAGCATATGGGCGCGGTCCAGGGAAACAGCCGGCACCACTGTGTGCTCTGGCACCTCAGGCTCTCCATGCAACGCACGCAGCAGGTGCGTTATCATCCCTCCACAAGTCAGCACCCCCTTGGTGCTGACCCGACTCCAATGAAGCACCATGTTCAAGACAAACAGCACCCTCTTCCCATAATAAAAACCCTTCAAAATCTCCATGTCCAGTAAGCTGATCTTGGGCGCACCGTTAAAACGCCCAATGATCGCATAGGCAACCATGCGCCATAGGTAGAACATCCACGGGTCGCGCAGCTCACGTCCGCGGCTGCGCCCCGCGGCAAAAATTGGGTCGGTCGCCATCTCGGGCCACGCCTTCTGATTCGTGTGCGTGTCTATATCCGCCTCACGCACCTTAGCGCACCTCAGTGTGCGCTTCAGCCTCTTAGCCGAGGCAATGTACCAGACCCCTCGGTGCCGGTACCTTATCTCCAGATCGGCCGTCTCCAGTGACGCCAGAAACTCGCAGGTGTCCTCCTTGTCTGCTGCGCTGTTGATCTCCAACAGCGCCTCCCAGTCCGCCAGCGCGTGCTTCTCCATGATGAGTTCCTCCATCCCGACCTCTCGCAGGAACTCCCTGCTGATGTACGGAGTCCCGTACATCTCAAGCCTCAGGAAGGCATCGTACTTGCTGGCGAAATGAGCTGGGGTCACTTGATCCTCGGCAGGCTGCATGGTGTGCTGGGTCTCGGTCAACTACGGTCAACACTCACAAAAGCTCAAAAAATCCAAACTCCTCCAAATGCCCTGAAACTTTCACCAAATGGGCGCCTACTGCCCGCCTACAAAACCCACTAACCAAACCTCCAATCGGTGCACGCTAGCTCGGTGCGATTTCAAACTTAGGGCACCCCTCTTATCGCACAAACCCTAACTCAATCGGCTGAAATCTGAGGGGAAAGGTTACCTGGTGAGTGTGCGACTGGATGCTCCTCAAATCTCTCTAAACGGAAGCTGGGTTGAGCGCCGGACGGTGAGCGGCTGCTGAGGGCGGGAGTTCCTCTTGCAACGGTCGAGTGTGAAAAGTGCTGAAATTTTTCTAAGTACTGCCCTTATATACCCCTTTGACTGGCGCAGCTCTCCTGCGCACTGAAGTGCGCACGGACCTACGCACTGCTGCTCGACTAAAAAAAACTACAAGTCCTAAACTAGCTAAAAGACACTAGAAAAACTAAAAGAAAAACATGTAAAAGTAAAACGTGTCGGGTTACCTCCCGACAAGTGCCTTTGTTTAACGTCGTTGGCTCGACTGTACCTCGTTACTTACGTGAAAGTGTACCAGCGACCTCCCCCACTCTTGCTCCTGAGTGACCCTGCGCTCGTGCATGTGTTGTGTTCTTCTTGGTCCTGCGCAAAGGATCGGAAGGGGGGTCAGCATGAGTAAAAGTATGTGATAAATCATAAGTAACGAGGGTAGGTAAAGAGGAAGAAGAAATATGCGTAATAGCTCCCAGTTCTCCCTCTGGCGCGTCTGGTGGTGACTCTGGCGCAGCAACCTGTGCTTCTGCTATCTCAGGCTCCGCCAATTCAACTTCGCGCGCTGTACCATCCCAAGGTTCTCCTAAATACTTTTTGACTCTCTGCCCATTGACCTGAAAACGATGCCGGTGCTCGTTTTCTAACTCGATTGTTCCGTAGGGGAAAACCTTGGTAACTGTGTACGGTCCCGTCCATTTGCTGCGCAGCTTCCCAGGCATGAGCTTCAGGCGCAAGGAGAATAATAGTACCTGGTCTCCTGGCTCAAAAGTGCGTCTGAGGATATGTTTGTCATGAAATGCTTTTGTGCGCGCCTTGTAATCGCGCAGTCCCTCATATGCATCCAGGCGCAGCTCTTCTAATTCGCTTAGCTCAAATGCGCGCTCCTTACCGGCCTCGTCTAGGTTCAGATTGCAAATGCGCAATGCCCAGTATGCTTTGTGCTCTAACTCCACTAGCAGGTGGCACGCTTTTCCATAAACCAACCGAAACGGTGAAGTCCCAATCGGTGTATTGTGTGCAGTTCGGTATGCCCATAGCGCATCGTCAAGGCGCTGGCTCCAGTCCTTGCGCGACGGTCTCACAGTTTTCTCCAGGATACGCTTGATCTCTCTGTTCGAAACCTCGGCCTGTCCATTGGTCTGAGGGTGGTACGTGGTGGACGTCTTGTGGCGCACTCCATAATGCTTGAATACCTGCGCCACAATCCTGTTGCAAAAATGCGTCCCCTGGTCGCTGATGATTGCCTTAGGCACTCCGTACCTGCAAAATATGTTAGTCCTTAAAAAGTCAGCGACTGTCTTACCATCATCCTTCCGGGTAGCCTTGGCCTCGACCCATTTGGAGACATAATCTACCGCGACCAATATATACTCATATCCGGAAGATGGAGGAAATGGCCCCATGAAGTCAATCCCCCAAATATCGAATACTTCATCCACTAGAATTGGCATCTGCGGCATCTCATTACGCGCTGATATGCCTCCTGTGCGCTGGCACCTGTCACAGTTCCTGCAGTGGTTATACGCGTCACTAAACAAGTGCGGCCAATAGAATCCGCAATCCAGGATTTTTCTGCTCGTGCGCTTTGGACCAAAGTGTCCTTTACATGCGTGCGCATGACAAAACATCAAAACAGAGTTAATTTCATGGTCAGGCACGCAGCGCCTCAAAATCTGATCAGGTCCTATTCTGAGCATATACGGATCATCCCAAATGTAATGCTTGGACTCATGTTTCAATCTCATGCATTGGGTTTTAGTGAAATGAGGAGGAAACGTACCTGTGACCAGGTAATTCGCAATGTGCGCATACCATGGTACCTTACCTGTCAACGCCATCAGATGCTCGTCAGGGAATGTCTCCGTGATTCACCCTGGCTCCTCTGCTTTCACGATCCTGCTCAGGTGGTCCGCGACTGTGTTCTCCGTGCCTTTCTTATCTTTGATTTCCAAGTCGAATTCCTGAAGTAGGAGCACCCAGCGCATCAGGCGCGGCTTAGTTTCTTTCTTGGACATTAGGTAACGGATTGCTGCGTGGTCTGTGTAGACGATGACTCTGGCGCCTAGAACATATGTGCGGAACTTCTCTAGCGCAAATACAATTGCCAGAAGTTCCTTCTCCGTGGTGGTGTAGTTCCTCTGTGCAGCGTCCAGGGTGCGCGATGCATAATAGATGGCGTGCGGCTTCTTGTCCACTCGCTGTCCCAGGACTGCACCTACTGCATAATCACTTGCGTCGCACATTAGTTCAAATGGCAGGTTCAAGTCTGGCGCGCGCATCACTGGCGCACTTGTCAGCGCCTCCTTCAGCTTGTCAAACGCGACCCTGCACTCATCAGTAAATTCGAAATGCACATCCTTTTGCAAGAGGTTAGATAGGGGTATACAAATTTTAGAGAAGTCTTTTATGAAGCGCCTGTAAAACCCGGCATGCCCAAGGAATGATTTCACATCGCGCACGCTAGTGGAATAAGGCAGATTAGCAGTAAGATCTATTTTGGCCTTATCTACCTTGATCCCCTCCTGCGAGATAATATGCCCTAGTACTACACCATGCGAAACCATGAAATGATAGTTTTCATAATTGAGCACTAGGTTTTTCGAAATGCAGCGCGCTAAGACCTTATCAAGATGAGTTAAGCATGCGTCAAAGGTACCTCCGTATATAGTAAAATCGTCCATGAACACTTCTATGGATATACCAATCATATCAGAAAAAATGATCATGACTAAACGTTGGAACGTACCTGGCGCGTTACACAGCCCGAATGACATGCGCCGAAACGCAAACGTACCGAATGGGCAGGTAAACGTGGTCTTTTCTTGATCCTCCGCAGCTATGGGTATCTGATTGTACCCTGAATATCCGTCCAAGAAACAAAAGTAGGGCTTCCCCGCTAATCGATCTAACATCTGGTCCATGAAGGGTAGCGGGAAATGGTCCTTGCGCGTGACTGCGTTAAGCTTCCTGTAGTCGATGCACATGCGCCATCCAGTTTGTATCCGCTTGGGAACTAGCTCGCTCTGCGCATTCTCTTCTACTGTGATTCCTCCTTTCTTTGGCACAACGTGCACTGGACTTACCCATTTGCTGTCTGAGATTGGGTAAATGACTCCTGCGTCAAGCAGCTTCAGGATCTCCTTCTGCACTACCTCCATCATATTCGGGTTCAATCTGCGCTGAGGCTCCCTGGATGGTTTGGCACCATCTTCCAATAGAATCCTATGCATGCATACGTCCGGGCTCACTCCGCGCAGATCAGCAAGTGTCCATCCTATAGCACGCTGGTTCCTGCGCAGCACCTGCTGTAGTTGCGCCTCCTGCTCCTCTTCTAATCCTTTCTTTATGATTACTGGCAGGGTGTCTTCATTTCCCAAGAATATGTATTTGAGGTGCTCTAGGAGTTGCTTCAGCTCGACCTTGGGTGCCTATTCAATAGAGGGTAAAATTTTATTAGCAGCGCAGACATTAATTATATCATGTACCTGTCTGGATACTGGTTCAGCATTGCTCGGCTCATCCTCTTGCGCCTCCACCTCTGCCTGCGCCAGCATTTCAGGTTCTTCTGCTGCGCTCGCACATTGCGCATCTGCAACCAAGTCATCTATGCTGTCCATCGCGTGCACTGTGGCGTCCTCGTGAGGGTGCTGCATCCCTTTGAATATGTTAAAATGAATTTCCTCGCCATCGACGTCCATTGAGAGCGTGCCCCTCCACGCGTCTATCTTTGTGCGCGCGGTAATCAGAAATGGTCTGCCCAGTAGGATCTGCGCACTGCCTGTGCTCGACTCACCCTCCATTTCTAGGACATAGAAATCTGCTGGGAACACAAGCTCTCCTACTCGGACAAGAACATCCTCTATCATGCCCGTAGGTTGCTTGCACGACCGATCTGCTAGCTGAATGGTGAGACCTGCAGGCTTTAGTGGTCCAAGGCGCAATGACGTATACAAGGAATAGGGAAGTAAATTTATAGATGCGCCTAAGTCAATCATGCAATTGCTCACTGTGGTCTTACCTAAAGTGCATGGGATGGTGAACGTACCTGGGTCTCGGCATTTAGGTGGTACCTTATGTTGCACGATTGCTGAGGCCTGCGCATTTAGCATTACCTGTGCGCACTCGCCCTTCCTTCTCTTGTTTGTGCACAGCTCCTTTAAAAACTTGGCGTACCTAGGGATCTGCCGAACTGCTTCAATAAGGAGAATGTTTATTTCCACCTTGCTGAATAACTCGTAGAGCTCCTTATCAAGCGCTTCCTTCCTAGCCGATGGTGCCTGTACAGGAAAAGGTGTAGGTATGTTAGTACGATTCATGCCCTTGTCTTTTGATTGTGTCATACCTGGCGCTTCTCCCTGCTGGCTTTTGGCTGGCACTTCTGGTTGCGCATCTTTCTCTGGTTGCGCATTTTGCTCTGTTGGATCCGGGACTTGCGCAATTGGTTGCGCGGGCGCCTTCGTGGTCTGCTCTATTCCTACCGTGCGCCCAGTCCTCAGTGTCACGGCTTTGACTCCTCCCTTGGGATTCTGGATCACTTGCGAAGGCAGGTTGCCATCGCTCTTTTTCAGCTCATACACCGTGGTAGCAATCTGTGATAGCCGCTTCTCAATGGACTCGAACCTCTTGTCATACTTCTCATCATTTTTGCGCACTGTGTCTGCTAACTGCCCCACGATATCTTCTAAGGATCGCCTTGGTTGCTGGTTGTTCTGCGCTGGCGCGTCAGTGCGGCGATGCGGTGGATTGTAGGGCGCAGCTTGTTGCGTCTGCTGTGGCGCGCGCTGATCCGTGGACTGCCTCTGGAAATTGTTTTCCTCTTTCAATCTAAACCCATTTGCGGCTAGTCCAAAGCGCGGCTGATTCTGCCTCTGTGGCCCTCTGTTATCCCATCCTCCGAGAGCATTGACATCTCCTGACTCCTCAAAAAATGTGGGACATGCATCGGTTTTGTGCTCAGTGGAATTGCAGAACTCGCATGCCCTTGGCGCAACTGGTTGTGCGCCTTGCGCACTCATCAGCTTCTGCAGCATGGTCTTCATTTCCTTGATCTCAGCGCTTGTTTCTACCTGATGCACAGAACGAGCACGACTATTTTCAAGTGTTAGCTGATGTCTTACCTGCCCAGCAGAGTCTTCTATCAGCTGCCACGCGTCCTCTGGGTACATGTTGCAAATGTCGCCTCCTGCGCATGCATTCAATAATCTCAGCTCCATGGGTAGCAATCCATTCAGGAAATTCTCTATCAGCACATTCTGGAGCAGGCCGTGATTGTAGCAGTTAGCCTCTAGCTCCCTGAAACGCTCGTAATACTCTGATAGCGATTCACCTGCGCTCTGCCTAGATGCGGCCAGCTCCCTCCTGAGTAGCCCGATCTTGGCTGCGGGATAGAATTTGTTCAGGAACTTCTTCTGCAGCTGCTCCCATGTGTGAATTGATCTTACTGGTAGGTTCATTAACCAATGCCTGGCCGTGTCACATAATGAAAATGGGAACGCTTTCATCTTCAACACTTCGTCGCTCTCCCCTTCGGCCTTCATGTTCTCGCAAATGACTAGGAATTCTCGCACATGCTTGACTAGGTTCTCGTTGTTCATTCCGTGGAACTTGGGCATGTGATGAATGAGCGAGCTCCTCAGCTCAAAATGACCGTCTGGTGGAAGCACTATGCACCATGGCTGGTTAACCGTGATTGGGGCTAACATCTCGCGCACTGTTCTGCGTCGCGCGGGTGGCGCATTATACACTTCAGCGGCCATTCTTGCTTCAACCTCGCGCTGCACTTCCTCTCTGAACAGGGCTGCGCGGTTATGTGCCCTCGCATCCTCTGGGGTTCTGTCCCCCAAGTTGTCTCCAATAACACTGTTATCTTCCATGACCTGTTCTAATTCTTAAAGAAATAAAATTAAAAGATGACTAAGCTGTTGCGTCTGTCATTGCGCAACTAGAATCTGCGCAGCGCAACTGTTTCAAGGTTGCGCAGGCTAATGTTGATTGCGCGCTGTCAGAAACAACAACAAAAATAAAGCAACAGAAATAACTAACTATTGTAAAAGAAACTTAAGCTAATTAAAGCTTATCTGTGTTGCTCCCCGGCAACGGCGCCAAAATTTGAAGTGCACGCGTCGTTGAGCGCGTATCAAATTAATTCCTTCCTCTTCCACTTAGTACAGCGGTTAAGTCAGGGTCGAATCCACAGGGAGCAAGTAGATTAGCTTTAACTAGTAACCTGCACTTACGAAAACTAGGGGTGTGAGTGATTGGGTTGCGTAAACGCAGGATTTGCACTAGACGTGCGCAGGCAGTAGAGATTAAGTACTATGACTATGAAAAGTATCGGCGCAGACAATCCTCTATGAGTGTATTCCTTATCATCGACTCTAAACATCTATAGTTCGGTTTACTGATGTTAGTGTCCGATCAAGGCTTCCTAACATGTGCGCATGTTCCGATCAAAGTTCATGAGCTATTAATTCTTAAGACTAGTCTAAGCAGCTACGAATCCTGTCACAGTAGCAACTGATTATCCTAGCGCGTTACTCCTAGTTGTCACCGTCAGGCTATTCAACTAGTTTAACAAATAACAAACAAGTAACAAGAGTAAGATTGCGGTTCAAGGCTTCCCCTACTCATGCAACTAGCTGTCACCGTGTGCACAGAATTAATACAAGCAAACAAACTATGCATTAAGCGCAAGTCTCAAAGGAAATACTCATAGAATCATGCCCAACCGATACCAAGTGTTTAGCTAGACATGCTAGTAGTAAACATCATAGAAACAGTAAATAATATCTAAAGTATCCAAGAAAATAGCAACGAGCAGGTGCGTGCAGGTTGCAGTGTCTCGGCTGGCGCAGTCGGCTAGCGTAGGTCCTCTCAGTAGCTCGTGTGTTTTTGAATCTGGCTCTCTCTCTCTAATATCTTGTACTGGAAACCAGTAATCTTGTACACAAAATAATGCAAACAAGCATAGGGTTAGGATCTAAATAATGTGTATAAATAGGCTCTATCAGAGATCTTGAAGGTGCTTGACGCAGGTGTAATATACCCGATTTCAGACAGTAAGTGGGTAAGTCCAGTGCACGTTGTGCTAAAGAAAGGAGGCATCACAGTAGAGGAGAATGCGCAGGGCGAACTAGTTCCCAAGCGCATACAGACTGGGTGGCGCATGTGCATTGACTACAGGAAGCTAAACGCAGTCACGCGCAAGGATCATTTTCCGCTACCATTCATGGACCAGATGCTCGATCGATTGGCGGGAAAGCCACACTTTTGCTTCTTGGACGGTTATTCAGGGTACAATCAGATCCCTATTGCTGCGGAGGATCAGGAGAAGACAACCTTTACCTGCCCATTCGGTACGTTTGCGTTCCGGCGCATGTCGTTTGGGCTGTGTAATGCACCAGGTACGTTCCAACGCTTAGTCATGAGCATTTTCTCTGATATGATTGGTTTATGTATAGAGGTATTCATGGACGACCTCACTGTGCATGGTGAGACGTTTGATGCATGTTTGGATAATCTTGATAAGGTCTTAGCGCGCTGCATTACCAAGAACCAAGTCCTCCATTATGAAAAATGTCACTTTATGGTGTCACATGGAGTAGTACTAAGACAAATACCATTGTCTAACCTCCTTCAAAAGGATGTGTGCTTTGAGTTCACTGATGAGTGTAGGAATGCTTTTGATAAGTTAAAGGATGCGCTGACCAGTGCGCCAGTGATGCGCGCACCAGACTGGAACTTACCATTTGAGCTGATGTGCGATGCTAGTGACTACGCTGTAGGTGCAGTGCTGGGCCAGCGCGTGGATAAAAGGCCGCATGCTATCTATTATGCGTCGCGCACACTGGACACTACGCAGAGGAACTACACCACGACCGAGAAGGAACTTCTGGCAATCGTATTTGCACTGGAGAAGTTCCGCGCATATGTTCTGGGCGCTAAAGTCACTGTCTACACTGACCACGCTGCTATCCGCTACCTGATGTCCAAGAAAGAGACTAAGCCGCGCCTGATGCGCTGGTTGCTGCTGCTCCAAGAGTTCGATTTAGAGATCAAGGATAAGAAGGGAATGGATAACACTGTTGCTGATCACCTGAGCAGGATAGTGAAGGAAGAGGAGCCAGGGCAGATCACGGAGACATTCCCTGACGAACACCTGATGGCGCTGAACGGTAAGGTACCATGGTATGCGCATATTGCAAATTACCTGGTCACAGGTGCGTTTCCCCGTCATTTGACTAAAACTCAATGCATGAGGTTAAAACATGAGTCTAAATATTATGTTTGGGATGATCCATACATTCTTAGAATAGGCCCTGATCAGATCTTGAGGCGATGTGTGCCTGATGACAGCGCGTCGTCGTGCGCCTCAAATTTGAATTTGTAACTCCTGTAAACACACTAGCAAGCGGTAAGCAGGGTCGAACCCAAAGAGAGCAAGTAGGTTAGAGTTCTAATGAAAGTCACAAAAAGGAACAAACTAAGAATATCAATTCAGAGTAAATCAGTTCGGGGAATACAATGCAACTAGTTATCACCGATCGAATACATGAATAAGCTAGTGAATTCTGCCTTAGTCCAACATTCCCGCTAAAGATATGTCGACAATCAAATTCTACCTATTCTTAACCGCTAGGTTTTCGAACAAGTGCAATAGTTACTCGACTAACACCACAAAATCGGTTCTACCGCTAGGTTCTCCCCAACAATGCAATCCAATCAAGTATAATACAAATGACATCAATTCAGCTCACCGCTAAGCTGCACCAAACTGACAATCAAGCATTCATTCATTCATACATACGAGGGCAATAAAATCACTAGTTCAAACATTCATTCATTGATCTCAAACCATTGTTGCACTATAAATCCTCAAACTAAAATATTGATTTAGCTACTCATAATATCCATGAATACAATAGAAACTAGGTTCATCACACTACAATACACGAACTGAACTCAAAACAAGTCCGGCCGTGAACAGTGTTCCGGCGTGAATAGTAACAGTGAAATGTGAATAGTAACCGGCCGTGAATAGTGTTTTCCGGCGACTTCCAGCAGCTTCACTCTCTAGCTAGCTCGGACTCCACTGCCGTCACTGTAGCTCCGCGTGAATAGTGCCGTCCAGAAATGAAGTGTTTAAGTGAGATGATTCTTTTCCTCATTTGTCCATGTCTTAGGTTTAGGGTTTTTGAGTTGAACCATCTTGATTGAACCACATGTGCTTGAACCAAATCCGATTTCCAATTGAACCAGCAGAGTTGACTGCTGTTGACTTTTTGGTCTTGGGTGAATGCTTCAAATATGCGATAAAATCCGATGCGATCTTGAACACACCTGCAATACGAAAACACTACAAAAGAGTAATCGATTCACGCAAAATGTAATAAAACAATGGGAATAAATAACTCAATGGAGCGTATTTATACGCTCCATCACCTGATCATGAGATGAGCTCTGTTTTGAGAATTTTCATGCGCACGCGTGCGGAGGACACTTTGGTCCAAAGCGCACGAGCAGGAAAATCCTAGATTGCAGTTTTTATTGGCCGCACTTATTTCGTGACTCACATAACCACTGCAGGGCTTGTGACAGGTGATTTTTAGAGTTTGCGTGAAGTGAATGGTTTGCACAACTCCATTATTATGTGGACTGATAAAGAACTACTTGCTTAGCAAACTATATTTTAATTTTAAACTCTCATGGATGATTGCAGGTAGGATTTGTGAGTAATCATATTTTGTAAACTCTCACGAGACTATAACTCATTTACTAGGGTAGCCTAGGAGTTTAAAGGCTTGATGCAGATGCTAAATGCATCTGTGATACCTACGACAATGAGTTAAGAGTAGATTAGTTTTCCTTTTTTAGTTATTTTTAGGTTATGTTACATGAGTAGGAGATTGATATGTTTATGTGAGTACGATTTGCTACGTGCTTTGATACTGTCATATATGATTTAGCATCTTACTCTCCGCTTGACTTGTGCATATACTTGTTCGGGACGAACAAGACTTTAGTGTGGGGTGTTTTGATGTACGGACGAATAACCTTATATTTGTCCATGTTTTCCCTTTACTTCTTGTTTGCTCCATTATTTTATAAATTCTTTGATGTATTCTTTGTCCATTCCTGTTGATGGATGGCGACAGAGAGCGAAAATCAGCAAGCTGCAAATGTGATTCGCCCAAGCATATTTTGATTCGCCCAGATGAGTGCAGAATCAATCTCTCAGCTGCTCGGATCAACTTGACTCGAGAAGGATTCTCCCGATTGACAAGGGCTGACCGAATCAAATGAAGGGTAGGGAGAATCGAAATTGATTCGCCCAAGAGGAAGTGATTCGCCCAGGCCCGAAACACATTTAGACTTTGGTCGAATCAACTCACTAAGGCTACCCCGAATCAAAAGTGATTCGAGCATGGTGGGTCAACCGGTAATTTTTTAAGAGTATAAATTGAAAGAGATGGAAAAACTACAAGTAGGCTTCCCAGAAATAAAAACCCTAGACAATATCTCTTTGAGAACTTGAAGAATTGTCGAGGATTCGGAGAAGACATCAATAATTGGAGACTTCAGATTATCCCTCTACTCAATCCCTACTACTTTGTCTATAATTGGTGAATAAGTTTTCAAAAAACTTATGTCTTGTATCAAACTCACTATGAGTGAGTAGTCGTTCAGTAGTAGGGATTCTTATGGATCCTTTAGGTTAGATTGTAATGCAAAACATGCAATTTGTTATTATGAATGAGGTTTTTGATTGAAAATTCACATGCTTTATCTTCATGTTAATTCTATGTGCACCAAGTGTTTGACGAAATGCATGAATGAGTATGAATTAATAAAACACCTAAGGATGGAATGAGAATTGAACTTAGATTGTTTAGAAGATTGAGCATGTTTATTTTAGAAGCGTTTGTGCGCGAGAGTGACACTCATTTCTATTAGGCTAAATATATAGCGTACTTTATTTATCGATCAATAGACCGAGAGGGTGAGGTTAGGAGACTTATGTTCTACGCGGTTCAATAGAGCAAGAGTTTGAGAGCCGTGTCCCTTAGGATATCATTCCCATTCTAGAGAAGGAGTGGGAGTTGAATTTAGACTGCGTGATACTTTAGCCTAGAACTATCATTCAAATTACCTTATGCATGTATTGTTGTTTTATGTTGCTAATCGCATGACCTAGGGGTGAAATAGGATTCCGACTACGTTTTCTTAATTGTTTTACTTCAAACAAATTTTGAACTTATCTTTAGTATCTACTAGAGATACCTCGCTTGCAGGACAAATCCCAGGTTTTATTTATTAGACTTACATTAAGCATTACTAGCTAGCTTTAGAGGCTTTTCTCTTGGGTTCGACCCGAGGTCACTCGGATTATAAATATTGTTTGAGTACCGTGATTGGACTAGTATTTTTACTACCATAATTTCAACAACGTCAGCGCACCAAATGTTTGACGAAACGCGTGAATGAATATGAATTAATAAAACACCTGAGGATGGAATGAGAATTAAACTTAGGTTATTTAGAGGATCAAGCATGTTTATTTTAGATAGCGTTTGTGCGCGAGAGTGACACTCGCATTCTGCTAAGCATATAGCGGACTTTATTTACCTATCAACAGACCGAGAGCTTGAGATTAAGGGATTAATGTTCTACACGGTTCAACAAAGCGAGGGTTTGAGAACCATGTCCTTTAAGTATCATTCTCACTATAGAGAAGGAGCGAGAGTTGAATCTAGAGAGCGTGATACTTTAGCCTAGAACTATCAATCAAATTACCTTATGCGTGTATTGGTGTTTTATGTTGCTAATCGCATGACCTAAGGGTGAAATAGGATATCGACTATGCTTTTTTTAATTGCTTTCTTTCGAAATAAATTCAACCTTGTCTTTAGGATTTACTAGAGATACCTTGCCTAGAGGACAAAACTCCCAGTTTTTCTTTAGTAGACTTGCATTAAGCATTACTAGTTAGCTTTAGACTAATCTAGGATTTTCTCTTGGGTTCGACCCAAGGTCACTCGGATTATAAATATTGTTTTCTTACCGTGATTGGACTAGTAATTTTACTACCAGAATTTTGACAACGTCAATGGTCATAGAGATTCAAAAAGATAGTGTTTCTAAATTCCGATTTAGGAAACAGAATATTAACAAACTCCGACAACTTTGCAAGACTCTAGGAGAAGATTCAAAAAATGTTGTGATGCACTACTAATCCTAAGGCATCTAAGGTTTCCATCACTGATCATTGATAAAGCTATAAGAGCATTGCAGAGGCAGAAGAATGAACAAGGAATCGAAGCAGAGAATATACACAACGAGAGTGAATAGCAGAAGGCTGGAGTAACAGAGTTGTGTTGAGTGCAGAGGAGATCAAAACTCGTGGAGGTTGATCTAGTATTGATCCACATAACTCAACTAGATCACCGCTCGTTGAAGGATCAATCAGTTGCTTCGGAGAACGGCTGCGGACATGTGGTATCGCAGGCTATTGAAGAGATGAATGTCTCTCTTTGATAGTGACCAGTGGGTATTGATCAAGGGGGAGCAATATCTGAGTTGGAAGAATTCAGAGAGAGTTTGCCGGCTTGGCAGAGGGTGCTAGAGAAGACGTTGACAGAAGTTACAACAATTCTGACATAGAAATTGTTATAGCATACCGTCTACTACACATTGTAATAGTATAGGCTAAGTCTGTGTGTCAGGTTTGTAGTTGTTCTTTACTGGAACTATGTAGGTAGTAGAAAGCGAGTCTGTGGGATCAGACTGCAAGCTAATCTGTGTGATCAGATTGAGCTGAGGTGGAGCTAGGTTAGAAGTAGTGGTTAAACTAGAGTGTGGCTTAGTTTTGGAATCCATTGTACTCTAACGGTTATAGTGAAACCTTGAGGATCGTAGTATCCTCCTTAAACGTAGGCAAATTGCCGAACTGGGTACACAATTGTTGAGTGTCTTTCAGGTTCGGCCAGATAAAGCTAATTCCGCAAAGTGATACAAAGAGTGCTACAACAGACTGTCACGGCCCTTTTATTTTGGACTGCACAAAGGGAGGTTAAGACCGGGCCATGACAAGCATTTAGACTAAGTGACCTAGTCCACCACTTAGCCCGATTATTAGCCCAAAAAGGAGGAAGCCTCAACCCAAGCTCCGGAAGAGTGTGGAAGCTTATGGAAGATCACGGAAGCTTGTGGAACTATCTTTTACATTGTAGATAGTGTAGGAATATTCTAGAGTAGAATTTATAGCCGTTGGATCAAAACGATCCTAGCCCTCCATTTGAGGAGGAGAGTTGTATAAATAGGGGAGGAGTCATTTGCTCCAACCCATCCTTTGCAATACAAATCATTTCTCTCAAAAAGTTCTCTTGCGCTCTAGTGTTCTAAGTCCTAAGTTGCCTTTGCGCACTTAACGACTTTCGGGAAAGGCTTTCTTAGCTAGTTTGGGTGAAAGTCCTAGCTAAGCGCCGCACGACTTAGTAGGCAAAATCTAAGTCCGTGACAAGACGCTGTAACTCATCATCAGCAACGCGCAGCGAATTTCACAGAACCAACCTCTCTTGTGTAGCGAAGACCCGTGTTCCCTCCATACCTTTTGAAATTTCACAGTATCTCAATCCGGCAGATTTGTGACCAAGCAGTTGCTGCAGCACACTCTTATTCACAAGAATTAATCTCAGCAAGCAACAAACAATGCACAAGTTTGTTCACCCAGTTCGGCCAAACTGCCTACGTCTGGGGAGGACTATTCTCCAGTCCTCAATCCACTCAACCAAAGGTTCCAAGTACACTAGGTTACAACGCACGCAACCTATGCTACTCAACCTCTTGTTGACTACTCAGCACAATCAGAACAAGCTCTAATTTGTGTCAGCACACCCTCTACAATATGTCAGTCTAGAATAGCTACAATCCTCTCAAAGAACTCAGCCTATTCTATCCTACACTACTCAGCAGGGTTGCTGCAGCAACAGCTGTAACACACAGCTGAAGCACATTGTCCGCGTCGCTCCAAGGCCTTCTGCCGAGCCGATCGAACCACTCCAAGAGCGCTGCACACTCTGAGTAACTCCCCCTCACTCAGTGACCACCTGTCACTAGTGAGTTCTTCCGCACGAACCTCGACCGAGCCTTCCACCCGTCAGTTCTCCCGCGGCTGCCTCTTGATCAACCAACAAGCTCACCAGCTCTGAATTGGCTTCCAGATCAATGCACGAATCAGTCTTTGCAAGACCTGATTCTCTTCTGCAATGCACACCACAGCTCTGCGATCAACGCTCTGCCCGTGTGTGTTTGATCGAAGAACAACGTCCGTAGCACCCAGAAGATCCTCTCTCTGAAATCTGTGTCTACTCTCGTGTATCACTCAGCTTCGATCACCCTCTTCAGCCCTCAAACCTTCTGCTTAAAACCCACACCACTTTAAGCAATTTCCAGGTTTAGGCAATTGACCCACAAGATCAATTATCTCCTAAAACCTAGGAGATTAGATTTGATTAATATCTTCAATGCAAATCTCCTTCTCTGACTAGCAAACCTTGCTGGAAAATGCTCAGCAGCATTTTAGAAAACCTTCTAAGAGCAAGAACACAACTGCCATACCTCCAGAACGAACTCAGCACAAAGCTGCTACTCGGACAGTTGAACCAGCACTTGAACCAGCACCTGCTGCAGCATCCTCTGCTGCATCTGCTGCTGGTTTACTTAATTGATTGAGCTGCAGCAGCTCCTTGTTCACATAAGCTGGTTTTGTCAAACACTGCCATACTTGCATTATCACCTTTGATATGCTAAAAATGTCATTGAGATTGCTTGATCCACTGTTTAGCATCTTCGGCATTCTCTTATGTAGACTCGGCTCTTCCATCATAGTAGCATAATCTTCTTTATGTTGTTTGGCTTGAGTCATCAAGGAGGTGGCAGTCTGGCTTAAGCAATTCTTCTCAGTCTTCAGAACTTCCACAACTTCATGCAAATTATTTTTTTCATCTTCTAGACGAGATACCTTGGTATTCAGGTCCTTGTTGATTTCAATCACTTCCAACCACTTCTATGCATCAAGGTAAAGTTTTCAGCAAGGCTTTCTTTCGTGAATTCTTCATCATTGTTGCACTCTAAATTAGTAGGGTTCTCCACTATCTCTCTGCTATCAAAGCTGAGGTCTGCTACGGATGCCAGAGCTAGGTTATTTCTGGGTTTAGCTTCATGCTTACTATCCTCTGAGTCTTCATCGCTCCACTTGACAGTGTAGGATTTGTTCTTCTTCTTCTTTTGGCTACTAGGGCATTCTGATTGCCTATGGCCGAGACCTTCACATTCCCAGCAGCGAATTCTCTTCTGTTTGTCCTCTTCTCTTCACTGAATTGATCAACATACCTACTTCTTCTTGTGAAGTTTCCTCCTCTTCTGGATTGATTTCTATCACCAGATCGATGACCCGTATATGAGGGTATTTGGTCAAGCTTCTTCATAATTTTCCAAAACATTTCGCCAACAGTGCAAGTTATTGCATCATCTCCTCTGGAGTTCCTTTCTTTTCATCTATTTCAGCTTTTAGTCCAATGGTCTTCCATTGGGATGGTGGAGCTTCCTCCAGCTACTTCATGTTGGATTGCTTCACTGAGCCGATCAGTGCTTCCAACCTCATGTTCTTGATGTCTTGAGCTTCCTCTATTGCGGTGACTTTCATGGTAAATCTGGAGGTAGTGGTCTGAGCACCTTGCGGACAAGTTTTTCTTTTTTAATAGGCTCTCCAAGTGCATGAGCTTCGTTTGACAGGTCGCATCATTGAAGTCTGTCATGGTTTCCTCTTCACGCATCTTTAGATTCTCAAACTTGAGGGTTGTGTAAAGTCAGATCAAGAGAGAAAAGTTTGTAAACTTGTAAAATCTTTTTATGGCCTAAAACAAGCGCCAAAATAGTGGCATGAAAATTTTGACAGCATCATGACATCAAATGGTTTCAAATCAACGAGTGTGATAAATGTGTGTACAATAAGAACATTGAAGACGCTTATGTGATTATGTATTTATATTTTGATGATATGCTCATTATGGGGTAGCAAATCGCATGGTTAAGTCTACAAAGCCTTTATTGAACTTTAAGTTTGATATGAAAGATTCAAAACTTATCGATAGGTTGACAAAATCTTAGACAACTTTGGAAAAGATAGTTCTAGAATATCTAGAACTCCAATTGACATAAGTCAACACTTGTCTAAGAAAAAGCGGAAATATTTCCCAAGTGGAATATATAAGAGGGATTGGTAGTCTAATATACTTAATAAATTATACTTAATCCGATATTGCCTATACTATGAGTGCACTTGCAAGATATACGAGTACTCCAGGATCTGAACACTAGAATGTACTGGTGACGGTATTGAGGTATTTACGATTTACTCGTAACTATGGTCTACAATATACTAGAAATCATAAAGTCATTGAGGGAATCACTGGCAGGAGTTAGATATTTGATATACAAGACTCTAAAGCCACCAGTAGATATGTATTCACATTGAGAGGTGCGGCTTTGTCTTGGAAATCCTCTAAACAAACATTGATTCATAGATGTATGGAAGCTGAATTTGTTACGTTAGATAAATGTGGCAAAAGAAGATGAGTAGAGCACATAGTGTTCTGTATAATGGTAAGTCAAGGCAAATACATCGACGACATAATACTATTAGACGACTTCTCTTCACAGGAGTCATAAGTATTGACTATGTGAGGTCCAAGGAAAAGATTGTGGATCCACTAACAAAAGGGTTAAATAGGGACCAAGTAGAGAAGATGTCTAAAGGAATGAGACTAAAACACTTTTGTCAATAGATCAAGGCAAAGGAAACCCCACCATGTTGACAGAACATCCCAAGAATTTGGTTCATTGGGACAACCTAATTGCTGAGACTAGGTGTGGTCAATGTGGGGCGGTTAATTTTCTATCACATTTCTTATTGAAACAGTGACTCCCACACGAGGTTAAGCTTGAAGCTTTTAATAATTATGAGAAACCAGATGTTAAGATTCTAACAAGTAATACGGGATTACTTGAGATTAAAAGAATCGTCAATGTGAAAAAGAAGTGAGGCCGTTTCAAAGGACAATTAACAAGGCTTGATTCTTTTAAAAAAATTGTAGAATCACGAAGGGGTGTCATGACCGGAAACGAACCCAACCATGAGAACTGAGCTTGCGTCAGGAATAAATATGTGGGAAATTCATTTACACTATACGACGAACAGTTCAAGGACATCACATCTACTGACAAGTTAGTGAACAAGACATGTCTTTCCGAGGGAAGGTTCAAAAGCATTGCCCATTTGCCTATGCAGGTAGAGATAGTAGAATTTATCACCACATTGGGTGGAGTCTTGATTTTTATTTTCACCACTCAATTTTCTTCATGTGGGGGATTTCTGGAAAAATGTGTGTGAAATGTGAAAAAAATGGTGATGTGACCCCATTTTGTGAACCATATTTGAGGGTGGAGGGCACCTCAATTTAGATGAATTAATCGTAATTAAATACCTTGAGATGAGAGGTATAAAATCTATTAATCGTAAGTGAAATCCAAGTTAAATTGAATAAGATATTAATGCTCAAAGAATGGTCTAAAATATTTGAAATGTAAGTCTATTAACAATAGAACATTCAACCTTGTGCAGTAAAAATAAAAGTAATGTGCAAGTATCCTCAATTGCTTGGAAAAGTGGATAGAATGTAAGTTTATATATATCTCATTCTACTTCCTTGGTAAGATGTTAGCAAGGAAGCTCTCTGTACCCAGGGAGTGCAAATCATGAGCAGATTCGGGTTCGAAATAGGGGTGCAATAGGTGTGTTGCAATGTACGCGACGCAAATGGTGGGCCGATTAAGTCGCATGTGGATTGGCCTCTTTTGTACTTTTTTTCCACTTAAACTTTTACTTTTCAGCATATAGCAACGCCTCAACATAACGCCTGAGCATATAGGTCCAGGCGTCGCCTAAGTTTTGGGCTTAAGTGAAACGAAACCTGAGTGACCATTAATTACATTAAATAGCAATTAAGATCTTAGGCATCGCCTGACCATGATATGTGGCTACGCCTAAAGCGAGGCATGGCCTTGCTCAATGTTGAGGCGGCACTTTAGTGGATTAAATCGCATTTAATAGTCATTAATGAGTACTCGGGCGACGCTTGAGTGACGCGTCGCCTAGCTTAGGAGAGAGTCGATGCCTAGGACATCACTACTCAAAGCTATGACAGAGAAGTTATTCTCTTCATATGGACATCGATCCGAAAACAAACAAAAAACACACAACTCTCTCCAAAGTCCTCCCAGACGTCCTAGCCGGCAATTTTCAGTTTTTGAGATTTCTTTTGAGTTGTTTCGTGGTGATAAAGGCACAAGAAAGTTCGACTAGTCGTTGTATTTTAGGAAGCGGTTGACTAAGGGTCCTATCAACGAAGGAAGGCCAATAACGTTTTAAGGAAATCGTCTAACAAACCTCAACTCCTTACTCGGGATTTGTGTAACTTATTTAATTTTAATATTTATTTCTTTAATGTTTGCACACATATTATTGCATTTTCGTGCAACAGTTGATTTCCTTGGCATCCATTTTTGTAAAACTTTATTTTTATCCACGATTTCAAACCATTCATAAAGTCAGAGAAGTTAACCTTGAGTAGCATAGGTGAGTGGAAGCGTCAAAGATGAAAATTTATTCATACTCTTCCGCTCCCGAAATGAAGATTCATGCTTCAAATCTTAAGTTTCTTGCTGAGTCATGACTAGCATTTGTGGGGAGAAATGCCTCTTAAGTTCACCACAAAAGCCTCCTATGAATCGATCTTGTGAAACCTCTATCAAGTCCCCCATGATAAAACAAATAAAGAGATGCAATACTCGCTTAAGCAACCTCGATCATCCATATATTCAATCTTAACGACCAAATTTCACTTGACCTAATGAAACGAACCTCTGGGATTTCTTGTTCTTCTTATTCGTAGACATTCCACAAGCCTCTTTATCAAACGTCTTCAACGAACCAAAGAAAGAATCCTACTCAAATACCACTGGACACTGTTTTTGTTTTTTCATCCTACTGCTAGACCTTTGCCTAAACTCTTAGTTAAGCAAGCGTCTCGTGGATTTCAACGCAATTAAAGCAACAAAAGGAAATCAAATTTTAGAGAATGATATATATTATAGAGAGGAAGTGTTAAAAACCTTTTTCGTAGTTTGAAGCAAATAAACATCTTTACTTATATGCACATTCACATCCATGGACAGTCCATAATTCCCCAACTTCCTTCCTTCCTTCTACTCACTGGTTTAATTGAGTTATATGTTCGAAGACGCTTGTCCATTTAGAGTTATCAAGCCCCATATTCTCTTTAATGGGTCCGAGCAAATCAAATCATGTCAACTGAGAAATTAAATTTACTAACTTCACACAAATCATTCGCTGTCTTTGACCTGATTGTACCAAATTTAATTCCATAAGCTACATCCACAACTAAGATTCAAATTATTTGGAGACTTGTTATTAATCTGAACTGGGTCCACTAAAATCCAGGGAAGCCATACTAGTTTAATAATAATATAATATCCATAGGACGATAGTAATGTAAAAGTACTGAAACGGGCCTGTAATCATCAAATGAAACAAAGATAGATAACAAAAGTCGATAACCAAAATATCACATTAGTTACTAGTGTAATGATAATTTCACATGCTATCAATTCTTCTATGTTCAACCTGTTCATGTTTGCTTAACATCTGCAGCTTTTCTTTTCTCCTTTCTCTCCCTCTTCTTTAAAGATGTCATGCGTGCCTTCAATATTGTTGTGTAGGAGGCTTGGAAACGCAAGTAGTCCTTGGCACCCAGCTGATAAACCAGAAAGCCAAGCAGTGATTTCAGTTTAATTAGTTCAGAGGAATAAAATAGGTTGAAGAAGAAAAATAGTCTCCTGTCAGAAGAGGCTAGTAAGCAAACACATGTATCAACAAAAGACGAGCATTCGATAGATATCTAAATGCCACAAGCTACTATTTTCTAAGTTATCGAGTATACATTTTTGAATTACATTTGATAAGTCCCAAATCATAAAAGAAATATTCCTTTATGGTTAAAGGCACATTAGCAAGCAGACAATGCCGAACAAATTTGGAAATATGAACAGTAAGCGAACAAAATACAGATATCAGCTGTACACTGACTTGACCATTAGCAACAGATATAGTCTCATCATGATGTCTTTATGATAAAATGTCAAAACTCCTTTAGCAAATGATAACATTGATGCCCAAATAAACAATTTAAAAAAAATGTCATTAGTGGGTGATGATGCAGTATGATAGTCTTTGACAAAATCAGCACAAGTGAACAATCGGCTGAACAAGCTGCTGTTATAGCCGGAGCTGGTTCAAGAAGCTGTAGTATCTGTTCTTCAGCAGCAGCTCGGACCTTCGGAAAAAGAGCTCGGCCGTTCATCAGGCAACATCAACGAAGCTTCTAAATATTCAGCAGAGAATATCCTAGAGAAGATACCGTTCCAGAGTGAAGATTTGGTTGTGCAAGATTTGTTTCTCAAATCAAATCTAATCTACTACAAATTAGGAGATATTGTTGTTCAGAGGAAATTGCTAAAACTGTTAATGGTGGGACTGGATGTTCCTATTTAAAGGAGGCTGTTCAGAGCGTCAAGGGTATCGAAGACAAGAAAAGCAAACACGAGAGCGAGCGTACACAGAATACCGTGAGAGTAGAATTCAAGTGCGAGAGGATCTTCGATCATCACCGAGAGCAGAGCGTGAGCGCAGAGCTGAGGTGATTGAAGCAGAGTGTGATCAGGACTTGCAGAGTCTGATCATAGCTTGATCTGGGAAGCCAATTCAGAACAGCGATTGCTTGTTGGTTGATCAAGGGAGGCCGCGAAGCAATTGTCGAGTGGAGGTACTCGGGCAATTAGCAGGAGGTCAGGTCTCGCTAGTGACAGGTGGTCACTGAGTAAGGGGGAGCATTCCAGAGTGTGCAGCGCTCGTGGAGAGGTTCGATCGGCTCAGCAGAAGGCTTAGAGCGACGCGGACAGTTTAGGTAACAGCTGTGTGCTACAGCAGGTGCTATAGCAACAAGTCAGAGCTTGTTCTGTAGGTGTTCTGAATTATTTCAAGTCTGTAGATGTGCAAAACACAAGTCAGAGCTTGTTCTGATTGTGTGACTAGTTTAGGTCAGGTAGCATAGGTGTCGTGCGTCGAACCGTGTTGTACTGTGGACCTGAGAAGCTAGTGAATTAAGCGTTGGAGTTCAGCCCTTCCCAGGCTGATTGACCGAACTGGGTGAACAAATCATTGTTCCTTGTTCTATCTTGCTGCATCAGATTTGGGTGTTCAAGAGTGTGCTGTAGCAACTGCTTGTACACTATCTGCAACTCAGAGGTGCTGCACATTTCAATTGGTATCAGAGCCGGACTCAACATACAAAGTCAAGATCCTGTGCACCTAACTGAGAAGAGCACGACAATGAAGGAAGGACAAAGCACAAGCCACCCTCCACTGCTAGAAGAAAGCAATTATGGCTACTGGAAGGTTAGGATGAAGGCTTTTCTCAAGGCTATTGATGAGAAAGTGTGGAAAGCAGTGGTGACAGAGTGGACCCCTCCCAGAATCATTGATGAAAAAGGAGTCACTCGGAAGAAACCTGAAGAGCAGTGGACTGCAGAAGAGGATGCTGCAGCAAATGGCAATTCAAAAGCCTTGAATGCAATCTTTGCTGCTGTGGATGCCAACAACTTCAGATTAATCTCCAATTGTGACATTGCAAAGCAGGCTTGGGAGATCTTGGAAGTTGCTCATGAGGGGTTTGACAAAGTGAAGATATCCAGAATGCAGATGATTACTTCACAGTTTGAATGTCTGAAAATGCAGGAGGAAACCATCACAGAATTCAATGCCAAGTTGTGTGACCTATCAAATGAAGCTCATGCTCTTGGAGAACCTATCCCTGAAAAAAGCTAATTAGGAAGGTCCTGAGATCATTGCCATCCAGATTTGACATAAAGGTGACAGTCATTGAAGAAGTTCAGAATGTCAGGTACATGAGGCTGGAAAAATTAATTGGATCTCTCAAGCAGTTTGAGATGAAGCTAGTCAAAGAAGATGCTCCCCTCAAGAGCAAAAATGTTAGATTGAAGGCTGAAACGGAAGAGGAGAAGACCTCAGCTGATGATGAATTGAGCTTGCTGGTAAAAAATCTGGGGAAGCTCTTGAAAAACATGGAATCAAGGTCTAGTCAGACCTCAAACTCTCGAAAACAATCCAGAAGAGGTGGAGGAAATCAGAGAAAAGCCAAAGAACTAGCTGAAGAGGAAGAAGAAAAGAAAGAAAGAAGGAAAGGCATTCAGTGCTGAAACTGTGAAGGATATGGACATAGAGAAGCAGAGTGTCCCAGCAAGGGTTCTGACAAGAAAGACAACAATTCACTAACTGCAAAATGGAGCGACTCTGAGGAAAGTGATGAAGAAAATTTTATTGTGTGAGCTAGTGTATCCCCTTATGACTCTGAAGAAGCAACAAAGAATGAGTTTAATTATGGGATTGATGTGTCAGATAGCGAATATGAGGATAACTCTACACACAACATGTTAGAAAGTCTGATAGACATCCTTCAACAATGTGAGGATGCCCAGAAGGTAAATCAAGCATTAAATGACAGAATTAATCAACTGGAAGAAGAGCGGGAGAAGCTGTTTGAGAAACTGTCATCACTCAGTAGACCTGTCAACCTACAGAAGAAAGAAGATTCTGCTACCAAAGACACTGCTGTTCGCACTCCTCTCACAACTGACCCTCAGAAAAATATACTAGATGAAATCCTTTCTTATCAAAAATTTGGAGCAAGAATGGGCCTGGGATATACAGGTGAGGAAACCACTGATAGAACAGTCTTTGTTAAGCCTATTGAAACAGAGAATATCGAGAATTGTGAAGAGAAAGATAAGCTCTGCCAAAAGCTGATGAAGGAAGAATTGACTGTCAACCTTAACCAGGAGATGCTTCAGTAACCGCTGTATCTATTATCTGTATCAAATGCAAGTCTTCACAGAAGAAGAAGTAATCCACAGGCCTGTGGAAAAGGAAAATGTACTCAAAGAAAATATTTTAGCCTGAAGAACCCTCAGATACGCAGAAGGGTTATCAGAGATGATTTCAGGAAAAAGAAATCAAAGTTCAACAATCACTGTCAGATGTCCTTCAGCTCGGCTTATCCTGTAAATCTTCGTCAACGATCAGAACTGCAATGGAGAGTCAGAATAATGGATAAACCAGCGCACTGGAATGGAGCAAGCAAAAGATTGTCACAGGAAACGCAGGTGTGGAGATCTAAATGTGACAAACTGAAAGACAAGGGAGTTGACTGTCAAAAGCTGTGGAAACAGAGACCGACTCAAGTATGGATGAAGAAACAACCAGCTAACTCTGACAAGAAATCACCAGACAATGGAGGCTAGTGAATAAAAGGAGGAGGCTAGTGACGAGGATGCTGTAGGTGAACCTTCCCAGAGAAGACCTGTTCTGGCTGACACTGTTGCAGTCACTATAGGAGGAGTATGGTTCAGAAACAGGCATGCCTCTCAATCATGGTGCTCTGTGGAGAGGAAGCACATTGTTACAGAGAAGAGACTGGACCTGGACAAATACAAATCTGCAGCAATCATCCAGCTCCTAACCTACTCAAGTCCCTGATTTACCCTTACAGATTCGATATATCACTAATTAGGGAATTCATAGTCAACATGGAAGAAAAATTTGGTGAGGAAGAAGGAGATGATTTTGGAAAGAGTTGGGTGCGGAGTAAGAAAGTAGTAATCACCCCAGAGAAGATAGATGAATTTCTAGAAATAGACAGTGATGCCAGAGAGGCTACAAATGTCAAGCAAGAGGTGTTGGCCAAGGTTCTCACGGGAGGAGTGTGCATGTCTTGGGGTGGACCAAATCTCAGTGCTGCGGAAGTCACCTCCAAAAATGTCCTGTTGTACAACTTGGGCATTAGGAACTGGATCCCCAGCTCTCATAGAGGAAAGGTTAGCAGATCCTTTGCTAACCTTTTACACTCGATTGGGAAAAGGAGAAGAATCAGCTTGGGTAGTATGATGTTTCGCCAACTTGCTGCTCATGCTGACAGTGCTTCCTCAAGCAAACTCATTGTGCTGTCATTCCTCATTTATGGAATGATGGTCTCTCAGCATCCAGAGTTAGGAGAGATTACTGACGGATTGTCCGAAGAGCTGCAGGTTTTACAGTAGATCACAAGCTCTTCAAAGGGAAGCACGCAGTTGACATTGCCCAAGAAGACCCGCTTCTGGTTGCCCCTTCTGATCCACCCTCTAATGAGGAAGCTCTTCCCCCTGCCCCTGCAATTCAAGCAGCTCTCAATGCAAGGATCGTGAACCACCTGAAGACATAGTTGTACATGCTGTACACGGAGGGATGCCAGACGTGCCAAAATCAGAAGCCTACTCAAGGACTTGGAATATCTGGAGGAGCAAGGGCCTGCTCCAGGGACGTGAGCATTTGTGTCAAACAAGGAGAGAGTAAATGAAGGCCAGATGAAATGAATTCTCCAGATGGATTTTTTTTTAATCCCTGCGTGGCTATGCTAAGGCCGATTGTGGCCACAACTTACTTTTACTTTGAAAACTGTTATTAAGTAGTTTAATATTTGTTTTTCGTAGAAGACTTCATCTATGGCCAAGGGTTTTGTCAAAATGCCAAGGGACAGATTGATGATGCAGTATGGCAGTCTTTGACAAAACCAGCACAAGTGAACAAGCGCCTGAACAAGCTGCTGCTATAGCCGGAGCTGGTTCAGGAAGCTGTAGCATCTGTTCTTCAGCAGCAGCTCGGACCTTCGGAAAAAGAGCTCGGCCGTTCATCAGCCAGCATCAACGGAGCTTCTAAATATTCAGCAGAGAATATCCTAGAGAAGATACCGTCCCAGAGTGAAGATTTGGTTGTGGGAAATTTGTTTCTCAAATCAAATCTAATCTCTTACAAATTAGGAGATTGTTGTTCGAAGGAAATTGCTAAAACTTTTAATGGTGGGACTGGGTGTTCCTATTTAAAGGAGGCTGTTCAGAGCGTCAAGGGTATCGAAGACAAGAAAAGCAAACACGAGAGCGAGCGTACACAGGATACCGTGAGAGTAGAATTCAAGTGCGAGAGGATCTTCGATCATCACCGAGGGCAGAGCGTGAGCACAGAGCTGGGGTGATTGAAGCAGAGTGTGATCAGGACTTGCAGAGTCTGATCATAGCTTGATCTAGGAAGTCAATTCAGAGCAGCGATTGTTTGTTGGTTGATCAAGGGAGGCCGCGAAGCAATTGTCGAGTGGAAGTACTCGGGCAATTGGCAGGAGGCCAGGTCTCGCTAGTGACAGGTGATCACTGAGTAAGGGGGAGCATTCCAGAGTGTGCAGCGCTCGTGGAGAGGTTCGATCGGCTCAGCAGAAGGCTTGGAGCGACGCGGACAGTTTAGGTACCAGGTGTGTGCTACAGCAGGTGCTATAACAACCTGCAGATAACATTGAGTTATTTAGAATAGATTGAGTCTGTGGGATCAGAGTTGTAGCTATTCTGAATTATTTCAAGTATGTAGATGTGCAAAACACAAGTTAGAGCTTGTTCTGATTGTGTGACTAGTTTAGGTCAGGTAGCATAGGTGTCGTGCGTCGAACCGTGTTGTACTGTGGACCTGAGAAGCTAGTGAATTAAGGGTTGGAGTGCAGCCCTTCCCAGACGTAGGCTAATTGGCCGAACTGGGTGAACAAACCATTGTTCCTTGTTCTATCTTGCTGCATCAGATTTGGGTGTTCAAAAGTGTGCTGTAGCAACTGCTTGTACACAATCTGCAACTCAGAGGTACTGCAAATTTCAGTGGGTAATAAGAATACCCAGATAAGAAGGATAAGATGCTGACTAATAAATAAAGGTGCCAAATTCAAAATAAAATTCAATAGTCTAACCTAGTATATCATTATCAGCTACAACAACATAGAAACTACCACTAATGATTTTGGATATCATCACAAGAAACCTAAGAGACCACTTAAATGGAAGTAATAAGCTATAAATCCAACTCCTTGCAAAAATCAAGAATCATCTCAAATGACGGTATTCACAGGTACATGCAAAACTCTCAGTGAGCACCAATTTACCACGATGCTAAAAATTTAGTTCCATAAATTCCTTCAAAAGGAAACACCAATCTCTCTAGGAAAAAAAATCATCTAGCAGAATGTGCTAATTTGGTTTCAATAAAGACAATAATTTGCCTTGAATAGCCCCCTTAAAGCTTCAATAAATTCCAGTATTCTTCTACATGCGTACGTGTTTCTTGTACATGTGAACTACATAAACTGGGTTGCACTGCATGCTACAAAGTGCCTAGGATGCTAAAAAAGTTACCCTCTTCAAAAGGCAGATCATAATAACAGTAAAACAAGGATATTGTATATAAATGATTCAGGAAGTAATCATACCGAAGTAGCGATTTTCTTCTTCCCATCAGTGGCTCGAACTAAACATTTATACTCAATTTTTTCATTCTTTGTTTTTAACTGGTTTCTGTCCACTTTTGATTTCAAGGATGCTACAAACAGCCAAAGTCAAAGAAAGGTTATAACTAAACTGGAAAACGACAATCCAATCACTATGCAGAATCACCTGCAAGTACATATATTCTATTACTTACATCGTTTAAAGTTCACCCAAACAGAACCCTTTTCTCCATTGCGTTCAAACATGCTGCTGAGTTCATTAAGGAATGGGTCCGGTTGCAAGTGAACCTACAAGAATTTGTCAAGATAAATCCAAACCTAACAACCTACAAATTGCAAATGAGTCCTAAACACAGACAATGGCAATAAAATAATAGAATAAAACAACTCTTCACATAAGATGAGATTGTCAAACGATCATCTATCAGACAATTTGAAACCCCCTCGAATGTCAGATGTACGCCAACCTAAGACCCTACAAGAACAGGAATGGCAGATCAAGGTGATCAGATGAGCCGAGAAACACGAAGAAGGAGAGTAAAAGTACCATGATGGAGTAACGAGCGAAGTCTTGTGAACAACCCTTGCAAAACCTAATTCAATTTACGGAGGAAGAAAGCGATCCAATTTGATCTTCCTCGTAGACACGATGGAGAGAGCCAGCCGTATATATGGGTATAATTTGATTAATTACAAGTTGGACCCTTTGTACTTGTAAATGTGTTTTTTCATCGACTGTACGTGATATATTTAATTTCTTTTATTAAGTATACAATTCATAAATAACATCAACTTCACGCAAACACATATTGTCATTCAAACACAGGCAAACATGATTCAACAAGTCCTTAAGAACAAGGGTCCATGAAGGGCGAGGAAAGCATCCTATAAAGAGACGATAAACAAAGCTCATTTTATGAATCAAAATTGAGGGTGGAGTACACATCGGATTGAGATTAATTAATCATAATTAAATATCCTTAGTTGAGAGATACAAAATTGACTATTCATAAACCAAAATCCAAATTAAATTGAATGACGTATTGATGTTCAAAGAGTGATCTAAGATATTGGAAATGTGAGTCCATTAATAATAAAACACTCACCTTTTGGAGTAGAAATACAAGCAATGTGCAAATATCTCACATTTCTTGGAAAGTGACTAGAATGTAAGTGTATTTACTTGGTACGATAGTAACCAATGAGGCTCTCTACGCAAGAGGTGCAAATGACGATCTGATTTGTGTTCAGAACAGGGATCCAATGGTGCTCCCATGACGTACGGCACTTGAATGATGGACTGATTAAGTCGCATGTGAACAAGTTCTTTTGCACCTATTCTACTCAAAAGTTTAGTTTGAGTATGCAAGTTGATGCGACACCTCAACATAACTTGGAAGCGACACATGAAGGTCCAGACATCGCCTAGGTTTGGACTTAAGCGAGACGTCGTCTGGAGCTTAAACAATGATTGACCATTAATACATTTAATGCCATTTAAGGTCGATGCATCGCTTGGAGGCTCATTATCGATACCTCGGCTGGGTGGATTAATAACTTTTAAGAGCATTAACCGGCACCGAGGCGTTGCCTGACACCAAATGAACGAGGCAACGCCGGGGGTGATAGTTTTCGAATAACATAAAAGGAGAAGTTCCCATTCCTTTGCAAACACACCAAAACATACACAATCTCAAAGTCGGCAAGTTTTTGAGCTATCTCTCCCTTTCTGGGGTTTCCAAAGTTTTGGTGATAGCGAAAGGCATAAGAAAGTTTGACGAGAAATTTTTTGATGCAAAAAGAAAGATCACTGAGTCATCGTATCATGGGAAGCGGTTGACCAAGAATTCCAACACCGAAGGGGGGATGATGCTGAGCAACTTGCGGTACAGTATACGGAGAAGCGGAATCATCCTAAGGTGCGCATTAGCAAGCGATGCACGTTAGCGAGAGAGGGCGCCGTAGAGTCTGATTGAGTCGTGTAATACCTTGTTTCGAAGAGAACGACGACCCGGTCCAAAATCATCAGCTTCGCTCATGAGCTGTGGGATTCTGGGAATTGGAAGGTTATATGATTTCTTTATTTTCGAATTTAGATTTGAAAGGTTATATTTTATGTTTCCTAATTAGTAGGCATTGTTTACTATATAAACAGAGTCAGAGTAGTAGGGAAAGATAATTTTGGAATTAAAAAATTTCAGAGTTCTTTCATTCGTGCTCAGGGTTCGAATTCAGGTTTCATGGTCCCTTTGTCCACACGCGTTGCATCAGAGACCAATGACGATTTAAGAAGACCTTCAAACAAGCTTTGACTCCTCTTTATATGATTTTGTACGATTTATTTAATTTCTTTCTCACACATATATTGTCGAATTGTATTTCAACAAAATTAACAAAATAAATGACGAATCATGAGTTAACATGGTTTTAACTTTCTCAATCAATTTGATATTAGTCAAACCCCATAACTCCTGCGACTCCTAATATATTCTTTATCACGCTTTAACATTCACGATAATCACTCTCTCCTATTTGACATGCTATTCATTATGAATTAACATGCTTTTGTATTACCATGGTGTTGGTTTCTGGATTGGTGTAATGTAGATTTCTAGATTATTATTTCTTAGAAAATTTTCTAGGACGAATTACTATGTTGAGAAGTTCATAATGAATAGTAAGAGTATAGCGAAGAATAATCTACATTAAATTGAGTTATGCATGAATTGTTGTTTGCTAGACTCGTATTTGTAAGCCTATGAGCCGAATAAACGTACATATATGCCTCAAGTTAGGATAGTTAACTTTCCCCAGTAAGATGGAGAACTTTATCTTTGATCAAAAATTACAAGTCATATCATCAATTAGGCCAATGTTGTTTGAAATACAACAATATGAGTGCGAATGATAAAAGGAAATAAGTATTGAAATTAAATAAACTATAACAAAAATAGAAAATGAGAGTCTTATATCTTCGTGGATTGCCAGTGAAGAAACCTTGTTGCCTTCGGATTCGTAGGGCAGCCCATCATTATCAGAATCTCTTTCTAGATTCTTGCAAGATTGTTGAACATTCTGTTTCCTAATTTGAACTTTAGGATCTTTATCTTTTCAGCTTTTCTTCCAACCAAGAGATGACATCTGCATGACATTTGATGACGATTGTGGCGCATCCTGAACTTCTGTGACTCATGTAGCATCTTCTCAAGGCCACTCCGTGAATCTTCAAGATACTTGCCTAGACTGCTCTAGCTTCAGATCTTCACGGACTGCTGAAGCAAAATCTGTCTTTTACTTTTGCCCAGTTTACCTCAGCTTTTGTGGTCCACAGAGTGCTGTAGCAGATCCTTATTCTTGGTTGCTGTATTTAACCCATTCTTTAGATTGTGCTCCAACTTCAAATCTTCAGGGGTGCTGAAGTAGAATCTTATGTAGTTTTGTCAAGGTATGTCATACCTCAACACCCTCCATAGAAGACAATGACTTAACTAGCAACTCTTCTTGCATCAAAGACTCAACAAAATTAGTTGTCGAGAGAGGAGGACTGCTGGAGAGAGTTGTTGTGTTTGTTGTTGATTCAATATTTAAATGAATATAAATGTTTGTCTTTTTATAGGCTGCCTAACAGTAACGATCAAGTGTGCCTCATTTTTTGTCAAGCGTCGGCCAAGTGCTCATTAAAAGCTCTTTAATCCACTCAGGCATCATCTAAACAATGAGCTAGGCAATGCCACGCTTTAGGCGTCGCCTTGTCATGGCAGGCGACGCCCAAGACCTTAATTGCCAATAAATGCAATTAATGGCCACTTAGGCATCGCCTCACTTAAGTCAAAAAACTCTGACGACACCTGAACCTTAGGAGGGCTTTCAAATTATATTGAGGCGTTGCCTCAACTTTTATGCTCAAATTAAAAGTTTGAATAGAAAAAAGTGCAAAAGGGGCATGTTCACATGCGACTAAATCGGTCCATCAATAGCGTCTCGTACATCACAGGCGCACCCATTGGACCCTAATTTTGAACTACAAATCGGTTCATGATTTGCAGCCATGTGCATCTGCGCATAGAGAGACCCTCCTTGGTTAACATCTAAAATTTCGCAGCGCCTCTGAGTTGCAGATTGTGTACAAGCAGTTGCTATAGTAGACTCTTGTACACTCGGATCTTGTGCAGCAAGATGAAATAATGAACAACGATTTGTTCACCCAGTTCGGCCAAGTGCCTACCTCTGTTAAGGACTGAACTCAGTTCTTTAATCCACTAAGCTCAAGGTTCTCTCGTACAACACGGTTCGTCAACCCGCAACCTATGCTACTCAAACTTAGCTAGGACTTCGACCACAATCAGAACAGACTCTGACTTGTGTCACAACTACCTATCCTGGTATTAATCTAGAACAGCTACTGACTCGACGAATCCCAGCCTATTCTAATTGACACACAGTCTCTGCAGGTCTGCTATAGCACCTGCTGTAGCACATAGCTGATGCACAATTTGTCCGCGTCGCTCCAAGCCTTCTGCTGAGCCGATCGAACCTCTCCACGAGTGCTGCACACTCTGGAATGCTCCCCCTCACTCAGTGACCTCCTATCACTAGCGAGTCCAAGCCTTCTGCCAATTGCCCGAGCACCTCCGCTCGACAATTGCTCCGCGGCTTCCTTTGATCAACCAACAAGCAACAGCTGCTCTGAATTGGCTTCACTGATCAGACTCTACAAGTCTTGATCACTCTCCACTTCAATCACCTCAGCTCTGCGCTCACACTCTGCTCGTGGTGATGATCGAAGCACGGCTCACTCACATTCACCCTTCATAGTATTCTGTGTACGCTCTGGTGTTTGCACTCTTGTATTCGATACCCTTTTGAAGCTCTGCCCAGCTTCCTTTAAATAGGAACTACCAATTCCATCAATATCAGTATTTGTAAATTCCTTAAAGATCTCAACAAGATCTTATCTCCTAATTTGTAGGAGATTAGATTTGTTTAGAGAACACCAAATCTTTACACAATCAAATCTTCTCCTAGATACAGGAATCTCCAATGGGAATATTCTCTGAGAATATTTAGAAGCTCCTCCAAGATCACAACAAGATCATATCTCCTAATTTGTAGAAGATTTGATTTTCCAATCAAATCTTCAAGCTTTGGTACGGAATCTTCACTGGGGATATTATGGGAATATTTGGAAGCCTCCCGTTGCACTGCTACATCATATCTGGGCAGATTGTTCTTCGCGCCAATACTGCTGCTACAGCTCCCTGCTGTAGCAACTGCTTGTTCACTCTGGCTGGATTTGCACAAGCTGCTGTTTTCACACGGGCAGTGAAACGCTGTGGTGGTTGTGGTAGTATAAATACTAGTCCAATCACGGTGTTCAAACAATATTTATAATCCGAGTGACCTCGAGTCAAACTGATAGAGCCTATTTATACGCGCTATTTAGATCCTAACACTATGCTTGTTTGCATTATTTTGTGTATAAGATTACTGGTTTCCAATGTTTTTGTATTCCAGGGCGAAACGAGGGCCTAAGTCGGATACGCGCTAACAGGCAGCGTTTAAGGAGCGCAACACACAGCCTGCGGAGCTAGCAGCGCAAACAGGATAGGAAGTGGCAGAGTTGACTACGGTGCGCAGACTGACTGCACTAACCAATGTGTGCAGTGCGCCATGCGCAAGATAGTGGTGTTTCCAAATCTTGACACCCTCGGATTTGGAAGCTGCCAAGATTGGGCCTCATGAGCAGTATATAAAGAGAAGAAGGCTAGGGTTTGATAAGGAATCGATAGAGAATCACAGACACACCACAGCACACGAGAGAGAGGCAGAATTGAAAAACACACGAGCTACTGTGAGGACCTGCGCTAGCCGACTGCGCCAGCCGAGACACTGCAACCTGCACGCACCTGCTTGTTACTGTTTTCTTGGATACTTTAGCTATTATTTACTATTTCTATGATGTTTACTACTAGCATGTCTAGCTAAACGCTTTGTATCGGTTGGGCATGATTCTATGAGTATTTCCTTTGAGACTTGTGCTTAATGCATAGTTTGTTTGCTTGTATTAATTCTGTGCACACGGTTGACAGCTAGTTGCATGAGTAGGGGAAGCCTTGAACCGCAATCTTACTCTTGCTACTTGTTTGTTATATGTTAAACTAGTTGGTAGCTTGACGGTGACAACTAGGAGTAACGCGCTAGGATATTCAGCTGCTACTGTGACAGGATTCGTAGCTGTTTAGACTAGTTTCAAGAATTAATAGCTCATGAACTTTGATCGGAACATGCGCACATGTTAGGAAGCCTTGATCGGACACTAACTTCAGTAAACCGAACTATAGACGTTTAGAGTCGATGATAAGGAATACACTCATAGAGGATTGTCTGCACCGATACTCTTCATAGTTATAGTACTTAATCTCTACTGCTTGCGCACGTCTAGTGCAAATCCTGCGTTAACTACTATTTATTTGCGCACCTGCGCAACCCAATCACTCACACCCCAATTTTCGTAAGTGCAGGTTACTAGTTAGAGCGAGTTTGCTTGCTCCTTGTGGGATCGACCCTGACTTAGCCGCTATACCAAGTGGAGAAGGAAGGATTAATTTGACGCGTACAACGACGCGCGCATCACAAACCCAAGAGAAAAGCCTAGATTAGTCTAAAGCTAGCTAGTAATGCCTAGTGTGAGTCTACTAAAGAAAAGGGAGGGTTTTTTTCTATGCGAGGTATCTCTAGTGAATACTAAAGACAAGATGAAGTATGTGAAGAAGTAAAGTAATAGAGAAAACGTAGTCGGAATCCTATTTCACCCCTAGGTCATGCGATTAGCAACACAAAACTTGTCTAAATCATGAGTAAATTCGAGTGATGGTTCTAGGCTAAGGTATCACACATTCTAAATTCAACTCTCGCTCCTTCTCTAGAATGGGAATAATACCTAAATAGTACGATTCTCAAACTCTCGCTCTTTTGAACCGCATAGAACAAAAGTCTCCTAATCTCAACGTCTCAGTATATTGATAGTTAACTAAAGTCGCTCAATACTTAGCCAAGTGGAATGCGTATGTCACTCTCGCACACAAACGCAACCTAAAATTAACATGCTCAATATTCTAAACAACCTAGGTTCAACTCTCATTCCATCCCTAGTGTTTTATCAATTCATACTCACATAGGTATTTCATCAAACACTTGGTGTGCACAAAATTGATATGAAGAGAAAGCATGAGAATTTTCAACCAAACTTCATTCATATAGATAAAAAGACATGTCTTGCATTACAACCAAACCTAAGGGATCCATAAGAACCCCAACGACTAAAAGACTACTCACTCATGTGTCACTCATGGTGAGTTTGAAGCAAGACATAATGAAATAGTTCAACAAGAAAAAGTAAAGAAAGTAGGGAAGTAGAGAATGAGTAAATGGTTGATGTAGAATCTTCAATTGATGATGTCTTCTTCGAATTCTCCAAGTTCTCCAGTTAGGGTTTCGTCCCAAGATAGGAACCCTAGGCACCCCAAAGCACCCCTTGATTATTCTCCTCTTCTTCTATTTATACTGTTTCTGGAAATTACCAAATCACCAGCAGTGCCCGAATCAACTTTGCAGTGCTAGATTCTTGCCTTTTTGACCCTTTAAACATTCGAATTACGTCTTGATGTAAACTACAAAGTTTTAGCCCTTTAAATTATCTTTCAAACAAGCTATACCATGCCCCGATTAGATAAGAATCACGCGCTCGGCAATCCTTCAAAGGTGAATAGGTCACTCTGCAGGTGATTCGGGCGAATCACTATCTCAGTGCTGTTTTGAGCTGGGCGAATCACTTTTCCTTGGCCGAATCACGATTTGATTCGGTCAACCCTTATTTGATTCGGTCAAACCTTGGTCCATGAGATGAAATCCTTCTCCTTGTCCGAATCACTTTTGATTCACCCACTGCTTGTGCGAATCACTTCTGCAGGGTTAGAAACTCGCTTGTTTGGCCCTTTAAACCTTTGAATCACGTCTTGACAAAAACTATAAAGTTGTAGAACTTTGAATTATCTTTCCAACAAGCTATAAAACGCCTCAAACGGATAAGCATCACGTGCTAGGAAAGCATTTGAAGAGGAACAGGTCATTCTGCCAAGGGTGGCGACTCACTTTTGCCTTTTGCTCAATTTTGCTCGTTTTTGCGCTCGATCGATCGGAATTCAACCAGATTTTTTTCGGACCACTTCATATCATGTAGTACGCATTTTCACCCTTAAATGGAGAAAGAAAACATCAAATGACTTTATAAATAACGGAACAAACAAGAAGTAAAGTGAGAATACGGACAAATGTAAGGTCATTTATCCGCCTATCAGGCAGCTGCATCATCTTGCTCTCTATCTTCACGATACTCTACCAACCTGTTGCGATGCTGGCAGCAACCCTCCGTACGTTATTTGGGCTACTCCAAGTTAATCGGCATGCTATTGACTCTGGGAGTTGCATTTAGAAAGCTTTCGTTGCTCTTCTCTTCAATTCTTGTACTTCACACGGAAATCTTCTATTTAGGATGCTCCAGCTCTCTGCTACATAGATTGCTGTAGCAACGCCTTGTGCACTCTGCTCGGTCATTCTGGAACGCTCTGCATCAGCTGCTGTCTTCACACGTTTGCTGTAGCAGACTCTTGTGCACCTTGTAGGAGTTTGTTCAATAATGCCATATACCTTAACAATATCTTATTAAGAAGTTGAATGCGTTTATATATAAGCATACATTATATCCACTTTCAAAAATGTGGGATACGAGCACATTGATTTAATTTCTACTTCATAATGTTAAGTGTTCTTTTCTTAATGGTCTAATGTTTTCAATACTTTTGGCCAATTTTTGAGCATCAAAATCTCATTCAATTTAACTTGAACTTTTGCTTGTAAATAATAAATTCTCTTATTTCAAGATATTTTAACTACGATTAATTAAATTCAATCCGAGGTGTACTCCACCCTCATATTTGGCTCATAAAATGGATCGCACCACTATTTTGTTCACATTTTAACACACATTTTTCCAACAACCTAAACATCCAATATTGTCCCGAGCATTGCTCTCGAAGTCTTGCATTTAAATTTGAATTCTCTAGGACCCTTTTGAAGATAGCGTTATCCTTTTTAGCACCGCAGGTTGTGAAGGATCATTAAACATTGACCTTTCATAAGGTACGACATTGCTCTCAATATCATTTTGTATGTTAATTACATGACGATTGTTGATTTGTAGATGCCTATATAAGACAAAAGGAATTCTTAACATAATCACCAATTGAAACTATTCTAAACTTGAAAAATAATTGAAAATTGGTGAAATGCAAGAATAAGGGCATTTAAAAACAAACAAAAGAAAATCACAAAACTAATATAATCAAACCAACTGGTTAAGATAAGAATTTTTTATACACTACAAAATCTGATTGTATATATGATGTGTTTACGACGGTTATGTGATAGTACGAACAAATAACCATATATTTGTCCGTATCTTTCCTTTACTTCTTGTTTGTTCCGTTATTTTATAAAGTCATTTGATGTTTTCTTTGTCCATTTCAGGTTAAAAATGTGTATTACATGATAAGAAGTGGTCCGAAGAAGTTTCGGGTGAGTTCCAGTTGATCGAGGGAAAAAACGAGCAAGAATCGAGTAAAATGCAAAGTTGATTCGCCCAAGCAAGTGCACGAATCAACTCAGGCTGCCCGGATCAACTATAACTCCAGGATATTTCGTCAGTTGACAACATTGACCGAGTCAAATGAAGGTCGGGGAGAATCAAAATTGATTCATTGATTCGACCAACTTCGTAACCCACGGATACTTTGATTCGACCAACCCTGGTCGAATCACTTTTTGTGCAGCACAAATCAAATTTGATTTGGACGCGACGGGTCAATCGGTAAAATTTCAAGGGTATAAATATAAAAAGATGGAAATCAATCAGTGTGTGCCTCTCCCAGAAAAAAACCCTAGACCAGAGAACATAGCAGAGTTATAGACTTGTCGAGATTTGGGAGAAGACACCAACAGTTGAAGATTCTACAACATCAAACTACTCTATTCCTACTACTCTATTACTTTACTTTTCATTGTTCAACAATTTCCTTTACAAACTTTTTCTTTTGTATCAAGCTTACCATGATTTAGTAGTCGCATAAAAGTAGGGATCCTTATGCATCCCTTAGGTTAGATTGTAACGCAAAACATGCATGTTGTCAATATGAATGAAGTTTGATTGAAAATTCACATGCTTTATCTTCATGTTAATTTTATGTGCACTGTGACGAAACTCATGAATGTGTATGAATTAATAAAACATCTAAGGATGAATGAGAATTGAACTTAGGATGTTTAGAAGATCGAGCATGTTTATCTTAGATAGCGTTTGTGCGCGAGAGTGACATTCGCACTTTATTAGGCTAAGATGAGGGTTATCAATCCATCTCTCTCTGAGTTCTTCAATTTCAGACCTTGCTCTCCCTTGATCAATGCCCGCCTGCCACTATCAAGAAGAGTCACTCAGCTCTTAAACACTCTGCAACAGCACCTATCCGCAACTGTTCTTCGAAGCAACTGATTGATCCTTCAACGAGCTGCTCTCCAATTGAGTTTGGCAGATCAATGCTATATCAAACTCAGCGAGTTCTGATCCCCTCTGTGCTCAACACCACTTAACAAAACTTCCTCGTAGTCTTTGCTCTTCTACCGTGCGTACAGGGTGTTGTAGAAACTTCTAGTACCAATTTGCTATAGTTTGTTGTTATTTTGTCATTCCTCAGTTTGTGATCCAGCTGCAAATCTTCAGGGATAGTTGTAGCAGTTTCTTGTGCAGTTTTGTCAAGGATGTCATACCTCAACAATCTCCCCCTTGGCACTTTGACAAAACCCAAGGACTCTTTTGATCTCAAGCTATCCAAGGTTATCTTCATACTCCTTCTATGGCAGCTTTGTTAGTTTCTTCACACAATATGTTTCGAACGCTTGATGAAGACTTTTGATCAACTGGTAAACTCCCTAACTTGTTGGGATGCCGGCAGCAATCAATCCGGACGCTCTCTGTGTGGCTCCATGTTGATCAGCTACTCTGCTATAGCTTTGAGTCTTCATGGTATGCTATAGCATCTTCTGGTAGTTGGCTTCAGACAGCTTGCTTCAGCTTCTGTTGCCAAAAGAAGTTATAGTATCTTCTTTATCTTGTTTTGTCAGTCTGCAGAATATTCTTTAGCCTCTGACTCCACGGGATGCTGTAGCATCTTCTTGCGCATATTTTGTCAAGGATGCCATTCCTCAACACGAACTTCCCACTTCGGCCATTCCTCAACTACCGCCTCCGCCGACTATGCCGCCTTCAGAAGGGAGACACGACTTTGTTTCCGCAATGGTCGAAGGCGAGGATGATGAGACTAATGGCTTAGAAGTGAGCGGGAGTGAAAGTAATGAAGAAAGCGGGAGTTCAGCGAGAGCAGAAGTGGAGATAATAAGGAGGGGGAAGAAGAAGAAGCCGAGGGGGAAGCTGACCAGCCGCAACCGAAGCGGTTGTGTACAAGATAGACGACTCGGACGAGAACCGCAAAAAACATAGAAATGATGTTTAGATTTCGTCTTCGTATGTCATGACTTGTACTGGTATTTTGTTATGTAATTTGCTTGACTTGTCGATTTGTAAATTTATGTTATTCGACGCAATCTTTTGAATGACAAATGGTTTTCGAACTTGTGCATTTTACTTGGCATTTTCCCTTAGAAAACTAACTCGACCAAAGGCTGGTCGAATCAAAATTTTCTCTCCACTAATCTAGACTGATAAGACCAAGGCGTAAGGCCCATTTCACACTGATAGTTTTATTCGACCGGAGGTTGTTCGAATCACATTTTGTGCACCCCGAATCAAAGTTGATTTGGGCAATTTTGCGTCGGAATTATTTTTGATTGACTTTGGGAATTATGCGACTTTTGGCACATTTGTTCGAAACTTTTTTCAAGCATTATAGTACACTAGTCAATGACTTTTGATTTGCATGAGCATATCTACTCATTGTATAAATTGTCGCGCATTTGTTTTCCAATTTCTCGCCAAGCTATATATTTCGCATTATTATACATGTAATAGCTAACTTGTTAAATTTGTAAATTCAGGTGTTGCGCTAGCCTTTTTCTTGAGTTTCAGACTTGCCGCAACAGATTAGAGCATCATTCACGGACATTGGCGGATCCACATTTGGCTACCTTCACACGAGAGAAGTTTCTTCGAAACTTTCTCTTTAATCCTTGTACTTCACATTGCTTAGGGATTACGCAAATTTTTAAGTGTGGGGTGTTTGGTTTGCGCTTGTGCTTGTGCTTTTATTTGCTTAACAAAATGATTCTACGCTACATGTTTATTTTGCACGCATTATACTCGCATGATTGCTGTCATCCTAGCTTTAAGTATTGATCATACGAAGTAACGTTTGCTATGCGATTAAGTAGTATCATTTAAAAGTATTTTTGGATTGAGTTGTGCTTTGAATTCATGAATCGTATCTTTAAGTTGATTGAAATTCTTTGTGATGATTTTATTCACATGATTCGGTGTTTTGTTTAGCTTAGTTCAATTTATTTTTAAGCTCTTTCCATGCATGAAAAGCGAAGTTAAATTTAGCGAACACAAAAATAAATAGTTTTCATATAAAAACCTCGTACTTGTTCTTGTTTGCTTTTAGGTAACTTTAACATTCCTATTTAACCTTTGCATTTGTTTACCTCGTGATGATGTAGTATGGCAGTGTTTGACAAAACCAGCACAAGTGAACAAGGAGCAGCTACAGTAGGGGATGCTATAGCAGGAGCTTGTTCAAGTGGCTGCAACATCTGTCCGAGTAGCAGCAGCAACCTGGGCTTGTCTAGAAGGCCTGGCAGCTCTGCGGAGAGCATCAGAAGAATTTCTAAGTTGCTGCCAAGAATATTCCAGTGGGGAATTCCTAGCTTGAGAAGGATGAAATTTCAAGTGTCTCTACTTATGCAGATTTATGAACTAGCAGTTGCTGCAGCACACTCTTGTTCACTTAAATGTAGGCACAGCAGACAATGAATAGGACACAGATTTATTCACCCAGTTCGGCCAATCTGCCTACGTCTGGGGAGGACTATTCTCCAGTCCTCAATCCACTCAACCAAAGGTTCAGATCACACTAGTTACAACGCACGCAACCTATGCTACTTTAACCCCGTGTGGACTACTCAACACAATCAGAACAAGCTCTGATTTGTGCCAGCACACCCTCTACAATATGTCAGTCTAGAATAGCTACAATCCTCTTCAAGAACTCAGCCTATTCTAGTCTACACTACTCAGCAGGGTTGCTGCAGCAACAGCTGTAACACCAGCTGAAGCACTCTGTCCGCGTCGCTCCAGGGCCTCCTGCCGAGCCGATCGAACCACTCCAAGAGCGCTGCACACTCTGAGTAACTCCCCCTCACTCAGTGACCACCTGCCACTAGTGAGTTCTTCCGCACGAACCTCGACCGAGCCTTCCACCCGTCAGCTCTCCCGCGGCTGCCTTTGATCAACCAACAAGCTCCACAGCTCTAAATTGGCTTCCAGATCAAAGCACGAATCAGTCTCTGCAAGACCTGACTCTCTTCTGCAATACGCACCACAGCTCTGCGCTCAACGCTCTACCCGTGTATGTTGATCGAAGAACAACTTCCGTAGCACACCCAGAAAAAAATCCTCTCTCTGAATTTCGTGTCTACTCTCGTGTATCACTCAGCTTCGATCAGCCTCTTCAGCCCTCGAACCTTCTGCTTAAATACCCTCACCACTTTAAGCAATTTCCAGGTTTAGGCCATAATCCCACAAGATCAATTATCTCCTAAAATCTAGGAGATTAGATTTGATTAATATCTTCAATGCCAATCTGCTTTTCGGACAAGTGAACCGTGCTGGAAAAAAGCTTAGCAGCATTTTAGAAAACCTCCTAAGAGCAAGAACACAAACTGTCATACCTTCAAGACGCACCCAGCACAAACTGTTACTCGGACAGATGAACCAGCATTTGAACCAGCACCTGCTGCAGCACCCCTGCTGTATCTGTTGCTAGCTGTTCTGCTTGATTGCTTGAGCTGCAGCAGCTCCTTGTTCACAAATGACATATGTTGGTTTTGGCAAAACTGCCACACTTGCATTATCAAAGGAGATTTGTTTTGGAGATCAAATCAAATCTAATCTCCTAAATTTTAGGAGATAATTGGTCTTTTTTGGGACATTGCTTAATCCTGGTTTTGCTTAAAGCTGGTGCTGCTTTTTAAGTGAGAGGAGTTCAGAGCAGAGAGGTGGATCGAAGCTGAGGAATACACGAGTGCATACACAAAAATCAGAGAGGGCAATTTTGGTGTGCGACGGACGAGTTCTTCGATCATCACCCGAGAGCAGAGCGTGAGCGCAGAGCTGTGGTGACAGAAGCAGAAGGTGATCAGGACTTGCGTAGTCTGATCCGAGCTTGATCTGGAAGCCAATTCAGAGCAGTGGTGCTTGTTGGTTGATCAAGGGCAGCCGCAGAAGAACTGACAGGTGTGTGGCTCGGTCGAGTGTCTAAGCGGCAGTTCTCGCTAGTGGCAGGAGGTCACTGAGTGAGGGGGAGTATTCCAGAGTGTGCAGCGCTCCGGATCACTCTCGTTCAATCAGCTCGGCAGAAGGCCTTGGAGCGATGCAGACAATTGTGCATCAGCTGTGTGTTACAACAGTTGCTGCAGCAACCCTGCAAAGTGAGTGTAGTTTAGAATAGGCTGAGTTTCGGGGAGATAGTAGCTATTCTAGATTGACATTTGTAGAGGGTGTGCAGACACAAGTCAGAGCCTGTTCTGATTGTGTTGAGTGATCCACACAAGGTTGAGTAGCATAGGTTGCGTGGAGTTGTAACCGAGTGTACTTGGAGACCTTTGTGTTTAGTGGATTGAGGACTGGAGAATAGTCCTCCCCAGACGTAGGCAGTTGGCCGAACTGGGTGAACAAACTTCTGTCTTGTTCATTATTTGCTGAGACAATTTCCTAGTGAACAAGAGTGTGCTGCAGCAACTGCTTGTTCACAAATCTGTCTAACTAAGACACTGCGAATTTCACCTCGCATTTCATGCTCCATTATATCTCACTAGGCACATTGTCAAGTATTAAGTAGGGGTCAAATAAAGTATTTGAGAAGAGAGAAGAAAAATAAAGAAAAAGCGCAAAAGAAAACAAAATGTCCAAAGAAAAGTTTTATAAATGCCGAATGTTAGGAAGGTAAGTTCTCCCTTGAAAGCATTTGTATAAACACAAAAAAATTAAACTCGCTTAATTCTTGACTTTATGCCTGAATGCTGTGGTTGTTGTGGTAGTATAAATACTAGTCCAATCACGGTGTTCAAACAATATTTATTATCCGAGTGACCTCGAGCCGAACTCAAAAGAAAAGCCTAGATTAGTCTAAAGCTAGCTAGTAATGCCTAATGCAAGTCTACTAAATAAAAGGGGGTTTTTCCTCTAAGTGGGGTATCTCTAGTGAATACTAAAGACAAGTTCAAATTTATGAAGAAGTAAAGTAAGAAAGAAAGCGTAGTCGGAATCCTACTTCACCCCTAGGTCATGCGATTAGCAACACAAAACTTATCTAAATCATGAGTAAATTCGAGTGATGGTTCTAGGCTAAGGTATTGACGTTGGCGTTTTAGGCAAGCAAAATGAAGTGCTATTCTAGTCACGCAAATATCAAACAATATTTATAACCAAGTGACCTCGGATCGAACCCAAGGGAAAAGCTTAGACTAATTGACAACTAATCAATGCTACTAATGTAAGTCTACGGTTTTTGGGGGGGGGGGGGATATGTCCTCCTATAGAGGTATCTCTAGCAAGCACTAAAGATAAATGATATTCTTGAGTTCTACTTAATGAATAAAAAGGGGTGACTAGGGATTCAACTTCTCTCCTAGGATATGAGGAAATGAAATAACTCACTAATACATGCATGAACTACATTTGGTTGATAAAAGCAAGGCTAATGCATCATCCACTCTAGGTTCAACTCTCGCTCCTTCCCTAGAATGGAGAGGATACATAAATGACAAGGTTCTCAAACTCTCATTCTATTGAACCATGTAGAATATGAGTCCCATAACCGCACCCTCTCGGTCTATTGGCCGGTTACTCAAATCCGCTCAAAACTTAGCCTAATGTCAAGAATGCATGTCGCTCTCACGCACAAACACTCCATCTATGATCATACGATAGCTATGAAACATCCTAAGTTCAACTCTCGCTCCTTCCTTAGGGGTTCTAACCAAGCATACTCACTTAAGCATTTCGTCAAACACTTGGTGTGCATACAATGAATACATAGCTAGGGCACAATAAGATCAAACCAAACTTCATTCAATGCAACAACAATAGTGTTCTACATCATATCCAATCCTAGGGGATCCATTTAATCCCCAACCACAAAAGTAACTACTCACTCATAATGAGTGTGTACAAAAACATGACAACTAAAGGAAGCATAAATGTAAATACAAAGCTAGGGTTTAGGAGAGGATGATGTAGAATCTTCAATCCAAGCTTCAATCTTCCATCAAGCTTGATCTTCCTTGAGTTTTGTCGTCTAGGGTTGAGAGAAAAAGCAAGCTCTTTTCTTCACTTCTATCTCCTTCTATTTATACTCTTTGAAGTTTCCCACAAAATGACCGAAGTGACCGAATCACTTGATTCGGTCACTGTCCATGTGATTCGCTCGAACCTTTTGTTCAGTGCAGTTTTGAGTTTGGGCGAATCAATTATCCTGGCCGAATCACTTTTGATTCGGTCAAATGTCTTTGTTTTGATACGGTCAAACGCCTTGTGGAGCTAAACTGATTCGGGCACCTCTGGGCGAATCACCTCTGATTCGGCCGAATCAGCTGTTCAGTAGCTTCTTGACTGGGCGAATCACTTCTCTTGGCCGAATCACCATTGATTCGGTCACACCCATTATGTGATTCGGTCAAACCTTCAGGACTTCCCCGGATCAGGTCAATTCGTGCAGCTGAGGGTGATTCGGTCAAGCTGGTGGGCGAATCACTAGTGATTCGGCCGAATCACTTCTGCAGTTTGCTCAGCTTTGCTTCTTTTGATCTCCATCGACCGGAATTCGTCTAGATTCCCTTCGGGCCACTTCGTATCGTGAGATATATAATTTTAACCTGAAATGGATGAAGAAATCATCAAATGGCTTTAAAGAATTGCGGAACAAACAAGAAGTAAGGGAAAAATGTGGACAAATATAAGGTTATTTGCCCGCTCATCAGGTATCACACATTCTAAATGCAACTCTCGCTCCTTCTCTAGAATGGGAATAATACCTAAATAGTACGGGTTTCAAACTCTCGCTCTATTGAACCGCGTAGGACTAAAGTCTCCTAATCTCAACCTTTCGGTCTATTGATAGTTAACTAAAGTCGCTCAATACTTAGCCTAGTGGAATGAGTAAGTCACTCTCGCGCACACACGCAACCTAAAATAATCATGCTTGATCTTCTAAACAACCCAAGTTCAACTCTCATTTCATTTCTAGGTGTTTTATCAATTCATACTCACTTAGGTATTTCGTCAAACACTTGGTGTGCACAAAATTGATATGAAGAACAAGCAAGAGAATTTTCAACCAAACTTCATTCATATAGATAAAAAGACAAGTCTTGCATTACAATCAAACCTAAGGGATCCATAAGGATCCCAACTACAATGAGACTACTCACTTATGGTGAGTTTGAAACAAAACATGATATTCAAATTGAAATTGTTCACCACTTGGATGCAAAAGAGTAGTGGATGAGTAGAGGGTTGATGTAGGATCTCTAATTGCGTGTCTCTTCCTTCAATCCTTGACAATTCTCCAACTTCTCCAAGAGCAAATCGCTTAGGGTTTCGAATTCTGGAAGAGAGCCCTTCTAATTTTACATCTCATTCTATTTATACCCTTTGAAAATTTCCAAATTTTACCCGCAGTGCCCGAATCACTTGATTAAGGCAAGGCTTAAAGAAACTGATTTGGATAGGGTGTCCGAATCATTTACTCATAGCTGTTTCGAGCTGGCCGAATCACTTTTTGATTCGGTCAATCCTTATTTGATTCGTTCAAGATCCTTGTAGAGCTAAACTGATTCGGGCACCTGGGCGAATCACTTTCTGATTCGGCCGTATCATATACTCAGTGGGGTTTCTGATTGGGCTAATCGATTTCTCTTGGCCGAATCACTCTCTGATTCGGTCAAACTCCATTTCATTCGGTCAACCTCTTTGTAGAGCTGAAGTGATTCGGACATCTCGCTCCTCCCTTGGCCGAATCACTTTCTGATCGGTCAACCTTACATGTGATTCGGTCAATCCACTCAAGTTCTCCACGAGTTAGTTTGATTCGTGCAGCTGAGGATGATTCGGCCATGCTGGTGGGCCAATCACTTTGTGATTTGGCCGAATCACTTTTGCAGTTTGCTCAATCTTGCTGTTTTTGATCTCGACCGACCGGAATTCATCCAGATTTTCTTCGGGCCACTTTATATTGTGTAATACATATTTAAACTTGAAATGGGAAATGAAAACATCAAATGACTTTATAAAATAGCGGAACAAACAAGAGGTAAGGGAAAATTTATGGACAAATATAAGGTCATTTGTCCGCTAATCAATGCCTTTTCCGCAAGTTCTTCCGCATGATTGTGAGTAAGGCCTTTGCATTTCGCTTTTCGGAAACGTCTAAGGTATGACCCTCGTAATTTATTACTTAAGCATCAAGATTTGTACGAGTAAAATTTAAAATTGTTAATGTCGAAAGTCCTCTTCTTTTATGGATTATGATGTATAGTCTAAAACTTGAGAATGAGTTTGTTGCCATGAGCTTATGAACTTGCCCTTAGCAAGCATATGTGATTGACTAGACAAAAGTTTTGTGTAAGCGACGCTTTCCTTCATGCTACTTGTACAGGAAACTGAGCGATAGTTTGAGTTTGACGAATGCTAGTTTTGATATTGATTCTATGAATATTTGTTGTCGCAATAAATTGAATGATTCTTAGAGTTTGCGTGAAGTGAATGATTTGCACAGCTCTATTATTATGTTGGTTGATAAAGAATTACTTGCTTAGCAAACTATATTTGGATTTTGAACTCTTATGGATGATTGCGAGTAGGATTTGTGAGTATTCCTATTCTGAAAACTCTCACGAGACTAAACTCGTCCAATAGGGTAACCTATGGGTTTAACGGCTTGATACATACGCTAAATGCATCTGTGATTCCTACGAAAGTGAGTTAGGAGTAGATTAGTCTTTATTTAGTTATTTTATGTTATGTTACATGAGTAGGAAATCGATGTGTTTTGTATGCATAAGATTTGCTAGACACTTTGATATTGTCATATATGATTTATCATCTTACTCTCCGCATGACTTGTGCATATACTTAAGTGTGGGGTGTTTTGATATTTGTTCGTATTTTTCCTTTTCTTCTTGTTTTTTACGTTATTTTATAAAGTCGTTTAATGTTTTCTTTGTCCGTTTTAGGTTTAAAATGTGTATTACATGATATAAAGAAGTTTCGGGTGAATCCCAGTTGATCGAGAGAAAAAACGAGCGGGACTCGAGCAAAATGCAAAGTTGATTTGCCCAAGCAAGTGCACGAATAAAAAGTGATTAGACCAACTCTGGTCGAATCAACTCATGCTGCATGGATCAACTTTAATTCGAGGAGATTTCGTCCTTTGACCAGTGTTGACCGAATCAAATGAAGGCCATGGCGAATCAACAAAATTTATTCGACCACGTTTGTAAACCACTGGTACTTTGATTGACCAACCCTGGTCGAAGCACTTTTTGTGTAGCACGAATCAAATTTTATTCGGGTACGACAGGTCAACCGGTAAAATTTCAAGGGTATAATAGAAAAAATTGGAAAAAATTAGTGAGTGCCTCTCCTGAAAAAAAAAAACCCTACGCCAGAGAACATAACAGACTTAGAGACTTGTTGAGATTCGGGAGAAGACACCTACAGTTGAAGATTCTACAACATCATTCTACTCAATTCCTACTACTCTATTACTTTACTTTTCATTGTTGAACAATTTCCTTTAAGTGACTATGGATCCCTTAGGTTAGATTGAATCAAGCTCACCATAATTTCCATTAAGCTCACAATTTCTTTTCATAGCAAACCATGTTTTGTATCAAGCTCACCATAAGTGACTAGTCGCATAGTAGTAGGGATCCTTATGGATCCCTTAGGTTAGATTGAAACGAAAAAACATGCATGTGATCAATATGAATGAAGTTTGATTGAAAATTCACATGTTTTATCTTCATGTTAATTTTATGCGCACCAAGTGTTTGACGAAACGCATGAATGTGTTTGAATTAATAAACACTTAAGGATGAATGACAATTGAACTTAGGAGGTTTAGACGATCGAGCATGTTTATCTTAGATAGCGTTTGTGCGCGAGAGTGAAATTATCTTAGTATTTGATAGAAGCAAGTTACGTTATCCATGCAATAAGTGTAAGAATATTTTATTTTAGAAAATTAAGGCTGTTGAAAATCATTTATTATTATTATTATACATGGAAAGGCAATAGCAGAAGTGACATATACCGGATGCATTGAGAAGCATAGTTTTAAATCCTTATGAACTGCATGTACGACCACCCTTTGATGCAATTGATAGCAGATTTCAGAATATGGTAAGTGATATAGCTAGGCCGAGGAATGGTTCCCATCAGTTATATGTTTAATGAAGCAACATCCGAGGGTATAATATGTTTAAATCAAGATGCAAACCTATATTTGAAGGTTGTCACTGAGACAAATTTATCTATTGCCAGGAAATTGCTTCAAACCAAGTATGATTGGTGGCTTACTACGTTTTGTCAAACAAAGAAACTATAGTGGATGGTTGTATGATCTACTATGGGGAGGATGAGACTTTGTTAAATTTTCATTTTTATTGAGAACCAATATACAAAAAATGTCACGCACATCATAAAGTTCCAATTAAAAGACGAATGCAAGATCTCAAATGTTCTACTTTCCTATCATACCTTGTCTTCATGTGACCGATAAACAAAAAAGAAACAGATTCTTTTGATGAAGTGTAATAGTACTTTAAGTTTGTTTAAAAATTATTTAATTTATAAAGATTGAAGTTCTGCTGCGTTGCTGATGCGGAGTTATAGCTTCTGCTTAAACACTCCCTGTATCTTTCTAAGGAATTACTCTACTGACAGAATAAAAAAGACACAATAATTGTTCACCTAGTTCAGCAACTTGCCTACGTTTGGGGAGGATGCTCTGATCCTCAAGATTCCACTATCTCAAATCGAAGTACAAGGACTCACACCTCTACTAATCTCCTAGACTAGCTAGCAATCTGAACTCACGGATTCTCTTCGTGCTGCATACACACTATGTAATAAATAGCTACGGACTTGACATATAGACCTAGCCTATTCTGTTACAATGTGTAACTCACGGAATGCTTCAGCATACTCTTCACCAGAGTTGCTGTCTCTTCAGTCCATGACACTCCATGCTCTCCAGCCAAGTAGTCTGACACTCTCAGTTCTTCCAATTAAGTCTTAGCTCCCCCTGAGTCAATGACTCCCTCCGTCACTATTGGGAAGCTTCAACCACTCCTTCGCAGCCCACGACAATGCCTGTCTGCGGCTGATCACCGAGCTCCTGACCGTTCCTTCAACGAGCAGCGCTCCAGTTGAACTCCGAACAAGTCCATAATCAAACTCCACGAGTTCTGATTCCCTTGCACTGTCGACTGTCATTAGGAGGGACCATTCTGATATGACAGCCCTCCATGCTCTTTCATCAATGGCTTTGATGAAAGCCTTCATTCGAGCCTTCCAGTATCCATAGTTAACTCCCTCGAGCAATGGGGGTCGGCTAGTGATTTGTCTTTCTTTCACAGTGGCCATACATATCAGCAATACTCTGCCATATCATACTCTATATGTTAAGTGAACGCCTCTGATATCAATTGAAATTCTGCTACGTTGCTGATGCTGAGTTATAGCTTCTGCACTCTTTGTATCTTTCTGCAAAATTACCCTACTGACAGAATAAGAAAGACATAGTATTTGTTCACCCAGTTCGGCAACTTGCCTATGTCTAGGGAGGATGCTCCAATCCTCAAGATTCCACTATCTCAGTTCGAATTACAAGGACTCACACCTCTACTTCTCACCAAGCCAAAATCTAATGCCTAGTCTAATCTCCTAGACTAGCTAGCAATATGAACTCATAGATTCTCTTCGTGCTGCCTACACACTCTCGGTAATAAATAGCTACAGACCTGACATACAGACCTAGCCTATTCTATTAAAATGTATAAATCACGGAATGCTTCAGCACATTCTTCACCAGCCAATGCTTCAGCACAATGTCTCTTGAGTCCTCGACACTCCATGCTCTCTAGCCAAATAGTCGGACACTCTAAGTTCTTCCAACTCAGTCTTAGCTCCACCTCAATCAATGACTCCCTCCGTCACTATTGGGAAGCCTTGAACACTGCCTCGCAGCTCGCGATAGTCTCTGTCCACGGCTGATTACCGAGCTCCGACTGTCCCTTCAACGAGCAGCGCTCTAGTTGAACTCAGAACCAATCTAGAATCAAACTCCACGAGTTCTGATTCCCTCAGCACCACTCACATCTTCAACTCAATATATAGAACCCTACTACCATAAATTTAAATCTATGAACTCTCTTTGTGCGCTCGAGTTGCTCTCTTTGATTATGTTCTCTCCTTCTGTGCTATTGCCCCGCCTTCCTTTTTAAGCACACCAAAAACACCAAGGATCATTATCAGAATCTTCTTCTAAATTCTAGCAAGTTTGTTGAAGATTCCGTTGCCAAATTTGAACTCTTAGATCTTTATCTTTTTAGACCCCGTACTGGCGATTGATGTGCTCTTGATGACGTTTGCATACCTCTCTGAGCTTCCCAAATGCCATCCGGATCATGCCGGAGCCTCACTGTGCAACGCCAGAATTCTACTCTAGCTCTGGATCATTACGGAGTGCTGAAGCAGACTCTGTCTCTTCAAAGCTGTCTCTCGCCCAGTCTTCAAATAGTGTCTCAGCTTCAGATCTTCAAGGATTGCTGAAGCAGACTCTGGCTCTTTGTTGTTGTTTTTTTGTTAGTCTTCAGATTGGGTTGCAGCCATCGAACTCCAGGGAGTGCTTCAGCTTGAGCAATTTTGTCAAGGATGTCATATCATCAATAAAGATTATATTAAAAATGATTAAGTATTTAAGATTATTTTAAGAATAATTTAGTTTTTTAGGATACGACGGGTATGCGATGATGACCCTAATTGTATACAATGAGATTATGATGGTTTTACGATGAATGACATCAATTGTAAACGACGGTTTTACGACGATGACCTCAACTATATCGTAAAGTTTTCGACGGTTATGCAAAGACCAAATCAATTGTATACGAAGGTTTTATGAAGGTTTTGATAACCCCAATTTTATACGATGGTTTTATTATGAGGACTTCAACTGCATACGATGGTTATGTGACAATAATGTTATCCGTCGCATATCTGCGCGAATAAAGAACACAATTTCTTTTCTTTTTTTCTTTCTTCCTTTCCTTCTCTCTTCTCCGCGCGATTCCACTACCTCGCCTCGTCTCAGTGCAACTGCGCCGCCTCTGCTCGTCCTCTTCCCTAGACTCGACAGTCCTCTTCCCTCGGCAGATAACAAAACTCCTCCACTTGGCATCTCAATTTTTTGAGAGATGGATTATATTTTTATGTCAATTTCGGGTCTTAGATGTTAATTTGGGGTTGGTTGTTAATGTTAATTTAGGGTTTTGGGGTAAATTTGATGTTGATTATGTTAATTTTCATTTGTAGAGTTAATTTGATGTCAAAATTAGAGTTTGGATTGGAGTTGTATTTGAGACGGTTTTTTTATTTTTGTCTAATGTAATTATACAAATTTATATTTGAGTTTTATATATTGGACTTGTATTTGATAACAATATGGTGTTCCTAAGCCTCCAACATCCGGTGGAAGAGATGATAACAATAACGCCCAAGACTAGACAACTATTCATGATCCAGGTGTTGATGGCGCTGATCTCATATGTAATCGTAAATATTCAAATTTGGTTTCATTCTCTATATTTTGGATTTGAATTATCTTTTTATTAAAATACAATTTTTACTTTTTAATAATTTAAAAAATAATTATAAATTTACTTTTTACTAGTTTTGTGAATATGACAAAACCGTCGAATGAGCATCTCATAATCGTCGCATTTTATTACCAAAAATTTCATCACAAAACCGTCGTAAAATGTCAAATTAAGATTTTTTTTAATTGTCGAAAATCTATCGTACCGCTGTAGTATTTACGATGCTTGAAGAAAATATGAATTTTCCGTATTACCATTGAAAATGAAATCTGTGTTGTGGCGAAAAATCATCGTATAATCATCAAGGAATAAGTGACAGTTATACGATGGTTATATGATGAAAATACATCGGAAATAATATTGTCGTATTTACGTCGTATATCGTCATATTTCCTACATAAAAAACATCGAAAATCGCGGCATATTAATTCTAAATTTGTGGTGATAGATTGTTCAAAAACTAGCAAAAACGAGTCAATAAATTTTGATATTTTATCATGTCCATATATTTATAAGAAAAAATAAATATTTATCAAAAACATGGAACACGTTGAAATTCTGATGCGTTGTTGATGCGGAGTTATAGCTTTTTCTTAAGAAAGACACAGAGTTTGTTCACCCAATTCGGAAACTTGCCTACGTTTGGGGAGGAGGCTCTGATCCTCAAGATTCCACTATCTCAGTTCGAAGTACAAGGACTCACACCTCTACTTCTCACTTAGCTGAAATCTAATGCTTAGTCTAATCTTCTAGACTAGCTAGCAGTCTGATCCTACAGAGCCTCTTCATGCAACCTACACACTATCAGTAATAAATAGCTACAGCTCTGACTCTTAGACTTAGCCTATTATATTACAATATGTTGCTCATTTAATGCTTCAGCACTCTCTTCACGAGAGTTGTTATATCCTTAGTCGATGACACTCCAAGCTCTACCGTCAAGTAGTCGGACTCTCTGAGTTCTCCCGTCAACAGGCAGCGCTCCAGTTGAACTCCGGACCAATCCTGAATCAAACTCCACGAGTTCTGATTCCTTATGCACACAACATCAGTCTTCAATTCAATGTATAAACTCTGTTACCGTGGTTGATCTCTGTATTTTTGCTTCGTGCTCTCAGTGTTTGCTCTTTGATCGTGTATTCTGTGCTGCGTCCCTGCCTTCCTTTTCAAGCGCACCAGCACACCAAAAATGCCAAGGATCATTATCAAAATCTTCTCTTAGATTCTACCAAGTTTGTTGAAGATTCCATTGCAAAAGTTAGATTCTTGGATCTTTATCATCTTTGAGCACGTGCTGGCGTTAGCTGAGCTTTTGATTACGTTGCATACCTCTCTAATCTTCCCGATGCCAGCCGGATCATGCCGGAGCCTCACTGTGCAACGCCAGGTTAAACGGGCAATCTGCTCTAGCTCTGGATCATCACAGAGTGCTGAAGCAGACTCTGTCTCTTCATAGCTATATCTCGCCCATTCTTCAGAAAGTGTCTCAGTTTCAAATCTTCAGTGATTGCTGAAGCAGACTCTGGTTCTTTGTTGTTGTTTTTTTATGAGTCTTTAGATTGTGCTCCAGCCACCAATCTTCAGGGAGTGCTTCATGAGTCTCTTGAGCAGTTTTATCAAGGATGCCATATCCTCAGCAATCTCCCCCTTGGCATTTTGACAAAATTAAAACACAACTACAGCTAGACTACTGATCCAGATACTCTGGTAAAAAATCGAGCTACACTAGATAACTACACTGTATTACATTTGAGTTTAAAATCCCTCAAGTGTGCTAAATACCAAAAGTAATGAAAGTTTTACGAGCAAGGCAAGTAAGTGTCTAAGCTTATACAACCTTCTCCCCCTTTTTGGCACAAATGATAGGGGCTGCTATAGTACAATTCATTCAGGAACTACACATTGATGATGCAAGTATGGCAGGTTTGACAAAACCAACATATGTGAACAAGGAGCTGCTGCAGCTCAAACAAACAAGCAGTAGCAGATACAGCAGGGGATGCTGCAGCAGGTGCTGGTTCAAGTGCTGTATCAACTGTCCGAGTAGCAGTTATGTACTTGGTGAGCTTTGAAGGTATGGCAGTTGTGTTCTTGCTCTTAGAAGAATTTCTAAAATGCTGTTGAGCATATTCCAGCAAGGTTTACTGGTCAGAGGAAGGAGATTTGCATTGAAGATATTAATCAAATCTAATCTCCTAGATTTTAGGAGATAATTGATCTTGTGGGTCAATGGCCTAAACCTGGAAACTGCTTAAAGTGGTGTGGGTATTTAAGCAGAAGGTGTTAGGGCTGAAGATGCTGATCGAAGCTGAGTGATACACGAGAGTAGACACAGATTTCAGAGTGAGGATTTTTTGGTGCTACGGACGTTGTTCTTCGATCAAACACGCACGGGCAGAGCGTTGAGCGCATAGCTGTGGTGAGCATTGCAGAAGAGAATCAGGTCTTGCAGAGACTGATTTGTGCATTGATCTGGAAGCCAATTCAGAGCTGTGGAGCTTGTTGGTTGATCAAAGGCAGCCGCGGAAGAACTGACGGGTGGAAGGCTCGGTCGAGGTTCGTGCGGAAGAACTCACTAGTGGCAGGTGGTCACTGAGTGAGGGGGAGTTACTCAGAGTGTGCAGCGCTCTTGGAGAGGTTCGATCGGCTCGGCAGAAGGCCTTGGAGCGACGCGGACATTGTGCTTCAGCTGTGTGTTACAGCTGTTGCTGCAGCAACTCTGCTGAGTAGTGTAGTATAGAATAGGCTAAGTTCTTTGAGAGGATTGTAGCTATTCTAGACTGACATACTGTAGAGGGTGTGCTGACACAAATCAGAGTTTGTTCTGATTGTGTTGTGTGATCCACACGGGGTTAAAGTAGCATAGGTTGCGTGCGTTGTAACCGAGTGTGCTTGGGACCTTTGGTTGAGTGGATTGAGGACTGGAGAATAGTCCTCCCCAGACGTAGGCAGTTTGGCCGAACTGGGTGAACAAACCTGTGCCTTTGTTCATTGCTTGCTGAGATTATTTCTTGTGAACAAGAGTGTGCTGCAGCAACTGCTAGTTCACAAATCTGTCTAAGTGAGACGCTGTGAAATTTCAATTGGTATCAGAGCAGGAACTCGACACACAGAGTTAAAAGATCCTACAGTGTCTCTGAAAAAGCCAAGACAATGAAGGAAGGACAGAGCACAAGCAGACCTCCATTATTGGAAGAGAGCAATTATGGATATTGGAAAGCTAGAATGAAAGCCTTTCTCAGGGCTATCGATGAGAAGACATGGAGAGCTGTTGTGGTTCAGTGGTCTCCTCCAATCACCATGGATGAGCAAGGAGTGATAAGAATAAAACCTGAAGAGCAGTGGACTGCTGAAGAAGGTGCTGCAGCAACTGGTAATTCAAAGGCTCTGAATGTAATTTTTGCTGCAGTCGATGCTAACAATTTCAGGTTGATCTCAAACTGTGACATGGCCAAGCAAGCATGGGAGATTCTGCAAACTGCCCATGAAGGAACTGATAGAGTGAAGCTGTCAAGACTCCAGATAATTGCCACACAATTTGAGAATCTGAGGATGCTGGATGAAGAAACAGTCACTGAGTTTAATGCTAAACTCTGTGATCTTGCAAATGAAGCTCATGCTCTTGGTGAGCCCATCCCTGAAGAAAAGCTTATCAGAAAGGTTCTCAGATCATTGCCCACAAAATTCGACATGAAAGTGACAGCTATTGAAGAAGCGCAAAATGTCAGGTTCATGAGGTTGGAAGAGCTGATGGGGTCTCTCAAACAATTTGAGATGAAACTGGTCAAAGAGGACACCACTTCCAAGGACAAAAATGTTGGATTGAAAGCTAAAGCAGAAATCAAGCAGACAGTTCCAGATGATCAGATGAGCATGCTTGTTAAGAACCTTGGGAAGCTTCTGAAAAACATGGAATCCAGAACTGAGAGAAGCTCTTCCTCGCGAAGACAATTTAGAAGGGGCAGTGAACGAAAGAGGAAAGGGAAAGAACCAGTTCAGGATGAAGATGATAAGAAAGAGATAAAAAAGGGAGTTCAATGCTGGAACTGTGAAGGGTATGGACACATTGAGGCTGATTGTCCAAGCAAACCCCTCAAAAATTCAGAGAAAAAGAACAATAAGTCCATGACAGCAAAATGGAGTGACTCTGATGAAAGTGATGAAGAGAACTGTGTTGTGCTGACAAGTGTTTCAGATGTCAACCTCAGGGAGCCAAAGAAGGTAGAAATTCATTATGGAATTGAAGTCTCTGAAAGTGAGGATGAAGAAGACTCATCTGACAGTCTTGCTGATCTTCTGAGGAAGGTACTGAAACAATGTGAGGCAGTTCTTCAGACTAATCAGGCCGTGACTGACAGAGTCAATCTTTTGGAAGAAGAACGAAGGAAAGGTCTACTCCCATTCGACAATCGAGTTACTATTCTAAAAAGAGAAGATTCAGGGAGACAGATTTCTGCTGGGTCCTCTCCAGCAACAGTCAAGTCAGCTGATCCGCAGAGTAATATCCTGGACGAAATACTGTCTTACCAAAGACTTGGAAAAGGGAAAACAGGGCTTGGATATACTGGCAAAGAAAGCTCTAGAGGGACAGTTTTCATTAAAGCTTCAGCTGTTGAGACAGATGAGAAGAAGAATTCAGATAGCTCCTCAAAATCTCCAGACAAAGTTGGAACCAAACATGTGAACAAGGGGATGCTGCAGCACCGTGCACATCATTTTTCTAAAACAAAACTAAAGACTCAGAATAAACAGAGTACTGGTACAAGTGTTGGGAATCAGAAAATCAACTCTAATTTGAAGCAGCAACGCAGAACCTGCTCAGTTGAAAAAGAAAGAGTAAAATCCAGGAACAACTCTTATTGCATAAAGACTCTGTTTCTTGCTGTTTCTCAGAAAAACAGTTCCTGGAAAGAATCACAGAGAAAGATTGCTAAGACTGTTACACAAGGGCACTGGATTGCAAAAAACAAATGTAACCAGCAGTCGTTACAGATATGGAAACCCAAACATGACAAAGGAAGAGACAGGAGGATGGAAGATCAGAAGAAGAAAAACTCTGGTTTGTCTCAAAAGTGGGTGAAGAAAGCTCCATCAGAACCTCTTGAGGATCCTCCAAGCAATGCTGCAGTCTGAACTGAACAGGTGAACCAGCTCGCATGTGCTATAGCAACCGGATCAAGAATAAGCTTGTTCACATGTGTTGGTTACTAAGGATGGAAAGGGAAATATTTGCACATGGGAGGCACGTGTCTTAACAACTTCAAAAGGAAAAAGAAAATAACGGGTAAATATTTTCTAGGGCAAAGATCAAGAGCAAAAGGGCTTCTCAAAAATCTCTGCCGATCATCCTCTGAGCGCTCCTCAAACCCTCCACATCTCTGCAAAAATGGTGAAGACAAGCGGGTTGAAGAAGAATCTGGCAGCAGACAGGCAGGGCAGGTCTGAGAGAAGGACCAAGGCACGCAACAAAGACCCTGCTCAGCGGTTGGATGTAGTGGTGTGGGAACCAGCTCCTCTTCCTGTGTCGCATAACGAGCCTGTTTCTCCCACAGAAACAACCCAGAAGAGGAGGCGGCTGGTACGTGATGGAGAACCTGTTTCCAGTACTGCTGTGCTGCCAGAAGAGGCTGTGACTGAAGTTGCCTCTGAAGAAGAACAAGCAGCAGAGGCTGCTGTAGCAGCCTCTACAGAAGAGGAGTACAGATCACTCGTCCTGTCCCCAGGCATTATTGGTGAAGGGGTTGAAACAGTTGCTGAGTCCCCTGAACAAGAACCTGCTACAGCACATCCTCCTCCTTCAGACAAGGGAAAAGCCCATATCTTGATCCCAGTCTCCAGCAGTGAAGGAACAACCAGTGAAGAAGAAGAAGAAGGTTCTCTTGGTGGACCTTCTGAGAAAGGACCTCCAGCGGTAGACTTATCTGCTCTCACAGTGGGAGGTACATGGTTCAGAAATAGAAGTGCCTCTCAATCCTGGAGTGCTGTTGAGAGGAAACACATTGTGTATGAGAAGAGACTGGTCCTCGACAAGTACAGATCAGCTGCTATGATTCAGCTTCTGACAGAGGTAAATCTTCTCAAGTCCCTAACCTTTCCTCACCGATTCAATATTATTCTGGTTAGAGAATTTATTGTGAATATGGAGGAGAAATTTGGAGATGAAGGAGCGGCTGAGTATGGGAAAAGCTGGGTACGGGGTAAGTCAGTGGTTATTACCCCTGAAATTATTGATGCATTTCTTGGAATTTCTGAGAATGCAAGAGCTCCCACTGATGTTAAGCCAGAGTTTGTGGCGAAGATTCTGACAGGGGGAGTGTGCCTGTCGTGGGGTGGTCCTAACCTCAATGCTGCTGAGCTTACCTCCAAGTTTGCCCTGCTGTATCATCTGGGCATTCGCAATTGGATCCCTAGCTCTCACAGGGGGAAGGTTAACAAAGACTTTGCTAACCTTCTCTACTCTATTGGGAAGAAGAGGAAGATCAGCCTGGGGAGTGTTATGTTCCCTCAGGTGGCCACTCATGCCGGGAGTGCCTCCTCCAGCAAGCCTATTGTGCTACCCTCCCTCATCTATGGGATCATGGTCTCTCAGCACCCAGAGTTTGGTGAGATTTCTGAAGGTTTATCTGAGGAGCTGCAGGTCTTCACAGTAGATCACAAGCTATTCAAGGGAAAACATGTCGTGGATGTTGCTTATGAGGATCTTCTAATGGTTGGTTCTTCAGCTCCAGCTCCCCTGGAGGATTCTCTTCCCCCTGCTGCATCCATTCAGCCAGCTCTTCGTGCCAGAATTGTGAGCCATCTCAGGTCTGAGCTGCTCATTCTTGATACTGAGGCCAAACGGAGGGATGCCAGGCGTGGCCAGATTAGGAGCCTAATCAGAGACTTGGAGTTCCTGGAGGATGAGGAGCAGGCCCCTTGAGCATCTATGACAAAAAGGGGGAGAAGAAGATTAATACTGCTACTGTTGATGAACATTTCTTCTACTGACCCTGCGTGGTCATTATGCTATGGCCGAGTGTGGCCTTTTATACTTACTCTCTCAAATGTTTTTTTTGGAGTAATTAGTGCTTGTTTTTTTCTTTCGGTTCATCGGAGCGTGCTTTGGTTTTGTCAAAATGCCAAGGGGGAGATTGATGATGCAAGTATGGCAGGTTTGACAAAACCAACATATGTGAACAAGGAGCTGCTGCAGCTCAAACAAACAAGCAGTAGCACATACAGCAGGGGATGCTGCAGCAGGTGCTGGTTCAAGTGCTGTATCAACTGTCCGAGTAGCAGTTATGTACTTGGTGAGCTTTGAAGGTATGGCAGTTGTGTTCTTGCTCTTAGAAGAATTTCTAAAATGCTGTTGAGCATATTCCAGCAAGGTTTACTGGTCAGAGGAAGGAGATTTGCATTGAAGATATTAATCAAATCTAATCTCCTAGATTTTAGGAGATAATTGATCTTGTGGGTCAATGGCCTAAACCTGGAAACTGCTTAAAGTGGTGTGGGTATTTAAGCAGAAGGTGTTAGGGCTGAAGATGCTGATCGAAGCTGAGTGATACACGAGAGTAGACACAGATTTCAGAGTGAGGATTTTTTGGTGCTACGGACGTTGTTCTTCGATCAAACACACACGGGCAGAGCGTTGAGCGCATAGCTGTGGTGAGCATTGCAGAAGAGAATCAGGTCTTGCAGAGACTGATTTGTGCATTGATCTGGAAGCCAATTCAGAGCTGTGGAGCTTGTTGGTTGATCAAAGGCAGCCGCGGAAGAACTGACGGGTGGAAGGCTCGGTCGAGGTTCGTGCGGAAGAACTCACTAGTGGCAGGTGGTCACTGAGTGAGGGGGAGTTACTCAGAGTGTGCAGCGCTCTTGGAGAGGTTCGATCGGCTCGGCAGAAGGCCTTGGAGCGACGCGGACATTGTGCTTCAGCTGTGTGTTACAGCTGTTGCTGCAGCAACTCTGCTGAGTAGTGTAGTATAGAATAGGCTAAGTTCTTTGAGAGGATTGTAGCTATTCTAGACTGACATACTGTAGAGGGTGTGCTGACACAAATCAGAGTTTGTTCTGATTGTGTTGTGTGATCCACACGGGGTTAAAGTAGCATAGGTTGCGTGCGTTGTAACCGAGTGTGCTTGGGACCTTTGGTTGAGTGGATTGAGGACTGGAGAATAGTCCTCCCCAGACGTAGGCAGTTTGGCCGAACTGGGTGAACAAACCTGTGCCTTTGTTCATTGCTTGCTGAGATTATTTCTTGTGAACAAGAGTGTGCTGCAGCAACTGCTAGTTCACAAATCTGTCTTAAGTGAGACGCTGTGAAATTTCACACATAATCCCAGGGCAGCTTTGAGTTCCTCGAACCGAGCTTCGTCCCAAGGTTTTGTGACTACGTCAGCCAACTTCTTCTAAATAGTAACTTGTCCCCTTCATTATGCATCTCCCATTTGCATCAAATACTTGACAGATCTTTTGAATAAATATCACGAAGTGCGTACCATCATACAGCTGGCTTATGCTGTTGGGAGTTGTCTTTAGTCCATCCACGAGCATCACATTCTTTAGCTTAGGCATACCGTGCACTTGTAGTGTTCCATTTCCGAGAGCTTTTACTTTCAGCCCTTTTCCATACCTTTTTCAAAAAAAATCTGTACACGTGTCACCTTCTCCATGCTCGGCTATTTTTGGTGACAATGACCATAAGTTACAGCTCCAAGATTCCAGAGAGTGCTTCAGCACTTTGTTCAGCTGTCTTATATGGATCCAAAATAACTTTTGATGCATGATTCCGTTCCTCAGCTCCTGCTTCAGTGGGGATATTTGGTGGTTGTTTATCAACAGTAGTGTTCTTTTCACCCAGCACATATGACACTTATTCTTCTCAGGTGTTCTTCTCCTTTTTTGCGTCTGTGTAAGGGTATTCCTTACTTCTTTTCTTTATGTGCTTTCTTCTCTGATTATAGACCCTCCAATGCTTCTGAATATTTCCTGCACAGTAACACGATAATCTCGGTTTACCGATCAGCACCTCCAGCCTCATGGCAGTTACCTTCATATCTTGGGCTTCCTCGATGGCAGTTACCTTCATATCAAACTTCGAGGTCAGAGATCTTAGAACTTTTCTTACCAGTTTCTCCTCTTAAATCGGTTCTCCAAGTGTATGTGCCTCGTTTGATATGTCACACAGGCATTAAACTCAGAAATGGTCTCATCCTCCAGCATCTACAAGCTTTCAAATCTTGATGTGATCACTTGCATTCTGAAGACCTTCACCTTTTCTGTTCCCTCATGAGCAGTCTCAAGGATCTCCCATGCTTGTTTGGCCGTGTCACAGTTGAAGATTAACCTGAAATTGTTAGCATCCATAGCAGCAAATATAGCATTCAAAGCTTTAGAATTTCCATATGCCGAGGCTACCTCGTCAACAGTCCACTTGTTTTCAGGTTGCTTATGGGTAACTCTAGCACAGTCATTGAAGTCCCTGAGTTTGTCAACACCATTGAGGATCTAACTTTGATAATGTTTCAGAATGTGTTGCAGAGGATGCGTAGCCACCCCTATCTACTATTGGTTGGCCATGTATTGTTGACAAAAAGGGGAAGTAATGTTACAGGGAGGTGCATAGTGGATTCTTGCCTTGTGAGAGTTGAAGAAGTTTTGCCAAAAAATGCCAAGAGAGAGAGATTGTTAAATCTTGGTGCTCCATGGATATATGGATGGCATGTTTTGGCAAACGGTATAAAACCAACAAGGCTGTAATAGAGGGTGAGATAGTGATAGTTCAGACAGGCGCATGCAAGAAGATCAATCGAGCTCAGCGAATATATTGCATCAGCAAAGAAATATTCTGGAGATATTCCGAAGATATATTCTCTCAGAATCTGCGCTCCGAAGATTAGATCTGAACCTTATTTTGGAAAGCATGATCAAATATTATCATGTTTCCTAAGAAATAAAAGAAGATAATATAATCTATATATGGGGGATCGAAAAACTGCAGAGGTAACGATTATGACCTATCTGATCTGAAAACGAAGAAGAACGGAACCTGTAGATCGATGATCAACATCAGAGATAGACTGAAATTGAAAGAGCAAGAGTTTGATAACTGTGCTCAAGAGAATCGTTGAACAGACTGTGTTATAGTGCTGATATTCTCGGGAAGAGAATTACAGATTTGCGGGAGGCAAATCGAGGTGGAAAGAGAAGGATCTCCGTCTGAGGGAGTCAGACGCACTCATGGTGAATCAACTACATAGTCGTAACCAAGGGAGTTGTGTTACTTAAAGATCTATTGTACTTGATCGTATACGTAGTGAAGTGATTTCCACTTGGGGTCCGAAAACCCCCCCCCCCCCCCCCCCCCACCCGAGTAGGATAACATATCATGTGTCATTTAAATTCCTTCGTACTGTTTCAGTTGCGACTAACAATCATTCAAAAGCGATCTGTTAAAGCTTTGTGAAACATCAAATAAGTGATCTGAAATAGTCCGAGTCGAACAGACATAACTTTCAACATGTACCCAACAAGAAATTCTTTTTCTTTACAAAACAAATCATTTAGACTTTGGAAGGTTTTGACAGAGATCATGCATTATCCTAGTCGCCCCCATGAGGCGACCACATTAACAATTTGGTTATTGAACAAATACTATCGATTCGAATATCTATTATCATAATATATATTCACCAGGATTATTAAACAATGATTAAGCCTACATGTTGTCCAACTTATCCGAGCAACATGTCAGGGAAATACATCCCTACTCCGATGAAGTAGAAATATATCGATTTTCAGGTTCATTACAACCCGCAGTTTAGCATAAAAAAACATTCAAATTATGAATCACTAAGTAATCCGATCCAGCCATTCAAATTTTCATTATGATGGATGAGCTATTCATTGTTGAAGAAATCAGCCACCAAGGAGGCCTATTTCTGAAATCCGATCTGATTTTACCAAATCAATGATAAATTGGTATTCGATTATGCCTCCTAGTTCAAAAAAAAAATCAATCTGTGGCAAAGCGGAAGATGCCGAGCGGAAGAAGAGGCTACAACAAACTACAATGAAGACTAAAATTGGCACTGCATTACTGTAGTTGATAACCCACAGTTTGCTTCAGCAACTTCTTCTGCTAAGTTGTTAATTCTTTGCTTCGGCCAAACCTGAAAAGTACACACAGATTTTTCACCCAGTTCGGCAATGGCCTACGTTTGGGGAGGACTACTCTCGGTCCTCAAGACTTCACTATCTCAATTAGAGTATAATGGTTTCCAACAACTCAGCCACCGGTAGTCTAACCACTACTCCTAACCTAGCCAAATTCTCTGCTCAATCTGTCAACATAGACTAGGCTACACTATCAACACACTCCAGTAGTAGATAGCTAACGACCTGATCTCACAGACTCAGCTTATCCTATTACAATGTGTTAAAGCGGATGCTACAACAGCTTCTTCCGCTAAGTTGCTGACGCTTCTGTCGACAACTTCTCCTAGCCCTTCCTGCTGAGTAGTTGGAAGCTCTGCGCTGCTCCCCCTCAATCAATGACCTTCCGTCACTACCAAGGAGCACGCTGGGACAATCCGCGCAAGCTACACTTCGCGGCTGTCAACCGTTCAGCGTGTCGACGAGGCTCCGCTCCAGTTGACTTCCTCGAATCAAAATAGAATCAGACTATTGATGGAGCGTATTTATAGGTACAAGTATCATAGGGACAAAATGGCACACGGATCCATCAACAAAAATATCTCAGGGAAATACTCACTAAATCCGGTATGGATGGCGCCAAAACCTACAACACCCCCATGTACCCAAATGAGTCCCTTGGGAAGGATGAGGCTTCCCCCACTGTCAATTCAACTCTATAAAGGGGAACGCTTGGTTCGTTATTATATCTAACAGCTAACAGACATGACATTATTTTTAGTGTCTGTTTGTGTGCTCGCTTTCAGGCTGATCCCAGAGAAACACATGTGAATGAGGTAAAGGAGGACACTGCATTACCTGAAGGGGACATATGCCCTCTGCTTGTGGTATCCCAGAGTGGGAGACCTGCGGCTTGCAGGATTTACTAATGCCGACTACGCTAGAAGCAGAACCGGTCGAAAATCCACTTCTAGAATGGCTCAATTCTTAGGCCCCTGCCTCATCTCATGGGGATCGAAGAAACAGAATTCCATAGCCTTGTCCACCGCTGAAGCTGAATATGTGGCTGCCGCTGCTTGTTGCTCACAACTCCTATGGTTACGTCAACAACTAAGTGATTACGATGTTAATATTTATCACTCCTTTATACTTTACGATAACACCAGTGCCATAAACATATCTAAGAATCCTATGCAATTCTCACGTTCTAAACATATTTAGATAGACATCATTTTTGCGTGATTGTGTTGAGAAGGGTCTGGTAAAAATGAAATTTTGTCGCATGGAAGAACAAGTAGCAGACATCCTCACCAAAGCCCTGAATAAAGAACCCTTTGAAAAACTACGTTTGGAGCTAGGTATGACTTCCCTCATCTGATATGTGTGTTCCCTGTCATACTCCTTCAATGACTGGCTATGAAAAGCAAATGTAAGTAACTGCTTTAGATTGCCTTTAATTCCGAAAAGCCATTGTTTTTCACTTCCGGGTAGCTGCTGCATTGTCGCTCGTTAAGCATGTAGGTATCATATCTTATTTTTCTAACATTGATTCCAAAAAGACATGATGAGTTTCTTTCTAGCCCTAATGAGTCTTCCAGAAAATTGCTCCCACCCTCCAAACAACGAAAGATCTCAAAAGCCAACATTAGCTGCTCAAGGTCTAACGCCCCTATGACCTCATTGCCATATTACACTGGGGCTATCAATCTTAAGGTACTCACATATTGCTGACATTCTTTCTAACTTAAAATTTCTTGTTTGTATGATGCCTCTCTTGTACCACTTGGGTAGCTCAACCACATCATACCTCTGCTTGATTGAACCATAAGGCTGAATAGAAAGTTTCGAGCGGGAGTTATCGAGCAAAAACAAATGGCGAGAAAATAAGGGAAATCATAAATCAAAAAAGAAAAAACTGGGAGCAACTCTATGGACATACCTTATCAAGTCTTGGGATACGTTTTTGGAAACTGGAGAGATTTTAGGGATTTGATTACCAAACCTTGGCATTTCTTAAAATCCGAGAGTTTACCCACTAAAGAGGACGAATATCAACCTTGCTTAGATCATGATACATCACATATTCGCAACATGGGTAAACATGGCATGACACATCCCTGTGTGGTAAAGCTCATTCTCATTAATAGTCATACACCAAGCAGAGAAGGAGATCCGTGCATGGAAAGGATTCACGGATGATAACTATGATAAAATGGGGTATACATTCCCCTCTGAGGTCAACTGAGTAAAGGAGGCTCCAAAATCCAAAACTGTCAACGTGATGTCCCTGGTGGAGGGAATGCAGAGTGCTGCTCATTCAGATGTCTATCAGGAGGATGTCAACCTGTCATGGAGGGAATTCAGTGGCTGGAGGGTATGGTAACCTCCCTGGTAGAGCTGCTCACACAACTGCAAGAAATTATTCGTGACGTCCACTGATCGGTTTATGCTCTTATGGTTCACCCTCTCCTTATTCCCCTGCCTCAATATACCCATTCCTTGCTATTTTTTTCTTGTTCCTCATCATGCACTGCCTGTTATCTATGTAGTATTAAATTATGCTTTCTGTCTTACGGTTGGTGCCACTTCGTATGGCATCCGGTGTTGATTGATAAAGGGGGTTTCTAAATTGATGTGGTCTTTAAATTGTTACTAACAATTTCTTTTTGATGATGCCAAAAGGGGGAAGTTATACAGGGAATGCATAGTCTGAGGGGGAAGTGAAATATACATCTCTATACACATGTTTTTCTGAGGGGGAACTACCAGTGCTACACGTGATAGGGAACGCAGGAACATATCTAGGAGAAATTTTTTGAGGGGGAATGAACGAACCTGCTATACCTAGGAGCATTTAATTAGGTCACTTATGAAACACAATGCACGTTATGATCATATTTTTGTGTTGTTTCCTATTTATCGAAGAAGTGTCATCATCAAAAAGGGGGAATTTGTTGGATTCCTAAGGTTTTGATGATCACAAACATTAACTAATTAATCTAATTAGTGTGCAGGAAAGATCTTCACTTCATTAAATGAAATAGGGCAAATAGGAAAGAAGATATGTAGAAGATATTTGATAACACTTTACGGGAAGTTGTTATCAAATCAAGAAGACAAATCTCTAGCAGAATATTTGTGTCATTTAATGAAGATATCCTAAGTTTGATGACAATTTTATGGGAAGTTGTCATCAAGTCCAAATATATTATGGGGTATATTTTGGACTTAACGAATATATCCTCTTAATAGATTTGGAAGCAAATCTAATTATATTAGATAAACCTTCCTATTTATTAAAAGATAATTATATTCGAATTAGGGGAATATTTGATTTGGATTAAAAGAATCCTAAAAAAAAGAAACCCTAGGAGTATCCATGATGCTACAAGAGGCGAGTTAGTCGAGCTAGATCAGAGAGGAATCAGAGCGAAAAAAGAGAATGAAAACAAGAGTGTGCTAAACGGATCAAAGCCTTTTTGTGAGCATCAGAAGCTTGAACAATTCAGTTTGAGAGTGGGTTTGATTGATTCGAGGGTTGGGTTGAGCTAGTGTAACAAAAGATAAGTTAGAACCTGTACTGAGATTACGGATTGAGACCGGGAATTGAACTCTATGAGATCGAATATCTCGTTGTTCCTCATTAGCTCAGTGGTAGAGCTGTCGGCTGTTAACCGATTGGTCGTAGGTTAGTCCTTTGTACTTAGCTAGAATATCCTAGATATAGAAACTGATCAATTCACAAACGCTTCCAGAGGATACTGGAAGGTAGTGGTTTTACCAGGTACTTAATTAAGTACTTAATTTTTCACTATAAATCACTGAGTAAGCAAATTTAATTTCCTTAAATTTAATATTCCGCTGCTGCCTTACCTGTTGGGTAACTCACTCTGCTGCTGCTATACCTGCCGGGTATAGAATAAATGTGTTACCGCACAGGGATAGCTAATCTGATCTCGCCGTGCGGCATTCCTCTTAGCTTTAGTAGTTAGGTGCTCGAGCTCCAATTCCAGCTCAGAGCATCAGGCTGAGCGGAAGAATCTGCAGCACCTTCTTCTTGTCCTCCCGAGATGGTGTCTAGCATTGGCTCTCCTTCTGCCACATCAACTATGTGACTTCCCTTAAAAATATTGTTATCCACCACAAATCTTTGTGGAGCCTCAAAAAGCCCTTCTGACGGCCTGACCCTTAGGTAATTCCTAGGTGATCACCTCATAGATAAGCAAGGGAAGGCAATGCTCTCCCCTGATCAGGTGGAAATGGCGCGCGCAACAATGAGGGGGAAGATGACTTGCCCCAAGTCCACCTCCTCTTCTGCCCGATGCTATACAAGAGCCGAGCCATCTCCTTATTCACCTGCCCCTTGTGCGTGTTGGGAGTCTAATTCTTCACAGAGATGTTGTATGTCAAGGCATAACTTGGATGTGAGGTTAGCAGCAGCAAGGTTGTACCCCACCCATCCTTTGCACAACCCACCGGTGAGAGTGGCTGGCAACTCATTAGGGCTCACCTTGGCAAGAAGCCTTGCTTCTGCCTCTATGCCAAAATAATCACTGATCACAGCAGGTGTGATCACAGCTTCCATTCCTCTCACATAGCATTTGCCATATTCAGCTTTTCCAATCTCCCCAAAGTACTCAGGCAAATTAATTAGTACTTCTCTGACTAGCTGACCACAATATTTATTTCACATTGAAACAGATTTAAAAAGGTTTACCTCCTTCAGGAGCTTGATAATCTCAGGCACTTTGTATGACTCGGCCTTAAAGAGTCTCTCGTGAATAATGGTGCACTTCACCACCACCTCCCATACTCCGGACATAGTTTTTCTTCTGAACCATATCCCCTTGTGCATGAACGTTGTCAAAATTGTGCTAGTATAAATACTAGTCCAATCAAGTACGCAAACAATATTTATAATCTGAGTGACCTCGAGTCGAACTCAAGAGAAAAGCCTAGATTAGTCTAAAGCTAGCTAGTAATGAAAGGGGGTTTTTTCTTCTAGGTGAGGTATCTCTAGTGAATACTAAAGACAATGTGGAATTTGGGTGAAAGAAAGTAATAGAGAAAACGTAGTCGGAATCTTATTTCACCCCTAGGTCATGCGATTAGCAACGTAAAACAGAAATACATTCATGAGTTAATTTGGTTGATTATTCTAGGCTAAAGTATCACACGTTCTAAATTCAACTCTCGCTTCTTCTCTAGAATGGGAATGACATCTATGTGACACAATTCTCAAACTCTCGCTCTATTGAATCGTGTAGAACAAAAGTCTTCTAATCTCAACATCTTGGTCTATTGATAGTTAACTAAAGTCCGCTCTATACTTAGCCTAATAGAAAACGAATGTCACTCTCGCGCACAAACGCTATCTAAAATAATCATGCTTGATCTTCTAAACAACCTAAGTTCAATTCTTATTCCATCCCTAGGTGTTTTATCAATTCATACTCATTCATGCATTTCGTCAAACACTTGGTGTGCATAGAATTAACATGAATAACAAGCATAAGAATTCTTAACCAAACTTCACTCATATAGATAAAAGAACATGTCTTGCATTACAATCTAACCTAAGGGATTCATATGGACTTCAACTAATGGGACTATTCACTCATGATGAGTTTGAAACAAAACATAATTTTTAACTGAAATTGTTCACCAATTGAATGCAAATAAGTAGTGGTTGAGTAGAGGGTTGATGTCGAATGGCCAATTGCGTGTGTCTTCTCCAAGTCCTTGACAGTTCTCCGAGTAGTCCAAGAGCAATCACCTAGGGTTTTCGAAATGGGAAGAAGTCCTTCTAAATTTGCATCTCTTTCTTATTTATACTGTTTCAAAAAATTATCAAACTGCCCACCTTGCCCGAATCAGTTGATTCGGACAAGTCTTGATTAGTTGATTCGGACAGAGTGTCATCAAATACTCCGTGCAGTTTCGTAGCTGCGCGAGTCAGTCTTCCTTGGTCAAATCACTTTTGATTCGGTCAAGCTTTGTTTGATTCGATCAAAAATCCTTATAGAGCTAAGCTGATCCGGGTGGAGCACTTCTTTTTGGCTGAATCAATTTTGATTCGGTCAAGCCTTGTCAAACTTCTCCTCGAGTCAGATTGATCCGTGCAACTGGAGAAGGTGATTCGGCCAAGCCTTGTCCGAATCAGATCTGGCTCGGACATCCCTCTGGTCGAGTCAGATTGTGCCTGGGCGAGTCTCTTTTTCAACTTGCCTCAATCTTGCTCATTTTTGCTCTCGATCGACCGAAATTCATCTTGATTTTCTTCGGGTCACTTCATGTCGTGTGGTACGCATTTTTAACCCGAAATGGGCAATGAAAGCATCAAACGACTTTTTAAATTAACGGAACAAACAAGAAGTAACGGGAAAATGTGGACAAATACAAGGTCATTTGTCCGCTCATCAAAACACCCCACACTTAAGCCTTGTTCGTCCCGAACAAGTATATGCATAAGTCAAGCGGAGAGTAAGATGCTAGATCATAAATAACAGTATCAAAGCATGTAGCAAATCTTACGCACATAAAACACATCCATCTCCTACTCATGTAACATAGCATAAAAATAACTAAGCAAAGAAAATTAAATCTACTCCTTACTCATTGTCGTAGGAATCACGGATGCATTTAGCGTATGCATCAAGCCATTAAACCCCTAGGCTACCCTAGTGGACGAGTTATAGTCTCGTGAGAGTTTTCAGAATATGAATACTCACAAATCCTACTCGCAATCATCAATAAGAGTTCAAAATCCAAAAATATTTTGCTAAGCAAGTAGTTCCTTATCAGCCCACATAGTAATAGAGTTGTGCAAATCATTCACTTCACGCAAACTCTAAGGATCATTCACTTCATTGTGACAATAAAAATTCATAGAATCGATATCAAAACTAGCATTCGTCAAATTCAAATTACTGCTCAATTTCCTATGCAAGTAGTATGAAGAAAAGCGTCGCTTACATAAAAATTTTGTCGAGTCAATCACATATGCTTGCTAAGGGCAAGTCCATAGGCTCAAGACAACAAAATCATTCTCAAGATTTAGACTATACATCATGAAATTCACGGCGCCTCTGATAAACAGATTTGTGAACAAGCAGTTGCTACAACACACTCTTGTTCACCCGGAAACTGTTTCAGCAGGAAAGAACAAGGACAAAGGTTTGTTCACCCAATTCAGCCAAATTGCCTAGGTCTGGGGAGGACTCTTCTCAGTCCTCAATCCACTAATCTCAAGGTTTCTAAGTACACACGGTTACAACCCACGCAACGTATGCTACTCAACCACAAGTGGACCCACGTACGCAATCAGAACAAGCTGTGACTTGTGTCTGCACACCCTCTACTGATATCTATCTAGAATAGCTACTGTCTCCTCAAAACTTAGCCTATTCTAAACAATACTCAGATTCTGCAGGGTTGCTATAGCATCTGCTGTAGCACACAGCTGATGCACAAACTGTCCGCGTTGCTCCGAAGCCTTCCGCTGAGCCGTTCGAACGATTCCACGAGCGCTGCACACTCTGGATTACTCCCCCTCACTCAGTGACCTCCTGTCACTAGCAAGAGCTGGCCTTCGATCGATTGCCCGAGTCCCTCCACTCGACAATCCCTTCGCGCCCTTCCTTGATCCACCAACAAGCACTGCTGCTCTGAATTGGTCTCCCGATCAAGCTGTGATCAGACTCTGCAAGTCCTGAACACCCACTGTCTCAATCACCTCAGTTCTGCGCTCACGCTCTGCTCTCGGTGATGATCGAAGATTCGCCCGCACAGATTCACTCTCTGTTGAACTTCTGTGTAACTCTCGTGTTTTCTCTCTTAGCTTCGATCAACCTTCATTGCTCTGAAGCTCTCCATTAAGTAGGCGCGCCCACTGCCATCATTATCAGGATTTAGCAATTCCCTTAGCAATATCAATATCTCCTAATTTTTAGGAGATTTGATTTGATTTGAGATTCAAATCTTCCACAATCAAATCTCCTTCTCCAGCTAGGAATCTCCACTGGAATATTCTCTTCAGCAACTTAGAAACTCTCCTGATGCTGTTAGATGGACTGCCACACCTTCTTTCCAAAACCCAGATTGCTGCTGCACGAACAGACGCTACAGCTCTTCTGAACAAGCTCCTACTAAAGCTTCCTCCTGCTATAGCTGCTCCTTGTTCACTGACCTTGTTCACAAAAGCTGGACTCCTGCCATAGCAGCATCTTGTTTAGCTGCTTGTTCACTTATGCTGGTTTTGTCAAACACTGCCATACCACATCATCACATCATAACCCGTAAGAGAAGAGCAGTTTCGACATTAAAAATTTTAAAATTCACTCGTACAAATCTTAATGCTTAAGTAATAAATTACGAGGGTCATACCTTAGACATTTCCTAAAAGCGAAATGCAAATGCCTTACTCGCACACATGCTAAAGAATTTTGCAGAATAGGCACGAAGTCAAGAATTAAGTGTGTTTAATATTTTTCTTGCGTTTATACAAATTCTTTCAAGGGGAACTTACCTTCCTAACCCTCAGCATTTGTAAAACCTTACAAATATAATTTGTTTCTTTCTTGCGCCTATCTTTTTTTTTTCTTTTTACAAACACTTTATTTGATTCCACACTTAATACATGACAATGTGCCTAAGTGATATATAATGGAGCATGAAGTGTGAGCTAAACAAATGCAAAGGCTAAATAGGAATGCTAAAGTCAACTAAAAGCAAACAAGAGCAAGTACAAGGTTTTATATGAAAACTATTTTTATTTTTATTTTTGTGCTCGCTAAACTTAGCTTAATTTTTCATGCACGGAAAGAGCTTAAAAATAAATCGAACTAAGCTAGTCAAAACACCGAATCATGTGAATAAAATCATCACAAAGAATGTCAATCGACTTAAAGATACAATTAATGAATTCAAAGCACAACTCATCCCAACTTTTTTATGATACTACTTAACTGCTCAGCAAACATTACTTCGTGTGGTCAATATTTAAAACTAGGATGAAAGCAATCATGTGAGTATAATGCGCGCAAAATAAATGTGTAGCATAGAATCATGTTGTTAAGAAAATAAAAGCGAAAGCGCAAAACACCCCACACTTAAAAGTTTGCTTAGTCTCTAACCAATATAAAGTGAAAGAATATTAAAGAAAGAGTGTTGAAGGAACTTCTCTTGTGTGGAGGTAGCCAAATGTGCATCCGCTCACATCCGTGAATGATGCTCCACTCAGTTGCACTGCATCTCAAACCGAAGAAAAAGGTTACCGCAACACCTGAATTCATAAATTAAAACAGCTAGCTATTAAAGATAAATCAATGCGAAACATGTAGCTAGGCAAAAGGTTGGAAAAAATATGTGCGACAATTCAGACGGTGAGTTTACGTAGATACGCTGGTGTAAATCAAAATTCATGAACTAGTGTATGATAGTGCGTGAAAAAGTTTTATACAAATGCGAGTAAAGTTGCAAAAAAAAATCCAAAGTTATCTGAGATCAGTGCTGCTCAAAACTACCAAAATCACAATTGATTCAGGGAAGGCAAAAAAAATGATTCGGCCACACCCTGGACGAATCAAATCAGTTTGGATAACATGATCTTGCTCGAATAAAAAGTGATTCGGGCAAGGCAAAGAAAGTGATTCGGCCAGGGTGGTCAAATCAAACTTGCTCGGATAGCATTAGGGTCCGCGAATCAAACGTGATTCGGGCAAGGCAAAAAGGTGATTCTCCCTAATCAAACTAGCAGTAATGATCATAGCTTAATCCGAATCATTCGTCAAAAGGGAAAATCTGCCAAATAAAAGCAACATAAGTTCGAAATACACCTGACATGCAAATAAAATCACGGAAAAGAGCCTTAAAATAAAAATGAACTAGTCAAGTAAAGTATATAGTAATAATAACGACACAAGACATGACAAACATAAAAGATAATCCCAAACATCATTCCTATTCTTCTTGCGAGTTTTAGGGTCCGGGTCATCCGAATCATTAGAATCCTCGCTGCCATTCCTGGTGTCCTCTATGTTATAACCCCCACCAACTCCACCTTCAACCATCGCTGAAATAGAGTCATCGCTCGGATTGGCAGGCGGCATAGTCTGTGGAGGCGGCGGCTGAGCAAAAGGCGTTGTAAAGCTAACTCAAAGGGCTACATTTTCATAGTTTACATCAAGACGAAATTCAAAGGTTTAAAGGGTTAAAACAGGCGAGATTCTAGCACTGCAAAGTTGATTCGCCCAAAGAAGAATTCAGGCTAGGCCGAATCACTTTTGATTCGGCCAAAGAAAAGTGATTCGCCCAAGAAGAAATCGATTCGCCCAGCTTCATTACAGCACTGACATTATGATTCGGTCGAATCAAATTATGGGGCTGCAGGTATCACTTGATTCGTGGAGAATTCACCTGTAGATCAAATCTGGGCAGATTGACCTGTTCATCATCGAAGGCTTGCCGAGCATGTTCGAAAGCTAATTCATGCTCGAAAGCTAATTCAAAGGGCTACAAGTTTACATCAAGACGTAATTCGAAGGTTTAAAGGGTCAATCGAGCGAGATTCTAACGCGGCAGAAGTGATCCGCCCAAGTAGTAGCCCAAGAAAAGTGATCCGCCCAAGAAAAGTGACTCGCCCAGCTCCGAAATAGCACTGAGTGTTTGATTTGGACACTCTGTCCGAATCAACTCATTAAGCCTTGCCCGAATCAACTTTGATTCGGGCACGGCGGTACAAAATCAGTAATTTTCAAAGGGCTATAAATAGAAAAGGATGGGAAACATTAGAGTGAGCCTTGAGCCTTGATTCGTCTTCTCTTGGGACGAAACCCTAATTGGAGAATTTGGAGAATTGTCAAGATTCCGAAGAAGACATCAACAATTGAAGACTCTATGACATCCTTCTACTCTAAACCCTACTTCTCTACTACCTTTACTTTTCCTTGTTATTCAATTTCATTATGTCTTGTTTCAAACTCACCATGAGTGACACACGAGTGAGTAGTTGTTTAGTAGTAGGGATTCTTATGGATCCCATAGGTTAGATTGTAATGCAAAACATGCAATTTTATTATGAATGAGGTTTTTGGATTGGAAATTCTTATGCTTGTTCTTATTGTTAATTTTATGCACACCAAGTGTTTGACGAAATGCATGAATGAGTATAAATTGATAAAACACCTAGGGATGGAATGAGAATTGAACCTAGATTGTTTAGAAGATCAAGCATGATTATTTTAGATAGCTTTTGTGCGTGAGAGTGAACTTGGCAATCTCTTAGGCTAAGCATAGAGCGGACTTTAGTTAACTATCAATAGACCGAGACGTTGAGATTAGGAGACTTTTGTTCTACACGGTTCAATAGAGCGAGAGTTCGAGAATTGTGTCACTTAGGTATCATTCCCATTCTAGAGAGGGAGCGAGAGTTGAATCTAGAGTGCATGATACTTTAGCCTAGAATAATCAATCAAATTAACTCATGAATATATTTCTATTTTACATTGCTAATCGCATGACCTAGGGGTGAAATAGAATTCCGATTACGCTTTCTTTATTACTTTCTTTCACCCAAATTCTACATTGTCTTTAGTATTCACTAGAGATACCTCACCTAGAGGAAAAACCCCCCCTTTTATTTAGTAGACTCGCATTAGGCATTACTAGCTAGCTTTAGACTAATCTAGGCTTTTCTCTTGGGTTCGACACGAGGTCACTAGGATTATAAATATTGTTTGCGTACCGTGATTGGACTAGTATTTGTACTACCACAATTTCGACAACGTTCAGCGGACACCAAAGCTATCTTTAGCGTTTGAAACGCTTGATGGCATGGTTCATAGAAATTGAATTCTACCTCATTACATAGCAGATTTGTAAGAGGTTTAGCAATTTTCGAGAAGTCCTTGATGAATCTCCTATAAAATCCAGCGTGCCCGAGGAAACTCCTTATTCCTTTCGCGTCTCTTAGTGGTGACAGCTTCTCAATAACCTCGATCTTGGCTCTATCAATCTCAATTTCTCTTTTCGAGATAAGAGCCCCAGCACAATACCTTCCTTTACCATAAAATGGCATTTCTCTCAATTTAGCACTATGTCCGTTTCAATACACCTAGCCAACACACGAAACAAATTTGTGAGACAATCATCAAATGAATAACCATGCACAGAAAAATCATCCATAAATACTTCGATAGAGTTTTTCAAAAATTCAGCAAAGATGGACATCATACAACGTTGAAAAGTTTCCGATGCGTTACAAAGACCAAAAGGCATTCTCCTATAAGCAAATGTGTCATAGGGGCAAGTAAATGTGGTATTTTCTTGGTCATCGGGTTAGATAGGAATTTGAAAGAAACCACTATACCCATCAAGAAAACAGAAATATTCATGCCCCGCTAGACGTTCTGACATTTGATCTATAAAGAGAATGGGAAAGTGATCCTTTTTAGTGGTTGAACTTAACTTCCTATAATATATGCACATTCTCCACCCCGTGGCCGTACTCGTAGGTATCAATTCATTCTTTTCGTTTTTAACTACGGTGAGCCCACCCTTTTTAGGTACCACATGAATCGGGCTCACCCACTCAGAATCTAGGACATCATAAATAATTCTTGCATTTCGCAACTTCGTGACTTGCTTCAATACAACTTCTCCTAACTTAGGATTTAAACGCCTAAGACTAGGCTTTGCATTATCTTCTAAACTAATTCTATGCATGCAAACATCAAGGTTAATCCCCTTTAAATCATCAATGGAGTGCCCAATGGCACCTTTATATTCATGCAACACATTCATCAATTTAGAAGTCTCAACATCATTCAATGAAGCTTCTATGATAACACGTAAAGACTCGTTCGGTCCCAAGAATTCATATCTTAGATTCGGTGGAAGAGGTTTCAACCCCTCACCGAATTCCTTACCTTTTGGCACATCATTGATTTCGTTCGCACCATCATCAAACTCAGCGGGGTCCTCATCAATTTCCATTATAGAGGCGAACAACGAGCTATTTTCCTCTTGTGCAAGTAGCTCATACTCAAGGCTCGTTAGTTCACCAAGAGAGTCAAAAACATTATACGCATCATATGATTCAATCAAGTGACAATCCATAGAATTGCTAGGTGTCCTAAGCATGCTTTTCAAATCGAATTTGATATTTCACTACCAAAATTTAATTCGATTTTACCTTTCCCGCAATCTATAATAGCCTTAAACGTGTTCAAAAATGGTCTACCTAGGATTATGGGAATTTCCTTATCTTCATCCATGTCTAGAACATAGAAATCAACTAGAACATAGAATTGCCCAACTTGAATGGGAACGTCCTCTAGGATACCCGTAGGAGCCCTAGAAGTGCGATCCGCTAACTTCAAATTAACCGTGGTTGGAGTCAATTCACCCATATCTAGCTTATTAAAAATTGAATAAGGTATTAAAGATATGCTAGCACCTAGATCACACAATTCACTAGCTATGCTAATTTCTCCAATAGAAATGGGGATAGAAAATGATCTATGATCGCTGAGCTTTGTAGGCATGGCAAGCTGAATTATCGCACTACAATTTGCGTCTAAAGCTACTTGGTCAAAATCATGCATTTCCTTCTGTGAGACATAATATCTTTCAAAACTTTAGCATAGGTAGGCTTTTCAGTGAGTACCTCCATAAATGGCAAAGTCACCTATAGCTTTTTCAGCATCTCCGCAAAGCGCTTGAAATGCGCATCCTCCTTCTTCCTTTTCAGCCTTTGAGGGAAGGGAATTGGTGGCACGTAAGGCGTTGGCTCCTACGGCTTTTCCTTCTCCCGTATATGAATCGGATTCTGCGGCAAAGACCCTTCTTCGACAACTCCATCTGCTGCCTTTCCCACCTTGGCCTATGGCTACGGCTCCTCTAGAACTCTCCGCTTTTGTGTGTAATTGCATTAATCGTTTCAGAGGAGTTCACATCGGGTTGCGAGGGCAGTTTCCTTTGATATTTCAAAGTTGCGCAATCTGCGTTTCAAGCATTTTGTTGTGCGCTTGCAACTGATCTAACCTTTGAAGAATGAGCTGGTTGTCTTTTTGCTGCTGTGCTTGAGTAGCGGCCAACTGGGAGACGATAGAAATCAGGGACGACTCCTCATTACTTTGTTTCTCTTCATGCCTTGGGTGCGTTCCCTGATTTTTGATGTCTGAAATTATTTGGTCTTTGATAATTTCCGCTTTGATAGTTGCTCCTCGGCTGATATGTGTTGGGGGGGGGGGGGGGGGCTCCTTGATTCTGATTTCTCGATTTAAACCCAGGCGGTGCTGGTTTGGGCTCTATATTCAGCGGCGCTCTTCTCGGAAAGTTTGGATCTTCATGGAATCTCACATGGGCTGGAGGGTTCCTTGGCTGATGACCGCTAGCTTGCGGCGGCGCATATTCTCTCCCTTGATTTCTGACCAAGTAATTAATATCCTCATACTCGTCCGCGTGCTTTGCGGTGCACGAGTCATCATTATGCGCCGGCCTAGAACAAATACCGTAAAGTTGCTGGTTGTCTCTCTTTTTGTTGAGATTCAAACTTCCAATTAAAGTTACCAAAGAATTCACGGTTTTTGCTAGGGAATTGGAGTCCTCTTTTGTGACGGCTTTTGATGAATGCTCTTTCCGTTTCTTCTTAAGGTGGTTCCTTTCTCCACCCCATTGATATGAGTTCCGCGCTATCTTGTCAATAATTTTGAAACCATCGGAGGCTCTCAAATCCATCATTGCCCCTCCGCTCGCTTGGTCAATATGGTTTCTTGCGTCTTGATCCATACCATCATAAAACTTTGCATGAGCTGCCATTTGCTGAACCCGTGATGCGGACAATCTCTTTGTAGCCCTTTGAAGCGCTCATATGCCTCGTAAAAATTCTCACAATCTTGTTGTGTGAATTGGCAAATTCTGTCCCTTGCCGGCGGGAAGAATTGAATAATGAAAGCTTGGGTGAGTTCTTTCCAAGTGCGAAAAGTATTCGGCTCGTGACTCATTAGCCAATCCTTGCCTTTTTCGCTTAATGAGAATGGAAATACCTTCATGTATATGGCCTCCGGTTTGATCCCTTGCACTTTGTAGGTGCGGCATAATTCTGTAAATTGTGCTAAATGCGCATTAGGGTTTCCATACCCTTCAAATTGATTCGCGGCTACCATGTGGAGAAGCGCCGACTTTATCTCGAATTCCTTATCGTCACCCTCTTCCAAGTATATGGGTGATCCATAATGTCCAATGGTTATGGCAATGTATTCCCCAATCGGTCTCTCGTCGTCCACTTGCAGACGAATAGCATTCCCTAGCCTCCTCGGGTTCGGTTGATCCGCAATTCTTGCTGGTGGTTGGCCATATTCTCCTTTATTGTTGATCAACTTGAATTTGAGGAAGAGGAGTATCAGAATTAGGTGTTGACGTGGAAGCTTATTCTTATGCCTTTTTCGTGCGTGATCGAGTTTGCATTCAAACACGTACCAAGCGATCGAAGAAAGCGTTAATAACTGTGAACTTAAATTAAAGTAGGCAAGAATAGCACGCAATCACGATCAACAAAGTAAAGGCAAAAGAACTATTAACTAAAACAATACTAAAAAGTAAACTAGTCTAATGGCCAGTCCCCGGCAACGGCGCCATTTTGAACGTTGTCGAAATTGTGGTAGTATAAAAGCTATCTAAAATAATCATGTTTGATGTTTTAAACAACCTAAGTTCAATTTTCATTCCATCCCTAGGTGTTTTATCAATTCATACTCATTCATGCGTTTCTTCAAACACTTGGTGTGCATATAATTAACATGAAGAACAATCATAAGAATTTTCAACCAAACTTCACTCATATAGATAAAAGAACATGTTTTGCATTACAATATAACCTAAGGGTTCCATATGGACCCCAACTACAATGGGATTGGTGTGCATATAATTAACATGAAGAACAAGCATTTGAATTTTCAACCAAACTTCACTCATATAGATAAAAGAACATGTCTTACATTACAATCTAACCTAACGGTTCCATATGGACCCCAACTACAATGGGACTACTTACTCATGGTGAGTTTGAAAGAAAACATAATTTTTAATTGAAATTGTTCACCAATTGAATGCAAAGAAGTAGTGGTTGAGTAGAGGGTTGATGTCGAATGGGCAATTGCATGTGTCTTCTCCAAGTCCTTGACAATTCTCCAAGTCGTCCAAGAGCAATCGCCTAGGGTTTTCGAAATGGGAAGAAGTCCTTCTAAATTTGCATCTCTTTCTTATTTATACTGTTTCGGAAAATTACCAAACTGCCCGAATCAAATACTTCGTGCAGTTTCGTAGCTGGGCGAGTCAGTCTTCCTTGGCCGAACCACTTTTGATTCGGTCAAGCGTTGTTTGATTCGGTCAAAAATCCTTATAGAGCCAAGCTGATCCGGGCGGAGCACTTCTTCTTGGCCGAATAAATTTTGATTCGGTCAAGCCTTGTCAAACTTCTCCTCGAGTCAGATTGATCCGTGCAGCCGGAGAGGGTGATTCGGCCAAGCCTTGTCCGAATCAAATCTGACTCGGACACCCCTCTGGTCGAGTCAAATTGTGCATGGGCGAGTCACTTTTCAGCTTGCCTCAATCTTGCTCATATTTGCTCTCGATCGACCGGAATTCATCAAGATTTTTTTCGGACCCCTTCATATCGTGTGGTACGCATTTTTAACCTGAAATTGGCAAAGAAAGCATCAAACGACTTTTTAAAATAACGGAAAAAAACAAGGAGTAACGGGAAAATGTGGACAAATACAAGGTCATTTGTCCTCTCATCAGTGCACAAACCCGATTGTCTTCTTCGGAGGCACATGAGGTCCCCTAGATGATTCTTCAGTCTGGGTTGGAGGGGGCAATCTGGAGTCGACTAACTCTGATTCAGACTCATCAGTGGTTGAGTTAATCTAGATGGTTTCTTCTCCCCTGACCACACCCTCCTCAGTGGCACTCTCTTCTCCAGCTTCTTCTTCTTTATTACTGCTTTCCTCTTCGGACTCGTATTCCTCAGTGGAAGAACTGGGCAGCTTTGTGAGTTGCTTGTCGGCAACCTTCTTAGTCCGAGCTTCATGATATACTTCAGCATTTTCTTCTTCCTCCTGGCTTTCGCTCTCTTCTTCTGAAACCAGTTCCTCCTCAGCCTCCACAGAGAGTTGCTTGCCCACTTCAGTCACCATTTTCTTTGCTGGCGACCCATATGCTAGTACAACCTTCTCTCCAGATGGCTTCCAGGTGAGCAAAGGAACCTCCACGGGTTCCCTTATTTGAATGGAGGCAGATCGCTGCTCGGACCCTACCGAAGCTGACTTCTGAGCATTGACATTCTTTCTCTTCCTCGATCTAGTGCTTGAGCTTGCCTTGGTAACCTTTCCGCCTTTATTTCAAACCATTATTGTCGGTAGATGGAGGAGGATTGACGTCGGAAATCTGGAGATCGTTGAGGACGGAGCAAGCCCTAGAACATCTGTTATTCCCTTCTTTTTGAATTTCTCTGGACACGTGTCAGCTATTGATTCATCGAGCGCTACCCCTTAACTCATCGTCAGCTCCGAGCAGTAGAAGTTACTGCAGCAACTTCAGTCTATTTTCACTGGGACCTTCTATTTTCATTTTTGCTGCTTGAGCTGACTTTTCTCCAGTTTAGATGCACCTTCATTTGACCGTGACACCTCATTTTGGTCATGATCCATCACCCCAGTCTTTCATCTCCATTGGGTCAGTGTTACAACTTGAGCTTTGTGACGGAATTCTTTGCTCCTTTTGACATTTGTCTTCCGTCTTTCTTCTCCACCAGCTTTGGTCACTTTGACTTTGTGGTATGGGCTTCCAGGTTCTATTCTTTATCATCCACGAGCATAACAGTCATTGTCCAAGGTAATCTGTGAATATCAGAAGTTCCATTGCCATGTACCCTTCCTCTTTGTCCATTCCCGAAAGGTCACGTCTAGTTTTCCAAAGGGAAGACTGTTAGTTTGATAGATTATGTTACCTCCTCTGTGCCTCCGGTGAAATAGTCTGTGTGGCTTCCAGAACATGTTTAGAACATGGCAATCCCGTTGAATTTACCTCTATTGATTGCAGAATTAACACCTGCTTTTGTTCAGAGAAGTTCTACCTGGGTGCAGAAGGGGTTGTTGCAGCAACCTCTGGTTCTTCCTTCTAAACTTTTTCTTCCGAACCTGCTCTATTTGCTCGGTGGGAGCCTCCTTCCTCTGAAAATCTGGATCAACCCCTTCTGTATCTATGGCTTTGAGTTCAAAGCCACCTTCTCCTGTGTATCCAAGTTCACCTGTTCGACCCCCATACCTCTGGTAGGACAAGATCTCATCCAAGATTGTTGATCTCTTTTCTGTATCACTGTGCAGACTGACCTTTTCCTTCTCATCTTCTATCTCCAGTTCCATGGTCTGATCTGAGAAGGCGGTGATGGTCTTCTTGAGTTCATCTCTCTCTTGCTCTATCTTCTTAAAGAGCTTGCTGAAGTTCTTTGACAGAAGACCCAGTTGTTGTCCCAACTTTTCTGTTGAATCTAGTTTTTCTTTGGTCTCAGCCTTCAGCCCATCATTTTTCCCAGAGGTCGATGTAGCATCTTCTGCCCTCTTCATCTCAAACTTCCTTAAAGACCCTATCAGAGCCTCCAGCCTCATATTTTTGATGTTTTGTATTTCCTCAATGGCTGTAACTTTCATGTCAAACTTTGAGGTCAATGATCTGAGAACTTTCCTAACCAGCTTCTCTCCTGATTTTTGTTCTCCAAGGACATAGGCTTCTGTGATGGACTCTTCCTCCATCATCTTCAGGTGCTCAAACCTTGATGTGATCATCTGCATTCTTGAACTTTTCAAGAATTCTGTGATGGACTCTTCCTCCAGCATCTTCAGGTGCTCAAACCTTGAGGTGATCATCTAACCTAACCTGGTCAGGAATTTAGATTGTAGCATCACCTCAAGGTTTGAGCACTTGAAGATGCTGGAGAAAGAGTCCATCACAGAATTCAATGCCCGCCTGTGTGACACAGCCATTGGAGAACAAAAATCAGAAGAGAAGATGCTACATGATAAATTGCATGTTTTGCATTACAATCTAACCTAAGGGATCCATAAGGATCCCTACTACTAAACGACTACTCACTCATGGTGAGTTTGAAACAAGACATAATATTTAAAGGAAATTGTTCACCAATTGAATACAAAGTAGTAGTGATCGAGTAAAGGGATGTTGTAGAATCTCCAATTGTTGATGTCTTCTTTGAAGACTCGACAATTCTTTCAAGTTCTCCAAGAGAAATCGTCTAGGGTTTCTGTCTTCTGGGAAGCATATTAATAATTTTTCCATCTTTTTCTATTTATACTCTTCAAAAATTACCGATTGACCCGCCATGCCCGAAACACTTTTGATTCGGGGTAGCCTTAGTAAGTTGGTTCGTGCAGAGTGGTCGAATCAAAGTCTCAGTGTGTTTTGGAGCTGGGCGAATCACTTCCTATTGGGCAAATCACTTTTGATCCGGTCAAGCCTTGGTCAATCGGAAGAATCCTTCTCGGATCAAGGTGATCCAGGCAGCTGACTTCTTCTTGGGCGAATCACTTTTGATCTGCTCAAGCCTTCATTTGATTCGGTCAACACTGGTCAAATTCTCGTCGAGCATTTTGCTCTAGCTCTGGATCATAACGGAGTGCTGAAGCTGACTCTGTCTCTTCATAGCTGTGTCTCTCCTATTCTTCAGATAGTGTCTCAGCTTCAAATCTTCAGGGATTATTCAAGTAGACTCTGGTTCTTTGTTGTTGTTGTTTTGTCAGTCTTCAAATTGTGCTCCAGCCACCAATCTTCAAGGAGTGCGTCAGCAGTCTCTTGAGTAGTTTTGGCACGGATGCCATATCCTCAACATTCTTGATCAGTAGAGACAGTTGTTGGTTGACACCGTCTAGGATAGCCTCTTTCTCTTTTGTCTCAGCTTTCAGCCCAAAGTCTTTCCCAAAGAGTGGTGAAGCAGTCTCTGTAACTTTCATCTCGAACTGCCTTAGTGAACCAATCAGCACCTCCAACCTCATGTTTTTCACATCTTAAGCTTCCTCGATGGCAGTTACCTTCATATCACACTTCGACGTCAGAGATCTGAGAACTTTTCTTACCAGCTTCTCATCCTGAATCGGTTCTCCAAGTGTATGTGCCTCGTTGTATGTCACACAGTCTTGCATTAAACTCAGAAATGGTCTCATCCTCCAGCATCTTCAAGCTTTCAAATCTTGATGTGATCATTTGTATTCTAGAAACCTTCACCTTTTCTGTTCCCTCATGAGCAGTTTCAAGGATCTGTAATGCTTGTTTTGCCATGTCACAGTTGGAGATCAACATGAAATTGTTAGCATCCATAGCAGCAAATATAACATTCATTCAAAGCTTTAGAATTTCCTGATGCTGAGGCTACCTCGTCGATATTCCACTTGTTTTCAGGTTGTTTGTGGGTAACTCTAGCGTCGTCAAAACTCATTGGGGGGGGGGGACCATTCTGATATGAAAGACCTCCAAGCCCTTTTATCAATTCGAGCCTTCCAGTAGCCATAATTAACTCCCTCGAGCAATGGAGGTCGGCTGGTGCTTCGTCCTTCTTTCGTGGTGGCCATACGTATCAGCAACACTCTTCTGGATCACACTCTGTATGTTGACGAACGACTCTGATACCAATTGAATGGAAAATACTCTTCCATCGCTGATATCAATCCTACAAGGGATTCATTCCACCCTATAGCAGTTGTTAACTCGGATTGACCGGCTGGCGTATCTTCCTCAGGTGGTTCTCCATGGTTAATGCCCTGCTTCTATCCAACCAAATCACACCCCTTCATGGTTATCATTTTTCTATTCTTCATCGTTATTCTGCATGCCCTCTCTTTTTGCTGCCTCTTACATGCTTGCGCTCTCCTGAATTGAATTGATTGTTGAAGTTTTGTGCTTCAAGTGTTTCGCTTGTCTCTATTATATTCATTGTTTGATGATGCCAAAAGGAGGAGGATGATAAGGGAATTGCATATTCTGAGGGAGAATTCATTCCGAGTTTCATTAGTATCTCTCTGAGGGGGAACTGACGAAATCAAAAATAAAAACAAGGCCCTCCCTGTGTTCAGCTCCACAACACTGCTGGTAACGCAGAGCTGTCGCAATGAATTCAAACATGGTGCTGCCAGTTTTTACGGTAAAAATAAAACTATAGTAATGATACTACAACAGGGAAACTGACTGGGTTGGGCGGAGGATAAATGAAATCAAGAACAGAGGCAGAAGCAGAATAAAGAAGATGAGGCGCGGCAGAGGAAAATAGCAAGTGATGGTAGCCATTCAAACCTCACACATCCACAATATTTTCGACCATGACAACACTTTTGAGCATCCATAAGCATCTTCTTAATTCCTGCCCCCAAGTTGCAGCCAGCTCTAAGATCAGATCACTCGTGCATCATTTCCTAATGTGATCTGCTTCCATATAACCACAACCACCATATTTCCTTGTACTAGCTTCAGCCAATGTTAATCCCAACCACCCAAGAAACATAGGAGCACAATTAAACTAACTGCAAACCTAGGGATTAGGAACATAAGAACAAGGCCCTTCAAATATAAGTTTTTGAAATGATGTTTTTTGATTTGAACGACAAAGTAGGCTGCCTCTGCCATTTTACGCATTAAACATGGAACCACAAGCTAATCTACAGATTTGAGACAGTATAGCCCTACCAAAGCTGTGCCAACTATTGTCCTTGAACAAATAAAGTTCCAAAATCTAGCTTTTGAATCACCTTAAGACTTTTATAAAAGCTGCCAATCATCCTCACTTCCCAAGTTGTCCTTATCCTTGCTCCCCAAGTGTCCAGCATCACATGTCTCATTCTCATAATTCTGGTGTGCATCGTCATGGTTTGTTGTGGTACAAACTTTTGAAGTATTGGAAACAGTGAACAATGGAGCGCCGTGAGATTCCTCGGCCAACTTGGTAGCCCGCTGACAGAAATCAACAAAATCATCTTTGTCACGACAATAAAACCCTATTGCCAAGGATGGATCAATTGATTCAAGAGGAATGTGCCGTAAGGTGTTGCAGTGATATGATGATGTATCAGAGTCCAGTTTTTCTTTATTGATATCAATGACCCGTTGAACAAAATGTGGATCAAGGTAGATAGCCTTTGCATCTTGCACCCCAACAATGTATGTTGAAGAGCCTGGTTTCCCACCAATGATACCTAGGCTCTGCTGAAAAGTGAAAGTTGCCTCCAAGGAAGGAATATATCTGGTATTGATTCTGTCAAGACCCAGAACCAACGGTATCAGCAAAACAATAGGTGTCCAATCAGATCGTCCTTTTGAGAACTCTAAACAGAGTTTGGAAGCATCTTGGATGCAGACTACTGGAGCCCCGCCTCGCCCCCCATTCTCATCACCAGAAACAACATAAACGGCCATGGGCAAGCTGTGGTGGGAATCTGCTGCTTCTCTCTTTGAACTGGCAAGATCTTCCCAAGCACGGCAGACTGCATATGGACCAGCCCATGAACCAGCAGCAAGGCCATAGTTCTTTCCAGCTTGAAGGAGATTATGAATAGAAAAGTCAGATGACTCGGAGTCGCCAAACAATGTCAACAACTCCATGTATTCTCTTTCCATAGGATTTTGAGGCGGTTTTCTCCAAGATCTACCCAATCGATGAAATAACAGGGCCTGAGCGATGAGCATCTGACTGCTCCTTAACATGCAACCCCAATGTTGATCGGAGGTATATTTGGAATCTCCAATCGCACTGAATCCTTTCCTGTAAGTCACGAGTATTCTAGAGGAGAAGTCCCTTTCAAAAGCAGCAAGTTGAGAAGAATCAGAATCCTCCTGAATGTTATAGCAAACCCCTAAAAGCCATACATGGCTTGTGGAGTTAGATAATCCGGTATTGTTCGGACCTAGCATGCGCTCGTGAAACCTTCTCATGGCACCAACACCACAGATGAGTCTTTTGACTGCAGCGCTCCATGTTAAGCTTCCTTCACTTTCTGGATCATCCACCTGGAGCTATGATGGAACCATGGTGGTGTCAGCAAAGTTAAATGATCAGTACCACTCCAAAAAAATGCTCAATTTTTCTTCTGTCATTGACATGAATACTGTATCCTAAGACGCTTGAAACTGAAAATTCAAGTCACCAAGAAATTATAATAAACCCTAGGGAAGCAACTGTCCTCGCTAAATTACCCAAAACGCATAGATTATGCCAAAACTATTGAAACAAAAGCAGAAGAAGATGTGAAGCAATAACCTGGTCATTATGGAGGGCGGCAGCCAGTTGAGGATCGTTTTGATCAGACAATCTCTGTTCGCTCCTCAGTGACATTCTTGTCAAGTCCGCCCAGATCAGCCTCTACAGAACCCGATCTTTGTAACGAATCCCAAACCCTTGCGGCGGCGGCGGCGATGAATTGAAGACCACCAAATTCCAAACAAACAAAGTTGGGTTGCGTCGCGTGAATGAGGTGGAATGGAATCTACGCAAAGATGTCAACGGGGGAGCGGAGAGATGCGTGGCTGGGGGAGATTGAGATTGAGATTGATGAGGCAGGGAGAAGAAGGTTGGTGCGTTTAGGTCAATTGTTGATTACGCCACTCTTCGATCTCAAGCTCTCTTTGTTTCCTTCTGTTTTCCCAACTATTTAATTATGTTTTTTTTATCTCATTCGTATGATTCTGACCAACGGTTCACCCGCCCGGTTTTGATATAATCGACTCGGACCGAACGAACTTTAAATGAGTTCTCCGAATTGTATAACCAAGACCGTCGATCGAATAGGTCTATAACGATTCAGTTTGGATCGGATCAAACAACATGTATATTTAAAATTATAAATAAATAATTTATAAAAAAACAGTATTAAAATATTACGAAAAAGATATTATATTGGAATCCAAGATTATAAAAACAGTATGCAAGATTATATATAATTTGTAAAAAAGAAAGATGTGGCCAATTACGAAAACCTCTAAGAGGTAGTATCAAACTAATCATAATAGTGGAATCTAAGATTACAAATATTAAAATAAATAAAGTAATGCCTTGATTATAGACGAATCATACAGTTCATACATGATTTAAGTACTCCACACTAATTAATCGCATCTCAGACACAAATCTAAACGCCTTCACAATGCTTAAACGGTAAAACGCTTCCTTAACGATAATTATATATGAAGACTAAACCAAATTGTCTGTCATGATTTTATCCAACCATCCACTACTACGTTCATCTAAATATATGTGAATCTTTTTTCTACTATTTTGATTAATATGATACTTTGACTACATCATAAAGGTCAGGATACTCAAAACCATTGATCTGCTAAATCAAGTATGGGTTACCCGAGTATCACCGTAATAGGATCGATACATCATAAAGGTAAAGATACCCAAAACAATAAAGTAAATGGTTTTATTAAACCATGGGCTGGTTTTGCTACATTATGGGCAAATGAGCGGATTTTATTAAAACTAAGGGTAAACAAAATCCTTTAATTAGTTCTTTGTTGAAAAAGATTTACCTTTATCTTTGAATTTTTCTAAGAGAGTCTCCTTGACGTCGCCAAAAATGTGATTATTAATATTGTCATCATTAGGGTCTTGAGCAAATTGGAGCTCTTGGTATCGAGGCATCAGACTTGTGGGACATCGTCTATTCATCATATCGAGATAATAGGTTCTTCTTCATTTCATCCATGAAGACTGCTTGCTATAAGTTCCTCCTTAGACCAACTATTATTTTGCATTTTCATTTTTTCAGCTATGAGCTGGGAAGATGTGTTGGATTCCAAAGATTTTGATAAAAACAAACACTTAACTAATAAATTCAACTAGTGTGCAGGAAAAAGAACTTGAGTTACATTAATTGCAAGAAGATAAAGATATATTCTCTAGCAAGATTTCTGGTGGATCTTAAAGAATATGTTGAGAAGATCTGAATATATTGATGGAAACCTTATGAGAAGTTGTCATCAAATCCAAAATATATTCTGGGATATATTTTGGACATAACGAATATATCTCCCTAATAAATATGGAAACAAATATATTTTATTAGATAAAACATTCCTATTTTAATAAAGGAGATAATATTCGGGCAGTGGGAATATTTGTTTTTGATTGAAAAATCCTAATCAAATATTTCTATGGAGGATATCTGATGAATTCCTAAGGTTTTGATAATAACAAACACTTAACTAATTAAATGAACTAGTGTGTAGGAAAGATCTTAACTTCATTAAATGCAACAACGCGAATATGAAAGAGGATATGTGGAAGATATTTGATGACAACTTATGAGAAGTTATCAAATCAAGAAGATAAATCTCCAGCAGGATATTCGGGTGGATCTTAAAGAATATATTAAGAAGATCCGAAGCTATTGATGGCTTTATCTGAAGTTGTCATCAACTCCAAAATATATTATGTGATATATTTTGGACACAGATTCTCTAGCAAGATTTCGGGTAGATCTTAAAGAATATTGAGAAGATCCAAAGATATTTGAAATTTCTAGAGCCTCTGGGTTACTGAGGGTATATAACCAGTTGCTATAGCAACCTCTTGTACAGTCTGATCTTGTGCAGCAAGGTAAAAATAATGAACAGTGATTTGGTCATCCAGTTTGGCCAACTGCCTACATCTGGGGAGGACTATACTCTAGTCCTCAATCCACTAGTCTCCAAGGTGCTCCGTACAACACGGATTTGACATGCGGCCAACCTATGCTATCCAACCTCAACTAGTAGATCACACACAATAAGAACACCCTCTGATTTGTGTCAGACACACCTACACACTTGATTTAACCCAGAATAGCTACAACTCTGCTCTTCAGACTTAGCCTATTCTAATTAAACAATCTCACCGTAGGTTGCTATAGCACACGCTTGTGCAGGTTCTGTCCGCGTTACTCCAAAGCCTTCTGCCTTGTCGTTCGAACTCTATCGTGAGTGATCCTCACTACGGAAAGTCCCCTTCACTCAGTGACCGCCTGTCACTAGCGAAAACAGGCCTTCTGAAGATTGTCCGAGTTCCTCCACTCGACAATTCTCCTGCAGCCTACGTTGATTAGCCAACAAGCAAGTCCTGCTATGAATTGGCCTTCTCCGATCAAGCTATGATCAGACTCTACAAGTCTTCCATCAGCCTCTGCTTTAACCACTCAGCTCTGCGCTCACGGCTCTTTGGTGGTGATCCGATCTCCCCGCTCGGCACTCTAAAACTTTCTCAGTGTTTGCTCGATATCTTGATGCTTGGATTCTCTATTGGATAGCTTCTCTGCTGCTCTGCCCTGCCTCCTTTAAATAGGAACTCCATGCTCCATCAATATTAAATTTAGAAAGTTCCTAAAAGATCTCATTAAGATCCTATCTCTTACTTTGTAGGAGATTTGATTTCCCAATCCAATCTTCAAGCTGTGGCACGGAATCTTCACTGGGGATATTCTGAGAATATTTGGAAGCCTCCCGTTGCACTGCTACTTACTTCATATCTGGGCAGTTTTCTCTCCTACTGTAGCAACTCCTTGTACACTCTGACAGATTTTGTCAAATGAATTCCATAACATTATCAATCTTCCCCTTGGCATTTTTGACAAAACCAGATGTCCGCTGATGCTTTGGCTGGACCTCCCATGGTGGCTGACTCTTCTCTAGAAAAGTTTGTCGTAACCGGTCTGTAACTTCAGCGTTTAGATGGGGCACTCTCTGCTTCTTTCTATAGTAGCTAACTTATTCTAAGCTACTTGGATCCCTGTCTTAAAGCTAAAGATTTTTCTACTTAAGAACCAATATATGACCACATTTGGTCTTATGGTCAGCGTAGCCACGCATGGCTGTAAAAACAGAAAGTAATAGCTACCTATTACATCAATTCAGTTTTTAGTTCACAGACAGTGTTTATCTCATCATCTTATCAGTGACTTCTCTCCCCTTTTTTTTCATAAATGACACAAGGGAGCTTCAGCTAGCTTCTTCCTCTGCCGGGTCCTCACCTTCCTCTTCAAGATACTCTAGGTCTCTTAGAAGGCTTCTGATCCGAGCTCTTCTGGCAGTGATCTTCTTCACTTCCGTTGTCAGCAGGTTTAGCTCGGTCTTGAGATGGCTCATAATTCTGGCTTTAAGTGCAACATGTATAGTTGGACCATGAGCTTCTTCGTCCACATCAGTAGCTGAAATAGGTGGGGGTGCCACCAGCAGGGGGACCTCTTGCACTGTCCACCACGTGCTTTCCCTTGAAAAATTTGTGATCTACCACAAACACTTGCAGTTCTTCTGACATCCCTTCTGTGATGGACTTCAATTTCGGATGCTGAGCAATAATCATTTCATAGATGAGGGATGGAAACACAATGGACTGGACAGATTTTGTACTACCAGCATCTGCAGAAATTTAGGGAAACATCACTCCCTCCATAGTCACTCTCCTTCTCTTCCCAATAGTATACAGGAGGTTCCCAAATGCCCTGCTGACCTATCCTCTATGTGAGCTGGGGATCCAGTTCCTGATGCCTAGATTGTAAAGCAGTGCATACTTTGATGATAGCTCCGAGGCATTCAGGTTTGGTGTTGCCCAGGTTCTGCACAGACCTCCAGTGAGGATACTAGCCAGGACTTCACGGCTGACACCAGCAGGTTGCCTTGACTAACTGCTTATCCCCAGATAATCATTTATCCTATTAGGAGTGATCACAACTAGATTACCTCTCACCCAACTTCTTCCGTACTCACAGCTATCCTCAACATCAAATTCTTCCTCTATATTTACCAAGAATTCTCTAACCAATAGGCTACTGAACCTTTTAGGGAGGGTCAAGGTTTTCATAAGATTTACCTCTTGAAGGAGTTGAATGATTGCAACTGACTTATATCTTCCAGGAACCATTCTCTTTTCTGGCACAACAGTCTTCCTTTCCACTTTTCCCCATGATTTTGATGCATGCAAGCTCCTGAACCAGATGCCTCCTATAGTGACAACCTTCCTGATCTCTGGCAGTGTGGACTGCATCTCAGACTGCTTCCTTTATGATTCCACTGTGAGCACCTTCAGTGTCACTAGAATCCTCTTCTTCTTCGCTACTTGAGTCTGGAATGATGATGGGGGACTTCCCTTTGTCTGATGGAGTTGGAGGAGTTGCTTCAGCAATTTCTTATTCAGACAGCTCATCTGTCCAAGACTCCTTGGAGTCTTCATTTGAGCCAGGGGATGTGACTATAGCTATGCTGGGCTCTTCTACTCTTTGGGTTGCTACAGGAACCTCTGGAGCTTGTTCACCACTGAAGGAGTCTTCTTCTATTTCAGTGGCTACCTCTTCTTCAACATCTATTGCTTCGGACATTGGTACTCCATCTCGCACAAGCCTCTGCTTCTTGATTGAGGGTTCCCCTGATGATGTAGGTATCTACGACGATGGTTGAAACGCTGGTTCTCAGATTACTATATCAAGACACGATTCTGCAATTCTGTGCTGAGACTCGGTCTCTCTTCTACCACTGGCTTGTCGGGCAGCTTCCAAGCTTTTCTTCAATCCAGGGTGCACACCATTGTCAGTTTTTTGCTATGATCTGTGATGGCTGAAGTTCTTCAGGTAGAATTCGTCGGATGATTCTCCCGCCTATTCTTCCAACGCCTCAGCACGTGCTACGCACAAGTTCTTTCTTTCTTAAGCAACCAAATATTCTTGTACAAGCTTCCTTACTACATCCTGTTGCTATAACAACTTAAGCTTGTACCATTCTCGGTCCTGAGTTCTGCACATCTTCAGTAGGTTTTTCTTGAATCCACGATAATTCTTTCATCACCCATACTTGAACTGCTTTACATCTTCACTGCTTCTGACCACTGTTGTGCTCATCCATGCTTTCTTTTTCTTCTGACATATTGATAGAGCCTATTTATACGCGCTATTTAGATCCTAACACTGTGCTTGTTTGCATTATTTTGTGTACAAGATTACTGGTTTCCGGTGTTTTTGTATTTCAGGGCGAAACGAGGGCCTAAGTCGGATACGCGCTAACAGGCAGCGTTTAAGGAGCGCATCACACAGCCTGCGGAGCTAGCAGCGCAAACAGGATAGGAAGTGTCAGAGTCAACTACGGTGCGCAAACCGATTGCGCTAACCAATGTGTGCAGTGCGCCATGCGCAAGATAGTGGTGTTTCCAAATCTTGACACCATCAGATTTTGGAAGTTGCCAAGGCCGTCCTTGGGCCTCATGAGCAGTATATAAAGAGAGGAAGGCTAGGGTTTGAACAGGAATCATCATCGAGGAACACAGCACACGAGAGAGAGGCAGAACTGAAAAACACACGAGCTACTGAGAGGACCTGCGCTAGCCGACTGCGCCAGCCGAGACACTGCAACCTGCACGCACCTGTTTGTTACTGTTTTCTTGGATACTTTAGCTATTATTTACTGTTTCTATAATGTTTACTACTAGCATCTCTAGCTAACCGCTTTGTATCGGTTGGACATGATTCTATAAGTATTTCCTTTGAGACTAGTGCTTAATGCATAGTTTGTTTGCTTGTATTAATTCTGTGCACACGGTTGACAGCTAGTTGCATGAGTAGGGGAAGCCTTGAACCGCAATCTTACTCTTGCTACTTGTTTGTTATATGTTAAACTAGTTGGTAGCTTGACGGTGACAACTAGGAGTAACGCGCTAGGATAATCAGCTGCTACTGTGACAGGATTCGTAGCTGCTTAGACTAGTTTCAAGAATTAATAGCTCATGAACTTTGATCGGAACATGCGCACATGTTAGGAAGCCTTGATGGGACACTAACATCAGTAAACCGAACTATAGACGTTTAGAGTCGATGATAAGGAATACATTCATAGAGGATTGTCTGCGCCGATACTTTTCATAGTCATAGTACTTAATCTCTACTGCCTGCGCACGTCTAGTGCAATTCCTGCGTTAACTATTATTTATTTGCGCACCTGCGCAACCCAATCACTCACACCCCAATTTTCGTAAGTGTAGGTTACTAGTTAGAGCGAGTCTGCTTGCTCCCTGTGGAATCGACCCTGACTTAGCCGCTATACTAAGTGGAGAAGGAAGGATTAATTTGACGCGTACAACGGCGCGCTATCAAATTTTGGCGCCGTTGCCGGGGAGCAACACAGATAAGCTTTAACCAGCTTAAGTTTTCTTTTACAATAGTTAGTTGTTTCTGTTTGCTTTATTCTCGTTGTTGTTTCTGACAGCGCGCAATCAACATCAGCCTGCGCAACCTTGAAACAGTTGCGCTGCGCAGATTCTAGTTGCGCACTGACAGACGCAACAGCTTAGTTGTCTTTTAATTTCGTTTTCTTTGAGAATTAGAATAGGTCATGGAGGAGTATCGGCGCAGACAATCCTCTATGAGTGTATTCCTTATCATCGACTCTAAATGTCTATAGCTCGATTTGCTAATGTTAGTGTCTGATAGAGCCTATTTTTACGCATTATTTGGATCATATCCCCGTGCTTGTTTGCATTATTTTATGTACAATATTACTGGTTTCCAGTGTTTTTGTATTTCAGGGCAAAACAAGGGCCTAAGTCGGATATGCGCTAACAGGCAGCGTTTAGGACGCGCAGCACACAGCCTGCGGAGCTAGCGGCGCAAACAGAAGAAATGGCGAGAGACAGCAGAGTTGCGCCGACCAATGCACTAAGCAGTATGCCGTGCGCCAGGCGCAGAGTCCAGTATTTCCTAATCCTGACATGACCAGATTTGGAAGTTGCCAAGGATGGACCTCTCGAGCAGTATATAAAGGGGAGGAGGTCTAGGGTTTAAGAGGGAATCAATCAAGAGACACACAGAGAGGCAACACCCCACATCAGAGGGCCACGAGAGAGCGAGAGAGCGGCAATCTGGAAAACACACGGACTTGTTGAGAGGACTTGCGCCAGCTGAGAGACATACTGCACGCACTGTTGGCTACTTGTTTCTCAGATACATTAGACCTTATTTTACTATTCTATGATGTTTATCACTAGCATGTCTAGCTAAACGCTTAGTATCGGTTGGACATGAATCTATGAGTATTTCCTTTGAGACTTGCACTTAATGCATAACTTGCTTGCTTATATTAATTCTGTGCACATTACTGGCAGCTTGTTGCATGAGTAGGGGAAGCCTTGAACCGCAATCTTACTCTTGCTGCTTGTTGTTGTTTGTTAAACTAGTTGAATAGCCTGACGGTGCCAACTAGGAGTAACGCGCTAGGATAGGCAATTACTACCTTGATCGGATTCGTAGTTGTTTAAGTCTAGTGTAAGAATTAATAGCACATGAACTTTGATCGGAACATGCGCACATGTTAGGAAGCCTTGATCGGACACTAACATTAGCAACTCGAGCTATAGACATTTAGAGTCAATGATAAGGAATACACTCATAGAGGATTGTCTGCGCCGATACTTCTCATAGTCATAGTATTTAATCTCTACTGCCTGCGCACGTCTAGTGCAAGTTCCTGCGTTACGATACCACTGTTTACTCGCGCATTGCGCAACCCAATCACTCACCCCCCAATCTTCGTAAGTGTAGGTCACTGGCTAGAACTGAACTACTTGCTCCCTGTGGAGATCGACCCTTACTTAACCGCTGTACTAGTGGAAGAGGAAGGATTATATTTGACGCGCACAACGACGCGCGATCAAATTTTGGCGCCGTTGTCGGGGAGCAACACAGCTAAGTTCTAGTTAGTTTACGTTTTTCCCTTTTAGTAACTAGTTATTTCAGTTTGTTTTGTTTTCTCGTTGTTGTTTCTGACAGCGCGCAATCACCATCAGCCTGCGCAACCTTGAAACAGTTGCGCTGCGCAGATTCTAGTTGCGCACTGACAGACGCAGCAGCATTAGTTATCTTTTAATTCCGTTTTCTTTGAGATTTAGAACAGGTCATGGAGGATAACAGTGTCGTTGGGGACAACTTAGGGGACAGAACCCCAGAGGAAGCAAGAGCACACAACCGCGCAGCCCTGTTCAGAGAGGAAGTGCAGCGCGAGGTTGAAGCAAGGAGGGCCACTGAAGTGTATCATGCGCCACCCGTGCAACAGGCCGCGCGACGCAGAACAGTGCGCCAAATGTCAGCCCCACTCACAGTTAACCAGCCATGGTGCATCGTGCTTCCGCCAGGCGGTCATTTTGAACTAAGAAGCTCGCTCATTCATCACATGCCCAAGTTCCACGGGATGAACAATGAAAATCCAGTCAAGCATGTGCGAGAGGTTCTAGTCATATGCGAGAACATGAAGACCGAAGGGGAGAGCGATGAGGCGCTGAAGATGAAGGCATTCCCATTTTTGTTGTGTGACACAGCCAGACATTGGTTGATGAACTTACCAGCCGGATCAATTCATACATGGGAGCAGCTGTAGAAGAAGTTCCTGGATAAATTCTATCCCGCAGCAAAGATCGCGCTACTCAGGAGGGAGCTGGCCGCGCCAAGGCAGAGCGCAGGAGAGTCTCTGTCAGAGTATTAGGAGCGTTTCAGGGAGCTAGAGGCCAACTGCTACGATCATGGCCTACCCCAGAATGTGCTGATAGAGAACTTCCTAAATGGATTGCTGCCCATGGAGCTGAGATTATTGAACGCATGCGCAGGAGGCGACATTTGCAACATGTACCCAGAAGACGCGTGGCAGCTGATAGAAGACTCTGCTGGTCAGGTACGACATCAGCTAACACTTGAAAATAGTCGTGCTCATTCTGTGCATCAGGTATAAACAAGCGCTGAGATCAAGGAAATGAAGGCCATGCTGCAGAAGTTGATGAGTGCGCAGAGCGCACAACCAGTTGCGCCAAAGGTATGTGAATTTTACAGGTCCACCGAACACAAGACTGATGAATGTCCCACATTATTTGAGGAATCTGGAGATGTCAATGCTCTCGGAGGATGGGACAACAGAGGGCCACCGAGGCAGAATCAGCCGCGCTTTGGACTGGCAGCAAATGGATTCAGATGGAAGGAGGAGAACAATTTCCAGAGGCAGTCCACAGATCAGCGCGCGCCACAGCAGACGCAACAAGCTGCTCCCTACAATCCACCGCATCGCCGCACTGACGCACCAGCGCATAACAACCAGCAACCAAGGCGATCTTTGGAAGATATCGTGGGGCAACTAGCAGACACAGTACGCAAGAATGACGAGAAGTATGACAAGAGGTTCGAGTCCATTGAAAAGCAGCTATCACAGATCGCTACCACGGTATATGAGCTAAAAAAGAGCGATGGCAACCTGCCTTCGCAAGTGATTCAGAACCCCAAAGGAGGAGTCAATGCAGTGACACTGAGGACTAGGCGCACAATAGGAGCAGAGCAGACCACGAAGGCGCCCGCACAACCAGTTGCGCAAGTCCCGGATCCAGCAGAACAGAATGCGCAACCAGAGCAAGATGCGCAACCAGAAGTGCCAGCCACAAGCCAGCAGGGCGAAGCGCCAGGTATAACAAAAATAAACGACAAGGGCACGAAACGTACTAATATTCCTGCACCTTTCCCTGTGCAGGCACCCTTGGCTAGAAAGGAAGCGCTGGACAAAGAACTATACGAGTTATTCAGCAAGGTGGAAATCAATATTCCCCTTATCGAAGCAGTTCGGCAGATTCCCAGGTACGCCAAGTTTTTAAAGGAGCTGTGCACAAACAAGAGAAGGAAAGGCGAATGCGCACAGGTAATGCTAAATGCGCAGGCCTCAGCGATCGTGCAACATAAGGTACCACCTAAGTGCCGAGACCCAGGTACGTTCACTATCCCTTGCACTTTAGGTAAGACCACAGTGAGCAACTGCATGATATATTTAGGTGCGTCCATCAATTTGCTACCTTATTCCCTATATACGACATTGCGCCTTGGACCACTAAAGCCTGCAGGTCTCACTATTCAGCTAGCGGATCGATCGTGCAAACAACCTGCAGGCATGATAGAAGATGTCCTTGTACGAGTAGGAGAGCTGGTGTTTCCAGCAGATTTTTATGTGCTGGAAATGGAGGGTGAATCAAGCACCAGCAGTGCGCAGATCCTATTGGGCAGACCTTTCCTTATGACCGCGCGCACGAAGATAGACGTGTGGAGGGGCACGCTCTCCATGGAGGTAGATGGCGAAGAGATCCATTTCAATATATTCAAGGGGATGCAGCACCCACACGAGGACGCCACAGTGCACGCGATGGACAGCATTGACGATTTAGTCTCAGATGCGCAATGTGCAAGCGCAGCAATAGAACCAGAGCCACTGGCACAGACAGAGTTGGAGGAGCAGGAAGACGAGGAGCTGAGCAGTGCTGAACCAGAACTCAAACAGGTACATGATATAGTTCATATTTGCACTGCCAATAAAATCTTGCCCTCTATTGAACAGGCACCCAAGGTCGAGCTGAAGCAACTCCCAGAACACCTCAAATACATTTTCCTGGGAAATGAGGACACCCTGCAAGTAATCATAAAGAAAGGATTAGAAGAGGAGCAGGAAGTGCGTTTACAGCAGGTGCTGCGCAGGAACCAGCGCGCTATAGGATGGACACTGGCAGATCTGCGTGGAGTGAGCCCAGACGTGTGCATGCACAGAATACTATTGGAAGATGGTGCCAAACCATCCAGGGAGGCTCAGCGCAGATTAAACCCAAATATGATGGAGGAGTCATTTACCCCATCTCGGACAGCAAATGCGTCAGTCCAGTGCACGTTGTGCCTAAGAAGGGAGGAATCACAGTGGAAGAAAATGCACAGGGCGAGCTTGTTCCCAAGCGCATACAGACTGGATGGCGCATGTGCATCGACTACAGGAAGCTTAACGCAGTCACGGGCAAGGACCATTTCCCACTACCGTTCATAGATCAGATGCTGGATCGATTAGCAGGAAAGCCTTATTTTTGTTTCTTGGACGGATATTCAGGGTACAACCCGATACCCATAGCTGCGGAAGATCAGGAGAAGACCACGTTCACCTGCCCGTTCGGTACATTTGCGTTTCAGCGCATGTCATTTGGGCTGTGCAACGCGCCAGGTACGTTCCAACGCCTTGTCATGAGCATTTTCTCTGATATGATTGGTATATGCATAAAAGTGTTCATGGATGGCTTTACTGTATATGGAGGTACCTTTGATGCGTGTTTAAGTCATCTAGATAAGGTCTTGGCGCGCTGCATTTCTAAGAACCTAGTGCTTAATTATGAAAAATGTCATTTCATGGTAACACATGGTGTAGTGCTAGGACACATTATCTCAGAGGAGGGGATCAAGGTAGACAAGGCTAAGATAGACCTTATTTCTAATCTACCTTATGCCACTAGCATGCGCGACGTGAAGTCATTCTTAGGACACGCTGGGTTTTACAGGCGTTTTATCAAAGACTTCTCTAAAATTTGTTTTCCCTTGTCTAACCTCTTGCAAAAAGATGTGTGCTTCGATTTTACTGATGAGTGCAGGGCCGCATTTGATAAGCTTAAGGAGGCGCTGACCAGTGCGCCAGTGATGCGCGCACCAGACGGGAACCTGCCATTTGAACTGATGTGCGACGCAAGCGATTATGCAGTAGGTGCAGTCCTGGGGCAGCGAGTGGACAAGAAACCGCACGCCATCTATTATGCATCGCGCACACTGGACACTGCGCAGAGGAACTACACCACCACGGAGAAGGAGCTTCTGGCAATTGTGTTTGCGCTAGAGAAGTTCCGTGCATACGTTCTAGGCGCCAGGGTCATCATATACACAGACCACGCAGCCATCCGTTACCTGATGTCCAAGAAGGAAACTAAGCCGCGCCTGATGCGCTGGGTGCTCCTACTGCAGGAATTCGACCTGGAGATCAAAGACAAGAAGGGCACGGAGAACACGGTTGCGGACCACCTGAGCAGGATCGTGAAGGAGGAGGAGCCGGGGCAGATCACTGAGACATTTCCCGACGAGCATCTAATGGCGCTGACAGGTAAAGTACCATGGTATGCGCACATTGCGAATTACCTGGTCACAGGTACGTTCCCTCCACATTTCAATAAAACGCAGTGCATAAGATTGAAACATGAGTCCAAACATTATCTTTGGGATGATCCTTATATGCTCAGAATAGGACCTGATCAGATATTAAGGCGTTGCGTGCCTGACCATGAATTTAACTCTGTTTTGATGTTTTGTCATGCGCACGCATGTGGAGGACACTTTGGTCCCAAGCGCACCAGCAGGAAGGTCCTGGACTGCGGATTTTATTGGCCGCACCTGTTTAGAGACGCATATGACTATTGCAGGAATTGTGACAGATGCCAGCGCACAGGGGGCATATCAGCGCGCAACGAAATGCCGCAGACGCCAATTCTCGTAGATGAAGTGTTTGATATATGGGGAATCGACTTCATGGGGCCATTTCCCCCTTCTGCCGGCTATGAATACATATTGGTCGCGGTGGATTACGTCTCCAAATGGGTCGAAGCTAAGGCCACACGGAAGGATGATGGTAAGACGGTCGCTGAGTTTCTGAAAACTAACATCTTTTGCAGGTACGGGGTGCCTAAGGCAATCATCAGCGACCAGGGGACGCACTTTTGCAACAGGATCGTGGCGCAAGTTTTCAAGCATTACGGAGTGCGCCACAAGACGTCCACCGCTTATCATCCTCAGACAAATGGACAGGCCGAGGTCTCTAACAGAGAGATCAAGCGCATCCTGGAGAAGACTGTGAGACCATCTCGCAAGGATTGGAGCCAGCGCCTGGACGATGCGCTGTGGGCATACCGCACTGCGCATAAGACACCAATCGGGGCTTCACCGTTTCGGTTGGTCTACGGAAAAGCATGCCACCTGCCAGTAGAGCTAGAGCACAAAGCATATTGGGCCTTACGCATTTGCAACCTGAACCTGGATGAGGCTGGCAAGGAGCGCGCGTTTGAGCTCAGCGAGTTAGAAGAGCTGCGCCTGGATGCCTATGAGGGACTACGCGATTACAAGGAGCGGACAAAGGCGTTTCATGACAAGCATATCCTCAGACGCACTTTTGAGCCAGGAGACCAGGTATTATTATTCTCCTCAAGCCTGAAGCTCATGCCTGGAAAGCTGCGTAGCAAATGGACTGGACCGTACACAGTCACCAAGGTCTTCCCTTATGGAACAATCGAATTAGAAAACGAGCACCGACATCGTTTTCAGGTGAATGGGCAGAGAGTCAAATGGTATCTCGGAGAACCTTGGGATGGTACAACGCGCGACATTGAGTTGGCAGAACCAGTAATAACAGATGCGCCAACTGCCGCGCCAGAGGCACCACCAGATGCACCAGAGGGAGAACTGGAGACTATTGCTCACATTTCTTCTTCCTCTTCATCTACCCTCGTTACTGCAGACTTCTCACATATTATCCATGCTGACTATCCTTCTCACCCTTTGCGCAGGACCAAGAAGAACACAACACATGCACAAGCGCAGGGTCACTCAGGAGCAAGAGTGGGGGAGGTCGCTGGCACGCATTTTGGCACGTAACGAGGTACAGTCGAGCCAACGACGTTAAACACAGGCACTTGTCGGGAGGTAACCCGACTCGTTTTTACATGTTTTTCTTTTAGTTTTTCTAGTGTCTTTTAGTTAGTTTAGGACTTGTAGTTTTTAGTCGAGCAGCAGTGCGCAGGTCCGTGCGCACTACAGTGCGCAGGACAGCTACGCCAGCCAGAGGGGTATATAAGGGCAGGACTTAGAAATTTTCAGCACTTTTTCTCATTCAACCGTTGCCAGCAGCTCCTGTCTTCGCGCCTCCACCAGCTTTCCGGCGCTCAGTCCAGCATCAGTTTAGAGAGATTCGGGTACCACACGGCCGCACTACCCCCAGGTAACCTTTCCCCCAGATCTGAGCACGATTCCAGTAGGGTTTTGTACGGAGGAGTGCTCTCGGGTTTTGAAATCGCACCAGGATAGAGTGCGCCGATTGGAGTGGTGTTTAGAGGGTTTTGTAGGCGGGCAGTAGGCGCTCCTTTGGTGAAAGTTTCAGTGCATTCGGAGGAGTTTGGATTTTTGGACGTGTTTGTGGAGTGTTGACCAGCGTTGACCCGAGCACCCCAGCCACAATGCAGCCTGCCGCGGACCAAGAGACCCCAGCTGTTTTCTCCAGCAGGAACGCAGCATTTCTGAGGCAGGACATGTACGGGACTCCGTACATTAGCAGGGACTTCCTGCGCGAGGTCGGTCTGGAGGACCTCGTTGTGGAGGAGGATACGTGCGAATTTTTAGCGTCGCTGGAGGCGGACAACCGGGAGATCAGGTACAGACATAGGGGCGTCTGGTACATTGCCTCAACTAAGAGGCTGAAGCGCACACTGAGGTGCGCGAGGAGGACTTGGACACGCACGCCAATCAGGAGGCTTGGCGCGAGATGGCGACCGGGCCAGTCTTTGCCGCGGGGCGCAGCAGGGGACGCGAGCTGCGTGACCCATGGATGTTCTACCTGTGGCGCCTGGTCACCTATGCAGTCATCGGGTGATTTAATGGTGCGCCAAAGATCAACCTCCTGGACTTGGAAATCTTGAAGGGGCTGTATTACGGAAGGAGGGTGCCATTTGTTTCGGACATGGTGGTCCACTGGAGCCGGGTCAGCGCGAGGGGACCGCTGACCTGCGGAGGGATAATTACGCACCTGCTGCAGGCGTTACATGGAGAGCCCGAGGTGCCAGAGCACACAATGGTGCCGGCTGTCCCGCTGGACCGCGCCCACATGCTGCAGATCAGGGCGGTAGCTGTGAAGGAAGATGGCACATTGGAATGGTGCTACCGTCTGCAGCCGGCCAGAGTGCCGCGGCCAAGAGCAGAAAGCAGTGCGCAGGGCGCAGCGGCCGCGCAGGAGATGGAGGAGGACGAGGCCCCAGAGCCAGTTGTGCCTCCAGTCCGGCGCGCGAGGACCCGCGCGCAGACTGGAGCGCACCAGAGGGCCCGTGCACCACAAGGGGAGCTAGTCACCATTTCCATCGAGGATTCTCCCCCTTGTGCACGCAGAAAGCGCCCAAGGACCGAGGCTGAGGAGGCGCCTGAGGAAGCATCAGCCGAGCAGCGCATGATGTTTAACGTCATGCGTGTGCTCGAATACTTAGCGCCCGAGGGGGAGGATTTGAGTATGAGTCCACCATCCGGGTGGAGATTTGGAGACGCGATTCCCCCTCTCCTCAGCCTGCACCGGCCACCTCCAGGTTCCCCCAGTGAGCCATATTAGCCAGTCAGCCCTCCTCAGCCCCCAGTATATCCAGCGGCACCCTCCCCAGTACCAGTACCAGCACCAGCCCAAGCGCCAACCACAGAGTCAGTACCTGCACCATCAGCCCCAGCACCAGCAGCACCCACCCCTGAACCAGAACAAGTACCCGCACCTTCCCCTGCCCAGCCGTCCATTCCAAGGTCCCCTATAGCCGAACCCATCATTAGCACCAGCTCAGAATCGCTATGGGACCGCGTTTCAGAGGATGACGGCGAGGCGCAGCCTGTCGCCCTATCAGTTGTACCGCCTTCCTCCAGCTCCGAATATATGACGGATTCTTCAGAGGAGGAGGCGCATAGTTCAGCGGCTGCGTCCAGCTCAGATGACCTCTAGAGCTGCGGGGGGGGGGGGGGGGGGAGCGCATTATTTCCTTCGGGTGGTGTCCATTTTTCCTTTATATGCTGAACTTTATTTTGATATTCCGTTGCTATATTTGTGTGCTGAACTCTTGTGCTACATATTTTGTGCCCCTATGCTATATTTGCACTGCTTTGACTATCTGTTCTTCTTTTTTATATTCTTTATTTTGCTTGCATGCGTGTGCGCATCCTCCGTGCGCTTGAGCTTGAGTCGTGGGGACACGTCTCTGTTTAAGTGTGGGGGGGGGGGAGCGCTACACTTACATTTCGCGTTTTTTGAGCTTTATAGTGTAACTTAGTTTTATTGAAGGAAACAGTAGCAGTAGTGCGCTTGTGTGCGGGTTGCGCACACTGTTCAGCTTGTTTGCGCTATCCATATTGCGCCGTGCGCTATCAATTGTTTTTAGTATTTTTTTTCGTTTTTTCTGCTCCTGTTAGTTGGGAAATACAGGGGATGTGGAGTTGACAGAAACGCTCTAGAGAGGCGGTTAGTCGTTCGCGCTTCAGAGGAGAGGTATATGGTCAAGAGCGCGAGTGGAGGCCTGTGCTTCGCGACCTTCGGAACAAGAGAGCGCGCTTAGTCACGCAGATGCCAAAGGCGAAATAACCAAAGCGTGGCGAGGTGGGAAAATAGACCACCTTCCCTCTGGAAGTTGAGCTAAGGAAGGCGGGCGCGGGTGTAAACGCGTGCGCCGACTTGCGCAGACAGACCATGAAGGGAGAGCGGGGCGTTGTTCCATAGCTGTTATCTGGAGGCCGAGACTGGAACCGTTCTGGGAAAGATAGGAACCATAGATGAAGCTGTACAAAAGAAAAATGCCAGCAGATGATATGCGCTACAAAAGAATCAGCATGCTCACAATAAACCAGCGAGCGCAAAAGCCACAGAAAATCATCAAAAGGCTCGAGTTCCCAGAGTGCAAGACTGTGCGCTAGACTCCAGAGAGGTAATGGTATCCGTGCTTGAGTGCTTGTTTGAAGACGAACAAAGGGCAAGTGTGGGGGGTTTGACAGAGCCTATTTATACGCATTATTTGGATCATATCCCCGTGCTTGTTTGCATTATTTTATGTACAAGATTACTGGTTTCCAGTGTTTTTGTATTTCAGGGCAGAACCAGGGCCTTAGTCGGATATGCGCTAACAGGCAGCGTTTAGGACGCGCAGCACACAGCCTGCGGAGCTAGCGGCGCAAACAGAAGAAATGGCGAGAGACAGCAGAGTTGCGCCGACCAATGCGCTAAGCAGTATGCCGTGCGCCAGGCGCAGAGTCCAGTATTTCCTAATCCTGACATGACCAGATTTGGAAGTTGCCAAGGATGGACCTCTCGAGCAGTATATAAAGGGGAGGAGGTCTAGGGTTTAAGAGGGAATCAATCAAGAGACACACAGAGAGGCAACACCCCACATCAGAGGGCCACGAGAGAGCGAGAGAGTGGCAATCTGGAAAACACACGGACTTGTTGAGAGGACTTGCGCCAGCCGACTGCGCCAGCCGAGAGACATACTGCACGCACTGTTTGCTACTTGTTTCTCAGATACATTAGACCTTATTTTACTATTCTATGATGTTTATCACTAGCATGTCTAGCTAAACGCTTAGTATCGGTTGGACATGAATCTATGAGTATTTCCTTTGAGACTTGCACTTAATGCATAACTTGCTTGCTTATATTAATTCTGTGCACATTACTGGCAGCTTGTTGCATGAGTAGGGGAAGCCTTGAACCGCAATCTTACTCTTGCTGCTTGTTGTTGTTTGTTAAACTAGTTGAATAGCCTGACGGTGCCAACTAGGAGTAACGCGCTAGGATAGGCAATTACTACCTTGATCGGATTCGTAGTTGTTTAAGTCTAATGTAAGAATTAATAGCACATGAACTTTGATCGGAACATGCGCACATGTTAGGAAGCCTTGATCGGACACTAACATTAGCAACTCGAGCTATAGACATTTAGAGTCAATGATAAGGAATACACTCATAGAGGATTGTCTGCGCCGATACTTCTCATAGTCATAGTACTTAATCTCTACTGCCTGCGCACGTCTAGTGCAAGTTCTTGCGTTACGATACCACTGTTTACTCGCGTATTGCGCAACCCAATCACTCACCCCCCAATCTTCGTAAGTGTAGGTCACTGGCTAGAACTGAACTACTTGCTCCCTGTGGAGATCGACCCTTACTTAACCGCTGTACTAGGGGAAGAGGAAGGATTATATTTGACGCGCACAACGACGCGCGATCAGTGTCCGATCAAGAGTAACAGACAACAACAAGCGACAAGAGTAAGATTGCGGTTCAAGGCTTTCCCTACTCATGCAACAAGCTGCCAGTAATGTGCACAGAATTAATATAAGCAAGCAAGCTATGCATTAAGCGCAAGTCTCAAAAGGAAATACTCATAGATTCATGTCCAACCGATACTAAGCGTTTAGCTAGACATGCTAGTGATAAACATCATAGAAATAGTAGATAACAACTAAAGTGTCCAAGAAAACAATAGCAAACAGTGCGTGCAGGTTGCTGTCTTGGCTGGCGCAGATCCTCTCAACAAGCTCGTGTGTTTTCCAGTCCTGCTGCGCAGTGCCTCCTGGGTGTACGAATTGTGAACCCTGAGAATCGTCTGTGTGTGTCTCGTGTATGTCTCCCCTAACCCTAGCCTCCTTCTCTTCTTTATATACTGCTCTGAGGCTCACTCTTGGCAACTTCCAAATCTGGTCGTGTCAGGATTTGGAAACACCAACATCTGCGCCTGGCGCACGGCATCTGCTTAGCGCAATCGGTTAGCGCACCGTGGCCGACTCTACCAATTTCTTATGTTTGCGCTGCTAGCTCCGCAGGCTGTGTGATGCGCGTCCTAAACGCTGCCTGTTAGCGCGTATCCGACTTAGGCCCTCGTTTTGCCCTGAAATACAAAAACACTGGAAACCAGTAATCTTGTACACAAAATAATGCAAACAAGCACAGGGTTATGATCTAAATAATGCGTATAAATAGGCTCTATCAAACCCCCCACACTTGCCCCTTGTTCGTCCTCGAACAAGCACTCAAGCACGGATACTACTACCTCTCTGGAGTCTAGCGCACAGTCTTGCACTCTGACGCGATCTGCACGACTGAACACCTTGCGCTGCTCTACCACCTGCGCACAACTGCTGTCAACAGTTTAAGTATAGGGATTTCGCAATTCATTACCTCTCAACTGGGATGAAAATCATTTCGGATGGCTGGGAGATAGCTCTTTATAGGCGCCAGGCAGTCAGCTCTTACTCCGAGGATGGGTATATGGTTAACAGCGCCAGCTTCTTCCCGTGCGTGATTCTTCCATGCACTTCCTGGGAACTCAAGCCTTTTGATGATTTTCTGTGGATTATGCGCACGCTGGTACTTGTGCGCATGCTGATTCTTTTGTAGCGCATATCATCTGCTGGTATTTTTTCCTTTTGTACAGCTTTGTTTATGATTTCTCATATTCCCAGAATGGTTCCAGTCTCGGCCTCCGGATAACAGCTATGGAACACCACCCCGCTCTCCCTCCTTGGTCTGTCTGCGCAGGTCGGCGCACGCGTTTACACCCGCGCCCGCCTTCCTTGGCTCAACTTCCAGAGGGAAGGTGGTCTGTTTTCCCACCTCGCCACGCTTTTGGGTATTTGCCTTCGGCATCTGCGTGACTGAGCGCACTCTTTTGTTCCGAAGGTCGCGAAGCACAGGCCTCCACTCACGCTCTCGACCATATACCTCTCCTCTGAAGCGCGAGCGACTACCCGCCTCTCTAGAGCGTTTCTGTCAACTCCACATCCCCTGTATATCCCAACTAACAGGAGCAGAAAAATGAAAAAATATACTAAAAACAGTTGATAGCGCACGGCGCAAAATGGGTAGCGCAAACAAGCTGAACAGTGCGCGCAGCCCGCACTCAAGCGCACTACTGCTACTGTTTCCTTCAATTAAACTAAGCTACACTAAAAATGCTAAAAAAAACGTGAAATGTAAATGTAACGCTCCCCCCCCCCCCCACACTTAAACAGAGACGTGTCCCCACGACTCAAGCTCAAGCGCACGGAGAACGCGCACATGCATGCAAGCAAAAGAAAGAATAACATGTAAAAGTAAAACGAGTCGGGTTACCTTCCGACAAGTGCTTTTGTTTAACGTCGTTGGCTCGACTTTACCTCGTTACGTGCCCAAATGTGTGCCAGCGACCTCCCCCAGTCTTGCTCCTGAGTGACCCTGCGCTTGTGCATGTGCTGTGTTCTGCTTGGTCCTGCGCAAAGGGTGAGAAGGGTAGTCAACATGGATAATATGTGAGAAGTCTGCAGTAACGAGGGTAGATGAAGAGGAAGAAGAAATGTGAGCAATAGTTTCCAGTTCTCCCTCTGGTGCATCTGGTGGTGCCTCTGGCGCAGCAGCTGGTGCATCTGTTATCTCAGGTTCTGCCAAGTCAATGTCGCGCACTGTGTCGTCCCAAGTTTCTCATAGATACCGTTTGACTCTCTGCCCATTGACCTGAAAACGATGCCGGTGCTCGTTTTCTAATTCGATTGTTCCATAGGGGAAAACCTTGATGACTGTGTACGGTCCAGTCCATTTGCTGCGCAGCTTTCCAGGCATGAGCTTCAGGCGTGATGAGAATAATAATACCTGATCTCCTGGCTCAAAAGTGCGTCTGAGGATATGCTTGTCATGAAACGCCTTTGTCCGCTCCTTGTAATCGCGCAGTCCCTCATAGGCATCCAGGCACAGCTCTTCTAATTCGCTCAGCTCAAACGCGCGCTCCTTTCCAGCCTCATCTAAGTTCAGGTTGCAAATGCGTAAGGCCCAATATGCTTTGTGTTCTAGCTCTACTGGCAGGTGGCATGCTTTTCCGTAGACCAACCGAAACGGTGAAGTCCCGATTGGTGTCTTATGCGAAGTGCGGTATGCCCACAGCGCATCGTCCAAGCGCTGGCTCCAATCCTTGCGCGATGGTCTCACAGTCTTCTCCAGGATACGCTTGATTTCTCTGTTAGAGACCTCGGCCTGTCCATTTGTCTAAGGATGATAAGCAGTGGATGTCTTGTGGCGCACTCCATAATGCTTGAAAACTTGCGCCACGATCCGGTTGCAAAAGTGCGTCCCCTGGTCGCTGATGATTGCCTTAGGCACCCCGTACCTGCAAAAGATGTTAGTTTTCAGAAATTCAGCGACCGTCTTACCATCATCCTTCCGTGTGGCCTTAGCTTCGACCCATTTGGAGACCTAATCCACCGCGACCAATATGTATTCATATCCTGCAGACGGGGGAAAAGGCCCCATGAAGTCAATTCCCCATATGTCAAACACTTCATCCACTAGAATTGGCGTCTGCGGCATCTCGTTGCGCGCTGATATGCCTCCTGTGCGCTGACACCTGTGACCAGGTAATTCGTAATGTGCGCATACCATGGTACCTTACCTGTCAGCGCCATCAGATGCTCGTCAGGAAATGTCTCAGTGATCTGCCCTGGCTCCTCCTCCTTTACGGTTCTGCTCAGGTGATCCGCAACTGTGTTCTCTGTGCCCTTCTTATCCTTGATCTCCAGGTCGAATTCCTGCAGTAGGAGCACCCAGCGCATCAGGCGCGGCTTAGTTTCTTTCTTGGACATTAGGTAGCGGATGGCTGCGTGGTCTGTGTATATAATGACCCTGGCGCCTAGAACATATGCACGGAACTTCTCTAGCTCAAACACAATTGCCAGAAGCTCCTTCTCCGTGGTGGTGTAGTTCTTCTGCGCAGCGTCCAGTGTGCGCGATGCATAATAGATGGCGTGCGGCTTCTTGTCCACTCGCTGCCCCAAGACTGCACCTACTGCATAATCGCTGGCGTCGCACATCAGTTCAAATGACAGGTTCCAGTCTGGTGCGCGCATCACTGGCGCACTGGTCAGCGCTTCCTTCAGCTTATCGAACGCGGTCCTGCACTCATCAGAAAAATCGAAGCACACATCCTTTTGCAAGAGGTTAGACAGGGGAATACAGATTTTAGAGAAGTCTTTTATAAAACGCCTGTAAAATCCGGCGTGCCCTAAGAATGACTTCACATCGCGCACGTTTGTGGCGTAAGGTAGATTAGAAATAAGGTCTATCTTAGCTTTGTCTACCTTGATCCCCTCCTCTGAGATAATGTGTCCTAGCACTACACCATGCGTTACCATGAAATGGCATTTTTCATAATTAAGCACTAGGTTCTTAGAAATGCAGCGCGCTAAGACCTTATCTAGATGAGTTAAGCACGCATCAAAGGTACCTCCATATACAGTAAAATCATCCATGAACACTTCTATGCATATACCAATCATATCAGAGAAAATGCTCATAACAAGGCGTTGGAACGTACCTGGCGCGTTACACAGCCCAAATGACATGCGCCGGAACGCAAATGTACCGAACGGGCAGGTGAACGTGGTCTTCTCCTGATCCTCCGCAGCTATGGGTATCTGGTTGTACCCTGAAAATTCGTCCAAGAAACAAAAATAGGGCTTACCTGCTAATCTGTCCAGCATCTGATCCATAAAGGGTAGCGGGAAATGGTCCTTGCGCGTTACTGCATTAAGCTTCCTGTAGTCGATGCACATGCGCCATCCAGTCTGGATGCGCTTGGGAACTAGCTCGCCCTGCGCATTCTCTTCCACTGTGATTCCTCCCTTCTTAGGCACAATGTGCACTGGACTGACCCATTTACTGTCCGAGATGGGGTAGATGACTCCTGCGTCAAGCAATTTTAGAATTTCCTTCTGCACTACCTCCATCATATTTGGGTTCAATCTGCGCTGAGCCTCTCTGGATGGTTTGGCACCATCTTCCAACAGAATTCTATGCATGCATACGTCTGGGCTCACTCCACGCAGATCTGCCAGTGTCCATCCTATAGCGCGCTGGTTCCTGCGCAGCACCTGCTGTAAACGCACTTCCTGCTCCTCTTCTAATCCTTTCTTTATGATCACTGGCAGGGTGTCTTCATTTCCCAAGAAAATGTATTTGAGGTGCTCGGGAAGTTGCTTCAGCTCTACCTTGGGTGCCTGTTCAATAGAGGGCAAGATTTTATTGGCGGTGCAAATATGAACTATATCGTGTACCTGTTTGAGTTCTGGTTCAGCACTGCTCAGTTCTCGTCCTGCTCCTCCAACTCTGTCTGTGCCAGTGGCTCTGGTCCTATTGTTGCGCTTGCGCATTGCGCATCTGTGACTAAATCATCTAAGCTGTCCATTGCGTGCACTGTGGCGTCCTCATGAGGATGCTGCATCCCCTTGAATATATTGAAATGGATCTCTTCGCCATCTACCTCCATGGAAAGCGTGCCCCTCCACACGTCTATCTTTGTGCGCGCGGTCATCAGAAAAGGTCTACCAAGTAGGATCTGTGCACTGCTGGTGCTTGATTCACCCTCCATTTCCAGCACATAAAAATCTGCTGGAAAAACCAGCTCTCCTACTCGCACAAGAACATCCTCGATCATGCCTGCAGGTTGTTTGCAAGACTGATCTGCTAGCTGAATAGTGAGACCTGCAGGCTTTAGTGGTCCAAGGCGCAATGTCGTATATAGGGAATAAGGTAACAAATTGATAGATGCGCCTAAATCAATCATGCTGTTGCTCACTGTGGTCTTACCTAAAGTGCACGGGATAGTGAACGTACCTGGGTCTCGGCACTTAGGTGGTACCTTATGTTGCACGATCGCTGAGGCCTGCGCATTGAGCATTACCTGTGCGCATTCGCCTTTCCTCCTTTTGTTTGTGCACAGCTCCTTTAAAAACTTGGCGTACCTGGGAATCTGCCGAACTGCTTCGATAAGGGGAATGTTGATTTCCACCTTGCTGAATAACTCGTATAGCTCCTTGTCCAGCGCCTCCTTTCCAGCTGATGGTACCTGCACAGGAAAAGGTGCAGGTATATTAGTACGATTCGTGCCCTTGTCGTTTATTTGTGTTATACCTGGCGCTTCGCCCTGCTGGCTTGTGACTGGCACTTCTGGTTGCGCGTCTTGCTCTGGTTGCGCATTCTTTTCTGCTGGATCCGGGACTTGCGCAGCTGGTTGCGCGGGTGCCTTCGTGGTCTGCTCTGCTCCTATTGTGCGCCCAGTCCTCAGTGTCACTGCATTGACTCCTCCTTTGGGGTTCTGAATCACTTGCGAAGGCAGATTGCCATCGCTCTTCTTTAGCTCATATACGGTGGTAGCGATCTGTGATAGCTGCTTTTCAATGGACTCGAACCTCTTGTCATACTTCTCATCATTCTTGCGCACTGTGTCTGCTAGCTGCCCCACGATATCTTCAAAAAACCGCCTTGGTTGCTGATTGTTATGCGCTGGTGCGTCAGTGCGGTGATGCGGTGGATTGTAGGGCGCAGCTTGTTGCGTCTGCTGTGGCGCGCGCTGATCTGTGGACTGCCTCTGGAAATTGTTCTCCTCCTTCCATCTGAATCCATTTGCTGCCAATCCAAAGCGCGGCTGATTCTGCCTCTGTGGCCCTCTGTTATCCCACCCTCCAAGAGCATTGACATCTCCAGATTCCTCAAAAAGTGTGGGACATTCATCAGTTTTGTGCTCGGTGGACCTGCAGAATTCACATACCTTTGGCGCAATTGGTTGTGCGCTTTGCGCACTCATCAACTTCTGCAGCATGGCCTTCATTTCCTTGATCTCAGCGCTTGTTTCTACCTGATGCACAGAACGAGCACGACTATTTTCAAGTGTTAGCTGATGTCTTACCTGACCAGCAGAGTCTTCTATCAGCTGCCACGCGTCTTCTGGATACATGTTGCAAATGTCGCTTCCTGCGCATGCGTTCAATAACCTCAGCTCCATGGGTAGCAATCCATTCAGGAAGTTCTCTATCAGCACATTCTGGGGCAGGCCATAATTGTAGCAGTTGGCCTCTAGCTCCCTGAAACGCTCGTAATACTCTGACAGTGACTCTCCTGCGCTCTGCCTCGGCGCGGCCAGTTCTCTCCTGAGTAGCGCGATCTTTGCTGCTGGATAGAATTTGTCCAGGAACTTCTTCTGCAGCTGCTCCCATGTGTGAATTGATCCTGCGGGTAAGTTCATCAACCAATGTCTGGCTGTATCACACAGTGAAAATGGGAATGCCTTCATCTTTAGCGCCTCATCGCTCTCCCCTTCGGTCTTCATGTTCTCGCATATGACTAGGAACTCTCGCACATGCTTGACTGGATTTTCATTGTTCATCCCGTGGAACTTGGGCATGTGATGAATGAGCGAGCTTCTTAGTTCAAAATGACCGCCTGGCGGAAGCACGATGCACCATGGCTGGTTAACTGTGAGTGGGGCTGACATCTCGCGCACTGTTCTGCGTCGCGCGGCCTGTTGCACGGGTGGCGCATGATACACTTCAGCAGCCCTCCTTACTTCAACCTCGCGCTGCACTTCCTCTCTGAACAGGGCTGCGCGGTTGTGTGCTCTTGCTTCCTCTGGGGTTCTGTCCCCTAAGTTGTCCCCAACGACACTGTTATCCTCCATGACCTGTTCTAAATCTCAAAGAAAACGGAATTAAAAGATAACTAATGCTGCTGCGTCTGTCAGTGCGCAACTAGAATCTGCGCAGCGCAACTGTTTCAAGGTTGCGTTGGCTGATGGTGATTGCGCGCTGTCAGAAACAACAACGAGAAAACAAAAACAAACTGAAAATAACTAGTTACTAAAAAGGCAAAAAACGTAAACTAGCTAAAACTTAGCTGTGTTGCTCCCCGGCAACGGCGCCAAAATTTGATCGCGCGTCGTTGTACGCGTCAAATATAATCCTTCCTCTTCCACTAGTACAGCGGTTAAGTAAGGGTCGATCTCCACAGGGAGCAAGTAGTTCAGTTTTAGCCAGTAACCTACACTTACGAAGATTGGGGGGTGAGTGATTGGTTTGCGCGATGCGCAAGTAACAGTGGTATCGTAACGCAGGAAATTGCACTAGACGTGCGCAGGCAATAGAGATTAAGTACTATGACTTATGAGAAGTATCGGCGCAGACAATCCTCTATGAGTGTATTCCTTATCATCGACTCTAAATGTCTATAGCTCGATTTGCTAATGTTAGTGTCCGATCAAGGCTTCCTAACATGTGCGCATGTTCCGATCAAAGTTCATGTGCTATTAATACTTACACTAGACTAAACAACTACGAATCCGATCAAGGTAGTAATTGCCTAACCTAGCGCGTTACTCCTAGTTGGCACCGTCAGGCTATTCGACTAGTTTAACAAACAACAACAAGCAACAAGAGTAAGATTGCGGTTCAAGGCTTCCCCTACTCATGTAACAAGCTGCCAGTAATGTGCACAGAATTAATATAAGCAAGCAAGCTATGCATTAAGCGCAAGTCTCAAAAGGAAATACTCATAGATTCATGTCCATCCGATACTAAGCTTTTAGCTAGACATGCTAGTGATAAACATCATAGAAATAGTAGATAATAACTAAAGTGTCCAAGAAAACAATAGCAAACAGTGCGTGCAGGTTGCTGTCTTGGCTGGCGCAGTCGGCTGGCGTAGATCCTCTCAACAAGCTCGTGTGTTTTCCAGTCTTGCTGCGCAGTGCCTCCTGGGTGTACGAATTGTGAACCCTGAGAATCGTCTGTGTGTGTCTCGTGTATGTCTCCCCTAACCCTAGCCTCCTTCTCTTCTTTATATACTGCTCTGAGGCTCACTCTTGGCAACTTCCAAATCTGGTCGTGTCAGGATTTGGAAACACCAACATCTGCGCCTGGCGCACGGCATCTGCTTAGCGCAATCGGTTAGCGCACCGTGGCCGACTCTACCAATTTCTTATGTTTGCGCTGCTAGCTCCGCAGGCTGTGTGATGCGCGTCCTAAACGCTGCCTGTTAGCGCGTATCCGACTTAGGCCCTCGTTTTGCCCTGAAATACAAAAACACTGGAAACCAATAATCTTGTACACAAAATAATGCAAACAAGCATAGGGTTATGATCTAAATAATGCGTATAAATAGGCTCTATCAGCGATCCTTAGAAGATATCGTGTTGCAGCTAGCAGACACAGTGCGCAAGAATGATGAGAAGTATGACAAGAGGTTCGAATCTATTGAAAAGCAGCTATCACAGATCGCTACCACGGTGTATGAGCTGAAAAAGAGCGATGGCAACCTGCCTTCGCAAGTGATCTAGAATCCCAAGGGAGGAGTCAACGCAGTGACACTGAGGACTGGGCGCACGGTAGGAACAGAGCAGACCGCAAAGGCGCCCGCGCAACCAGTTGCGCAGGCTCCAGATCCAATAGAGCCAGATGCGCAACCAGAAGCGTAAGCCACAAGCCAGCAGGACGAGGCGCCAGGTATGGCGCAATCAAACGACAAAGGCATGAATCGTACTAACATACCTGCACCTTTCCCTGTACAGGCACCATCGGCTAGGAAGGAAGCCCTTGATAAGGAGCTCTACGAGTTATTCAATAAGGTGGAAATAAACATTCCCCTTATTGAAGCAGTTCGGCAGATCCCTAGGTACGCCAAGTTTTTAAAGGAGCTGTGCACAAACAAGAGGAGGAAAGGCGAGTGCGCACAGGTAATGCTAAATGCGCAGGCCTCAGCAATCGTGCAGCATAAGATACCACCTAAATGCCGGGATCCAGGTACGTTCACCATCCCATGCACTTTAGGTAAGACCACAGTAAGCAATTGCGTGATTGACTTAGGCGCATCTATAAATGTACTTCCCTATTCCCTGTATGCGTCATTGCGCCTTGGACCACTAAAGCCTGTAGGTCTCACCATTCAGCTAGCGGATTGATCGTGCAAGCAACCTACGGGCATGATAGAGGATGTCCTTGTCCGAGTAGGAGAGCTGGTGTTCCTAGCAGATTTCTATGTCCTAGAAATGGAGTCGAGCAAAGGCAGTGCGCAGATCCTACTGGGCAGACCATTTCTGATGACAGCGCGGACAAAGATAGACGTGTGGAGGGGCACGCTCTCAATGGAGGTCCATGGCGAGGAAATTCATTTTAACATATTCAAAGGGATGCAGCACCCTCATGAGGACGCCACAGTGCACGCGATGGACAGCATAGGTGACTTAGTTGCAGATGCGCAATGTGCGAGCGCAACAGAAGAACCTGAGACACTGGCACAGGCAGAGTTGGAGGCGCAAGAGGATGAGCTGAGCAGTGCTGAACCAGCATCCAGACAGGTACACGATATAGTTAATGTCTGCACTGCTAATAAAATTTTGCCCTCTATTGAACAGGCACCCAAGGTCGAGCTGAAGCAACTCCCAGAGAACCTTAAATACATATTCTTGGGGAATGAAGACACCCTGCCAGTAATCATAAAGAAAGGACTAGAAGAGGAGCAGGAGGCGCGATTACAGCAGGTGCTGCGCAAGAACCAGCGCGCTATAGGATGGACACTTGCTGACCTGCGCGGAGTGAGACCCGACGTATGCATGCATAGGATTCTATTGGAAGATGGTGCCAAACCATCCAGGGAGCCTCACCGCAGATTGAACCCGAATATGATGGAGGTGGTGCAAAAGAGATCCTGAAGCTGCTTGACGCAGGAGTCATTTACCCAATCTCGGACAGCAAATGGGTAAGTCCAGTGCACGTTGTGCCGAAGAAAGGAGGAATCACAGTAGAGGAGAATGCGCAGGGCGAGCTAGTTCCCAAGCGCATACAGACTGGATGGCGCATGTGCATCGACTACAGAAAGCTTAACGTAGTCACGCGCAAGGACCATTTCCCGCTACCGTTCATGGACCAGATGCTAGATCGATTGGCGGGGAAGCCCTACTTTTGTTTCCTGGACGGGTATTCAGGGTACAATCAGATACCCATAGCTGCGGAGGATCAAGAGAAAACTACGTTTACCTGCCCATTCGGTACGTTTGCGTTTCGGCGCATGTCATTTGGGCTGTGTAACGCGCCAGGTACGTTCCAACGTCTAGTCATGAGCATCTTTTCTGATATGATTGGTATATGCATAGAAGTGTTCATGGATGATTTTACTATGTACGGAGGTACCTTTGACGCATGCTTAACTCATCTTGATAAGGTCTTAGCGCGCTGCATTTCAAAAAACCTAGTGCTCAATTATGAGAAATGTCATTTCATAGTATCGCATGGTGTAGTACTAGGACATATTATCTCGCAGGAGGGGATCAAGGTAGACAAAGCCAAAATAGATCTTATTTCTAATCTGCCTTATTCCACTAACGTGCGCGATGTGAAATCATTCCTTGGGCATGCTGGGTTTTACAGGCGTTTCATAAAAGATTTCTCTAAGATTTGTATACCCCTGTCTAACCTCTTGCAAAAGGATGTGTGTTTTTAATCCACTGATGAGTGCAGGGCCACGTTTGATAAGCTGAAGGAGGCACTGACAAGTGCGCTAGTGATGCGCGCGCCAGACTAGAGCCTGCCGTTTGAACTAATGTGCGACGCAAGCGACTATGCAGTAGGTGCAGTCCTGGGACAACACGTGGACAAGAGGCCGCACGCCATCTATTATGCATCACGCACACTAGACGCTGCGTAGAGGAACTACACCACCACGGAGAAGGAACTTCTGGCAATCGTGTTTGCACTGGAGAAGTTCCGCGCATATGTTCTTGGCGCCAGAGTCATCATCTACACAGACCACGCATCAATCCATTACCTAATGTCCAAGAAGGAGACTAAGCCGCGCCTGATGCGCTGGGTGCTCCTACTTCAGGAATTCAACTTGGAAATCAAGGATAAGAAAGGCACGGAAAACACAGTCGCGGACCATCTGAGCAGGATCATGAAAGCAGAGGAGACAGGGCGAATCTCGGAGACATTCCCTGACGAGCATCTGATGGCGCTGACAGGTAAGGTACCATGGTATGGGCACATTGCGAATTACCTGGTCACAGGTACGTTTCCTCCTCATTTCACTAAAACCCAATGCATGAGATTAAAGCATGAGTCCAGGTATTACATTTGGGATGATCCGTATATGCTCAGAATAGGACCTGATAAGATTTTGAGGCGCTGCGTGCCTGACCATGTGATGCGCGCGTCGTTGTGCGCGTTCAAATTAATTCCTTCCTCTTCCACTTAGTATAGCGGTTAAGTCGGGGTCGAATCCACAGGAAGCAAGTAGATTAGCTTTAACTAGTAACCTGCACTTACGAAAACTGAGGGTGTGAGTGATTGGGTTGCGCAATGCGCGAGTAAACAGTAGTAAATGCAGGAATTGCACTAGACGTGCGCAGGTAGTAGAGATTAAGTACTATGACTATGAGAAGTATCGGCGCAGACAATCCTCTATGAGTGTATTCCTTATCATCGACTCTAAACGTCTATAGCTCGGTTTACTAAAGTTAGTGTCCGGTCAAAGCTTCCTAACTTGTGCGCATGTTCCGATCAAAGTTCATGAGCTATTAATTCTTAAGACTAGTCTAAGCAGCTGCGAATCCTGTCACAGTAGCAACTGATTATCCTAGCGCGTTACTCCTAGTCGTCACCGTCAGGCTATTCAACAAGTTTAACATATAACAAACAAGCAACAAGAGTAAGATTGCGGTTCAAGGCTTCCCCTACTCATGCAACTAGCTGTCAACAGTGTGCTCAGAATTAATATAAGCAAACAAGCTATGCATTAAGCGCAAGTCTCAAAGGAAATACTCATAGATTCATGCCCAACCGATACTAAGTGTTTAGCTATGCTAGTAGTAAACATCATAGAAACAGTAAATAATATCTAAAGTATTGAAGAAACAGCAACAAGCAGGTGCGTGGAGGTTGCAGGGTCTCGGCTGGCGCAGTCGGCTAGCGCAGGTCCTCTCAGTAAGCTCGTGTGTTTTTCTGTTTCGCTGCTCTCTCCTGTGCTGTGATGATGATGGATGCTGATGATCAAACCCTAGCCTTCCTCTCTTTATATACTGCTCAAACCCTAGCCTTCCTCTCTTTATATGATGCGCTCCTTAAAAGCTGCCTGTTAGCGCGTATCCGACTTAGGCCCTCGTTTTGCCCTGAAATACAAAAACACTGGAAACCAGTAATCTTGTACACAAAATAATGCAAACAAGCATAGGGTTAGGATCTAAATAATGTGTATAAATAGGCTCTATCAAACCCCCCACACTTGCCCCTTGTTCGTCCCGAACAAGCACTCAAGCACGGATACCATTACCTCTCTGGAGTCTAGCGCACAGTCTTGCACTCTGGCGCGATCTGCACTACTGTTCACCTTGCGCTGCTCTACCACCTGGGCGCATCTGCCTTCAACAGTTTTAATATAATAATTTCGAATTTTGTTACCTCTCAGCTGGGATGAAGATCTTTTTGGATGGCTGGGAGATAGCTCTTCATAGGGTCCGGGTTGTCAGCTCTCACTCCGAGGATGGGTATATGGTTAACAGCGCAAGCTTCTTCCGGTGCGTGATTCTTCCGCGCACTTCCTGGAAACTCAAGCCTTTGATGATTTTCTTGTGGACTTTGCGCACGCTGGTACGTATTTGTGCGCATGCTGATTCTTTTGTGTAGCGCATATCATCTGCTGGTATTTTTCTATTGTACAGCTTTGTCCATGGTTCCTATCTTTCCCAGAACGGTTCCAGTCTCGGCCTCCGGATAACAGCTATGGAACAACGCCCCGCTCTCCCTCCTTGGTCTATCTGCGCAGGTCGGCGCACGCGTTTACACCCGCGCCCGCCTTCCTTCGCTCAACTACCAGAGGAAAGGTGGTCTGTTTTCCCACCTCGCCACGCTATGGGTATTTCGCCTTCGGCATCTGCGTGACTGAGCGCACTCTCTTATTCCGAAGGTCTCGAAGCACCGGCCTCCACTAGCGCTCTCGACCATATACCTCACCTTCGAAGCTCGATCGACTAACCGCCTCTCTAGAGCGTTTTTGTCAACTCCACATCCCCTGTATATCCCAACTAACAGGAGTAGAAAAAATGAAAAATAATATACTAAAAACCGTTGATAGTAGCGTATGCAATATGGATAGCGCAAAACAAGCTGAACAGTGTGCGCAACCCGCACACAAGCGCACTACTGCTACTGTTTTCTTCACTAAACTAAGCTACACTATAAAGCTAAAAAAAAACGTGAAATGTAAATGCTACGCTCCCCCCCCCCACACTTAAACAGAGACGTGTCCCCACGACTCAAGCTCAAGCGCACGGAGAGCGCACACATGCATGCAAGCAAAAGAAAGAACATAAAAACATATAGTCAACGCAGCGCACAATATAGCATGGGGGTCATAAAATATTCAACACAATAGTCAGCAAAATATAGCAACATATAGCAGCAGTTTTTCAAAAAGATAAGAAAAGAAACCACCCGAAAGAAATGCGCACCCTCCCTGCAGCCCTAGATGTCCTCGGAGCGGGACTCAGCCTCTGATCCTTGCGCCTCCTCCTCTGAAGAATCTGTCACGTACTCAGTGCTGGAGGCTGGCGGTACTATAGAAATGGGGGCGGGCTGAGTCACGAGGTCATCCTTTGAGATAGGATCCCATAGTGAATCTGAGCTGGTACTAATGATGGGTTCGGCTTCAGGGGACCTTGGAATGGACGGCTGTGCAGGGGGTGGTGCAGGTGCTGGTTCTGGGTCTGCTGCTGGGGTGGGCTCTGATGTTGGGGCTGGTACTGGTGCTGGAGCTGGCTCTGCTGTATGCACTGGGGACTGGGTAGGAGGGCTGGCTGGCTGGTGCGGCTTGCTGGGGGACCCTGGAGGTGGCCGGCGCAGGCTGAGAAGAGGGGGAATAGCATCTCCAAATCTCCACCCTGATGGTGGGCTCATACTCAAATCTGTCCCCTCTGGCGCTAAATATTCGAGCACGCGCATGACGTTGAACATCATGCGCTGCTCCTCTGGTACTTCCTCTGGCGCCTCCTCTGACTCCATCCTGGGGCGCTTCCCTCGTGCACGCGGGGGAGAATCCTCAATGGAAATGGTAACTGGCTCCCCCTGCGGTGCACGGGCCCTTTGGTGCGCTCCAGTCTGCGCACGAGTCCTCATGCGCCTGACTGGAGGCGCAACTGGCTGTGCGGCCTCATCCTCCTCCATCTCCTCCGCAGCCTCTTCTGCTTGTGCGCTGCTCTCCGCTCTTTGCCTCGGCGCTCTGGCCGGCTGCAGATGGTAGCACCACTCCAATGTGCCATCCTCTCTCACGGCTACCGCTCTTATCTGCAGCATATGGGCGCGGTCCAAGGGAACAGCCGGCACCACTGTGTGCCCTGGCACCTCTGGCTCTCCATGCAACGCACGCAGCAGGTGCGTTATGATCCCTCCACAAGTCAGCGGCCCTTTTGTGCTGACCCGGCTCCAGTGGATCACCATGTTCAAGACAAACAGCACCCTCTTCCCATGATAAAAGCCCTTCAAAATCTCCATGTCCAGCAAGCTGATCTTCGGCGCACCATTAAAACGCCCAATGATCGCATAGGCGACCATGCGCCACAAGTAGAACATCCACGGGTCGCGCAGCTCGCGTCCTCGGCTGCGCCCCGCGGCAAAAACTGGGCCGGTCGCCATCTCGCGCCACGCTTCCTGATTCGTGTGCGTGTCCATATTACCTTCTCACACCTTAGCGCACCTCAGTGTGCGCTTCAGCCTCTTAGCCGAGGCAATGTACCACACCCCTCGGTGCCGGTACCTTATCTACATATCACTTATTTCTAGCGATGCCAGAAACTCGCAGGTGTCTTCCTTGTCTGCTGCGCTGTTGAGCTCCAACAGCGCCTCCCAGCCCGCCAGCGCGAGCTTCTCCATGATGAGGTCCTCCATACCGACCTCTCGCAGGAACTCCCTGCTGATGTACGGAGTCCCGTACATCTCAAGCCTTAGGAAGGCTTCGTACTTGCTGGCGAAGTGAGCTGGGGTTGCTTGGTCCTCGGCAGGCTGCATCGTGCTCGGAGTCTCACTACGGTGATAGAGCCTATTTATACGCATTATTTAGATCATAACCCTATGCTTGTTTGCATTATTTTGTGTACAAGATTACTGGTTTCCAGTGTTTTTGTATTTCAGGGCAAAACGAGGGCCTAAGCCGGATACGCGCTAACAGGCAGCGTTTAGGACGCACAGCACACAGCCTGCGGAGCTAGCGGCGCAAACAAAAGAAATGGCGAGACACAGCAGAGTTGCGCCGACCAATGCGCTAAGCAGTACGCTGTGCGCCAGGCGCAGAGTCCAGTATTTCCTAATCCTGACATGACCAGATTTGGAAGTTGCCAAGGATGGGCCTCTTGAGTAGTATATAAAGGGTAGGAAGTCTAGGGTTTGAGACATCAATCGAGAGACACACAGAAAGGCAACACCCCACATCAGAGGGCCACGAGAGAGCGAGAGAGCGGCAAACTGGAAAACACACGAACTTGTTGAGAGGACTTGCGCCAGCCGACAGACATACTGCACGCACTGTTTGCTACTTGTTTCTCAGATACATTAGACCTTATTTTACTATTCTATGATGTTTATCACTAGCATGTCTAGCTAAACGCTTAGTATCGGTTGGACATGAATCTATGAGTATTTCCTTTGAGACTTGCGCTTAATGCATAGCTTGCTTGCTTATATTAATTCTGTGCACATTACTGGCAGCTTGTTGCATGAGTAGGGGAAGCCTTGAACCGCAATCTTACTCTTGTCGCTTGTTGTTGTCTGTTAAACTAGTTGAATATCCTGACGGTGCCAACTAGGAGTAACGTGCTAGGATAGGCAATTACTACCTTGATCGGATCCGTAGTTGTTTAGGTCTAGTGCAAGAATTAATAGCACATGAACTTTGATCGGAACATGCGCACATGTTAGGAAGCCTTGACCGGACACTAACTTAAGTAAAATCAAGCTATAGACATTTAGAGTCGATGATAAGGAATGCACTCATAGAGGATTGTCTGCGCCGATACTTCTCATAGTCATAGTATTTAATCTCTACTGCTTGCGCACGTCTGGTGCATTTCCCTGCGTTTTACAACTGTTTACTTGCGCACTGCGCAACCAAATCACTCACCCCCCAATCTTCGTAAGTGTAGGTCACTGGCTAGAACTGAACTACTTGCTCCCTGTGGAGATCGACCCTTACTTAACCGCTGTACTAGTGGAAGAGGAAGGATTATATTTGACGCGCACAACGACTCGCGATCATACGGTCAACACTCTCTAAAGCTAAAAAATTCCAAACTCCTCCAAATGCCCTGAAACTTTCACCAAATGGGCGCCTACTGCCCGCCTACAAAACCCACTAACCAAACCTCCAATCGGTGCACGCTACCTCGGTGCGATTTCAGACCTAGGGTACCCCTCTTCTCGCACAAACCCTAATGCAATCGGCTCAAATCGGGAGGGAAAGGTTACCTGGTGAGTGTGCGACTGGGTGCTCCTCAAATCTCTCTAAACGGAAGCTGGGTTGAGCGCCGGACGGTGAGCGGCTACTGAGGGCGGGAGTTTCTCTTGCAACGGTCGAGTGAAAAGTGCTGAAATTTTCTAAGTACTGCCCTTATATACCCCTCTGACTGGCGCAGCTGTCCTGCGCACTGAAGTGCGCACTCCTGCTCGACTAAAAGAAAACTACAAGTCCTAAACTAGCTAAAAGACACTAGAAAAACTAAAAGAAGGAAAAAAAACATGTAAAAGTAAAACGTGTCGGGTTACCTCCCGACAAGTGCCTTTGTTTAACGTCGTTGGCTCGACCGTACCTCGTTACTTGCGTGAAAGTACACCAGCGACCTCCCCCACACTTGCTCCTGAGTGACCCTGCGCTTGTGCATGTGTTGTGTTCTTCTTGGTCCTGCGCAAAGGATCGGAGGGGAGGTTAGCATGGCTAATAGTCTGTGATAAATTATAAGTAACGAGGTTAGGTAAAGAGGGAGAAGAAATATGAGCAATAGTTCCCAATTCTCCCTCTGGTGCGTCGGGTGATGACTCTGGCGCAGCAACCTGCGGATCTGCTATCTCAGGCTCTGCCAATTCAATTTCGCGCGCTGTGCCATCCCAAGGTTCTCCTAAATACTTTTTGACTCTCTGCCCATTGACCTGAAAACGATGCCGGTGCTCGTTTTCTAACTCGATTGTTCCGTAGGGGAAAACCTTAGTGATTGTGTACGGTCCCGTCCATTTGCTGCGCAGCTTCCCAGGCATGAGCTTTAGGCGTGATGAGAATAATAATACCTGGTCTCCTGGCTCAAAAGTGCGTCTGAGGATATGTTTGTCGTGAAATGCTTTTGTGCGCGCCTTGTAATCGCGCAGTCCCTCATATGCATCCAGGCGCAGCTCTTCTAATTCGCTTAGCTCAAATGCGCGCTCTTTTCCAGCCTCATCTAGGTTTAGGTTGCAAATGCGTAATGCCCAGTATGCCTTGTGCTCTAACTCCACTGGCAGGTGGCAGGCTTTTCCATAAACCAACCGAAATGCTGAGGTCCCAATTAGCGTCTTATGCGCAGTGCGGTATGCCCACAGCGCATCGTCAAGGTGCTGGCTCCAGTCTTTGCGCGACGGTCTCACAGTTTTCTCCAGGATGCGCTTGATCTCTTTGTTGGAAACCTCGGCCTGCCCATTTGTCTGAGGATGATAAGCAGTGGACGTCTTGTGGCGCACTCCATAATGCTTGAAAACCTACGCCACAATCCTGTTGCAAAAGTGCGTCCCCTAGTCGCTAATGATTGCCTTAGGCACTCCGTACCTGCAAAATATGTTAGTCCTTAAAAAGTCAGCGACCGTCTTACCATCGTCCTTCCGTGTAGCCTTGGCCTCAACCCATTTGGAGACATAATCTACCGCGACCAAAATATACTCGTATCCGGAAGATGGAGGAAATGGCCCCATGAAGTCAATCCCCCAAATATCGAATACTTCATCCACTAGAATTGGCGTCTGCGGCATCTCATTGCGCGCTGATATGCCTCCTGTGCGCTGGCACCTGTCACAGTTCCTGCAGTAGTTATATGAGTCACTAAACAAGCGCGACCAGTAAAATCCGCAGTCCATGATCTTTCTGCTCGTGCGCTTTGGACCAAAGTGTCCTCCACATGCGTGCGCATGACAAAACATCAAAACAGAGTTAATTTCATGGTCAGGCATGCAGCGCCTTAAAATCTGATCAGGTCCTATTCTGAGCATGTACGGATCATTGATCGCGCGTCGTTGTACGCGTCAAATATAATCCTTCCTCTTCCACTAGTATAGCGGTTAAGTAAGGGTCGATCTCCACAGGGAGCAAGTAGTTCAGTTTTAGCCAGTGACCTACACTTACGAAGATTGGGGGGTGAGTGATTGGTTTGCGCGATGCACAAGTAACAGTGGTATCGTAACGCAGGAAATTGCACTAGACGTGCGCAGGCAATAGAGATTAAGTACTATGACTTATGAGAAGTATCGGCGCAGACAATCCTCTATGAGTGTATTCCTTATCATCGACTCTAAATGTCTATAGCTCGATTTGGTAATGTTAGTGTCCGATCAAGGCTTCCTAACATGTGCGCATGTTCCGATCAAAGTTCATGTGCTATTACTTCTTACACTAGACTAAACAACTACGAATCCGATCAAGGTAGTAATTGCCTAACCTAGCGCGTTACTCCTAGTTGGCACCGTCAGGCTATTCAACTAGTTTAACAAACAACAACAAGCAACAAGAGTAAGATTGCGGTTCAAGGCTTCCCCTACTCATGTAACAAGCTGCCAGTAATGTGCACAGAATTAATATAAGCAAGCAAGCTATGCATTAGGCGCAAGTCTCAAAAGGAAATACTCATAGATTCATGCCCAACCGATACTAAGTGTTTAGCTAGACATGCTAGTGATAAACATCATAGAAATAGTAAATAATAACTAAAGTGTCCAAGAAAATAATAGCAAACAGTGCGTGCAGGTTGCTGTCTTGGCTGGCGCAGTCGGCTGGCGCAGATCCTCTCAACAAGCTCGTGTGTTTTCCAGTCCTGCTGCGCAGTGCCTTCTGGGTGTACGAATTGTGAATCCTCAGAATCGTCTCTCAACCCTAGCCTCCCTCTCTTCTTTATATACTGCTCAGGGGCTCATCCTTGGCAACTTCCAAATCTAGTCGTGTCAGGATTTGGAAATACCATCATCTGCGCTTGGCGCACGGCATCTGCTTAGCGCAATTGGTTAGCGCACCGTTGTTGACTCTGCCAATTCTTCTGTTTGCGCCGCTAGCTCCGCAGGTGACAGCGCGTCGTCGTGCGCCTCAAATTTGAATTTGTAACTCCTATAAACACACTAGCAAGCGGTAAGCAGGGTCGAACCCAAAGAGAGCAAATGAGTCGGAGTTCAAATGGAAGTCACAGAAAAAGGAACACAACTGAGGATATCAATTCAAAGAAAATCAGTTCGGGGAGTGCAATGCAACTAGTTATCATCGATCGAATACATGCATAAACTAATGAATTCTGCCTCAATCCAACATTCCCGCTAAAGATATGTCGACAATCAATTCTACCTATTCTTAACCGCTAGGCCTTCGAACAAGTTCAATAGTTACTCGACTTATACCACAAATTGGTTCTACCGCTAGGTTTTCCCCAACAATGCAATCAAGTCAAGTGTAACAAAATTGATATCAATCTAGCTCACCGCTAAGCTGCACTAAATTGTCAATCAAAGCATTCGTTTCATTCATACAAGGGCAGCAATCCATAGCTCAAATCATATATTCATTGACCTCAAACCACCTATTGCAATGCAAACCCCAAACTGAAATATTGACTTAGCTACTCATCATATCCATGGAATACAATAGAAACTAGGTTGAGTCACTACAAACTGAGATAAAACGAAACTGAGCTAAAATACAAATTCGGTGAATAGTGTTTCCGGCCGTGAATAGTGAATTCCGGCCGTGAACAGTGCAGTGAACAGTGCAGGCTGTGTGATGTGCGTCCTAAACGCTGCCTGTTAGCGCGTATCCGACTTAGGCCCTCGTTTTTGCCCTGAAATACAAAAACACTGGAAACCAGTAATCTTGTACATAAAATAATGCAAACAAGCATAGGGTTATGATCTAAATAATGCGTATAAATAGGCTCTATCAAACCCCCCACACTTGCCCCTTGTTCGTCCTCGAACAAGCACTCAAGCACGGATACTACTACCTCTCTGGAGTCTAGCGCACAGTCTTGTACTCTGGCGCGATCTGCACTACTGATCATCTTGCGCTGCTCTACCACTTGCGCACAACTACTGTCAACAGTTTAAGTATAGTGATTTCGAAATTCATTACCTCTCAGCTGGGATGAAAATCATTTTGGATGGCTGGGAGATAGCTCTCTATAGGCGCCGGGCTGTCAGCTCTTACTCCGAGGATGGGTATATGGTTAACAGTGCCAGCTTCTTCCCGTGCGTGATTCTTCCGCGCACTTCCTGGGAACTAAAGCCTTTTGATGATTTTCTGTGGATTTTTGCGTCTCCTGGTACTTGTGCGCACGCTGATTCTTTTGTAGCGCATATCATCTGCTGGTATTTTTTTTCCTTTTGTACAGCTTTGTCTATGATTTCTCACATTCCCAGAACGGTTCCAGTCTCGGCCTCCGGATAACAGCTATGGAACACCGCCCCGCTCTCCCTCCTTGGTCTGTTTGCGCAGGTTGGCGCACGCGTTTACACCCGCGCCCGCCTTCCTTGGCTCAACTTCCAGAGGGAAGGTGGTCTGTTTTCCCACCTCGCCACGCTTTTGGGTATTTGCCTTCGGCATCTGCGTGACTGAGCGCACTCTCTTGTTCCGAAGGTCGCGAAGCAGAGGCCTCCACTAGCGCTCTCGACCATATACCTCTCCTCTGAAGCGCGAGCGACTACACGCCTCTCTAGAGCGTTTCTGTCAACTCCACATCCCCTGTATATCCCAACTAACAGGAGCAGAAAACGAAAAAAATATACTAAAAACAGGTTGATAGCGCACGACGCAAAATGGGTAGCGCAAACAAGCTGAACAGTGCGCGCAGCCCGCACTCAAGCGCACTACTGCTACTGTTTCCTTCAATTAAACTAAGCTACACTAAAAATGCTAAAAAAAACGTGAAATGTACATGTAACGCTCCCCCCCCCCACACTTAAACAGAGACGTGTCCCCACGACTCGAGCTCAAGCGCACGGAGGACGCGCACATGCAGAACATATGCATGCAAGCAAAATAAAGATCATAAAAACTAAGAACATATAGTCAAAGCAGCGCAAATATAGCATAGGGACACAAAATATGTATCACAGGAGTTTAGCACACAAATACAGCAACAGAATATCAAATAAAGTTTAGCATATAAAGGAAAATAGACACCACCCGAAAGAAATAATGCGCCCCCCCGCAGCTCTAGAGGTCATCTGAGCTGGAGGCAGCCGCTGAACTATGCGCCTCCTCCTCTGAAGAATCCGTCATATATTCGGAACTGGAGGAAGGTGGTACAACTGATAGGGAGACAGGCTGCGCCTCGTCGTCATCCTCTGGAACGGGGTCCCATAGCGAGTCTGAGCTGGTGCTAATGATGGGTTCGGCTATAGGGGACCTTGGAATGGACGGCTGGGCAGGGGAAGGTGCAGGTGCGGGTACTTGTTCTGGTTCGGGGGTGGGTTCTGCTGGTGCTTAATACTTGACCCCACACTTAATACTTGACAATGCGCCTAAGTGATATATAATGAAGCATGAAGTGTGAGCTCAACAAATGCAAAGGCTAAATAGGAATGCTAAAGTCACCTAAAAGCAAACAAGAGCAAGTACAAGGTTTTTGTATGAAAACATTTTTATTTTTGTGCTTGCTTAACTTAACTTCATTTTTCATGCATGGAAAGAGCTTAAAAATAAATCGAACTAAGTTAGTCGAACACCGAATCATGTGAATAAAATCATCACAAAGAGGATCAATCGACTTAAAGATGTGATTCATGAATTCAAAGCACAACTCATTCCAAATTTTTTTTTTTGATACTACTTAATTGCTTAGCAAACATTACTTCGTGTGATCAATACTTAAAGCTTGGATGAGAGCAATTATGTGAGTGTAATGTGCTCAAAGTGAGTGTGTAGCATAGAATCATGTTGTGAAGCAAATAAAAGCACAAGCGCAAACAAACACCCCACACTTAAAAATTTGCTTAGTCTCTAAGCAATATAAAGTAATAGAATAAAAGAGAAAGCTTCGAAGGAACTTCTCTCGTGTGGAGGAAGGTATGGCGTAACACAAATTTCACAACGATTCTATACCATCAACAAGTAGAAAATAAAAGAACAAATACTCACTAGCCTAGTTTAACGTCTTGGCTAAGACGTAGCCGATTCCCTTTTTCATAAGAAACACACTTGAGAAGTCCTGTGCGAGGATCCCTTCTCAAGTGGCATGCATCTATAGCGTGGGAATTCAACCGTCTCTCGTCTTCCTCTTGCGGAAGAGTGGCATTTCCTTCCCTCCTCGAGTTTGGTTGATCCATAGTTTCTGTTGGTGGTTGATCAACGCAAATTTGAGGTGAAGGAGTATCAAAATCTGGCAATTTCTGCTCCGTTGATGTGGAGGCTTGTTCTTATGCCTTTTTCGCGCGTGCTTTGATTTTCATTCAAACACCTACCAAGCAATTAGAGAAAGCATCAATAAGTGTGAACTTAAATTAAAGTAAGCAAGAAAAGCACGCAAACACGCAATCACGATCAACAACAAAAAAAAGAAAATAGAAAAAAAGAAGTAGTAGACTAACTAAAATAATATTAACTAGCAAACTAGTCTAATGGCTAATCCCCGGCAACGGCGCCATTTTGACGTTGGCGTTTTAGGCAAGCAAAATGAAGTGCTATTCTAGTCACGCAAATATCAAACAATATTTATAACCGAGTGACCTCGGGTCGAACCCAAGAGAAAAGCTTAGACTAATTTACAACTAATTAATGCTATTATTGAAAGTCTACGGATTTGGGGGGGGGGGGGGGATATGTCCTCCTATAGAGGTATCTCTAGCAAGCACTAAAGATAAATGATATTTTTGGTGTTTTTGGTTGATGAAACAAAAGGGTGACTAGGGATTCAACTTCTCTCCTAAGATATGAAGAAAATGAAATAACTCACTAATACATGCATGAACTACATTTGGTTGATAAAAGCAAGGCTAATGCATCGTCCACTCTAGGTTCAACTCTCGCTCCTTCCCTAGAGTGGAGAGGATACACAAAGGACATGGTTCTCAAACTCTCGCTCTATTGAACCGTGTAGAACTTGAGTCCCATAACCGCACCCTCTCGGTCTATTGGCCGGTTACTCAAATCCGCTTAAAACTTAGCCTAATGTCAAGAGTGCATGTCGCTCTCGCGCACAAACACTCCATCTATGATCATACAATAACTATGAGACATCCTAAGTTCAACTCTCGCTCCTTCCTTAGGGGTTTTAACCAAGCATACTCACTTAAGCATTTCGTCAAACACTTGGTGTGCATACAATGAATACATAGCTAGGGCACAATATAATCAAACCAACCTTCATTCAATGCAATAAATTAGAGTTCTACATCATATCCAATCCTAGGGGATCCATTTAATCCCCAACCACAAGAACAACTACTCACTCATAATGAGTGTGCACAAAAACATGACAACTAAAGGAAGCATGAATGTAAATACAAAGGGTAAAGGGTTTAAGAGAGGTTGATGTAGAATCTTCAATCCAAGCTTGGGTCTTCACCCAAGCTTGGTCTTCTCCGAGCTCCAGTCGCCTAGGGTTGAGAAAATGTGGAAGCTCCTTTCTAGGGTTGAGAGAAAAAGCAAGCTCTCTTTACCTCACTTCCATCTCATTCTATTTATACTCTTTGAAGTTTCCCACAAAATGACCGAAGTGACCGAATCACTTGATTCGGTCAATGTCCATGTGATTCGCTCGAACCTTTTGTTCAGTGCAGTTTTGAGTTTGGGCGAATCAATTATCCTCGCCGAATCACTTTTGATTCGGTCAAATGTCTTTGTTTTGATACGGTCAAACGCCTTGTGGAGCTAAACTGATTCGGGCACCTCTGGGCGAATCAACTCTGATTCGGCCGAATCATCTGTTCAGTAGCTTCTTGACTGGGCGAATCACTTCTCTTGGCCGAATCACCATTGATTCGGTCACACCCATTATGTGATTCGGTCAAACCTTCAGGACTTCCCCGGATCAGGTCAATTCGTGCAGCTGAGGGTGATTCGGTCAAGCTGGTGGGCGAATCACTAGTGATTCGGCCGAATCACTTATGCAGTTTGCTCAGCTTTTCTTCTTTTGATCTCCATTGACCATAATTCGCCTAGATTTTCTTCGGTCCACTTCGCATTGCGAGATACGTAATTTTAACCTGAAACGGACGAAGAAATCATCAAATGACTTTATAAAATAGGGAAACAAACAAGAAGTAATGGGAAAATATGGACAAATATAAGGTTATTTGTCCTCTCATCAAGCACCACTCCAATGTGCCATCTTCCTTCACGGCTACCGCCCTGATCTGCAGCATGTGGGCACGGTCCAGAGGGACGGCCGGCACCAATGTGTGCTCTGGCACCTCGGGCTCTCCATGTAGCGCCCGTAGCAGGTGCGTAATAATACCTCCGCAAGTCAGCGGCCCCTTGGTGCTGACTCGGCTCCAGTGGTGCACCATGTTCAGAACAAAGAGCACCCTCTTTCCATAATAAAACCCCTTTAAGATCTCCATATCCAGCAAACTGATCTTCGGCGCACCATTAAAGCGCCCAATGATGGCATAGGCGACCAGGCGCCACAAGTAGAACATCTACGGGTCACGCAGCTCTCGTCCCCTGCTGCGCCCCGCGGCAAACACTGGCCTGGTAGCCATCTCGCGCCAAGCCTCCTGGTTGGTGTGTGCGTCTATGTCAGCTTCTCGCACCCTAGCGCACCTCAATGTGCGTTTCAGCCTCTTGGCCGAGGCGATGTACCACACCCCTCGGTGCCAGTACCTTATCTCCATCTCTCCTGGCTCTAATGACGCCAGGAACTCGCAGGTGTCCTCCCTGTCTGCGGCGCTGTTGAGTTCCAACAGCGCCTCCCAGCCCGCCAGCGCGAGCCTTTCCAAAATGAAGTTCTCAAAACCGACTTCCCGCAGGAACTCCCGACTGATGCACGGAGTTCCGTACATCTCGAGCCTCAGGAAGGCCGCGTACATGCTGGCGAAGCGAGCTGGGGTAGCTTGGTCCTTGGCAGGCTGCATGTTTCTGGTCAACTCTGGTCAACACTCCAAAAACACTCCAAAAATCCAAACTCCTCAGAATGCCCTGAAACTCTCACCAATGGAGCACCTACTGCTCGCCTACAAAACCCTCTAAACAGTACTCCAATCGGTGCACTCTAGCCTGGTGCGATTTCAAAACCCTAAAACACTCCTCCACCACAAAAACCCTACTAATCGTGCTCAAGTCTGGGGGAAAGGTTACCTGAGGGGAGTGCGGCTGTGTGCTCTGCAAATCTCTCTAAACTGGAGCTGGGTTGGGCGCCGGACAGCGGGCAGAGGTTCGAAGACGGGAGCTGCTGCTAACGGTCGAGTGTGAAAAGTGCTAAAATTTTCTTAAGTCCTGCCCTTATATACCCCCCTGACTGGCGCAGGGGTCCTGCGCACTGAAGTGCGCACGGACCGGCGCACTGCTGCTCGACTAAACACTACCAGACCTAAACTAACTAAAAGACACTAGAAAGACTAAAAGAAAGACACATAAAAGTAAAACGAGTCGGGTTACCTCCCGACAAGTGCCTTTGTTTAACGTCATTGGCTCGACTGTACCTCGTTACGTGCCCAAATGTGTGCCAGCGACCTCCCCTACTCTTGCTCTTGAGTGACCCTGCGTTTGTACATGTGCTGTGTTCTGCTTGGTCCTGCGCAAAGGGTGAGAAGGGTAGTCAACATGGATAATAAGTGAGAAGTCTGCAGTAGCGAGGGTAGATGAAGAGGAAGAAGAAATGTGAGCAATAGTTTCCAGTTCTCCCTCTGGTGCATCTGGTGGTGCCTCTGGCGCAGCAGCTGGTGCATCTGTTAGCTCAGGTTCTGCCAACTCAATGTCACGCACTGTGTCGTCCCAAGGTTCTCCTAGATACCGTTTGACTCTCTGCCCATTGACTTGAAAATGATGCTGGTGCTCGTTTTCTAATTCGATTGTTCCATAGGGGAAAACCTTGATGACTGTGTACGGTCCAGTCCATTTGCTGCGCAGCTTTCCAGACATGAGCTTCAGGCGTGATGAGAATAATAATACCTGGTCTCCTGGCTCAAAAGTGCGTATGAGGATATGCTTGTCATGAAACGCCTTTGTCCGCTCCTTGTAATCGCGCAATCCCTCATAGGCATCCAGGCGCAGCTCTTCTAATTCGCTCAGCTCAAACGCGCGCTCCTTTCCAGCCTCATCTAAGTTTTGGTTGCAAATGCGTAAGGCCCAATATGCTTTGTGTTCTAGCTCTACTGGCAGATGGCATGCTTTTCCGTAGACCAACCGAAACGGTGAAGTCCCGATTGGTGTCTTATGCGCAGTGCGGTATGCCCACAACGCATCGTCCAGGCGCTGGCTCCAATCCTTGCGCGATGGTCTCACAGTCTTCTCCAGGATGCGCTTGATTTCTCTGTTAGAGACCTCGGCCTGTCCATTTGTCTGAGGATGATAAGCAGTGGACGTCTTGTGGCGCACCCCATAATGCTTGAAAACTTGGGCCACGATCCTATTGCAAAAGTGCGTCCCCTGGTCGCTGATGATTGCCTTAGGCACCCAGTACCTGCAAAAGATATTAGTTTTCAGAAATTGAGCGACCGTCTTACCATCATCCTTCCGTGTGGCCTTAGCTTCGACCCATTTGGAGACATAGTCCACCGCGACCAATATGTACTCGTATCCTGCTGACGGAGGAAATGGCCCCATGAAGTCAATTCCCCATATATCAAACACTTCATCCACTAGAATTGGCGTCTGCGGCATCTCGTTGCGCGCTGATATGCCTCTTGTGCGCTGGCACCTGTCACAATTCCTGCAATAGTCATATGCGTCTCTAAACAGGTGCGGCCAATAAAATCCGCAGTCCAGGACCTTCCTGCTGGTGCGCTTGGGACCAAAGTGTCCTCCACATGCGTGCGCATGACAAAACATCAAAACAGAGTTAAATTCATGGTCAGGCACGCAGCGCCTCAATATCTAATCTGGTCCTATTCTAAGCATATAAGGATCATCCCAAATATAATGCTTGGACTCATGTTTCAATCTCATGCACTGGGTCTTATTGAAATGCGGAGGAAACGTACCTGTGACAAGGTAATTCGCAATGTGCGCATACCATGGTACCTTACCTGTCAGCGCCATCAGATGCTCGTCAGGAAATGTCTCAGTGATCTGCCCTGGCTCCTCCTCCTTCACGATTCTGCTCAGGTGATCCGCAACTGTGTTCGCCGTGCCCTTCTTATCCTTGATCTCCAGGTCGAATTCCTGCAGTAGGAGCACCCAGCGCATCAGGCGCGGCTTAGTTTCTTTCTTGTATATGATGACCCTGGCGCCTAGAACATATGCACGGAACTTCTCTAGCGCAAACACAATTGCCAGAAGCTCCTTCTCCGTGGTGGTGTAGTTCCTCTGCGCCGCGTCCAGTGTGCGCGATGCATAATAGATGGTGTGCGGTTTCTTGTCCACTCGCTGCCCCAGGACTGCACCTACTGCATAATCGCTTGCGTCGCACATCAGTTCAAATGGCAGGTTCCAGTCTGGTGCGCGCATCACTGGCGCACTGGTCAGCGCCTCCTTCAGCTTATCAAATGCGGCCCTGCACTCATCAGTAAAATCGAAGCACACATCCTTTTGCAAGAGGTTAGACAGGGGTATACAAATTTTAGAAAAATCCTTTATGAAGCGCCTGTAAAACCCAGCGTGCCCGAGGAATGACTTCACATCGCGCACGCTAGTGGCATAAGGTAGATTAGAAATAAGGTCTATCTTAGCTTTGTCTACCTTGATCCCCTCCTCTGAGATGATGTGTCCTAGCACTACACCATGCGTTACCATGAAATGGCATTTTTCATAATTAAGCACTAGGTTCTTAGAAATGCAGCGCGCTAAGACCTTATCTAGATGAGTTAAGCACGCATCAAAGGTACCTCCATATACAGTAAAATCATCCATGAACACTTCTATGCATATACCAATCAAATCAGAGAAAATGCTCATGACAAGGCGTTGGAACGTACCTGGCGCGTTACACAGCCCAAATGACATGCGCCGAAACGCAAATGTACCGAACGGGCAGGTGAACGTGGTCTTCTCCTGATCCTCCGCAGCTATGGGTATCTGGTTGTACCCTGAATATCCGTCCAAGAAGCAAAAATAAGGCTTACTTGCTAATCTGTCCAGCATCTGATCCATAAAGGGTAGCGGGAAATGGTCCTTGCGCGTTACTGCGTTAAGCTTCCTGTAGTCGATGCACATGCGCCATCCAGTCTGTATGCGCTTGGGAACTAGCTCGCCCTGCGCATTCTCTTCCACTGTGATTCCTCCCTTCTTAGGCACAACGTGCACTGGACTGACCCATTTACTGTCCGAGATGGGGTAGATGACTCCTGCATCAAGTAACTTTAGAATTTCCTTCTGCACTACCTCCATCATATTTGGGTTCAATCTGCGCTGAGCCTCTCTGGATGGTTTGGCACCATCGTCCAACAGAATTCTATGCATGCATACGTCTGGGCTCACTCCACGCAGATCTGCCAGTGTCCATCCTATAGCGATGGTTCCTGCGCAGCACCTGCTGTAAACGCACTTCCTGCTCCTCTTCTAATCCTTTCTTTATGATCACTGGCAGGGTGTCCTCATTTCCTAAGAAAATGTATTTGAGGTGTTCTGGAAGTTGCTTCAGCTCGACCTTGGGTGCCTGTTCAATAGAGGACAAGATTTTAGTGGCAGTGCAAATATGAACTATATTCTGTACCTGTTTGAGTTCTGGTTCGGCACTGCTCAGCTCCTCGTCCTGCTCCTCCAACTCTGTCTGTGCCAGTGGCTCTGGTTCTATTGTTGCGCTTGCACATTGTGCATCTGAGACTAAATCGTCAATGCTGTCCATCGCGTGCACTGTGGCGTCCTCGTGTGGGTGCTGCATCCCCTTGAATATGTTGAAATGCATTTCTTCGCCGTCAACCTCCATGGAGAGTGTGCCCCTCCACACGTCTATCTTCGTGCGCGCGGTCATCAGGAAAGGTCTGCCCAGTAGGATCTGCGCACTGCTGGTGCTTGATTCACCCTCCATTTCCAGCACATAAAAATCTGCTGGGAACACCAGCTCTCCTACTCGCACAAGAACATCCTCTATCATGCCTGCAGGTTGTTTGCAAGACCGATCTGCTAGCTGTATAGTGAGACCTGCAGGCTTTAGTGGTCCAAGGCGCAATGTCGCATATAGGGAATAAGGTAACAAATTGATAGATGCGCCTAAATCAATCATGCAGTTGCTCACTGTGGTCTTACCTAAAGTGCACGGGATAGTGAACGTACCTGGGTCTCGGCACTTAGGTGGTACCTTATGTTGCACGATCGCTGAGGCCTGCGCATTGAGTATTACCTGTGCGCATTCGCCTTTCCTCCTTTTGTTTGTGCACAGCTCCTTTAAAAACTTGGCGTACCTGGGAATCTGCCGAACTGCTTGATTTCCACCTTGCTGAATAACTCGTATAACTCTTTGTCCTGCGCTTCCTTTCTAGCCGATGGTGCCCCCACAGGAAAAGGTGCAGGTATATTAGTACGATTCGTGCCCTTGTCATTTATTTGTGTTATACCTGGTGCTTCGCCCTGCTGGCTTGTGACTGGTACTTCTGGTTGCGCATCTTGCTCTGGTTGCGCATTCTGTTCTGCTGGATCCGGGACTTGCGCAGCTGGTTGCGCGGGCGCCTTCGAGGTCTACTCTGCTCCTATTGTGCGCCGAGTCCTCAGTGTCACTGCGTTCACTCCTCCTTTGGGGTTCTGAATCACTTGCGAAGGCAGGTTGCCATCGCTTTTTTTCAGCTCATATACCGTGGTAGCGATTTGTGATAGCTGCTTTTCAATGGACTCGAACCTCTTGTCATACTTCTCGTCATTTTTGCGCACTGTGTCTGCTAGCTGCCCCACAATATCTTCTAAAGATCGCCTCGGTTGCTGGTTGTTATGCGCTGGTGCGTCAGTGCGGCGATGCGGTGGGTTGTAGGGCGCAGCTTGTAGCGTCTGCTGTGGTGCGCGCTGATCTGTGGATTGCCTCTGGAAATTGTTTTCCTCCTTCCATCTGAATCCATTTGCTGCTAGTCCAAAGCGCGGCTGATTCTGCCTCTGTGGCCCTCTGTTATCCCATCCTCCCAGAGCATTTACATCTCCAGATTCCTCGAAAAGTGTGGGACATTCATCAGTTTTGTGTTCGGTTGACCTGCAGAATTCACATACCTTTGGCGCAACTGGTTGTGGTTGTAGTAGTTGGCCTCTAGCTCCCTGAAACGCTCGTAATATTCGGACAGCGACTCTCCTGCGCCCTGCTGATAGAGCCTAGTTATACACATTATTTTGGTCATAACCCTATGCTTGTTTGCAATATTTCATGAGCAAGATTACTCGTTTCCAATGTTTTTGTATATCAGGTCAGAACGAGTCCTTGAGTCGGATACGCGCTAACAGGCAGCGTTCTAGGAGTGAAAGATCAGCCTGAGGAGCTAGCGGTGCAAACAGAAGAAGAAATGGCGAAAGACAGCAGAGGTGCGCTACCCGATTGCGCCAATCAATGCTGTGCGCCAGGCGCAAAAGTCCCAGTGACCAGATTTGGAAGTTGCCGAAAGATGAACCTCCTATATAAAGGAAGTAAGTCTAGGGTTTCAGAGAGTTCGAAAAGACTATTGTTCCAGAGGCACCAGAGGACGCAAGGAGGCACTGTGCGGCAGAACTGGAAAAACACACGGACTTATTGAGGAGATTTGCGCCAGCCGACTGCGCCAGCCGAGAGAAGACACTGCACGCACTGTTTGCTACCGTTTTCTTGGATTCAGTAGTTATTACTTACTATTTTATGATGTTTACCACTAGCATGTCTAGCTAAACACTCAGTGTTGGTCGGGCATGAATCTGTGATGTATTTCCTTTGAGACTTGAGCTTAATGCATAGTTTACTTACTTGTATTAATTCTGTGCGTACTGAGACAGTTAGTTGCATAAGTAGGGGAAGCCTTGAACCGCAAACTTACTTGTGTTGCTCACTTGTCATATGTTAAACTAGTTGCATGCGTAGGGGAAGCCTTGAACCGCAAACTTACCGTGACAATTAGGAGTAGCGAGTTAGGGTAGGCAGTTGCTACTGTGACAGGATTCGCAGCTGTTTAGTCTAGTTCTAGGATTAATAGCACGTGAACTTTGAACGGAACATGCGCACGTGTTAGGAAGCCTTTACCGGACACTAACCCAAGTAAACCACAAGCTATAGATGTTTAGAGTCGATGATAAGGAATGCATTCATAGAGGATTGTCTGCCCAGCACTTCTCATAAAGATAGTACTTCATCTCTACTGCTTGCGCACGTCTAGTGCAATTTCCTGCGTTACGATATTCACTGCTACTCGCGCATCGCGCAAAACCCCCAATCACTCACGCAACCCCCGTTTTCTTAAGTGTAGGTTACTGGCTAAGACTCACTGCTTGCTCCCTGTGGAGATCGACCCTTACTTAACCGCTGTACTAGTGGGAGAGGAAGGATTATATTTGACGCGCACGACGACGCGCGATCAAATTTTGGCGCCGTTGCCGGGGAGCAACACAGCTAAGTTTTAGCTAGCTTACATTTCTCATTTTAGTAACTAGTTATTTCATTTTGTTTTGTTTTCTCGTTGTTGTTTCTGACAGCGCACAATCACATCCGCCTGCGCAACCTTGAAACAGTTGCGCTACGCAGATTCTAGTTGCGCACTGACAGACGCAACAACTTCGTTGCCATTTAATTCGTTTCTTGAGTTTGGATCAGGACATGGAGGATAACAGTGTGGTTGGAGATAACCTGGGAGACAGAACCCCAGAGGAAGCAAGGGCACATAACCGCGCAGCCCTATTCAGAGAGGAAGTGCAGCGTGAGGTCGACGCACGGATGGCCGCTGAACCATACATTGCGCCACCCGTTCGTCCAGTCGCGAGGCGCAGGACAGTGCGCGAGATGTCGGCCCCTATCACTGTTAACCAGCCATGGTGCATCGTGCTTCCACCAGGCGGTCACTTCGAGCTAAGGAGCTCACTCATCCATCACATGCCCAAGTTCCACGGGATGAACAATGAAAATCCAGTCAAGCATGTGCGAGAGTTCCTGGTCATTTGCGAAAACATGAAGACCGAAGGGGAAAGCGATGAAGCGCTAAAAATGAAGGCATTTCCATTCTCACTAAGTGATACAGCTAGACACTGGCTAATGAATTTACCTGCAGGATCTATTCACACATGGGAACAGCTGCAGAAGAAGTTCTTAGACAAATTTTATCCAGCAGCGAAGATTGCACTGCTCAGAAGGGAATTGGCCGCGCCAAGGCAGAGCGCAGGGGAGTCTCTGTCAGAATACTACGAGCGTTTCAGGGAGCTGGAAGCCAACTACTACAATCACGGGCTTCCTCAGAATGTGCTGATAGAGAACTTTTTGAATGGACTGCTGCCCATGGAGCTGCGACTACTGAATGCATGCGCAGGAGGGGACATTTGCAACATGTACCCGGAGGATGCATGGCAGCTGATAGAAGATTCTGCTGGGCAGGTAAGACATCAATTGACACTTGAAAGTAGTCGTAATCGTTCTGTGCATCAGGTAGAGGCAAGCGCTGAGATCCAAGAAATGAAGGCCATGCTACAGAAGCTGATGAGTGCGCAGAGCGCACAACCAGTTGCGCCAAAGGTATGTGAATTCTGCAGGTCCACTGAGCACAAGACAGACGAATGCCCAACACTTTTTGAAGAAACTGGAGACGTAAATGCCCTTGGAGGATGGGACAACAGAGGACCGCAGAGGCAGAATCAGCCGCGCTTTGGGCTTGCTGCAAATGGATTCAGATGGAGAGAAGAGAACAATTTCCAGAGGCAGCCCACTGATCAGCGCGCGCCACAGCAGACGCAACAAACTGCACCCTACAATCCACCGCATCGCCGCACAGACGCACCAGCGCAGAACAATCAGCAACCAAAGCGATCCTTGGAAGATATCATGGGGCAGCTAGCAGACACAGTGCGCAAGAATGACGAAAAATATGACAAGAGGTTCGAATCCATAGAGAAGCATCTATCACAAATTGCAACCACGGTGTATGAGCTGAAAAAGAGCGATGGCAACCTGCCTTCGCAAGTGATTCAGAACCCTAAAGGAGGAGTTAATGCAGTAACACTGAGGACTGGGCGCACAGTGGGAACAGAGCAGACCGCGCAGGCACCCGTGCAGCCAGTTGCGCAAGTCCCAGATCCAGCAGCTCAGAGTGCGCAACCAGAGCCAGAGGCGCAATCAGAAGCGCCAACCACGAACCAGCAGGGCAAGGCGCCAGGTATGTCTCACTCGACAAACAAGGACAAAAATTGTACTAACATACCTGCTCCTTTCCCTGTGCAGGCACCACTGGCGAGAAAAGAAGCACTGGACAAGGAACTATATGAGCTGTTCAGCAAGGTGGAAATCAACATACCTCTCATAGAAGCTATTCGACAGATTCCCAGGTATGCGAAGTTTTTAAAAGAGCTGTGCACAAATAAAAGAAGGACAGGCGAATGCGCACAGGTAATGCTAAATGCACAGGCCTCAGCAATCGTGCAACAAAAGGTACCACCTAAGTGCCGAGATCCAGGTACATTCACTATCCCTTGCACCTTAGGTAAAACCACGGTAAGCAACTGCATGATCGATTTAGGCGCATCAATCATTTTATTACCATATTCTCTCTATGCGACCTTGCGCCTTGGACCACTAAAACCTGCAGGTCTCACAATTCAGCTAGCAGATAGATCGTGCAAACAACCTGCAGGCATGATAGAAGATGTCCTAGTTCGAGTAGGAGAGCTGGTGTTCCCAGCAGACTTTTATGTGCTCGAAATGGAGGGTGAATCAAGCGCCAGCGGTGCGCAGATCCTCCTAGGCAGACCGTTTCTGATGACTGCGCGCACGAAGATAGACGTGTGGAGGGGCACGCTCTCCATGGAGGTAGATGGCGAAGAAATCCATTTCAACATCTTCGAAGGGATGCAGCACCCACATGAGGACGCTACTGTGCACGCAATGGACATCTTTGACGATTTAGTCACAGAAGCGCAGTGTGCGAGCGCAACCATAGGACCAGAGCTACTGACACGGGCAGAGGTGGAGGAGCAAGAGGAGGAGCTAAGCAGTGCTGAACCAGCACCCACACAGGTACTTGATATAGTTCATATTTGCACCGCTAACAAAATCTTGCCCTCTATTGAACAGGCACCCAAGATCGAACTGAAGCAACTCCCGGAGCACCTCAAGTACATTTTCTTGGGAGATGAGGACACCCTGCCAGTGATCATCAAGAAGGGATTGGAAAAAGAGCAGGAGGCGCGTTTACAACAGGTGCTGCGCAGGAACCAGCGCGCTATTGGATGGACTCTTGTTGATCTGCGCGGAGTGAGCCCAGACGTGTGCATGCACCGAATTCTGTTGGAAGATGGTGCCAAACCATCCAGGGAGGCTCAGCGCAGGTTAAACCCAAATATGATGGAGGTAGTGCAAAAGGAAGTCCTGAAGTTGCTTGACGCAGGGGTCATTTACCCAATCTCAGACAGCAAATGGGTCAGCCCGGTGCACGTTGTGCCAAAGAAAGGAGGAATCACGGTGGAGGAGAATGCGCAGGGCGAGCTAGTTCCCAAGCGCATACAAACTGGCTGGCGCATGTGCATCGACTACAGGAAGCTGAACGCTGTAACGCGCAAGGACCACTTCCCGCTACCCTTCATGGACCAGATGCTGGATCGCTTGGCAGGTAAGCCTTACTTTTGTTTTTTGGACGGATATTCAGGTTACAATCAGATACCCATAGCTGCGGAGGATCAAGAGAAGACCACGTTCACATGCCCCTTCGGAACATTTGCGTTTCGGCGTATGTCTTTTGGGCTGTGCAACGCGCCAGGTACGTTCCAACGCCTTGTCATGAGCATTTTCTCTGATATGATTGGTATGTGCATAGAAGTGTTCATGGATGATTTCACTGTATATGGGAGTACCTTTGATGCATGCTTAACACATCTAGATAAAGTCTTAGCGCGCTGCATCTCTAAGAACTTAGTGCTAAATTACGAAAAATGTCATTTCATGGTAACGCACGGAGTAGTACTAGGTCATATCATTTCAGAGGAGGGTATTAAGGTAGACAAAGCTAAGATAGATATTATTTCTAATCTGCCTTATGCCACCAACGTGCGCGACGTGAAATCGTTCTTAGGGCATGCTGGGTTTTACAGGCGTTTTATCAAGGATTTCTCTAAAATTTGCATACCCCTGTCTAACCTGTTGCAAAAAGACGTGTGCTTCGATTTTACTGATGAGTGCAGGGCGGCGTTCGATAAGCTGAAAGAAGCGCTGACCAGTGCGCCAGTGATGCGCGCACCAGACTGGAACCTGCCATTCGAGCTGATGTGTGACGCAAGTGACTACGCAGTAGGAGCAGTCTTGGGGCAGCGCGAGGACAAGAAGCCGCATGCCATCTACTATGCATCGCGCACACTGGACTCCGCGCAGAAGAACTACACCACCACGGAGAAGGAGCTTCTGGCAATTGTATTTGCGCTGGAGAAGTTCCGAGCATATGTTCTAGGCGCCAGAGTCATCATCTACACGGACCACGCAGCTATCCGCTACCTCATGTCCAAGAAAGAGACCAAGCCGCGCCTGATGCGCTGGGTACTTCTGCTTCAGGAATTCGACTTAGAGATCAAAGATAAGAAGGGCACAGAAAATACCGTCGCTGATCACCTGAGCAGGATCGTAAAGGATGAGGAGCCAGGGCAGATCAAGGAGACATTCCCTGACGAGCATCTGATGGCGCTAACAGGTAAGGTACCATGGTATGCGCATATCGCAAATTACCTGGTCACAGGTACGTTTCCTCCTCATTTCAATAAAACTCAGTGCATGCGATTGAAACATGAGTCCAAGCATTACCTTTGGGATGATCCTTACATGCTTAGAATAGGTCCAGATCGGATATTAAGACGTTGCGTGCCTGACCATGAGATTAATTCTGTGTTGATGTTTTGTCATGCGCACGCCTGTGGAGGACATTTCGGTCCCAAGCGCACGAGCAGGAAGATCTTGGACTGCGGATTCTACTGGCCGCACCTATTCAGAGATGCCTATGACCACTGCAGGAAGTGTGACAGGTGCCAGCGCACTGGAGGAATCTCCGCGCGCAACGAGATGCCGCAGACCCCGATTCTGGTGGACGAAGTGTTCGATGTTTGGGGAATCGACTTCATGGGTCCATTTCCCCCATCTGCCGGCTACGAGTACATACTGGTGGCCGTGGATTACGTATCCAAATGGGTCGAAGCTAAGGCCACACGCAAGGATGATGGTAAGACTGTCGCTGATTTTCTCAGAACTAACATATTTTGCAGGTACGGAGTGCCTAAGGCAGTTATCAGCGACCAGGGGACGCACTTCTGCAACAGGGTTGTGGCGCAAGTTTTCAAGCACTATGGGGTGCGCCACAAGACGTCCACCGCTTACCATCCGTAGACAAATGGACAGGCCGAAGTTTCTAACAGAGAGATCAAGCGCATCTTGGAAAAGACTGTGAGGCCGTCGCGCAAGGATTGGAGCCAGCGCCTGGATGATGCGCTATGGGCATACCGCACTGCACACAAGACGCCCATTGGAACCTCACCATTCCGGCTGGTCTATGGGAAGGCATGCCACCTGCCAGTAGAGCTCGAGCACAAGGCATATTGGGCCTTACGTATTTGTAACTTGAACTTGGATGAGGCAGGAAAGGAACGTGCGTTTGAGCTGAGCGAACTCGAAGAGCTGCGCCTAGACGCCTATGAGGGACTGCGCGATTACAAAGCGCGCACCAAAGCATTTCATGACAGGCATATCCTCCGGCGCACATTTGAACCAGGAGACCAGGTACTGTTATTTTCATCGCGCCTGAAGCTCATGCCTGGGAAGTTGCGCAGTAAGTGGACGGGACCATACACCGTCACCAAGGTTTTCCCCTACGGCACAATTGAATTAGAAGACGGGCACCAGCATCGTTTTCAGGTTAACGGGCAGAGAGTCAAACGGTACTTGGGCGAACCTTGGGATGGCGCAACACGCAACATTGACTTGGCCGAGCCAGAGATAGTGGACGCGCAAGCTGCTGCGCCAGACGCACCACCAGATGTTTCAGAGGGAGAACTAGCACCCATCGCCTATATCTCCTCTTCCTTTGCATCTACCCTCTTTACGAATAATGTATCACATGCTGACCCTCCCTTGTATCCTTTGCGCAGGACCAATGAGATCGTAACACAAGCACTGGCGCAAGGACACTCAGGAGCAAGAGTGGGGGGGGGGCTGCAGACGCACTTCTTGGCACGTAACGAGGTACCGTCGAGCCAACGACGTTAAACAAAGGCACTTGTCGGGAGGTAACCCGACACGTTTTAATTTGGCACATTTTATTCTGCTTGTTTTGTTTTTTGAGTGTTTTTAGTTAGATTAGGGTTTGGTAGTTTTTAGTCACACAAGTGCGCAGGACCGTGCGCCTATCAATGCGCAGGTCCGTTGCGCTAGCCAGAGGGGGGTATATAAGGCCAGACTTAGAAAATTCCCAGCACTTTTTCACTCGACCGTTACACACAAGCTCCCGCCTTCAGACCTCTGCCGTCGATCAGCGCCCATCTAGAGGGATTCAAGGACAACACGACCGCACAGCACCCAGGTAACCCCCCGATTCCGCTTTGAGCCGCTTCTGTTAGGGTTTGCGCGGAGAATACAGTTTTTAGGGTTTTGAAATCGCACCAGGCTAGAGTGCGCGGCTTGGAGTGCTGTTTTGTGCGTTGAGTAGGCGACCAGTAGGCGCTCGTTCGGTCCAAGTTTCAGAGGATTCTGGGCAGTTTCGAATTTTAGGGTTTTGGGGAGCATTGACCGCGTTTGACCGGAGCCCCGCGCAAGATGAAACCCGCCACAGACCAGGAGACCCCAGCGGCTTTCGCTAACAGGTATGCAGCATTCATCAGCCTGGACATGTACGGGACACTGTACATATGCCGCGATTTCCTGCGCGAGGTAGGACTAGAGGACCTCGTGGCGCAGAGGCTAGCGATTGCCGGCTGGGAGGCGCTTATGGACCTCCGCAGCGCATCAGACCAGGAAGATACGTGTGAGTTCCTGGCGTCTCTGGAGGCAGGGGACAGGGAGATCAGATATAGACACAGGGGTGTCTGGTTCATAGCCTCGGAAAGGAGGCTGAGGCGTGCATTCGGATGCGCCAAGGTGCGTGAGGAGGAGTTAGACACGCACAATAACCAGGAGGCTTGGCGGGACATGGCAACAGGGCCAGCATTCGCCGCGGGGCGCAGCAGGGGCCGAGAGCTGCGCGACCCGTGGCTGTTCTACTTATGGCGCATCGTGGCCTACACAGTCATTGGCCGTTTCAACGGCGCGCCAAAGATCAGCCTCCTGGATATGGAGATTTTGACGGGGCTTTATTATGAGCGGAAGGTGCTGTTCATCCTGAACATGGTGCACCATTGGAGCCGAGTCAGCATGAGAGGGCCGCTGACGTGTGGAGGCCTTATCACGCACCTGCTGCGGGCCTTACATGGAGAGCCCGAGGTGCCAGAGCACACCTTGGTGCAGCCTATACCTCTGGACCGCGCCCACATGCTGCAAATCAGGGCGGTAGCCGTTCGGGACGATGGCACACTAGAGTGGTGCTACCGTCTGCAGCCAGCCAGACCACCGCGGGCCAGGGGAGAGAGCAGTGCGCGGGCCAGAGCAGAGAGCAGTGCACAGGGCGCAGCAGCCGCCGCAGCAGCAGCCGCAGCAGCCGCCGCAGCAGATGAAGAGATGGAGGAGGCCCTAGAACCAGAGGTGCCTCTAGTCAGGCGCCCAAGGACCCGGGCGCAGACTGGAGCGCACCAGAGGGCCCGTGCACCACAGGGGGAGCCAGTGACCATTTCCATCGAGGATTCTCCCCCTCGTGCACCTGCCAAGCGCCCAAGGACCGAGACTGAGGAGGCGCCTGAGGAAGCCACTGCCGAGCAGCGCATGTTGTTCAACGTCATGCGCGTGCTCGAATACTTAGCGCCAGAGGGGGCAGATTTAAGTATGAGTCCACCATCCGGGTGGAAATTTGGAGATGCGATTCCCCCTCTCCTCAGCCTGCACCATCCACCTCCTACCCGAACCCCAGAAGCCCCAGCAGCACCCTCTCCAGCACCAACCCCAGCCCCAGCCCCAGCAGAGTCAGCACCCGCAGCAGCCCCAGCAGCCCCAGCAGCCCCAGCAGCAGAGCCCACCCCTGCACCCGAACCAGTACCATCACCAGTAGCTTCCCCTGCCCGGCCTTCTGTTCCAGAGTCCCCCATTAACTTTCCCAGCGTAGACTCCGATTCCATATGGGAGTCACTTTCCGAGGACGAGCAGCCTGACCCCCTCACCATTATGCCACCATCCTCCAGCACCAACTCCATGACTGATTCTTCAGAGGATGAGGCGCATGGGTCAGCAGCAGCGTCTAGCTCGGAGGACTTCTAAGGCCTTGGGCAGGCGCAGTGATTTTCTTTAGGGTGGTGTCTTTTATTTTTGCTGCGTCTGGTTGACTATTATGTGTGCTGAATATTTGTGCCATACATTCTGTGACTCCCTTGCTATCTTTTGTGTGACTTTTTGTGTTCACTTTTCTGTTCTTTATTTTCGTTGCATTGCATGCATGTGCGCCGCCTCCGTGCGCTTGAGCTTGAGTCATGGGGACACGTCTCTGTTCAAGTGTGGGGGGGGGGGGGGGGGCGTTACTCTTACATTTCATGTTTTGAGCATTTTTAGTATAGCCTAGTTTAAGTTGAAGAGAATTAGTAGCAGTAGTGCGCTAAGGTGCAGGATGCGCATGCGCTCCAGCTTGTTTTGCGCTATCCGTATTGCGTGCGCCGTTCTCTACTGTTTTAGCATAATTTTTTCGTTTTTTCTGCTCCTGTCAGTTAGGATATACAGGGGATGTGGAGTTGATAGAAATGCTCCAGAGAGGCGGTTAGTCGCTTGTGCTTCGAAGGCGAGGTATATGGTCGAGTGCGCTAGTGGAGGCCGGTGCTTCGCATCCTTCGGAACAAAAGAGCGCGCTCAGTCACGCAGATGCCAAAGGCAAAGTACCCAAAGCGTGGCGAGGTGGGAAAACAGACCACCTTCTCTCTGGAAATCAAGCTAAGGAAAGCGGGCGCGGATGTAAACGCGTGCGCTGACCGGCGCAGACAAACCAAGGAGGGAGAGCGGAACGAGTTCCATAGCTGCTATCCGAAGGCTGAGATTGGAACTGTTCTGGGAATGAAACAAATTGGAAAGGAAGCTGTACAAAAGAAAAATACCAGCAGAAGCAGATGATTTGCGTTACAAAGAATCAGCATGCGCACTACTTAGTACCTGCGTGCGCAAGACCAAAAGGATATCATCAAAGGCTCAGGTTCCCAGGAAGTGTGCGAACGAATCACGCACTGGAAGAAGCTCGCGCAAGAAACCATATACCTATCTTCGGAGCGGGAGCTGACAACCAAGAGCCTAAGAAGAGCTATCTCCCAGTCATCCAAAGATCTTCATCCCGGCTGAGAGGTAATGAAATTTCGGGATTATTATATTAGAACTGTTGAGTGCAGTTGTGCGCAGGTGATAGAGCAGCACAAGTTGAGCAACTGTGCATTTTGCACTAGAATGCAAGGCTGTGCGCTAGTCTCCAGAAAAGGTAATTGTATCCGCGTTTCAGTACTTGTTCGGGACGAACAAGGGGCAAGTGTGGGGGGTTTGATAGAGCCTAGTTATACACATTATTTAGGTCATAACCCTATGCTTGTTTACAATATTTCATGAGCAAGATTACTCGTTTCCAATGTTTTTGTATATCAGGTCAGAACGAGTCCTTGAGTCGGATACGAGCTAACAGGCAGCGTTCTAGGAGTGAAAGATCAGCCTGAGGAGCTAGCGGCGCAAACAGAAGAAGAAATGGCGAAAGACAGCAGAGGTGCGCTACCCGATTGCGCCAATCAATGCTGTGCGCCAGGCGCAAAAGTCCCAGTGACCAGATTTGGAAGTTGCCGAAAGATGAACCTCCTATATAAAGGAAGTAAGTCTAGGGTTTCAGAGAGTTCGAAAAGACTGTTGTTCCAGAGGCACCAGAGGACGCAAGGAGGCACTGTGCGGCAGAACTGGAAAAACACACGGACTTATTGAGGAGATTTGCGCCAGCCGACTACGCCAGCCGAGAGAAGACACTGCACGCACTGTTTGCTACCGTTTTCTTGGATTCAGTAGTTATTACTTACTATTTTATGATGTTTACCACTAGCATGTCTAGCTAAACACTCAGTGTTGGTCGGGCATGAATCTGTGATGTATTTCCTTTGAGACTTGAGCTTAATGCATAGTTTACTTACTTGTATTAATTCTGTGCGTACTGAGACAGTTAGTTGCATAAGTAGGGGAAGCCTTGAACCGCAAACTTACTTGTGTTGCTCACTTGTCATATGTTAAACTAGTTGCATGCGTAGGGGAAGCCTTGAACCGCAAACTTACCGTGACAATTAGGAGTAGCGAGTTAGGGTAGGCAGTTGCTACTGTGACAGGATTCGCAGCTGTTTAGTCTAGTTCTAGGATTAATAGCACATGAACTTTGAACGGAACATGCGCACGTGTTAGGAAGCCTTTACCGGACACTAACCCAAGTAAACCACAAGCTATAGATGTTTAGAGTCGATGATAAGGAATGCATTCATAGAGGATTGTCTGCCCAACACTTCTCATAAAGATAGTACTTCATCTCTACTGCTTGCGCACGTCTAGTGCAATTTCCTGCGTTACGATATTCACTGCTACTCGCGCATCGCGCAAAACCCCCAATCACTCACGCAACCCCCGTTTTCTTAAGTGTAGGTTACTAGCTAAGACTCACTGCTTGCTCCCTGTGGAGATCGACCCTTACTTAACCGCTGTACTAGTGGGAGAGGAAGGATTATATTTGACGCGCACGACGACGCGCGATCACCTGCCTAGGTGCGGCCAGCTCCCTCCTGAGTAGCGCGATCTTTGCTGCGGGATAAAATTTGTCCAGGAACTTCTTCTGCAGCTGCTCCCATGTGTGAATTGATCCTGCTGGTAAGTTCATCAGCCAATGCCTGGCTGTGTCACACAATGAAAATGGGAACGCTTTCATCTTCAGCGCTTCATCGCTCTCCCCTTCGGCCTTCATGTTCTCGCAAATGACTAGGAATTCTCGCACATGCTTGACTGGGTTCTCGTTGTTCATCCCGTGGAACTTGGGCATATGATGGATGAGCGAGCTCCTGAGTTCAAAATGACCGTCTGGTGGAAGCACTATGCACCATGACTGGTTAACTGTGAGTGGGTGATCGCGCGTCGTCGTGCGCGTCAAATATAATTCCTTCCTCTTCCACTAGTACAGCGGTTAAGTAAGGGTCGATCTCCACAGGGAGCAAGTAGTTCGGTCCTAGCCAGTGACCTACACTTACGAAGATTGGGGGGTGAGTGATTGGGTTGCGCAGTGCGCAAGTAACAGTTGTAAAACGCAGGGAATTGCACTAGACGTGCGCAGGCAATATAGATTAGATACTATGACTATGAGAAGTATCGGCGCAGACAATCCTCTATGAGTGCATTCCTTATCATCGACTCTAAATGTCTATAGCTTGATTTTACTTAAGTTAGTGTCCGGTCAAGGCTTCCTAACATGTGCGCATGTTCCGATCAAAGTTCATGTGCTATTAATTCTTGCACTAAACCTAAACAACTACGAATCCGATCAAGGTAGTAATTGCCTATCCTAGCGCGTTACTCCTAGTTGGCACCGTCAGGATATTCAACTAGTTTAACAGACAACAACAAGCGACAAGAGTAAGATTGCGGTTCAAGGCTTCCCCTACTCATGCAACAAGCTGCCAGTAATGTGCACAGAATTAATATAAGCAGGCAAGCTAAGCATTAAGCGCAAGTCTCAAAGGAAATACTCATAGATTCATGTCCAACCGATACTAAGCGTTTAGCTAGACATGCTAGTGATAAACATCATAGAATAGTAAAATAAGGTCTAATGTATCTGAGAAACAAGTAGCAAACAGTGCGTGCAGTATGTCTCTCGGCTGGCGCAGTCGGCTGGCGCAAGTCCTCTCAACAAGTCCGTGTGTTTTCCAGTTTGCCGCTCTCTCGTGGCCCTCTGATGTGGGGTGTTGCCTTTCTGTGTGTCTCCTGATTGATTGATCCGTGTCTCAAACCCTAGACTTCCTCCCCTTTATATACTGCTCGAGAGGTCCATCCTTGGCAACTTCCAAATCTGGTCATGTCAGGATTAGGAAATACTGGACTCTGCGCCTGGCGCACGGCGTACTGCTTAGCGCGTTGGTCGGCGCAACTCTGCTGTGTCTCGCCATTTCTTCTGTTTGCGCCGCTAGCTCCGCAGGCTGTGTGTTGTGCGTCCTAAACGCTGCCTGTTAGCGCGTATCCGGCTTAAGCCCTCGTTTTGCCCTGAAATACAAAAACACTGGAAACCAGTAATCTTGTACACAAAATAATGCAAACAAGCATAGGGTTGTGATCTAAATAATGCGTATAAATAGGCTCTATCAGTGGGGCTGACATCTCGCGCACTGTTCTGCGTCGCGCAGCTTGTCGCGCGGGTGGCGCATTATACAATTCAGCGGCCATCCTTGCTTCAACCTCGCGCTGCACTTCCTCTCTGAACAGGGCTGCGCGGTTATTTGCCCTCGCTTCCTCTGGGGTTATGTCCCCTAAGTTGTCCCCAACGACACTGTTATCCTCCATGACCTGTTCTAAATCTCAAAGAAAACGAAATTAAAAGATAACTAAGCTGTTGCGTCTGTAAGAGCGCAACTAAAATCTGCGCAGCGCAACTGTTTCAAGGTTGCGCAGGCTGATGTTGATTGCGCGCTGTCAGAAACAACAACGAAAATAAAGCAAACAGAAATAACTAACTATTATAAAAGAAAACTTAAGCTAGTTAAGGCTTATCTGTGTTGCTTCCCGGCAACGGCGCCAAAATTTGATGCGTGCGTCGTTGTGCGCGTTCAAATTAATTCCTTCCTCTTCCACTTAGTATAGCGGTTAAGTCGGGGTCGAATCCACAGGGAGCAAGTAGATTAGCTTTAACTAGTAACCTGCACTTACGAAAACTGGGGGTGTGAGTGATTGGGTTGCGCAATGCGCGAGTAAACAGTAGTAAATGCAGAAATTGCACTAGACGTGCGCAGGCAGTAGAGATTAAGTACTATGACTATGAGAAGTATCGGCGCAGACAATCCTCTATGAGTGTATTCCTTATCATCGACTCTAAACGTCTATAGCTCGGTTTACTAAAGTTAGTGTCCGGTCAAGGCTTCCTAACTTGTGCGCATGTTCCGATCAAAGTTCATGAGCTATTAATTCTTAAGACTAGTCTAAGCAGCTGCGAATCCTGTCACAGTAGCAACTGATTATCCTAGCGCGTTACTCCTAGTCGTCACCGTCAGGCTATTCAACTAGTTTAACATATAACAAACAAGCAACAAGAGTAAGATTGCGGTTCAAGGCTTCCCTTACTCATGCAACTAGCTGTCAACAGTGTGTACAGAATTAATATAAGCAAACAAGCTATGCATTAAGCGCAAGTCTCAAAGAAAATACTCATAGATTCATGCCCAACCGATACTAAGCGTTTAGCTAGACATGCTAGTAGTAAACATCATAGAAACAGTAAATAATATCTAAAATATCGAAGAAACAGCAACAAGCAGGTGCGTGCAGGTTGCAGGGTCTCGGCTGGCGCAGTCGGCTAGCGCAGGTCCTCTCAGTAAGCTCGTGTGTTTTTCTATTTCACTGCTCTCTCCTGTGATGTGATGATGATGGATGCTGATGATCAAACCCTAGCCTTCCTCTCTTTATATACTGCTCAAGAGGCTCATCCTTGGCAACTTCCAAATCTGGTCGTGTCAGGATTTGGAAACACCCCTATCTGCGCATGGCGCAGTGCTCCTGGTTAGCGCAATCGGTTAGCGCACTATGGTCGACTCTGCCAACTCTTCTGTTTGCGCCGCTAGCTATGCAGGCAGTGTGATGCGCTCCTTAAAAGCTGCCTGTTAGGGGGTATCCGACTTAGGCCCTCGTTTTGCCCTGAAATACAAAAACACTGGAAACCAGTAATCTTGTACACAAAATAATGCAAACAAGCATAGGGTTAGGATCTAAATAATGTGTATAAATAGGCTCTATCACCATGAAATTAATTCTGTTTTGATGTTTTGTCATGCGCACGCATGTGGAGGACACTTTGGTCCAAAGCGCACGAGCAGAAAGATCCTGGATTGCGGATTTTATTGGCCACACTTGTTTAGTGACTCATATAACCACTGCAGGAACTGTGACAGGTGCCAGCACACAGGAGGCATATCAGCGCGCAATGAGATGCCGCAGATGCCAATATTAGTGGATGAAGTATTCGATATTTGGGGAATTGACTTCATGGGGCCATTTCCTCCATCTTCCGGATATGAGTATATATTGGTCACAGTGGATTATGTCTCCAAATGGGTTGAGGCTAAGGCCACCCGGAAGGATGATGGTAAGACGGTCGCTGACTTTTTGCGAACTAACATATTTTACAGGTAGGGAGTGCCTAAGGCAGTCATAAGGGACCAGGGGACGCATTTTTGCAATAGGATAGTGGCGCAGGTATTCAAGCATTATGGAGTGCGCCACAAGACGTCCACCGCTTACCACCCTCAGACGAATGGACAGGCCGAGGTCTCCAACAGAGAGATCAAGCGCATCCTGGAGAAAACTGTGAGACCGTCGCGTAAAGACTGGAGCCAGCGCCTTGACGATGCGCTGTGGGCATACCGAACTGCACATAAGACACCAATTGGGACTTCACCGTTTCGGTTGGTTTATGGAAAAGCGTGCCACCTGCCAGTGGAGTTAGAGCACAAAGCATACTGGGCATTGCGCGTTTGCAACCTGAACCTAGACGAGGCTGGTAAGGAGCGCGCATTTGAGCTAAGCGAATTAGAAGAGCTGCGCCTGGATGCATATGAGGGACTGTGCGATTACAAGGCCCGCACAAAGGCATTTCATGACAAACACATCCTTAGACGCACTTTTGAGCTAGGAGACTAGGTACTATTATTCTCCTCATGCCTAAAGCTCATGCCTGGGAAGCTGTGCAGCAAATGGAAGGGACCATACACGATTACCAAGGTTTTCCCTTACGGAACAATCGAGTTAGAAAACGAGCATCGGCATCGTTTTCAGGTCAATGGGCAGAGAGTCAAAAAGTATTTAGGAGAACCGTGGGATGGCACAGCGCGCGGAGTTGAATTGGCAGAGCCAGAGATAGCAGATGCGCAGGTTGCTGCGCCAGAGTCGCCACCAGATGCACCAGAGGGAGAACTGGGAACTATTGCTCATATTTCTTCTTCCTCTTTACCTAACCTCGTTACTTATGATTTATCACATACTATTAACCATGCTGACCACCCTTCCGATTCTTTGCGCAGGACCAAGAAGAACGCAACACACGCACGAGCGCGGGGTCAATCAGGAGCAAGAGTGGGGGAGGTCGCTGGCACACTTTTACGCAAGTAACGAGGTACAGTCGAGCCAACGACGTTAAACAAAGGCACTTGTCGGGAGGTAACCCGATACGTTTCACTTTTACACGTTTTTAGTTTTTCTAGTGTCTTTTAGCTAGTTTAGGACTTGTAGTTTTTTTTGTCGCGCAGCAGTGCGCAGAACAGCTGCGCCAGACAGGGGGTATAAAAGGCCAGGACTTAGAAAATTTTCAGCATTTTTACAGTCGACCGTTGCAAAGAAGCTCCTGCCCTCAGCCTCCGCTCACTGTCCGGCACTCAACAAGGCATCCGTTTAGAGAGAATTGCAGAGCTTACCGTCGCACACTCACCAGGTAACCTTTCCCTAAGATTTGAGCCGATTCAGTTAGGGTTTGTGCGATAGGAAGGTTGCCCTAGGTTTGAAATCGCACCTGGATCGCCTGCACCATTTGGAGTTCTGGTTAGTAGGTTTTGTAGGCGGGCGTTAGGCGACCTGTGGGTGACAGTTTAAGGGTGTTTGTCGGAGTTTGGATTTTTGAGCATTTGTGGAGCTTTGACCGTAGTTGACCGGAGGAACCCTAGCGCACCATGCAGCCTGCCGAGGATCAAGAGACCCCAGCATCATTCGCCAGCAAGTTTGAAGCCTTCATGAGGCTGGAGATGTACGGGACCCCGTACATCAGCAGGGACTTCCTGCGTGAGGTCGGAATGGAGGACCTCATTGTGGAGAAGCTCGCGCTGGCGGGCTGGGAGCCGCTGTTGGACATCAACAGCGCAGCGGATAAGGAGGATACCTGCGAGTTTTTGGCGTCACTGGAGACGGCCGATTTGGAGATCAGGTACCGGCACAGAGGGGTCTTGTACATTGCCTCGGCTAAGAGGCTGAAGCGCACGCTGAAGTGCGCAAAGGTGCGTGAGGCGGATATAGACACGCACACGAATCAGGAGGCGTGGCGTGAGATGGCGACCGGCCCAGTTTTTGCCGCGGGGCGCAGGCGAGGACGCGAGCTGCGCGACCCATGGATGTTCTACCTCTGGCGCATGGTCGCCTATGCAATCATCGGGCGTTTTAATGGTGCGCCGAAGATCAGCCTGCTGGACATGGACATTTTGAAGGGTTTTTACTATGGGAAAAAGGTGCTGTTTGTCTCGGACATGGTGGTCCATTGGAGTCGGGTCAGCACGAAGGGGCCGCTGACTTGTGGCGGAATGATCACGCACCTGCTGCGTGCGTTGCATGGAGAGCCGGAGGTGCCCGAGCACACGGTAGTGCCGACTGTTCCCCGGGACCGTGCCCATATGCTGCAGCTCAGAGCGGTAGCCGTGAGAGAGGATGGGACCTTGGAGTGGTGCTACCAGCTGCAGCCGGCCAGAGCACCAAGGCAAAGAGCAGAGAGCAGCGCGCAGCCAGAGGAGGCCGCGGAGGACAGGGAGATGGAAGAGGCCCCAGAGCCAGTTGCGCCTCCAGTCAGGCGCATGAGGACTCGTGCGCAGACTAGAGCGCGCCGGAGGGCAAGTGCACCGCAGGGGGAGCCAGTTACCATTGCCATTGATGATTCTCCCCCGCGTGCACAAGGAAAGCGCCCCAGGACAGAGGCAGAGGAGGCGCCTGAGGAGGTATCAGATGAGCAGAGCATGATGTTCAACGTCATGCGCGTGCTCGAGTATTTAGCGCCCGAGGGGGCAGATTTGAGCATGAGCCCACCATCAGGGTGGAGATTTGGAGATTTTATCCCCCCTCTCCTCAGTCTGCGTAGGCCGCCCCCAGGATCCCCCAGCGAGCCGCGCCAGCCAGCCAGCCCTCCTACCCAGTCCCCGGTACCAGCAGCAGAGCCCACCCCAGCAGTAGACCCAGTACCAGCACCTGCAGCACCCCCTGCGCAGCCTTCTGATCAGAGGTCCCCTGAAGCCGATCCCATCATAAGTTCCAGCTCAGATTCACTATGGGACCCTATCTCAGAGGATGACCTCTTGCGTCAGCCCGCCGCTGTTTCTGTAGTGCCGCCCGCCTCTAGTACCGAGTATGAGACCGAATCTTCAGAGGAGGAAGCGCACGGATCCGCGGCTGAGTCCAGCTCCGAGGATATCTAGGGCTGCAGTGGGGCGCGCATTTCTTTCGGGTGGTTTCCTATTTCTTATCTTTTTGAAAACTATTGCTCGATGTTGCTATATTGTGCTGAATATTTTGTGACCCCTGATTATATTGTTGCTGCGATGACTATATGTTTTCTTGCTTATATTCTTTGTTTTGCTTGCATGCATGTGTGCGCTCTCCGTTGCGCTTGAGCATGAGTCGTGGGGACACGTCTCTGTTTAAGTGTGGGGGGGGAGCGTTACATTTACATTTCACGTTTTTTTTGAGCTTTGTAGTGTAGCTTAGTTTAGTTGAAGGGAATAGTAGCAGTGGTGCGCTTGTGTGCGGGTTGCGCACACTTTTCAGCTTGTATTGCGCTATCCATATTGCATGCGCTGCTATCAACTGTTTTAGTATTTATTTTTTGTTTTTTCTGCTCCTGTTAGTTGGGATATATACGGGATGTGGAGTTGACAGAAACGCTCTAGAGAGGCGGTTAGTCGTTTTTGCTTCGAAGGTGACGTATATGGTCGAGAGCGCTAGTGGAGGCCGGTGCTTCGCGACCTTCGGAACAAGAGAGCGCGCTCAGCCACGCAGATGCCGAAGGCGAATACCTAAAGCGTGGCGGGGTGGGAAAACAGACCACCTTTCCTCTGGAAGTCGAGCTAGGGAAGGCGGGCGCGGGTATAAACGCGTGCGCTGACCTGCGCAAATAGACCAAGGAGGGAGAGCGGAGCGTTGCTCCATAGCTGCTATCCGGAGGCCGAGACTGGAACCGTTCTGGGAACATAGGAACCATAGAAAAAGCTGTACAAGAAGAAAGACACCAGCGGATGATATGCGCTAAAGAAATCAGCATGCGCACAAATACGTACCAGCGTGCGCAAATTCACAAGAAAATCATCAAAAAGACTTGAGTTCCCAGGAAGTGCGCGGAAGAATCACGCTGATGAACGGACAAATAACCTTATATTTGTCCACATTTTTCCCTTACTTCTTGTTTGTTCCGCAATTCTTTAAAGCCATTTGATGATTTCTTCGTCCATTTCAGGTTAAAATTATATATCTCACGATACGAAGTGGCCCGAAGGGAATCTAGACGAATTCCGGTCGATGGAGATCAAAAGAAGCAAAGCTGAGCAAACTACAGAAGTGATTCGCCCACCAGCTTGACCGAATCACCCTCAGCTGCACGAATTGACCTGATCCGGGGAAGTCCTGAAGGTTTGACCGAATCACATAATGGGTGTGACCGAATCAATGGTGATTCGGCCAAGAGAAGTGATTCGCCCAGTCAAGAAGCTACTGAACAGCTGATTCGGCCGAATCAGAGGTGATTCGCCCAGAGGTGCCCGAATCAGTTTAGCTCCACAAGGCGTTTGACCGTATCAAAACAAAGACATTTGACCGAATCAAAAGTGATTCGACCAGGATAATTGATTCGCCCAAACTCAAAACTGCACTGAACAAAAGGTTCGAGCGAATCACATGGACAGTGACCGAATCAAGTGATTCGGTCACTTCGGTCATTTTGTGGGAAACTTCAAAGAGTATAAATAGAAGGAGATAGAAGTGAAGAAAAGAGCTTGCTTTTTCTCTCAACCCTAGACGACAAGTTTCCACTTTTTGCAACCCTAGACGACAAAACTCAAGGAAGATCAAGCTTGATGGAAGATTGAAGCTTGAATTGAAGATTCCACATCATCCTCTTCTAAACCCTAACTTTGTATTTACATTTATGCTTCCTTTAGTTGTCATGTTTTTGTACACACTCATTATGAGTGAGTAGTTACTTTTGTGGTTGGGGATTAAATGGATCCCCTAGGATTGGATATGATGTAGAACACTATTGTTGTTGCATTGAATGAAGTTTGGTTTGATCTTATTGTGCCCTAGCTATGTATTCATTGTATGCACACCAAGTGTTTGACGAAATGCTTAAGTGAGTATGCTTGGTTAGAACCCCTAAGGAAGGAGCGAGAGTTGAACTTAGGATGTTTCATAGCTATCGTATGATCATAGATGGAGTGTTTGTGCCTGAGAGCGACATGCATTCTTGACATTAGGCTAAGTTTTGAGCGGATTTGAGTAACCGGCCAATAGACCGAGAGGGTGCGGTTATGGGACTCATATTCTACACGGTTCAATAGAATGAGAGTTTGAGAACCTTGTCATTTATGTATCCTCTCCATTCTAGGGAAGGAGCGAGAGTTGAACCTAGAGTGGATGATGCATTAGCCTTGCTTTTATCAACCAAATGTAGTTCATGCATGTATTATTGAGTTATTTCATTTCCTCATATCCTAGGAGAGAAGTTGAATCCCTAGTCACCCCTTTTTATTCATTAAGTAGAACTCAAGAATATCATTTATCTTTAGTGCTTGCTAGAGATACCTTTATACGAGGACATATTCCCCCCCAAAAACCGTAGACTTACATTAGTAGCATTGATTAGTTGTCAATTAGTCTAAGCTTTTCCCTTGGGTTCGATCCGAGGTCACTTGGTTATAAATATTGTTTGATATTTGTGTGACTAGAATAGCACTTCATTTTGCTTGCCTAAAACGCCAACGTCACACGCACCGGAAGAAGCTCGCGCTATTAACCATATACCCGTCCTCGAAGTAAAAGCTGACAACCCGGAGCCTATGAAGAGCTATATCCCAATCATCCGAAATGTCTTCATCCCAGCTGAGAGATAACGAATTTCGAAATTATTATATTAAACTGTTGAAGGCAGATGCGCGCAGGTGATAGAGCAGCGCAAGGTGAATGGTAGTGCAGATCGCGCCAGAGTGCAAGACTGTGTGCTAGACTCCAGAGAGGTAATGGTATCCGTGCTTGAGTGCTTGTTCGGGACGAACAAAGGCAAGTGTGGGGGGTTTGATAGAGCCTATTTATACGCGCTATTTAGATCCTAACATTGTGCTTGTTGGCATTATTTTGTGTACAAGATTACTGGTTTCCAGTGTTTTTGTATTTCAGGGCGAAACGAGGGCCTAAGTCGGATACGCGCTAACAGGCAGCGTTTAAGGAGCGCATCACACAGCCTGCGGAGCTAGCAGCGCAAACAGGATAGGAAGTGTCAGAGTCAACTACGGTGCGCAAACCGATTGCGCTAACCAATGTGTGCAGTGCGCCATGCGCAAGATAGTGGTGTTTCCAAATCTTGACACCATCAAATTTGGAAGTTGCCAAGGCCGTCCTTGGGCCTCATGAGCAGTATATAAAGAGAGGAAGGCTAGGGTTTGAACAGGAATCATCATCGAGGAACACAGCACACGAGAGAGAGGCAGAACTGAAAAACACACGAGCTACTGAGAGGACCTGCGCTAGCCGACTGTGCCAGCCGAGACACTGCAACCTGCACGCACCTGCTTGTTACTGTTTTCTTGGATACTTTAGCTATTATTTATTGTTTCTATGATGTTTACTACTAGCATGTCTAGCTAAACGCTTTGTATCGGTTGGGCATGATTCTATAAGTATTTCCTTTGAGACTAGTGCTTAATGCATAGTTTGTTTGCTTGTATTAATTCTGTGCACACGGTTGACAAGTATTTGCATGAGTAGGGGAAGCCTTGAACCGCAATCTTACTCTTGCTACTTGTTTGTTATATGTTAAACTAGTTGATAGCTTGACGGTGACAACTAGGAGTAACGCGCTAGGATAATCAGCTGCTACTGTGACAGGATTCGTAGCTGCTTAGACTAGTTTGAAGAATTAATAGCTCATGAACTTTGATCGGAACATGCGCACATGTTAGGAAGCCTTGATCGGACACTAACATCAGTAAACCGAACTATAGACGTTTAGAGTCGATGATAAGGAATACATTCATAGAGGATTGTCTGCGCCGATACTTTTCATAGTCATAGTACTTAATCTCTACTGCCTGCGCACGTCTAGTGCAATTCCTGCGTTAACTATTGTTTATTTGCGCACCTGCGCAACCCAATCACTCACACCCCAATTTTCGTAAGTGTAGGTTACTAGTTAGAGCGAGTCTGCTTGCTCCCTGTGGAATCGACCCTGACTTAACCGCTATACTAAGTGGAGAAGGAAGGATTAATTTGACGCGTACAGCGACGCGCGATCACATATTCAAGTTGCCTCTCCTGATTTTCCCAAGAGCCTTCTATGATCATCCTTCTCCAGTGAGTTGATCTATCAGTGTTTCTGACTCTCTTATGACCATCTGAATATCGGTAGTCCCTTACTGGTCTTGCAGAGCTGAAGAACATATGACTGCATGGTTTGGTCTTTGGTTTCTCCCTCTGATTTCCGATTCTGGTTGACTTTTGAGGTCTCCAAGACTTCTTCAAAATCGAGCATTTACTCTGAACATGACCCTCTTGATCATAGAAATAGCATTTGCACCTTCTCCTGCTGAGGTTCTTTTCTGCTACAGGTGGTTGATACAGCAGTTGCTGTAGCAACCCCTTGTTCAGGTTTCTGGATTTTTCTTTCACAGTTGGTTTCCGGCAGATAACTCTTTCTGTTTCCAGATTCCCGACGTTCTCTGCTTCAGTAGCTTTAACAAAGACAGTTACTCTAGTGCTTCCTTCACCAGTGTACCCAAGACCCGTTCTTCCTTCTCCATATCTCTGATAAGCAAGATTTTCATCTAGTATATTGTTCTGAGCTTCAGGCATCTTTCTTGTTTGTTGAAGGATGCTGGGATCACTCTTCTCGATAATGGGTTCTTCTTCCTTTTGTTGAGTGACTAGCTCAATAAGTCATGAAATTTTGTCAAGTAGTTCTTCTAGATTGGTCACTCTGTCAGTCAAGCCTCTGTTAATTCGTAAGGCTTCTTCACACTTATGAAAGATGATTCCCAGATTCTCTACCAGGTTTTCTTCTGTGACTTCCTCATTTTCACTATCTGATACATCAATTCCATAATTTGAACTCTTCCTTTATTTAATCTTTAGAATCAGATTTGGATACAGTAGATAAAACAATATAATTCTCCTCCCCACTCTCAAAATCTCCATCACTCCACTTGACTATCAGAGAGTTGTTGCCCTTTTTTCTCAGAATCCTTCATCTATTTTCTAGGGCAGTCAACTTCTCGATGTCCATAACCTTCACAGTTCCAACATTGGATACCCTTCTTTTTCTCTTTCTTCTCATCCTCATCATGGGCATGTTCCTTCCATTTTCTCTGATTACCACCACCTCTTCTGGTTTGTCTTCGAGAAGTTGAAGTCTGGCCAGATCTTGATTCCATGTTCTTTAAGAGTCTCCCAAAGTTCTTTACCATCAGACCTAGCTGATCATTAGTTAAAGGCTTCTTCTCTTCTGCTTCAGCTTTTAGTCCAACCCTCTTGCTTTTGGCTGGTGTATCATCCTTGATCAGCTTCATCTCAAACTGTTTGAGGGATCCTATCAATTCCTCCAGCCTCATATTTTTGACATTCTGAGCTTCTTCAATGGCTGTCACCTTCATGTCAAATCTGGTGGGAAATGATCAGAGAACTTTTCTTAACAGCTTCTCTTCTGGAATTGGTTCTCTGAGGGCATGAGCTTCATTTGACAGATCACACAGCTTAGCATTGAACTAAGTGATGGATTCCTCCTCTTGCATCTTTAAGCTCTCAAACTAAGAAGTAATAATCTGCATCATGGATGTCTTTGCTTTATCAGTTCCTTCATGAGTTGTTTGGAGAATCTCGAAGGCTCGTTTTGCAATGTCGCAGTTGAAGATCAGCCTAAAATTGTTAGCATCTACAACAGAAAAAATAGCATTTAGAGCTTTTGAGTTACCAGTTCCTGTAGCTTCCTCTTCATTAGTCACTACAAGAAAAACTGCTAAAATCAACGGCACGTTCTGTCAGTTTTAGCCTATATCCGTTGGTTATGGGATTAAAAATGACGGATATTTCCGTTGGTACGCCGTGGGTTATAGGGGCGTAGATTTTATTGTATCTGTTGGTTTTGAAGATTTTATCTACAGAATTTCTGTTGCTTAAATCCATTGAAAATAATGGAAAAAATCATCAAAAGTAACAATTAATCCGTCGTTTCTAATATTCGTGAGTAAATTGTTAATCAAATACATTTACTATTATACCCTTTTTTATTAGCTACGAATTTATGACATTAATTTCAACAATAAATCGGTTGGTTTTATAAGTTGCGCGCAGTTACAATCAAGATAAAATCAACGAGTAATTTGTGGGTTTTACCATTTGTTGATTATAAAATAAGTTTACTATTTTGCCCTTTTCTAATTCCTACGAATTTATGATTTTATTTTCAACAAATATCTGTCGGTTATAAAATATTGAGTTTCCAACAAACAAAGTTGTGGGTTTTAATGTTTGTCGTTTATATTTATAAAAAATTAAAATTAAAATTAATTTATAAAAAACAAAATTAATACATTTAATTAATACGAAAGAAGCATTAATATTAAACTTGAATAAAAGTACAAATTGTTCTGAACAAAAGAGGGAAAACGTAAAAAGTGCCAAGTATCAAAGTTTACTAGCTAATCTGTTAATCTACTCCAAGTGCATCATCATCGCTAGAACTTGCAACACTTCTCTGGCCATCATTTTGTTTTTCCATTCAGTCAACCTGATTTTCAATATCAGTGGTACTAGTACGATTGCTGCGACCTCTTCCACGTCGGGGTGCATCAACAACAATAGCTATCACGGTAAGGAGAGCAAAAAATACCAATAACCCACCAGTTGATTCCTTCACATATAAAACAGATCTTTACTTTCGAACGTCACATATCAATATTTCGCATATAAATTGACTGAATTACTTAGTGACTTACTATAAAGGGCGGGTGCAGGTCGACGTTGGCAGCAGGACTCCTTCGGAACATGTCTTCGCGAGCCAAAACCCTAAGGCGTACCATGGTTATGAAGTTGTACTGTAGGCGGGCTGAGAAAAATTAAAGCGGGAATCAGAGTTCTCTTATCGATAATTAAGGCATGATGCCTCACAGTTAGAGAATTTCAAGGAAGTTGATTTATCATTCACAACTGTTTCCTTAAGAGGAGTTATTTTGATATTCTTATCTTTAATAATTTGATTTTTTATACTAGCAATTTATATTTTTGATAAACCACATTTATGTAATATCTTCATGCACTATATAACTTACAAAAATTTCATAATCACAAAAGGCGCGATAGAATCTCTTTAGCACCATGCCAACACTAGAGATGAGAATAAATTAAAAAAACAAACGCAAACTTTTGATGAAATCGCACTCCTACGTCCTACCTCTACAGGTCCCCATTAACACGTCATGGGCATTGTCTTTTAGAAATTTAATCAAACAGGTTATAAGCACAAGCTAACTCACTCGTTTAACATGACATATAGTTAATACATGATCCCATCAGAAATCAGTTTAGGTTCACATGCTGCACATATTGCGGTGACCTGTCGGTATCAATTTCAAGTACACATGATAGTATGATACATATTCTGCGAAAATATGATTTACACGAGATAGTTAGAATATATGGTGATCTTGCATAAAAGATGAGAAAAAACAGGACAAGGGGATGAAAATGGATCTTTTGTCAACTAACAACATAAGAAGGGCTGTGAGAAAATAATGAATCAGTGGCATGCCTGGAATGGAACCCATCCTCCTTGCACAAACTGGGGTGAAAAAGAAAAAGCCAGCTGCTTTTTAAATATAAACACACAAAGCACGTGTTCTGTTTGCAACAATGAAAACATTCCAAAAATTAAATTTACAAATTTTATTTCTTACGGAAATTCTTTTAGGTATATGATAGGCAAAATCCACGGATCTTAGTAACGACAAATATTTGTTGGAATTAAACATAAAGTAGCAACAGAATTATTTCCAACCATATTTTTTGTTGCAAATAGCAAAGTAAAAACTACTCATTATCTAGTTTAGAAAATTAATTATTTACGACCTTTATTTCCTACGAAAGTCTGTGGTATATATGAACAAATACCAATGGTATTTTTATTGACAAATATCTGTTGCTTTTACAAGTAATATAATCGACAGAATTAATTCCCACCATTTTTTGTGGCCTTTACATATATAGCCGACAAAATACAATCCGTTGGTTTTGCTTTGTGGATTTTAGCAGTTTTTCTTGTAGTGAGTCCCATTCCTCCTCTGGTTTCTTCCAGGTGACTCCCTTCTTATCAATCATCAAGGGAGGAGACTATTCAGCCACAACAGCTGTCCAAGTCTTCTCATCAATAGCCTTGAGGAATGCTTTCATTCTAGCCTTTCAATACCATAGTTGCTTTCTTCCAACAGTGGTGGCCGACTTGTACTCTGACCTTACTTCCTTGTTTCTTGCTCTTCTCAGCTAGGCGCTCAGTATCTTCACTCTGTGTGTCGATTAAAATTTGATACCAATTAAAATTTGCAGTGCCTCTGAGTTACTGAGGGTGTACAAGCAGTTGCTATAGCAACCTCTTGTACAGTCCGATCTTATGCAGCAAGGTAAATACAATGAACAGTGATTTGGTCACCTAGTTCGGCCAACTACCTACGTATGGGAAGGACTATACTCTAGTCCTCAATCCACTAGTTGACGTTGTCAAAATTATGGTAGTAAAAATACTAGTCAAATCACGATACGCAAATAATATTTATAATCCGAGTGACCTCGGGTCGAACCGAAGAGAAAAGCCTAGATTAGTCTAAAGCTAGCTAGTAATGCTTAATGCGAGTCTACTAAATAAAAACTGGGGTTTTTCCTCTAGGCGAGGTAAATCTAGTGAATAATAAAGATAAGATTCAATTTGGTTTTGAAGTAACGGAATTAGAAAAGTGTAGTCGGAATCCTACTTCACCCTTAGGTCATGCGATTAGCAACACAAAACAACAATACATGCATAAGGTTATTTGATTGATAATTCTAGGCTAAAGTATCATGCACTCTTGATTCAACTCTCGCTCCTTCTCTAGAATGAGAATGATACCTAAGTGACACAGTTCTCAAACTCTCGCTTTATTGAACCGTGTAGGACAAGTCTCCTAATCTCAACCTCTCGGTCTTTTCATAGTTACCTAAAATCCGCTCTATGCTTAGCCTAATAGAATGCGAATGTCACTCTCGCGCACAAAAGCTATCTAAAATAAACATGCCTGATCTTCTAAACAACCTAAGTTCAACTCTTATTCCATCCATAGGTGTTTTATCAATTCATACTCATTCATGCGTTTTATCAAACACTTGGTGTGCATAAAATTAACATGAAGATAAAACATGGGAATTTTCAATCATCATATAGATAAAGAAACATGTTTTGCATTACAATCTAACCTAAGGGATCCATGGGACTACTCACTCATGGTGAGTTCAATACAAAACATAATGAAATTGAATAACAAGGAAAAGTAAAGTAGTAGAGTATTAGGGAAGTAGGGAATGAGTAAAGGGATGTTGTGAAATCTTCAATTGTTGATGTCTTCTCCGAATTCTTGACAATTCTCAAAGTTGACGATTTAGGGCTTTTTCTAAGAGAGGAAACCTAGGCGCCGGAGGCACCCCAAGGCACACCCTAATTGTTCCCATCTTTTTTCTATTTATATTTACCCGTCGTGCCCGAATGAAAAATGATTCATGGTAGCCTTATTGAGTTGATTCATGCAGAGTGTTCGAATCAAAGTCTCAGTGTGTTTCATGGCTGGGCGAATCACTTTTCCTTGGGCGGATCACTTTTGATCCGCCCTGGGCCTGAATCCCTCTTGGGCCAATCAACTGGGCAGTGCTCGAATGACCCTTTGAACCTTCGAATTACGTCTTGATGTAAACTAAGAAGTTGTATCTCTTTAAATTAGCTTTCCAACAAGCTATGGAACGCCTTAATCGGATAAGAATCATGTGCTCGGAAAGCCTTCGACGATGAAAAGGTCAATCTTCTCAGATTTGGTCTCGAGAGAATTCTCCTTCAGTCATTTCTAATCCAGGCAGCTAGGAGATTGATTCAACCAAGGTTGCACGAATCACATGCGATTCATGCACCCTCTGGGCAAACTTGGGCTAATAACTTTTTCCTTTTTCTCAATTTTGCTCCGTTTTGCTCCCGATCGAACGAAATTCATCCAGATTTTCTTCGGGCCACTTCATATCATGTAATAGACATTTTAAACCTGAAATGGACAAAGAAAGCATCAAATAACTTAATAAAATAACCGAACTAAAGGGAATATACAGACAAATATAAGGTTATTTTTCCGTACATCACTAGTCTCCAAAGTGCTCCGTACAACACAGATTTGACACACGGGCAACCTATGTTAGATTATTATGATTAATGTAATTTGGACCAAACGTGTAACTAGATAATTGTATATATGCTACCATTGAGATAAACTTGAATAACATGATCTAATTATTTTGGAAGCGTATCAGGTATAATTTATTTCGTAGAATATATTGTGTAAATACCTAGAGTTAATTATGGAAATCTGTGAGAGACGGAATCCATGATTATCTCAATCATATCTTCTCGTGTAGAAGATATAAATATGGGTTATGGTCGCCGGTTTATCATATCATTCTTCTGTTTCTTACTCTCAAAGAAACTGACCCAAGAGACATACGGTTAGACTGGAAGCACCAACCTAGGCTTTTGTGCTGCATGTCACTTTCAGTCAATGAATTCAGGTATGTTTTATTTTGCAATAAGCATGTATGCTAATTATTCTGGTATGGATTTGATCATATTAAATTTGTTTCCGCTATATGATTATGATCCAACAACCTATGCTACCCAACCTCAACTAGTAGATCACACACAATCCGAACACCCTCTGATTTGTGTCACACACACCTACACACTTGATTTAACCCAGAATAGCTATAACTCTGCTCTTCAGACTTAGCCTATTCTAATTAAACAATCTCACGTAGGTTGCTATAGCACACGCTTGTGCAGGTTTTGTCAGCGTCGCTACAAAGCCTTTCGTCGAGCCGTTCGAATTCTATCGTGAGTGATCCTCACTCTGGGATGCTCCCCCTCACTCAATGACCGCCTGTCACTAGCGAGAACAGGCCTTCTGCTGATTGTCCGAGTTCCTTCACTTGACAACTCTCTTGCCGCCTACCTTGATTAGCCAACAAGCAAGTCGTGCTCTGAATTGGCCTTCTCCGATCAAGCTCTGATCATACTCTATAAGTCTTCGATCAGCCTCTGCTTTAACCATTCAGCTCTGCGCTCACGTTCTGCTCTTCGGTGGTGATCCAATATCCCCGCTCGGCACTCTGAAACTTTCTCAGTGTTTGCTCGATATCTTGATGCTTGGATTCTCTATTGGATAGCTTCTCTGCTACTCTGCCCTGCCTCCTTTAAATAGGAGCTCCATGCTCCATCAATAATAAATTTAGGAAGATCCTAAAAGATCTCAACAAGATCCTATCTCTTACTTTCTAGGAGACTTGATTTCCTAATCAAATCTTCAAGTTGTGGCACGGAATCTTCACTGGGGATATTCTAAGAATATTTGGAAGCCTCCCGTTGCACTGCTACTTACTTCATATCAGGGCAGTTTTCTCCTTTGCGCCAAAGCTGCAGCTCCCTACTGCGGCTTTTGTTATAGCAACTCTTGTACACTTGGCTTGTAAACCCTGGTAGGTTTTGTCAATTGAATGCCATAACATTATCAATATTGATGTCAACTTTAACGGAAGTTATCATAAAATCCAAACATATTATGAGATATATTTTGGACATAACCAATATATCTCCCTAATAAATATGGAACCAAATATAATTTATTAGATAATACTTTCCTATTTAAATTAAGGAGATAATATTCGGGCAGTGGGAATATTTTTTTTTGATTGAAAAATCCTACTCAAATATTTCTAGGCAGGATATCCATGATGGAAAAAGGAACTATAAATAGATGAGCTAGAGCGGTTGATCAAGAGTGCGAAAAAGGGAGAAAAAGGAAGAGCGTGCAAAACAGAGAAGAGCTTCTTGTGGGCATCAAAAGCTCGGACGGTCAAGTTCGAGTGTGAGATAAATCTGTTCGAGGGTTGGGTTGAGCCAGAGTATCAAAGATAAGTTAGAACTTGTACCGAGTGTACTAGTGAGTAACTTTGTCGTTTGTACGTAGCAAGCATATCCTAAATACAGAACAGATCTTTGCTTAAATCCTTTCAGGGGATACTGGAAGGTAGTGGTTTTACTCAGTTACTTGATTAAGTACTGAGGTTTACACTCTATTATGGTAATGAAGTTTATATTGATAAAACCCTCCAGAATGAACAAGTTGAAGGGCACAAGGGGTTGCTACAGCTTCCCATGTAGTAGAAGAGTTGTAGCATCAAGAGCCGTGCGAAGGACAAGCAGCCCATAATTGAAGAGAAGTGCATCAGATGCTTTCTGAATCGAGCTTAGAATATTCCCAGAAGCGCCTACCTACCACAACAAGTCAGCTACAAGATAATATTGTGGGCCACAAGATAATGATGATTTTGTAGGCCACTGAGTAAGCTACTTTAACTTTCCTACATTTAATATTCCGCTGTTGTTATACCTGTCGGGTAACACATCTCACTGGTGTTATACTTGCCGGCTATCGTACAACCCTGTTACCTCGAAGGGAAAGCAAACTAACGATCCAATAATTGGTAGTAGAGCCTTGGCTCTAGATTTTTGTTAGCTTTTGCAGAAAAATGGCCTCAAAAAACTCGGTACACGACTCCTTCTAGAAACCACAAGTGCTAAACTCAGGAGAGTATGACTGGTGGACTCAGCAGATTGAGGCCCACATATGTTCCTTCAATGGACAACTCTGGAGGGTAATGAACAAAGACCAATACCCATTAGGGACAACACTGATCCCACCAAAGATAAAAAGAAAGAAGATTATAGGGGTCCGGACTATAGAGCTCTTGAAAAGAATTATCGAGCGAAGAAAGTACTATACCGAGCTCTCACCCCCGGCGATCTGCAAAAGGTCTTAAAATACAAAACGGCGCAAGACATCTGGAACGGACTCCTAAGGTTACACGGAGGAAATGATGACTTAAAAAAGAACAGGATACTCGCTGCCTCCAAAGACTATGAGAATGCCAAACTGGGAAAGAATGAGTCTTTAGAAGACTTCCACACTCGACTCCAAACATACGTCGGTCAAATGGAGTTTCTTGGGTAAACCCTCTCTGTGTGGAAAGTGACACATCACTTCCTACAAGCAATGAATGAAAAATGGGATGCCGTTACATTGGCGCTGCAAGCTCAGAGAAACATCAAGAAAATCACTCTGGAAGAACTTGTTGCAAGTCTCCAAAGCAATGCCGGAATCATTGAAAGGAAGATTGCTAGACGTGAGCTGGACAAAACTCACTCCATGGCCCTAAAAACCGAAAAGGCCTTCGATCTTGCTCAAATTGATGAGCACTATGAGGAGGAGGATGAGACAACCACACAAATGACAAGAGCACTCAAGATGGCTAGAATTAATAGCGAACAGAATTTCACCAAAGGGAAGCCAGAACTCAGACGTACCTTCGAGGAAAATAAAAAACTCTTTATGCTATCACTATCAACGCAAAGGGCATATGGCCAAAAACTGTATAAGGAAAAGAAATGGAGAACCACCAGCTCAGAAGAGTGTACAAGCTATGCTTGCAACTTGTGGAGAATCTGAAGAAGACAGTGATGGTGATCAATCAACCAGGCCCTGTTTATACTGACTACAAATTCATTGATGTAATAAAAGGCTTAGTGAAGGAGAACGACAAACTCAGTCAGATCATAGAAGAAAAGGATGACTTGATTGAAGAAATGATTGAGAATAACACATTTTGGGCTGATAAAGCAATGAGACTTGAAAGGGAAAAAGAGACATGCAAGGATGAGTGCCACACCTATGAGGTACATTTACTTAAAGTCAAAGATCTCGAAACCAACGTGACTCAACTAAAGATCGACAATGCAGAGCTACTACACTCTTTAAGAGATGCCAAAGAAGAAACAGAGAGAAAAGAACAATGTATAAAGGAGCATAAGGTCACGAGAATGGAAAAGGAACTACAAAAGGATCATTTCCACACCTGTGAGGAGCACCTAATCAACATCGAACATCCGGATACCAGCCTGACACAACTAAAGACGAATAATGCAGAACTGCTATACTCCCTAAAAAGCACCAGAGAAGGTGAGGCTGAGAGAAAGGAGCAATGGAAGAAGGAACAAGAGATCATAAGGGTTGAAAAGGAATGTAAGATCTTTTAGCATTTCATTAGACCTGGAATTGGATCCTCAGAAAAAAAAGGCCGCTTTAACCAACGCAACAGAGTCCAAAGCTGCTACACTAGTGAAGGATACATGTGACTACTCCTGTCAGAATGCCCAACCAGGCAATAGACCTTCAATTAAGTATAAGTATCCCTCCGAGGACTCTATTCCCTTCAATGCAAAGAAGGCGTATGCAATCTAGAAGAAGCAAGTTATGAACAAGAAGCCATTCAGCATTGATCTTCAAGCCAGAAAGAACCACAAATCCGTTCCTCCTGGAAGGAGTGAATATGTAGGACTAAAGTGTCATTGCTATGCTGACATTGTGGCAAGGGAGGCCACTACAGGAGAGTTTGCCCCCCTGCTAAGGAAACTTGAGGAAAAGAATCGAAACGTCCATGGAACATCCACCTGCAGAAAAGCCAGAACCACATTGAGCTAACTGATACTTCTACTAAATTCAAACTCTCTTCTAAATCCAGTAAGCCCAAGCTTGTCTGGGTATGTAAAAACTGACATTTCCCTTGTAGGTAAGAGTGAGGTCTCGTCCCTAGTATATTGACAGCACTGCTCTAAACACATGACCAGAAACCAAGGCCTCAACTCACTCCAACAACACTCCGAAGGGTGCAAGAGCCGGGTTCCTCACCCTACTAACGAAGGAAGAACATCAAATTACATTTCAGCCTGAACATGTAGCGGAACCTATTCCGACATCACCAACGGAGATAATCCCAAAAAGTTCACCAGATCAAGTAAGCATAGCTTCTGAGCCCAAAGATGAAAAAAAAGATGCATTACCTCCGGAGGCAGAAGCAGAAGCACTAGTACCCAGTGAGGAACAAACTCAAGGCAACACATGGCAGGGAACACAACACTTTGAACATAGAGTAAAACACAGTGGAAGAATAGTTTAGCTACCACTTAAGCTGAGTGACTATCAGTGCTATACCTCCCAAGGAAAAGGGGAAGGCTCAAACTCAACTCCTACACATTTATTCTCATACTATGTTGTTGCATCTTTTGTTTCCCTTGCAGAACCCGAAACTGTGGCCAAATCTCTCAAGGATCAAAATTAGGTAAACGCCATGCAAGAGGAGGTATACGTAAGTCAGACATTGATGAGCGGACAAATGACCTTATATTTGTCCATATTTTCCCCTTACTTCTTGTTTGTTCCGCTATTTTATAAAGTCATTTGATGATTTCTTCGTCCATTTCAGGTTAAAATTATGTATCTCGCAATGCGAAGTGGACCGAAGAAAATCTAGGCGAATTCCGGTCGATGGAGATCAAAAGAAGAAAAGCTGAGCAAACTGCAGAAGTGATTCGCCCACCAGCCTGACCGAATCACCCTCAGCTGCACGAATTGACCTGATCCGGGGAAGTCCTGAAGATTTGACCGAATCACATAATGGGTGTGACCGAATCAATGGTGATTCGGCCTGGACTAGTTGACTCGCCCGGATCAAAGAACTCGGGCAAATTGGAACTCTCTGGAAAGTTGACTCGCCCGAGTCAGTTTTGCCCGAATCAGTTTAGCTCCACAAGACGTTTGACCGTATCAAAACAAAGACGTTTGACCGAATCAAAGGTGATTCGGCCAAGATAATTGATTCGCCCAAACTCAAAACACCACTGAACAAAAGCTTAGAACGAATCACATGGACATTGACCGAATCAAGTGATTCGGTCACTTCGGTCACTTTGTGGAAAACTTCAAAGAGTATAAATAGAAGGAGATAGAAGTAAAGAGAGGAGCTTCCACATTTTCTCAACCCTAGGCGACTGGAGCTCGGAGAAGACCAAGCTTGGGTGAAGAACCAAGCTTGAGTCGAAGATTCTACATCAACTTCTCTTAAACCCTTTACCCTTTGTATTTACATTCATGTCTCATTTAGTTTTCATGTATTTGTGCACACTCATTATGAGTGAGTAGTTGTTCTTGTGGTTGGGGATTAAATGGATCCCCTAGGATTGGATATGATGTAGAACTCTAATTTATTGCATTGAATGAAGGTTGGTTTGATTATATTGTGCCCTAGCTATGTATTCATTGTATGCACACCAAGTGTTTGACGAAATGCTTAAGTGAGTATGCTTGGTTAGAACCCCTAAGGAAGGAGCGAGAGTTGAACTTAGGATGTTTCATAGCTATTGTATGATCATAGATGGAGTGTTTGTGCGTGAGAGCGACATGCATTCTTGACATTAGGCTAAGTTTCAAGCGGATTTGAGTAACCGGCCAATAGACCGAGAGGGTGCGGTTATGGGACTCAAGTTCTACACGGTTCAATAGAGCGAGAGTTTGAGAACCATGTCCTTTGTGTATCCTCTCCACTCTAGGGAAGGAGCGAGAGTTGAACCTAGAGTGGACGATGCATTAGCCTTGCTTTTATCAACCAAATGTAGTTCATGCATGTGTTAGTGAGTTATTTCATTTTCCTCATATCTTAGGAGAGAAGTTGAATCCCTAGTCACTCTTTTGTTTCATCAACCAAAATCCAAAAATATCATTTATCTTTAGTACTTGCTAGAGATACCTCTATAGGAGGACAAATCCCCCCCAAATCTGTAGACTTTCAATAATAGCATTAATTAGTTGTAAATTAGTCTAAGCTTTTCTCTTGGGTTCGACCCGAGGTCACTCGGTTATAAATATTGTTTGATATTTGCGTGACTAGAATAGCACTTCATTTCGCTTGCCTAAAACACCAACGTCAGACATGATGAGTTTCTTTCTAGCCCTAATGAGTCTTCCAGATTTGGATCCCACTTTACAAACCACGGAAGATCTCAACAGCCAACCTTAGCCGATCAGGAATTGACATCTCTATGAGCCCATTGCCATATTAAAAACTGGGGCGATCAATCTTAAGGTACTCACATGCTTTCTCATTTAAATCATTGAAAGAAAATTTCTTGTTTGTATGATGTCTCTCTTGTACCACTTGGGTAACTCAACCGCATCATACCCCTCCTTTATTGAACCATAATACTCAAACCGAGTATCTGGGCTGAATAGAAAGTTTCGAGCGGGAGTTATCGAGCAGAATCAATCGGCGAGAAAAAAAATTGGGAAGCAGATTTAGGACATACTTATCAAGTCTTGGGATACGATTGTGGAAACTTGAAAGATTTGAGGGATTTGATTTCCAAACCATGGTTTTCGTAAAATCGAGGAGTTATATTTACTAAAGAGGGCACATATTAAGCTTGCCCAGATCATGATGCATCATCTGGCCCGTATTCACACCATGGGTTAATATGGCATGACCTATCCTAGTGTGGTAAAGCTCATTCTCATTACCTATCATAGATACCGAGCAGTGAAGGAGATCCGTGCATGGAAAGGGTTTGTTGAGGTATGGCATGCCTTGACAAAACTACACAAGATTCTGCTTCAGCAATCCCTTAATATTTGAAGCTGGAGCACTATCTGAAGAATGGGCAAGATACAGCAACCAAGCACCAGAGTCTGCTTCAGCACTCCATGATGACCCAAAGCTAGAACATAATATCTGATCGACTTGATGATGCACGAAGAGGCTTCGGCAAGGTGCGGCAGGCATTTCGGAAGTTCAGGGTGTCATGCAAACGTCATCAAGAGTCAAGCAAACGACAACACAATGGCAAAAACGATAAGGATCCTAAAGTCCATTTTAGGCACCCGAATCTTCAACCACTTTGCAAGAATCTAGGAGAAGATTCTGATAATGATGGTAACGAGGTTTCCATCATTGGTGATCTGAGAAGCTACAAGAGGAAAGCTTGAGGCAGTTTCGAAGAGAGAGAGAGAGAGAGCAGATACAGAGAGCGCAAAGCGAGAGATACTCTCACACACATAAACACGGATTAGAGAAGGCGGAGTTCCTAGTGTGGTGCGCAGAGAAGTGTTGCTACCCAATAGTGACAGTGTGTCATTGATTGAGTTAATGAGTTTGTAGAACTCAAAGTGTCCGACTGTTTGGCAGAAGAGCTAGAATAGTTATTGACAAAAGATACAGCAACTCTAAGATAGAGTGTGCTGAAGCAGTCCGTGTACTACTCATTGTAATAGAATAGGCTAGGTCTGTGAGTCAGTTCCGTAGCTATTTGTTACTGGAAGTGTGTAGGTAGCACAAAGAGAGTCTGTGGGATCAGAATGCTAGCTAGTCTAGGGAGTTAGACTGAGCGGAAGATTTCAAATAGAGGAGAAGTAGAGGTGTGAGTACTTTGTATTTTGAACCACGTATAGTGAAGTCTTGAGGATCAGAGAGTGATCCTCCCAAGACATGGGCAAGTTGCCGAACTAGATAAACAAACTTAATGTGTCTTCTTCCTTATTCGTCAATAGAATAATTTCCGCAGGAAGAGATAGAGAGTGCTACAATAGAAGCTGTATCTTCAAAGGCTGTAACTCGTGATCAGCGACGCATGAAAATTTAAGGGTTCACGGATGATATCAATAAAATGGGCTATACGTTCACCTATGGGGTCGGTTGAGTAAAGGAGGCTATAAAATCCAAAGCTGTCAAGGTGGTGTCCCCGGTGGAGGGAATGCAGAGTACTGATCATTTAGATGTCCCTCGGATGGATGTAAATCCTGTCATGGAGGGCTTTTAGAGGCTGGAAGGTATGGTTACCTCCTTGGCAGAGCGGGTGACCATAATGGAGTAGTCAATTGATCCCATCCTCGGGAATCATCACTTCGGGAAGCTCCTCTCACAACTACAAGAAACTATCCGTGATGTCTGGTGATCAGTTTATGTTCTTATGATTCATCCCCTCCTTGTTTCCCTGCCTCATTATACCCGTTCCCTGCTAATTTTTTGTTCCTCATAATGCGCTGTCTTTTAACTATGTTAGTCATTAATTATGCCTCCTATCTTGCGGCTGGTGCCACTTTGTATGGCATCCGGTTATGATTGATAAACGAGGTTCCTAAATTGATATGGTCTTTAACTTGTTACTAATGATTTTTTTTTTGATGATGCCAAAAGGGGGAAGTAATACAGGGAATGCACAGTCTGATGGGGAAGTGACATATTCAAATCTATACACATGTTTTTCTTAGGGGGAACTAACTGGTGCTATACCTGATAGGGAATGATCATACATGCTACCCCTGATAGGGAATTGAATAGGGCACTTATGAAACACTACGCACTTCATGATCATATTCTTTTGTATTGTGTGTTTTTCCTGCTTATCGAAGGAGTGTTTGTCATCATCAAAAAGAGGGAATTTATTGGATTCCAACGGTTTTGATGATAACAAACACTTAACTAATAAATTCAACTAGTGTGCAGGGAAAAGAACATAAGTTACATTAACTGCAAGAAGATAAACACAGATTCTCTAGCAAGATTTCGGGAGGATCTTAAAGAATATTTTAAGAAGATCTGAAGATATTGATGGCAACTTTATGGGAAGTTGTCATCAAATCCAAAATATATTATAGTATATATTTTGGACATAACAAATATATCTCCCTAATAAATATGGAAACAAATCTAATTTGTTAGATAATACTTCCTAGACGAGCTAGAGCGTTGGATCAAGTGAGCGAAAAAAAAGTGAGGAAGAGGAAGAGCGTACAAAGCTGAGAAGAGCTTCTTGTGAGCATCAAAAGCTCGGACGGTCAAGTTCAAGAGTGAGATAAATCTGTTCGAAGGTTGGGTTGAACCCGAGTATCAAAGATAAGTTACAACTTGTACTAAGTGTACTAGTGAGTAACTTAGTCATTTGTACTTTGCAAGCATATCCTAAATACAGAACATATCTTTTCACAAATCCTTTCAGGGGATAAGTGGTTTTACTGAGTTACTTGATTAAGTACTCAGGTTTCCACTCTATTATGGTAATGGCATTTAAATTGACAAAACCCTCCAGAGTGAACAAGCTGAAGGGCATAAGGGGTTGCTACAGCTTCCCGTGTAGCAGAAGAGTTGTAGCATTCTGAGCCGCGCGAAGAACAAGCAACACAAAATTGAAGAGAAGTGAATCAGGTGCTTTCTGAATCTAGCTTAGCGTGAATCAGCCCAGTAGCGCCTACCTGCCGCAACAAGTCAACTACAAGGTAATGTTGTTGGCCACAAGATAATGATGTTTTAGAAGGTGAATGTCCTTATCTCTAACGAGTACTTCCTATTATGTTTTTAATGGGGCCGACACGGTCGCTATAAAAAGAAGGCTTAGCATAGCAACAAAAGATAGATCAATTGAGTAAAGCAGCAAGTGCATAACGGAGAATTGAGCGAAGCGGAGATTGATCATCACTCATAGAATATCAGTTGGAGAAGATCAGTGTAGGAGTAGGAGTGATTGTGAAGCAGCGACTGAATAAACTTACAGAGTCTGATTACTGCTTGATCGGAGAAGATCAGTATTTTAGCAGGAGACTTGCTGACTGATCAGTTGCTCTAAGGAACTCGGACGACAGCAGAAGACTAACTCCCATCAGTGACAGGAGGTCACAGAGCAAGGGGAGTATTTCGGAGTGTGCAGGGCTCACGAAACAGTTCGATCAACTCAGCGGAAGGCTTGGAGAGACGCGGACAGAATCGATAAAAGCTATACGGCACAAGGGTGTGCTATAGAAACCTACCATTATTGCTGTCTTAATTCGATTAGGCTAGGTCTGTGAGCAGATTAGCTATTGCATTAAGTTGAATGAGTAGTAGGTAGTGCCGGCTGGTCTAAGGTGTTTAGATCAGGCCCTGATTCATTGTACCTTGGTCAGAAGTAGAGACTGTTCGAGCATAGGCTGAACTGAATCATTGTACTAGAAACTGAGACTAGTGAATCGTTGAGGACCCCTGAGAAGTCATTCCCAGATGTAGAGAGTTAGCTGGACTGGGTGATCAAGTTCAAGTGTGCTCTCTTTCATTCGTTGTACAAGCTTATTTCCGCACTATGGTACAAGAGGTTGCTATAGCAACCTGGTAGTACACTCTCAACAAACGAAGGCGCTACAATTTTGATTGGTATCAGAACGGGAACTCGACACACAGAGTGAAAATCCTGAGTGCATTGCTGAGAAGATAAAGCGAAGATGAAAGAAGGTCAAAGCACAAGTCGTCCGCCCCTGTTGGAAGAAAGCAATTATGGGTACTGGAAGGTGAGGATGAAGGCCTTCCTCAAGGATATTGACAGAAGATCTGAAGAGTAGTTGTCTCTGAATGGTCACACCCCCTGACCGTTGATGAAAAAAGAGTCACCCAGAAGAAGCCCGAGGAAACATGAACAGCTGAAGAGGAAGCTATAGCAACTGGAAACTTCAAGGCCTTAAACGCTATATTTGTTGCTGTTGACACTAACAATTTGAGGTTGATCTCAAATTGTGACATAGCTAAACAAGCTTGGGAGATCCTCTAGACAGCACATGAAGGGACGGACAAGGTGAAGACCTCTAGAATGTAGATGATCACATCTCAGTTCGAGAACTTGAAAATGCTAGAAGATGACACCATCACTGAGTTTAATCCAAGCTCTGTTATCTGTCCAATGAGGCACACCCTTTGGAGAGCCTATATCAGAAGAGAAGCCGATCAGAAAGGTGCTCAGATTACTGCCTCCCAGATTCGACATGAAGGTGACAGCCATCGAAGAGGCCCAAAACATCAAGCATATGAGGCTGGAAGAATTGATAGGATCCCTCAAACAGTTCGAGATGAAGCTGATCAAAGATGATCCTCCAGCAAAAAGCAAAAGTGTGGGGTTAAAAGCTAAAGCAAAAAAGAAGCCTTCAACTGAAGATCAACTCGGCCTGCTGGTAAAGAACTACAGCATATTCATGAAGAAGATGGAATCCAAATTTGGTCAATCCTCAAATTGCAGAAGGCAACCCAGAAGAGGTGGGAACGACCAAAGGAAAGAGATAGATCTTGCTCAAAATGATGAAGAGAAGAAGGAAAGGAGGAAAGGTACGCAGTGCTGGGGATGCGAAGCATATGGGCACCGAGAAGCCGACTGTCCAAGCAAGCAGAAGAAGAGCTCTGAGAAGAAAAGCAATAACTTCCTCACATCAAAATGGAGTGATGATGACACAGACAAAAGTGAGGATGAATGCAATATAACTAGATATAGAGCATCCAGAGGATCTGTAAATATCACTTTAACAGGGGATACCAAGAAACTTGAACAAGAGGATGCTATAGCAACCCCTGTACCATCAGCCTGAAGCTGAGAAACGAAAATCGAAGATGCTACGCCTGCGGCCAAAAGGGACACATTCAGAAGAACTGCCCGATTCAGAACAAATATTGGAAACCACGAAGACGGGAGAAGCTAGTACATTATGCCCTTGTCAGCACTTCAAGTTCAACAAAAGAGGGAAGCTGGTTCTTTGATAGCGGTTGATCGGGACACATGACTGGGGAAAGGTCCTTCCTGACGAACATCAAACCCTGCTCAGAACAACTAGTAAAGTTTGGCAACAGTCTAAAAGGAAGGGTTTTGGGAAAAGGAACACTCGATGCTCAAGGTCTGCCCAAACTAAGGAATGTAATGCTCGTAGATGGATTAAAGGCAAACCTCATCAGCATTAGCCAGTTGTGTGACGGCACGCATCAGGTAAATTTCACTCAAGACTCTTGTCAAGTCCTCAATAAAACTAGATCATGAATAATGCTGGGCACAAGATCGACGAACAACTGCTACCTGTTGAAGATTGGTACAACAACCCCTTCACCTGAAGTGCATTCAAATTAATAAAACCCTCCCGAGTGAACAAGCTGAAGTGCACAAGGGGTTGCTACAGCTTCCCATTTAGTAGAAGACCTGTAGCATCCTGAGCCGCGCGAAGGATAAACAACCCAGAATTGAAGAGAAGTGCATCAGGTGCTTTCTGAATCCAGCTTAGAATATTCCCAGAACTGCCTACCTGTCGCAAAGTCAGCTACAAGATAATGATCTTTTGGAAAGTGGGCGTCCTTATCTCTAACGAGTACTTCATATCAGCGGAAGGCTTGGAGCGACGCGGACAGAATCGATACAATCTATACGGCACAAGGGTATGCTATAGCAACCTATGGTAATTGCTGTCTAAATTCGAATAGGCTAGGTCTATGAGCAGATTAGCTATTGCATTAAGTCGATTGAGTAGTATGTAGTGCAGGCTGGTCTAAGGTGTCTAGATCAGGCCCTGATTCATTGTAGCTTGGTTATAAGTAAAGAATGTTCGAGCGTAGGCTGAACTGAATTATTGTACTAGAAACCGAGGCTAGTGAGTCGTTGAGGATCCTTGAGAAGTCCTCCCCATACGTAGGCAGTTAGCCAAACTGGGTGACCAAATTTGTGTGTGCTCTCTTTCATTTGTTGTACAAGCTTATTTCCGCACAGTGGTGCAAGAAGTTGCTATAGCAACCTATTAGAGCAACCTGCTAGTGCACTCTCAGCAAACAAAGGTGCTATAATTTCATACTCTAAATCGTTGAGTAAGCCATTTAATATTTCGTTGCTGTTATACCTGTCGGGTAACACACAACTCTGTTATCTCGAAGGGAAAGCTGACAACGATCCAACAAGATGTTTCGTTTTTCCCCTTAAATTGTTCTTCATACTAGAGAACCTTAGCTTTTATTAAGTAAATGGTACCATGGCCATAAGGTAATGTTTTTCTGGATCAGATTTTAACATCTTATTCCATAATTTGGAAAATGTCATCCTATTGAGACACGGAATAAGCTCTTCAATATGACTGAAGTTTGGAGATCAAGTCCAACTCCAGGGGATGGAGAATTCTATGAAAAAGAGGAAAGAAGTTATTCCTTCCAGGAAACAATCTTTCTTTTCATTTTCAATGACTCTTGACGACATATTCATCCATTTATAAAAGTTTCTTTTTGATTCTTCAGAAAGAATTTTCTCAGAGGTGCCAAAATATTACTACCATCTTATAAACCAAAGAGGTATCTCGAAGTTATAAATTTCAGAATAAATTTTTATAAACCATGAGTGTTTCCTTTCTTGATTTCTCATATAAAAGAACTTTATCGAATGCATCAATATATCTCAAATATTATATTTTATGGGGTTAAGATTCCGTGGATAACAAAATTCTTTATTTGAGAGGGGTGAAATTCCCCAGTCTTCCATGGTCATACCCCTTTTGATAAAGATCATGTTGAAGTTATAAACCTCTGACTAACGACTAGCAAAGTGTTGGTATCGCATCAATTTTGTAAAAATTATTTACTGGCGGACTTTATAAGCCCTTAGAGGAAAACATTCTTTCCCCATGTATCTATGCATCATATCCCTGATGGAGCGTATTTATACGATCTATCGATTTGTTTATTCCCATTCTTTAATTTTATTATGTGTGTGAAAGATTACTTCTTTGTAATGTTTCACATCGCAGGTGTATTAATACCGCTTGGAGCTTTATTGCGCATTCAGACCAATATAGACCATCTCTGGGCAGATTGACCTCTTTGTCTTTGAAGGCTCGCCAAGCGCATGATTCTTATCCAATTGAGGCGTGCTATAGCTTGTTGGAAAGCCAACTCAAGGGGCTACAACTTGTTAGTTTATATCAAGGCGAAATGCAAAGGTTTAGAGGATCAAACGAGCAAGTTTCTAACTCTGAGTAATTGACTCGCCCAACGGTGCCCGAATCACTTTGGAGCCAGCCCGAATCACTTTTGATTCGCCCAACTTATGCACACACTTTGATTTGCCCGAATCAACCTTGGAGCTGCCAGGATCAATTGTGACTCGTGCAGCAAGGGAAGCGCACGGAGTGTTTGACTCGTGCAAGCTGCCCGAATCACTTGATTAGCCTTAAACGAATCACTTGATTCGCCCAATTCAAAGAAAATAAATAGAAAGAAAATAAAAACCCTAAAAAGCTTTTTTGGCAACCATTTTTTCAGAGAGTCTTTTGCTGGAGCAACTAGAGGGAACGAATGGAATCAAAGGAGAGAAAGAGCAGCTGCTGGCTGGAGTTACTGTTCATCGCCGGAATTATTGTTCATCGCGCACTGTTCATTGTTACTATTCATCATGTTACTGTTCATCGCCGGAAATACTGTTCACAGTTTTAGTATTTTTCTGAACTCAGCTTATTTTCATTATTGCTTTAGATGGATTGTAGTAGCTAAACCCTAATTCGGTTTGGGGATTTGTGTTGCACCTAACGGTTTGAGATACTTATGTTTTCATAATTCGATTCGGTAAATTACTGTTCTTGAACTTAATGGCATGCTTGTATGTTGGATTGGAGGAACTTAGAGGTGATCTATTTAGACTAGCAGCGCATAATATTCGATTAGTCCAATATTAGGATAAGCCTAGTGGTGGAACTAGTAGCTAAGAGGATAAATATTACATTTACTTGAAAACTTAGCGGTTAATAGTAGATAGAACTTGAAGTCGACATTACCTTAGCAGGATTGTGAGACTAGGAACAATAGTTTGACTGATTGATGCATGTTTCAATCGATGATTACCAGTTGCAATGCATATCCCTGAACTGACTTTTCTTTGAATTTGATAAACAACAAACATTCTTCTTGGAAAACCCCCCTCTTTAGTGTGATAGTTAACCAAGAAGACTCTAAACTAATTGCTCACTCGTGGCTTCGACCCTGCTTGCCGCTAGCTAGTAAGTAGGTACTACAAATTTAATTGTGGCGCACACAATGATATGCCGTCAATCCCATGAATTATTTTTCCATCTGGAGTCTTTCTCTTCAAGATGAAGTATGACTTATTGTTTTTCATTTAAAAAATAGTCAGTATGACCGGCCTTATTGTCCTCATTTCCTACTACTGAGGAATATAATGGGCTATCAGGAGGATTGTCATTTGTGGAAGAACTATTAACTTCTTTTTGTTTCTTTAATGTCAAGAATTCTTAGTAATCTCTATCTTGAGACTTTGGTTTCCATGTTAGACCAGAATTTGTGGGCTTCTTCCTCTTCCTCAATTGAGGATGAGCCTCTGCCTTAGCTTTCCCTTTAAAAGGAAGATCCTCTGTCAGGAGAATACATATCTGTAGATTTAATGAATGTATTCTCTAATTAGATAATTAGGAAGAAACTTTTCTTCTCCTTATTTATAAATAATTGCAAATTCAAAAAGGATCTGATGAGCCTGCCATCTAGCAAACATTTGTTTTAAAACATCAAGTTTGAAATATTTTTGAAACATAAACTTAGTCGCTTTACAATCAATTTTTATGATAAATGTTTTATTATATAAATCATCTTGAAATTTTAAAACACATTTTATAATGACAATAATTTTCTTTGGCCGCAGTTGCATAATTCTTTTGCGCATTAATTCAATTTGCTTTTATAGAATCTTACAAGATATTCTTGTTTATTAGTATGGTTTATTTGTTTCAAGATTCTTCCATAACCTATTTCAAATGCATATGTTTCAATAATTTTTCCCAATTAGAGTTTGTTAACCTTAGACAAGATAAATATCTTACTTTTTCTTTATTTTCTTAACAACATTATTATGCTAATCTGTCCATGATGTTGGTGTTTTCTTTAACCTTTCCGTAAAGAATGGTTGTCTCTTGGGCAAAATTTTTATAATAAGAAGAAATATAATTAAGACTTCCTAAATTTTTTTTGAAGTTGAGTCTTATTAGTGATGATATCAGGAAACTTATTTGCAAATTCAATACTTCTATTTATAGGAATTATATTTCCCTTCACAATATTATGTCCTAAAAATCTAAATTTGTTTGAAATAAAGCCATTTTTTGTTTAGACATTACTATGCCATTCTGTAAAATAATATCGTTAAACATAATTAAATGTTTGAAGTGTCTTTCAATATCTTTTGAATGTACTAAAATATCATCAGTATACACAATGATAAATTCATCTTAGGGATTAAAAATATCATTTATAAAATTTTGGAATTTTGAAGGGGCATTAAAAGGCATAAAATTCCATTCATATTGAGCTATAAGTACATTGAAAGCAGTTTTGTATCTGTCAGATTTACCAATCTGGATTGCCAATATCCTGTTTTGTAGACAAATTTTGAAAATATAATATAGTCATATAAACTGTCTAACATATTTTTTTTATTTGGAATAGGATACCTAATCCATTTCAAAACTTTATTAAGGAGTTTGTAATGTATTAATAATCTAGGAATATATCTTTCCTTTTCTACATTTTGTTAACATAGAAAGTTGTACATGACCATGCAGATTGTGAAGGACTTATAAGTCTTTTTTGTAATAAAGAATCAATCTCCTTCTTACATAGTTACAAATATTTTGAATTCATCTAACAATGTCAACCTTCAGTAGGAATTTATTTTCATTAAATCATTCCTCATAAGGAAGGGAAACAACATGTTTTTTTATATCCCAAAAAGTATTGGGATGCTCACTACAAATTTCTATTGAGAATTGATTGATTAATTTAAATTTTAATATTATATTGTAACTTAGGATTTCTAAGTTAGGGTTTAGGGTAATAAAACTATTTTTCTTTTAAGGATATGTTATTATAGATATAATGCTGATTAAAGGTTCAGAAACAAAATTTAAGAAAATATATTTCCTTCAAAAGTCCCTATAATACCTTTATTATTAACTTGTGTCAAGTATGACTTTGGTTAATTAATAAATAAAAGAAAGATGTTGGCCCAATTACAAAAATCTTTATTCGACTATGCTACTAAAATATTCCTCATAAGTATTTCACTACTTTAATAATGTTTCGTTTACAAAATTGTCGATCTTAAAAAACACAAACAAAAAATTACTATTCGAACAATAGTTCACGGACCAAATCAAAAGTATGGATTCTTTTTTTCAGAATGCCACTATTGAAACTTAAGTATTTGAATTGTATCCTTCTGAAGTGCTTAGGGTTTTCCAAAGGAAGTTTGTAGAACAAACCACTTTTCCTTCCTTATTAAGCCTCCCCTTGAACCCTATCAATGCAAGACTCCTCCACTCTCCACCTCCTCCTCGTCAACTCCCATACCCCCACCACCTAACTCTTTGATGTCTCCTCCTCCCTCCACAATCCTCTCCTCCGACCTAAAATTCTAATTCTCCACTTAACCAACCTGGCTCAGTTCCACATCTTCATCATCCTCCTCCATAATGCAGAATAACATTCATTTGACAAAATCGGCACTCGTGAATAAGCCCAGTGAACAAGTTGTTGCTATAGCGGAAGCTGTCTCAGGAAGCTGTAGCAACTGTTCTGCAGCAGAAGTTCGGCTCTTCGGAGAAAGCGCTTGACAGTTCAACAAGGAGCAACGAGGAGCTTCTAAATATTCAGAAAGAATATCCCAGTGAAGATTCCGTTCGCAGTGTGAAGATTTGATTGTTGAAGATTTGATTTTCAAATCAAATCTAATCTCCTACAAATTAGGAAATATTGTTGCTTGGAGGAATTTTCTAAAACTGATATTGATGGAAGTGGTAGTTCCTATTTAAAGGAAGCTGGGCAGAGGTTCAAGGGGATCGAAGCAGAGAGTGAAAACATAGAGAGCATACACAGAGTATCAACGGAGGAAGATTGTGTGCGAGCAGAGCTTCGATCGTCACCAAGAGTAGAGCGTGAGCGTAGAGCTGAGGTGATTGAAGCTGAGTGTGATCGAGACTTGCAGAGTTTGATCAGTGCTTGATCTGGGAAGCCAATTCAGATCAGAGATTGCTTGTTGGTTGATCAAGGCAGGCCGCGGAGAAATTGACGAGTGGAGGAACTCGAGCAACTCGCAGGAAACCTGGTTTCCCTAGTGACAGAAGGTCACTAGATGAGGTGGAGCATTCCAGAGTGTGCAGCTTCGTGGAAGAATTGTCACTGCTCGACGGAAGGCTTTGGAGCTACTCTGACAATACCTGCATCAGCTGTGTGCTACATCAGGTGCTTTAGCAACCCTACGGAGACTCTGTGTTAATTAGAATAGGCTGAGGTAGTCGGGTCAATAGCTATTCTGAATTGATACAAGTGTAGGTGGTTGAGACACAAGTCAGACCTTGTTCTGATTATGATCGAGGTACTAGCTAAGGTTGACTAGCATAGGTTGCGTGGTGTCGAACCGTGTTATACAACAGACCTTGACCATAGTGGATTAAAAGACTGAGGTTCAGTCTTTCCTAGAGGTAGGCACTTGGCCAAACTGGGTGATCAACTTCTTGATCATTGTTTTATTTTGTTGCACAAGATCTGTCTGTACAAGAGTGTGCTATAGCAACTGCTTGTACACAAATCTGCATCTCAGAGACGCTGTAAAGTTTTTAATTGGTATCAGAGCAGGAACTCAACATACAGAGTAAAGATTTTGAGCGTCTGCTAAAGGAAGCAAGAAACAATGAAGGAAGGTCAGAGTACAAGCCGCTCACCGTTGCTGGAAGAAAGTAACTATGGCTATTGGAAGGCGAGAATGAAGGCATTCCTCAAAGCTATTGATGAAAGAACCTGGTGAATGGTTGTGGCTGAATGGTCACCTTTCATAACGATGGATGAAAGGAGAGTTACTCGAGTGAAACCTGAATTACAATGGACTGTAAAAGAGGAAGCTGTAGCAAACGGTAATTCAAAGGCACTGAATGCTATTTTTGGTGCAGTAGATGCTAACAATTTCAGGTTGATCTCCAACTGCGACATTGCAAAACAAGCCTGGGAAATCTTGTAAGTAGCTCATGATGGAACTGGCAAAGTAAAGATGTCCAGGTTACAGATCATTGCTTCTCAGTCTGAGAGTCTAAAGATGGAAGAAGAGGACTCCATCACTGAGTTCAACGCCAGGTTGTGCGATCTGTCAAATGAGGCTCATGCTCTTGGAGAACCCTTTCTAGAGGAAAAACTGATAAAGAAAGTACTTAGATCTCTGCCCACCAGATTTGACATGAAAGTGATTGAAGAAGCTCAGAATGTCAGACATATGAAACTAGAGGACCTGATTGGATCCCTGAAACAGTTTGAAATGAAGCCGGTCAAAGAAGAGCCCTCTCCCGAAGGCAAGAGTGTAGTAAGCAGAAACAGAAGAAGAGAAGCCTGCATCTGATGATCAACTAAGTCTGTTAGTGAAGAACCTTGGGAAACTCTTGAAGAACGTGGAAACAAAATCTGGGCAGGGTTCATCATCTCGAAGGCAATCCAGAAGGGGTGGAGGAAATCAGAGCTGAGGAAAGGAAACGGCTCAGAATGAAGATGAGAAGAAAGAAAAGAGAAAGGGCATCCAGTGCTAGAACTGTGAAGGGTATTGACATCGTGAGGGTGACTGCCCTAGCAAACCCCTCAAAAGCTCTGAGAAAAAGGATAACAAATCTCTGACAGCTAAGTGGAGTGACTCTGAGGAAAGTGAAGAAGAAAACTTTATTGTATTAACTAGTGTATCCGATTGTGACCCTAAAGAGTTAATAAAGAAAGAATTCAACTATGGGATTGAGGAGTCAGAAAGTGAAAACGAGGATGATTCAACCGACAACCTGATAGATAATCTGGAGGATATCCTGCAACAATGTGACGAAACTCTTCTAGAAAATAGAAAATTGACAGACAGAGTGAACAAACTTGAAGAAGAGCGTGAAGAGCTGCTCCGCAAACTGCCCTCACTCAGTAAGTCACCCACACAACAAGTAAAAGAAGATCTAACGGGTGAAAGCACTGATTCTAGTACCTTACAAACACCTGGAAAGTTGCCTGAAGGTCAGAACAATATTCTTGACAAGATTCTTGCCCACCAAAGATTTGGAGGAGGAAGAATGGGACTCGGATACACTGGTGAAGAAAGCATTGAAAGAACGATCTTTGTGAATCCATCTAACAATGAGAAATTGGAAGGGGAGATTTGCCCAAAATCTGCAGAAGAAGACAAAATCAAAAATCTGAACAAGAGGTTGCTGCAGCAATCGCTGGATCATCCTCCTGTAGCTAAAAGAGAACTCGAGAAAGGACAATGCATCTACTACGGTCGAAAAGGACATAGACAGAGCCAATGGCCAAAGATGAAAGAGTTCCAGAGACCGCAAAAGGCTATCAAGGTTAAAAACTGGAGAGAGAAACCAAAGACCAAGTCACACCATCAAGTGGTCTTCGGAAGAATATGTCTAGTGAATGATTACCATAGGCCAGAAAAGCAAAGAATGGTCAGAAACAAATACGAACCAACCCACTGGGAGAAAAGAATCAAAAGGGAGTCACGGGAAATGCAGGTGTGGAGACCTAAATGTGAAAAATGGAAAGACGGGATGTATGATTGTCAGAAGCAGTGTAACCGGAGGCCAACCCAAGTATGAGTGAAGAAACAACCATCTGACCCTAACAAGGAACCTCCGGACAATGGGCGTAGCACTAGTAAATAAGTGATCCAGACCCGCGCAACTATAGCAATCAGGACCTGAAAAAGCTTGTTCAAATCATCTGGTTGCTAAAGATAGAAGAGGTCACATGCTGAGCACGTGCATCTGGAAAAATAAGAAAAACAGCGAATAAATCAAATTTCTAAGGCATAATCATTTGAAGCTTTCCCCAAAAGTTCACAGATCAATCCTCTCTCGTCCTCACCGGTTTCTGCAAATCCCTACAATGGTACGTACTCGAGGGCTTAAAAAGAACCTAGCCGCAGCGCATCAAAGTAGTGCAGAAAGGCAAGCTAAGTCACGAGGTGAAACTACTGCTCAGAGATTGGATTTGGTGGTCTGGGAGCCAGCGCCACTCCCTATGTCGCAATGCTCCACCACTCCAAGAGGAACCCTCAAAGAAAAAGATAAGATTGGTCCGTGTCAGGAAGCCTGTGATCACACATCAGTGGTGAAGAAGAGGCTGTCCATGAAAAAGGCTCAAGGGGAGAACAAGCTACAGAGGTTGCTACAGCTGCTCAAAAGGGTGAAGAGGCTTGCAGAACCTTCGTCACGACCCCGACACAGAAGGAGAGGGTGAGGAGTCTGGGGAAGATCCCCCTGAACAAGAAGCCGCTGCAACACCTCTCTCTTCATCATCTGACAAAGGAAAAGCTCCGATCGTCATCCCTGATTCAAGCAGTGAAGAAACGGAGGAGTTTAGTGATGGGGAGGTCGTTGGGGAACCATCTGAAAGAAGACCTACTTTGGTTGATAGAGCCTAGTTATACACATTATTTAGGTCATAACCCTATGCTTGTTTGCAATATTTCATGAGCAAGATTACTCGTTTCCAATGTTTTTGTATATCAGGTCAGAACGAGTCCTTAAGTCGGATACGCGCTAACAGGCAGCGTTCTAGGAGTGAAAGATCAGCCTGCGGAGCTAGCGGCGCAAACAGAAGAAGAAATGGCGAAAGACAGCAGAGGTGCGCTACCCGATTGCGCCAACCAATGCCGTGCGCCAGGCGCAAAGTCCAGTATGCGCCAACCGATGCAGTGCGCCAGGCGCAGAATCCAGCATTGCCAAAACCTAACATGACCAGATTTGGAAGTTGCCAAGGATGAACCTCCTGAGCAGTATATAAAGGAGAGGAGGTCTAGGGTTTCACACAACAACGGAGAGGCAGCACCACGGCCTCAGAGGAGGCACTGCGCGGCAGAACTGGAAAACACACGGACCTGTTGAGAGGATTTGCGCCAGCCGACTGCGCCAGCCAAGAGAAGACCCTGCACGCACTGTTTGCTACCGTTTTCTTGGATTCAGTAGTTGTTACTTACTATTTTATGATGTTTACCACTAGCATGTCTAGCTAAACACTTAGTGTTGGTCGGGCATGAATCTATGATGTATTACCTTTGAGACTTGAGCTTAATGCATAGTTTATTTATTTGTATTAATCCTGCGCGTACTGAGACAGTTAGTTGCATGAGTAGGGGAAGCCTTGAACCGCAAACTTACTTGTGTAGCTCGCTTGTCGCATGTTAAACTAGTTGCATGCGTAGGGGAAGCCTTGAACCGCAAACTTACCGTGACAACTAGGAGTAACGAGTTAGGGTAGGCAGCTGCTACTGTGACAGGATTCGCAGCTGTTTAGTCTAGTTCTAAGGATTAATAGCACATGAACTTTGAACGGAACATGCGCACGTGTTAGGAAGCCTTTACCGGACACTAACCCAAGTAAACCACAAGCTATAGATGTTTAGAGTCGATGATAAGGAATGCATTCATAGAGGATTGTCTGCCCAATACTTCTCATAAATATAGTACTTCATCTCTACTGCTTGCGCACGTCTAGTGCAATTCCCTGAGTTACGATATTCGCTGTTATTCGCGCATCGCGCAAAACCCCCAATCACTCACGCAACCCCCGTTTTCTTAAGTGTAGGTTACTGGCTGAGACTTACTGCTTGCTCCCTGTGGAGATCGACCCTTACTTAACCGCTGTACTAGTGGGAGAGGAAGGAATTATATTTGACGCGCACAACGACGCGCGATCAAATTTTGGCGCCGTTGCCGGGGAGCAACACAGCTAAGTTTTAGCTAGCTTACATTCCTCCTTTTAGTTATTTCATTTTGTTTTGTTTTCTCGTTGTTGTTTCTGACAGCGCGCAATCACATCAGCCTGCGCAACCTTGAAACAGTTGCGCTGCGCAGATTCTAGTTGCGCACTGACAGACGCAACAACTTCGTTGCCATTTAATTTCGTTTCTTGAGTTTGGATCAGGACATGGAGGATAACAGTGTGGTTGGAGATAACCTGGGAGACAGAACCCCAGAGGAAGCAAGGGCACATAACCGCGCAGCCCTATTCAGAGAGGAAGTGCAGCGTGAGGACGACGCACGAATGGCCGCTGAACCATACATTGCGCCACCCGTTCGTCCAGTCGCGAGGCGCAGGACAGTGCGCGAAATGTCGGCCCCACTCACTGTTAACCAGCCATGGTGCATAGTGCTTCCGCCCGACGGACAGTTCGAACTAAGAAGCTCACTCATCCATCACATGCCCAAGTTTCACGGAATGAACAACGAAAATCCAGTCAAGCATGTGCGGGAGTTCCTAATCATTTGCGAGAACATGAAGGCTTTGGGGGAAAACGATGAAGCGCTGAAGATGAAAGCGTTCCCATTTTCATTGAGCGATGCAGCCAAACACTGGCTGATGAGCCTACCCGCAGGATCAATCCACACATGGGAGCAGCTGCAGAAGAAATTCTTAGATAAATTTTATCCAGCAGCGAAGATTGCGCTGCTCAGAAGGGAATTGGCCGCGCCAAGGCAAGGCGCAGGGGAGTCTCTGTCAGAATACTACGAGCGTTTCAGGGAGCTAGAAGCCAACTGCTACAATCACGGGCTTCCCCAGAATGTGCTGATAGAGAACTTTCTGAATGGACTGCTGCCCATGGAGCTGCGACTACTGAATGCATGCGCAGGAGGGGACATTTGCAACATGTACCCGGAGGATGCATGGCAGCTGATAGAAGATTCTGCTGGGCAGGTAAGACATCAATTGACACTTGAAAGTAGTCGTAATCGTTCTGTGCATCAGGTAGAGGCAAGCGCTGAGATCCAAGAAATGAAGGCCATGCTACAGAAGCTGATGAGTGCGCAGAGCGCACAACCAGTTGCGCCAAAGGCATGTGAATTCTGCAGGTCCACTGAGCACAAGACAGACGAATGCCCAACACTTTTTGAAGAAACTGGAGACGTAAATGCCCTTGGAGGATGGGACAACAGAGGACCGCAGAGGCAGAATCAGCCGCACTTTGGGCTTGCTGCAAATGGATTCAGATGGAGAGAAGAGAACAATTTCCAGAGGCAGCCCACTGATCAGCGCGCGCCACAGCAGACGCAACAAGCTGCACCCTACAATCCACCGCATCGCCGCACAGACACACCAGCGCAGAACAATCAGCAACCAAAGCGATCCTTGGAAGATATCATGGGGCAGCTAGCAGACACAGTGCGCAAGAACGACGAAAAGTATGACAAGAGGTTCGAATCCATCGAAAAGCAGTTATCACAGATCGCAACCATGGTGGATGAGATAAAAAAGAGCGATGGCAACCTGCCTTCGCAAGTGGTTCAGAACCCTAAAGGAGGAGTCAATGCAGTGACACTGAGGACTGGGCGCACAGTAGGAACGGAGCAGACCGCGCAGGCGCCCGCGCAACCAGTTGCGCAAGTCCCAGACCCAGCAGAACAGAGTGCGCAACCAGAGCAAAACGCGCAACCAGAAATGCCAGCCACAAACAAGCAAGGCGAATGCGCACAGGAAATGCTAAATGCGCAGGCCTCAGCGATCGTGCAACAAAAGGTACCACCTAAGTGCCGAGATCCAGGTACATTCACTATCCCTTGCACCTTAGGTAAAACCACGGTAAGCAACTGCATGATCGATTTAGGCGCATCAATCAATTTGTTACCATCTTCTCTCTATGCGACTTTGCGCCTTGGACCACTAAAACCTGCAGGTCTCACAATTCAGCTAGCAGATCAATCGTGCAAACAACCTGCAGGCATGATAGAAGATGTCCTAGTCCGAGTAGGAGAGCTGGTGTTCCCGGCAGACTTTTATGTGCTCGAAATGGAGGGTGAATCAAGCGCCAGCAGTGCGCAGATCCTCCTAGGCAGACCGTTTCTGATGACCGCGCGCACGAAGATAGACGTATGGAGGGGCACGCTGTCCATGGAGGTTGATAGGAAAGAGATCTACTTCGACATATTCAAAGGAATGCAACACCCTCATGAAGACGCTACAGTGCACGCGATGGGCAGCATAGACGACTTGGTTGCAGATGCGCAGGGCGAGCTAGTTCCCAAGCGCATTCAAACTGGATGGCGCATGAGCATTGCGCCAGAGCCTCCGCCAGACGCACCACCGGATGCACCAGAGGGAGAACTGGAACCTATTGCTTATATCTCTTCTTCCTCTGCATCTATCCTCGTTACGCATGATTTATCACATACTGACTACCCTTTTCACCCGTTGCGCAGGACCCAGGAAAACGCAATACACGCACTGGCGTAGGGACACTCAGGAGCAAGAGTGGGGGAGGTCGCAGACACACGTTTTGGAACATAACGAGGTACAGTCGAGCCAACGACGTTAAACAAAGGCACTTGTCGGGAGGTAACCCGACTTGTTTTTATTTTTACATATTTTTCTTTTTAGTTTTTAGTGTTTCTGTTAGGCAGTTTAGGACTTGTCATTTTGCATGTGCGCAGCCTCCGTGCGCTTGAGCTTGAGTCGTGGGGACACGTCTCTGTTCAAGTGTGGGGGGGAGCGTTACACTTACATTTCACGTTTTTGAGCATTCTAGTGTAGCTTAGTTTAAGTTGAAGAGAATAGTAGCAGTAGTGCGCTAAGGTGCAGGATGCGCATGCACACCAGCTTGTTTTGCGCTATCCGTATTGTGTGCACTGCTATCTACTGTTTTAGTTTAATTTTTTCGTTTTTTCTGCTCCTGTTAGTTGGGATATACAGGGGATGTGGAGTTGATAGAAATGCTCCAGAGAGGCGGTTAGTCGCTTGTGCTTCGAAGGCGAGGTATATGGTCGAGTGCGCTAGTGGAGGCCGGTGCTTCGCAACCTTCGGAACAAAAGAGCGCGCTCAGTCACGCAGATTCCAAAGGCGAAATACCCAAAGCGTGGCGAGGTGGGAAAACAGACCACCTTCTCTCTGGAAGCCGGGCTAAGGAAAGCGGGCGCGGTTGCAAACGCGTGCGCCGACCGGCGCAGACAGACCAAGGAGGGAGAGCGGAACGAGTTCCATAGCTGCTATCCGAAGGCTGAGATTGGAACTGTTCTGGGAATAAAACAAATTGGAAAGGAAGCTGTACAAAAGAAAAAATACCAGCAGAAGCAGATGATTTGCGTTACAAAGAATCAGCATGCGCACTACTTAGTACCTGCGTGCGCAAGACCACAAGGATATCATCAAAGGCTCAGGTTCCCAGGAAGTGTGCGAACGAATCACGCACTGGAAGAAGCTCGCGCAAGAAACCATATACCTATCTTCGGAGCGGGAGCTGACAACCAGGAGCCTAAGAAGAGCTATCTCCCAGTCATCCAAAGATCTTCATCTCGGCTGAGAGGTAATGAAATTTCGGGATTATTATATTAGAACTATTGAGTGCAGTTGTGCGCAGGTGATAGAGCAGCACAAGTTGAGCAACTGTGCATTTTGCGCCATAGTGCAAGGCTGTGCGCTAGACTCCAGAAAAGGTAATTGTATCCGCGTTTCAGTACTTGTTCGGGACGAACAAGGGGCAAGTGTGGGGGGTTTGATAGAGCCTAGTTATACACATTATTTAGGTCATAACCCTATGCTTGTTTGCAATATTTCATGAGCAAGATTACTCGTTTCCAATGTTTTTGTATATCAGGTCAGAACGAGTCCTTAAGTCGGATACGCGCTAACAGGCAGCGTTCTAGGAGTGAAAGATCAGCCTGCGGAGCTAGCGGCGCAAACAGAAGAAGAAATGGCGAAAGACAGCAGAGGTGCGCTACCCGATTGCGCCAACCAATGCCGTGCGCCAGGCGCAAAGTCCAGTATGCGCCAACCGATGCAGTGCGCCAGGCGCAGAATCCAGCATTGCCAAAACCTAACATGACCAGATTTGGAAGTTGCCAAGGATGAACCTCCTGAGCAGTATATAAAGGAGAGGAGGTCTAGGGTTTCACACAACAACGGAGAGGCAGCACCACGGCCTCAGAGGAGGCACTGCGCGGCAGAACTGGAAAACACACGGACCTGTTGAGAGGATTTGCGCCAGCCGACTGCGCCAGCCAAGAGAAGACCCTGCACGCACTGTTTGCTACCGTTTTCTTGGATTCAGTAGTTGTTACTTACTATTTTATGATGTTTACCACTAGCATGTCTAGCTAAACACTTAGTGTTGGTCGGGCATGAATCTATGATGTATTACCTTTGAGACTTGAGCTTAATGCATAGTTTATTTATTTGTATTAATCCTGCGCGTACTGAGACAGTTAGTTGCATGAGTAGGGGAAGCCTTGAACCGCAAACTTACTTGTGTAGCTCGCTTGTCGCATGTTAAACTAGTTGCATGCGTAGGGGAAGCCTTGAACCGCAAACTTACCGTGACAACTAGGAGTAACGAGTTAGGGTAGGCAGCTGCTACTGTGACAGGATTCGCAGCTGTTTAGTCTAGTTCTAAGGATTAATAGCACATGAACTTTGAACGGAACATGCGCACGTGTTAGGAAGCCTTTACCGGACACTAACCCAAGTAAACCACAAGCTATAGATGTTTAGAGTCGATGATAAGGAATGCATTCATAGAGGATTGTCTGCCCAGTACTTCTCATAAATATAGTACTTCATCTCTACTGCTTGCGCACGTCTAGTGCAATTCCCTGAGTTACGATATTCGCTGTTATTCGCGCATCGCGCAAAACCCCCAATCACTCACGCAACCCCCGTTTTCTTAAGTGTAGGTTACTGGCTGAGACTTACTGCTTGCTCCCTGTGGAGATCGACCCTTACTTAACCGCTGTACTAGTGGGAGAGGAAGGAATTATATTTGACGCGCACAACGACGCGCGATCACTAACACTGGCAATGAAGTCACAGTAGGAGGAGTGTGGTTCATAAGCAAGGCTGCCTCAGAATCATGGGGAATTGTGGGAAGAAAGAACATAGTTCCTGAAAAGAGACTGGTACCTGAAAGATACAAGTCTGCAGTAATCATCCAAATCCTAACAGAGGTAAACCTTCTTAGCTCCCTAACGATCCCTCAAAGATTCAGTATCCCGTTAGTTAGAGAATTTGTAGCAAATATGGAGGATAAGTTTGAGGATGAAGATGGAGAGGATTATGGGAAAAGCTGGGTGAGAGGCAAGCTGGTGGTTATTACTCCGGAAAAGATAAATGACATCTAGGAATAGATAGTAATGCTAGGGAGCCGACTAGTGTAAATGGGGAACTTCTGGCAAAAGTACTCACAGGAGGGGTGTGTATGACGTGGGTTGGTCCCAATCTGAATGCCTCTGAGATTACTTCCAAGAATGCAATGTTGTACAACTTAGGCATCCGAAACTGGATTCCAAGCTCTCATAGGGGAAAGGTCAGCAGAACCTTTGCAAATCTGCTGCATGCCATTGGGAAGAAGAGGAGAGTGAGTTTGGGGAGTGTGATGTTCCCTCAGATTGCGACTCATGCTGGGAATCCTTCCGCAATAAAATCCATTGTGCTACCATCTCTCATATATGGGCTGATAACCTCCCAGCATCCAGAGCTAAGAATCATCACTGAAGGGATGTCCGAGGAACTGCAAGTGTTTATGGCAGACCACAAACTCTTCAAAGGAAAGCATGATGTGGACATTGCTCAAGAAGATCCGTTGCTGGTGGCTCCATCTGACCCATTGATGAGCGGATAAATGATCTTATATTTGTCCAAATTATGGGGCTGCCCGAATCACTTGATTCGGGGAGAATTCGCCTGTAGATCAAATCTGGGCAGCCTGACCTGTTCATCTTCAAAGGCTTGCCGAGCGCGCGATTCTTATTCGATTGAGACGTTCTATAGCTTGTTGGAAAGCTAATGCAAAGATCTACAACTGCCTAGTTTGCGTCAAGAAGTTAATTGAAGGTTTAGAGGGTCAAAAAAGCGAGTTGCTAATGCTGCAGAAGTGATTCGGACACCCTGTCCGAATCAACTCATTAAGCCTTGCCCGAATCACTTTTGATTCGGGCACGGCGGGTAAGTATAAATAGAAAACAGATGGAAAAAATTAAAGAGAGCCTTGGGGTGCCTCCGGGGCCTAGGGTTCCTCCTTGGAACAAAACCCTAATTCGAAAACTTGAAGAATTGCCATGGATTTGGAGAAGACACAACAATTGGAGATTCTACATCAACCTTTTACTCATTCCCTACTTCTCTACTACTCTACTTCTTTACTTTCCCTTGTTATACAATTTCATTAAGTTTTGTTTCAAACTCACCATGAGTGACACATGAGTGAGTAGCTGTTTAGTAGTAGGGATTTGTATGGATCCCTTAGGTTTGATTGTAATGCAAGACTTGTCTTTTTATCTATATGAATGAAGTTTGGTTGAAAATTCTTATGCTTGTTCTTCATATCAATTTTGTGCACACCAAGTGTTTGACGAAATACCTAAGTGAGTACGAATTGATAAAACACCTAGGGATGGAATGAGAGTTGAACTTAGGTTGTTTAGGAGATCAAGCATGATTATTTTAGGTTGCTTTTGTGCGCGAGAGTGACATTGGCAATCTCTTACGCTACGCATAGAGCGGACTTTAGTTAACTATCAATAGACCGAGAGGTTGAGATTAAGAGACTTTAGTTCTACGAGGTTCAATAGAGCGAGAGTTTGAGAGCCGTACTATTTAGGTATTATTCCAATTCTAGAGAAGGAGCGAGAGTTGAATTTAGAATGTGTGATACCTTAGCCTAGAACCATCAACCAAATTAGCTCATAGATATATTCATGATTTAGACAAGTTTTGTGTTGCTAATCGCATGACCTAGGGGTGAAGTAGGATTCCGACTACGCTTTCTCTATTATTTTCTCTTAGACCATATTTCATCTTGTCTTTATTATTCACTAGAGATACTTCACCTAGAGGAAAAACCCCCCTTTTTATTTAGTAGACTTGCATTAAGCATTACTAGATAGCTTTAGACTAATCTAGGCTTTTCTCTTGGGTTCGACTCGAGGTCACTTGGATATAAATATTGTTTGAACACCGTGATTGGACTAGTATTCATACTACCACAATTTCGACAGCGTTCACCCATCCCTGGAGGAAGCTCATCCCTCAGCCCCGCCAATTCAAGCAGCCTTCAAAGCGAGGATAGTGAGGCACCTGAAGACAAAACTGAACATACTGGATGCTGAAGCCAAGAGGAGGGATGCAAGACGAGCCCAAATCAGAGGTCTGCTCAGGGTCCTTGAATATCTGGAGGAAGAAGGCCACGCCCCAGACGAGCACAAAACAAACCCTTGAGCATTTGAGTCAAAAAGAGGGAGAGCAAACAAAGGCTTCTGAAAAACCCTTGAAACTTTTGTTAATTTGTGTAGCCCTGCGTGGCTGCGATAATCCCAAGGCCGAGTGTGGCCGAACAAGTATGTAGTAGTTTAAAAATTCACTTTTTTCTGGAAAGTTATCCGTGGCCAAGGGGTTTTGTCAAAATGCCAAGGGGGAGATTGATAATGCAGAATGGCATTCATTTGACAAAATCGGCACTCGTGAACAAGCTGTTGCTATAGCGGGAGCTTTCTCAGGAAGCTATAGCAACTGTTCTGCAGCAGAAGTTCGGCTCTAAGGAGAAAGCGCTTGACAGTTTAACAAGGAGCAACGAGGAGCTTCTAAATATTCAGAAAGAATATCCCAGTGAAGATTCCATTCCCGAGGTCAAAATTTGATTGTGGAAGATTTGATTTTCAAATCAAATCTAATCTCCTACAAATTAGGAAATATTGTTTCTTGGAGGAATTTCCTAAAACTGATATTTATGGAACTGGTAGTTCCTATTTAAAGGAAGCTGGGCAGAGGTTCAAGGGGATCGAAGTAGAGAGTGAAAACACAGAGAGTCCCAATGGAGGGAGATTGTGTGCGTGCAGAGCTTCAATCATCACCAAGGGCAGAGCGTGAGCGCAGAGCTCAGGTTATTGAAGCTGAGTGTGATCGAGACTTGCAGAGTCCGATCAGTGCTTGATCTGGGAAGCCAATTCAGAGCAGAGATTGCTTGTTGGTTGATCAAGGCAGGCTGTGGAGAAATTGACGAGTGGAGGAACTCGGGAAAATCGCAGGAAACCGGGTTTCCCTAGTGGCAGGAGGTCACTAGATGAGGTGGAGCATTTCAGAGTATGCAGCGCTCGTGGAAGAATTGTCACTGCTCGGCGGAAGGCTTTGGAGCTACTCTGACAATACCTGCATCAGCTGTGTGCTACAGCAGGTGCTATTGCAATCCTACGGAGACTCTGTGTTAAATAGAATAGGTTGAATTAGTCGGGTCAGTAGCTATTCTGAATTGATACAAGTGTAGGTGATTGAGACACAAGTTAGAGCTTGTTGTGATTATGATCGAGGTACTAGCTAAGGTTGAGTAGCATAGGTTGGGTGGTGTCGAACCGTGTTGTACAACAGACCTTGAGCATAGCGGATTAAAAGGCTGAGGTTCAGTGTTTCCCAGAGGTAGGCACTTGGCCGAACTGGGTGATCAACTTCTTGGTCATTGTTTTATTTTGCTGCACAAGATCTGTCTGTACAAGAGTGTGCTATAGCAACTACTTGTACACAAATCTGCATCTCAGAGATGCTGGAAAGATTTCAGTCCCCTTCCTTCTCGGTACCGATTCACCCGAGAGAAGCCATCTAGTTCTCGGGCTTCATTACAAAAGAATGTGGGAGAATTGACAAACTCTCATCAAGATGTGATCTGGTGGTAAAATGAATGTCAAACAACACAACAACTAAAGTTCGATTCCTGATACATCCAAATTGGACTCTGGTGGGGTGATAGAGCCTATTTATACACATTATTTAGATCCTAACCCTATGCTTGTTTGCATTATTTTGTGTACAAGATTACTGGTTTCCAGTGTTTCTTGTATTTCAGGGAAAAGCAAGGGCCTAAGTCGGATACGCGCTAACAGGCAGCGTTTAGGACGCTGATCGCGCGTCGTTGTGCGCGTCAAATTAAATCCTTCCTCTTCCACTAGTACAGCGGTTAAGTAAGGGTCGATCTCCACAGGGAGCAAGCAGTTCAGTTTTAGCCAGTAACCTACACTTATGAAATTGGGGGGTGAGTGATCGGTTTGCGCGATGCGCGAGTAAACAGTGGTATCGTAACGCAGGAAATTGCACTAGACGTGCGCAGGCAATAGAGATTAAGTACTCAGACTATGAGAAGTATCGGCGCAGACAATCCTCTATGAGTGTATTCCTTATCATCGACTCTAAATGTCTATAGTTTGGGTTGCTAATGTTAGTGTCCGATCAAGGCTTCCTAACATGTGCGCATGTTCCGATCAAAGTTCATGTGCTATTAATTCTTACACTAGACTAAACAACTACGAATCCGATCAAGGTAGTAATTGCCTAACCTAGCGCGTTACTCCTAGTTGGCACCGTCAGGCTATTTGATCGCGCGTCGTTGTGCGCGTCAAATATAATCCTTCCTCTTCCACCAGTACAGCGGTTAAGTAAGGGTCGATCTCCACAGGGAGCAAGTAGTTCAGTCTTCAATCCTGTCGTCTACACTAAAAATGGGGGTTGTGTGAGATTGGGATGCGCGATGCGCAAATGAACAGTAGCTAGCGTAACGCAGGAAATTGCAGTAGACGTGCGCAAGCAGTAGAGATTAGATACTATGACTATGAGAAGTATTGGGCAGACAATCCTCTATGCGTTCATTCCTTATCATCGACTCTAAACGTCTATAGTTTGTGTTTTACTCGGGTTAGTGTCCGGTAAAGGCTTCCTAACACGTGCGCATGTTCCGTTCAAAGTTCATGTGCTATTAATCCTAGAACTAGACTAAAACAGCTGCGAATCCTGTCACAGTAGCAACTGCTTACCCTAGCTCGTTACTCCTAGTCGTCACCGTAAGATTGCGGTTCAAGGCTTCCCCTACTCATGCAACTAGTTTAACATACGACAAGCAAGCAACACAAGTAAGATTGTGGTTCAAGGCTTCCCCTACTTATGCAACTAACTGTCTCAGTGTGCACAGAATTAATACAAGTAAATAAACTATGCATTAAGCTCAAGTCTCAAAGGTAATACTTCATAGATTCATGCCCGACCAACACTAAGAGTTTAGCTAGACATGCTAGTAATAAACATCATAGAATAGTAAATAAGGTCTAATATGTCTGAGAAACACAGTAGCAACAGTGCGTGCAGATTGTCTTCTCGGCTGGCGCAGTTGGCTGGCGCAAATCCTCTCAACAAGTCCGTGTATTTTCCAGTGTTGCCGCTCTCTCTGATGTGCGTTGTCCAATGACGGCTGTGATGTCTCTCTCTTGAAACCCTAGACTTACTTTGTTTATATATTGCCCAGGAAGTTCTCCTTTGGCAACTTCCAAATCTGGTCACTGGATTTTTGCGCCTGGCGCATGGCATTCGGCTAGCGCATCGGCTAGCGCACCGCTACCGACTCTCACTAACTTCCCTTCTGCTTGTGCTGCTATCTCCGCAGGCGGATCTCTCACTCCTAGGACGCTGCCTGTTAGCGCGTATCCGACTCAAGGACTCGTTTTGCCCTGTAATACAAAAACACTAGAAACGAGTAATCCTGCTCGTAAAATATTGCAAACAAGCATAGGGTTATGATCTAAATAATGCGTACAAATAGCCTCTATCAAACCCCCCACACTTGCCCCTTGTTCGTCCCGAACAAGCTCTGAGGCGCGGATACAATTACCTCTTCTGGAGTCTAGCGCACAGTCTTGCACTCTGATGCGAATGCGCAATTTGCTCAACTCGCACTGCTCTATCACCTGCGCACAACTACTTTCAACAGTTCTAATATAATAATTTCGAAATTCATTACCTCTCAGCCGGGATGAAGATTTTTGGATGGCTGGGAGATAGCTCTTCTTAGGCTCCTGGCTGCCAGCTCCTACTCCGAAGATAGGTATATGGTGGATAACGCAGCTTCTTCCAGTGCGTGATTTGCCCGCGCACTTCCTGGGAACCTGAGCTCTCTGATGATTTCCTTATGGTCTTTGCGCATTTTGATGTTTTTGCGCATGCTGATTCTTTTGTAGCGTGTATCATCTGCTGGTATTTTTCTTTTGTGCAGCTTCATCTTTAATTTCTTATATTCCCAGAGCAGTTCCAGTCTCAGCCTTCGGATAGCAGCTATGGAACTCGCCCCGCTCTCTCTCCTTTGGTCTGCGCCGGTCAGCGCACGCGTTTACACCCGCGCCCGCCTTCCTTAGCTCGATTTCCAGAGAGAAGGTGGTCTGTCTTCCCACCTCGCCACGCATTGGGTGTTTCGCCTTTGGCATCTGCGTGACTGAGCGCGCTCTTTTGTCCCGAAGGCTGCGAGGCACCGGCCTCCACTAACGCTCTCGACCATATACCTTGCCTTCGAAGCAAAAGCGACTAACCGCCTCTCTGGAGCATTTCTGTCAACTCCACATCCCCTGCATATCCCAACTAACAGGAGCAAAAAACGAAAAAATTATACTAAAACAGTAGATAGCAGCGCACGCAATATGGATAGCGCAAAACAAGCTGGAGCGCATGCGCATCCTGCACTCTAGCGCACTGCTGCTACTATTCTCTTCAGTTTAAACTAAGGTCTACTAAAAATGCTCAAAAACGTGAAATGTAAGTGTAACGCCCCCCCCCCCCCCCCCCCCCACACTTGAACAGAGACGTGTCCCCACGACTCAAGCGCAAGCGCACGGAGAGCGCACACATGCAGAAAAAATGGAAAAACTACCAAGTCCTAAACTAGCTAAAAAAAACTCAAAAAAAAACACAAAACAAACAGAAAAATAAAATAGGCGGAAATAAAACGTGTCGGGTTACCTCCCGACAAGTGCCTGTGTTTAACGTCGTTGGCTCGACTGTACCTCGTTACGTGCCAAAACGTGTGTATGCAACCTCCCCCACTCTTGCTCCTGAGTGCTCCTGCGCCAGGGTGTGTGTCGCGATCTCATTGGTCCTGCGCAAAGGGTAAAATGGAAGGTCAGTATGTGATAAATTATGCGTAACGAGGGTAGATGCAGAGGGAGAAGAAATGTGAGCTATGATCTTCGGTGCTCCCTCTGGTGCATCTGGTGGTGCCCCTGGCGCGTCAGCTGGCGCATCGATTATCTCTGGTTCTGCCAGCTCAATGTCGCGCGCTGTGTTATCCCAAGGTTCTCCTAAGTACCGTTTGACTCTCTGCCCATTAACCTGAAAACGATGCCGGTGCCCGTCTTCTAACTCGATTGTTCCGTAGGGGAAAACCTTGGTGACGGTGTATGGTCCCGTCCACTTGCTGCGCAACTTTCCAGGCATGAGCTTCAGGCGGGATGAAAATAACAATACCTGGTCTCCTGGTTCAAATGTGCGCCGGAGGATATGCTTGTCATGATACGCTTTGGTGCGCGCCTTGTAATCGCGCAGTCCCTCATAGGCGTCCAGGCGCAGCTCTTCTAGTTCGCTCAGCTCAAATGCGCGTTCTTTTCCTGCCTCATCCAAGTTCAGGTTGCAAATACGCAAGGCCCAATATGCCTTGTGCTCGAGCTCTACTGGCAGGTGGCATGCCTTCCCATAGACCAGCCGAAATGGTGAAGTCCCAATGGGCGTCTTATGCGCAGTGCGGTATGCCCATAGCGCATCATCCAGGCGCTGGCTCCAATCTTTGCACGATGGCCTCACAGTCTTTTCCAAGATGCGCTTGATTTCTCTGTTAGACACTTCGGCCTGTCCATTCGTTTGTGGATGGTAAGCGGTGGACGTTTTGTGGCGCACCCCATAGTGCTTGAAAACTTGCGCCACAATCCTGTTACAGAAGTGCGTCCCCTGGTCGCTGATGACTGCCTTAAGTACACCATACCTGCAAAATATGTTAGTTCGGAGAAAGTCAGCGACAGTCTTACCATCATCCTTGCGCGTGGCCTTAGCTTCGACCCATTTGGATACGTAATCCACGGCCACCAGTATGTACTCGTAGCCGGCAGAGGGGGGAAATGGACCCATGAAGTCGATTCCCCAAACATCGAACACTTCATCCACCAGAATCGGGGTCTGCGGCATCTCGTTGCGCGCGGATATTCCTCCTGTGCGCTGGCACCTGTCGCAATTTCTGCAATGGTCATATGCGTCTCTGAATAGGTGCGGCCAGTAGAATCCGCAGTCCAAGATTTTCCTGCTCGTGCGCTTGGGACCAAAGTGCCCTCCACAAGCGTGCGCATGACAAAACATCAAGACAAAGTTAATCTCATGGTCAGGAACACAACGCCTTAATATCTGATCTGGACCTATTCTAAGCATGTAAGGATCATCCCAAAGGTAATGCTTGGACTCATGTTTCAATCGCATGCACTGAGTTTTATTGAAATGCGGAGGAAACGCACCTGTGACCAGGTAATTTGCGATATGTGCATACCATGGTACCTTACCTGTCAGCGCCATCAGGTGCTCGTCAGGGAATGTCTCCTTGATCTGCCCTGGCTCCTCCTCCTTGACGATCCTGCTCAGGTGATCAGCGACTGTATTTTCCGTGCCCTTCTTATCTTTGATCTCCAAGTCGAATTCCTGAAGCAGGAGCACCCAGCGCATCAAGCGCGGCTTGGTCTCCTTCTTGGACATGAGGTAGCGGATAGATGCGTGGTCAGTGTAGATGATGACTCTTGCGCCTAGGACATAAGCTCGGAACTTCTCCAGCGCAAATACAATTGCCAGAAGCTCCTTTTCCGTGGTGGTGTAGTTCCTCTGCGCAGAGTCCAGCGTGCGCGATGCATAGTAAATGGCGTGCGGCTTCTTGTCCACGCGCTGCCCCAAGACTGCACCCACTGCGTAATCACTTGCGTCACACATCAGCTCAAATGGCAGGTTCCAGTCTGGTGCGCGCATCACTGGCGCACTGGTCAGCGCTTCCTTCAGCTTATCGAACGCCGCCCTGCACTCATCAGTAAAATCGAAACACACATCTTTTTGCAACAGGTTAGACAGGGGTATACAAATTTTAGAGAAATCCTTAATAAAACGCCTGTAAAACCCAGCATGCCCTAAGAATGATTTCACGTCGCGCACGTTGGTGGCATAAGGCAGATTAGAAATGAGATCTATTTTAGCCTTGTCCACCTTAATACCCTCCTCTGAAATGATATGTCCTAGTACTACTCCGTGCGTGACCATGAAATGACATTTTTCGTAATTGAGCACTAAATTCTTAGAGATGCAGCGCGCTAAAACTTTATCTAGATGAGTTAAACATGCATCAAAAGGTACTCCCATATACAGTGAAATCATCCATGAACACTTCTATGCATATACCAATCATATCAGAAAAAATGCTCATGACTAGGCGTTGGAATGTACCTGGCGCGTTGCACAGCCCAAAAGACATGCGCCGAAACGCAAACGTACCGAACGGGCATGTGAATGTGGTCTTCTCTTGATCCTCCGCAGCTATGGGTATCTGGTTGTACCCTGAATATCCATCCAGAAAACAAAAATAAGGCTTACCTGCTAAGCGATCCAGCATCTGGTCCATAAAGGGTAACGGGAAGTGGTCCTTGCGCGTGACAGCGTTCAGCTTCCTGTAGTCGATGCACATGCGCCAGCCAGTTTGAATGCGCTTGGGAACTAGTTCGCCCTGCGCATTCTCTTCCACTGTGATTCCTCCTTTCTTTGGCACAACATGCACCGGGCTGACCCATTTGCTGTCCGAAATTGGGTAGATGACTCCTGTGCTAAGCAATTTCAGGACTTCGTTTTGCACTACCTCCATCATGTTTGGATTCAACCTGCGCTGAGCCTCCCTGGATGGTTTGGCACCATCTTCCAACAGAATTCTGTGCATGCACACGTCTGGGCTCACTCCGAGCAGATCAGCAAGAGTCCATCCTATAGCGCGCTGGTTCCTGCGCAGTACTTGTTGTAAGCGCGCCTCCTGCTCTTCTTCTAATCCCTTCTTGATGATTACTGGCAGGGTGTTCTCATCTCCCAAGAAAATGTACTTGAGGTGCTCTGGGAGTTGCTTCAGTTCGATCTTGGGTGCCTGTTCAATAGAGGGCAAGATTTTGTTAGCGGTGCAAATATGAACTATATCAAGTACCTGTGTGGGTGCTGGTTCAGCACTGCTTAGCTCCTCCTCTTGCTCCTCCAGATCTGCCTGTGTCAGTAGCTCTGGTCCTATGGTTGCGCTCGCACACTGTGCTTCTGTGACTAAATCGTCAATGCTGTCCATCGCGTGCACGGTAGCGTCCTCATGTGGGTGCTGCATCCCCTTGAATATGTTGAAATGGATTTCTTCGCCATCTACCTCCATGGAGAGCGTGCCCCTCCATACGTCTATCTTCGTGCGCGCGGTCATTAGAAATGGTCTGCCTAGGAGGATTTGCGCACTGCTGGCGCTTGATTCACCCTCCATTTCGAGCACATAAAAATCTGCTGGGAAGACCAGCTCTCCTACGCGAACTAGGACATCTTCTATCATGCCTGCAGGTTGTTTGCACGATCTGTCTGCTAGCTGAATGGTGAGACCTGCAGGCTTAAGTGGTCCAAGGCGCAATGTCGTATATAGAGAATAAGGTAGCAAATTGATGGATGCGCCTAAATCGATCATGCAATTACTCACTGTGGTCTTACCTAGCGTGCATGGGATAGTAAATGTACCTGGATCTCGGCACTTGGGTGGTACCTTTTGTTGCACGATCGCTGAGGCCTGCGCATTTAGCATTACCTGTGCGCATTCACCTTTCCTTCGCTTGTTTGTGCACAGCTCTTTTAAAAACTTCGCATACCTGGGGATCTGTCGAATAGCTTCTATGAGAGGTATGTTGATTTCTACCTTGCTGAATAGCTCATATAATTCCTTGTCCAGCGCTTCTTTTCTCGCCAGTGGTGCCTGCACAGGGAACGGAGCAGGTATGTTAGTACAATTTTTGTCCTTGTTTTTCGAGTGAGACATACCTTGCGCTTTGCCCTGCTGGTCTGTGGCTGGCGCTTCCGGTTGCGCATCTTGCTCTGGTTGCGCATTCTGATCTGCTGGATCCGGGATTTGCGCAACTGGTTGAGCGGGCGCCTGTGCGGTCTGCTCTGTTCCTACTGTGCGCCCAGTCCTCAGTGTCACTGCATTGACTCCTCCTTTAGGGTTCTGAATCACTTGCGAAGGCAGGTTGCCATCGCTCTTTTTCAGCTCATACACCGTGGTTGCTATTTGTGATAGCTGCTTTTCTATGGACTCGAACCTTTTGTCATATTTCTCGTCATTTTTGCGCACTGTATCTGCTAGCTGCCCCATGATGTCTTCCAAGGAACGCCGCGGCTGTTGGTTGCTCTGCGCTGGTGCGTCATTTCGGCGGTGCGGCGGATTGTAGGGCGCAGCTTGTTGCGTCTGCTGTGGTGCGCGCTGATCTGTGGGCTGCCTCTGGAAATTGTTCTCCTCCTTCCATCTGAATCCATTTGCGGCAAGCCCAAAGCGCGGCTGATTCTGCCTCTGCGGTCCTCTGCTGTCCCATCCTCCAAGAGCATTGACATCTCCAGTCTCTTCGAAAAGTGTTGGGCATTCGTCTGTCTTGTGCTCAGTGGACCTGCAGAATTCACATACCTTTGGTGCAACTGGTTGTGCGCTCTGCGCACTCATCAGCTTCTGTAGCATGGCCTTCATTTCCTTGATCTCAGCGCTTGTTTCTACCTGATGCACAGAACGATTACGGCTACTTTAAAGCGTCAATTGATGTCTTACCTGCCCAGCAGAATCTTCTATCAGCTGCCACGCATCCTCTGGGTACATGTTGCAAATGTCCCCACCTGCGCATGCATTCAGTAGTCGCAGCTCCATGGGCAGCAGTCCATTTAGAAAGTTCTCTATCAGCACATTCTGGGGAAGCCCGTGATTGTAGCAGTTGGCTTCTAGCTCCCTGAAACGTTCATAGTATTCTGACAGAGACTCCCCTGCGCTCTGCCTTGGCGCGGCCAGTTCCCTTCTGAGCAGCGCAATCTTTGCTGCTGGATAGAATTTATCTAGGAATTTCTTCTGCAGCTGCTCCCATGTGTGAATAGATCCTGCAGGTAAATTCATTAGCCAGTGTTTAGCTGTATCACATAATGAAAATGGGAATGCCTTCATTTTCAGCGCCTCATCACTCTCCCCTTCGGTCTTCATGTTCTCGCAAATGACTAGGAACTCTCGCACATGCTTGGCTGGATTTTCATTGTTCATCCCGTGGAACTTGGGCATGTGATGGATGAGCGAGCTCCTTAGCTCAAAATGACCGCCTGGTGGAAGCACGATGCACCATGGCTGGTTAACAGTGATAGGGGCCGACATCTCGCGCACTGTTCTGCGTCGCGCGGCTTGTTGCACGGGTGGCGCATGGTACACTTCAGCGGCCCTCCTTGCTTCAACCTCGCGCTGCACTTCCTCTCTGAACAGGGCTGCGCGGTTATGTGCCCTTGCTTCCTCTGGGGTTCTGTCCCCCAAGTTGTCTCCTACGACACTGTTATCCTCCATAACCTGTTCCGAATCTCAAGAAAAATGAAATTAAAAGATAACTAATGTTGTTGCGGCTGTCAGTGCGCAACTAGAATCTGCGCAGCGCAACTGTTTCAAGGTTGCGCAGGCTGATGTGAATGCGCGCTGTCAGAAACAACAACGAAAACAAAACAAACTGAAAGAATTACTATAATAAAAACTCAGACTAAAGACTTAGCTGTGTTGCTCCCCGGCAACGGCGCCAAAATTTGATCGCGCGTCGTTGTGCGCGTCAAATATAATCCTTCCTCTTCCACCAGTACAGCGGTTAAGTAAGGGTCGATCTCCACAGGGAGCAAGTAGTTCAGTCTTCAATCCTGTCGTCTACACTAAAAATGGGGGTTGTGTGAGATTGGGATGCGCGATGCGCAAATGAACCGTAGCTAGCGTAACGCAGGAAATTGCACTAGACGTGCGCAAGCAGTAGAGATTAGATACTATGACTATGAGAAGTATTGGGCAGACAATCCTCTATGCGTGCATTCCTTATCATCGACTCTAAACGTCTATAGTTTGTGTTTTACTCGAGTTAGTGTCCGGTAAAGGCTTCCTAACACGTGCGCATGTTCCGTTCAAAGTTCATGTGCTATTAATCCTAGAACTAGACTAAAACAGCTGCGAATCCTGTCACAGTAGCAACTGCTTACCCTAGCTCGTTACTCCTAGTCGTCACCGTAAGATTGCGGTTCAAGGCTTCCCCTACTCATGCAACTAGTTTAACATACGACAAGCAAGCAACACAAGTAAGATTGCGGTTCAAGGCTTCCCCTACTTATGCAACTAACTGTCTCAGTGTGCACAGAATTAATACAAGTAAATAAACTATGCATTAAGCTCAAGTCTCAAAGGTAATACTTCATAGATTCATGCCCGACCAACACTAAGAGTTTAGCTAGACATGCTAGTAATAAACATCATAGAATAGTAAATAAGGTCTAATATGTCTGAGAAACACAGTAGCAACAGTGCGTGCAGATTGTCTTCTCGGCTGGCGCAGTTGGCTGGCGCAAATCCTCTCAACAAGTCCGTGTATTTTCCAGTGTTGCCGCTCTCTCTGATGTGCGTTGTCCAATGACGGCTGTGATGTCTCTCTCTTGAAACCCTAGACTTACTTTGTTTATATATTGCCCAGGAAGTTCTCCTTTGGCAACTTCCAAATCTGGTCACTGGATTTTTGCGCCTGGCGCATGGCATTCGGCTAGCGCATCGGCTAGCGCACCGCTACCGACTCTCACCAACTTCTCTTCTGCTTGTGCTGCTATCTCCGCAGGCGGATCTCTCACTCCTAGGACGCTGCCTGTTAGCGCGTATCCGACTCAAGGACTCGTTTTTCCCTGTAATACAAAAACACTAGAAACGAGTAATCCTGCTCGTAAAATATTGCAAACAAGCATAGGCTTATGATCTAAATAATGCGTACAAATAGCCTCTATCACTATTCAACTAGTTTAACAGACAACAACAAGCAACAAGAGTAAGATTGCGGTTCAAGGCTTCCCCTACTCATGTAACAAGCTGCCAGTAATGTGCACAGAATTAATATAAGCAACCAAGCTATGCATTAGGCGCAAGTCTCGAAGGACTTGCTCATAGATTCATGTCCAACCGATACTAAGCGTTTAGCTAGACATGCTAGTGATAAACATCATAGAAACAGTAAATAATAACTAAAGTGTCCGAGAGAACAATAGCAAACAGTGCGTGCAGGTTGCTGTCTTGGCTGGCGCGATCGGCTGGCGCAGATCCTCTCAACAAGCTCGTGTGTTTTCCAGTCCTGCTGCGCAGTGCCGCCTGGGTGTACGAATTGTGAATCCTGAGAATCGTCTCTCAACCCTAGCCTTCCTCTCTTCTTTATATACTGCTCAGGGGCTCATCCTTGGCAACTTCCAAATCTGGTCGTGTCAGGATTTGGAAACACCACCATCTGCGCCTGGCGCACGGCATCTGCTTAGCGCAATCGGTTAGCGCACCGTGGTTGACTCTGCCAATTCTTCTGTTTGCACTGCTAGCTCCGCAGGCTGTGTGATGCGCGTCCTAAACGCTGCCTGTTAGCGCATATCCGACTTAGGCTCTTGTTTTACCCTGAAATACAAAAACACTGGAAACCAGTAATCTTGTACACAAAATATTGCAAACAAGCACAGGGTTATGATCTAAATAATGTGTATAAATAGGCTCTATCAGACGCGCATCACACAGCCTGCGGAGCTAGCAGCGCAAACAGAAGAGTTGGCAGAGTCGACCACGGTGCGCTAACCGATTGCGCTAACCAAGATGCCGTGCGCCATGCGCAGATAGTGGTGTTTCCAAATCTTGACACCACCAGATTTGGAAGTTTCCAAGGTTGGGCCTCATAAGCAGTATATAAAGAGAGGAAGGCTAGGGTTTGAGAGTATCAGATCAGAGCATCAGAGACACAAGATATCAGAGAGAGAGAGTGACGTTGGCGTTTTAGGCAAGCAAAATGAAGTGCTATTCTAGTCACGCAAATATCAAACAATATTTATAACCAAGTGACCTCGGATCAAACCCAAGGGAAAAGCTTAGACTAATTGACAACTAATCAATGCTACTAATGTAAGTCTACGGTTTTTGGGGGGGAATATGTCCTCCTATAGAGGTATCTCTAGCAAGCACTAAAGATAAATGATATTCTTGAGTTCTACTTAATGAATAAAAAGGGGTGACTAGGGATTCAACTTCTCTCCTAGGATATGAGGAAATGAAATAACTCACTAATACATGCATGAACTACATTTGGTTGATAAAAGCAAGGCTAATGCATCGTCCGCTCTAGGTTCAACTCTCGCTCCTTCCCTAGAATGGAGAGGATACATAAATGACATGGTTCTCAAACTCTCATTCTATTGAACCGTGTAGAATATGAGTCCCATAACCGCACCCTCTCGGTCTATTGGCCGGTTACTCAAATCCGCTCAAAACTTAGCCTAATGTCAAGAATGCATGTCGCTCTCACGCACAAACACTCCATCTATGATCATACGATAGCTATGAAACATCCTAAGTTCAACTCTCGCTCCTTCCTTAGGGGTTCTAACCAAGCATACTCACTTAAGCATTTCGTCAAACACTTGGTGTGCATACAATGAATACATAGCTAGGGCACAATAAGATCAAACCAAACTTCATTCAATGCAACAACAATAGTGTTCTACATCATATCCAATCCTAGGGGATCCATTTAATCCCCAACCACAAGTACAACTACTCACTCATAATGAGTGTGTACAAAAACATGACAACTAAAGGAAGCATAAATGTAAATACAAAGATAGGGTTTAGGAGAGGATGATGTAGAATCTTCAATCCAAGCTTCAATCTTCCATCAAGCTTGATCTTCCTTGAGTTTTGTCGTCTAGGGTTGCAAAAAGTGGAAACTTGTCGTCTAGGGTTGAGAGAAAAAGCAAGCTCCTTTTCTTCACTTCTATCTCCTTCTATTTATACTCTTTGAAGTTTCCCAAAAAATGACCGAAGTGACCGAATCACTTGATTCGGTCAAATGTCTTTGTTTTGATACGGTCAAACGCCTTGTGGAGCTAAACTGATTCGGGCACCTCTGGGCGAATCACCTCTGATTCGGCCGAATCATCTGTTCAGTAGCTTCTTGACTGGGCGAATCAATTTTCTTAGCCGAATCACTACTGATTCGGTCACACCCATTATGTGATTCGGTCAAACCTTCAGGACTTCCCCGGATCAGGTCAATTCGTGCAGCTGAGGGTGATTCGGTCAAGCTGGTGGGCGAATCACTAGTGATTCGGCCGAATCACTTCTGCAGTTTGCTCAGCTTTGCTTCTTTTGATCTCCATCGACCGGAATTCGTCTAGATTTTCTTCGGGCCACTTCGTATTGCGAGATACATAATTTTAACCTGAAATACACGAAGAAATCATCAAATGGCTTTACAGAATTGCGGAACAAACAAGAAGTAAGGGAAAAATGTGGACAAATATAAGGTTATTTGCCCGCTCATCAAAATACGCCACACTTAAGACTTGTTCGTCCCGAACAAATATGTGCATAAGTCAAGCGAGAGTTTTCAGAAAAGGAATACTCACAAATCCCAATTGCAATAATCCATGAGAGTTTAAAGTCCAAATATAGCTAGCTAAGCAAGTAGTTCACTATCACCTCAAATTGGAATAGAGTTGCACAAATTATTCACTTCACGCAAACTCTAAGGATCATTCACTTCAATGCGATAATAAATGTTCATAGAATCGATGTCAACCTAGCATTCGTCAAATTCAAATTTCCGCTCAATTTCCTATGCAAGTAGTATGAAGATAAGCGTTGCTAGCACAAAAATTTTGTCAAATCAATCACATATGCTTGCTAAGGGCAAGTCCATAAGCTCAAGACAATAAACTCGTTCTCAAAAATTAGGCTATACGTGATAAACCGCAAGAGAAGAGGAGTTTTGACAATGAACAATTTAGAATTTCCTCGTACAAATCTGGGTGCTCAAGTAATAAATTACGAGGGTCATACCTTAGACGCTTCCTAGATACCCAATGCAAAAACCTTGCTCACACCTATGCGAAAGAACTTGTGGAAAAGGCACAAAGTCAAGAATTAAGTGTGCCTATTTTTTTGCGTTTATACAAATGCTTTCGAGGGGGAAATTACCTTCCTACCCTCGGCAAATGCAAAACCTTCAAAATATGATAATTCTTTTTTTTTCTTTCTCTTTCATGTGCCTTTTTTTCTTTTTCTTTTTTTTTTTCTTCTTTCGCAAACATTTTGAAACACCCCACACTTAAGACTTGACAATGTGCCTAAATGATATTTGATGGGGCATGAAGTGTGAGCAAAGCAAATGCTAAGGCTAAATAAGGACGCTAAAATCACCTAAGAGCAACCAAGAGCAAGCACAAGGGTTTTTTTTTTTTGAAAACATTTTTTTTTTTTTTGTGCTCGCTAAACTCAACTTCATTTTTCATGCATGGAAAGAGCTTAAAAACGAATCAAACTAAGCTAGCCGAACATCGAATCATGTGAATAAAATCATCACAAAGAGGATCAATCGACTTAAAGATGCGATTCATGAATTTAAAGCACAACTCAATCCAAAAAATTTTTTTATACTACTTAATTGCTTAGCAAGCATTACTTCGTGTGATCAATACTTAAAGTTTGGATGAGAGCAATTATGTGAGTGTAATGTGCTCAAATTGAGTGTCTAGCATAGAATCAAGTGGTAGAAAATCAAAGCAAAAGCGCAAAACACCCCACACTTAGAATTTTGCTTAGTCCCTAAGCAATATAAAGAACAAAGGATGGTAAAGAGAAAGTTGCGAAGGAACTTCTCTCGTGTGGAGGTAGCCTAATGCACATCCGTCCGTGTATGATGCTCTTGGCAGTTGCAATAAATCTGAAACTCACAAAAAAAATCAGCGCAACACTTGAATTCCCGTGTTTAAAACAGCTAGCTATGCCAGATATAATTAATGGAGAACATATAGCTAGGCATGAGGTTAGAAGACAAATGCGCGACAATGTATATGATGAGTTCACTTAGATATGTTTGTGTGCATCAAAAGTCATGAATTTTTGCATTAATGTGCTTGAGAAAGGTTTTGAACAATACGCAAATAAGAGGCAGAAATTTCCAAACTCAAGACAGTGCTGCTGAAGAGTGCCCGAATCACTTGATTCGGTGACGGCTAAGAATTGATTCGGTGACACCAGGGCGAATCACTTTTGTTCGGATAAGAGGTTGGCCGAATCAGGTGATTCGGACAAGGCAAAAATGATTGATTCGGCCAGTGTCCGAATCACTTTAGCTGGGATAGAGCTTTGCCCGAATCACACTTGATTCGGACAAGGCCAAAAGTGGTGATTCGGCCTGGGTGCACGAATCAATTTACCTGGGCAGTTCAAAATAGTGTTTTTTAAAGAAAATCTGCCAGAGAAACATTCAAGTGCCACAACCAATTTTCATAGTCAAAATATCGCGGCGAAGCGCGTCAAATATATATGGACAAGTCAAGCCGAATACATGTCAATTAAAATATCACAAGTCATGACACAAAATTGCAGCAAACTAAACTTCATCCCCTTGGTTGCCACTGCCAGCTCCAGGAACTCCTTCAACATTGCCTCCCTCCACTCTCCCTTCGAACATGGCTGAAAGTGAGTCACTCGCAGCTGCGGTAGGCACAGCCGGCTGAGGTGGTGGCTGAGAGAAAGGAGCTGGAGGCGGTGGAAGGTCTGAAATACCCATGCTGGCTACCATACGCACTATGACATTTCCTTGCCATGCAACAAAATCGAGGACAAGGGTGGATAATACCTCATGGGAGCGAATGAGCGTCGTGTGAGAATCTGAAAGAGAGTCCAAGCGTGCGCTCAACAATTCCAGGCCTTCGCGTGGGATGGGCTCAGGCTCGACTGGAGGAACGGCAGCGGGAGAGGGTCTGAAATTCGGCATAGGCTCTGAGGTGTGGGCGGCTGGAGCGGCTGCTGCTGGCATGGGTGGCTCGCTGGCCTGCCTGGGTGGTGTCTCTATATCAGGGAGTCCATGCTCCTTTCGCTTCCTCTCTATCCTCTTCTCCAAGTGTTGTGGCACATCGGGTCGAGTAATCCAACGAAGCGTCTTAGGCTCTATCATGTGCATCTTTCGGAGAGTTTCTAGGTTCAGAATTTTCTTTGGCAAGATATCGCAGCGGTCTAAATTGAATCCCAGCCACTTCGCGAGAAGTGCAATAAATGTCCCGCCACCTAGAGCGCGCCCTTTGTACTCCTTTCTCTGATATGACTCAAACTGAAACGTCAGTGCATCTACAATGTTTACTGATTTGCCGCGAGAAATGAGGAGCATCAAGTCCAAGTCCGATGTGTTCACGTACCTGCCCCCATCCTTGCGGATGTGAATTGATGTAGCTATGATACGGTGAATCAGCCGCCAAACTGGGGAGGTAATCATCGTGGCTGGCTGAGGGGAGGTGAAGAAAATGTCCTTCGCGGCGAGGTCCACCCAGAAATGGTACCGTTCGCGCTCTCTGAAATGCGGGGACACACCAAGCTTAGTGCACCCAAAAGCTGTGCAAATATCAAGCGCGGGCAGGGTAAAAGTCTGCCCGCCTAATCGGAAGGTCCAAGAAATGACAGTTTGGTTCCTCCAGCCATTGTGCGTTCTACTACCCTCAACATCTTCCTTCGTCACAGAAAATGATGCCATGAATTCCTTCACCATCCTCGGGTAAGTACCCGGATCATCCATCAAAATATAATGCATATCACTAGCACGAAGGTAATTTCTGATTTCATCCATAACTTTAAGCCTGCTCAGTGCGGCATGATCAGGATAAATGGGAGCCAATACCTCATAATTCTCGTGCTGCGTCAATAAAGCTTGCATCTTGGCATCCGCAGCAAGGATTTCTCCAGTAAGATAGCGGGGTCTCCTTGTCTCTGCTGCTCCGGAATGAGGGATAACTGCCAGCCTAGCTTGCGAGCGCGACGACTCTCCCACGGGTCTGAAATCGTCGGAAGAGGAGGATGAAGATGATGAACTGACTGGAGACGGCGGGGGAGAGGAGCGGATTATGATACCACTAGTAGCTCGCCTTGGCTTCGGTTTGTTTTTGGCTGGAGCTTTGGCTTTAGGTTTAGGTTTAGCAATGCCCTTACCCTTTTGAGCTGCTGTCAGCTTCTTGGCAGGCGGTGGTCGAGGCTTTCCTGTAGTCGTCAAGTTAGTCCTGGCCATTGTGAAGCTGAGGAAGGAGAAGGGTGACTCGGGGAGGCTGCGGTTGAATCGGGCGAGAAGACTCGGAGAAGCCGCGGCTGAATGGGTGTCACGGAGTGCGAACACGGTTTAGGGTTAGCTCGGAGAGGGAGGGATTTGGTTGGGACGGTCGGACGGAAGCGCTCGGGGTCTGAGGTAGTCGGACGGAAACGTGTTTAGGGCTCGGGCGGAAGAGTGAGCGAATAAGATGGATTCGCACGAATAAATCTCAAACTTCCAGCGAATTTGATTCGGGGACCTGCCCGAATCACTTTTGATTCGCCCGAATCATTTACTCAGTGGCGCCTCGGGTGAGCGAATCAAGTGATTCGGGCGAAGACTTGGCCGAATCGATCTGGGTAGCTGCTTGACCGAATCAAGTGATTCGGGGAGACCGTCCATGATTCGCCCGAATCTTTTACTCATTGGCGAGCTATAGATTTTTGGGTGCATGAATCAACTGATTCGGCCACTCATGAAAACTGATTCGGGCGAACCGACTGGTGGGAGTTAGCCAACTCTGCACAAAATTTTTCACTCAAATGCACCACATTCCTCAACCACTTTAAGACATCTAATATTCACTCAAAACACCCCACACTTAAATATTTTCACACATGAATAATCAAACCAAAAAGGGTAATTTGAGTGCACTCAACCACAAAAATCCCTAAAGCCTCTAACTTCATATAGGCTTGGCGCAACACAAAGTCAAAACATAATTCTACACTACAAACAAGTGGGAGCAAAAGCACAAATACTCACCAGCCTAGTTTAAAGTCTTGGCTAAGACGTAGCCGATTCCCTTCTTCATAAGAAACACACTTGAGAAGTCCTTTGCGAGGATCCCTTCTCAAATGGCATGCAATAATTAGGGAATTAGGTAGAATCATCAAGTTTGAAGTCTCCAAGCTCCAAGATTTGCACTTCTCCATGGTAGGCTTTAATTCGATGGCCATTTACTTTGAAAGTTTCACCTTCTTTGTTTAATAATTCGAAGTGGCCATCTTCATATACTTTTTCAACTTTGAAAGGCCCCGACCATCTTGATTTCAATTTTCCGGGGAATAATCTAAGTCTAGAGTTGAAAAGCAATACGCTATCCCCCTTTGAGAAAGTCCTCCTCCGAATTTTCTTGTCATGCCACAATTTGGATCTCTCCTTATAAATTCTTGAACTCTCATAAGAGTTGAGTCTAATCTCATCTAGTTCGTGGAGTTGGAGGACTCTCTTTTCCATCGCCGTCTTCAAGTCAAAATTTAACTTCTTGATTGCCCACATGGCCTTGTACTCCATTTCGACGGGGAGATGGCATGGCTTCCCATAGACTAAGCGGTATGGTGACATGCCAATCGGGGTCTTGAAAGCGGTGCGATATGCCCATAAAGCTTCTTCTAGCTTTGAAGACCAATCCTTCCTTGAGTTCCCCACCGTTTTTTCGAGAATAGCTTTTATCTCCCTATTAGAAACTTCAACTTGTCCACTAGTTTGAGGGTGATAAGGCGTCGCAATTTTGTGATAAACTCCATATTTTCGAAGCATCGCTTCGAATTGTCTTTCTTTGAAATGAGTACCATTATCACTAATCACGGTCCGAGGGGCTCCAAATCTTGGAAAGATGACCTTCTTGAATAACTTAATCACAACTTTGGCATCGCAAGAAGGTGAGGCAATGGCTTCCACCCATTTTGAGACATAGTCGACGGCGACTAAAATATACTTATTCCCATAAGAAGATGGGAATGGTCCCATGTAATCAATCCCCCATACGTCGAATATCTCCACCTCTAGAATACCCTTTTGAGGCATTTCATCTCTTTTCGAAATATTTCCGGTTCTTTGACACGCATCACAAGACTTCACGAACTCATATGCATCTTTGAACAAATTCGGCCAATAAAATCCGCTTTGAAGAATCTTTGCGGCCGTTTTAGAACTTGAGCCGTGCCCGCCATAAGGAGAAGAGTGACATCCTTCAAGAATACCTTGTTGGTCGCATTCCGCGACACATGATCTATAGAGTCCATCCGCGCAAAGCTTATATAGATAAGGCTCATCCCAATAGTATCGGTTGATATCATGAAGGAATTTCTTCCTTTGATTGTAATTTGCTCCCTCCGGTAGAATTCCACAAGCTAGGAAATTCACGAAGTCCGCATACCATGGAGCTTGCGCGGTCTCGATGCTCATCAAGTATTCCCCAATGAATGTGTCATTTACGGGAATCGTTATTGAATCTTCTTCTTTGGTTAGTTCGAGTCTTGACAAGTGATCCGCCACTACATTCTCTACTCCTTTCTTGTCCTTAATCTCTATATCAAATTCTTGCAATAGGAGTACCCAACGGATAAGTCTAGGCTTTGCTTCCTTCTTTGAAACCAAATACTTGATGGCGGCATGATCCGTGTAGACTATGGTTTTAGAACCAATCAAGTATTGCCTAAATTTTTCAAAGGCATAGACAATAGCTAGCATCTCTTTCTCCGTTGTTGAGTAGTTTGCTTGGGTAGTGTCAAGGGCCTTACTAATGTAATAGACTACGTGGAGGCGCTTATCGATTCGTTGACCCAAGACGGCTCCAATGGCGCTATCACTTGCATCGCACATCATTTCGAATGGTAAATCCCAATTCGGTGCTTGAATAATAGGTGCGGTCACCAAAGCTTGCTTCAACACTTCAAATGCCTCAAGACAAGGCTCATCAAAAATAAATTCCACCTCATTGCGTAGAAGATTTGTGAGGGGCTTTGCTATCTTTGAAAAATCCTTAATAAATCTTCGATAAAAGCCCGCATGCCCGAGAAAACTTCTAATCCCTTTAATATCCCTTGGAGGTGGCAACTTTTCAATCACGTCGATTTTAGCTCTATCGACTTCGATCCCTCTCTTTGAAACACGATGTCCCAAAACTATGCCTTCTTTCACCATGAAATGGCATTTCTCCCAATTGAGGACTAAGTCCATCTCAATGCACCTAGCCAAAACACGTGAAAGATTTGTAAGACAATCATCAAAGGAATATCCATGCACCGAAAAATCATCCATAAAAACTTCCATGGAATTTTCAAGAAATTCGGAAAATATGGACATCATGCATCTTTGAAAAGTACCCGGCGCATTACAAAGACCAAAAGGCATTCTTCTATATGCAAAAGTGCCATAGGGGCAAGTAAAAGTTGTCTTTTCTTGGTCATCGGGGTGGATGGGAATTTGGAAAAAACCACTAAAACCATCTAGAAAGCAAAAATATTCATGTCCCGCTAATCTTTCTAGCATTTGATCAATAAAAGGAATTGGGAAATGATCTTTCTTGGTGGCTTTGTTTAATTTCCTATAGTCTATGCACATCCTCCACCCCGTGACCGTGCGCGTAGGGATCAATTCATTTCTATCATTCTCCACAACGGTGAGCCCGCCTTTCTTAGGCACCACATGAATTGGGCTCACCCATTCGGAGTCGGGGATCGAGTAAATTATTCCCGCATCTCTCAACTTTGTCACTTCTTTCAACACAACCTCACCAAGCTTAGGATTTAATCGCCTAAGAAATTCGCGACTAGGTTTCACATTCTCCTCAAGTCTTATCCTATGCATGCAAACCTTGGGGCTAATCCCTTTCAAATCATCAATGGAATGCCCAATAGCACCCTTATACAATTGCAAAACATGCATAAGCTTGGAGGTCTCACATTCATCAAGAGATGCTTCGATAATTACGGGTAGTGAATTGTTTGGTTCGAGGAATTCATACCTTAGATTCGGTGGAAGGGGTTTCAACCCCTCACCGAATTCCTTACCTTTTCGTGACTCTTCTTCAATGGTGTCCTCGTCGAGAGTGTTACCGTCCTCAAGATTCATCAATGAGGCGAAAGATGGACTACCACTATCTTTTGTGAGCAACTCGTACTCAAAATTTGTCAATTCATCATGAGCATCAAAAACATCACAAGCATCATTTATTTCAAGCAAGTGACAATCCATAGAACTACTAGGAGCATTTAAAACCTTTTTCAAGTAAAATTTAATTTTGTCGGTTCCCAAGTTTAGTTCTATAACTCCCTCTCCACAATTAATAACGGCTTTTACCGTATTCAAGAAAGGTCTTCCTAGTATGATAGGAATTTCACGATCCTCATCCATCTCAAGCACATAAAAGTCAACGGGAACATAAAATTTCCCTACTCTAATTGGAACATCCTCTAAAATACCCTTAGGTAACCTAGATGATCTATCCGCCAATCTAAGATTTATGGATGTAGGAGTGAGTTCACCCATGTCAAGTTTTTGAAACAAGGAAAATGGCATCAAAGAAATACTAGCTCCCAAGTCACACAATGCACTATCAATGCAAAAATCACCAATAGCAATAGGAATAGAGAATGAACCATGATCATGTAGCTTCCTAGGCATGTTATGTTGAATAATAGCGCTACAATTAGCATCCAAAGCTACGTGATCAATTTCATGCATTTCTCTCCTATGCGAAATAATATCCTTAAGAAATTTTGCATAAGTAGGCATTTGAGTTAGTACCTCCGTGAAGGGGAGAGTCACTTGGAGTTTGCTCAAAATATCTGCAAAGCGCTTGAAATGTGTGTCCTCCTTCTTCTTCTTCAATCTTTGTGGAAATGGAATGGGAGGCACATATGGAGCGGGCTCTTGAGCTTTTTCTTTTGTTCTCTTCTCAACCTTCTCTTGAGATGAAGGCCCTTCTTTCTCAACCTCAACGGTTGTGTTGGCAATTTTGGTCTTCGCTTGGGGCTCTTCTAAGACTCTTCCGCTCTTTAAGGTGATGGCATTTATGGTTTCGGAAGAGTTCACATCCGGTTGAGAAGGCAATTTCCCTTGATATTTTGAGGAAGAACTCGCTTGTTGAGTAATTTGTGTCTCAAGCATCTTGTTGTGTGCTTGCAATTGGTCAAGTCTTTGAAGGATGAGTTGGTTATCCTTTTGTTGTTGAGCTTGAGTTGCGGCCAATTGAGCAACAATAGATAATAGGGATGGTTCCTCTTGGCTAGGCCTCTCGTCGTTTCTTTGGTAAGGAGCTTGTAATTGTTTCCTTGGTGGAAATCCCGGAGGTGTAGGCCTTGGCTCATTGTTGATGGGCGCTCTCCTCGGAAAGTTTGGGTCTTCATGGAACCTTACATGTTGGGGAGGGTTCCTTGGTTGGTAGGGAGGCTTTCTCGGTTGATACCCACTTGATTGAGGCGGCACATAAGCTCTCTCTTGGTTCCTCACAAGATAATTAACATCTTCAAATTCATCCGCATGTTTGGCGGTGCAAGAGTCTTCGTCATGCGACGGGTTAGCGCATATGCTACAAGCTTGCGGATGTTCTCTTCTCTTGTTCAAGTTCATGTTCCCAAGAGATTGTGCCAAGGAATTTACCGTCTTTGCAAGAGAGTTGAAATCTTCCTTTGTCACGGCCTTAGAGGTTTCCTCCTTGCTCTTTTTCTTCAAGTGGTTCCTTTCACCACCCCATTGATGTGAATTTCGTGCAATCTTTTCGATGATCTTGAAACCATCGGTAGCCGTTAAGTCCATCATCGCTCCATTACTTGCATGGTCCATATGGTTTCTTGCATCTTGGTCCATTCCATCGTAGAAGCTTTGCAATAATTGCCACTTGTTGAATCCATGATGAGGGCAATCTCTTTGAAGCTCTTTGAAGCGCTCAAAAGCCTCATAGAAGGTTTCGTCGTCCCGTTGAGTAAATTGGTTGATTCTATCCCGAATCTTTTTTGTCTTGGCGGGAGGGAAATATTGGATTAAAAAGGCTTGTGCTAGTCCCTCCAAAGTATTGAATGTATCCGGTTCATGACTCATCAACCAATCTTTAGATTTCCCGGAAAGTGAGAACGGAAAAACCTTCATATATACCCACTCTTGTTGGATGCCCGGCATCTTGTATGTGCGGCATAGCTCCGTAAATTGGGCCAAATGGGCATTTGGGTTCCCATATCCGTCAAATTGATTTGCGGCATATGGAGGAGGGCGGATTTGATTTCAAACTCTTGGTCTTCTCCCCCCGGTAGACAAATTGGGGAACCATAATGTCCAATGGTTGGGGCGATGTATGCCCCAACCGGTCTTTCTTCTTCCTCTTGCGGAAGAGGAGCATTTCCTTGCCTTCTAGGATTTTGTGGATCCATATTTCCCGGTTGTTCGGCTCGTGTAGGCGAAGGAGTATCCAATTGAGGAGTGTGAAGCTCGTGTGAAGCGGAGGGATGAGAAGTTTGGCTTGTAGTTGAGGTAGAAGCTTGTTCTTGTACTCTCTTGCTCTTTGCTCTAGTTTGCATTCAAACACCTATAAAGCAATCAAAGAGAGCTTTTATAAGTGTGAACTTAAATAGAGACAAACAAGAATAGCACGTACGCAAGCAATTACGACAACTAAATAAAAGAAAAATAGAAAGTGAAGTAAACTAACTAAAAGTAAAACTAATTAGCAATCTAGTCTAATGGCTAAGTCCCCGGCAACGGCGTCATTTTGACGTTGGCGTTTTAGGCAAGCAAAATGAAGTGCTATTCTAGTCACGCAAATATCAAACAATATTTATAACCAAGTGACCTCGGATCGAACCCAAGGGAAAAGCTTAGACTAATTGACAACTAATCAATGCTACTAATGTAAGTCTACGGTTTTTGGGGGGGAATATGTCCTCCTATAGAGGTATCTCTAGCAAGCACTAAAGATAAATGATATTCTTGAGTTCTACTTAATGAATAAAAAGGGGTGACTAGGGATTCAACTTCTCTCCTAGGATATGAGGAAATGAAATAACTCACTAATACATGCATGAACTACATTTGGTTGATAAAAGCAAGGCTAATGCATCGTCCGCTCTAGGTTCAACTCTCGCTCCTTCCCTAGAATGGAGAGGATACATAAATGACATGGTTCTCAAACTCTCATTCTATTGAACCGTGTAGAATATGAGTCCCATAACCGCACCCTCTCGGTCTATTGGCCGGTTACTCAAATCCGCTCAAAACTAAGCCTAATGTCAAGAATGCATGTCGCTCTCACGCACAAACACTCCATCTATGATCATACGATAGCTATGAAACATCCTAAGTTCAACTCTCGCTCCTTCCTTAGGGGTTCTAACCAAGCATACTCACTTAAGCATTTCGTCAAACACTTGGTGTGCATACAATGAATACATAGCTAGGGCACAATAAGATCAAACCAAACTTCATTCAATGCAACAACAATAGTGTTCTACATCATATCCAATCCTAGGGGATCCATTTAATCCCCAACCACAAGTACAACTACTCACTCATAATGAGTGTGTACAAAAACATGACAACTAAAGGAAGCATAAATGTAAATACAAAGATAGGGTTTAGGAGAGGATGATGTAGAATCTTCAATCCAAGCTTCAATCTTCCATCAAGCTTGATCTTCCTTGAGTTTTGTCGTCTAGGGTTGCAAAAAGTGGAAACTTGTCGTCTAGGGTTGAGAGAAAAAGCAAGCTCCTTTTCTTCACTTCTATCTCCTTCTATTTATACTCTTTGAAGTTTCCCACAAAATGACCGAAGTGACCGAATCACTTGATTCGGTCAAATGTCTTTGTTTTGATACGGTCAAACGCCTTGTGGAGCTAAACTGATTCGGGCACCTCTGGGCGAATCACCTCTGATTCGGCCGAATCATCTGTTCAGTAGCTTCTTGACTGGGCGAATCAATTTTCTTAGCCGAATCACTACTGATTCGGTCACACCCATTTTGTGATTCGGTCAAACCTTCAGGACTTCCCCGGATCAGGTCAATTCGTGCAGCTGAGGGTGATTCGGTCAAGCTGGTGGGCGAATCACTAGTGATTCGGCCGAATCACTTCTGCAGTTTGCTCAGCTTTGCTTCTTTTGATCTCCATCGATCGGAATTCGTCTAGATTTTCTTCGGGCCACTTCGTATTGCGAGATACATAATTTTAACCTGAAATACACGAAGAAATCATCAAATGGCTTTATAGAATTGCGGAACAAACAAGAAGTAAGGGAAAAATGTGGACAAACATAAGGTTATTTGCCCGCTCATCAGAGAGCCAGATTCAAAAACACACGAGCTTGCTGCGAGGACCTGCGCTAGCCGACTGCGCCAGCCGAGACACTGCAACCTGCACGCACCTGCTAGTTGCTGTTTCTTTGATACTTTAGATATTATTTACTGTTTCTATGATGTTTACTACTAGCATGTCTAGCTAAACACTTAGTATCGGTTGGGCATGAATCTATGAGTATTTCCTTTGAGACTTGCGCTTAATGCATAGCTTGTTTGCTTATATTAATTCTGTGCACATTGTTGGCAGCTAGTTGCATGAGTAGGGGAAGTCTTGAACCGCAATCTTACTCTTTTTGCTTGTTGTTGTATGTTAAACTAGTTGAATAGCCTGACGGTGCCGACTAGGAGTAACGCGCTAGGATAATCAGTTGCTACTGTGACAGGATTCGCAGCTGCTTAGACTAGTCTTAAGAATTAATAGCTCATGAACTTTGATCGGAACATGCGCACATGTTAGGAAGCCTTGATCGGACACTAACATTAGCATACCAAACTGTAGACGTTTAGAGTCGATGATAAGGAATACACTCATAGAGGATTGTCTGCGCCGATACTTCTCATAGTCATACTACTTAATCTCTACGGCCTACGCACGTGTAGTGCAATTCCCGCGTTTACTACTGTTTACTCACGCATTGCGCAACCCCAATCACTCACACCCCCAATTTTCGTAAGTGCAGGTTACTAGTTAAAGCTAATCTACTGCCTCCCTGTGGATTCGACCCCGACTTAACCGTTGTACTAAGTGGAAGAGGAAGGAATAAATTTGACGTGCACAACGACGCGCGATCAAATTTTGGCGCCGTTGCCGGGGAAGGCAACACAGATAAGCTTTAACCAGCTTAGGTTTTCTTTTAATAGTTAGTTATTTCTGTTTGCTTTATTTTCGTTGTTGTTTCTGACAGCGCGCAATCACCATTAGCCTGCGCAACCTTGAAACAGTTGCGCTGCGCAGATTCTAGTTGCGCACTGACAGACGCAGCAGCTTAGTTATCTTTTAATTCGTTTTCTTTGAGATTTAGAACAGGTCATGGAGGATAACAGTGTCGTTGGGGACAACTTAGGGGACAGAACCCCAGAGGAAGCGAGAGCACATAACCGCGCAGCCCTGTTTAGAGAGGAAGTGCAGAGCGAGGTTTAAGCAAGGATGGCCGCTGAAGTGTATAATGCGCCACCCGCGCGACAGGCCGCGCGACGGAGAACAGTGCGCGAGATGTCAGCCCCACTCACAGTTAACCAGCCATGGTGCATCGTGCTTCCACCAGACGGTCATTTTGAACTAAGGAGCTCGCTCATTCATCACATGCCCAACTTCCACTAGATGAACAACGAGAATCCAGTCAAGCATGTGCGAGAGTTCCTAGTCATTTGCGAGAACATGAAGGCCGAAGGGGAGAGCGATGAAGCTCTGAAGATGAAAGCATTCCCATTTTCACTGTGTGACACGGCCGGGCATTGGCTAATGAACTTACCAGCAGTATCAATTCACACATGGGAGCAGCTACAGAAGAAGTTCCTGGACAAATTTTATCCCGCAGCAAAGATCGCGCTACTCAGGAGGGAGCTGGCCGCACTTAGGCAGAGCGCAGGGGAGTCGCTGTTAGAGTATTACGAGCATTTCAGAGAGCTAGAGGCCAACTGCTACAATCACGGCCTGCCCCAGAATGTGCTGATAGAGAATTTCCTGAATGGACTACTGCCCATGGAGCTGAGATTATTGAACGCATGCGCAGGAGGCGACATTTGCAACATGTACCTAGAAGACGCGTGGCAGCTGATAGAAGACTCTGCTGGGCAGGTAAGACATCAGCTAACACTTGAAAATAGTCGTGCTCGTACTGTGCATCAGGTAGAAACAAGCGCTGAGATCAAGGAAATGAAGGCCATGCTGCAGAAGTTGATGAGTGCGCAAGGCGCACAACCAGTTGCGCCAAAGGTATGCGAATTCTGCAATTCCACCGAACACAAAACCGATGCATGTCCCACGCTGTTTGAGGAATCGGGAGATGTCAATGCTCTTGGAGGATGGGATAACAGAGGGCCACAGAGGCAGAATCAACCGCGTTTTGGACTAGCCGCAAATGGGTTCAGATGGAAGGAGGAAAACAATTTCCAGAGGCAGTCCATGGATCGGCGCGCGCCACAGCAGACCCAACAAGCTGCGCCCTACAATCCACCGCATCGCCGCCCTGACGCACCAGCGCAGAACAACCAGCACCCGAGGCGATCCTTAGAAGATATCGTGGGGCAGCTAGCAGACACAGTGCGCAAGAATGATGAGAAGTACGACAAGAGGTTCGAGTCCATTGAGAAGCAGCTATCACAGATTGCGACCACGGTGTACGAGCTGAAAAAGAGCGATGGCAACCTGCCTTCGGAAGTGATTCAAAACCCCAAGGGAGGAGTGAACGCTGTGATACTGAGGACTGGGCGCACGATAGGAACATAGCAGACAACGAAGGCACCCGCGCAACCAGTTGCGCAAGTCCCAGATCCAGCAGAGCAGAATGCGCAACCGGAGAAAGACGCGCAACCAGAAGCGCCAGCCACAAGCCAGCGGGGCGAAGCGCCAGGTATGACACAATTAAAAGACAAGGGCACGAATCATACTAACATACCTGCACCTTTCCCTGTGCAGGCACCATCGGCTAGGAAGGAAGCGCTCGACAAGGAGCTCTACGAGTTATTCAGTAAGGTGGAAATAAACATTCCCCTTATTGAAGCAGTTCGGCAGATCCCTAGGTACGCCAAGTTTTTAAAGGAGCTGTGCACAAATAAGAGAAGGAAAGGCGAGTGCGCACAGGTAATGCTAAATGCGCAGGCCTCAGCGATCGTGCAACATAAGGTACCACCTAAGTGCCGAGACCCAGGTACGTTCACCATCCCATGCACTTTAGGTAAGACCACAGTGAGCAATTGCATGATTGACTTAGGCGCATCCATAAATGTGCTACTCTTTTCCATATATGCGTCATTGCGCCTTGGACCACTTAAGCCTGCAGGTCTCACCATTCAGCTAGCAGATCGGTCGTGCAAGCAACCTACGGGCATGATCGAGGACGTTCTTGTGCGAGTAGGAGAGCTGGTGTTCCCAGCAGACTTCTATGTCCTAGAAATGGAGGGTGAATCAAGCACCAGCAGTGCGCAGATCCTACTAGGCAGACCATTTCTGATGACCGCGCGCACAAAGATAGACGTGTGGAGGGGCACGCTCTCCATGGAGGTTGATGGCGAAGAAATCCATTTCAACATATTCAAGGGCATGCAACATCCTCATGAAGACGCCACAGTGCACGCAATGGACATCTTAGATGACTTGGTCGCAGATGCGCAATGTGCGAGCGCAGCAGAAGAACCTATAACACTAGCACAGGTAGAGTTGGAGGCGCAGGAAGAGGAGCTGAGCAGTGCTGAACCAGAACCCAGACAGGTACAAGCCATAGTTAAAGTCTGCAATGCTAATAAAATCTTGCCCTCTATTGAACAGGCACCCAAGGTCGAGCTGAAGCAACTCCCAGAGCACCTCAAGTACATATTCTTGGGAAATGAAGACACCCTGCCAGTGATCATAAAGAAAGGATTAGAAGACGAGCAGGAGGCGCAATTACAGCAGGTACTGCGCAGAAACCAGCACGCTTTAGGATGGACACTTGCTGATCTGCGTGGAGTGAGCCCGGACGTATGCATGCATAGGATTCTATTGGAAGATGGTGCCAAACCATCCAGGGAGCCTTAGCGCAGATTGAACCCGAATATGATGGAGGTAGTGCAGAAGGAAATTCTAAAGTTGCTTGACGCAGGAGTCATTTACCCTATTTCGGACAGCAAATGGGTAAGTCCAGTGCACGTTGTGCCGAAGAAAGGAGGAATCACATTGGAAGAGAATGTGCAGGGCGAGCTAGTTCCCAAGTGCATTCAGACTTGATGGCGCATGTCCATTGACTACAGGAAGCTTAACGCAGTCACGCGCAAGGACCATTTCCCGCTACCCTTTATGGATCAGATGCTAGACCAATTAGCGGGGAAGCCCTACTTTTGCTTCTTGGACGGATATTCAGGGTACAATCAGATACCCATAGCTGCGGAAGATCAAGAGAAGACCACATTTACCTGCCCATTTGGTACGTTTGCGTTTCGGCGCATGTCATTTGGGCTATGTAACGCGCCAGGTACGTTCCAACGCCTAGTCATGAGCATTTTTTCTGATATGATTGGTATATGCATAGAAGTGTTCATGGATGATTTTACTGTATACGGAGGTACCTTTGATGCATGCTTAACACATCTTGATAAGGTCTTAGCGCGCTGCATTTCAAAGAACCTAGTACTCAATTATGAAAAATGTCATTTCATGGTAACGCATGGTGTAGTACTAGGACATATTATCTCGCAGGAGGGGATCAAGGTAGATAAAGCTAAAATTGATCTTATTTCCAATCTGCCTTATGCCACTAGCGTGCGCGATGTGAAATCATTCCTTGGGCATGCCGGGTTTTACAGGCGCTTCATAAAAGATTTTTCTAAGATTTGTATACCCCTGTCTAACCTCTTGCAAAAGGATGTGTGTTTCGAATTTACTGATGAATGCAGGGCCGCATTTGACAAGCTAAAGGAGGCGCTGGCCAGTGCGCCAGTGATGCGCGCGCCAGACTGGAACCAGCCATTTGAACTGATGTGCGACGCAAGCGATTATGCAGTAGGTGCAGTCCTGGGGCAGCGAGTGGACAAGAAGCCGCACGCCATTTATTATGCATCGCGCACATTGGACGCTGCGCAGAGGAACTACACCACCATGGAGAAGGAGCTTCTGGCAATTGTGTTTGCGCTGGAGAAGTTCCGCGCATATGTTCTAGGCGCTAGGGTCATCATTTACACAGACCACGCAGCAATCCGCTACCTACTGTCCAAGAAGGAAACTAAGCCGCGCCTGATGCGCTGGGTACTCCTACTTCAGGAATTTGACTTGGCGATCAAAGATAAGAAGGGCACGGAGAACACAGTCGCAGACCACTTGAGCAGGATTGTGAAAGCGGAGGAGCCAGGGCAAATCACGGAGACGTTCCCTGACAAGCATCTGATGGCGCTGACAGGTAAGGTACCATGGTATGCGCACATTGCAAATTACCTGGTCACAGGAACTGTGACAGGTGCCAGCGCACAGGAGGCATATCAACGCGCAATGAGATGCCGCAGAACCAATTCTAGTGGATGAAGTATTCGACATTTGGGGGATTGACTTCATGGGGCCATTTCCCCCATCTTCCGGATACGAGTATATTTTGGTCGCGGTAGATTATGTCTCCAAATGGGTTGAGGCCAAGGCTACACGGAAAGACGATGGTAAGACGGTCGCTGACTTTTTGAGAACTAACATATTTTGCAGGTACGGAGTGCCTAAGGCAATCATTAGCGACCAGGGGACGCACTTTTGCAACAGGATTGAGGCGCAAGTTTTCAAGCATTATGGAGTGCGCCACAAGACGTCCACTGCTTATCATCCTCAGACAAATGGACAGGCCGAGGTTTCCAACAGAGAGATCAAGCGCATCCTGGCGAAGACCGTGAGACCGTCGCGCAAAGATTGGAGCCAGCGCCTTGACGATGCGCTGTGGGCATACCGCACTGCGCATAAGACGCCAATTGGGACTTCACCGTTCCGGTTAGTTTACGGAAAAGCATGCCACCTGCCAGTGGAGTTAGAGCACAAAGCATATTGGGCATTACGCATTTGCAACTTGAACCTAGACGAGGCCGGAAAGGAGCGCGCATTTGAGCTAAGCGAATTAGAAGAGCTGCGCTTGGATGCCTATGAGGGACTGCGAGATTACAAGGCGCGCACAAAGGCATTTCATGACAAGCATATCCTCAGACGCACTTTTGAGCCAGGAGACCAGGTATTATTATTCTCATCACGCCTAAAGCTCATGCCTGGAAAGCTGCGCAGCAAATGGACGGGACTGTACACAGTCACCAAGGTTTTCCCCTACGGAACAATCGAGTTAGAAAACGAGCACCAGCATCGTTTTCAGGTCAATGGGCAGAGAGTCAAACGGTATTTAGGAGAACCTTGGGATAGCACAGCGCGCGAAATTGAATTGGCAGAGCCTGAGATAGCAGATGCGCAGGTAGCTGCGCCAGAGTCATCACCAGACGCGCCAGAGGGACAACAGGGGACTATTGCTCATATTTCTTCTCCCTCTTTACCTACCCTCGTTACTTATAATTTATCACATACTATTAACCATGCTGACCACCCGTCCGACCCTTTGCGCAGGACCGAGAAGAACACAACACATGCACAAGCGCAGGGTCACTCAGGAGCAAGTGTAGGGGAGGTCGCTGGTATACTTTCACGCAAGTAACGAGGTACAGTCGAGCCAACGACGTTAAACAACGGCACTTGTCGGGAGGTAACCCGACACGTTTTACTTTTACATGTTTTTCTTTTAGTTTTTCTAGTGTCTTTTAGCTAGTTTAGGACTTGTAGTTTTTTTTAGTCGAGCAGCAGTGCGCAGGTCCGTGCGCACTTCAGTGCGCGGGACAGCTGCGCCAGTCAGGGGGTACTTAGAAAATTTCAGCACTTTTTCACTCGACCGTTGCAAGAGAAACTCCCGCCCTCACACCTCCACTCACCGTCCGGCGCTCAACCCAGCTTCTGTTTAGAGAGATTTGAGGAGCACTCCGTCGCACTCCCTTCAGGTAACCTTTCCCCCCGATTTGAGCCGATTGCATTAGGGTTTATGCGAGAAGAGGGGTAACCTAGGTCTAAAATCGCACCAAGCTAGCGTGCACCGATTGGAGGTTTGGTTAGTGGGTTTTGTAGGCGGGGAGTAGGCGCCCAATTGGTGAAAGTTTCAGGGCATTTGGAGGAGTTTGGATTTTCTGAGCTTTAGAGAGTGTTGACCGTAGTTGACCATAGTTGACCAAAGAGACCCAGCGCACGATGCAGCCTGCCGAGGACCAAGCGACCCCAGCTCACTTCGCCAGCAAGTACGCGGCCTTCCTGAGGCTTGAGATGTACGGGACTCCGTACATCAGCAGGGAGTTCCTGCGGGAGGTCGGTATGGAGGACCTCATCTTGGAGAAGCTCGCGCTGGCGGGCTGGGAGGCGCTGTTGGAGATCAACAGCGTAGCAGACAAGGAGGACACTTGCGAGTTTCTGGCGTCGCTAGAAACGAGTGATATGGAGATAAGGTACCGGCACCGATGGGTGTGGTACATTGCCTCGTCTAAGAGGCTGAAGCGCACACTGAGGTGCGCTAAGGTGCGAGAAGCTGACATGGACCCGCACACGAATCAGGAGGCGTGGCGCGAGATGGCGACCGGCCCAGTTTTTGCCGCGGGCCGCAGCCGGGGATGCGAGCTGCGCGACCCGTGGATGTTTTACTTGTGGCGCTTGGTCGCCTATGCGATCATTGGGCGTTTTAATGGTGCGCCGAAGATCAGCTTGCTGGATATGGAGATTTTGAAGGGCTTTTATTATGGGAAGAGGGTGCTTTTTGTCCTGAACATGGTGATCCACTGGAGCCGGGTCAGCACCAAGGGGCCGCTGACTTGCGGAGGGATAATAACGCACCTGCTGCGTGCGTTGCATGGAGAGCCTGAGGTGCCAGAGCACACAGTGGTGCCTGCTGTTCCCCTGGACCGCGCCCACATGCTGTAGATAAGGGCGGTAGCCGTGAGAGAGGATGGCACATTGGAATGGTGCTACCGCCTGCAGCCGGCCAGAGCACCGCGGCCAAGAGCGGAGAGTAGCGCGCAAGCAGCAGAGGCTGCGCAGGAGATGGAGGAGGACGAGGCCCCAGAGCCAGTTGTGGCTCCAGTCAGGCGCGCGAGGACTCGCGCGCAGACTGGAGCGCGCCGGAGGGCCAGTGCACCGCAGGGGGAGCCAGTTACCATTTCCATTGAGGATTCTCCCCCGCGTGCACAAGGGAAGCGCCCCAGGATGGAGTTCAAGGAGGCGCCAGAGGAGGTACCGGAGGAGCGGCGCATGATGTTCAACGTCATGCGCGTGCTCGAATATTTAGCGCCCGAGGGGGCAGATTTGAGCTTGAGCCCACCATCAGGGTGGAGATTTGGAGATGCTATTCCCCCTCTCCTCAGCCTGCGCCGGCCACCTCCAGGGTCCCCCAGCGAGCCGCACCAGCCAGCCAGCCCTCTTACCCAGCCCCCAGTGCATCCAGCAGAGCCCTCTCCAGCCCCAGTTCCAGCACCAGAGCCAGCTCCAGTACCAGAACCCACCCCAGCAGCAGACCCAGCACCAGCACCTGCACCACCCCCTGCACAGCCGTCCATTTCGAGGTCCTCTGAAGCAGATCCCGTCCTTAGTACCAGCTCAGATTCGCTGTGGGATCCTGTCTCAGAGGACGACCTCGTGGCTCAGCCCGCCGCCATTTCTGTCGTGCCGCCAGCCTCCAGCACCGAGTACGTGACAGATTCTTCAAAGGAGGAGGCGCATGGATCCGAAGCTGAGTCCAGCTCCGAGGACATCTAGGACTGCAGGGAGGGCGCGCATTTCTTTCGGGTGGTTTCTTTTTCTTATCCTTTTAAAAACTGTTGCTATATTTTGCTAACTATTGTGCTGAATATTTTTTGTGCCCCTTGCTATATTGCGCTGCTTTGGCTATTTGTTTTTATGTTCTTTGTTTTGCTTGCATGCATATGTGCGCGTTCTCCGTGCGCTTGAGCTTGAGTCGTGGGGACACGGCTCTGTTTAAGTGTGGGGGGGGGGAGCGTTACATTTACATTTCACGTTTTTTGAGCTTTATAGTGTAGCTTAGTGTAGTTGAAGAAAACAGTAGCAGTAGTGCGCTTGTGTGCGGGTTGCGCACACTGTTCAGCTTGTTTTGCGCTATCCATATTGCGTGCGCTGCTATCAACTGTTTTAGTATATTTTTTTTTGTTTTTTTCTGCTCCTGTTAGTTGGGATATACAGGGGATGTGGAGTTGACAGAAACGCTCTAGAGAGGCGGTTAGTCGTTCAAGCTTCGGAGGTGAGGTATATGGTCAAAAGCGTCAGTGAAGGCCTGTGCTTCGCGACCTTCGGAACAAGAGAGCGCGCTCAGTCACGCAGATGCCGAAGGAAAGTACCCAAAGCGTGGCGAGGTGGGAAAATAGACCACCTTCCCTCTGGAAGTCGAGCTAGGGAAGGCGGGCGCGGGTGTAAACGCGTGCGCCGACCTGCGCAGATAGACCACGGAGGGAGAGCGGGGCGTTGTTCTATAGCTGTTATCCGGAGGCCGAGACTGGAACCGTTCTGGGAAACATAGGAACCGTAAACAAAGCTGTACAAAAGGAAAAAATACCAGCAGATGATATGCGCTACAAAAGAATCAGCATGCGCACAAATACGTACCAGCGTGCGCGAAAGTCCACAAAGAAAATCATCAAAGGCTTGAGTTCCCAGAAAGTGCGCGGAAGAATCACGCACCGGAAGAAGCTTGCGCTGTTAACCATATACCCATCCTCGGAGTGAGAGCTGACAACCCGGAGCCTATGAAGAGCTATCTCCCAGCCATCCGAAATGATCTTCATCCCAGCTGAGAGGTAATGAATTGCGAAATTATTATATTAGAACTGTTGAAGGCAGTTGCGCGCAGGTGGTAGAGCAGCGCAAGGTGATCAGTAGTGCAAATCGCGCCGGAGTGCAAGACTGTGCGCTAGACTCCAGAGAGGTAATGGTATCCGTGCTTGAGTGCTTGTTCGGGACGAACAAGGGGCAAGTGTGGGGGGTTTGATAGAGCCTATTTATACACATTATTTAGATCCTAACCCTATGCTTGTTTGCATTATTTTGTGTACAAGATTACTGGTTTCCAGTGTTTCGGTATTTCAGGGCAAAGCAAGGGCCTAAGTCGGATACGCGCTTACAGGCAGCGTTTAGGACGCGCATCACACAGCCTGCGGAGCTAGCGGCGCAAACAGAAGAGTTGGCAGAGTCGACCACGGTGCGCTAACCGATTGCGCTAACCAAGATGCCGTGCGCCATGCGCAGATAGTGGTGTTTCCAAATCTTGACACCACCAGATTTGGAAGTTTCCAAGGTTGGGCCTCATGAGCAGTATATAAAGAGAGGAAGGCTAGGGTTTGAGAGTATCAGATCAGAGCATCAGAGACACAAGATATCAGAGAGAGAGAGCCAGATTCAAAAACACACGAGCTTGCTGCGAGGACCTGCGCTAGCCGAGACACTGCAACCTGCACGCACCTGTTAGTTGCTGTTTCTTTGATACTTTAGATATTATTTACTGTTTCTATGATGTTTACTACTAGCATGTCTTGCTAAACACTTAGTATCGGTTGGGCATGAATCTATGAGTATTTCCTTTGAGACTCGTGCTTAATGCATAGCTTGTTTGCTTATATTAATTCTGTGCACATTGTTGGCAGCTAGTTGCATGAGTAGGGGAAGCCTTGAACCGCAATCTTACTCTTGTTGCTTGTTGTTGTATGTTAAACTAGTTGAATAGCCTGACGGTGCCGACTAGGAGTAACGCGCTAGGATAATCAGTTTCTACTGTGACAGGATTCGCAGCTGCTTAGACTAGTCTTAAGAATTAATAGCTCATGAACTTTGATCGGAACATGCGCACATGTTAGGAAGCCTTGATCGGACACTAACATTAGCAAACCAAACTGTAGACGTTTAGAGTCGATGATAAGGAATACACTCATAGAGGGTTGTCTGCGCCGATACTTCTCATAGTCATAGTAATTAATCTCTACTGCCTGCGCACGTCTAGTGCAATTCCCGCGTTTACTACTGGTTACTCGCGCATTGTGCAACCCCAATCACTCACACCCCCAGTTTTCGTAAGTGCAGGTTACTAGTTAAAGCTAATCTACTGCCTCCCTGTGGATTCGACCCCGACTTAACCGCTGTACTAAGTGGAAGAGGAAGGAATAAATTTGACGTGCACAACGACGCGCGATCATGGGGTTATGGGGTAGAATGGGAAATATCCCTTTTTGAAATGCCGCATGGACACAAAAGTTCCTTGGGGATTAATCGGGTTTTTTTAAAAATAACTATTCCCTGGAAAGCTGAAATCAAGGTGGTCGGAACCTTTCAAGATTGAAAAAGTGTACGAAGATGGCCACTTCAAATTGATGAACAAAGAAGGCGAAACTTTCAAAGTGAATGGCCATCAAATTAAAGCGTACCATGGAGACGAGCAAAGCTTGAAGCTTGGAGACTTCAAGCTTGATGATTCCACCTAATTCCCAAACTATTGCATGCCACTTGAGAAGGGATCCTCGCAAAGGACTTCTCAAGTGTGTTTCTTATGAAGAAGGGAGTCGGCTACATCTTAGCCAAGACGTTAAACTAGGCTGGTGAGTATTTGTGCTTTTGCTTCTACTTATTGGTAGTGTAGAGTTATTTTTGACTTTGTGGTGCGCCGCGTCTATATTAAGTTAGAGGTTTTAGGGATTTTGCGATTGAGTGCACTCGAATTACCCCTTTGGTTTAATCATCTATGTGTAGAAATATTTAAGTGTGGGTATTTTGAATGAGTATTAGGGAGATTTAAGTGATTGTGGAATCTGGTGCATTTTTGTGAAAAAGTTTGTGCAGAGTGGCTGTTAACACACAGCAGTTGATTCGGTCAAATCAGTGTTCTGGCTTGCCCGAATCAGTTGACTCATGCAACCTGAAACTTCTCAAGACAGCACTGAGTAAATGATTCGGGCGAGTCACTTTTAGCCACCCCGAATCACTTTCGATTCGGATAAAGTCTGCGAACCAGTTTTGATTCGGACAGGGGATGTGCGAATCAGTTGACTCGTGCAGCCTCAAAGCAGCACTGAGTAAATGATTCGGCCGAATCATTTCTTATTCGGGCAACAACCCTTCACTCACCCTTGCCCGAATCAAATTTCATTCGGGCTTATATCCCGAATCAGCCTTCGTTTCCTCTCGTTTTTTTTTTCTCCCGAACCGCGAACCCTAAAATCTCCCCCACTCATTCCGACCCTGTCCGTCGCCAGCCTCTTTCCTTCCTACCTAGCTTTCCGTCACAAGCACTTCCCCCCCCCCCCCCCGAGCGAACCCTAAAACGCAGCCTCCGTCCCGCTTCGCCCAAAACACTCGCTGCAGCCGCTTCGCCCGTGCCCGATTCAGCTCTAATCCGGCCGAATCACTTTCTACCTGCCCTGCTCCCATGGCTCGCGCCAATACGAACACAGCTGGGAAACCAACACAGCCGCCCGCCAAGAAACTGTCCGCAGCTCAGAAAGGGAAGGGAGTTGCTAAACCTAAAGCCCCAGCCAAAATCAAGCCACAGCCAAGGCGAGCTACTGGCGGCATTGTCTTCCGCCCCTCTTCCCAGCCATCTCTAGCCAGTACATCATCATCCTCCTCTTCCGAGGAATACAGACCTGTGGGAGAATCTTCCCGTGCACCAACCAGCATAGCCATCGTCCCACATTCGAGCACAGAAAGGGCAAGGAAGCCCTTTCCTTTTAGTGGAGAAATTCTGGCTGCCGATGCTCAGATGAAGGCCCTGTTGGCGCAGCACCATCTATGAGGTACTAGCTCCCACTTACCCGCACCGTCCCACGCTACATGAGCTTAAAATCTCGGATGAAATTTGTGAGTATCTGCGTGTTAGTAATCTTCACTATATCCTGATAAATGTGAAATTGACAGCGTCTCAGTTAGGCAGATTTGTGAACAAGCAGTTGCTGCAGCACACTCTTGTTTACTCGGAAATTGTCTCAGCAAACAATGAACAAGACAGAAATGTGTTCACCCAGTTCGGCCAACTGCCTACGTCTGGGGAGGACTATTCTCCAGTCCTAAATCCACTAAACACGAAGGTCTCCAAGTACACTCGGTTACAACTCCACGCAACCTATGCTACTCAACCTTGTGTGGATCACTTGACACAATCAGAACAAGCTCTGACTCGTGTCTGCACACCCTCTACAAATGTCAATCTAGAATAGCTATTGTCACCTCGACACTCAGCCTATTCTAAACTACACTCACTCTGCAGGGTTGCTGCAGCAACTGCTGTAACACACACAGCTGATGCACAATTTGTCCGCGTCGCTCCAAGGCCTTCTGCCGAGCCGAACGAATGATTCCACGAGCGCTGCACACTCTGGAATACTCCCCCTCACTCAGTGACCACCTGCCACTAGCGAGAACCACCGGTTAGACACTCGACCGAGCCACACACCCGTCAGTTCTTCCGCGGCTGCCCTTGATCAACCAACAAGCACCACTGCTCTGAATTGGCTTCCAGATCAAGCTCGAATCAGACTTTGCAAGTCCTGATTACCTTCTGCTTCTGTCACCACAGCTCTGCGCTCAAGCTCTGCTCTCGGGTGATGATCGAAGAATTCCTCCGTCGCACACCAAAATTGCTCTCTTTGAATTCTGTGTATGCACTCGTGTATCCCTCAGCTTCGATCACCCTCTCTGCTCTAAACCCCTTTCCCTTAAATAGTAGCACCTAAAATCTAGGAGATTACAAGACCAGGTTTAAGCAATGTCCCAAAAAGAACAATTATCTCCTAAAATCTAGGAGATTAGATTTGATTTTGATCTTCAACATAATTCTCCTTCTCTGGCTAGGAAACCCCACTGGAATATTCTTCACAGCACTTTAGAAATTCTTCTGATGATGAGCTCCCAGCCCTTCTAGACAAGCCCAGGTCGCTGCTGCTTCTCGGACAGATGATGCAGCCACTTGAATAAGCTCCTGCTATAGCATCCCCTGCTGAAGCTGCTGCTTGTTCACTTGTGCTGTAGCTGCTCCTTGTTCACTTATGCTTATTTTGTCAAACACTGCCATACTACATTATCAATCTCCCCCTTGGCATTTTGACAAAACCCTACAGAGATTTGTTTTTTTTTTTTTGTAGAATTTTTAACCTCCCCTTCTTCTCCTTCTCTTCTCCTCCCCCTTTTTGAAAAAAATCACAAGGGGATGCTCCTGGCTGCCCTATGGAGGCAACACACAGAGCTCCAGAGAGGCTCTCAGGTCTTCAAACCGGACTGCATCCAGAGCTTTCGTGAATATATCAGCAAGTTGTTTGGCAGACACCACATGCTGTAGCGCAATGATATTCTTTTCTACTAGATCACGGATGAAGTGATGACGAATGTCAATGTGCTTGGTTCTGCTGTGCTGAACCGGATTCTTAGATATGCTGATGGCACTCATGTTGTCACAGTAGAGAGTCATTTCATCTTGATCATGGCCATACTCACTCACCATTTGCTTCATCCACAGCATTTGTGCACAGCATCTCCCAGCAGCTATGTATTCAGCCTCGGCAGTGGATAATGAGATGCTGTTTTGCTTCCTGCTGAACCAAGACACCAGGTTATTTCCTAGGAAGAAGCATCCTCCCGAAGTGCTCTTCCTGTCCTCTGAGCATCCTGCCCAGTCCGCATCACTGTATCCTACCAGATTAGCATTTGTGTCCTTAGTATACCATAAGCCATAGTGTACAGTTCCTCCAACATACCGAATGATGCGCTTGACCAACTGCAAGTGACTATCTTTGGGACAGGCTTGAAATCTGGCACAGACTCCTACTGCAAAGGAAATGTCGGGGCGGCTGGCAGTCAGGTATAGCAAGCTCCCAATCATGCTTCTGTAGATTGTCTGACTCACTTCCATTCCATGTTCATCTTTAATGGCTTTAACATGAGTGGTAGCAAGGGTTCGTTTGTGACTGGCCTTATTTAGCTGGAATTTCTGCACAAGATTCTTGCTGTATTTGCTTTGAGCAATAAAGATGCCATCTTCTTTCTGGGTAATCTCCAGTCCAAGAAAATATGACAGTTCTCCGACCATGCTCATTTGAAATTCCTGCTGCATGCGATTCACAAACTGCTTCACCAGGTACTAAGACTTTGATCCAAAGACAATATCATCCACATAGATTTGAGCAATGATCACATCTGACTTGGTTCTTTTGACAAATAGAGTTTTGTCAGCTCCCCCTCGTTTGTAGCCATATTTTTCTAAGAACACTGTCAACTTCTCATACCATGCCCGAGGAGCCTGTTTCAGTCCGTATAAGGCTTTCTTCAACTTATATACATGCTCTGGGTGATGAGGATCTTCAAATCCTTTTGGCTGAGAAACATATACTTCTTCAGAGAGGTCTCCATTCAGGAACGCACTTTTGACATCCATTTGATATAGTTTAAACCCCAGGAAACAGGACATGGCTAGAAGGAGTCTGATGGCCTCCATGCGAGCAACTGGAGCAAACGTTTCTTCAAAATCTAGGCCCTCAATCTGAGAGTATCCCTGCGCAACCAGTCTGGCTTTATTTCTTGTGATGTGTCCCTTTTCATCAGTTTTGTTTTTGAAGATCCACTTTGTGCCTATAATATTCACTCCATTTGGTCTGTCCACCAGGTCCCAAACATCATGTCTTTCGAACTCTGCCAATTCTTCCTGCATCGCCATCATCCAGAATTCTTCACTCATGGCTTCCTTGAAGTTCTTAGGTTCAACGCTGGACATAAAACATGTATTGAGGTAAGCATGGCTTCTGATTCTTCTTTTTTTTGCCGGATCTCCAATTACATTTGTCAGGGGATGATTCTTCTGAATCTTCTTCGGAGGCTGCCTTGAAGGTGGATCAGGAGCCTCAGTGTTCAGATCTTCAGACAGGCTTTCTAATTGAACATCTGGATTTTCTGCTTCTGCACTTGCTGTAGCATCTTCTGGAGCCACAGCTTGTTCACTTCTGTTCTGACTGACAGGCACCTCTTCAAGATCAGAGTCTTCATCATCAGTGGCAGTATCAGTGACAGGGACTTCTTCAGCAACATTGACAACAACATTTATGGATTCCATTACTGTATTTGTCCGCTGGTTATAGACTCGATAAGCCCTGCTGTTTGTTGAATAACCCAAGAACAATCCAGGATCACTCTTTGGGTCAAGTTTCTTCCTATACTCCCGATCTCTCAAAATAAAACAGTCACTTCCAAAGACGTGGAAGTATTTAACTGTGGGCTTCTTCTGATTCCAGAGCTCATAGCAGGTCTGGTTGGTTCCTCTCTGTAAGGTGACTCTATTGATGATGTAACATGCGGGCGGTGTTCATGGCCTCTGCCCAGAATCTCAGGGGAACCCTCTTAGCATGAATCATGACTCTGGCCATTTCTTGAATTGTTCGATTCTTTCGTTCCACTACACCATTCTGCTGAGGTGTGATGGGGGAGGAGTACTGGTGTGAGATACCCCTTTGACGATAGAAATCATCCATAGCTTCGTTTTCAAATTTCCTACCATGATCACTGCGAATGCTGCTGATTCTGAGACTTTTCTCTTGCTCTAGGCGAGACACCAGTGACACTATAACTCTCACAGTATCTAATTTTTCTCTGATAAAATCGATCCAGGTGAATCTGAAGTAGTCATCAACACAGACAAAAGCATACCTCTTTCTGCCCAGACTCTCAACTTCCATCGGTCCCATCAGGTCCATGTGAATCAACTGTAAAGGTCTGGCAGTACCTACATCCTTGACTCTTGGATGCGAAGCCTTCTTTTGTTTCCCAATCTGACAATCTCCACAGATGGAGTTTGTCTCCCCTTTTATCAGCGGTATTCCTCTGACTAGCCCTTCTGTTGCAATTCTCTTCAGAGTTCTCAGGTTAACATGCCCCATCCTTCTGTGCCATAGAATCATTTCCTAGGCCTTTGTCAGCATACATTTCGGAACCGGTGAGTTTGAACTCACGTTGAGAAGATAATAGTTACTTTTTGATCTGGCTCCTTCCATTATACATTTTCCAAATTTGTCAAAAACTTTGCACGAGTCTTTCGTAAATTTCACAGCTGACTAATGCTTATGAGATTTGCCTTTAGCCCTTCCACTAGTAAGACATTGCTCAGGCTCGGCATTCCTTCAACTGCCAAAGTTCCCTTTCCCAGAACTCTTCCTTTTAGGCCGTTTCCAAAGTTCACCCGTTGTTCCAGACAGGGTGTTATGTTTTTCAAGAAGGATCTTTCTCCTGTCATGTGCCCTGAACAACCACTGTCAAAATACCAGCTTATCTTGTCCGAGGTGCTTGCTGTGCTGACAAGCGCGAGGAGCTGTGTCCGCGCATGATTCTGCTTTATAGATCCCCTGGCTGAAGCTATTCCGGCATGAGTTGAAGAACAGTTTCTTTTTATGTGACCTTTGTGCCCGCAGCTATAACATCTTTTATACTTTGAAATTCTCTTGTCACGGTGATACAGAGGTTGCTGTAGCAGGTGCTGGTTCACTCTTCCTTGTGTTTTTCTGCCTCTTCTGACTGATCTGTATCTGGCCAAGTTGCATTCATCCTCACTCAGATCTTTCTCGTCTTCACTTCCACTGGCAGAGAGAGCCCTCTTTTTCATTGGTTTGCTAGTGCAGTTGATTTGTCGATGACCGTAACCTGCACAGTTCCAGCATTGGACTCCCTTTTTTATTTCTTTCTTTTCATCTTCATCCTGAGCCGGTTCCTTCCCTTTCCTTTTATTTTCACTGCCCCTTCTGAATTGTTTTCGCGAGGAAGAGCTTTTCCCGGTTCTTGAGTCCATGTTCTTCAGTAGCTTTCCAAGGTTCTTGACAAGCATACTCAGCTGATCATCTGGAACTGGCTTCTTGGCTTCTGTTTTAGCTTTTAGACCAACATTCTTGTCCTTAGGAGTGGTGTCTTCTTTAACCAGTTTCATCTCAAATTGTTTGAGAGACCCCATCAACTCTTCCAGCCTCATGAATCTGACATTTTGGGCTTCTTCAATGGCCGTCACTTTCATGTTAAATCTTGTGGCAACGATCTGAGAACCTTCCTGATCAGCTTTTCTTCAGGGATGGGTTCACCAAGAGCATGGGCTTCATTTGCAAGATCACACAGTTTAGCATTAAACTCAGTGACAATCTCCTCTTCCAGCATTCTCAGATTCTCAAACTGTGTAGCAATGATCTGGAGTCTTGACAGTTTCACTCTATCAGTTCCTTCATGTGCAGTTTGCAGAATTTCTCATGCTTGTTTTGCCATGTCACAATTTGATATCAACCTGAAATTGTTAGCATCAACTATAGCAAAGATTGCATTCAGTGCCTTTGAATTACCAGTTGCTGCAGCTCCCTCTTCAGCAGTCCATTGTTCTTCAGGCTTTATCCGTGTGACTCCCTGTTCATCCATGGTAATTGGGGGAGACCACTGGACCATGATTGCTCTCCAGGTCTTCTCATCAATGGCCTTGAGAAAAGCTTTCATCCTAGCCTTCCAATATCCATAGTTGCTTTCTTCCAACAATGGAGGTCTGCTTGTGCTCTGTCCTTCCTTCATTGTCGTGGCTACTTCAAAGACACTGTAGGATCTTTTACTCTGTGTGTTGAGCTCCCGCTCTGATACCAATTGAAATTCACAGCGTCTCAGTTAGGCAGATTTGTGAACAAGCAGTTGCTGCAGCACACTCTTGTTCACTCGGAAATTATCTCAGCAAACAATGAACAAGACAGAAATTTGTTCACCCAGTTCGGCCAACTGCCTACGTCTGGGGAGGACTATTCTCCAGTCCTCAATCCACTAAACACGAAGGTCTCCAAGTACACTCGGTTACAACTCCACGCATCCTATGCTACTCAACCTTGTGTGGATCACTTGACACAATCGGAACAAGCTCTGACTTGTGTCTGCACACCCTCTACAAATGTCAATCTAGAATAGCTACTGTCACCTCGACACTCAGCCTATTCTAAACTACACTCACTCTGCAGGGTTGCTGCAGCAACTGCTGTAACACACACAACTGATGCATAATTTGTCCGCGTCGCTCCATGGCCTTCTGCCGAGCCGAACGAACGATTCCACGAGTGCTGCACACTCTGGAATACTCCCCCTCACTCAGTGACCACCTGCCACTAGCGAGAACCACCGGTTAGACACTCGACCGAGCCACACACCCGTCAGTTCTTCCGCGGCTGCCCTTGATCAACCAACAAGCACCACTGCTCTGAATTGGCTTCCAGATCAAGCTCGAATCAGACTTTGCAAGTCCTGATTACCTTCTGCTTCTGTCACCACAGCTCTGCGCTCAAGCTCTGCTCTCGGGTGATGATCGAAGAATTCCTCCGTCGCACACCAAAATTGCTCTCTTTGAATTCTGTGTATGCACTCGTGTATCCCTCAGCTTCGATCACCCTCTCTGCTCTAAACCCCTTTCTCTTAAATAGTAGCACCCGCTTTAAGCAAGACCAGGTTTAAGCAATGTCCCAAAAAGAACAATTATCTCCTAAAATCTAGGAGATTAGATTTGATTTTGATCTTCAACACAATTCTCCTTCTCTGGCTAGGAAACCCCACTGGAATATTCTCCACAGCACTTTAGAAATTCTTCTGATGATCTCCGTAGAGCTCCCAGCCCTTCTAGACAAGCCCAGGTCGGTGCTGCCTCTCGGACAGATGATGCAGCCACTTGAACAAGCTCTTGCTATAGCATCCCCTGCTGAAGCTGCTGCTTGTTCACTTGTGCTGTAGCTACTCCTTGTTCACTTATGCTGGTTTTGTCAAACTGATGCGCGTCATTGTGCGCGTTCAAATTAATTCCTTCCTCTTCCACTTAGTACAGCGGTTAAGTCGGGGTCGAATCCACAGGGAGCAAGTAGATTAGCTTTAACTAGAATCCTGCACTTACAAAAACTGGGGGTGTGAGTGATTGGGTTGCGCAATGCGCGAGTAAACAGTAGTAAAATGCAGGAATTGCACTAGACGTACGCACGCAGTAGAGATTAAGTACTATGACTATGAGAAGTATCGGCACAGACAATCCTCTATGAGCGTATTCCTTATCATTGACTCTAAACGTCTATAGTTTGATTTACTGAAGTTAGTGTCCGGTCAAGGCTTCCTAACTTGTGTGCATGTTCCGATCAAAGTTCATGAGCTATTAATTCTTAATACTAGTCTAAGCTGCTACGAATCCTGTCACAGTGGCAACTGATTATCCTAGCGCGTTACTCCTAGTTGTCACCGTCAGGCTATTCAACTAGTTTAACATATAACAGACGAGTAACAAGAGTAAGATTGCGGTTCAAGGCTTCCCCTACTCATGCAACTAGCTGTCAATAGTGTGCACAGAATTAATATAAGCAAACAAGCTATGCATTAAGCGCAAGTCTCAAAGGAAATACTCATAGATTCATGCCCAACCGATACTAAGCGTTTAGCTAGACATGCTAGTAGTAAACATCATAGAAACAGTAAATAATATCTAAAGTATCACAGAAAACAGCAACAAGCAGGTGCGTGCAGGTTGCAGTGTCTCGGCTAGCGCAGGTCCTCTCAGTAAGCTCATGTGTTTTCTGTTCTGCTGCTCTTCCGTGTGCTGTGGTGTGTCTGGATGATATCAATTGTGTCTCTCAAACCCTAGCCTTCCTCTCTTTATATACTGCTCATGAGGCTCATCCTTGGCGACTTCCAAATCTGGTGGTGTCAGGATTTGGAAACACCACTATCTGGGCATGGCGCACAGTACCTCGGTAGCGCAATCGGTTAGCGGACAACAGCGCAGCTTCTTCCGGTGCATGATTCTTCCGCGCACTTCCTGGGACTCAAGCCTTTGATGATATTCTTGTGAACTTTGCGCAAGCTGGTACGTGTTTGTGCGCATGCTGATTCTTTTGTAGGGCATATCATCTGCTGGTATTTTTTTTCTTTTTGTACAGCTTTATCTATGGTTCCTATGTTTCCCAGAACGGTTCCAGTCTCGGCCTCCGGATAACAGCTATGGAACAACGCTCCGCTCTCCCTCCTTGGTCTACTTGCGCAGGTCAGCGCACGCGTTTACACCCGCGCCCGCCTTCCTTAGCTCGACTTCCAGAGGAAAGGTGGTCTGTTTTCCCACCTCGCCACGCTTTGGGTATTCGCCTTTGGCATCTGCCTGACTGAGCGCGCTCTCTTGTTCCGAAGGTTGCGAAGCACCGGCCTCTACTAGCGCTCTCGACCATATACCTCACCTCCGAAGCTCGAACGACTAACCGCCTCTCTAGAGCGTTTCTGTCAACTCCACATCCCCTGTATATCCCAACTAACAGGAGCAGAAAAAACGAAAAAAAATACGAAAACCGTTGATAGCAGTGAATGCAATATGGATAGCGCAAAACAAGCTGAACAGTGTGCGCAACCCGCACACTAGCGCACCACTGCTACTGTTTCCTTCAACTAAACTAAGCTATACTATAAAGCTCAAAAAAAACATTAAATGTAAATGTAACGATCCCCCCCCCCCAAAATTAAACAGAGGCGTGTCCCGACGACTCAAGCTCAAGCGCACGGAGAGCACATATGCATGCAAGCAAAACAAAGAACATAAAAAACACATATAATCAACGCAGCGCACAATATAACAAGGGGGCACGAAAATATTCAGCACAATAGTCAGCAAAATATAGCAACATATAGCAACAGTTTTCAAAAAAAGATAAGAAAAGAAACCACCCGAAAGAAATGCGCCCCCTCGCTGCACCTCTAGATGTTCTCGGAGATGGACTCAGCCTCAGATCCGTGCGCCTCATCCTCTGAAGAATCTGTCTCGTGCTCGGTGCTGGAGGCTGGCGGCACTACAGAAATGGGGGCGGGCTGAGTCACGAGGTCATCCTCTGAGATAGGATCCCATAGCGAATCTGAGCTGGTACTAAGGATGGGATCGGCTTCAGGGGACCTCTGAATGGATGGCTGGGCAGGGGGTGGTGCAGGTGCTGGTTCTGGGTCTGCTGCTGGGAATGGCTCTACTGCTGGGGCTGGCGCTAGGGCTGGAGTGGGCTCTGCTGTATGCACTGGGGATTGGGTAGGAGGGTTGGCTGGCTGGCGCGGCTAGCTAGGGGATCCTGGAGGTGGCCTGCGCAGGCTGAAAAGAGGGGGAATAGCATCTCCAAATCTCCACCCTGATGGTGGGCTCATACTCAAATCTGCCCCCTCTGGCGCTAAATATTCGAGCACGCGCATGACGTTGAACATCATGCGCTGCTCCTCGGATACCTCCTCAGGCGCCTCCTCTGCCTCTGTCCTGGGGCGCTTTCCTCGTGCACGCGGGGGAGAATCCTCAATGGAAATGGTAACTGGCTCCACCTGCGGTGCACGGGCCCTTCGGTGCGCTCCAGTCTGCGCATGAGTCCTCATGCGCCTGACTGGAGGCGCAACTGGCTGTGGGGCCTCATCCTCCTCCATCTCCTCCGCAGCCTCTTCTGCTTGCGCGCTGCTCTCAGCTTTTTGCCTCGGCGCTCTGGCCGGCTGCAGACGGTAGCACCACTCCAATGCGCGATGCGCAAGTGAACAGTAACTAGTGTAACGCAGGAAATTTGCACTAGACGTGCACAAGCAGTAGAGATTAAATACTATGATTATGAGAAGCATTGGGCAGACAATCCTCTATGAGTGTATTCCTTATCATCGACTCTAAACGTCTATAGTTTTCGGTTTACTTGGGTTAGTGTCCGGTCAAGGCTTTCTAACACGTGCGCATGTTCCGTTCAAAGTTCATGTGCTATTAATCCTTAGAACATAGACTAAAACAGCTGCGAATCCGTTCAAAGTAGCAACTGATCACCCTAGCTCGTTACTCCTAGTTGTCACCGTAAAGCTATCAACTAGTTTAACATGTGACAAGCAAGCAACACAAGTAAGATTGCGGTTCAAGGCTTCCCCTACTCATGCAACTGGCTGTCTCCGTATGCACAGGATTAATACAAGTAAGTAAACTATGCATTAAGCTCAAGTCTCAAAGAAAATACATCATAGATTCATGCCCAACCAACACTAAGCGTTTAGCTAGACATGCTAGTGATAAACATCATAGAATAGTAAATAATAACTAATGTATCTGAGAAACAAGTAGCAAACAGTGCGTGCAGAATGTCTCTCGGCTGGCGCAGTCGGCTGGCGCAAATCCTCTCAATGAATCCGTGTGTTTTCCAGTTTGTCGCTTTCTCGTGGGGTGTTGCCTCTCTGTGTGTGTCCGAAAGTCTCTTTTTTCTCTCTCTTTGTTGCCCTAGCCTTCCTCTTGTTTATATACTGCTCGGGAAGCTTACTTTCGGCAACTTCCAAATCTGGTCACGTCAAGATTAGGCAGTACTGGACTTTGCGCTTGGCCCACGGCATCGGCTAGCGCATGGGCTAGCGCACCTCTGCTGACTCTCACCAACTTCTCTCCTGTTTGTGCTGCTAGCTCCGTAGGCGGATCTTTCACTCCTAGAACGCTGCCTGTTAGCGCGTATCCGACTCAAAGACTCGTTTTGCCCTGTAATACAAAAACACTAGAAACGAGTAATCTTGCTCATAAAATATTGCAAACAAGCATAGGGTTATGATCTAAATAATGCGTACAAATGTCCTCTATCAAACCCCCCACACTTGCCCCTTGTTCGTCCCGAACAAGCACTGAAGCGCGGATACAATTACCTCTTCTAGAGTTTAGCGCACAGTCTTGCACTCTGATGCGAATGCACAATTGCTCAACTCACACTGCTCTATCACCTGCGCACAACTGCACTCAACAGTTCTAATATAATAATTTCGAAATTCATTACCTCTCAGCCGGGATGAAGATTTTTTGGATGGTTGGGAGATAGCTCTTCTTAGGCTCCAGGCTGCCAGCTCCTACTCCGAAGATAGGTATATGGTGGATAACGTAGCTTCTTCCAGTGCGTGATTCGTCCGCGCACTTCCTGGGAACCTGAGCTTTCTGATGATTTCCTTATGGTCTTTGCGCATGTTGATGCTTGTGCGCATGCTGATTCTTTTGTAGCGCGCATCATCTGCTGGTATTTTTCTTTTGTACAGCTTGTCTCTTTAATTTTTTACATTCCCAGAGCAGTTCCAGTCTCAGCCTTCGGATAGCAGCTATGGAACTCGCCCCGCTCTCTCTCCTTTGGTCTGTCTGCGCAGGTCAGCGCACGCGTTTACATCCGCGCCTGCCTTCCTTAGCTCGATTTCCAGAGAGAAGGTGGTCTGTTTTCCCACCTCGCCACGCTATGGGTATTTCGCCTTTGGCATCTGCGTGACTGTGCGCGCTCTTTTGTTCCGAAGGCTGCGAAGCACCGGCCTCCACTAACGCTCTCGACCATATACCTTGCCTTCGAAGCAAAAGCGACTAACCGCCTCTCTGGAGCATTTCTGTCAACTCCACATCCCCTGCATATCCCAACTAACAGGAGCAAAAAAACGAAAAAATTATACTAAAACAGTAGATAGCAGCGCACGCAATATGGATAGCGCAAAACAAGCTGGAGCGCATGCGCATCCTGCATTCTAGCGCACTACTGCTACTATTCTCTTTAACTTAATCTACGCTACACTAAAATGCTCAAAAACGTGAAAGGTGAATGTAACGCCCCCCCCCCCCCCCCCCACACACTTGAACAGAGACGTGTCCCCACGACTCAAGCGCAAGCGCATGGAGAGCGCACACATGCATGTAATGCAAAAAATAAAGAACATAAAAATAAAAACAAATAGTCACACAGCATAAACGATAGCACAGGGTCACAAAATATGCGGCACAAATATTCAGCACATAATATCCAATAAGACGCAGCAAAATACAAGACACCACCCTAAAGAAAACTAATGCTGCTGCCCCTCGGCCTTATATACCCCCCTGGCTAGCGCATCTGACCTGCGCAGTGCTAGGCGCACGGTCCTGCGCACTACTGCGTGACTAAAAAAACTACCAAATCCTAAACTAGCTAAAAAACTCAAAACAAAAAAAAAAACAAAACAAAACAAGTAGAAAATAAAATATGCAAAAGTAAAAACGTGTCGGGTTACCTCCCGACAAGTGCCTTTGTTTAACGTCGTTGGCTCGACTGTACCTCGTTACGTGCCAAAATGTGTGCCTGCGACCTCCCCCACTCTTGCTCCTGAGTGTTCCTGCGCCAGTGTGTGTGTTGCGATCTCATTGGTCCTGCGCAAAGGGTAAGATGGGAAGTCAGCATGTGATAAATTATGAGTAACGAGGGCAAATGCAGAGGAAGAAGAGATATAAGCAATAGGTTCCAGTTCTCCCTCTGGTACATCCGGTGGTGTGTCTGGCGCAGCAGCTTGCGCATCTATTATCTCTGGTTCGGCCAAGTCAATGTTGCGCGCTGTGCTATCCCAAGGTTCTCCTAAGTACCGTTTTACTCTCTGCCCATTAACCTGAAAACGATGCCGGTGCCCGTCTTCTAACTCGATTGTTCCGTAGGGGAAAACCTTGGTGACCGTGTATGGTCCCGTCCATTTGCTGCGCAGCTTTCCAGGCATAAGCTTCAGGCGTGATGAGAATAGTAATACCTGGTCTCCTGGTTCAAAAGTGCGTCTGAGGATATGCTTGTCGTGAAAGGCCTTGGTGCGCTCCTTGTAATCGCGCAGTCCCTCATAGGCGTCTAGGCGCAGCTCTTCTAGTTCGTTCAGCTCAAATGCGCGCTCCCTTCCTGCCTCATCCAAGTTCAGGTTGCAAATGCGTAAGGCCCAATATGCCTTGTGCTCGAGTTCTACTGGCAGGTGGCATGCTTTCCCATAGACCAGCCGAAATGGTGAGGTCCCAATGGGCGTCTTATGCGCAGTGCGGTATGCCCATAGCGCATCACCAAGGCGCTGGCTCCAATCTTTGCGCGATGGTCTCACAATCTTTTCTAAGATGCGCTTGATCTCCCTGTTAGAAACTTCGGCCTGTCCATTCGTCTGCGGATGGTAAGCGATGGACGTCTTGTGGCGCACCCCATAGTGCTTGAAAACTTGCGCCACGACCCTGTTGCAAAAGAGTGTCCCCTGGTCGCTGATTACTGCCTTAGGCACTCCGTACCTGCAAAATATGTTAGTTCTGAGAAAATCAGCGACAGTCTTACCATCATCCTTCCGCGTAGCCTTAGCTTCAACCCATTTGGAGACATAGTCTACTGCCACCAATATGTACTCGTAACCTGCAGATGGAGGAAATGGCCCCATGAAGTCGATTCCCCAAACATCGAACACTTCATCCACCAGAATCGGGGTCTGCGGCATCTCATTGCGCGCGGATATTCCTCCTGTGCGCTGGCACCTGTCACAATTCCTGCAGTGATTATAGGCGTCTCTAAACAGGTGCGGCCAATAGAATCCGCAGTCCAGGACCTTTCTGCTTGTGCGCTTGGGACCGAAGTGTCCTCCGCATGCGTGCGCATGACAAAACATCAAAACAGAATTAATTTCGTGGTCAGGCACGCAACGCCTCAATATCTGATCTGGTCCTATTCTAAGCATGTAAGGATCATCCCAAAGGTAATGCTTGGACTCATGTTTTAATCGCATGCACTGAGTCTTATTGAAATACGGAGGAAACGTACCTGTGACCAGGTAATTTGCGATGTGCGCATACCATGGTACCTTACCTGTCAGCGCCATCAGATGCTCGTCGGGGAATGTTTCCGTGATCTACCCTGGTTCCTCCTCTTTCACGATCCTGCTCAGGTGATCAGCAACTGTATTCTCCGTGCCCTTCTTGTCTTTGATCTCCAAGTCAAATTCCTGCAGTAAGAGCACCCGGCGCATCAGGCGCGGCTTGGTTTCCTTCTTGGACATGAGGTAGCGGATAGCTGCGTGGTCGGTGTAGATGATGACTCTTGCGCCTAGAACATATGCTCGGAACTTCTCCAGTGCAAATACAATTGTCAGAAGCTCCTTCTCCGTGGTGGTGTAGTTCCTCTGCGCAGAGTCCAGTGTGCGCGATGCATAGTAAATGGCATGCGGCTTCTTGTCTACGCGCTGCCCCAAGACTGCACCTACTGCATAATCCCTTGCGTCGCACATCAGCTCAAATGGCAGGTTCCAGTCTGGTGCGCGCATTACTGGCGCACTGGTTAGCGCTTCTTTCAGCTTATCAAACGCAGCCCTGCACTCATCAGTAAAGTCGAAGCACACATCTTTTTGCAAAAGGTTAGACAGGGGTATACAAATTTTAGAGAAATCTTTGATAAAACGCCTGTAGAACCCAGCATGCCCTAAGAATGAGTTCACGTCGCGCACGTTGGTGGCATAAGGTAGATTAGAAATAAGATCTATCTTAGCTTTTTCTACCTTGATCCCCTCCTCTGAAATGATATGACCTAGTACTACTCCGTGCGTTACCATGAAATGACATTTTTCGTAATTTAGCACTAAGTTCTTAGAAATGCAGCGCGCTAAGACTTTATCTAGATGTGTTAAGCATGCATCAAAGGTACTTCCATATACGGTAAAATCATCCATGAACACTTCTATGCATATACCAATCATATCAGAGAAAATGCTCATGACAAGGCGTTGGAACGTACCTGGCGCGTTGCACAGCCCAAAAGACATGCGCCGAAACTCAAACGTACCGAACGGGCATGTGAATGTTGTCTTCTCTTGATCTTCCGCAGCTATGGGTATCTGGTTGTACCCTGAATATCCGTCCAAGAAACAAAAATAAGGTTTACCTGCTAAGCGATCCAGCATCTGGTCCATGAAGGGTAGCGGGAAGTGGTCCTTGCGCGTTACTGCGTTAAGCTTTCTGTAGTAGATGCACATGCACCAGCCAGTTTGTATGCGCTTGGGGACTAGCTCGCCCTGCGCATTTTCTTCCACTGTGATTCCTCCTTTCTTTGGCACAACATGCACCGGACTGACCCATTTGCTGTCCGAGATTGGGTAAATGACTCCTGCGCCAAGCAATTTCAGGACTTCCTTTTGCACTACCTCCATCATTTTTGGATTCAACCTGCGCTGAGCCTCTCTGGATGGTTTGGCACCATCTTCCAATAGAATCCTATGCATGCACACGTCTGGGCTCACTCCGCGCAGATCGGCAAGTGTCCATCCTATGGCGCGTTGGTTCTTGCGCAGTACCTGCTGTAAGCGTGCCTCCTGCTCCTCTTCTAATCCTTTCTTTATGATCACTGGCAGGGTGTCCTTATCTCCCAAGAAAATGTATTTGAGGTGCTCTGGGAGTTGCTTCAGTTCGATCTTGGGTGCCTGTTCAATAGAGGGCAAGATTTTGTTAGCGGTGCAAATATGAACTATATCACGTACCTGTGTGGGTGCTGGTTCCGCACTGCTCAGCTCTTCCTCTTGCTCCTCCAGCTCTGCCTGTGTCAGTAGCTCTGGTCCTACGGTTGCGCTCGCACATTGCGCTTCTTTGACTAAATCGTCAATGTTCTCCATTGCGTGCACTGTAGCGTCCTCATGTGGATGCTGCATCCCCTTGAATATGTTGAAATGGATTTCTTCGCCATCTACCTCCATGGAGAGCGTGCCCCTCCACATGTCTATCTTTGTGCGCGCGGTCATCAGAAACGGTCTGCCTAGGAGGATCTGCGCACCGCTGGCGCTTGATTCACCCTCCATTTCGAGCACATAAAAATCTGCTGGGAACACCAGCTCTCCTACCCGAACTAGGACATCTTCTATCATGCCTGCAGGTTGTTTGCACGATCTATCTGCTAGCTGAATGGTGAGACCTGCAGGCTTTAGTGGTCCAAGGCGCAATGTCGTATATAGGGAATAAGGTAGCAAATTGATGGATGCGCCTAAATCGATCATGCAATTACTCACTGTGGTCTTCCCTAGCGTGCATGGAATAGTAAATGTACCTGGATCTCGGCACTTAGGTGGTACCTTTTGTTGCACGATTGCTGAGGCCTGCGCATTTAGCATTACCTGTGCGCACTCGCCCTTCCTCCTTTTGTTTGTGCACAGCTCTTTTAAAAACTTTGCATACCTGGGAATCTGCCGAATAGCTTCAATGAGGGGAATATTGATTTCCACCTTGCTGAACAACTCATAAAGCTCCTTGTCCAACGCTTCCTTTCTAGCCAATGGTGCCTGCACAGGGAAAGCTGCGGGTATGTTAGTACAATTTATGTCCTTGTTTCTGGACTGAGACATACCTGGCGTGTTGCCCTGCTGGTTTGTGGCTGGTGCTTCTGGTTGCGCATCTTGCTCTGGTTGCGCATTCTGATCTGCTGGATCCGGGACTTGCACAACTGGTTGCGCGGGCGCCTGCGCGGTCTGCTCTGTTCCTACTGTGCGCCATGTCCTCCGTGTCACTGCATTGACTCCTCTTTTAGGGTTCTGAATCACTTGCGAAGGCAGGTTGCCATCGCTCTTTTTTAGCTCATATACTGTGGTTGCGATCTGTGATAACTGCTTTTCGACGGACTCGAACCTTTTGTCATATTTCTCGTCATTTTTGCGCACTGTGTCTGCTAGCTGCCCCACGATATCTTCTAGGGATCGCCTCGGTTGCTGGTTGTTATGCGCTGGTGCGTCATTGCGGCGATGCGGTGGATTGTATGGCGCAGCTGGTTGCGTCTGCTGTGGCGCGCACTGATCAGTGGACTGCCTCTGGAAATTGTTCTCTTCCCTCCATCTGAATCCATTTGCGGCAAGCCCGAAGCGCGGCTGATTCTGCTTCTGCGGTCCTGTGTTATCCCATCCTCCAAGAGCGTTGACATCTCCAGATTCTTCAAAAAGTGTTGGGCATTCATCTGTCTTGTGCTCGGTGGACTTGCAGAATTCACATACCTTTGGCGCAACTGGTTGTGCGCTCTGCGCACTCATCAATTTCTGCAGCATGGCCTTCATTTCCCTGATCTCAGCGCTTGCTTCTACCTGATGCACAGAACGAGTACGACTATTTTCAAGCGTTAGTTGATGTCTTACCTGCCCAGAAGAGTCTTCTATCAGCTGCCACGCATCCTCTGGGTACATGTTGCAAATGTCCCCGCCTGCGCATGCATTCAGTAGTCGCAGCTCCATGGGAAGCAGTCCATTCAGAAAGTTCTCTATCAGCACATTCTGGGGCAGGCCGTGATTGTAACAGTTGGCCTCCAGCTCCCTGAAACGCTCGTAATATTCTGACAGAGACTCCCCTGCGCAATCTTTGCTGCTGGATAGAATTTATCTAGGAATTTCTTCTGCAGCTGCTCCCATGTGTGAATGGATTCTGCGGGTAAATTCATCAACCAATGTCTGGCTGTATCACACAATGAAAATGGGAATGCCTTCATTTTCAGCGCCTCATCACTCTCCCCTTCGGTCTTCATGTTCTCGCAAATGACTAGGAACTCTCGCACATGCTTGACTGGATTTTCATTGTTCATCCCGTGGAACTTGGGCATGTGATGGATGAGCGAGCTCCTTAGCTCAAAATGACCGCCTGGTGGAAGCACGATGCACCATGGCTGGTTAACAGTGATAGGGGCTGACATCTCGCGCACTAATCTGCGTCGCGCGGCTTGTTGCACGGGTGGCGCATGATACACTTCAGCGGCCCTCCTTGCTTCAACCTCGCTCTGCACTTCCTCTCTGAACAGGGCTGCGCGGTTATGTGCTCTTGCTTCCTCTGGGGTTCTGTCCCCCAAGTTGTCTCCTACGACACTGTTATCCTCCATAACCTGTTCTGAATCTCAAAGAAAATGAAATTAAAAGATAACTAATGTTGTTGCGTCTGTCAGTGCGCAACTAGAATCTGCGCAGCACAACTGTTTCAAGGTTGCGCAGGCTAATGGTGATTGCGCGCTGTCAGAAACAACAACGAAAACAAAACAAACTGAAATAACTAGTTACTAAAAAGGAAAAAACATAAACTAACTAAAACTTAGCTGTGTTGCTCCCCGGCAACGGCGCCAAAATTTGATCGCGCGTCGTCGTGCGCGTCAAATATAATTCCTTCCTCTTCCACTAGTGCAGCGGTTAAGTAAGGGTCGATCTCCACAGGGAGCAAGTAGTTCAGTTCTAGCCAGTGACCTACACTTACGAAGATTGGGGGGGTGTGTGAGTGATTGAAATGCGCGATGCGCAAGTGAACAGTAACTAGTGTAACGCAGGAAATTTGCACTAGACGTGCGCAAGCAGTAGAGATTAAATACTATGATTATGAGAAGCATTGGGCAGACAATCCTCTATGAGTGTATTCTTTATCATCGACTCTAAACGTCTATAGTTTTCGGTTTACTTGGGTTAGTGTCCGGTCAAGGCTTTCTAACACGTGCGCATGTTCCGTTCAAAGTTCATGTGCTATTAATCCTTAGAACATAGACTAAAACAGCTACGAATCCGTTCAAAGTAGCAACTGATCACCCTAGCTCGTTACTCCTAGTTGTCACCGTAAAGCTATCAACTAGTTTAACATGTGACAAGCAAGCAACACAAGTAAGATTGCGGTTCAAGGCTTCCCCTACTCATGCAACTGGCTGTCTCCGTATGCACAGGATTAATACAAGTAAGTAAACTATGCATTAAGCTCAAGTCTCAAAGAAAATACATCATAGATTCATGCCCAACCAACACTAAGCGTTTAGCTAGACATGCTAGTGATAAACATCATAGAATAATAAATAATAACTAATGTATCTGAGAAACAAGTAGCAAACAGTGCGTGCAGAATGTCTCTCGGCTGGCGCAAATCCTCTCAATGAATCCGTGTGTTTTCCAGTTTGTCGCTTTCTCATGGGGTGTTGCCTCTCTGTGTGTGTCCGAAAGTCTCTTTTTTCTCTCTCTCTGTTGCCCTAGCCTTCCTCTTGTTTATATACTGCTCGGGAAGCTTACTTTCGGCAACTTCCAAATCTGGTCACGTCAAGATTAGGCAGTACTGGACTTTGCGCTTGGCGCACGGCATCGGCTAGCGCATGGGCTAGCGCACCTCTGCTGACTCTCGCCAACTTCTCTCCTGTTTGTGCTGCTAGCTCCGCAGGCGGATCTTTCACTCCTAGAACGCTGCCTGTTAGCGCGTATCCGACTCAAAGACTCGTTTTGCCCTGTAATACAAAAACACTAGAAACGAGTAATCTTGCTCATAAAATATTGCAAACAAGCATAGGGTTATGATCTAAATAATGCGTACAAATGTCCTCTATCAAACCCCCCACACTTGCCCCTTGTTCGTCCCGAACAAGCACTGAAGCGCGGATACAATTACCTCTTCTAGAGTTTAGCGCACAGTCTTGCACTCTGATGCGAATGCACAATTGCTCAACTCACACTGCTCTATCACCTGCGCACAACTGCACTCAACAGTTCTAATATAATAATTTCGAAATTCATTACCTCTCAGCCGGGATGAAGATTTTTTGGATGGCTGGGAGATAGCTCTTCTTAGGCTCCAGGCTGCCAGCTCCTACTCCGAAGATAGGTATATGGTGGATAACGTAGCTTCTTCCAGTGCGTGATTCGTCCGCGCACTTCCTGGGAACCTGAGCTTTCTGATGATTTCCTTATGGTCTTTGCGCATGTTGATGCTTGTGCGCATGCTGATTCTTTTGTAGCGCGCATCATCTGCTGGTATTTTTCTTTTGTACAGCTTGTCTCTTTAATTTCTTACATTCCCAGAGCAGTTCCAGTCTCAGCCTTCGGATAGCAGCTATGGAACTCGCCCCGCTCTCTCACCTTTGGTCTGTCTGCGCAGGTTAGCGCACGCGTTTACATCCGCGCCTGCCTTCCTTAGCTCGATTTTCAGAGAGAAGGTGGTTTGTTTTCCCACCTCGCCACGCTATGGGTATTTCGCCTTTGGCATCTGCGTGACTGAGCGCGCTCTTTTGTTCCGAAGGCTGCGAAGCACCGGCCTCCACTAACGCTCTCGACCATATACCTTGCCTTCGAAGCAAAAGCGACTAACCGCCTCTCTGGAGCATTTCTGTCAACTCCACATCCCCTGCATATCCCAACTAACAGGAGCAAAAAAACGAAAAAATTATACTAAAACAGTAGATAGCAGCGCACGCAATATGGATAGCGCAAAACAAGCTGGAGCGCATGCGCATCCTGCATTCTAGCGCACTACTGCTACTATTCTCTTTAACTTAATCTACGCTACACTAAAATGCTCAAAAACGTGAAAGGTGAATGTAACGCCCCCCCCCCCCCCCACACACACTTGAACAGAGACGTGTCCCCACGACTCAAGCGCAAGCGCATGGAGAGCGCACACATGCATGTAATGCAAAAAATAAAGAACATAAAAATAAAAACAAATAGTCACACAGCATAAACGATAGCACAGGGTCACAAAATATGCGGCACAAATATTCAGCACATAATATCCAATAAGACGCAGCAAAATACAAGACACCACCCTAAAGAAAACTAATGCTGCTGCCCCTCGGCCTTATATACCCCCCTGGTTAGCGCATCTGACCTGCGCAGTGCTAGGCGCACGGTCCTGCGCACTACTGCGTGACTAAAAAAACTACCAAATCCTAAACTAGCTAAAAAACTCAAAACAAAAAAAAAACAAAACAAAACAAGTAGAAAATAAAATATGCAAAAGTAAAAACGTGTCGGGTTACCTCCCGACAAGTGCCTTTGTTTAACGTCGTTGGCTCGACTGTACCTCGTTACGTGCCAAAATGTGTGCCTGCGACCTCCCCCACTCTTGCTCCTGAGTGTTCCTGCGCCAGTGTGTGTGTTGCGATCTCATTGGTCCTGCGCAAAGGGTAAGATGGGAAGTCAGCATGTGATAAATTATGAGTAACGAGGGCAAATGCAGAGGAAGAAGAGATATAAGCAATAGGTTCCAGTTCTCCCTCTGGTACATCCGGTGGTGTGTCTGGCGCAGCAGCTTGCGCATCTATTATCTCTGGTTCGGCCAAGTCAATGTTGCGCGCTGTGCTATCCCAAGGTTCTCCTAAGTACCGTTTTACTCTCTGCCCATTAACCTGAAAACGATGCCGGTGCCCGTCTTCTAACTCGATTGTTCCGTAGGGGAAAACCTTGGTGACCGTGTATGGTCCCGTCCATTTGCTGCGCAGCTTTCCAGGCATAAGCTTCAGGCGTGATGAGAATAGTAATACCTGGTCTCCTGGTTCAAAAGTGCGTCTGAGGATATGCTTGTCGTGAAAGGCCTTGGTGCGCTCCTTGTAATCGCGCAGTCCCTCATAGGCATCTAGGCGCAGCTCTTCTAGTTAGTTCAGCTCAAATGCGCGCTCCCTTCCTGCCTCATCTAAGTTCAGGTTGCAAATGCGTAAGGCCCAATATGCCTTGTGCTCGAGTTCTACTGGCAGGTGGCATGCTTTCCCATAGACCAGCCGAAATGGTGAGGTCCCAATGGGCGTCTTATGCGCAGTGCGGTATGCCCATAGCGCATCACCAAGGCGCTGGCTCCAATCTTTGCGCGATGGTCTCACAGTCTTTTCTAAGATGCGCTTGATCTCCCTGTTAGAAACTTCGGCCTGTCCATTCGTCTGCGGATGGTAAGCGGTGGACGTCTTGTGGCGCACCCCATAGTGCTTGAAAACTTGCGCCACGACCCTGTTGCAAAAGTGTGTCCCCTAGTCGCTGATTACTGCCTTAGGCACTCCGTACCTGCAAAATATGTTAGTTCTGAGAAAATCAGCGACAGTCTTACCATCATCCTTCCGCGTAGCCTTAGCTTCAACCCATTTGGAGACATAGTCTACTGCCACCAATATGTACTCGTAACCTGCAGATGGAGGAAATGGCCCCATGAAGTCGATTCCCCAAACATCGAACACTTCATCCACCAGAATCGGGGTCTGCGGCATCTCATTGCGCGCGGATATTCCTCCTGTGCGCTGGCACCTGTCACAATTCCTGCAGTGATTATAGGCGTCTCTAAACAGGTGCGGCCAATAGAATCCGCAGTCCAGGACCTTTCTGCTTGTGCGCTTGGGACCGAAGTGTCCTCCGCATGCGTGCGCATGACAAAACATCAAAACAGAATTAATTTCGTGGTCAGGCACGCAACGCCTCAATATCTGATCTGGTCCTATTCTAAGCATGTAAGGATCATCCCAAAGGTAATGCTTGGACTCATGTTTTAATCGCATGCACTGAGTCTTATTGAAATGCGGAGGAAACGTACATGTGACCAGGTAATTTGCGATGTGCGCATACCATGGTACCTTACCTGTCAGCGCCATCAGATGCTCGTCGGGGAATGTTTCCGTGATCTACCCTGGTTCCTCCTCTTTCACGATCCTGCTCAGGTGATCAGCAACTGTATTCTCCGTGCCCTTCTTGTCTTTGATCTCCAAGTCAAATTCCTGCAGTAAGAGCACCCGGCGCATCAGGCGCGGCTTCGTTTCCTTCTTGGACATGAGGTAGCGGATAGCTGCGTGGTCGGTGTAGATGATGACTCTTGCGCCTAGAACATATGCTCGGAACTTCTCCAGTGCAAATACAATTGTCAGAAGCTCCTTCTCCGTGGTGGTGTAGTTCCTCTGCGCAGAGTCCAGTGTGCGCGATGCATAGTAAATGGCATGCGGCTTCTTGTCTACGCGCTGCCCCAAGACTGCACCTACTGCATAATCCCTTGCGTCGCACATCAGCTCAAATGGCAGGTTCCAGTCTGGTGCGCGCATTACTGGCGCACTGGTTAGCGCTTCTTTCAGCTTATCAAACGCAGCCCTGCACTCATCAGTAAAGTCGAAGCACACATCTTTTTGCAAAAGGTTAGACAGGGGTATACAAATTTTAGAGAAATCTTTGATAAAACGCCTGTAGAACCCAGCATGCCCTAAGAATGATTTCACGTCGCGCACGTTGGTGGCATAAGGTAGATTAGAAATAAGATCTATCTTAGCTTTGTCTACCTTGATCCCCTCCTCTGAAATGATATGACCTAGTACTACTCCGTGCGTTACCATGAAATGACATTTTTCGTAATTTGGCACTAAGTTCTTAGAAATGCAGCGCGCTAAGACTTTATCTAGATGTGTTAAGCATGCATCAAAGGTACTTCCATATACGGTAAAATCATCCATGAACACTTCTATGCATATACCAATCATATCAGAGAAAATGCTCATGACAAGGCGTTGGAACGTACCTGGCGCGTTGCACAACCCAAAAGACATGCGCCGAAACGCAAACGTACCGAACGGGCATGTGAATGTTGTCTTCTCTTGATCTTCCGTAGCTATGAGTATCTGGTTGTACCCTGAATATCCGTCCAAGAAACAAAAATAAGGTTTACCTGCTAAGCGATCCAGCATCTGGTCCATGAAGGGTAGCGGGAAGTGGTCCTTGCGCGTTACTGCGTTAAGCTTTCTGTAGTAGATGCACATGCGCCAGCCAGTTTGTATGCGCTTGGGGACTAGCTCGCCATGCGCATTTTCTTCCACTGTGATTCCTCCTTTCTTTGGCACAACATGCACCGGACTGACCCATTTGCTGTCCGAGATTGGGTAAATGACCCCTGCGCCAAGCAATTTCAGGACTTCCTTTTGCACTACCTCCATCATTTTTTGATTCAACCTGCGCTGAGCCTCTCTGGATGGTTTGGCACCATCTTCCAATAGAATCCTATGCATGCACACGTCTGGGCTCACTCCGCGCAGATCGGCAAGTGTCCATCCTATGGCGCGTTGGTTCTTGCGCAGTACCTGCTGTAAGCGTGCCTCCTGCTCCTCTTCTAATCCTTTCTTTATGATCACTGGCAGGGTGTCCTTATCTCCCAAGAAAATGTATTTGAGGTGCTCTGGGAGTTGCTTCAGTTCGATCTTGGGTGCCTGTTCAATAGAGGGCAAGATTTTGTTAGCGGTGCAAATATGAACTATATCACGTACCTGTGTGGGTGCTGGTTCCGCACTGCTCAGCTCTTCCTCTTGCTCCTCCAGCTCTGCCTGTGTCAGTAGCTCTGGTCCTACGGTTGCGCTCGCACATTGCGCTTCTTTGACTAAATCGTCAATGTTCTCCATTGCGTGCACTGTAGCGTCCTCATGTGGATGCTGCATCCCCTTGAATATGTTGAAATGGATTTCTTCGCCATCTACCTCCATGGAGAGCGTGCCCCTCCACATGTCTATCTTTGTGCGCGCGGTCATCAGAAACGGTCTGCCTAGGAGGATCTGCGCACCGCTGGCGCTTGATTCACCCTCCATTTCGAGCACATAAAAATCTGCTGGGAACACCAGCTCTCCTACCCGAACTAGGACATCTTCTATCATGCCTGCAGGTTGTTTGCACGATCTATCTGCTAGCTGAATGGTGAGACCTGCAGGCTTTAGTGGTCCAAGGCGCAATGTCGTATATAGGGAATAAGGTAGCAAATTGATGGATGCGCCTAAATCGATCATGCAATTACTCACTGTGGTCTTCCCTAGCGTGCATGGAATAGTAAATGTACCTGGATCTCGGCACTTAGGTGGTACCTTTTGTTGCACGATTGCTGAGGCCTGCGCATTTAGCATTACCTGTGCGCACTCGCCCTTCCTCCTTTTGTTTGTGCACAGCTCTTTTAAGAACTTTGCATACCTGGGAATCTGCCGAATAGCTTCAATGAGGGGAATATTGATTTCCACCTTGCTGAACAACTCATAAAGCTCCTTGTCCAACGCTTCCTTTCTAGCCAATGGTGCCTGCACAGGGAAAGCTGCGGGTATGTTAGTACAATTTATGTCCTTGTTTCTGGACTGAGACATACCTGGCGTGTTGCCCTGCTGGTTTGTGGCTGGTGCTTCTGGTTGCGCATCTTGCTCTGGTTGCGCATTCTGATCTGCTGGATCCGGGACTTGCGCAACTGGTTGCGCGGGCGCCTACGCGGTCTGCTCTGTTCCTACTGTGCGCCATGTCCTCCGTGTCACTGCATTGACTCCTCCTTTAGGGTTCTGAATCACTTGCGAAGGCAGGTTGCCATCGCTCTTTTTTAGCTCATATACTGTGGTTGCGATCTGTGATAACTGCTTTTCGATGGACTCGAACCTTTTGTCATATTTCTCGTCATTTTTGCGCACTGTGTCTGCTAGCTGCCCCACGATATCTTCTAGGGATCGCCTCGGTTGCTGGTTGTTATGCGCTGGTGCGTCATTGCGGCGATGCGGTGGATTGTATGGCGCAGCTGGTTGCGTCTGCTGTGGCGCGCTCTGATCAGTGGACTGCCTCTGGAAATTGTTCTCTTCCCTCCATCTGAATCCATTTGCGGCAAGCCCGAAGCGCGGCTGATTCTGCTTCTGCGGTCCTCTGTTATCCCATCCTCCAAGAGCGTTGACATCTCCAGATTCTTCAAAAAGTGTTGGGCATTCATCTGTCTTGTGCTCGGTGGACTTGCAGAATTCACATACCTTTGGCGCAACTGGTTGTGCGCTCTGCGCACTCATCAATTTCTGCAGCATGGCCTTCATTTCCCTGATCTCAGCGCTTGCTTCTACCTGATGCACAGAACGAGTACGACTATTTTCAAGCGTTAGTTGATGTCTTACCTGCCCAGCAGAGTCTTCTATCAGCTGCCACGCATCCTCTGGGTACATGTTGCAAATGTCCCCGCCTGCGCATGCATTCAGTAGTCGCAGCTCCATGGGAAGCAGTCCATTCAGAAAGTTCTCTATCAGCACATTCTGGGGCAGGCCGTGATTGTAACAGTTGGCCTCCAGCTCCCTGAAACGCTCGTAATATTCTGACAGAGACTCCCCTGCGCTCTGCCTTGGCGCGGCCAGTTCCCTTCTGAGCAGCGCAATCTTTGCTGCTGGATAGAATTTATCTAGGAATTTCTTCTGCAGCTGCTCCCATGTGTGAATGGATCCTGCGGGTAAATTCATCAACCAATGTCTGGCTGTATCACACAATGAAAATGGGAATGCCTTCATTTTCAGCGCCTCATCACTCTCCCCTTCGGTCTTCATGTTCTCGCAAATGACTAGGAACTCTCGCACATGCTTGACTGGATTTTCATTGTTCATCCCGTGGAACTTGGGCATGTGATGGATGAGCAAGCTCCTTAGCTCAAAATGACCGCCTGGTGGAAGCACGATGCACCATGGCTGGTTAATAGTGATAGGGGCTGACATCTCGCGCACTGTTCTGCGTCGCGCGGCTTGTTGCACGGGTGGCGCATGATACACTTCAGCGGCCCTCCTTGCTTCAACCTCGCTCTGCACTTCCTCTCTGAACAGGGCTGCGCGGTTATGTGCTCTTGCTTCCTCTGGGGTTCTGTCCCCCAAGTTGTCTCCTACGACACTGTTATCCTCCATAACCTGTTCTGAATCTCAAAGAAAATGAAATTAAAAGATAACTAATGTTGTTGCGTCTGTCAGTGCGCAACTAGAATCTGCGCAGCACAACTCTTTCAAGGTTGCGCAGGCTAATGGTGATTGCGTGCTGTCAGAAACAACAACGAAAACAAAACAAACTGAAATAACTAGTTACTAAAAAGGAAAAAACGTAAACTAACTAAAACTTAGCTGTGTTGCTCCCCGGCAACGGCGCCAAAATTTGATCGCGCGTCGTCGTGCGCGTCAAATATAATTCCTTCCTCTTCCACTAGTGCAGCGGTTAAGTAAGGGTCGATCTCCACAGGGAGCAAGTAGTTCAGTTCTAGCCAGTGACCTACACTTACGAAGATTGGGGGGGTGTGTGAGTGACTGAAATGCGCGATGCGCAAGTGAACAGTAACTAGTGTAACGCAGGAAATTTGCACTAGACGTGCGCAAGCAGTAGAGATTAAATACTATGATTATGAGAAGCATTGGGCAGACAATCCTCTATGAGTGTATTCCTTATCATCGACTCTAAACGTCTATAGTTTTCGGTTTACTTGGGTTAGTGTCCGGTCAAGGCTTTCTAACACATGCGCATGTTCCGTTCAAAGTTCATGTGCTATTAATCCTTAGAACATAGACTAAAACAGCTGCGAATCCGTTCAAAGTAGCAACTGATCACCCTAGCTCGTTACTCCTAGTTGTCACCGTAAAGCTATCAACTAGTTTAACATGTGACAAGCAAGCAACACAAGTAAGATTGCGGTTCAAGGCTTCCCCTACTCATGCAACTGGCTGTCTCCGTATGCACAGGATTAATACAAGTAAGTAAGCTATGCATTAAGCTCAAGTCTCAAAGAAAATACATCATAGATTCATGCCCAACCAACACTAAGCGTTTAGCTAGACATGCTAGTGATAAACATCATAGAATAGTAAATAATAACTAATGTATCTGAGAAACAAGTACCAAACAGTGCGTGCAGAATGTCTCTCGGCTGGCGCAGTCGACTGGCGCAAATCCTCTCAATGAATCCGTGTGTTTTCCAGTTTGTCGCTTTCTCGTGGGGTGTTGCCTCTCTGTGTGTGTCCGAAAGTCTCTTTTTTCTCTCTCTCTGTTGCCCTAGCCTTCCTCTTGTTTATATACTGCTCGGGAAGCTTACTTTCGGCAACTTCCAAATCTGGTCACGTCAAGATTAGGCAGTACTGGACTTTGCGCTTGGCGCACGGCATCGGCTAGCGCATGGGCTAGCGCACCTCTGCTGACTCTCGCCAACTTCTCTCCTGTTTGTGCTGCTAGCTCCGCAGGCGGATCTTTCACTCCTAGAACGCTGCCTGTTAGCGCGTATCCGACTCAAAGACTCGTTTTGCCCTGTAATACAAAAACACTAGAAACGAGTAATCTTGCTCATAAAATATTGCAAACAAGCATAGGGTTATGATCTAAATAATGCATACAAATGGCCTCTATCACCCGGCTCCAGTGGATCACCATGTTCAAGACAAACAGCACCCTCTTCCCATAGTAAAAGCCCTTCAAAATATCAATGTCCAGCAAGCTGATCTTCGGCGCACCATTAAAACGCCCAATGATCGCATAGGCGACCAGGCGCCACAGGTAGAACATCCACGGGTCGCGCAGCTCGCGTCCTCGGCTGCGCCCCGCGGCAAAAACTAGGCCGGTCGCCATCTCACGCCACGCTTCCTGATTCGTGTGCGTGTCCATATCAGCTTCTCGCACCTTAGCATACCTCAGTGTGCGCTTCAGCCTCTTAGCCGATGCAATGTACCAGACTCCTCTGTGTCGGTACCGTATCTCCATATCACTTGTTTCTAGCGACGCCAGAAACTCGCAGGGGTCCTCCTTGTCTGCTGCACTGCTGTATTCCAACAGCGCCTCCCAGCCCGCCAGCGCGAGCTTCTCCAAGATGAGGTTGATAATGCAAGTGTGGCAGTTTTGCCAAAACCAACATATGTCATTTGTGAACAAGGAGCTGCTGCAGCTCAAGCAATCAAGCAGAACAGCTAACAACAGATACAGCAGGGGTGCTGCAGCAGGTGCTGGTTCAAATGCTGGTTCATCTGTCCGAGTAACAGTTTGTGCTGGGTGCGTCTTGAAGGTATGGCAGTTTGTGTTCTTGCTCTTAGGAGGTTTTCTAAAATGCTGCTAAGCTTTTTTCCAGCACGGTTCACTTGTCCGAAAAGCAGATTGGCATTGAAGATATTAATCAAATCTAATCTCCTAGATTTTAGGAGATAATTGATCTTGTGGGATTATGGCCTAAACCTGGAAATTGCTTAAAGTGGTGAGGGTATTTAAGCAGAAGGTTCGAGGGCTGAAGAGGTTGATCGAAGCTGAGTGATACACGAGAGTAGACACAGAATTCAGAGTGAGGATTTTTCTGGGTGTGCTACGAGAGTTGTTCTTCGATCAACACACACGGGCAGAGCGTTGAGCGCAGAGCTGAGGTGTGCATTGCAGAGGAGAGTCAGGTCTTGCAGAGACTGATTCGTGCATTGATCTGGAAGCCAATTCAGAGCTGTGGAGCTTGTTGGTTGATCAAAGGCAGCCGCGGAAGAACTGACGGGTGGAAGGCTCGGTCGAGGTTCGTGCGGAAGAACTCACTAGTGGCAGGTGGTCACTGAGTGAGGGGGAGTTACTCAGAGTGTGCAGCGCTCTTGGAGTGGTTCGATCGGCTCGGCAGAAGGCCTTGGAGCGACGCGGACAGTGTGCTTCAGCTGTGTGTTACAGCTGTTGCTGCAGCAACCCTGCTGAGTAGTGTAGTATAGAATAGGCTGAGTTCTTTGAGAGGATTGTAGCTATTCTAGACTGACATATTGTAGAGGGTGTGCTGGCACAAATCAGAGCTTGTTCTGATTGTGTTGAGTAGTCCACACTGGGTTAAAGTAGCATAGGTTGCGTGCGTTGTAACCTAGTGTGATCTGAACCTTTGGTTGAGTGGATTGAGGACTGGAGAATAGTCCTCCCCAGACGTAGGCAGATTGGCCGAACTGGGTGAACAAATCTGTGTCCTATTCATTGTCTGCTGTGCCTACATTTAAGTGAACAAGAGTGTGCTGCAGCAACTGCTAGTTCACAAATCTGCATAAGTAGAGACACTTGAAATTTCAATTGGTATCAGAGCGGGAACTCGACACACAGAGTTTAAAAGGTCCTACAGTGTCTCCGAAGTAGACAAGACAATGAAGGAAGGACAGAGCACGAGTAGACCTCCACTTCTGGAAGAGAGCAACTATGATTATTGGAAAGCTAGGATGAAGGCCTTTCTCAGGGCCATTGACGAGAAGACATGGAGAGCTGTTGTGATTCAGTGGTCTCCCCCAATCACCATAGATGAGCAAGGAGTGACAAGAATAAAACCTGAAGAGCAGTGGACTGTTGAAGAAGGTGCTGCAGCAACTGGTAATTCAAAGGCTTTGAATGCAATTTTTGCTGCAGTTGATGCTAATAACTTCAGGTTGATCTCAAACTGTGACATGGCCAAGCAAGCATGGGAGATTCTGCAAACTGCCCATGAGGGAACTGATAGAGTGAAGCTGTCAAGACTCCAGATAATTGCCACACAATTTGAGAATCTGAGGATGCTGGATGAAGAAACAGTCACTGAGTTTAATGCTAAACTCTGTGATCTTGCAAATGAAGCTCATGCCCTTGGTGAGCCCATCCCAGAAGAAAAGCTTATCAGAAAGGTGCTCAGATCGCTGCCTACAAAATTTGACATGAAAGTGACAGCCATTGAAGAAGCGCAAAATGTCAGATTCATGAGGTTGGAAGAGCTGATGGGGTCTCTCAAACAATTTGAGATGAAACTGGTCAAAGGAGACACCACCTCCCAGGATAAGAATGTTGGGTTGAAGGCAGAAGCGGAAAGCAAGCAGACAGATCCAGATGATCAGATAAACATGCTGGTTAAGAACCTCGGAAAGCTCCTGAAAAACATGGAATCCAGAACTGAGAAAAGATCTTCTTCGCGAAAACAATTCAGGAGGGGCGGTGAAGACAAAAGGAAAGGTAAGGAACCAGCTCAGAGTGAAGAAGAAAAGAACGAAGTGAAGAAAGGAGTCCAATGCTGGAATTGTGCAGGCTACGGCCATCGACAGATCAACTGCACCAGCAAACGGATGAAGAAGAAAGCCCTTTCTGCCAGTGAAAGTGAAGATCTGAGTGAAGATGAATGCAACATGGCCAGATACAGGTCAGCAAGAAGAGGCACAAAAACACAAAAAGGAGTGAACCAGGACTTGCTGCAGCAATGTCTATTTCACCGTAACAAGAGAGCTTTGAAGTTTAAGAAATGTTACAGCTGTGGTCGCAGAGGACATATTCAAAGAAACTGCTCCTCAGCTCATGCCAGAATTACATCGCCCAGGAAATCTGCCAAGCAGAAACATGCGCAGACTCAGCTCCTCGCCCTAGTCAGCACAGCTAGCACCTCAGACAAGATAAGCTGGTACTTTGACAGTGGCTGTTCAGGCCATATGACAGGAGAAAGATCCTTTCTGAAGAATATTACTCCCTGTCTGGAACAAAATGTGAAGTTTGGTAATGGTCTGAAAGGAAGGGTGCTGGGAAGAGGAACTTTGGCTGTAGAAGGAATGCCAAATCTGAGCAATGTTCTTCTGGTGGAAGGATTAAAGGCTAATCTTATCAGCATCAGCCAGTTGTGTGATGGAACTAAACAAGTTAAGTTTACAAGAGACTCATGCCAAGTTCTCGATAAATCTGGAAAGTGCATAATGGAAGGAGCCAGATCCAAGAGCAATTGCTACCTTCTCAATGTGAGTTCAAACTCACGGATTCAGAAATGTATGCTGACAAAGGCCGAGGAAATGACCTTATGGCACAAAAGGATGGGACATGTTAACCTGAGAACTCTAAAGAGAATTGCCACAGAAGGGCTGGTCAGAGGAATTCCACTGCTGAAAGGAGAGACAGACTCCATCTGTGGAGACTGTCAGATTGGGAAACAAAAGAGGGCTTCACATCCTCGGGTCAAAGATATTGGTACCATCAGGCCTCTTCAGCTGATCCATATGGATCTGATGGGACCAATGGAAGTGGAGAGCCTAGGCAAGAAAAGGTATGCATTTGTCTGTGTTGATGACTATTCTAGATTCACTTGGATTGAATTTATCAGAGAAAAATCAGACACTGTGAGTGTCATTGTGTCTCTGGTGTCTCGGCTAGAGCAAGAAAAGAATCTTAGAATCAGCAGCATTCGCAGTGATCATGGCAGAGAATTTGAAAACAAAGACATGGATGAGTTCTGTCAACAAAGGGGTATAACACATCAGTTCTCGTCTCCTATTACTCCTCAGCAAAATGGTGTGGTGGAACGGAAGAACCGAACAATTCAAGAAATGGCCAGGGTAATGATCCATGCTAAGAGGATTCCTCTGAAATTCTGGGCAGAGGCCATGAATACCGCCTGCTACATCATCAATAGAGTTACCTTGCGAAGAGGTACCATGCAGACCTGCTATGAGCTCTGGAATCAGAAAAAGCCCACTGTTAAGTACTTTCACATCTTTGGAAGTGACTGCTTCATTCTGAGAGACCGGGAGTATCGAAAGAAACTCGATCCAAAGAGTGATCCTGGAATATTCTTGGGATATTCAACAAACAGCAGGGCATATCGTGTGTTCAACCAGCGAACAAAGACTGTCATGGAATCAATAAATGTGGTTGTCAAAGATGTAGATGAAGCACCTAACTCTGAGTCTGACACTGGTGAAGAAGACTCTGATCCTGAAGAAATGTCTGATAGATAGACCAGAAGTGAACAAGCTGCGGCTCCAGCAGATGCTACAGCAAGTGCTGAAGCAGAGATTCCAGATGACCAAGCAGAGAGTCTGTCTGAGGATTTTCACACTGAAGCTCCTGATCCACCTTCAAGGCAGCCCCCAAAGAAGATTCAGAAGGATCATCCCTTGACAAATGTGATTGGGAATCCCTCAGATAGAAGAAAAACCAGAGGCCATGCCTACCTCAATACATGCTTCATGTCCAGTCTTGAACCAAAGAACTTCAAGGAGGCCATGAGTGATGAATTCTGGATTATGGCTATGCAAGAGGAGTTGGCAGAATTTGAAAGGCACGATGTCTGGGATTTGGTAGACAGACCTAAAGGGGTAAACATCATCGGCACAAAATGGGTGTTCAAAAATAAAACTGACGAAAAGGGCAACATTACAAGAAATAAAGCCAGACTGGTTGCTCAGGGATATTCTCAGATTGAAGGTCTTGACTTTGAAGAAACATTCGCTCCAGTAGCTCGCCTAGAGGCCATCAGACTGCTTCTAGCAATGTCTTGCTGCCTGGGATTCAAATTATATCAAATGGATGTTAAAAGTGCGTTCTTGAACGGAGATCTCTCTGAAGAAGTCTATGTCTCTCAACCAAAAGGTTTTGAAGATCCTCATCATCCAGAACAGGTGTATAAATTGAAGAAAGCTTTATATGGGCTGAAACAGGCTCCTCGGGCTTGGTATGAGCGATTGACAATCTTCCTGGAAAATCATGGCTACAACCGAGGGGGAGCTGACAAAACCTTGTTTGTCAAAAGAACTCGGTTTGATGTGATCATTGCTCAAATATATGTGGATGACATTGTCTTTGGATCAAAGTCCCAGCACCTGGTGAAGCAGTTTGTGCAACACATGCAGCAAGAATTTCAGATGAGCATGGTAGGAGAACTTTCCTATTTTCTTGGTTTGGAGATTACTCAGAAAATGGACGGGATCTTTATTGCTCAAAGCAAATACAGCAAGGCCCTTGTGAAGAAATTTCAGCTCGACTCAGCCAGTCACAAGCGTACCCCTGCTGCTACTCATGTGAAAGCCATTAAAGATGAGCAAGGTTTGGAAGTAAGTCAGACTGTCTACAGAAGCATGATTGGGAGCCTTCTTTACCTGACTGCCAGCCGTCCTGACATTTCCTATGCAGTAGGAGTCTGTGCCAGATTCCAAGCCAGTCCAAGAGACAGCCATATGCAGTTGGTCAAGCGCATTATTCGGTATGTCGGGGGAACTGTGGGCTATGGCCTATGGTATACTAAAGACACAAAGGCTAATCTGGTTGGATTCAGTGATGCAGACTGGGCAGGGTGCTCAGAAGACAGGAAGAGCACCTCGGGAGGATGTTTCTTCTTGGGGAATAACCTGGTCTCTTGGTTCAGCAGAAAACAGAATAGCATTTCTCTATCCACTGCCGAGGCTGAGTACATTGCTGCTGGGAGCTGCTGTGCACAAATGTTGTGGATGAAGCAAATGCTGAGTGAGTATGGGGTTGCTCAAGATGCCATGACTCTCTACTGTGACAATATGAGTGCCATCAGCATATCCAAGAACCCTGTCCAGCACAGTAGAACCAAGCACATTGACATCCGTCATCACTTCATCCGTGACCTTGTTGAACAGAAAGTCATCTCGCTCCAGCATGTTGTGTCTGCCAAACAACTTGCTGATATCTTCACCAAAGCTCTGGATGCAGTTCGGTTTGAAGACCTGAGAGCCTCTCTCGGGCTCTGTGTATTGCCGTCATAAGTGCTCCCGGCAGAGACACCCCCTCGTCATTTGTTCCAAAAAGGGGGAGAAGAAAGAGCAGGCTGAGAAGTGGAGTTATGAAGTGGTTTTGTCAAAATGCCAAGGGGGAGATTGATAATGCAAGTGTGGCAGTTTTGCCAAAACCAACATATGTCATTTGTGAACAAGGAGCTGCTGCAGCTCAAGCAATCAAGCAGAACAGCTAACAACAGATACAGCAGGGGTGCTGCAGCAGGTGCTGGTTCAAATGCTGGTTCATCTGTCCAAGTAACAGTTTGTGCTGGGTGCGTCTTGAAGGTATGGCAGTTTGTGTTCTTGCTCTTAGGAGGTTTTCTAAAATGCTGCTAAGCTTTTTTCCAGCACGGTTCACTTGTCCGAAAAGCAGATTGGCATTGAAGATATTAATCAAATCTAATCTCCTAGATTTTAGGAGATAATTGATCTTGTGGGATTATGGCCTAAACCTGGAAATTGCTTAAAGTGGTGAGGGTATTTAAGCAGAAGGTTCGAGGGCTGAAGAGGTTGATCGAAGCTGAGTGATACACGAGAGTAGACACAGAATTCAGAGTGAGGATTTTTCTGGGTGTGCTACGAGAGTTGTTCTTCGATCAACACACACGGGCAGAGCGTTGAGCGCAGAGCTGAGGTGTGCATTGCAGAGGAGAGTCAGGTCTTGCAGAGACTGATTCGTGCATTGATCTGGAAGCCAATTCAGAGCTGTGGAGCTTGTTGGTTGATCAAAGGCAGCCGCGGAAGAACTGACGGGTGGAAGGCTCGGTCGAGGTTCGTGCGGAAGAACTCACTAGTGGCAGGTGGTCACTGAGTGAGGGGGAGTTACTCAGAGTGTGCAGCGCTCTTGGAGTGGTTCGATCGGCTCGGCAGAAGGCCTTGGAGCGACGCGGACAGTGTGCTTCAGCTGTGTGTTACAGCTGTTGCTGCAGCAACCCTGCTGAGTAGTGTAGTATAGAATAGGCTGAGTTCTTTGAGAGGATTGTAGCTATTCTAGACTGACATATTGTAGAGGGTGTGCTGGCACAAATCAGAGCTTGTTCTGATTGTGTTGAGTAGTCCACACTGGGTTAAAGTAGCATAGGTTGCGTGCGTTGTAACCTAGTGTGATCTGAACCTTTGGTTGAGTGGATTGAGGACTGGAGAATAGTCCTCCCCAGACGTAGGCAGATTGGCCGAACAGGGTGAACAAATCTGTGTCCTATTCATTGTCTGCTGTGCCTACATTTAAGTGAACAAGAGTGTGCTGCAGCAACTGCTAGTTCACAAATCTGCATAAGTAGAGACACTTGAAATTTCAGAGGTCCTCCATACCGACCTCTCGCAGGAACTCCCTGCTGATGTACGGAGTCCCGTACATCTCAAGCCTCAGGAAGGCTTCGTACTTACTGGCGAAGTGAGCTGGGGTCACTTGGTCCTCGCCAGGCTGCATCGTGCTCTGGGTCTCTCTGGTCAACTACGGTCAACACTCACAAAAGCTCAAAAATTCCAAACTCCTCAAAATGCCCTGAAACTTTCACCAAATGGGCGCCTACTGCCCGCCTACAAAACCCACTAACCAAACCTCCAATCGGTGCACGCTAGCTCAGTGCGATTTCAGACCTAGGGCACACTCTTCTCGCACAAACCCTAACTCAATCGGCTCAAATCTGAAGGGAAAGGTTACGTGGAGGGCGTGCGATGGTGTGCTCCTCAAATCTCTCTAAACGGAAGCTGGGTTGAGTGCCGGACGGTGAGCGGCTGCTGAGGGCGGGAGTTTCTCTTGCAACGGTCGAGTGTGAAAAAGTGCTAAAATTTTCTAAGTACTGCCCTTATATACCCCCCCCCCCCCCGACTGGCGCAGCCGTCCGGCGCACTGCTGCTCGACTAAAAAAAACTACAAGTCCTAAACTCGCTAAAAGACACTAGAGAAACTAAAAGAAAAACATGTAAAAGTAAAACGTGTCGGGTTACCTCCCGACAACTGCCTTTGTTTAACAGCGTTGGCTCGACTGTACCTCGTTACTTTCGTGAAAGTTTACCAGCGACCTCCCCCACACTTGCTCCTGAGTGACCCTGCGCCCGTGCATGTGCTGCGTTCTTCTTGGTCCTGCGCAAAGGATCGGAGGGATGGTTAGCATGGTTAATAGTTTGTGATAAATTATGAGTAACGAGGTTAGGTAAAGAGGGAGAAGAAATATGAGCAATAGTTCCCAATTCTCCCTCTGGTGCGTCTGGTGGTGACTCTGGCGCAGCAACCTGTGCATCTGCTAACTCTGGCTCTGCCAATTCAATTTCACGCGCTGTGCCATCCCAAGGTTCTCCTAAATACCTTTTGACTCTTTGCCCATTGACCTGAAAACGATGCCGGTGCTCGTTTTCTAACTCGATTGTTCCGTAGGGGAAAACCTTGGTAACCGTGTAAGGTCCTGTCCATTTGCTGCGCAGCTTCCCAAGCATGAGCTTTAGGAGTGATGAGAATAATAATACATGGTCTCCTGGCTCAAAAGTGCGTCTGAGGATATTTTTGTCATGGAATGCCTTGGTGCGCACCTTGTAATCGCGCAGTCCCTCATATGCATCCAGGCGCAGCTCTTCTAATTCGCTCAGCTCAAATGCGCGCTCCTTACCGGCCTCGTCTAGGTTCAGGTTGCAAACGCGCAATGCCCAGTTTGCCTTGTGCTCTAGCTCCACTGGCAGGTGGCAGGCTTTTCCATAAACCAACCGAAATGGTGAGGTCCCAATTGGGGTCTTATGTGCTGTTCGGTATGCCCACAGCGCATCGTCAAGGCGCTGGCTCCAGTCTTTGCGCGACGGTCTCACAGTTTTCTCCAAGATGCGCTTGATCTCTCTGTTGGAAACCTCGGCCTATCCATTTGTCTGAGGATGATAAGCGGTGGACGTCTTGTGGCGCACTCCATAATGCTTGAATACCTGCGCCACAATCCTGTTGCAAAAGTGCGTCCCCTGGTCGCTAATGATTGCCTTAGGCACTCTGTACCTGCAAAATATGTTAGTCCTTAAAAAGTCAGCGACCGTCTTACCATCGTCCTTTCGTGTAGCCTTGGCCTCAACCCATTTGGAGACATAATCCACCGCGACCAATATATACTCGTATCCGGAAGATGGAGGAAATGGCCCCATGAAGTCAATCCCCCAAATATCGAATACTTCATCCACTAGAATCGGTGTCTGCGGCATCTCATTGCGCGCTGATATGCCGCCTGTGCGCTGGCACCTGTCACAGTTCCTGCAGTAGTTATATGAGTCACTGAACAAGCGCGGCCAGTAAAATCCGCAGTCCAGGATCTTTTTGCTCGTGCGCTTTGGACTAAAGTGTCCTCCACATGCGTGCGCATGACAAAACATCAAAACAGAGTAAATTTCATGGTCAGGCACGCAGCGCCTTAAAATCTAATCAGGTCCTATTCTGAGCATATACGGATCATCCCAAAGGTAATGCTTGGACTCATGCTTTAATCTCATGCATTGGGTTTTGGTGAAATGAGGAGGAAACGTACCTGTGACCAGGTAATTCGCAATGTGCGCATACCATGGTACCTTACCTGTCAGCGCCATCAGATGCTCGTCAGGGAACGTCTCCGTGATTTGCCCTGGCTCCTCCGCTTTCACGATCCTGCTCAAGTGGTCCGCGACTGTGTTTTCCGTGCCCTTCTTATCTTTGATTTCCAAGTCGAATTCCTGAAGTAGAAGCACCCAGCGCATCAGGCGCGGCTTAGTTTCCTTCTTGGACATTAGGTAACGGATTGTTGCGTGGTCTGTGTAGACGATGACTCTGGCGCCAAGAACATATGCGCGGAACTTCTCTAGCGCAAACACAAATGCCAGAAGCTCCTTTTCCGTGGTGGTGTAGTTCCTCTGCGCGGCGTCCAGTGTGCGCGATGCATAATAAATGGGGTGCGGCTTCTTGTCCACTCGATGTCCCAAGACTGCACCTACTGCATAGTCACTTGCGTCGCACATCAATTCAAATGGTAGGTTCCAGTCTGGCGCGCGCATCACTGGCGCACTTGTCAGCGCCTCTTTCAACTTATCAAATGCGGCCCTGCACTCATCAGTAAAATCGAAACACACATCCTTTTGCAAGAGGTTAGACAGGGGTATACAAATCATAGAAAAATCTTTTATGAAGCGCCTGTAAAACCCAGCATGCCCAAGGAATTATTTCACATCGCGCACGTTAGTGGAATAAGGCAGATTACAAATAAGATCAATTTTGGCTTTGTCTACCTTGATCCCTTCCTGCGAGATAATATGTCCCAGTACTACGCCATGTGATACCATGAAATGACATTTTTCATAATTGAGCACTAGGTTCTTTGATATGCAGCGCGCTAAGACTTTATCAAGATGAGTTAAGCAGGCGTCAAAGGTACCTCCGTATACAGTAAAATCATCCATGAACACTTCTATGCATATACCAATCATATCAGAAAAAATGCTCATGACTAGACGTTGGAACGTACCTGGCGCGTTACATAGCCCAAATGACATGCGCCGAAACGCAAACGTACCGAATGGGCAGGTAAACGTGGTCTTCTCTTGATCTTCCGCAGCTATGGGTATCTGATTGTACCCTGAATATCCGTCCAAGAAACAAAAGTAGGGCTTCCCCGCTAATCGATCTAGCATCTGATCCATAAAGGGTAGCGGGAAATGGTCCTTGCGCTTGACTGCGTTGACCTTCCTGTAGTTGATGCATATGCGCCATCCAGTTTGTATGCGCTTGGGAACTAGCTCACCCTGCGCATTCTCTTCTACTGTGATTCCTCCCTTCTTTGGCACAACGTGCACTGGGCTTACCCATTTGCTGTCCGAAATAGGGTAAATGACTCCTGCGTCAAGCAACTTCAGGATCTCCTTCTGCACCACCTCCATCATGTTCGGGTTCAATCTGCGCTAAGGCTCCCTGGATGGTTTGGCACCATCTTCCAACAGAATCCTGTGCATGCATACGTCTGGGCTCACTCCGCGCAGGTCAGCAAGTGTCCATCCTATAGCGCGCTGGTTCTTGCGCAGCACCTGCTGTAATCGCGCCTCCTGCTCCTCTTATAATCCTTTCTTTATGATCACTGGCAGGGTGTCTTCATTTCCCAAGAATATGTACTTGAGGTGTTCTGGGAGTTGCTTTAGCTCGACCTTGGGTGCCTGTTCAATAGAGGGCAAGATTTTATTAGCAGTGCAAACATTAACTATGTCTTGTACCTGTCTGGGTTCTGGTTCAGCACTGCTCAGCTCCTCCTCTTGTGCCTCCAACTCTGCCTGTGCTAGTGTTTCAGGTTCTTCTGCTACGCTTACACATTGTGCATCTGTAACTAAGTCGTCTATGCTGTCCATTGCGTGCACTGTGGCGTCTTCATGAGGGTGCTGCATCCCTTTGAATATGTTGAAATGAATTTCCTCGCCATCAACCTCCATAGAGAGCGTACCCCTCCACACATCTATCTTCGTGCGCGCGGTCATCAGAAATGGTCTGCCCAGTAGGATCTGCGCACTGCCGTTGCTCGACTCACCCTCCATTTCTTGGACATAGAAATCTGCTGGGAACACCAGCTCTCCTACTCGAACCAGAACGTCCTCGATCATGCCCGTAGGTTGCTTGCACGACCGATCTGCTAGCTGAATTGTGAGACCTGCAGGCTTTAGTGGTCCAAGGCGCAATGACGCATATAGGGGATAAGGTAGCACATTTATAGACGCGCCTAAGTCAATCATGCAATTGCTCACTGTGGTCTTACCTAAAGTGCATGGAATGGTAAACGTACCTGGGTCTTGGCATTTAGGTGGTACCTTATGTTGCACGATCGCTGAGGCCTGCGCATTTAGCATTACCTGTGCGCACTCGCCTTTCCTTCTCTTGTTTGTGCACAGCTCCTTTAAAATTTTGGCGTACCTAGGGATTTGCCGAACTGCTTTAATAAGGGGAATGTTTATTTCCACCTTACTGAATAACTCGTAGAGTTCCTTATCGAGCGCTTCCTTCCTAGCCGATGGTGCCTGTACAAGGAAAGGTGCAGGTATGTTAGTACGATTCGTGCCCTTGTCTTTTAACTGTGTCATACCTGGCGCTTCGCCCTGCTGGCTTGTGGCTGGCGCTTCTGGTTGCGCGTCTTGCTCCGGTTGCGCATTCTGCTCTGTCGGATCTGGGACTTGCGCAACTGGTGGCGCGGGCGCCTTCGTGGTTTGCTCTGTTCCTATCGTGCGCCCAGTCCTCAGTGTCACGGCGTTGACTCCTCCCTTAGGGTTCTGGATCACTTGCGAAGGCAGGTTTCCATCGCTCTTTTTCAGCTCATACACCGTGGTAGCAATCTGTGATAGCTGCTTCTCAATGGACTCGAACCTCTTGTCATATTTCTCATCATTTTTGCGCACTGTGTCTGCTAGCTGCCCCACAATATCTTCTAACGATCGCCTCGGCTGCTGGTTGTTCTGCGCTGGTGCGTCAGTGCGGCGATGCGGTGGATTGTAGGGCGCAGCTTGTTGCGTCTGCTGTGGCGCGCGCTGATCCGTGGACTGCTTCTGGAAATTGTTTTCCTCCTTCCATCTGAACCTATTTGCGGCTAGTCCAAAACGCGGCTGATTCTGCCTCTGTGGCCCTCTGTTATCCCATCCTCCAAGAGCATTGACATCTCCAGATTCTTCAAACAGCGTGGGACATGCGTCGGTTTTGTGCTCTGTGGATGCGCAGAACTCACACGCCTTTGGCGCAACTGGTTGTGCGCCTTGCGCACTCATCAACTTCTGCAGAATGGCCTTCATTTCATTTATTTCAGCGCTTGTTTCTATCTGATGCACAGAACGAGCATGACTATTTTCAAGTGTTAGCTGATGTCTTACCTGCCCAGCAGAGTCTTCTATCAACTGCCACGCGTCTTCTGGGTACGTGTTGCCAATGTCGCCTCCTGCACATGCATTTAATAATCTCAGCTCCATGGGTAGCAATCCATTCAGGAAATTCTCTATCAGCACATTCTGGGGTAGGCCGTGGTTGTAGCAGTTGGCCTCCAGCTCCCTGAAACGCTCGTAATACTCGGACAGCGACTCTCCTGCGCCCTGCCTAGGTGCGGCCAACTCCCACTTCAGTAGCGCGATCTTTGCTGCGGGATAAAATTTGTCCAGGAACTTCTTCTGCAGCTGCTCCCATGTGTGAATTGATCCTGCTGGTAAGTTCATCAGCCAATGCCTAGCTGTGTCACACAATGAAAATGGGAACGCTTTCATCTTCAGCGCTTCATTGCTCTCCCCTTCGGCCTTCATGTTCTCGCAAATGACTAGGAATTCTCGCACATGCTTGACTGGGTTCTCGTTGTTCATCCCGTGGAACTTGGGCATATGATGGATGAGCGAGCTCCTGAGTTCAAAATGACCGTCTGGTTGAAGCACTATGCACCATGGCTGGTTAACCGTGAGTGGGGCTGACATCTCGCGCACTGTTCTGCGTCGCTGATAGAGCCTAGTTATACATGTTATTTAGATCATAAACCCATGCTTGTTTGCAATATTTTATGGGCAAGATTACTCGTTTCCACTATTTTTGTATATCAGGTCAGAACGAGTCCTTAAGTCGGATACGCGCTAACAGGCAGCGTTCTAGGGGTGAAAGATCAGCCTGTGGAGCTAGCGGTGCAAACAAAAGAAGAAATGGCGAAGGACAGCAGAGGTGCGCCACCCGATTGCGCCAATCAATGCTGTGCGCCAGGCGCAAAGTCCCAGTGACCAGACTTGGAAGTTGCCAAAAGATGAACTTCCTGGGGCACTATTTAAACAAAGAAAGTCTAGGGTTTCAAAGGACACACAGAGAGGCGGACGTCATCACTCAGTGACATTCCAGAGGCACTGCGCGGCAGAACTGGAAAACACACGGACCTGTCAAGGAGAGTTGCGCCAGCCGACCGCGCCAGCCAAGAGAAGACCCTGCACGCACTGTTTGCTACCGTTTTCTCGGATTCAGTAGTTGTTACTTACTATTTTATGATGTTTACCACTAGCATGTCTAGCTAAACACTTAGTGTTGGTCGGGCATGAATCTATGATGTATTACCTTTGAGACTTGAGCTTAATGCGTAGTTTATTTATTTGTATTAATCCTGCGCGTACTGAGACAGTTAGTTGCATGAGTAGGGGAAGCCTTGAACCGCAAACTTACTTGTGTAGCTCGCTTGTCACATGTTAAACTAGTTGCATGCGTAGGGGAAGCCTTGAACCGCAAACTTACCGTGACAACTAGGAGTAACGAGTTAGGGTAGGCAGCTGCTACTGTGACAGGATTCGTAGCTGTTTAGTCTAGTTCTAAGGATTAATAGCACATGAACTTTGAACGGAACATGCGCACGTGTTAGGAGGCCTTTACCGGACACTCACCCAAGTAAACCACAAGCTATAGATGTTTAGAGTCGATGATAAGGAATGCATTCATAGAGGATTGTCTGCCCAATACTTCTCATAAATATAGTACTTCATCTCTACTGCTTGCGCACGTCTAGTGCAATTCCCTGAGTTACGATATTCGCTGTTATTCGCGCATCGCGCAAAACCCCCAATCACTCACGCAACCCCCGTTTTCTTAAGTGTAGGTTACTAGCTGAGACTCACTGCTTGCTCCCTGTGGAGATCGACCCTTACTTAACCACTGTACTAGTGGGAGAGGAAGGAATTATATTTGACGCGCACAACGACGCGCGATCAAATTTTGGCGCCGTTGCCGGGGAGCAACACAGCTAAGTTTTAGCTAGCTTACATTCCTCATTTTAGTTATTTCATTTTGTTTTGTTTTCTCGTTGTTGTTTCTGACAGCGCGCAATCACATCAGCCTGCGCAACCTTGAAACAGTTGTGCTGCGCAGATTCTAGTTGCGCACTGACAGACGCAACAACTTCGTTGCCATTTAATTTCGTTTCTTGAGTTTGGATCAGGACATGGAGGATAACAGTGTGGTTGGAGATAACCTGGGAGACAGAACCCCAGAGGAAGCAAGGGCACATAACCGCGCAGCCCTATTCAGAGAGGAAGTGCAGCGTGAGGACGACGCACGAATGGCCGCTGAACCATACATTGCGCCACCCGTTCGTCCAGTCGCGAGGCGCAGGACAGTGCGCGAAATGTCGGCCCCACTCACTGTTAACCAGCCATGGTGCATAGTGCTTCCGCCCGACGGACAGTTCGAACTAAGAAGCTCACTCATCCATCACATGCCCAAGTTTCACGGAATGAACAACAAAAATCCAGTCAAGCATGTGCGGGAGTTCCTAATCATTTGCGAGAACATGAAGGCTTTGGGGGAAAACGATGAAGCGCTGAAGATGAAAGCGTTCCCATTTTCATTGAGCGATGCAGCCAAACACTGGCTGATGAGCCTACCCGCAGGATCAATCCACACATGGGAGCAGCTGCAGAAGAAATTCTTAGACAAATTTTATCCAGCAGCGAAGATTGCGCTGCTCAGAAGGGAATTGGCCGCGCCAAGGCAAGGCGCAGGGGAGTCCCTGTCAGAATACTACGAGCGTTTCAGGGAGCTAGAAGCCAACTGCTACAATCACGGGCTTCCCCAGAATGTGCTGATAGAGAACTTTCTGAATGGACTGCTGCCCATGGAGCTGCGACTACTGAATGCATGCGCAGGAGGGGACATTTGCAACATGTACCCGGAGGATGCATGGCAGCTGATAGAAGATTCTGCTGGACAGGTAAGACATCAATTGACACTTGAAAGTAGTCGTAATCGTTCTGTGCATCAGGTAGAGGCAAGCGCTGAGATCAAAGAAATGAAGGCCATGCTACAGAAGCTGATGAGTGCGCAGAGCGCACAACCAGTTGCACCAAAGGTATGTGAATTCTGCAGGTCCACTGAGCACAAGACAGACGAGTGCCCAACACTTTTTGAAGAAACTGGAGATGTAAATGCCCTTGGAGGATGGGACAACAGAGGACCGCAGAGGCAGAATCAGCCGCGCTTTGGGCTTGCTGCAAATGGTTTCAGATGGAGAGAAGAGAACAATTTCCAGAGGCAGCCCACTGATCAGCGCGCACCACAGCAGACGCAACATGCTGCACCCTACAATCCACCGCATCGCCGCACAGACGCACCAGCGCAGAACAGTCAGCAACCACGGCGATCCTTGGAAGATATCATGGGGCAGCTAGCCGACACAGTGCGCAAGAATGACGAAAAGTATGACAAGAGGTTCGAATCCATAGAAAAACACCTATCACAAATTGCAACCACAGTGTATGAACTGAAAAAGAGCGATGGCAACCTGCCTTCGCAAGTGATTCAGAACCCTAAGGGAGGAGTTAACGCAGTAACACTGAGGACTGGGCGCACAGTGGGAACAGAGCAGACCGCGCAGGCGCCCGCGCAACCAGTTGCGCAAGTCCCAGATCCAGCAGATCAGAGTGCGCAACCAGAGCCAGAGGCGCAATCAGAAGCGCCAACCACGAACCAGCAGGGCAATGCGCCAGGTATGTCTCACTCGAAAAACAAGAACAAAAATTGTACTAACATACCTGCTCCTTTCCCTGTGCAGGCACCACTGGCGAGAAAAGAAGCACTGGACAAGGAACTGTATGAGCTGTTCAGCAAAGTGGAAATCAACATACCTCTCATAGAAGCTATTCGACAGATTCCCAGGTATGCGAAGTTTTTAAAAGAGCTGTGCACGAATAAAAGAAGGACAGGCGAATGCGCACAGGTAATGCTAAATGCGCAGGCCTCAGCAATCGTGCAGCAAAAGGTACCACCTAAGTGCCGAGATCCAGGTACATTCACTATCCCTTGCACCTTAGGTAAAACCACGGTAAGCAACTGCATGATCGATTTAGGCGCATCAATCAATTTATTACCATATTCTCTCTATGCGACCTTGCGCCTTGGACCACTAAAACCTGCAGGTCTCACAATTCAGCTAGCAGATAGATCGTGCAAACAACCTGCAGGCATGATAGAAGATGTCCTAGTTCGAGTAGGAGAGCTGGTGTTCCCAGCAGACTTTTATGTGCTCGAAATGGAGGGTGAATCAAGCGCCAGCGGTGCGCAGATCCTCCTAGGCAGACCGTTTCTGATGACTGCGCGCACGAAGATAGACGTGTGGAGGGGCACGCTCTCCATGGAGGTAGATGGCGAAGAAATCCATTTCAACATCTTCGAAGGGATGCAGCACCCACATGAGGACGTTACCGTGCACGCAATGGACAGCTTTGACGACTTAGTCACAGAAGCGCAGTGTGCGAGCGCAAACATAGGACCAGAGCTACTGACACAGGCAGAACTGGAGGAGCAAGAGAAGGAGCTAAGCAGTGCTGAACCAGCATCCACACAGGCACCCAAGATCGAACTGAAGCAACTCCCGGAGCATCTCAAGTACATTTTCTTGGGAGATGAGGACACCCTGCCAGTGATCATCAAGAAGGGATTGGAAAACGAGCAGGAGGCGCGCTTACAACAGGTGCTGCGCAGGAACCAGCGCGCTATTGGATGGACTCTTGCTGATCTGCGCGGAGTGAGCCCGGACGTGTGCATGCACCGAATTCTGTTGGAAGACGGCGCCAAACCATCCAGGGAGGCTCAGCGCAGGTTAAACCCAAATATGATGGAGGTAGTGCAAAAGGAAGTTCTGAAGTTGCTTGACGCAGGGGTCATTTACCCAATCTCAGACAGCAGATGGGTCAGCCCGGTGCACGTTGTGCCAAAGAAAGGAGGAATCACGGTGGAGGAGAATGCGCAGGGCGAGCTAGTTCCCAAGCGCATACAGACTGGCTGGCGCATGTGCATCGACTACAGGAAGCTGAACGCTGTAACGCGCAAGGACCACTTCCCGCTACCCTTCATGGACCAGATGCTGGATCGCTTGGCAGGTAAACCTTACTTTTGTTTTTTGGACGGATATTCAGGTTACAATCAGATACCCATAGCTGCGGAGGATCAAGAGAAGACCACGTTCACATGCCCCTTCGGAACATTTGCGTTTCGGCGTATGTCTTTTGGGCTGTGCAACGCGCCAGGTACGTTCCAACGCCTCGTCATGAGCATTTTCTCTGATATGATTGGTATATGTATAGAAGTGTTCATGGATGACTTCACTGTATATGGGAGTACCTTTGATGCATGCTTAACACATCTAGATAAAGTCTTAGCACGCTGCATCTCTAAGAACCTAGTGCTAAACTACGAGAAGTGTCATTTCATGGTTACGCACGGAGTAGTATTGGGTCATATCATTTCCGAGGAGGGTATTAAGGTAGACAAAGCTAAGATAGATATTATTTCTAATCTGCCTTATGCCACCAACGTGCGCGACGTGAAATCGTTCTTAGGGCATGCTGGGTTTTACAGGCGTTTTATTAAGGATTTCTCTAAGATTTGCATACCCCTGTCTAACCTGTTGCAAAAAGACGTGTGCTTCGATTTTACTGATGAGTGCAGGGCGGCGTTCGATAAGCTGAAAGAAGCGCTGACCAGTGCGCCAGTGATGCGCGTACCAGACTGGAACCTGCCATTCGAGCTGATGTGTGACGCAAGTGACTACGCAGTAGGAGCAGTCTTGGGGCAGCGCGAGGACAAGAAGCCGCATGCCATCTACTATGCATCGCGCACACTGGACTCCGCGCAGAAGAACTACACCACCACGGAGAAGGAGCTTCTGGCAATTGTATTTGCGCTGGAGAAGTTCCGAGCATATGTTCTAGGCGCCAGAGTCATCATCTACACGGACCACGCCGCTATCCGCTACCTCATATCCAAGAAAGAGACCAAGCCGCGCCTGATGCGTTGGGTACTTCTGCTTCAGGAATTCGATTTAGAGATCAAAGATAAGAAGGGCACAGAAAATACCGTCGCTGATCATCTGAGCAGGATCATAAAGGATGAGGAGCCAGGGCAGATCAAGGAGACATTCCCTGACGAGCATCTAATGGCGCTAACAGGTAAGGTACCATGGTATGCGCATATCGCAAATTACCTGGTCACAGGTGCGTTCCCTCCTCATTTCAATAAAACTCAGTGCATGCGATTGAAACATGAGTCCAAGCATTATCTTTGGGATGATCCTTACATGCTTAGAATAGGTCCAGATCGGATATTAAGACGTTGCGTGCCTGACCATGAGATTAACTCTGTATTGATGTTTTGTCATGCGCACGCCTGTGGAGGACATTTCGGTCCCAAGCGCACGAGCAGGAAGATCTTGGACTGTGGATTCTACTGGCCGCACCTATTCAGAGATGCCTATGACCACTGCAGGAAGTGTGACAGGTGCCAGCGCACTGGAGGAATATCCGCGCGCAACGAGATGCCGCAGACCCCGATTCTGGTGGATGAAGTGTTCGATGTTTGGGGAATCGACTTCATGGGTCCATTTCCCCCATCTGCCGGCTACGAGTACATACTGGTGGCCGTGGATTACGTATCCAAATGGGTCGAAGCTAAGGCCACGCGCAAGGATGATGGTAAGACTGTCGCTGATTTTCTCAGAACTAACATATTTTGCAGGTACGGCGTGCCTAAGGCAGTTATCAGCGACCAGGGGACGCACTTCTGCAACAGGGTTGTGGCGCAAGTCTTCAAGCACTATGGGGTGCGCCACAAGACGTCCACCGCTTACCATCCGCAGACGAATGGACAGGCCGAAGTTTCTAACAGAGAGATCAAGCGCATCTTGGAAAAGACTGTGAGGCCGTCGCGCAAGGATTGGAGCCAGCGCTTGGATGATGCGCTATGGGCGTACCGCACTGCACACAAGACACCCATTGGAACCTCACCATTCCGGCTGGTCTATGGGAAGGCATGCCACCTGCCAGTGGAGCTCGAGCACAAGGCATATTGGGCTCTACGTATTTGCAACTTGAACTTGGAGGAGGCAGGACAAGAACGCGCATTTGAGCTGAGCGAACTAGAAGAGCTGCGCCTGGACGCCTATGAGGGACTGCGCGATTACAAAGCGCGCACCAAGGCGTTTCATGACAAGCACATCCTCCGGCGCACATTTGAACCAGGCGATCAGGTATTATTATTTTCATCACGCCTGAAGCTCATGCCTGGGAAGCTGCGCAGCAAGTGGACGGGACCATACACCGTCACCAAGGTTTTCCCCTACGGCACAATTGAATTAGAAGACGGGCACCAGCATCATTTTCAGGTTAACGGGCAGAGAGTCAAACGGTACTTGGGCGAACCTTGGGATGGCGCAGCACGCAACATTGACTTGGCCGAGCCAGAGATAGTAGACGAGCAAGCTGTTGCGCCAGACGCACCACCAGATGTTTCAGAGGGAGACCTAGCACCCATCGCCTATATCTCCTCTTCCTCTGCATCTGCCCTCCTTACGAATAATGTATCACATGCTGACCTCTCCTTTTATCCTTTGCGCAGGACCACTGAGATCGTCACACAAGCACTGGCGCAGGGACACTCAGGAGCAAGAGTGGGGGAGGCTGCAGACGCACTACTTGGCACGTAACGAGGTACCGTCGAGCCAACGACGTTAAACAAAGGCACTTGTCGGGAGGTAACCCGACACATTTTATTTTGGCACATTTTATTCTGCTTGTTTCGTTTTTGCGTGTTTTTTTAGTTAGAATAGGGTTTGGTAGTTTTTTTGTAGTCACACAAATGCGCAGGACCGTGCGCCTATCAATGCGCAGGTCAGTTGCGCTAGCCATAGGGGGTATATAAGGCCAGACTTAGAATAATTCCCAGCACTTTTTCACTCGACCGTTACACACAAGCTCCCGCCCTCAGACCTCTGCCATCGCCCAGCGCCCATCCCACCGTCCGTCTAGAGAGATTCAAGAACCACACGACCACACAGCACCCAGGTAACCCCCGATCCCGCTTTGAGCCGCTTCTGTTAGGGTTTGCGCGGAGAAGACAGTTTTTAGGGTTCTGAAATCGCACCAGGCTAGAGTGCGCGGTTTGGAGTGCTGTTTTGTGCGTTGTGTAGGCGACCAGTAGGCGCTCGTTCGGTGCAATTTTCAGAGGATTCTGGGCAGTTTCGATTTTTAGGGTTTTGGGGAGCATAGACCGCGATTGACCGGAGCCAGCGCAAGATGAGACCCGCCGCAGACCAAGTGACCCCAGCGGCTTTCGCTAACAAGTACGCAGCATTCATTAGCCTGGACATGTACGGGACACCGTACATCTGTCGAGATTTCCTGCGCGAGGTAGGGTTAGAGGACCTCGTGGCGCAGAGGCTAGCGATTGCCGGTTGGGAGGCGCTAATGGACCTCCGCAGCGCAGCAGACCAGGAGGATATGTGTGAGTTCCTGGCGTCTATGGAGGCGGGGGACAGGGAGATCAGATATAGACACAGGGGTGTCTGGTTCATAGCCTCGGAAAGGAGGCTGAGGCGCGCATTCGGGTGCGCCAAGGTGCGTGAGGAGGAGTTAGACACGCACAATAACCAGGAGGCTTGGAGGGACATGGCAACAGGGCCAGCATTCGCCGCGGGGCGCAGCAGGGGCCGAGAGCTGCGCGACCCGTGGCTGTTCTACTTGTGGCGCATCGTGGCCTACGCAATCATTGGCCGTTTCAACGGCGCTCCAAAGATCAGCCTCCTGGATATGGAGATTTTGACGGGGCTTTATTATGAGCGGAAGGTGCTGTTCATCCTGAACATGGTGCACCATTGGAGCCGAGTCAGCATGAGAGGGCCGCTGACGTGTGGAGGGCTTATCACGCACTTGCTGCGGAGTTTACATGGAGAGCCCGAGGTGCCAGAGCACACCTTGGTGCAGCCTATACCTCTGGACCGCGCCCACATGCTGCAAATCAGGGCGGTAGCCGTTCGGGACGATGGCACACTAGAGTGGTGCTACCACCTGCAGCCAGCCAGACCACCGAGGGCCAGAGTAGAGAGCAGTGCGCGGGCCAGGGCCGAGAGCAGTGCGCAGGGCGCAGCTGCAGGCGCAGCAGCCGCCGCAGCAGACGAAGAGATGGAGGAGGCCCTAGAACCAGAGGTGCCTCTAGTCAGGCGCCCAAGGACTCGGGCGCAGACTGGAGCGCAACAGAGGGCCCGCGCACCATTAGGGGAGCCAGTGACCATTTCCATAGAGGACTCTCCCCCGCGTGCCCCTGCCAAGCGCCCAAGGACTGAGACTGAGGCGGCGCCTGAGGAAGCCACTGCCGAGCAGCGCATGCTGTTCAACGTCATGCGCGTGCTCGAGTACTTAGCGCCAGAGGGGGCGGATTTAAGTATGAGTCCACCATCCGGGTGGAAATTTGGAGACGCAATTCCCCCTCTCCTCAGCCTGCACCATCCACCTCCTACCCGAACCCCAGAAACTTCAGCAGCTCCAGCTCCAGCACCCTCTCCAGCCCCAGCCCCAGCAGCGCCCGCACCAGAACCAGCAGCCCCAGCAGCAGAGCCCACCCCTGAACCTGAACCGGCATCGGTACCATCACCAGTAGCTTCCCCTGCCCGGCCTTCTGTTCCGGAGTCCCCCATTAACTTTCCCAACATAGACTCCGATTCCATATGGGAGTCACTTTCCGAGGACGAGCAGCCTGACCCCCTCACCATTGTGCCACCATCCTCCAGCACCGACTGCATGACTGATTCTTCAGAGAATGAGGCGCATGGGTCAGCAGCTGATTCTAGCTCGGAGGACTTCTAAGGCTTTGGGCAGGCGCCGTGATTTTCTTTAGGGTGGTGTCTTTTATGTTTGCTGCGTCTAGTTGACTATTATGTGTGCTGAATATTTGTGCCATACATTCTGTGACTCCCTTGCTATATTTTGTGTGACTATTGGTGTTCACTCTTATATTCTTTATTTTCGTTGCATTGCATGCATGTGCGCAACCTCCGTGCGCTTGAGCTTGAGTCGTGGGGACACGTCTCTGTTCAAGTGTGGGGGGGGGGGGGCGTTACTCTTACATTTCATGTTTTTAGCATTTTTAGTATAGCTTAGTTAAGTTGAAGAAAACTAGTAGCAGTAGTGCGCTAAGGTGCAGGATGCGCATGCGCTCCAGCTTGTTTTGCGCTATCCGTATTGCGTGCACTGCTATCTACTGTTTTAGCATAATTTTTTCGTTTTTTCTGCTCCTGTTAGTTGGGATATACAGGGGATGTGGAGTTGATATAAATGCTCCAGAGAGGCGGTTAGTCGCTTCTGCTTCGAAGGCGAGGTATATGGTCGATTGCGCTAGTAGAGGCCGGTGCTTCGCAACCTTCGGAACAAAAGAGCGCGCTCAGTCACGCGGATGCAAAAGGCAAAATACCCAAAGCGTGGCGAGGTGGGAAAACAGACCACCTTCTCTCTGGATGTCAAGCTAAGGAAAGCGGGCGCGGATGTAAACGCGTGCGCTGACCGGCGCAGACAAACCAAGGAGGGAGAGCGGAACGAGTTCCATAGCTGCTATCCGAAGGCTGAGATTGGAACTGTTCTGGGAATAAAAAGAAATTGGAAAGGAAGCTGTACAAAAGAAAATACCAGAAAAAGCAGATGATGTGCGTTACAAAGAATCAGCATGCGCACTACCTAGTACCCGCGTGCGCAAGACCATAAGGATATCATCAAAGGCTCAGGTTCCCAGGAAGTGTGCGAACGAATCACGCACTGGAAGAAGCTCGCGCAAGAAACCATATACCTATCTTCGGAGCGGGAGCTGACAACCAGGAGCCTAAGAAGAGCTATCTCCCAGTCATCCAAAGACCTTCATCCCGGCTGAGAGGTAACGAAATTTCGGGATTATTATATTAGAACTATTGAGTGCAGTTGTGCGCAGGTGATAGAGCAGCACAAGTTGAAGCAACTGTGCATCTTGCGCTAGAATGCAAGGGCTGTGCGCTAGTCTCCAGAAAAGGTAATTGTATCCGCGTTTCAGTACTTGTTCGGGACGAACAAGGGGTAAGTGTGGGGGGTTTGATAGAGCCTAGTTATACATGTTATTTAGATCATAAACCCATGCTTGTTTGCAATATTTTATGGGCAAGATTACTCGTTTCCACTATTTTTGTATATCAGGTCAGAACGAGTCCTTAAGTCGGATACGCGCTAACAGGCAGCGTTCTAGGGGTGAAAGATCAGCCTGTGGAGCTAGCGGTGCAAACAAAAGAAGAAATGGCGAAGGACAGCAGAGGTGCGCCACCCGATTGCGCCAATCAATGCTGTGCGCCAGGCGCAAAGTCCCAGTGACCAGACTTGGAAGTTGCCAAAAGATGAACTTCCTGGGGCACTATTTAAACAAAGAAAGTCTAGGGTTTCAAAGGACACACAGAGAGGCGGACGTCATCACTCAGTGACATTCCAGAGGCACTGCGCGGCAGAACTGGAAAACACACGGACCTGTCAAGGAGAGTTGCGCCAGCCGACCGCGCCAGCCAAGAGAAGACCCTGCACGCACTGTTTGCTACCGTTTTCTCGGATTCAGTAGTTGTTACTTACTATTTTATGATGTTTACCACTAGCATGTCTAGCTAAACACTTAGTGTTGGTCGGGCATGAATCTATGATGTATTACCTTTGAGACTTGAGCTTAATGCGTAGTTTATTTATTTGTATTAATCCTGCGCGTACTGAGACAGTTAGTTGCATGAGTAGGGGAAGCCTTGAACCGCAAACTTACTTGTGTAGCTCGCTTGTCACATGTTAAACTAGTTGCATGCGTAGGGGAAGCCTTGAACCGCAAACTTACCGTGACAACTAGGAGTAACGAGTTAGGGTAGGCAGCTGCTACTGTGACAGGATTCGTAGCTGTTTAGTCTAGTTCTAAGGATTAATAGCACATGAACTTTGAACGGAACATGCGCACGTGTTAGGAGGCCTTTACCGGACACTCACCCAAGTAAACCACAAGCTATAGATGTTTAGAGTCGATGATAAGGAATGCATTCATAGAGGATTGTCTGCCCAATACTTCTCATAAATATAGTACTTCATCTCTACTGCTTGCGCACGTCTAGTGCAATTCCCTGAGTTACGATATTCGCTGTTATTCGCGCATCGCGCAAAACCCCCAATCACTCACGCAACCCCCGTTTTCTTAAGTGTAGGTTACTAGCTGAGACTCACTGCTTGCTCCCTGTGGAGATCGACCCTTACTTAACCACTGTACTAGTGGGAGAGGAAGGAATTATATTTGACGCGCACAACGACGCGCGATCAGTCGCACAGCTTGTCGCGCGGGTGGCGGATTATACACTTCAGCGGCCATCCTTGCTTCAACCTCGCGCTGCACTTCCTCTCTGAACAGGGCTGCGCGGTTATGTGCCCTTGCTTCCTCTGGAGTTATGTCCCCTAAATTATCTCCAACGACACTGTTATCCTCCATGACCTGTTCTAAATCTCAAAGAAAACGAAATTAAAAGAAAACTAAGTTGTTGCGTCTGTCAGTGCGCAACTAGAATCTGCGCAGCGCAACTGTTTCAAGGTTGCGCAGGCTGATGTTGATTGCGCGCTGTCAGAAACAACAACGAAAATAAAGCCAACTGAAATAACTAACTATTATAAAAGAAAACTTAAGCTAATTAAAGCTTATCTGTGTTGTTCCCCGGCAACGGCGCCAAAATTTGATGCGCGCGTCGTTGTGCGCGTTCAAATTAATTCCTTCCTCTTCCACTTAGTACAGCGGTTAAGTCGGGGTCGAATCCACAGGGAGCAAGTAGATTAGCTTTAACTAGAATCCTGCACTTATGAAAACTGGGGGTGTGAGTGATTGGGTTGCGCAATGCGCGAGTACACAGTAGTAAAATGCAGGAATTGCACTAGACGTGCGCAGGCAGTAGAGATTAAGTACTATGACTATGAGAAGTATCGGCACAGACAATCCTCTATGAGCGTATTCCTTATCATCGACTCTAAACGTCTATAGTTTGATTTACTAAAGTTAGTGTCCGGTCAAGGCTTCCTAACTTGTGCGCATGTTCCGATCAAAGTTCATGAGCTATTAATTCTTAATACTAGTCTAAGCAGCTACGAATCCTGTCACAGTAGCAACTGATTATCCTAGCGCGTTACTCCTAGTTGTCACCGTCAAGCTATTCAACTAGTTTAACTTATAACAAACGAGTAACAAGAGTAAGATTGCGGTTCAAGGCTTCCCCTACTCATGCAACTAGCTGTCACCAGTGTGCACAGAATTAATATAAGCAAACAAGCTATGCATTAAGCGCAAGTCTCAAAGGAAATACTCATAGATTCAAGCCCAACCGATACTAAGCGTTTAGCTAGACATGCTAGTAGTAAACATCATAGAAACAGTAAATAATATCTAAAGTATCACAGAAAACAGCAACAAGCAGGTGCGTGCAGGTTGCAGTGTCTCGGCTAGCGCTGTCGGCTAGCGCAGGTCCTCTCAGTAAGCTCGTGTGTTTTCTATTCTGCTGCTCTTCCGTGTGCTGTGGTGTGTCTGGATGATATCAATTGTGTCTCTCAAACCCTAGCCTTCCTCCCTTTATATACTACTCATGAGGCTCATCCTTGGCGACTTCCAAATCTGGTGGTGTCAGGATTTGGAAACACCACTATCTGGGCATGGCGCACAGTACCTCGGTAGCGCAATCGGTTAGCGGACAACAGCGCAGCTTCTTCCGGTGCATGATTCTTCCGCGCACTTCCTGGGACTCAAGCCTTTGATGATATTCTTGTGAACTTTGCGCAAGCTGGTACGTGTTTGTGCGCATGCTGATTCTTTTGTAGGGCATATCATCTGCTGGTATTTTTTTTCTTTTTGTACAGCTTTATCTATGGTTCCTATGTTTCCCAGAACGGTTCCAGTCTCGGCCTCCGGATAACAGCTATGGAACAACGCTCCGCTCTCCCTCCTTGGTCTACTTGCGCAGGTCAGAGCACGCGTTTACACCCGCGCCCGCCTTCCTTAGCTCGACTTCCAGAGGAAAGGTGGTCTGTTTTCCCACCTCGCCACGCTTTGGGTATTCGCCTTCGGCATCTGCCTGACTGAGCGCGCTCTCTTGTTCCGAAGGTTGCGAAGCACCGGCCTCCACTAGCGCTCTCGACCATATACCTCACCTCCGAAGCTCGAATGACTAACCACCTCTCTAGAGCGTTTCTGTCAACTCCACATCCCCTGTATATCCCAACTAACAGGAGCAGAAAAAACGAAAAAAATACTAAAACCGTTGATAGCAGTGAATGCATTATGGATAGCGCAAAACAAGCTGAACAGTGTGCGCAACCCGCACACTAGCGCCCCACTGCTACTGTTTCCTTCAACTAAACTAAGCTATACTATAAAGCTCAAAAAAAACGTTAAATGTAAATGTAACGATCCCCCCCCCCACACTTAAACAGAGGCGTGTCCCGACGACTCAAGCTCAAGCGCACGGAGAGCACATATGCATGCAAGCAAAACAAAGAACATAAAAAAAAACATATAGTCAATGCAGCGCACAATATAACAAGGGGGCACGAAAATATTCAGCACAATAGTCAGCAAAATATAGCAACATATAGCAACAGTTTTCAAAAAAAGATAAGAAAAGAAACCACCCGAAAGAAATGCGCCCCCTCCCTGCAGCTCTAGATGTCCTCGGAGCTGGACTCAGCCTCGGATCCGTGCGCCTCCTCCTCTGAAGAATCTGTCTCGTGCTCGGTGCTGGAGGCTGGCGGCACTACAGAAATGGGGGCGGGCTGAGTCACGAGGTCATCCTCTGAGATAGGATCCCATAGAGAATCTGAGCTGGTACTAAGGATGGGATCGGCTTCAGGGGACCTCTGAATGGATGGCTGGGCAGGGGGTGGTGCAGGTGCTGGTTCTGGGTCTGCTGCTGGGGCTGGCTCTACTGCTGGGGCTGGAGTGGGCTCTGCTGTATGCACTGGGGACTGGGTAGGAGGGCTGGCTGGCTGGCGCGGCTAGCTAGGGGATCCTAGAGTTGGCCTGCGCAGGCTGAAAAGAGGGGGAATAGCATCTCCAAATCCCCACCCTGATGGTGGGCTCATACTCAAATCTGCCCCCTCTGGCGCTAAATATTCGAGCACGCGCATGACGTTGAACATCATGCGCTGCTCCTCGGATACCTCCTCAGGCGCCTCCTCTGCCTCTGTCCTGGGGCGCTTTCCTCGTGCACGCGGGGGAGAATCCTCAATGGAAATGGTAACTGGCTCCACCTGCGGTGCACGGGCCCTTCGGTGCGCTCCAGTCTGCGCACGAGTCCTCATGCGCCTGACTGGAGGCGCAACTGGCTGTGGGGCCTCATCCTCCTCCATCTCCTCCGCAGCCTCTTCTGCTTGCGCGCTGCTCTCAGCTTTTTGCCTCGGCGCTCTGGCCGGCTGCAGACGGTAGCACCACTCCAATGTGCCATCCTCTCTCACGGCTACCGCTCTTATCTGCAGCATATGGGCGCGGTCCAAGGGAACAGCCGGCACAACTGTGTGCTCTGGCACCTCTGGCTCTCCATGCAACGCACGCAGCAGGTGCGTTATGATCCCTCCACAAGTCAACGGCCCTTTTGTGCTGACCCGGCTCGAGTGGATCACCATGTTCAAGACAAACAGCACCCTCTTCCCATAGTAAAAGCCCTTCAAAATCTCCATGTCCAGCAAGCTGATCTTCGGCGCACCATTAAAACGCCCAATGATCGCATAGGCGACCAGGCGCCACAGGTAGAACATCCACGGGTCGCGCAGCTCGCGTCCTCGGCTGCTCCCCGCGGCAAAAACTAGGCCGGTCGCCATCTCACGCCACGCTTCCTGATTCGTGTGCGTGTCCATATCAGCTTCTCGCACCTTAGCATACCTCAGTGTGCGCTTCAGCCTCTTAGCCGAGGCAATGTACCAGACTCCTCTGTGTCGGTACCGTATCTCCATATCACTTGTTTCTAGTGACTCCAGAAACTCGCAGGGGTCCTCCTTGTCTGCTGCACTGCTGAATTCCAACAGCGCCTCCCAGCCCGCCAGCGCGAGCTTCTCCAAGATGAGGTCCTCCATACCGACCTCTCGCAGGAACTCCCTGCTGATGTACGGAGTCCCGTACATCTCAAGCCTCAGGAAGGCTTCGTACTTACTGGCGAAGTGAGCTGGGGTCACTTGGTCCTCGCCAGGCTGCATCGTGCTCTGGGTCTCTCTGGTCAACTACGGTCAACACTCACAAAAGCTCAAAAATTCCAAACTCCTCAAAATGCCCTGAAACTTTCACCAAATGGGCGCCTACTGCCCGCCTACAAAACCCACTAACCAAACCTCCAATCGGTGCACGCTAGCTCAGTGCGATTTCAGACCTAGGGCACACTCTTCTCGCACAAACCCTAACTCAATCGGCTCAAATCTGAAGGGAAAGGTTACGTGGAGGGCGTGCGATGGTGTGCTCCTCAAATCTCTCTAAACGGAAGCTGGGTTGAGTGCCGGACGGTGAGCGGCTGCTGAGGGCGGGAGTTTCTCTTGCAACGGTCGAGTGTGAAAAAGTGCTGAAATTTTCTAAGTACTGCCCTTATATACCCCCCCCCCCCCGACTGGCGCAGCCGTCCTGCGCACTGCTGCTCGACTAAAAAAAACTACAAATCCTAAACTCGCTAAAAGACACTAGAGAAACTAAAAGAAAAACATGTAAAAGTAAAACGTGTCGGGTTACCTCCCGACAAGTGCCTTTGTTTAACGTCGTTGGCTCGACTGTACCTCGTTACTTTCGTGAAAGTTTACCAGCGACCTCCCCCACACTTGCTCCTGAGTGACCCTGCGCCCGTGCATGTGCTGCGTTCTTCTTGGTCCTGCGCAAAGGATCGGAGGGATGGTTAGCATGGTTAATAGTTTGTGATAAATTATGAGTAACGAGGTTAGGTAAAGAGGGAGAAGAAATATGAGCAATAGTTCCCAATTCTCCCTCTGGTGCGTCTGGTGGTGACTCTGGCGCAGCAACCTGTGCATCTGCTAACTCTGGCTCTGCCAATTCAATTTCACGCGCTGTGCCATCCCAAGGTTCTCCTAAATACCTTTTGACTCTTTGCCCATTGACCTGAAAACGATGCCGGTGCTCGTTTTCTAACTCGATTGTTCCGTAGGGGAAAACCTTGGTAACCGTGTAAGGTCCTGTCCATTTGCTGCGCAGCTTCCCAAGCATGAGCTTTAGGAGTGATGAGAATAATAATACATGGTCTCCTGGCTCAAAAGTGCGTCTGAGGATATTTTTGTCATGGAATGCCTTGGTGCGCACCTTGTAATCGCGCAGTCCCTCATATGCATCCAGGCGCAGCTCTTCTAATTCGCTCAGCTCAAATGCGCGCTCCTTACCGGCCTCGTCTAGGTTCAGGTTGCAAACGCGCAATGCCCAGTATGCCTTGTGCTCTAGCTCCACTGGCAGGTGGCAGGCTTTTCCATAAACCAACCGAAATGGTGAGGTCCCAATTGGGGTCTTATGTGCTGTTCGGTATGCCCACAGCGCATCGTCAAGGCGCTGGCTCCAGTCTTTGCGCGACGGTCTCACAGTTTTCTCCAAGATGCGCTTGATCTCTCTGTTGGAAACCTCGGCCTATCCATTTGTCTGAGGATGATAAGCGGTGGACGTCTTGTGGCGCACTCCATAATGCTTGAATACCTGCGCCACAATCCTGTTGCAAAAGTGCGTCCCCTGGTCGCTAATGATTGCCTTAGGCACTCTGTACCTGCAAAATATGTTAGTCCTTAAAAAGTCAGCGACCGTCTTACCATCGTCCTTTCGTGTAGCCTTGGCCTCAACCCATTTGGAGACATAATCCACCGCGACCAATATATACTCGTATCCGGAAGATGGAGGAAATGGCCCCATGAAGTCAATCCCCCAAATATCGAATACTTCATCCACTAGAATCGGTGTCTGCGGCATCTCATTGCGCGCTGATATGCCGCCTGTGCGCTGGCACCTGTCACAGTTCCTGCAGTAGTTATATGAGTCACTGAACAAGCGCGGCCAGTAAAATCCGCAGTCCAGGATCTTTTTGCTCGTGCGCTTTGGACTAAAGTGTCCTCCACATGCGTGCGCATGACAAAACATCAAAACAGAGTAAATTTCATGGTCAGGCACGCAGCGCCTTAAAATCTGATCAGGTCCTATTCTGAGCATATACGGATCATCCCAAAGGTAATGCTTGGACTCATGCTTTAATCTCATGCATTGGGTTTTAGTGAAATGAGGAGGAAACGTACCTGTGACCAGGTAATTCGCAATGTGCGCATACCATGGTACCTTACCTGTCAGCGCCATCAGATGCTCGTCAGGGAACGTCTCCGTGATTTGCCCTGGCTCCTCCGCTTTCACGATCCTGCTCAAGTGGTCCGCGACTGTGTTTTCCGTGCCCTTCTTATCTTTGATTTCCAAGTCGAATTCCTGAAGTAGAAGCACCCAGCGCATCAGGCGCGGCTTAGTTTCCTTCTTGGACATTAGGTAACGGATTGTTGCGTGGTCTGTGTAGACGATGACTCTGGCGCCAAGAACATATGCGCGGAACTTCTCTAGCGCAAACACAAATGCCAGAAGCTCCTTTTTTCCATGGTGGTGTAGTTCCTCTGCGCGGCGTCCAGTGTGCGCGATGCATAATAAATGGGGTGCGGCTTCTTGTCCACTCGATGTCCCAAGACTGCACCTACTGCATAGTCACTTGCGTCGCACATCAATTCAAATGGTAGGTTCCAGTCTGGCGCGCGCATCACTGGCGCACTTGTCAGCGCCTCTTTCAACTTATCAAATGCGGCCCTGCACTCATCAGTAAAATCGAAACACACATCCTTTTGCAAGAGGTTAGACAGGGGTATACAAATCATAGAAAAATCTTTTATGAAGCGCCTGTAAAACCCAGCATGCCCAAGGAATTATTTCACATCGCGCACGTTAGTGGAATAAGGCAGATTACAAATAAGATCAATTTTGGCTTTGTCTACCTTGATCCCTTCCTGCGAGATAATATGTCCCAGTACTACGCCATGTGATACCATGAAATGACATTTTTCATAATTGAGCACTAGGTTCTTTGAAATGCAGCGCGCTAAGACTTTATCAAGATGAGTTAAGCAGGCGTCAAAGGTACCTCCGTATACAGTAAAATCATCCATGAACACTTCTATGCATATACCAATCATATCAGAAAAAATGCTCATGACTAGACGTTGGAACGTACCTGGCGCGTTACATAGCCCAAATGACATGCGCCGAAACGCAAACGTACCGAATGGGCAGGTAAACGTGGTCTTCTCTTGATCTTCCGCAGCTATGGGTATCTGATTGTACCCTGAATATCCGTCCAAGAAACAAAAGTAGGGCTTCCCCGCTAATCGATCTAGCATCTGATCCATAAAGGGTAGCGGGAAATGGTCCTTGCGCGTGACTGCGTTGACCTTCCTGTAGTTGATGCATATGCGCCATCCAGTTTGTATGCGCTTGGGAACTAGCTCACCCTGCGCATTCTCTTCTACTGTGATTCCTCCCTTCTTTGGCACAACGTGCACTGGGCTTACCCATTTGCTGTCCGAAATAGGGTAAATGACTCCTGCGTCAAGCAACTTCAGGATCTCCTTCTGCACCACCTCTATCATGTTCGGGTTCAATCTGCGCTAAGGCTCCCTGGATGGTTTGGCACCATCTTCCAACAGAATCCTGTGCATGCATACGTCCGGGCTCACTCCGCGCAGATCGGCAAGTGTCCATCCTATGGCGCGTTGGTTCTTGCGCAGTACCTGCTGTAAGCGTGCCTCCTGCTCCTCTTCTAATCCTTTCTTTATGATCACTGGAAGGGTGTCCTTATCTCCCAAGAAAATGTATTTGAGGTGCTCTGGGAGTTGCTTCAGTTCGATCTTGGGTGCCTGTTCAATAGAGGGCAAGATTTTGTTAGCGGTGCAAATATGAACTATATCACGTACCTGTGTGGGTGCTGGTTCCGCACTGCTCAGCTCTTCCTCTTGCTCCTCCAGCTCTGCCTGTGTCAGTAGCTCTGGTCCTACGGTTGCGCTCGCACATTGCGCTTCTTTGACTAAATCGTCAATGTTGTCCATTGCGTGCACTGTAGCATCCTCATGTGGATGCTGCATCCCCTTGAATATGTTGAAATGGATTTCTTCGCCGTCTACCTCCATGGAGAGCGTGCCCCTCCACATGTCTATCTTTGTGCGCGCGGTCATCAGAAACGGTCTGCCTAGGAGGATCTGCGCACCGCTGGCGCTTGATTCACCCTCCATTTCGAGCACATAAAAATCTGCTGGGAACACCAGCTCTCCTACCCGAACTAGGACATCTTCTATCATGCATGCAGGTTGTTTGCACGATCTATCTGCTAGCTGAATGGTGAGACCTGCAGGCTTTAGTGGTCCAAGGCGCAATGTCGTATATAGGGAATAAGGTAGCAAATTGATGGATGCGCCTAAATCGATCATGCAATTACTCACTGTGGTCTTCCCTAGCGTGCATGGAATAGTAAATGTACCTGGATCTCGGCACTTAGGTGGTACCTTTTGTTGCACGATTGCTGAGGCCTGCGCATTTAGCATTACCTGTGCGCACTCGCCCTTCCTCGTTTTGTTTGTGCACAGCTCTTTTAAGAACTTTGCATACCTGGGAATCTGCCGAATAGCTTCAATGAGGGGAATATTGATTTCCACCTTGCTGAACAACTCATAAAGCTCCTTGTCCAACGCTTCCTTTCTAGCCAATGGTGCCTGCACAGGGAAAGCTGCGGGTATGTTAGTACAATTTATGTCCTTGTTTCTGGACTGAGACATACCTGGCGTGTTGCCCTGCTGGTTTGTGGCTGGTGCTTCTGGTTGCGCATCTTGCTCTGGTTGCGCATTCTGATCTGCTGAATCCGGGACTTGCGCAACTGGTTGCGCGGGCGCCTGCGCGGTCTGCTCTGTTCCTACTGTGCGCCCTGTCCTCCGTGTCACTGCATTGACTCCTCCTTTAGGGTTCTGAATCACTTGCGAAGGCAGGTTGCCATCGCTCTTTTTTAGCTCATATACTGTGGTTGCGATCTGTGATAACTGCTTTTCGATGGACTCGAACCTTTTGTCATATTTCTAGTCATTTTTGCGCACTGTGTCTGCTAGCTGCCCCACGATATCTTCTAGGGATCGCCTCGGTTGCTGGTTGTTATGCGCTGGTGCGTCATTGCGGCGATGCGGTGGATTGTAGGGCGCAGCTGGTTGCGTCTGCTGTGGCGCGCGCTGATCAGTGGACTGCCTCTGGAAATTGTTCTCTTCCCTCCATCTGAATCCATTTGCGGCAAGCCCGAAGCGCGGCTGATTCTGCTTCTGCGGTCCTCTGTTATCCCATCCTCCAAGAGCGTTGACATCTCCAGATTCTTCAAAAAGTGTTGGGCATTCATCTGTCTTGTGCTCGGTGGACTTGCAGAATTCACATACCTTTGGCGCAACTGGTTGTGCGCTCTGCGCACTCATCAATTTCTGCAGCATGGCCTTCATTTCCCTGATCTCAGCGCTTGCTTCTACCTGATGCACAGAACGAGTACGACTATTTTCAAGCGTTAGTTGATGTCTTACCTGCCCAGCAGAGTCTTCTATCAGCTGCCACGCATCCTCTGGGTACATGTTGCAAATGTCCCCGCCTGCGCATGCATTCAGTAGTCGCAGCTCCATGGGAAGCAGTCCATTCAGAAAGTTCTCTATCAGCACATTCTGGGGCAGGCCGTGATTGTAACAGTTGGCCTCCAGCTCCCTGAAACGCTCGTAATATTCTGACAGAGACTCCCCTGCGCTCTGCCTTGGCGCGGCCAGTTCCCTTCTGAGCAGCGCAATCTTTGCTGCTGGATAGAATTTATCTAGGAATTTCTTCTGCAGCTGCTCCCATGTGTGAATGGATCCTGCGGGTAAATTCATCAACCAATGTCTGGCTGTATCACACAATGAAAATGGGAATGCCTTCATTTTCAGCGCCTCATCACTCTCCCCTTCGGTCTTCATGTTCTCGCAAATGACTAGGAACTCTCGCACATGCTTGACTGGATTTTCATTGTTCATCCCGTGGAACTTGGGCATGTGATGGATGAGCGAGCTCCTTAGCTCAAAATGACCGCCTGGTGGAAGCACGATGCACCATGGCTGGTTAACAGTGATAGGGGCTGACATCTCGCGCACTGTTCTGCGTCGCGCGGCTTGTTGCACGGGTGGCGCATGATACACTTCAGCGGCCCTCCTTGCTTCAACCTCGCGCTGCACTTCCTCTCTGAACAGGGCTGCGCGGTTATGTGCTCTTGCTTCCTCTGGGGTTCTGTCCCCCAAGTTGTCTCCTACGACACTGTTATCCTCCATAACCTGTTCTGAATCTCAAAGAAAATGAAATTAAAAGATAACTAATGTTGTTGCGTCTGTCAGTGCGCAACTAGAATCTGCGCAGCACAACTGTTTCAAGGTTGCGCAGGCTAATGGTGATTGCGCGCTGTCAGAAACAAAAACGAAAACAAAACAAACTGAAATAACTAGTTACTAAAAAGGAAAAAACGTAAACTAACTAGAACTTAGCTGTGTTGCTCCCCGGCAACGGCGCCAAAATTTGATCGCACGTCGTTGTGCGCGTCAAATATAATTCCTTCCTCTTCCACTAGTGCAGCGGTTAAGTAAGGGTCGATCTCCACAGGGAGCAAGTAGTTCAGTTCTAGCCAGTGACCTACACTTACGAAGATTGGGGGGGTGTGTGAGTGATTGAAATGCGCGATGCGCAAGTGAACAGTAACTAGTGTAACGCAGGAAATTTGCACTAGACGTGCGCAAGCAGTAGAGATTAAATACTATGATTATGAGAAGCATTGGGCAGACAATCCTCTATGAGTGTATTCCTTATCATCGACTCTAAACGTCTATAGTTTTCGGTTTACTTGGGTTAGTGTCCGGTCAAGGCTTTCTAACACATGCGCATGTTCCGTTCAAAGTTCATGTGCTATTAATCCTTAGAACATAGACTAAAACAGCTGCGAATCCGTTCAAAGTAGCAACTGATCACCCTAGCTTGTTACTCCTAGTTGTCACCGTAAAGCTATCAACTAGTTTAACATGTGACAAGCAAGCAACACAAGTAAGATTGCGGTTCAAGGCTTCCCCTACTCATGCAACTGGCTGTCTCCGTATGCACAGGATTAATACAAGTAAGTAAACTATGCATTAAGCTCAAGTCTCAAAGAAAATACATCATAGATTCATGCCCAACCAACACTAAGCGTTTAGCTAGACATGCTAGTGATAAACATCATAGAATAGTAAATAATAACTAATGTATCTGAGAAACAAGTAGCAAACAGTACGTGCAGAATGTCTCTCGGCTGGCGCAGTCGGCTGGCGCAAATCCTCTCAATGAATCCGTGTGTTTTCCAGTTTGTCGCTTTCTCGTGGGGTGTTGCCTCTCTGTGTGTGTCCGAAAGTCTCTTTTTTCTCTCTCTCTGTTGCCCTAGCCTTCCTCTTGTTTATATACTGCTCGGGAAGCTTACTTTCGGCAACTTCCAAATCTGGTCACGTCAAGATTAGGCAGTACTGGACTTTGCGCTTGGCGCACGGCATCGGCTAGCGCACCTCTGCTGACTCTCGCCAACTTCTCTCCTGTTTGTGCTGCTAGCTCCGCAGGCGGATCTTTCACTCCTAGAACGCTGCCTGTTAGCGCGTATCCGACTCAAAGACTCGTTTTGCCCTGTAATACAAAAACACTAGAAACGAGTAATCTTGCTCATAAAATATTGCAAACAAGCATAGGGTTATGATCTAAATAATGCGTACAAATGGCCTCTATCACCCGGCTCCAGTGGATCACCATGTTCAAGACAAACAGCACCCTCTTCCCATAGTAAAAGCCCTTCAAAATATCCATGTCCAGCAAGCTGATCTTCGGCGCACCATTAAAACGCCCAATGATCGCATAGGCGACCAGGCGCCACAGGTAGAACATCCACGGGTCGCGCAGCTCGCGTCCTCGGCTGCGCCCCGTGGCAAAAACTAGGCCGGTCGCCATCTCACGCCACGCTTCCTGATTCGTGTGCGTGTCCATATCAGCTTCTCGCACCTTAGCATACCTCAGTGTGCGCTTCAGCCTCTTAGCCGATGCAATGTACCAGACTCCTCTGTGTCGGTACCGTATCTCCATATCACTTGTTTCTAGCGATGCCAGAAACTCGCAGGGGTCCTCCTTGTCTGCTGCACTGCTGAATTCCAACAGCGCCTCCCAGCCCGCCAGCGCGAGCTTCTCCAAGATGAGGTCCTCCATACCGACCTCTCGCAGGAACTCCCTGCTGATATACGGAGTCCCGTACATCTCAAGCCTCAGGAAGGCTTCGTACTTACTGGCGAATTGAGCTGGGGTCACTTGGTCCTCGCCAGGCTGCATCGTGCTCTGGGTCTCTCTGGTCAACTACGGTCAACACTCACAAAAGCTCAAAAATTACAAACTCCTCAAAATGCCGTGAAACTTTCACCAAATGGGCGCCTACTGCCCGCCTACAAAACCCACTAACCAAACCTCCAATCGGTGCACGCTAGCTCAGTGCGATTTCAGACCTAGGGCACACTCTTCTCGCACAAACCCTAACTCAATCGGCTCAAATCTGAAGAGAAAGGTTACGCGGAGGGCGTGCGATGGTGTGCTCCTCAAATCTCTCTAAACGGAAGCTGGGTTGAGTGCCGGACGGTGAGCGGCTGCTGAGGGCGGGAGTTTCTCTTGCAACGGTCGAGTGTGAAAAAGTGCTGAAATTTTCTAAGTACTGCCCTTATATACCCCCCCCCCCCGACTGGCGCAGCCGTCCTGCGCACTGCTGCTCGACTAAAAAAAACTACAAGTCCTAAACTCGCTAAAAGACACTAGAGAAACTAAAAGAAAAACATGTAAAAGTAAAACGTGTCGGGTTACCTCCCGACAAGTGCCTTTGTTTAACGTCGTTGGCTCGGCTGTACCTCGTTACTTTCGTGAAAGTTTACCAGCGACCTCCCTCACACTTGCTCCTGAGTGACCCTGCGCCCGTGCATGTGCTGCGTTCTTCTTGGTCCTGCGCAAAGGATCGGAGGGATGGTTAGCATGGTTAATAGTTTGTGATAAATTATGAGTAACGAGGTTAGGTAAAGAGGGAGAAGAAATATGAGCAATAGTTCCCAATTCTCCCTCTGGTGCGTCTGGTGGTGACTCTGGCGCAGCAACCTGTGCATCTGCTAACTCTGGCTCTGCCAATTCAATTTCACGCGCTGTGCCATCCCAAGGTTCTCCTAAATACCTTTTGACTCTCTGCCCATTGACCTGAAAACGATGCCGGTGCTCGTTTTCTAACTCGATTGTTCCGTAGGGGAAAACCTTGGTAACCGTGTAAGGTCCTGTCCATTTGCTGCGCAGCTTCCCAAGCATGAGCTTTAGGAGTGATGAGAATAATAATACATGGTCTCCTGGCTCAAAAGTGCGTCTGAGGATATTTTTGTCATGGAATGCTTTGGTGTGCACCTTGTAATCGCGCAGTCCCTCATATGCATCCAGGCGCAGCTCTTCTAATTCGCTCAGCTCAAATGCGCGCTCCTTACCGGCCTCGTCTAGGTTCAGGTTGCAAACGCGCAATGCCTAGTATGCCTTGTGCTCTAGCTCCACTGGCAGGTGGCAGGCTTTTCCATAAACCAACCGAAATGGTGAGGTCCCAATTGGAGTCTTATGTGCTGTTCGGTATGCCCACAGCGCATCGTCAAGGCGCTGGCTCCAGTCTTTGCGCGACGGTCTCACAGTTTTCTCCAAGATGCGCTTGATCTCTCTGTTGGAAACCTTGGCCTATCCATTTGTCTGAGGATGATAAGCGGTGGACGTCTTGTGGCGCACTCCATAATGCTTGAATACCTGCGCCACAATCCTGTTGCAAAAGTGCGTCCCCTGGTCGCTAATGATTGCCTTAGGCACTCTGTACCTGCAAAATATGTTAGTCCTTAAAAAGTCAACGACCGTCTTACCATCGTCCTTTCGTGTAGCCTTGGCCTCAACCCATTTGGAGACATAATCCACCGCGACCAATATATACTCGTATCCGGAAGATGGAGGAAATGGCCCCATGAAGTCAATCCCCCAAATATCGAATACTTCATCCACTAGAATCGGTGTCTGCGGCATCTCATTGCGCGCTGATATGCCGCCTGTGCGCTGGCACCTGTCACAGTTCCTGCAGTAGTTATATGAGTCACTGAACAAGCGCGGCCAGTAAAATCCGCAGTCCAGGATCTTTTTGCTCGTGCGCTTTGGACTAAAGTGTCCTCCACATGCGTGCGCATGACAAAACATCAAAACAGAGTAAATTTCATGGTCAGGCACGCAGCGCCTTAAAATCTGATCAGGTCCTATTCTGAGCATATACGGATCATCCCAAAGGTAATGCTTGGACTCATGCTTTAATCTCATGCATTGGGTTTTAGTGAAATGAGGAGGAAACGTACCTGTGACCAGGTAATTCGCAATGTGCGCATACCATGGTACCTTACCTGTCAGCGCCATCAGATGCTCGTCAGGGAACGTCTCCGTGATTTGCCCTGGCTCCTCCGCTTTCACGATCCTGCTCAAGTGGTCCGCGACTGTGTTTTCCGTGCCCTTCTTATCTTTGATTTCCAAGTCGAATTCCTGAAGTAGAAGCACCCAGCGCATCAGGCGCGGCTTAGTTTCCTTCTTGGACATTAGGTAACGGATTGTTGCGTGGTCTGTGTAGACGATGACTCTGGCGCCAAGAACATATGCGCGGAACTTCTCTAGCGCAAACACAAATGCCAGAAGCTCCTTTTCCGTGGTGGTGTAGTTCCTCTGCGCGGCGTCCAGTGTGCACGATGCATAATAAATGGCGTGCGGCTTCTTGTCCACTCGCTGTCCCAAGATTGCACCTACTGCATAGTCGCTTGCGTCGCACATCAATTCAAATGGTAGGTTCCAGTCTGGCGCGCGCATCACTGGCGCACTTGTCAGCGCCTCTTTCAACTTATCAAATGCGGCCCTGCACTCATCAGTAAAATCGAAACACACATCCTTTTGCAAGAGGTTAGACAGGGGTATACAAATCATAGAAAAATCTTTTATGAAACGCCTGTAAAACCCAGCATGCCCAAGGAATTATTTCACATCGCGCACGTTAGTGGAATAAGGCAGATTACAAATAAGATCAATTTTGGCTTTGTCTACCTTGATCCCTTCCTGCGAGATAATATGTCCCAGTACTACGCCATGTGATACCATGAAATGACATTTTTCATAATTGAGCACTAGGTTCTTTGAAATGCAGCGCGCTAAGACTTTATCAAGATGAGTTAAGCAGGCGTCAAAGGTACCTCCGTATACAGTAAAATCATCCATGAACACTTCTATGCATATACCAATCATAGCAGAAAAAATGCTCATGACTAGACGTTGGAACGTACCTGGCGCGTTACATAGCCCAAATGACATGCGCCGAAACGCAAACGTACCGAATGGGCAGGTAAACGTGGTCTTCTCTTGATCTTCCGCAGCTATGGGTATCTGATTGTACCCTGAATATCCGTCCAAGAAACAAAAGTAGGGCTTTCCCGCTAATCGATCTAGCATCTGATCCATAAAGGGTAGCGGGAAATGGTCCTTGCGCGTGACTGCGTTGACCTTCCTGTAGTTGATGCATATGCGCCATCCAGTTTGTATGCGCTTGGGAACTAGCTCACCCTGCGCATTCTCTTCTACTGTGATTCCTCCCTTCTTTGGCACAACGTGCACTGGGCTTACCCATTTGCTGTCCGAAATAGGGTAAATGACTCCTGCGTCAAGCAACTTCAGGATCTCCTTTTGCACCACCTCCATCATGTTCGGGTTCAATCTACGCTAAGGCTCCCAGGATGGTTTGGCACCATCTTCCAACAGAATCCTGTGCATGCATACGTCCGGGCTCACTCCGCGCAGGTCAGCAAGTGTCCATCCTATAGCGTGCTGGTTCTTGCGCAGCACCTGCTGTAATCGCGCCTCCTGCTCCTCTTATAATCCTTTCTTTATGATCACTGGCAGGGTGTCTTCATTTCCCAAGAATATGTACTTGAGGTGTTCTGGGAGTTGCTTTAGCTCGACCTTGGGTGCCTGTTCAATAGAGGGCAAGATTTTATTAGCAGTGCAAACATTAACTATGTCGTGTACCTGTCTGGGTTCTGGTTCAGCACTGCTCAGCTCCTCCTCTTGCGCCTCCAACTCTGCCTGTGCCAGTGTTGCAGGTTCTTCTGCTACGCTTGCACATTGTGCATCTGTAACTAAGTCGTCTATGTTGTCCATTGCGTGCACTGTGGCGTCTTCATGAGGGTGCTGCATCCCTTTGAATATGTTGAAATGAATTTCCTCGCCATCAACCTCCATAGAGAGCGTACCCCTCCACACATCTATCTTCGTGCGCGCGGTCATCAGAAATGGTCTGCCCAGTAGGATCTGCGCACTGCCATTGCTCGACTCACCCTCCATTTCTTGGACATAGAAATTTGCTGGGAACACCAGCTCTCCTACTCGAACCAGAACGTCCTCGATCATGCCCGTAGGTTGCTTGCACGACCGATCTGCTAGCTGAATGGTGAGACCTGCAGGCTTTAGTGGTCCAAGGCGCAATGACGCATATAGGGGATAAGGTAGCACATTTATAGACGCGCCTAAGTCAATCATGCAATTGCTCACTGTGGTCTTACCTAAAGTGCATGGAATGGTAAACGTACCTGGGTCTTGGCATTTAGGTGGTACCTTATGTTGCACGATCGCTGAGGCCTGCGCATTTAGCATTACCGGTGCGCACTCGCCTTTCCTTCTCTTGTTTGTCCACAGCTCCTTTAAAAATTTGGCGTACCTAGGGATTTGCCGAACTGCTTTAATAAGGGGAATGTTTATTTCCACCTTACTGAATAACTCGTAGAGTTCCTTATCGAGCGCTTCCTTCCTAGCCAATGATGCCTGTACAAGGAAAGGTGCAGGTATGTTAGTACGATTCGTGCCCTTGTCTTTTAACTGTGTCATACCTGGCGCTTCGCCCTGCTGGCTTGTGGCTGGCGCTTCTGGTTGCGCGTCTTGCTCCGGTTGCGCATTCTGCTCTGTCGGATCTGGGACTTGCGCAACTGGTGGCGCGGGCGCCTTCGTGGTTTGCTCTGTTCCTATCGTGCGCCCAGTCCTCAGTGTCACGGCGTTGACTCCTCCCTTAGGGTTCTGGATCACTTGCGAAGGCAGGTTGCCATCGCTCTTTTCAGCTCATACACCGTGGTAGCAATCTGTGATAGCTGCTTCTTAATGGACTCGAACCTCTTGTCATATTTCTCATCATTTTTGCGCACTGTGTCTGCTAGCTGCCCCACAATATCTTCTAACGATCACCTCGGCTGCTGGTTGTTCTGCGCTGGTGCGTCAGTGCGGCGATGCGGTGGATTGTAGGGCGCAGCTTGTTGCGTCTTCTGTGGCGCGCGCTGATCCGTGGACTGCCTCTGGAAATTGTTTTCCTCCTTCCATCTGAACCTATTTGCGGCTAGTCCAAAACGTGGCTGATTCTGCCTCTGTGGCCCTCTGTTATCCCATCCTCCAAGAGCATTGACATCTCCAGATTCTTCAAACAGCGTGGGACATGCGTCGGTTTTGTGCTCTGTGGATGCGCAGAACTCACACGCCTTTGGCGCAACTGGTTGTGCGCCTTGCGCACTCATCAACTTCTGCAGAATGGCCTTCATTTCCTTTATTTCAGCGCTTGTTTCTACCCGATGCACAGAACGAGCATGACTATTTTCAAGTGTTAGCTGATGTCTTACCTGCCCGGCAGAGTCTTCTATCAACTGCCACGCGTCTTCTGGGTACGTGTTGCCAATGTCGCCTCCTGCACATGCATTTAATAATCTCAGCTCCATGGGTAGCAATCCATTCAGGAAATTCTCTATCAGCACATTCTGGGGTAGGCCGTGGTTGTAGCAGTTGGCCTCCGGCTCCCTGAAACGCTCGTAATACTCGGACAGCGACTCTCCTGCGCCCTGCCTAGGTGCGGCCAGCTCCCACTTCAGTAGCGCGATCTTTGCTGCGGGATAAAATTTGTCCAGGAACTTCTTCTGCAGCTGCTCCCATGTGTGAATTGATCCTGCTGGTAAGTTCATCAGCCAATGCCTAGCTGTGTCACACAATGAAAATGGGAACGCTTTCATCTTCAGCGCTTCATTGCTCTCCCCTTCGGCCTTCATGTTCTCGCAAATGACTAGGAATTCTCGCACATGCTTGACTGGGTTCTCGTTGTTCATCCCGTGGAACTTGGGCATATGATGGATGAGCGAGCTCCTGAGTTCAAAATGACCGTCTGGTTGAAGCACTATGCACCATGGCTGGTTAACCGTGAGTGGGGCTGACATCTCGCGCACTGTTCTGCGTCACACAGCTTGTCGCGCGGGTGGCGTATTATACACTTCAGCGGCCATCCTTGCTTCAACCTCGCGCTGCACTTCCTCTCTGAACAGGGCTGCGCGGTTATGTGCCCTTGCTTCCTCTGGAGTTATGTCCCCTAAATTATCTCCAACGACACTGTTATCCTCCATGACCTGTTCTAAATCTCAAAGAAAACGAAATTAAAAGAAAACTAAGCTGTTGCGTCTGTCAGTGCGCAACTATTATCTGCGCAGCGCAACTGTTTCAAGGTTGCGCAGGCTGATGTTGATTGCGCGCTGTCAGAAACAACAACGAAAATAAAGCCAACTGAAATAACTAACTATTATAAAAGAAAACTTAAGCTAATTAAAGTTTATCTGTGTTGTTCCCCGGCAACGGCGCCAAAATTTGATGCGCGCGTCGTTGTGCGCGTTCAAATTAATTCCTTCCTCTTCCACTTAGTACAGCGGTTAAGTCGGGGTCGAATCCACAGGGAGCAAGTAGATTAGCTTTAACTAGAATCCTGCACTTACGAAAACTGGGGGTGTGAGTGATTGGGTTGCGCAATGCGCGAGTAAACAGTAGTAAAATGCTGGAATTGCACTAGACGTGCGCAGACAGTAGAGATTAAGTACTATGACTATGAGAAGTATCGGCACAGACAATCCTCTATGAGCGTATTCCTTATCATCGACTCTAAACGTCTATAGTTTGATTTACTGAAGTTAGTGTCCAGTCAAGGCTTCCTAACTTGTGCGCATGTTCCGATCAAAGTTCATGAGCTATTAATTCTTAATACTAGTCTAAGCAGCTACGAATCCTGTCACAGTAGCAACTGATTATCCTAGCGCGTTACTCCTAGTTGTCACCGTCAAGCTATTCAACTAGTTTAACTTATAACAAACGAGTAACAAGAGTAAGATTGCGGTTCAAGGCTTCCCCTACTCATGCAACTAGCTGTCAACAGTGTGCACAGAATTAATATAAGCAAACAAGCTATGCATTAAGCGCAAGTCTCAAAGGAAATACTCATAGATTCATGCCCAACCGATACTAAGCGTTTAGGTAGACATGCTAGTAGTAAACATCATAGAAACAGTAAATAATATCTAAAGTATCACAAAAAACAGCAACAAGTAGGTGTGTGCAGGTTGCAGTGTCTCGGCTAGCGCAGGTCCTCTCAGTAAGCTCGTGTGTTTTCTGTTCTGCTGCTCTTCCGTGTGTTGTGGTGTGTCTGGATGATATCAATTGTGTCTCTCAAACCCTAGCCTTCCTCTCTTTAGATACTGCTCATGAGGCTCATCCTTGGCGACTTCCAAATCTGGTGGTGTCAGGATTTGGAAACACCACTATCTGCGCATGGCGCACAGCACCTCGGTAGCGCAATCGGTTAGCGCACCGTAGCTGATTCTGCCAACTCCTCTGTTTGCGCTGCTAGCTCCGCAGGCTGTGTGATGCGCTCCTTAAAAGCTGCCTGTTAGCGCGTATCCGACTTAGGCCCTCGTTTTACCCTGAAATACAAAAACACTGGAAACCAGTAATCTTGTTCACAAAATAATGCAAACAAGCATAGGGTTAGGATCTAAATAATGTGTATAAATTGGCTCTATCAAAAACACTGCCATACTACATTATCAAAATGATCCGGGTACTTACCCGAGGCTGGTTAAGGAATGTATGGCCTCGTTTTCAGCAATATGGGTGGATGGTCGAGCTAACTCAAACTGCAAGGGCAAGAGGGAGCGCTTTGTGCAGTTTTGGAACTTCCGGTTGGGCGGACAAGCTTTTAGCTTAGACACCACTGCAGTCGCAACTATATTTGGGTGCACTGAGTATGGGAACGACATGACATTCAGGGAAGGCGAACGGTACAAATTCTGGCAAGAAATTACCGAGCAGGACATTGTTTTTACCCCATCTCAGCCAGCTTCGATGATTCAGTCCCCAGTTTGGCGACTGATCCATTGTTTCATTGCGACATCTATTCACATCCGCAAAGACGGTGGCCGGTATGTGAACAACGCAGATATAGACCTCCTGCTTCAAGTTCGTTCTGGCGAGAAGGTTTCCTTTATCCACGCTTTAACTCTCCAGTTCGAGTCCTATCAGAATCCCCAATACAAGAGGCGTGCCTTAGGTGGGGGACCATTTATTACGCTCCTCGCAAAGCATGAAATTCGCAGTGTCTCAGTTCGACAGATTCGTGAACAAGCAGTTGCTGCAGCACACTCTTGTTCACTCGGAAATTGTCTCAGCAAACAATGAACAAGACAGAAGTTTGTTCACCCAGTTCGGCCAATTGCCTACGTCTGGGGAGGACTATTCTCCAGTCCTCAATCCACTAATCACTAAGGTCTCCAAGTACACTCGGTTACAACTCAAAGCAACCTATGCTACTCAACCTTGTGTGGATCACTCAACACAATCAGAACAAGCTCTGACTTGTGTCTGCACACCCTCTACAATATGTCAATCTAGAATAGCTTCAGACTTCTCAAAGAACTCAGCCTATTCTAAACTACACTCACTCAGCAGGGTTGCTGTAGCAACTGCTGTAACACACAGCTGAAGCACAATTTGTCCGCGTCGCTCCAAGGCCTTCCACCGAGCCGATCGAACGATTCCACGAGCGCTGCACACTCTGGAATACTCCCCCTCACTCAGTGACCACCTGCCACTAGCGAGTACTGCCGCACGACACTTGACCGAGCCAACCACCCGTCAGTTCTTCCGCGGCTGTCCTTAATCAACCAAACAAGCACCCAGCTCTGAATTGGCTTCCAGATCAAGCTTGGATCAGACTCTGCAAGTCCTGACCACCTTCTGCTACTATCACCACAGCTCTGCGCTCACGCTCTGCTCTCGGGTGATGATCGAAGATTTCGTCCGTCGCACACCAAGAATTGCTCTCTCTGAATTCTGTGTATGCACTCGTGTATCCCTCAGCTTCGATCAATCATACTGCTCTAAACCTCTTCTTCTTAAATAGCAGCACCAGCTTTAAGCAATGTCCAAGTTTAGGCAATGTCCCAAAAGGAACAATTATCTCCTAAAATTTAGGAGATTAGATTTGATCTTTATCTTCAATGCAAATCTCCTTCTCTGGCAAGTAAACCTCACTAGAAAAAACTCCATAGCATATTAGAAATTTTTCAGATGCTCTCCGTAGAGTTTCCAGCCCTTCTAGACATGCCCAGGTTGCTGCTGCTTTTCAGACAGATGATGCAGGCAGTTGAACAAGCTCCTGCTGTAGCATCCCTTGCTGCAGCTGCTGCTAGTTCACTTCTGCTGGACTGCTTGTTTACTTGTGCTGCAGCAACTCCTTGTTCACTTGTGCTGGTTTTGTCAAACACTGCCATACTACATTATCAAAGCATTTAGGCTTCACTCTGGACCAAGGCACGTCTCTGCCCAAGAAGGTGCTTGACATGGAGGGGCTTCGCAGGATGCACATGATAGACATCAAGACGAAAGAATGGATTGTTCGTAAGGATGTCCCGAAACAGTTAGAGAAATGGATAGCAAAGAAGAGAAAAGAACATGAGGCTCATCGACTTCCCACCCCACCTAGATCCGCCAACGAGCAGCTGCCAGCACATGAATCTGCCCCTGCCCATATCTCAGAACCCATTCCAAAATTCAGGCCTTCTTCCACTGCCCCTCCTCCCGCTGAGACTGAGCCACTTGCACACGAGGACCTGAGATTGATGAGCGCACGATTGGACTCACTTTGTTCGACACCTTCTACGAGCACTATAATACACTAAGTCATGACTTTTGATGTACACAGACATATCCAAGGGAACTCATCGTATGAATTGTCACACACTTGTTTTTCCAAATCTTTTGCCTAGCTATATGTTTCGCATTGCTATATATGTCATAGGTAGTTGTTTTCCTCTGGAAATTCAGGTGTTGTGCTAACCTTTTTCTTGAGTTTCAGATTTATTCCAACGGATCAGATTTATTCCAACGGATCCCCCTTGAAAGCTTTTGTATAAACATAAAAATATTATTTGTTTGTTTTTTGGGTCAAGGAAAAGTTTTACAAATGTTGAGGGTTAGGAAGGTAAGTTCCCCCTTGAAAGCATTTGTATAAACGCAAAAAAATAATAAGCACACTTAATTCTTGACTTTGTGCCTATTCCGTAAGATTCTTTCGCATGTGTGTGAGTAAGGCATTTGCATTTCGCTTTAGGAAGCGTCTAAGGTATGACCCTCGTAATTTATTACTTGAGTATCAAGGTTTGTACAAGTGAATTTAAAATCTTCAATGTCAAAACTCCTCTTATCTTATGGATTATGGCGTATAGTCTAAAACTTGAGAATGAATTTGTTGTCATGAGCATATGGGCTTGCCCTTCGCAAGCATATGTGATTGACTCGACAAAATTTTTGTGTAAGCGATTCTTCTCTTCATGCTACTTGCATTGGAAATTGAGCGGTAATTTGAATTTGACGAATGCTAGTTTTGATATCGAACCTTTGAATGTTTGTTGTCACATTGAAGTGAATGATCCTTAGAGTTTGCTTGAGATGAATGATTTGCACAACTCCATTATTATGTGGGCTGATAAAGAACTACTTGCTTAGCAAACTATATTTGCATTTTGAACTCTTATGGATGATTGCAAGTAGGATTTGTGAGTATTCCTATTCTGAAAACTCTCACGAGACTATAACTCGTCCACTAGGGTGTTCTAGGGGTTTAAAGGCATGTATACGCTAAATGCATCTGTGATTCCTACGACAATGAGTTAGGAGTAGATTTTAATTTTCTTCGTTTAGTTACTTTTAGGTTATGTGACATGAGTAGGGGTCAGATGTGTTATATGTGTGTAAGTTTTGCTACGTGCTTTAATACTGTCATATATGATATAGCATCTTACTCTCCGCTTGACTTGTGCAAGACATATACTTGCTCGGGACGAACAAGACTTAAGGGTGGGGTATTTTGATAAGCGGACAAATGACCTTATATTTGTCCATATTTTTCCCCTTCTTGTTTGTTCCGTCATTTTATAAAGTCATTTGATGTTTTCTTTGTCCGTTTCAGGTTGAAAATGTGTATTACATGATACGAAGTGGCCCGAAGAAAATCTGGATGAATTCCAGTCGATCGAGATCAAAAGCAGCAAAATTGGGCAAGACTGCAGAAGTGATTCGCCCGAATCACAAAGTGATTTGCCCATCAGCATGGCCGAATCACCTTAGCTGCACGAATCAAAGTGACTCGGGGAGAATTTGAGAGGTTTGACCGAATCACATGGAGGTTGACCGAATCAAAAAAGTGATTCGGCCAAGAGTAATCGGTTCGGCCAAGTAGAAGCAGCACTGAGTATATGATACGGCCGAATCAGAAAGTGATTCGCCCAGGTGCCCGAATCACTTCAGCTCGACAAGGATCATTGACCGAATCAAACAAGGGTTGACCGAATCAAAAAGTGATTCGGCCAGGACAAAGTCATTCGCCCCGCTCGAAACAGCACTGAGTAAATGATTCGGACACCCTGTCTGAATCAGTTTTTTTAGGCTTGTTCGAATCAAGTGGTTCGGGAACTGCGGGCAAAATTTGGAAACTTTCAAAAGGGATAAATAGAATGAGATGCAAAATTAGAAGGGTTCTCTTCCAGAATTCGAAACCCTTGACGATTGGCTCTTGGAGAAGTTGGAGAATTGTCAAGGATTGAAGGAAGAGACATATTGAAGATCCCACATCAACCCCTCTACTCATCCACTACTCTCTTACATTCAATTGGTGAACAATTTCAATTTGAATATCATGTTTTGTTCCAAGCTCACCATGAGTGAGTAGTCTCGTTGTAGTTGGGATTCTTATAGATCCCTTAGGTTTGATTGTAATGCAATAATTGTCTTTTTATCTATATGAATGAAGTTTGGTTGAAAAGTCTCTTGCTTGTTCTTCATATCAATTTTGTGCACACCAAGTGTTTGATAAAATACATGAGTGAGTATTAATTGATAGAACACCTAGGGATGGAATGAGAGTTGAACCTAGGTTGTTTAGAAGATCAAGCATGATTATTTTAGGTTGCTCTGTGTGCGCGAGAGTGACATACGCATTCCACTAGGCTAAGTATTGAGCGACTTTAGTTGACTATCAATAGACCGAGAGGTTGAAATTAGGAGACATTAGTTCTACGCGGTTCAATAGAGCGAGAGTTTAAGAACCATACTATTTAGGTATTATTCCCATTCTAGAGAAGGAGCGAGAGTTGAATTTAGAATGTGTGATACCTTAGCCTAGAACCAACAACCAAATTAGCTCATAGATATATTCATGATTTAGACAAGTTTTGTGTTGCTAATCGCATGACCTAGGGGTGAAGTAGGATTCCGACTACGCTTTCTCTATTATTTTCTCTTAGACCATATTTCATCTTGTCTTTATTAATCACTAGAGATACCTCGCATAGAGGAAAAACCTCCCTTTATTTAGTAGACTTGCATTAGGCATTACTAGCTAGCTTTAGACTAATCTAGGCTTTTCTCTTGGGTTCGACTCGAGGTCACTCGGATATAAATATTGTTTGAACACCGTGATTGGACTAGTATTCATACTACCGCAATTTCGACAACGTTCATGTATGCTAGTCTATGTGATCAGACTGAGCTGTGATTCCGACTAGGTTAGAAGTTGAGGTTAAACTAATGTTGGCTGAATTTTAGAATCCTTTGTACGTTAACCGTAATAGTGGAATCTTGAGGACTGGTGAGAAGTCCTCCCCAGATGTAGGCAGTTGCCGAACTGGGTGAAAAAAGTGCTTGTGTCTTTTAGGTTCTGCCTTAGCAAGATAATTCCTCAAAGTGATCCAGAGGTTGCTATAGAAACCTGTTGGATACAAGTCACCAGCAGCGCATCGAAATTTCACGATAAATAAATAATTTTATTACCTTACGATTCAAATCCACTGAAGCTTTTGGTAATGCGAAAAACTAACATACATTGACCTATGCAGTTTCTACCTGAGTAGTTACAGCTCGCAATGGAACATCAGGGTCAATTGCATCTTCAACAGCCACCTTTACTATGCTCTCTTCAAACTCATGGTAATGGAGGAACCATCCATGCATTGCACGACCGATTGCAACAATCCTCCATCTGCTCGTATCAATGTACAATACACATTAAACATCAAAAAATATCAAATTATTAAAGAAATATTTTGAATAATAAGTATACTTTAATACGTACCTATGTAAATTTGTTACTAGAAATTTTGGTATGTCGATCGTGCATATACTCATAGGCAGGGGCGGATCTAGGGGGGTCCCGGGACCCCCCCCCCCCCCCAAAATTTTATAAATCCCCTATCAATCTTCAAAGCTCCACAAACTCAATCCGACAATCCGCATCCCAAATCACAATGCCACCGCCCACCTCCCCTTCATCCCACCGCCACCGGCCACCTCCCCTAATCCTTTTCTGGCTTCATCCCTTCCATTCATCTCAGAAGTCGTCATATTAACTAGTCGACGGATCCCCAAATCGTGTTTTCATTTTGCGTAGCAGAGCAGCCCCTCGATCTGATTCGCAGGTTCGATTTTATCCCCCCCCCCCCTCCTTGCTATATATAGCATGTATGTGCGTCCTCATCTTGCGGACACCAATGCTTCTGGAGTTGTGGTTCTGCGTTCGTGGGCTTTCATTTCCTACTTCATATGTGGATTGTCATATACTAATAATGAGTTGAATTTAGTTTGACAAATGACTATTGGATTTTTCTTATTGCGATTATTTGGAGTCATTTCTGACAATATGGATAGTTATAATTCTGTGTTCTTGTTCAATTTTATATAAACAGAATGTGGCCGTGAGGAGCTTTCAAAGGAAGTGCTGAAATTGTTGGACTGCTATACGATGTAGCCTCAGTCCAAATTCTTGGACTGCTTTACGCATATACAATGAGATCATTATTCATTAATGTGATGGCATCTAAAAGAGCTCGAGCATTCAATGAATGTGATGGAAGTGTTGAAATTGTCACTGATCCAGCATTGAGGAAGCCGATCAATGATTATGAATCTGTGATTAGAGATAACGTCAAGAGGGCATATTTGGTCCGTCCAAGAATGTGATTAGAGATAAAGTCAAGAGGACAAATTCAACATGAGTCCTTGGTGGAGATGTTAGCAAATGGTGAAGTTTTGACAGGGAAAGGATTAAATCAAGAAGCAACTTTGGTTCGTCCGGGAGTTGCGCGTTGGGGTTCACACTTTACCACCATTGTTCGACTTCTATCTTTGTGGCCCTCAACCATCGAAGTCCTTTGAAATATATTTAAAGATGGAACTGACTTGAAAACTTGAGGAGTTGCTTGTAGCTTGGTCGAGAAAATGGTGAGTTATCAATTTGTTTTCATTGCTCACTTGATAAAACTAGTATTGGGGTTGACAAATGTTTTGTCACAATTCTTGCAAAAAAAAAGATCAAAACATTTTGGAGGCCGTAAGTTTGATTCATAACACCAAAACAAGATTGCTAGCATTGAGGGAGAATGGATGGGATGAGCTTTTGGAAAGTGTAAATAGTTTTTGTGAAAAAAATGATATTATCATTCTTAACATGGAAGATAAAGTTCAAACCAACTTTCGTTTGAGTCATGCTACAACAAATGAAGCACACTTTAGGTACTTCAATTTTTTTTTTATTGTCTATTGAATTAATTGTTGTCAATAAATTGCTAATGATAAGCTACTTGTCTAGGTGATTGACCGAATTTGTCAAGATATGGAGAATGGCTTTGGTGAGTCAAATAAAGAATTGCTCACTTCTATTGGGTGTCTTAATCCTAAAAATTCATTCTCCATATTCAATAGTTCAAAGATAATTTGACTTGCGGGGTTGTATCCGCAAGAGTTCTCTAAATTGCTTTAATGGAGCTTGAAGAAGAACTTAAGGGTTAGATTTATGAGATGAGAGAAAATCATAGCTTTTCTTTGCTACAAGATATTGAAGATGTTGCTAAAAAGATGGTTGAGGCGGGATACCACACTGCATTTCACTTAGTATATCGTGTTATCGAGTTGATTTTGGTGTTACTAGTTGTGACCGCTACTGTGGAAAGATCCTTCTCTGCATTGAAGATTGTCAAGACAGATTTGCTTAATAAAATTGGAGATGATTTTCTCATTAATTGTTTGGTTTGCTATATTGAGAGGGATGTGTTTAAAAGAATTGACAATGAAGTTATTATGCAGTATTTTCAGAGCATGATACCTCCTATACTACGGCCAGAGATAGAGTGACCCAATGATTTTTAGTTCTAGTATTGACTTCTTTTGTTGTTAAACAAATTGTTTCATTTTGTAGCCATACATAATGAGTTTGTGACCTCTTTTTGTATAAAACGAAATGAATTATAAGCATCGTTTTATATATGATAGATGTTTAAATTATGTCATGACTTTTTTTTTGTGACCCCTTCTATCGAAGCTCTGGATCCCCCACTGCTCATAAGAAGTAGTGAAACTTTCCTATGCATATGACGAGAACTTTGAAAAGGCAGTCATTGACCCTATTAGACTGCATTTGCCTCATGTCCATTTCGGGTACTCGTCTTTCCCAATAACATGCAAAATGACATGCAACCTTGAGAAGTAAAGAGTTACATGTGCACTATTGCTCGAACTTATCTTGTTAACAATAATCATTATTTGAATAATACTAATTCATATATAAACTAAAAATAAATGAAGGGTATGAATAAATTATTTACTATCCTATGGGAAAATTCCTTTGCAACATGGTTACTGTTGTAAAATATGATTGCAAGAGTTGTAATTTTTGGTTTGGTTAGTGCTCTTTATATTAGAGTTTGTAGCTTTTCTTATAAGCAGTTGTCAGCCGTTGATCTGAGTTTAATTTCGGAGGGCTGAGATAAATTGTTAGATATGTATTTAGAGGCTGGTCAACTCGGGTCAAGGGCACAATAACACTTACCACTTCCCAGAGAAAGAAAATCATCGAGAGAAAAAGAAAAAGCTTCCAGAGAAAAGAAAAGCTCCAAAAGAGATTGAAGCGAGAGTTGTGCGCGAGAGAGAGTCGGGCAGAGTTGAGGAGGTTCCAGGGAGCTTGGCTTGCGGTCGAGTTTCTAGCAGCCAAAGTAAGGTTCTCCTAAGGCAGGGCTCAACAGAGTCTTGAGTTCTGAGGCAGCCGTCAATCGCGTTGACAGAATCGATAAGATTAGAGTCTTGGCTGGGTGTCTTGTTAGATCTTAGGGTAGGAGTATCCTGTATGTTCTGGATAGATTTCTGTGAAGTGTAATAGAGTGTGAAGATCTTGTAAACTCTCTGTCATTAGTAGATTTGAGCCAAGGCTGTGCTCAAGGTGGATGTAGCCTTGTTCCCAAGGTGACCCACGGTAAAAACCTGTGGTCATATTGTTTCGTTTCTTGATTGTGCTGCTGTTAATTTAGATTGGGTCACATTAGAGGTTACCGGCAGATTTTTGCTTAGAGGACATAGTGTTAGATCAGGCAGTGAACGGTAAAGAGTTACTACAGTGGTATCAGTAGCCAGGTTAAACTTTCTTGAATCTGTTCTTTACTAAAAACCTATTGTTGCTGACCAATTCCCATTGTTTCTCTTCTTCTTGCCGGAATGATGTCTGGGAGGGTGGAAATTGCTCCGTTTGATGGCAAGCTGGACTTTGGCCTGTGGAGCATGAAAGTGAGAGCGCTGTCGGACACCAAAAGGTTGTGGCAGCTCTGGAGACCTGTGAAGAAAAATGGTCAAAGAAAAGAAGCGCAAGAAGGAGATTTAAGCTGAAGCTTACAATTTCCAGGTGCTAAACCTGGAAGATTTAGTTCTGCGCTAGATAAGTACCTCTAAAAATGCGTTAGGCCCTTGGCTTAAACTAGAGTCCTTGCTAATAGGGTGGCACCAAATCTTGCATATTTAAAAGCTTCTCTATTTAGTTTTAGGATATTGCTTGCTAAATCTATTGATGAGAACCTAGATGAATTTCTTAGGTCGAATCTTATGCTGGTCGGTACTGAGTTTGAGCTAGATGATACAAGTAAGGTCATGATTTTGATGAACTCTATTCCTGAAAATTTCAAGTAGTGAAGGATGATTTCTAGTATACTGAAAAGGTCCCTGGATATGAATTGTTTTGTACTGCTTTGAGAACTAGGGAATTAGAGTTGAAATAGTCTAAGAATAAATCAGGTATGAACTTATTTGTTAGAAACAAACCTAGTCAGATTCAGACCCATAAGGCTAAGCAGGGAAATAGAGAGGATAAGGGAAAGGGAACTAAGGGCAAATTTGAGAAGACTAAAACTGAATCTAGGAAGTGTTTTCACTGTGGTAAGCCAGACCACTTGAAAAAGAATTGTTTCAAGTGGCTTGCTGATCGCGCGTCGTTGTACGCGTCAAATTAATCCTTCCTCTTCCACTAGTACAGCGGTTAAGTCAGGGTCGATCTCCACAAGGAGCAAGCAGTTCAGTTTTAACCAGTGACCTACACTTACGAAAATTGGGGGGGTGATTGGGTTGCGCAATGCGCAAGTGAATAGTAACTAACGCAGAACTTGCACCAGACGTGCGCAGGCAGTAGAGATTAAATACTATGACTATGAGAAGTATTGGGCAGACAATCCTCTATGAGCGCATTCCTTATCATTGACTCTAAACGTCTATAGTTTGATTTCACTTAAGTTAGTGTCCGATCAAGGCTTCCTAACATATGCGCATGTTCCGATCAAAGTTCATGTGCTATTAATTCTTGAACTAGACTAAACAACTACGAATCCGATCAAGGTAGCAATTGCTTATCCTAGCGCGTTACTCCTAGTTGGCACCGTCAGGCTATTCAACTAGTTTAACATACAACAACAAGCAACAAGAGTAGGATTGCGGTTCAAGGCTTCCCCTACTCATGCAACTAGCTGCCAACAATGTGCACAGAATTAATATAAGCAAACAAGCTATGCATTAAGCGCAAGTCTCAAAGGAAATACTCATAGATTCATGCCCAACCAATACCAAGCGTTTAGCTAGACATGCTAGTGGTAAACATCATAGAAACAGTAAATAATGGCTAGAGTATCCAAGAAAACAATAGCAAACAGTGCGTGCAGGTTGCAGTTCTTGGCTGGCGCAGTCGGCTAGCGCAGGTCCTCTCAACAAGCTCGTGTGTTTTTGATTCTGTCGCTCTCTCTCTGAATTATGATATGATATCGAATCCCTCTTTCTTCTCTTCTTTATATACTGCTCAGAGGCTCATTCTTTGGCAACTTCCAAATCTGGTGGTGTCAGGATTTGGAAACACCACCATCTGCGCATGGCGCACGGCATCTTGGTTAGCGCAAACGGTTAGCGCACCGTGGTCGACTCTGCCAATTCTTTTGTTTGCGCCGCTAGCTCCGCAGGCTGTGTGATGTGCGTCCTAAACGCTGCCTGTTAGCGCGTATCCGACTCAGGCCCTTGTTTTGCCCTGAAATACAAAAACACTGGAAACCAGTAATCTTGTACACAAAATAATGCAAACAAGCATAGGGTTATGATCTAAATAAAGCGTATAAATAGGCTCTATCACTTGCCCTAAATAAACGTGCAACTGATCCAGAAGTGAACACTTCTAGAGCCTCTAATGTAGTTGTGGACTCATTAGAGGTCTTGGCTATCACTGATAGAGCTGACAGTGAATATTGGGTCCTTATTTCAGGTTGCTCTTACCATATGTGTCCTCATGAACACTGGTTTGATGATTCAGTTAAGGGGACTGATGAGATAGTACACTTGGCTGATAATAATCAATGTACTATTAAGGGAATTGGAACCATTAATCTGAATTTCCCTGGAAACAAGAGAGTCAGTTTAAACAATGTGAGACTAGTCCCTGACCTTAAGCGAAATTTAATTTCCCTATGTACCCTTCATGATCTTGGCTGTGTAAGTGTGCTTGAGCATGGATTGTTGAATGTTTATAGACATGATAAACTGATTTTCTCTAGAGTGAAACACCATGGTTTGTATGTTTTAAATGGTGATTGTTGTTCTAATTATTTGCATGTGGCATTAGTTGGTGAAAATAACATGCTAGGGCCTGTAAAATGGCATTTAAGGCTTGGTCACTTAAAGCAGAAGAGTCTAACTGCCCTATGTAACCAAGGTCTGTTGGATATTAATGTTGTGAATGATTTGCCATTTTGTGAAACTTTCATTTTGTCTAAACAGCATAGATTGAAATTTTCTGCTGGTGTGCATAGAACTAGTCTATTTTAGAATACATACATGCTGATTTGTGGAGTCTGAAGAGTCATGAGACTCATGGGGGTAGCAAATATTTCCTTAGCCTAGTAGATGATTATTCTAGGTAGGAAACTTTTTTGCTTAGAACTAAGGATGAGACCCTGCCTAGATTTAAGGAGTGACTGGTTTTGGTACAAAATCAGACCACCAAGAGAGTCAAAACCCTAGTATAGACAACGGCCTTGAGTTTTGTAATGCTCATTTTGATCAGTTGTGTAGGGATTATGGCATAGCTAGGCATAGGACTGTGAGAAACACTCCCCAACAGAATGGTGTAGTAGAGAGAATGAATAGGACCCTCCTAGAAAAGGTTAGAACCTTATTAATTACCTCTGGGCTGCCCAAAGGTTTTTGGGGTGAAGCCCCTGCGACTGCTACCCATTTAGTTAATAGGAGTCCCTCTAGGGCCTTAGATTTTAAATGTCCCTTAGAAATGTGGGCAGATAGAAAACCTAGGTTAGATTACCTAGGAATTTTTGGTTGTGCTGCTTATGCTCACAATAGGAAAGGTAAGCTTTATCCTAGATCCTTAAAATGCATTTTCCTAAAATATCAGCCCGGGACAAAAGGGTTTATGTTGTGGGATTTCAGTTCTAGGGGTGTTAATATCATTATAAGCAGAGATGTGATTTTTGATGAGTGTTCATTCCCATATAAGAATAGAGAAAAGCCTAACCCTAGTGAATTTATTGCCCTAGCACCTCAAGGAGTCCAATTCGAGGTGGAGCATGGTGACACTAATCCTGCTCAACCTCAGGTGACTTCTAATCAGGCAGGGGAGCCTGATCAGGAAGAGCATTTTGTTGTAGCTGCCCCAGACGCACTACAAAATTATCAACTTGCTCGAGATAGAGCTAGGCGGGAGATTAGAGCTCCTACCAGATTTTCTGATGCTGACTTGGTGTTTTATGCTTTGTATTCTGCTCATAATATGGCTGATTCTGAACCTGAAAATTTTCTGAGTGCAATTAGGAATAAGGATAGTGAAAAACGGTTAATTGCAATGAATGAGGAAATGGAGTCACTTAGGGTTAATAAAACCTGGATTCTGATAGATAAACCTGAAAGCCATAAACTTGTTGAGTGTAGGTGGCTCTATAAGGTTAAAGACAGCCTGAATGAAAGGGAGCCACCTAGGTTCAAGGCCATATTATTGGCTAAGGGATACACTCAGTGGGAGGGAATTTGAAATTCGCAGCGCCTCTGATAAACAGATTTGTGAACAAGCAGTTGCTACAGCACACTCTTGTTCACCCGGAAACTGTTTCAGCAAGAATGAACAAGGACAAAGGTTTGTTCATCCAGTTCAGCCAATTGCCTACGTCTGGGGAGGACTCTTCTCAGTCCTCAATCCACTAATCTCAAGGTTTCCAAGTACACACGGTTACAACCCACGCAACCTATGCTACTCAACCCTAGTTGGATCCTCGTACATAATTAGAACAGGCTCTGACTTGTGTCTGCACACCCTCTACTGATATCTATCTAGAATAGCTACTGTTTCCTCGAAACTCAGCCTATTCTAAACGATACTCAGATTCTGCAGGGTTGCTATAGCATCTGCTGTAGCACACAGCTGATGCACGAACTGTGCGCGTCGCTCCGAAGCCTTCCGCTGAGCCGTTCGAACGATTCCACGAGCGCTGCACACTCTGGAATACTCCCCCTCACTCAGTGACCTCCTGTCACTAGCGAGCACTGCCGTCCAGACACTCGACCGAGTCACTCACTCGTCAGTTCTTCGGCGACTGCCCTTGATCAACCAACAAGCACTCTCTGCTTTAAATTGGCTTCCAGATCATGCATGGATTAGACTACGCAAGTCCTGATCACCTTCTGCTTCTGTCACCACAGCTCTGCGCTCACGCTCTCCTCTCGGTGATAATCGAAGACCTCGTCCGCACATCAAAACTACTCTCACGGAATTCTGTGTGTTCTCGCTTTCAGCTCTCTTCTTCGATCAATCATCATTGCTCTGAAGGGCCTTCTTTAAATAGGAGCACCCACTTCCATCATTATCAGATTATACCTCCAAAAGAAAAATCCCCTAATTTGTAGGAGATTAGATTCGATTGGCAAATCTAATCTTCTACAATCAAATCTACTTCTTCAGCTGGGAATCTCTAGTGGAATATTCTCTGCAGCAACTCTGAACCTCCTCTAATGCTCTTCGAAGGACTGCCACGCCCTCTTTCCAAAGACCCAGGTTGCTGCTGCTTGAACAGACGCTACAGCTCTTCTGAACAAGCTTCTATTATAGCTCTCTCCTGCTATATCTGCTCCTTGTTCACTGGTCTTGTTCACATATGCTAGACTCCTGCTATAGCAGCATCTTGTTCACTTGTATTGGTTTTGTCTAACACAGCAATACTGCATCATCAATCTCCCCCTTGGCATTTTGACAAAACCCCTTTGAAGGTTTTAATTCAAATCCTTCGGTATCTCCCTACCCTCTTTTTTTTTTCTCCCCCTTTTTGGCACAATTGACAAGGGGAAGTTCCTGGCTGTCTCAGGGAGGCGAGACATAGAGTCCCAGAAAGGATCTCAGGTCTTCGAACCGTACTGCGTTCAGAGGTTTCGTGAAGATATCAGCAAGCTGTTTGGCCGACACAACATGCTGGAGAGCAATGATTTTCTTTTCCACCAGATCTCGGATGAAGTGATGCCGAATGTCAATGTGTTTGGTTCTGCTGTGCTGAACAGGATTCTTGGAGATGCTGATAGCACTCATGTTGTCACAGTAGAGAGTCATCTCACCTTGATCGAGTCCATACTCACCCAACATTTGCTTCATCCACATCATCTGTGCACAGCAGCTCCCGGCAGCTATGTATTCTACTTCAGCTGTAGATAGCGAGATGTTGTTCTGTTTTCTACTGAACCAGGACACCAGGTTGTTTCCCAGGAAGAAGCAGCCTCCAGAAGTGCTCTTCCTATCCTCAGAATATCCTACCCAGTCCGCATCACTATATCCTACCAGGTTTGCATTCGTATCCTTAGTATACCATAAACCATAGTGCACAGTACCTCCAACATACCGAATGATTCGCTTAACCAGCTGCAAGTGACTATCTTTGGGGCAGGCTTGAAATCTAGCATAGACTCCTACTGCAAAGGAGATGTCGGAGCGACTGGCAGTCAGATACAGTAAGCTCCCAATCATACTTCTGTAGATAGTCTGACTCACTTCCACTCCATGTTCATCTTTGATGGCTTTGACATGAGTGGCAGCGGGCGTTCATTTATGACTGGCTTTATCTAGCTGAAATTTCTGCACAAGATTCTTGCTGTACTTGCTTTGTCCAATAAAGATTCCATCTTCTTTCTGGATGATCTCCAAACCAAGCAAATATGACAGTTCTCCGACCATGCTCATTTTGAATTCCTTCTGCATGTGATCCACAAACTGCTTCACCAGGTGCTGAGACTTCGATCCAAAGACAATGTCAACCACATATATCTGCGCAATGATCACATCCGACTTGGTTCTTTTTACAAATAAATTTTTGTCAGCTCCCCCTCTTTTGTAACCATAGTTTTCAAGAAAGACTGTCAGCCGCTTGTACCATGCTCGAGGAGCCTGTTTAAGCCCGTACAGAGCTTTTTTCAGTTTGTACACGTGCTCCGGGTGATGAGGATCTTCAAATCCTTTTGGCTGGGCAACATACACTTCTTCAGAGAGGTCTCCATTCAGAAACACACTTTTGACATCCATTTGATATAGTTTAAATCCTAGGAAGCAGGACGTAGCTAGGAGCAGTCTGATGGCCTCCAAACGAGCAACTGGAGCAAGAGTTTCTTCGAAATCTAGTCCCTCAATTTGAGTGTATCCTTGAGCAACAAGTCTGGCTTTGTTTCTTGTGATGTTTCCCTTTTCATCAGTTTTGTTTTTGAAGATCCACTTGGTGCCTATAATGTTTACTCCTTTAGGTCTGTCCACCAAGTCCCAAACATCGTGTCTCTCGAACTCTGCTAGTTCTTCCTGCATAGCTATCATCCAGAATTCGTCTGGACTTTCTGCTTCAGCACTTGCTGTAGCATCTTCTGGAGCCAAAGTTTGTTCACTTCCGCTCTGACTGGCAGGGGCATCTTCAATGTCAGAGTCTTCGTTGTCAAGGACAGTGGAAGAGACTTCTTCAACATCGTTGACTACTACATTTATGGATTCCATCACTGTCCATGTCCTCTGGTTGTACACTCGATATGCCTTACTAATCATTGAATATCCCAGGAAGAATCCAGCATCGCTCTTCGGATCAAGTTTTTTCCTGTACTCCCGATCTCTCAGAATGAAGCAGTCACTTCCAAAGGTGTGAAAGTATTTGACTGTGGGCTTCTTTTGATTCCAGAGCTCATAGCAAGTCTGGTTGGTTCCTTTCCGTATAGTGACTCTGTTGATAATGTAGCATGCGGTGTTCATTGCCTCGGCCCAGAATCTCAGGGGAACCCTCTTGGCATGAATCATGACTCTAGCCATTTCTTGTATTGTCCGGTTCTTTCGTTCCACTAAACCATTCTGCTGAGGAGTGATGGGAGAGGAATACTGATGTGACATACCCCTTTGACGACAGAACTCATCAACCGCTTCGTTTTCAAATTCCCTACCATGATCACTGCGGATGTTGGTGATTCTGAGATTTTTCTGTTGCTCTAGTCGGGACACCAAAGAGACTATGACTTTTACAGTATCCGATTTCTCCCTGACAAAATCAATCCAAGTGAACCGGGATAGTCATCAACACAGACGAAGGCATATCTTTTCCTCCCCATACTCTCAACTTCCATAGGACCCATCAGGTTCATGTGCATCAACTGGAGAGGTCTGGTGGTATTTGTATCTTTGACCTTCGGGTGTGAAGCCTTTTTCTGTTTCCCAATCTGACAATCTCCACAGATAGAGCTTGTCTCCCCTTTAATCAGCAGTATTCCTCTGACTAACCCTTCTGTTGTAATTTTCTTCAGAGTCCTTAGGTTGACATGACCCATCCTTCTGTGCCAGAGATTCATTTCCTCTGCATTAGTCAGCATGCATCTTGGTGAAAGAGAGTTTGTGCCTACTTTGAGAAGATAGCAGTTGCTTTTTGATCTGGCCCCCTCCATTATACAATCTCTAGCTTTGTTGAAGACTAGGCATTAATCTTTTGTAAACCTCACCTGTTGAGTGCCATCACACAGATGGCTGATGCTTATGAGGTTCACCTTCAGTCCTTCCACCAACATGACATTGCTTAGTTTGGGCATCCCTTCAATTGCCAGTGTTCCTTTACCTAGAACTCTTCCCTTCAGGCCATTTCCAAACTTCACCCGTTGTTCTAAGCAAGGAATTATATTCTTCAAGAAGGATCTTTCTCCTATCATATGCCCCGAGCAGCCACTGTCAAAGTACCAGCTAACTTGATTCGAGGAACTTGCCGTGCTAACAAGTGCGAGATGTTGAGTTCTCTCATATTTCTGCTTGGTTGGTTTCCTGTCTGAACCCTTCCTGGTGTATGCTGAACGACAGTTCCTCTTAATGTGACCTTTGTGCCCGCAGCTATAGCATCTTTTATACTTTAACAGCGTCTTGACATGTTGATACAGGGGTTGCTATAACTGGAACTGATTCACCCTTCCTTGTGTTTTTCTCCCTTTCCTGACTGATCTGTATCTGACCATGTTGCATTCATCTTTGCTCAGATCTGTCTCGACTTCACTTCTACTGGTAGAAAAAGCATTTTTCAGCTCATCCTTCTTCATTGGTTTGCTGATACAGTTGACTTGTCGATGGCCATATCCTTCACAGTTCCAACACTGCATGCCCTTTCTTCTGTCTCTCTTCTCATCATCATTTTGAGCAGGTTCCTTCCCTCTCCTTTGATTTCCTCCACCTCTTCTAGGTGGCCTTTGTGAGAATGAGCTTTGTCCAGATCTTGACTCCATGATTTTCAAGAGCTTCCCGAGAATCTTTACTAATAGGCTCAGGGGGTCGTCTGAAGCTGGCTTCTTTACTTTTGTTTCTGCATTCAGTCCTATATTTTCTTTAGAAGTGGGCTCTTCTTTAACCAGCTTCATCTCAAATTGTTTGAGGGATCCAACCATTCTTCCAGCCTCAAGTGTCTGACATTTTGAGCTTCTTCAATGGCCGTCACTTTCATGTCAAATCTTGTGGGCAACGATCTGACGACCTTCCTAATCAGCTTCTCTTCAGGAATAGGTTCTCCAAGAGCATGGGCTTCATTTGCCAGGTCACAACGTTTTGCATTGAACTCAGTGATCGTCTCCTCTTCTAGCATTCTCAGATTCTCAAACTGCGTAGCAATAATCTGTAATCTTGACAGCTTTACTCTATCAGTTCCTTCATGGGCAGTTTGCAGGATTTCCAAGCTTGCTTGGCCATATCACAGTTTGATATCAACCTGAAATTGTTAGCATTAACCGCAACAAAGATAGCATTCAAAGCCTTTGAATTACCAGTTGCTGCAGCTCCCTCTTCAGCAGTCCATTGTTCTTCAGGTTTTATCCGTGTAACTCCATGTTCATCCATGGTGATCGGAGGAGACCACTGGACCACGATAGCTCTCCAGGTCTTCTCATCAATGGCTTTGAGAAAGGCCTTCATCCTAGCCTTCCAATATCCATAGTTGCTTTCTTCCAACAATGGAGGTCTGCATGTGCTTTGTCCTTCCTTCATTGTTCCTTGACTTCTTCAGAGGCGATGTAGGATCTTTTACTCTGTGTGTTGAGCTCCCGCTCTGATACCAATTGAAATTCCCAGCGCCTCTGATTAACAGATTTGTGAACAAGCAGTTGCTACAGCACACTCTTGTTCACCCGGAAACTGTTTCAGCAAGAATGAACAAGGACAAAGGTTTGTTCACCCAGTTCAGCCAATTGCCTACGTCTGGGGAGGACTCTTCTCAGTCCTCAATCCATTAATCTCAAGGTTTCCAAGTACACACGGTTACAACCCACGCAACCTATGCTACTCAACCTTAGTTGGATCCTCGTACACAATCAGAACAGGCTCTGACTTGTGTCTACACACCCTCTACTGATATCTATCTAGAATAGCTACTGTCTCCTCGAAACTCAGCCTATTCTAAACGATACTCAGATTCTGCAGGGTTGCTATAGCATCTGCTATAGCACACACCTAATGCACAAACTGTCTGCGTCGCTCCGAAGCCTTCCGCTGAGCCGTTCGAACGATTCCACGAGCGCTGCACACTCTGGAATACTCCTCCTCACTCAGTGACCTCCTGTCACTAGCGAGCACTGCCGTCCAGACACTCGACCGAGTCACTCACTCGTCAGTTCTTCCGCGGCTGCCCTTGATCAACCAACAAGCACTCTCTGCTCTAAATTGGCTTCCAGATCAAGCTTGGATCAGACTACGCAAGTCCTGATCACCTTCTGCTTCTGTCACCATAGCTCTGCGCTCACGCTCTGCTCTCGGTGATAATCGAAGACCTCGTCCGCACACCAAAATTACTCTCACGGAATTCTGTGTGTTCTCGCTTTCAGCTCTCTTCTTCGATCAATCATCATTGCTCTGAAGGGCCTTTTTTAAATAGGAGCACCCACTTCCATCATTATCAGATTATAGCTCCAAAAGCAAAAACCCTTAATTTGTAGGAGATTAGATTCGATTGGCAAATCTAATCTTCTACAATCAAATCTACTTCTTCAGCTGGGAATCTCTAGTAGAATATTTTCTGCAGCAACTCTGAACCTCCTTTGATGCTCTTCGAAGGACTGCCACGCCCTCTTTCCAAAGACCCAGGTTGGTGCTGCTCGGACAGACGCAACGGCTCTTCTGAACAAGCTCCTGTTATAGCTCTCTCCTGCTATAGCTGCTCCTTGTTCACTGGTCTTGTTCACATATGCTGGACTCCTGCTATAGCCGCATCTTGTTCACTTGTATTGATTTTGTCAAACACTGCCATACTGCATCATCAGAATTGATTTCAAAGAAAGCTTCTCTCCGGTTGTGAAGTTTAAAACAATTAGAGACATGCTTTCTCTTGTTGCTAGGTCTGATTTGGAAGTTGAATAATTAGATGTAAAAATGGCATTTTTACATGGGGACCTAGAGGAGAAAATATAAATGCGCCAGCCTGAAGGCTTTGTTGATAAAAATAATCCTAATAGAGTTTGCTTGCTTAAGAAATCTTTTTATGTATTAAAACGAAGTCCTAGGAAGTGGTATAAGAAGTTTGACTCATTTGTGTGTGGTATAGGATTTATTAGAAGTAGTTTTGATAGTTGCTTGTACTTTTCTGCCTTGAGTGATCTCCCTGTGTTTCTACTGATATATGTGGATGATATGTTGTTGATTAGTAGCTCATTGTATAAGATAAATGAATTAAAGAGTAAACTGAGTTCTGCATTTGATATGAAAGATTTAGGAAATGCCAAGAAAATATTAGGGATGATTATTGAGAGGAACAGACCTAGCAAATGGCTTAAACTTCACCAAAGACCATACTTAGAGAAGTTGGTCTTGAAGTTTGGGAACCTAAATTGCAGGAAGGTTACTATTCCTTTGGCTCCTCACTTTTCTTTAAGTAAGGAGCAATGTCCTAACACTAGGACTGAGGTAATTGCTAGGGAAAATATCCCTTATGCTAATGTGATTGGTTCAGTGATGTATGATATAATAAGTACTCGTCCTGACCTGGCTTTTGCAATTTATTTGCTGAGTCAGTTTATGTCTAAACATGGTTTGGAACACTGGAATGCTCTTAAATGTGTTGTATCTTATATAAGCAATACTTTGGATGTTGGCTTGTGTTATGCCGAGTGGTCTGATGAATTGAAGTTAGTTGGTTTTATTGATGGTGATTTTGTTGGAGACAAAGACTCCAGAAAATCAACTACTGGATTATATTTTACTCTAGGCGGTAATTGTATATCTTGGAAATCTATCTTGCAGTCCATAGTAGCACTTTCTACAAATGAGTTTGAATATATTGGCATTACTGATGCATTTAAAGAAGTTGTTTGGCTTAAGGGATTGCTGTTAGAGATTGGTGTGCTTGAATTAATACTTGAAATTTATTCTGACAGCCAGTCTGCTATTTATTTGAGTAAGAATCCTATTTACCATGAGCGGTCAAAACATATTGATGTTAAATCATTTTGTTAGGGAATTGATTGCTGAAAATTGTGTTAATCTGCTTAAAATAAATACAGTTGAAAATCCTGCTGATACGGGCACCAAAGTGGTGTCAAGTGCGAAGTTCCAACTGTGTTTGGACTTGTTGCATGTGGGTTAATCTTTCTTGCAGGTACTGGAGCTCTAACAGCCTTTGTTTTCAAGTTTCACCTGTGATAGAGTGTTAGTGTATTTGCAATCATGTTTTAAAGTGGAGAATTTGTTGTAAAAAACGATTGGAAGAGTTGTAATTTTTGGTTTGGTTAGTGCTCTTTATTTTAGAGTTTTGCAGCTTTTCTTGTTAGCCTTTGATCCGAGTTTAATTTCGGAGGGCTAAGATAAATTGTTAGATATGTATTTAGAGGCTGGTCAACTCGGGTCAAGGGCACAATAACACTTACCACTTCCCAGAGAAAGAAAATCATCGAGAGAAAAAGAAAGAGCTTCCAGAGAAAAGAAAAGCTCCAAAAGAGATCGAAGCGAGAGTTGTGCGCGAGAGAGAGTCTGGGCAGAGTTGAGGAGGTTCCAGGGAGCTTGGCTTGCGGTCGAGTTTCCAGCAGCCAGAGTAAGGTTCTCCGAAGGCAGGGCTCAGCAGACTCTTGAGTTCTGAGGCAGCCGTCAATCGCGTTGACAGAATCGGTAAGATTTGAGTCTTGGCTAGGTGTCTTGTTAGATCTTAGGGAGGAGTATCCAGTATGTTCTGGACAGATTTTTTGTGAAGTGTAATAGAGTGTTAAGATCTTGTAACTCTCTGTCATTAGTGGATTTGAGCCCGTGCAAGAGTTGTGCTCAACGTGGATGTAGCCTTGTTCGCAAGGTGAACCACGGTAAAAACTTGTGGTCTTGTTGTTTCGTTTCTTGATTGTGCTTCTGTCGATATAGATTGGGTGACATTAGAGGTTACCGGCAGATTTTTGCTTAGAAGTTAGATCAGGCAGTGAACGCTAAAGAGTTACTACAGTTACCGTAGAATCTCCCTCTACTATTATATCGGAGATCGCACGGGCGGTGACTTTCTTCTACTTCAATTGTGGCCGTCTTCATGTATATGGCGCTCAACATCGTGTGGTGATATTTGTTGCTATTTGCAGGTAGAATCGCCTGCTCTACGAACTTGGTAGATATCCTCTGGGCCACATAGTTAGCACAAACCTTAAGTGTGATGAAATGATACTCATCGCAAGGATCATAGTTGATCTTCTTACCAAATACATATTAATGGCAAGCCTCTTTCGAAATTTCCTCCGGTTGATCTCGGCGCTTATGGTCTTGGCATTTGTAATACATTTTGAATTTAATAGGCATTTTAAATATAAATTAAAGTGCATCAGCGTCAATAATATTTTATTTAACGACATTAAATTCAAAATAATGCATTTAAAATTTCATATAATGCACTTTCTGTTTAACATATATATATATATTTTAAATATCATATTTCATTTAATTTTAATAGGGGCTTTAAGTGTAAATTAAAGTTCATACATGACATTTTAGTTAACACACTTTGCAATTTAAAGTAATGCATTTAATGTATTTCCAAATCAAATATCATTATTAATATGAATTTAATAAAGATGCCGAAATTATCATTTTAAGTATTTAATGGTTACATAATATTTATTTTCAGAAGAATCACAACCATCTATTAAGTATTTAATATTTATTTTCAGAATCACAACCATCTATTAAGTATTATCTAATGGGAGATATTTTGTCTCATTAGATCCTACCTTTCATAGTTAATTTGAATAAGTTTATTTCAAAAACAAAAGTAGACATGGATAAAGTAGGAATAAATGATGGCTACTTTTAGAAAAACTACATAATAATATTCTTTTTGACACCAAATTTTTGTATAATAATATTTTAGAAGAACATAATACATAAATATCATTTATATATATTTTCAAATATAGTTTCGACTAATTTTATGTTTTGTTTTTGTTTTTTAAGCAACGAAAGTACTCTTAAATTAACAAATTATATTTATGGGAAAAGGATATTATAAATATAAAATCCAAAAATTCAGATTGATTATTTTGACTTTTAAAACTAAAATCAACCTTGATTTCACAAGTTGTATTTTATCTTTCCAAAATTCAACAATATAAAAAAAACTATTTCCAACAAACAATAAATCACACGTGGCGCGCGATGCCAGTTGTCTGCTTCTGCTCTCAACTCAACAATGACGATCTCTCTCCCGCCCGAAAAAAAAAGCCCTACACCGAAGATGGAACTCAATCGCTACGAAGCTTCGAAGTTGGAAATCCGATGATGACGATGACAATAATAATCGAGCACGGATCCAGGTGAAAAGAAAAACTCAACGTTATGATTTGTTTGTTTTTTCCCCTTGATTTCTGTAAAATTGAAAGTTCATGAATGCATCTGTATCTGTGATTTTTATCGTCTTTTCCTTTCTGGATTTCTGGGTACATTGCCTTTTCCAAATCAAAGTCAAACATAAAAATTTGTAGCTTTGTTCTCCATCCGCGAGATGCGCAGCTTCCAGAGGGCTTCTGCACATTTATGGATTCTAGCTGGTGTTTACTGTCTCTATGTTGATTTTTTGAATTTGTTCGCTCTCTGGCCTTTGTTTCCGTTTCCCAATTCTTCTCACTCACTCATAGTCGATGGTGATTTGGTTGAAAAAAAATCCATCAGCTAATCTGGTGTGGTTAGGTTTGGCTGTAGGATCATTGAGGTTTCATGAGGGATTTTGGTGTGATTAGGGCTCTGAATTGTATCTAGTGGTGTTTTGGATTTCTGTTAGGGGTAAAGATTCCCTTTTTTGATAAAATGGGTTGTGGGGCATCAAAAAGCGGGGATTTGTGTAAGAGCGAGGGATGTTTAGTTCACTTGTGCAAGGAGAGGAAGGATTTGATCAGGGCTGTTAGAGATTCAGTCTCTTTTAGATTTTGGAGAAGCACTAGATGTGTTTTTGAAGGAGGCCGCGGTGTTGTGTTGATTCGCCTTCCTGCAGTTGTGTGGTTGATTCTCCTCAGCATTCTAATGACAGTTCCCATCTGGAGCTTTCATCTGTGGACTCAGAGTTAGTGTTTTGGGTTCATTGACCGATGAGGTTGTTAGGTTTCAATACTACCTCTAGCGTTGAACCTTTAGCTTTATTGATCTTCAGCGAAATTACACCGTTTGTAACCACTTACAAAATGTGACCAATGTATTGAATGACCCAATTAGAATATAGACTCCCCTATTTATACTCGATATCCATACAATAGAAACTATCCCTTACACATTTATATTCCTGTTATCTGCCACATTCTTCTTCTTTCTCCTTTCATAAACTTTCCATAGCTTTGGTGCCTGTTCCAATACTTCTTCAGCTTTATCAATACCCCCCCCCCCCCTCCCTCGAAGACCCAGCTTGTCCTCAAGCGGAAAGGCCGGAAAGTGATCCTGAATCCTAGCTGCGAGTTCCCAAGTGATCCTGAATCCTAGCTGCGAGTTCCCAAGAATTGTCACAAGGTTGCAATCCAATCCACTTCACCAATACCTCAATCTGTCCAGCTTTATCCTCACGCCAATCCAATATATCCTCAGGTTCAGTTTTAAGGACATACTCTTCATTCATCATCTCAGGGAGAGGTTGAGGTACCTGGCCAGGTTTTACTGCCTTCTTTAACAAAGAAACATGAAAAACTGGATGAATCTTAGCATGTGCAGGCAGCTCCAAACGATATGCAACAGGACCCAGTCGTTCCAACACTTTATAAGGACCATAGAACCGAGCTGCGAGCTTAGCAAAAGGTCGAGCCGCCACAGACTTGAGCTTGTAGGGTTGTAGTTTCAAAAAGACCCGATCGCCTACCTGAAAAGCAATGTCTCTACGATGCTTGTCAGCTTGAATTTTCATCCGATCCTGAGCTTTCTTTAAATTCACTTGCAACTCAGCCAAAATCGCATCAGGTTCTGCCTGAAGCTCATTATCAGCTTGCACCCTTGATGGAATAGAAGAACCTTTTATCAATTATGGTGGATCCCTGCCATAAAGGGCTTTGAAGGGAGGCATCCCAGCCGAAACATGGAAAGTTGTATTATACCAAAACTCCGCCCAATGCAACCAATCTAGCCACTTCTTCGGACGAGGACCAATAAAACACCTCAGATAAGTCTCCAAACACCTATTAACGACCTCCGTCTGACCGTCAGTCTGAGGATGGTAAGAAGTGCTTAATTTCAACTTCGTGTTTGCTAAACGGAAAAGTTCTTTCCAAAACTGGCTCAGGAAAACAGGGTCACGGTCAGATATAATCGAAGCTGGAAAACCATGGAGTTTAACCACTTCTGCAATGAAAATGGAGGCCACATCTTTCGCTGAAAAAGGATGTCCCAAAGCTAAAAAATGGGCATATTTCGTGAGCCTATCAACAACCACAAGGACAGTATCTTTATCCCTGATTCTCGGCAGGCCACTAACAAAATCCATCGAAATCTCCTCCGAAACTTGCGTCGGAATTGGCAGTGGCTGTAATAGACCACCCGGAGAAAGGGTTGAGTATTTGTTCCTTTGACATATCTCACACTCCTCCACAAAACGCTTTACATCAGATTTCAACCCATCCCAAAACATAAAGCCAGCAACCTTTTTGTATGTCCTGAAAAAGCCCGAGTGACCTCCCATAGGAGTTTCATGACATTCCGCAAGTATCACAGGTATTTTGTTAGAGGAACTAGGAAGAACTAACCTGCCTTTATAATAGAGTACACCCTTCTTCAATTCAAACTTAGGGTGAGGCATAGTGGTAATCATCAGCTCTTGGATAATTTTCCGCCACTTAAGGATCTTGCTCCAGCTCATTCAACAAAGATTCAGTGCCCTCAGTAGAAACAAGAGAAAGAGAGTACATATCCTTCCTTGATAGAGCATCAGCTGCTGAATTTTCCGCGCCCGGTTTATACTGTATTTCAAAGTCCAACCCAATGAGCTTGGCTGCCCACTTGAACTGGTCATCTGTGTAGAGTTTCTGGTCTGTGAGGAATTTTAAACTTTTCTGGTCAGTTCTGATAATAAAGTGGCTGCCCATTATATAATGCCTCCATCTTTGCACCGCCTGTACAAGAGCCATCAACTCACGTTCATATACAGATTTCTGTTGAGCGCGCTGAGACAAACCTTGGCTCCAAAAAGCCAGAGGCCTCCCTTCCTGCATTAGAACTGCTCCCAAATCCCTACTAGAAGCATCTGTTTCAATGACGAAGACCTTATCAAAATCTGGAATAGCTAGGAGAGGTAATTGTACCATAGCAGATTTTAAAGATTCAAATGCAACTGAGGCTTCCTTGGACCAAATAAAATTGTCTTTCTTTAAAAGATCTGTCAGCGGTTTAGCTAATTTGCCGTAGTCCCTCACAAACCTTCTATAATACCCCGTGAGGCCCAAAAATCCTCGTAACCCTTTAATGTCTTTCGGTCTAGGCCAGTCTTGTATTGCACTGATTTTTGAAGTATCGGCAGCTACACCCTCAGCCGAAATAATGTGCCCAAGATACTCTAAACTCCTCTGGCCGAATGAGCATTTTTTCTTGTTTGCCACCAATGAATTCTTCTCAAGCATTGTTAAAACCTCAGCCAAATGTCTAGCATGGCTGTGCAAATCATGGCTATACACCAATATATCATCAAAGAAAACAAGGGCAAATTTTCTTAAAAATGGCTTGAGTACCTCATTCATTAATGCTTGAAACGTCGAAGGAGCATTCGTAAGGCCAAAAGGCATTACGACAAATTCGTAATGTCCCTCATGAGTTCGGAATGCCGTCTTTGGAACATCTTCCTCCCTCATCCGAATCTGGTGGTATCCAGATTTTAAATCTAGTTTCGAAAAAATAGTGGCACCGCCAAGTTCATCTAATAGTTCTTCAATAATCGGAATGGGAAACTTGTTGGGAATTGTGATCTTGTTAAGAGCCCTGTAATCAACACAAAAACGCCACCCTCCATCCTTCTTTTTGACTAAAATAACCGGACTTGCGAACGGACTGATGCTGGGTCTAATTATCCCCGCTTGCAACATGTCGCTTACTAATTTCTCAATCTCAGATTTTTGCCAATGTGGGCACTTGTATGGCCTGAGGTTCGGTGGAACAGAACCTTCCTTTAAATGAATACCATGATCGTGCATCCTGTGAGGTGGCAAGCTCAGTAGGTCTTGAAAAACCATAGCATGTTGTTCTAAGATTGGTGCCAACTCTTCTTGAACCTTACTGTCAGTAATATCGTTGCTGGCCTCAACCAAATGCAAACTATACCCATTCCCCTCCTGCTGTAAAACTTGCATCAAGGCCCCAACAGATAACTCTGACTTCATCAATGAAGGATCGCCTACAATTTTCTTCCACACATTGTCCTGTTTCAGAAATTTCCAGCTTACCAAAATCAGCCTTTATTTCCCCAAGGCTTGCTAACCAATCGAGTCCCAATACAAGATCTATTCCTTTCAACTCAAATAGAAAGAAGTCCTGCACCCACTCCAGAGATTGAATTTTGATATTCAAATTTGTGCACTTTCCTTTACATTTAATCTTATGTCCATCCCCCACTTCAACGAAATATGCCGGGGTATTTGTCACCTGCAACTTCAACGTATCCACTAAAGAAGTAGCCACAAAATTATGGGAGGCACCACAATCAAATAAGATGACCACTTTTGTGCAGTTTAGTTCCCTTTTTACCTTCCACGACTTTGCGGACGTTAACCCCGAAATGGAATATAGGGACAATTGAGCCTGATTAAGCTGCTCCATTACTTCTGTGTCCATGTCAACATTTTCACCATCTTCTTCTAACAAGATCATCTTAAACTGCCTGTTCTTACACTGATGGTCTCTAGCGTAAGGTTCATCGCATCGGAAACAAAGCCCCTTATCTCGCTTATCTTTCATTTCCGCACTCGTCAACTGCTTATAATCCCCTTCTCTCCTCCGGAATTCAGTTGGTTGATTAACTGAAGCCGAAGAAGTAGTACTTTGTACGCTCGGGCCATCAATCTTCTTATCCAGTGTAATCACTTTGGAACTCGGGTAACTTCTCTGAAAACTCGAATTTCTGGACTGATAAGATGAGAAACTACTCTTCTTGTTCAAAACAACATACTTCTACTCAACCATAAGAGGCTTTTGAATAATATCATCTAAAGAAACAAGATCAAACAACCTTACTTCCACCTGATACTCTTCCCTCAAGCCATTGAGAAAGATTCCTTTCACCATTTCTGAATCAATTGAAGACATCGCTCCAACATACTTTTCGAACTGTTCTATATACTCCTCGACGGAATTGGACTGTTTCAAAGCCAATAAAAGTTCTAAAGGATTTTGACACATCGAAGGTTGAAATCTGCGAATTACCGCGATGCGAAACGCTTGCCAAGTCGGATTCGGATTGCAACGTTCCCATCGTTGATACCAACTCAGTGCTTTACCTTCCAACGCTAGAATCGTTGCCTGAATCTTTTCGCTCTCATCGAGATGTTTCAAATCGAAGTATCTCTCCAACTTCTGGCACCATCCGAAAGCATCCTCGCAGGCAAAAATCGGAATCTCAAGTTTCCGGAAGTGATTCTGCGCCTCTCGATTCTCCTCTCGGATCTCGCATCGCGCTGCACTACAGCCTTCATCCGCTGCGTCGGAATCCAAGATTCCCAGCCTTGAAGCGATGGCGGTCAACAAGTCTCCATTTCTTTTCAAGATCTCGTCGTTCCGCGCCAATCGTGCCTCATGCGATTCCATACGTTTCCAAATCTCATCAAACGACTTCGATCCATCCTCGTCACCGCGTGCCATACTTCTCGTCTGAGGCATAAAGATGAATCGGCAATCGAAACGGAATCAGAAATGTGATCGGAAGCAGATCGGTACCAGGATCGCAGGGTGATACCAATGTTAGGTTTCAATACTACCTCTAGCGTTGAACCTTTAGCTTTATTGATCTTCACCGAAATTACACCGTTTGTAACCACTTACAAAATGTGACCAATGTACTGAATGACCCAATTAGAATATAGACTCCCCTATTTATACTTGATATCCATACAATAGAAACTATCCCTTACGCATTTATATTCCTCTTATCTGCCATATTCTTCTTCTTTCTCCTTTCATAAACTTTCCATAGCTTCGGTGCCTGTTCCAATACTTCTTCAGCTTTATCAGAGGTCCCCAAGGGGAGAAGGATGAAAGATCGAAACTTTCTTCACCAACGGCTTCTGTTGATACTCGTGAGGGTGAGAGTCAGTTTTTGAAGAGAGAAATTGCGAGTTGTATGAGGAGGTCTCCTGATGAGGCTGTGGCGGAGCTGCATGAGCATGTCCAGGAGTTTCCTGCGGCAGTCATTGTTGAGTGTATTCTTCCTATATACTACAACTCAGACGGTTTTGCTCAGAGTAATTACTCACTTCCAGTTTATACAACTGGGGCATATTCTAGTGGCATGACAAACACACTATACAATGGATATAATTTTTCTGATTATGGGGATGGCTCCGCTTTTTTCTTTCCTGCAAATTCTTCAGTACAGGGTCAAAGTGTTGGCAAATATGGAAGTGAGCGACCTTTGGGTTATTTTGGGGAAATGCATCAAAGCCTAATCCCAATCCCGTTCCGAGTCCTCCTATGGCCAACTCCACAATGGACTACTTCAACCTTTTTAGTGTCACAGACGATATTTATTCGAGCTATTACTTGAGAAATATGTTCGAGGATGGACTAGGACGCGAGTACCCCGATCTAAATTATGTGCGTGAAGAAGAGGGAATCCCTCCTTTGAAAAAGGTTGTACAAGATACGCCAAGTGAACCATTTAACATGTCCAAAGCTGTCCATGATACTCAGATTAACGCAAACCATGGTACCTCTGATGCACGGCCAGTAGAATCTGATGAGGGACACATGGCAGAAGACAAAGATTGTAACCAGAAAGGTCAAGAAGAAGAGATTGCTAGCAATACGTTTTTAACAGATAGAGGGGAAAAGGAAAGTAGTGCAAAAGATGTAGGCAGTTCTCCAAGAGATGATAAAATCGTAGATGAGGGTGAACCTTCAGTTGAAGCAGGCTATAATTCTTAGACGTCCTATTTGGGATTTTTTAGAAGCAGTGCAGGAGATTAAACACTCATTCCTGACTGCCTACAATAGCGGTAAAGAAGTCACAGAAATTCTCGAGGCTGAGAAAATCCCGTATCTGTCAACGGCTTCTGTTCTGAAAGAGTGAAAGGTAGGTTTTCTGTAGCAGGGTTGAGTTCATACACGTAGATGCATCATTTTTTCTGTTGCATTGTCTCATTAGAACCAGTGATATTGGGAACGGTAATGAGTAGGTGGACGTTAAATGGCTTCTTCTGAAAGGTAGGTTTTCTGTAGCAGGGTTGAGTTCATACACGTAGATGCATCATTTTTTCTGTTGCATTGTTTCATTAGAACCAGTGACATTGGGAACGGTAATGAGTAGGTGGACGTTAAACGTTAAACTTTCCCCAAATTAGAGAACGACCTGAGCAGATCATTGAAATAATAGTGAAAAGAGCTCTTGACGCCTTTGTTTCTTTTATTTTTTGTATTTTGGGAAACCATGAAACCCATAATTTCTTGTGGACTTGATTCTGATATTGCTGCATTTGATACGACTAAGTAAAACTCTCATCAATTTATAGTCAAATATAAAGCCTGAGTTCATTCTTGAGCCTTTACGGTCACACTATCCAAGTTATCATGTTGGCAAAATGAGCTCAGCATTTATTTTTCTCTTTCTTGCAGGAATTTACCACAGAATCCTGGGTGCAATAGCGCCTTCAACTGTGAGCTTGCCGACGACATACATACTGTGTAAGCAATCAGCGCGTAAAATACTCAAGAAGACAGGTCGTGGAAGTAGTTACATGGTTAAAGGCAACTCGTACGGAGTTGGAATGATGACGTCAACTCTGGACAAGTTATACATGTGGGAAAAGAAGCTATACAGGGAGGTTGAGGTAACATATGGCAGATCAGATACTGTATAATTGTATTCAATTGCTGATTGACATGTTGTTTTTTTCCTTCTTTTGATCACTTCATCATCCACAGAATATTTATTCTGATATATTGATTTCTTGAAGAGAACCTTCAGGCTGTTTATGACAAACTATGCAAAAGAAGTAAAATGTTGGTAAATAAAGGTGCTGAATCTGACAAGATTGATGTTGTACAAATAAAAATCGGAAGGTTGCTTCCCAAAATTGATGTCTCAGTATCAGCAGTGTGTGCCATATCAAAACACATACAACAGGCCACTGCACTCCCAAATTAGTGGATTGATTCATGGGTATGTGTTTCTTGCTAAACCAATTCATTTGATGTCATTTATCCATTTGTGTTTGCCTGCTCTTTGACGACTATATTACAATTAATAGGTCTAAAGAGGACGAGACACTGATAGAATTATTTGCTATCAGTTTTCCTTTCTTTTTTTTGAAAACCATGCCACCACCATTATTAGGGATATTGATTTGATCTTAAGCACTAGATCTACTCATTTTTTTCGCATTTGAAATGTAAGTCCATTTTAGTGAAGGAACAAAATAAACATAATTGCTCATCTAATAATTTCCTAAGATTATTTGCTAAATCGCTAGGGAGCGGATGTTGATGTTTCATTCCAGTTCTATGTGGAACCGTAGGATGTGTGGAAGTGATCCTTGAGTGATAATGGCAGTCCAAATGGGATAGGTTTAGTCTACTTAAAGAGACATCAATAATTGAAATAATAAGAAAAAGATTAGTTCATAACTGTATATTCATAAATCTGGCTTTTTCTGAAACTCCTCAATGGTATACAAGTATTTAGTGTCATCACTCTCACTTTATTAAGATTAAGCATAGTTTCTGCCCACTAAAAGTCATCAAGAGATAGTGTTGATGTCATGTTACTTACATTATGTGAAAGCTTGGTTGGACTAAGGAAAGTGTGAAGAGATCATGCCCGTTATGGGGTGGCGAGGCACCTATGTGAATGCTCCTTGTGCTGCACCAGTGACGTTTTGGTTAAGAAGATACGAACACATGTATTGCTCTTTCTGATGCTGGTTTTTCTCCACTTTCCATCACAACTGTTTTTGTATGGATGTTTCTCAAAGAGGATATGGCCAGAGAATTCTTATTGTAGAGCAAAATGATGGGAGTTGGGGAAGGGAGTATTAAACATGGAGAGGGCTACAGTGGATCATTGATAACTGTACAGATAATTATCTCTATATTCAGCTTGATGGTGAAAATATGTTGAGGATACGGTTCTTTTTCCTAATTACAAAACTGTTATGAGACTAGGAGATCCAGTTCTTATTCTTAAACACAAAAACACTAGAAATAGAAAATCAAATAAGAATAGAAAAAAGCATCGGTCATGTTAGTGGTATTCATTCTTAACATTGGGGTGTCAATGAATTTTCATGAAACGGACACTTAGATAACTAAGTATAAAATGATTTGAAGTCTAAATAACATAGGATAGATACTTGGCGGCTTATATGCATTGCGGACAATGATTTAAACGGTCATCTTGCTTGTTGTTGATTATGCATCTAAATGGGTAGAAGTGCAGGCCACGCGAAAGGATGATGGCAAAACAGTTGTGAATTTCTTGCGTACTAACATCTTTTGTAGGTACGGGGTTCCGAAGGTGGTAATAAGCGATCAAGGGTCTCACTTCTGTAACAAATCCGTGGCTGCCGTTTTCAAACACTTTGGAGTATATCACCGAGTTTCTACCGCGTACCGCCCGCAGACTAATGGGCAGGCAGAGATTTCTAACCGAGAGATCAAGCTGATTTTGAAGAAGATGGTTAAGCCATCTAGGAAAGAATGGTCCACACGACTAGATGAGGCGTTGTGGGCATATAGACGCCTATCGGGACCTCTCCATTCAGACTTGTCTATGGCAAGGCGTGCCACTTACCGGTCGAGGTAGAAATAAAGCATTTTGGGTCATTAAACAATGTAATTTCGAGCTAACTTCTGCAGGAAAGGAGAGGATGCTTCAATTGAACGACTTTGAGGAGCTGCGCCTAGAGGCTTACGAGAGCCAAACAGACTACAAGGCGCGGACAAAGATGTATCATGACACATTCATTTTGCGTTGTTCATTTGAAGAGGGACAAAAGGTACTACTTTATTCCTCACGATTAAAACTAATGCCTGAGAAGTTGCGTTCTCGTTGGACAGGGCCGTACACATTGATACGAGTGCTCAACCATGGTGCGCTTGAGCTAGAAAAAACCAGCATGGGGGAGAAGTTCATGGTGAATGGCCAAAGGGTGAAGCACTACCACGGAGAGATCATACCACCCGATGAGGAGCTCGAGTTAGCTGAGCCTGTAAATGCTTAAAGATGAGAGGTAATGTCGAGCCAACGACGTTAAACAAGTGCGCTTTGCGGGAGGCAACCCGACTTTAGTTTGTTTTAATTCTTAGTGTGAGTCAGCGAGTTAAGCTCCCCAAGTCAACATTAGGGCCGTTCCGCGTTCATACATTAGCGCCGCTAATGTGTGCTTGGGGTTCGCCACCTAATGTATGCGTGGGGCGCTCAACTTGCTGAGTTAGGATAGTTTTCTTGCGTGTTTCTTATTTGTTTCGTTCCTTTCTTTTGAGTCTTGCATGACTACCCTTCCCGACGATCTTATTGTATCGTGAGGACACGGTTTGTTTCAAAAGTGTGGGGTGGGGGAGTTAGCATGTGTCAGCACGTTTACTTTTGTTAGCATGCATTAGTAGTGGTTAGAGCACGATTTATTTTTTAATTTTTAGGTGCTACGATGCTGCTGATTTCAAGCGTCTTGATGTGTATGCTTCTGAGTTTATGCTGTTATATGCTATGATGAAGATGCTGATTTTATGAGGTGATGTTTGATGCTATGAGGTTTGATGTGTATGCTTTACATGATTTCTACAACTTTGTGATGCTAGTGACTTGATGTTATATGTTTCTTTGAGTTGAGATATTACAGGATGTGGAGGTGACAGAAAATGTCCTAAAGGGACTTGAAAAACATTCAAAGGTTTAAGGGATTAGTCGCGTAGCGCACTGAGTTTGTGGAGGTTGGCGCTTCAAGTTATGAGGGGTGAGACTTTCACTTCATCATTATAGCGTTTATGCAATGGTGGGACGGAAAAACGAACAATCCTATTTCTAGTCCTAGTAACCAGGAATGAGTGGGTAACCCCTATCCTGCCTTGCGCTGAAAGGATGATTATGAGAAAGAGCGAGACGGCGTTCCATATGCTGCTATACGAAGGCGGTGATTGGAACGGTTCAAAGAGCAAAAAAGAAAAGGACAAGCAATTCACATTGGAGAGCAAAGCTCAAAAAGAAAATTCAGTCAAATGTGAAAGAGAAAAATCAGAAAAGCAATCGAGTTGAGTGAAGTCTTCAGACCAAACAAAACAATAAAGTTTCAAGAGCTGTCCTAACAAAGAGAAAAAGAAAAGTTAAGTTTCTCGTAGGTTAGATTCCTCGCGTGCCAGAGAAAGTGAACTCAGCATATGCGCGTGACTATGACCTCGAGCTGAAGAATGGAGTCAGGAGTCTAAAGAGAACTATCTTCCAGTCATCCATTGAATTCCATCTTGACCTCTCACGTAACATGTATCATTACGGTTTCTTTTTGATCATTATTGAAGAATGAATGTGAGTAGATGAATCGATTAGTGAGGACATCTCAAGTAAATTCAGTGTTTAGTCATTGGCATATTAGAATTGCTCGAGTGTCGCGAGTCTTGCTTTTGTTCTTGTTCGGGGCGAACAAGTCTAAGTGTGGGGTGGTTTGATGGGGCGTATTTATACGACACGCTAAACCGTTTAAACCCAACTATTTCGACATGTTTTTATGTGAACAGTTACTTCTTAGTGTTGTTTGCATTTCAGGTGTTCAGAATATATGAAAAGAGACTTGCTACTCAAAATGGTGTTTATTTTAGAGAGCCGAATGCGAGGATCGACGTTGAAGGAATTGGGTATGCAACTCAGCGTGTTCCGCGCCAGCAAACAACATTAGAGTCGCGCGCCGGACATTAATGTCTTCTCCGGACGCGCGAGTTAATTTCTTCATGGGGCGCGGCCAAGTTATGATGACGTCAGCATCGGGCCCGCGGCCTGAAATCAAATTTTAGAGCCCGATCGCAATTAGGGTTTGGAGAATCAGTTGAGACGGCACCTTTGATGACGGAAGTTTAGAACAGACGAACGGACGAAATTTTCGAGGGAGACAAAGTCTTGCGTGAATAGTGTCTTCCGGTAGTGAACGGTGTTTTCTGGCGGTGAACAATGCTCGTGAATAATGTTTTTCATTCTTTTCAGTTTAATGTGTTTTTCAGTAACGACTATGAGTAGCTAAATTTCTATTTCAGTTTAGAGTTTTCAGTTAGTGACATACATGTTTGAGACTTGAATTTAATGCCTGTTTCTATTCAATCGTAAGTTCTGGATTTTAAATTGCATGAATTGTATTGCACGGTTAGCATATACTTCGTCGTGAAACTACTCGCTCATCAATTCTAATTCTTAACTCTTGTCGAAGCTTTGTCGTGGAAGCAAGTAGTAGGATCGAGGCTTAATATCATCTTTGTCGGGATATTCTAGGTTATTACCTTTGTCGGAATGATCATATGTTTGATTAGAATCGCAATCATTAGAAGTCGATGATAACAGTCACTATTGAATTCCCTGGACTGAATGCTTCTCTCAATTGATATACACGTTTTCTCACTTTCTTGCTTGCAATCAACTTACTTAAACCCTTTTAGTTTAATATTTACAGAAAATCGCTTCACAGTCAGTTCTCTTAGGTTCGACCCTTGCTTGCCGCGACACTAGCTAAAGCTTGGAAATATAAATAAAAATTTGGCGCACACAACCAAAATTTGACGGCACGTCGTTGTGTGCGTTAAACTTATATTTATAATCTCCTGTTAACACTCAGCAAGCGGTAAGCAGGGTCGAACCCACGAGAGAGCGATCAGTCAATCAAATATCACGCAATAGATATCAACTCAGTTTCACCGCTAGCCTATGCTAACTTGATAATCAGAGCATGCAATTCAAACAAAGAACAGGATTTTACTGGATCGAATTACGAAAACGTTGCAACACAAAATTCCTAAACTAAACGAAAGGTTTAGCTGCTACAAGTCATCTAAAACAATGAGCATAAACTGAATTTAGAAACAATACTGAAACTGTGAATTGTAATTTGTGATAAACAGTAACTCCGATAGTGAATAGTAATTCTGCGACGGATAGTAACTCCGGTAGTGAATAGTAACACCGGCGATGAATAGTACTCTGCCTCGAATCTCGCGCGTTGCTGCCGCCTATCTTCCTCAAAACTTGCTCTCAAAATTGTTGTAAAAATTTTTGTTCTCTTTGGTGTGGCAAGTCTGTATTTATAGGTAATGTAGACTTCCAAATCAAACAAACTTCTAAATCTGATTTTGGACTGTGGGTCCAATGCTGATGTCATCATATGTTTTCCGCTCAAGTAGAAGACATTAGGAATTGCGCCCGATGAAGACATTAGCCGCGCTCCAGAAGAAGACATTAAGCGCTGCTAAAGTGTGCTGCTGGCCAATACTCACTGAGATGCACATCATTTCTCCAAAAATGCCATAAATCTCGTTCTTCAAACAAAGCCTCTGCTCCCCCTCGATCAATGACTCACTCCGTCACTATAGGGTGGCCTCGATCAATGCTCCTCAGCCCGCCACAATGCCTTTCCGCGGCTGATCACCGAGCTTCGATTGTCCCTTCAATAAGCAATGCTCCAGTTGAACTCTGGATCAATCCTGAATCAAACTCGATGAGTTCTGATTCTCTCAGTACCACACACGTCATCAACTCAGTGTATAAAACACTGGTACCGTAATTGATCTCTGTGTGCTCTCGAGTTGCTCTCTGATCGTGTGTGTGTGTGTGCTACGTCCCCGCCTTCTTTTTCAAGCTCTTCACCACGCCAAAAACGCCAAGGATCATTATCAGGATCTTCTCCTAGATTCTACCAACTGTTGAAGATTCTGTTGCCAAATTTGGACTCTTGGATCTTTATATTCTTAGACCACGTGCTGGCAATTGCTGAGCTCTTGATAACGTCTACATACCTCTCCGAGCTTCCCAGATGCCAACCGAATCAAGCCGGAGCCTTACCGTGCAACGCCAGGATTCTGCTCTATCTCTGGATCATCACGGAGTGCTGAAGCAGACTCTATCTCTTCATAGTTGTCTCTTGCCCATTCTTCAAAAAGTGTCTCAGCTTCAGATCTTCAGGGATTGCTAAAGCAGACTCTGGCTCTTTTTTTGTTGTTGTTTTGTTACTCTTCAGATTGTGCTTTAGCCACCAATCTTCAGGGAGTGCTTCAGCAGTCTCTTGAGCAGTTTTTTCAAAGATGCCATATCCTTAATCGGTTCACTACTAACCTTATTTTGAATGACCCCAACAACTGTCAGCAAACCTCAGCAAACCCTCTCTTTGCCTAATGAAAATGTTGTCATCCAGATACCAAGGGTTGAGCAACAGACGAGGACATAACGCCCGAATCTGATAGAGCAAAGGCTGTAAAGCAATGACAAATAGAAAGGGCCCCAAAGGATCGCCTTGCTGCACCCCAAAACAACTACGAATAGTTGACTCCCCCGTAAAGAGCAATGCATGAGAACCATAATAATACTCCACCCAAGTACTAAAAGATGGAAAATGACACTGCACCCCCTCCATGAAAACCTTACAGCTGACTAGATTAAATGCATTCGTAAGATCCACCTTTAAAACTCCAATCCCTCATTGTCAGAGTGTTTCGCCACCAAGTGGTTCAACGAATGTTTAATAGCCTCTGCTTCCCCTCGCACTCTCACACCAACCTGAAAAGGCAACAATTTGAGCTACTGCTGATGCTTTAACTACGCTTAGAGTCACTCTTGACATAAGACGACGCCAAACCTCTCCCAATGCTACCGGTCGAACTCCCCCTCCAGGTTTGGCCAGAGGAATGATAGGAGCACTCATAAGAAGCAGAACCAAACAAAGAGTTGCTCTACCATTGAGCAAAAGCACGATGTGGGCTGAAAATACCCCGTGCAAATGAACTTCCTCTCCACGGCCCGCGACTCCCTAAACCATGTACACCAACAACTGGGGCTTGAGCCCGTCACGCCCCCAGACGAATTGCTCGTGAATGATTAAAGGGCCCGCGACACCTCCTCCCAAGAAGGTATAAAAGGACCTGGAGACGGTCCCGCGAGAACCCTCGGCGGAAGAGCACATGGGTTCTTACGAACGAGCTACACCATTACATCCCGAGACGGTGGCAAAACCCCTCCAGCAACTAAAGCACCCACCGCTAATTTCTCGCACCGCTTCAAGTTGATCTTCCTTTGATCCTTCTCAGAAAAAACTAGCGCCGGCCTCCTAGCCGCCCCCGTGCTCACTGCTTCTTGCCAAAGGAGATGCAGACCGTCTCCTCCCCTTGCCCACACCTCCAACCTATGGGCCACCAACTCAGCCAAGAAAACACCGCCCCTCTCCTCCTTTTTGACTGATTTAAGAACTGATATGACAAAGACCTGCATGATCCTCCGTTGGAGGAGATCACTAGGATCCTCGTTCACAGCTTCCAGTGCCGCATCATACCACTTAGCCACCCACCTCCTACAAGAGCTAGGAATAAAGTTCATGGTAGGGATCGTCTCGCTTCTCAACTTCACGACACCTCAGGATCTTCGTCAACAGGTCTAAAGATATCAGACAAATCCGCCATACACCATAGCGAGACCCAAATCGACAACTCAGTAAGCCCTAGGAAGGTGGCCCCACAATCACAGCCTCGACACCGAGACCCAACCCTATACGTCTTACTACATCGATCGTACAACCAATTCCCATGCCCCTGAAGGTGTCGAACTAAGTCCCTCAGCCGCCTCCCTGACAGGGCACTCGCTATGCGCCCTCCTCAAGTGGCTACACACATGAACCCGCAAAGCACTGCAGTCCCACATATCCACACCAAACATCGGACAAAACGAGAAAAGACACTGGCAACTCCGCCCAGAACTGCCCACCATGTCACTCACAAGATCATTGCTCCTGAGACTATACAATTCTTCCTTCCTGCTAAGTAAGTAATGGAGTACTTGATGCCACCGGATCCGGTCTAGCCCCGACAACGTCCCCACCTCTAGCCAGCATGGCGGTGCCTTGCAAGTTGCCTGCGGCCTGCTGCACTGCACTCTACTTCAAAACCAAATGGCGATAACTCCTCCGCAAAATACATACCCTCACACCGTAAACACTACCGTCCACAAGGTCCCACCATAGAGGCAACGCACCAAAGCCACAACTCCCCAATGAAGGATCTCTAGAATCTATTGCGCCCAAAACATGCAAACATTACTTTCCACATCTTTCTTAAACTCGGAAGCTCACCTTGGTACGTTCATGCCAACACCCTACAACGATCCCCAACAGCCAACATATTTTCACTTGGCTGTATGAAGTTTTTTCTCGTTCAAATTCAGACTTTGGTAAATTTTATGAGTGAAGCATGAATAAAATTGAGATTCATGTTAGTGTATGTGGCCGCCACTTCTCAATCAAATACCGGGCCAGAAGTTCTTGTTTATTTTTTACTTTGTAATTACAAATATTATATTACTTAAATATTTTGTTGGTCAAAGGCGGAGTGCAGAGAGAGAAAGAGCTCTGTTTGTGTGTCCTCTTCCGCAGATTCATCCGCGATTCTCCTTTCCCGATCTTCTCTCCCCGAGGTCAGCCTTCTGAATCCTCCCGTAGCTGTCTGTTTTACCAGATGTGTTTGAGGAATTCGATTTTTTATACGAGCTAAGATTGGTCAGTAATCAGTATTGTATTCTAATTGTTTGATTTCGATTCGAATTCAAGTTCCGATCTGTGGTTTATGATGTTAGATCTGCATCCTATCTGTATATGAGATGAGATGGCTCTATATGTCTACTCATTCATAGATATATGAAGAGCGTGGGTTAGAAAGATATTGTTGGATGGATAGATTGATTGATTCCTGTAGTGCCTTTTACAGGACACTAAACCAATATTACACCTTTCTCCTTGTCCTACCTTTCGCCATACGATTTTCATGTAATTATTTCATTAATTTTTGAGTGGAAAAATTCTTATAATGTCACGGTGTCATAGATGAGCTCCTGATTCCTGAATGTTTAATTTACTTAAAATTGGTAATGAAATTTGAAGCCTTCCCAGCCTTCTTCATGTACACATGAAGCAACTGTAAGCGGGCATAATTCAACTTAAAATGAGCTATTATTTGTTTCTTCGGTTTTGTTTTTTCACATCTGTCCATCATTTCAGTGTTGCCAAGATGGCCGATTCTGAAGACATTCAGCCTCTTGTCTGTGACAATGGTACTGGAATGGTCAAGGTGAGCAAAGAACATCAGGGATAAGCATTTGCCTGTCTAATAATAGTAGATAGCTCATTATGATGAATTATTTATGCTTCGTGCTCATCATAACAGGCTGGGTTTGCCGGTGATGATGCTCCAAGAGCAGTTTTCCCTAGTATTGTCGGCAGACCAAGACACACTGGGGTTATGGTTGGCATGGGTCAAAAGGATGCATATGTTGGAGACGAAGCCCAATCGAAGAGAGGTATTCTTACCTTGAAATATCCGATCGAGCACGGTATTGTCAGCAACTGGGATGATATGGAGAAGATCTGGCATCATACGTTCTACAATGAGCTACGCGTTGCTCCAGAAGAGCACCCTGTGCTACTGACGGAAGCACCGTTGAATCCTAAAGCTAACAGAGAAAAGATGACTCAAATCATGTTTGAAACTTTCAATGTGCCTGCCATGTATGTTGCCATTCAGGCTGTTTTGTCCCTGTATGCTAGTGGCCGTACAACTGGTATGCAATGGATTTCTACCTGAAACAATTTATGTATCAGGTAATCTGCTTGATGAGCAATTAATGTGATCAATCATTTTAACAGGTATTGTGCTGGATTCTGGTGATGGTGTGAGTCATACTGTGCCCATCTACGAAGGTTACGCCCTACCCCATGCCATCCTCCGTCTTGATCTTGCAGGCCGTGATCTGACAGATTCTCTGATGAAGATCCTTACTGAAAGAGGTTATATGTTCACCACCACTGCTGAGAGGGAAATTGTCCGTGACATGAAAGAGAAACTCGCATACGTTGCACTTGATTATGAGGCGGAGCTGGAGACAGCAAAGAGCAGCTCTTCAGTGGAGAAGAACTATGAATTGCCTGATGGACAAGTCATCACCATTGGAGCTGAGAGATTCAGATGTCCCGAAGTCCTTTTCCAGCCATCTTTGATTGGAATGGAAGCTGCAGGAATCCACGAGACGACCTATAACTCCATCATGAAGTGTGACGTCGATATCAGGAAGGATCTTTATGGTAACATTGTGCTCAGTGGTGGTTCTACAATGTTTCCAGGCATCGCTGACAGGATGAGCAAGGAAATCACAGCTCTTGCTCCTAGCAGCATGAAGATCAAGGTTGTGGCACCACCTGAGAGGAAGTACAGTGTCTGGATTGGTGGATCTATCCTTGCTTCACTCAGCACCTTCCAGCAGGTGAACATTATTTTCCTTAGCACAGGGACTGCCAACGCTTCAATGCTTCACTTTGATCACTTGCACTCTTTTCATTTTTGTGTGGTTTAGATGTGGATCTCAAAGGGTGAATATGACGAATCTGGTCCATCGATTGTCCACAGGAAGTGCTTCTAAATTCGGCTTGATTACATGTGAGTTCCTTCCACTTGTTTGTGCTTTTTGGTGTCGCGAGTCATGTGAAGTTGGTTTGTATGCTATGGGAGATCGTGGGAGGCAGTATGCTGATGAAAGTATGTGTAATCACATGTTACCATCCATTGGATGCAGTCTTCTAGGCTTTTGGTGATTGGTGGTCCTAGGTTCAAAAATGGTATCATTTGGTTTGATGTGTTGTACATTTAGCAAGAAAAAGGTTGTGGCATTTCTATCTTCCGAATTGCTTGTTTCTTTGAATTTTATTCAGGGTTTGCTCGAGGTATTATCCTGTTTTTGATGTTTTGTTGTTGACAATGTTATGTTTAATATCTATTGATTGTATGGGAAGAATCTGCAGCATTCAAGCATACATGAATCTCCAAGTTTTTAATCATATGTTTTTCAATTCTCATTATGTCTCATATTTACAAGGAAGAAATACAATGAAATATATGAAGTAATATCAAGTTTATATTTTCTTGACTTTTGGAAAAAAAAAATCATATATTTTTTCCAGATAAGTACCTCATAAAATATTCGATACCGTACCACGCCTTGAGTGGATCATTCATCCCAGTCACACTAGAAAATACTCAATTATGCAATAGAAACCGATTTCAGGACGAACTATTTAGTTAAACAAGTTTTAACCACAAAAGCAAGTAAATATATTGGGGTGGGAAGAGGTTGGTTTGAGCTAATTTGTCTCCAAGTGAGGAAACTATTGTCATTTCAAATCTAGAATCTTTCTTGTGGGCATGCTCGTCCTTGACATTAAAGATTCAATTTATGTTTATTCCTTAACTTTCATTATTACATTCACACATACGATCCATCAAACTATGTTGTCATGTAATAATAAAATTCATAACACGAACGAGTTCGATAAGCTTCTAACATTTAAATTAAAGAATCAAAAGATACTATGCATCTAATCAAATATATTAATAACATTCATCTCATATTGTTGGGAAACGGTGAAAATGTGTGAAAAAAATGGTGTTGCAATCTCATTTTATGAGCCAAAATGTTGAGGTAGAGTACGCCTCCAATTGAGTCAAATATTTAAGGTGGAGTACATCTCAAAATATAGAGATGAAGTACATCTCAACATGAGCCAAATAATCATTTAGAGATACCTTAAAATGAGAGATATTTGATCTATGATTGTTCTTAAGCCTAAGTTGAGGCAACGCTCCAATGGAAGGCAACGTTTCAACTTAGAGGTGATGCCTCAAAATTGAGGTATTGCCTATGATTAGGATTTAAGTGAAGCAATGCCTGAGAAGTCTTTAGGGACATTTAAGGTCCTCTAAGGAGTCATGGGTCGCCTGGAACCGAGTTGAGTCGACGCTAGGGTCGAGGCGTCGCCTGGACCAGCTTGGGGGGAAGTCTAAGAGTGAGACGTCACCTGGCTCATAAGTGAGGCGACACCTAAAAGTGAGACGTCCCCTGGTTCATAATTGAGGCGATGTCTAACAGTAAGACGTCCCCTGGGTCATAAGTGAGGCGACGCCCGAGATGGTTAAATGGCTTTTATATAAGCATTTATGAGTACTCGGGCCACTTCTGACTCAACATGAGACGATGCTTAGGTCGATGCGTCGCATGGGTCTAAGTTGAGGCGACGCCTTAGTCTGTTTTTTGGCTTTTAGGAGCACTCAGACAGTGCCTTATCAAAGGTGAGGCGTCGTCGGGGCTTAATGTGAGGCGACGCGTAGAGTGTTATAGCCTGGTTGCCTATAAAAAGAGAAGTATTTCTTTTTCATTTGAGAAAGTAAAAACCACACAGAGAAACCAGCTCAAAAAAGAGTCTTTTGAGATCAGTCCAAGATCCTCCTTTGAAGGTTTGAGGCCGGTGTCATTGTATTTGAGTTTCGACTCTTTTTTTGGATTTTTCGGTGATAATTAAAGGTATACAAGGTTTCTTGGTGCACAAAGGGTAGCTCCAGAGTTTTAGTATCCTATGAAGCGATTGACTAAAGAATCCCAGCAACCAAGGGATGCTAATCACGCTTTAATAAAGTTGTCGAAATTTGTACTTATTTATTTAAAAAATATTTATGATATTCGCACACATATATTGTTTGAATTACCACCAATAATCTTAAGGCGTGATTGCATGCGATATCAAAATTTTATTGAAGTTACTAACTTGTTTGCTTTTGTTGTAGACATGGACAATATAAACTAGAGTAAAGACATTTATGTCCATGTTCCACTTGCTCCCAAAGTGTAGCCATCATCGACCGTGCTGCTGGGGCCTACCTCAAGTATGGCATCAAACCTTGCATCAGTTACTTGACAAATCTTTTGTGCGAACCTGACGAAGTGCGTACCGTCGCATAGCTGACTAATGCTGATCAGGTTTGCTGTCAAACCATCCACAAGCATCACATTTTGTAGTTAGACACCCTAGGTACGTCTAGATTCTCTTTGCCGAGAACTTCCCCTTCAGTCCATTTCCGAACGTTACGTTCTGTTCCTCGTAGGCCTGGATATCGATTACGAATGCTCTATTCCCTGACATGTGTCCCGAGCACCCACTGTCAAAGTTTTAGCTGTCTTTCTTCATCGACTTTGATGAGCTTAGGACACATATGGTGTTAAGGTATGACATCCTTGACAAAACAACATAAGAAGATGCTACAACACTCCCTCAAGATTGAAGCTGGAGCACAAACTGAAGATTAACAAAACAGCAACAAAGTACAGCGACAAAGCACAAGAAAGTGCTATAGCACTCTGTGGACCACAAAAGCTGAGGCAACCTGGGCAAAAGACAAATGACAGAATCTGCTACAGCAACCTGTGATGATTTGAAGATAGAGCAGAATGGCCGATAGTCTTGAAGATGCACGGAGAGTGTCCAAATAGGTGTTGCCAGTGTCGCAAAGGTTCAAGGAGCTTTGCAAACATCATCAAGTGATCAGTAGACGTCATCTTGCGGCAGGAAGTGATCCAGAAAGAAAAGGTTTCTAAATTCTGATTTAGCAAACCAAATCTCAACAACTCCGCAAAGAATCTAGGAGAAGGTTCAAAAAGATATTGTGTTGTACTACAAATCTTAAGGCATTTAGGGTTTCCGAAGCTGATCATTGATGAAGCTAGAAGAGCGATGCAAAGGCAGAAGAATGAACAACAAATCGAAGTAGAGAATACACATAATGAGAGTTAATAGCAGAAAGCTGAAGTGACAGAGTTGTGTTGAGCGTAGAACAGATTAGAACTCGCAGAGTTTGATCTAGTATTGATCCACAGAAATCAACTAGAGCACGGCTCGTTGAAGGATCAATCAGTTGCTTCGGATAATGGCTGCGGACAAGTGGTGTCGCAGGCTGTTGGAGAGCTGATTGTCTCTCCTTAATAATGAGGAGTGGGCAGTGATCAAAGGGGAAGAAATATCTGAGTTTGAAGAATTCAGTGAGAGTTTGATGGCTTGGCAGAGGGTGCTGGAGAAGTCGCCGACAGAAGTTACAGCAATTATGCTACAATGATTTCTATAGCATACCGTCTACTACACATTGTAATAGGATAGGCTAAGTCTGTGCGTCAAGTCTATAACTGTTCTTTACTGGAAGTGTGTAGGTAGTACAAAGCGAGTCTGTGGGATCAGGCTGCGAGCTAATCTGCGTGATCAAATTGAGCTAAGGTTTGGCTAGGTTAGTAGTAGTGGTTGAAACAAGCATTGGCGTCATTTTTGGAATCCACTGTACTCTAACCGTGAATAGTAAAACCTTGAGAACCGAGAGTTGTCCTCTCAAGATGTAGGCATTGGCCGAACTTGGTAACTAAAGTCTTCGAGTACTTTCAGTTTGGCTTGAGAAACAAATTCCGCAAAGTGACTGAGAGAGTGCTATAACAACCGCTGTAACTCGTCGCCAGCAGTGCGCAGCAAATTTCATATGCAAACTATATTCTGTCTGTCTTGTATCTTTGATGACTGTCCTGTTTTTGCCGACTCTAATACTTGTTCAGGATAGGGCAGACTCGTTGTATATGCCCAACTTGGTCGCAAAAATAACATTTGCACCTTTCTTTGAGGTTCTACCTGAGTGATACAGGGGTTGCTGTAGCATCTCCCGTCCCTTCCTTCTCGTGGCTTTCTTCTGAGTCAGTACTCGCTGTTTAGCAGGCAACTCCTCCCTCTGCTCTACACAATCAGGTTCTTCTGGCACTTAGGCTTTGACAAACGTTGTCACTCCAATTCCTACTTCGCCAGTGTTGCCAAGCCCTTAGTTTCCACCTCCATATCTGTGGTAGGACAAGAGATCATCAAGGCTGTTTGTTCCACTGGTAAGCATCTTGGCAGTCTGACTTCCTTCATCATAGCAGCATATTTTGTCTCACTGCCTGGTCCGTCATGGATTTGATGGTCTCTAGCAATTATTGTCGATTGCTTTCCAGACCGGATATCTTTTCAAACAGTCCTTTGTTAATCGCAATGACTTCCAGCCACTTCTCGTGCAGCAGGACAAAGTTTCTCTCAACTAACTCCTCTGTGATTTCCTCGTCATCACTGAATTCTGACTCTGGGATACCATAAACAGTATCTTACTTTATTAAACTGGTGTTTTTTGTTACAGTAGTTAGAGGAACATTGTTCTTCTGTTCCGAGTCATCCTCACTTTCTTCATCGCTCCAGTTTGCAGCAAAAGATTTATTGTTCTTCTTCTGGTTGTTCAGACATTTGGACTGCCTGTGGCTAAATCCTTCACACTCCCAACACTGTACTCCCTTATGCTTGTCCTTCACCTCTTCTTTGTTTTGATCAACATTCGCGTTTATTCTCCGGCAATTCTCTCTTCTTCTGGGCTGATTTCTCTGGCTTGATTGTTGACCGGCAAACTGGGGTTTTTGATCCATCCTTTTTATGAACTTACCAAAGTTCTTTGCAAGGAGTGCCAGTTGCTGCATAATATCTTCTGGGGCAGCTTCCTTTGTCTCTGCCTTCAGCCCTAGGCTTTTCTCAGGAGATGGTGTAACATCCTCTGTCATCTTCATCTCGAATTGTCTCAAGGATCCAATCAGGGCTTCCAGCCTCTTGACATCCTGTGTTTCTTTTATGGCAGTGACTTTCATGTCAAAGTTTAAAGTCACCAATCTGAGAACATTTAGTACAAGTTTCTCTTCTTGTATCTGTTCTCCGAGGGCATATGCTTCATTGACAGGTCGCACAGTTTTGCATTGAACTTGGTAATAGTTTCTCCCTCCAGCATCTACAAGCTTTCAAATTGAGAGGTGATCATCTGAATTCTCAAGGCCTTCACCTTGTCGGTTCCCTCATGGGCTGTCTCCAGGATGTCCCATGCTTGTTTTGTGATGACGTAGTTTGATAATAACCTGAAATTGTTGCCATCACAGCAGCAAAGATAGCATTAAGGGCCTTGGAGTTACCAGATGCTATAGCTTCCTCTTCTACTGTCCATCTGTCTTCGGACTTTTTCTGGGCAACTCCGTTGCTGTCAAAGACCAATGGATGCGACAATCCGGATATCACTGCTCGCCATGCTTTTTCATCTACTGCCTTCATGCGAGCTTTCCAGTAACTGTAGTTCCCTCCTTCGAGCAATGGTGGTTTGCTAGTGCTTTGTCCCTCCTTCATTATTCATTGTAGAAGTCAGCAACGCTTGCTTGGATCATACTCTGTGTGTCAAGTGACCGGCTTTGATACCAATTGAAATTACTAGCACTGCTGATGACTTGTATCAGCAGGTTGCTGTAGCAAACTCTAGGTCACTTTTGCGGAATTTCCAAACTTCAGCCAAACCTGAAAGACACAAATACTTTGTTCACACAGTTCGGCAATTGCCTATGTCTGGAGAGGAATTCTCTCCAGTCCTCGAGATTTCACTATCACGGTTTTAAGTACAAAGGGTTTCAAAACTCAACCTATGCTAGTTTAACCTCTACTTCTCACCTAGCTGAAATCTCAGCTCAGTCTGATCACACACAGACTAGCTTCTACTGTCTACACACTTCCATTAATAGATAGCTACAGACCTGACTACTCAAACTTAGCCAATGCCGTTACAATGTGCAACAGTATGCTATAGCAACTTACAAGTCAAGCTGTTGTAGCGTCTATCCACGACTCAACATATGTTTATGTTGTTGATGTACCGCCTTCCCTTATAAAGCAGCAGACATCGACCAACCATAGAACTACTAATCCGGATAGGAATCGTAGAATTTTGCACAAGAGAATCTTCTCTTTGATTCTTGCTGATTTGTTGAGATTGATTTCTAAATCCAATTTTAGAATTTGATCTTGTTCCGACCAATAAACAAGGGCTTTTGGTAAAACGCGGCTGTCCAGGCCACTCTCGGATATGTTGCGACGCCTGTAGTTGCCCTACGGACACTCTCAGACCAGTTCCATGTTGACAGGCTTTTGCTCCAGCTCGGAGTCTTCACAATATTCTATAACATCCCCAGGTAGATGTTTGCTGACCTTAGACAGCTGGCAAAGCTTGCTCCAGCTCCAGCTGCTGATGTAAATGGGTTGTTATATCATCGTCTCGCTGTTGATTTGTTTTGTCAATGTCAGTGTCATACTCTAGCTTCTAACTCCAGCAGGAAGTTATAGCATCTTCTAGCCTTCTTGGAATTGTTTTGTCAATAATGCCATTACCTTAACACTTCAACAGTGCACTCTGGGGACACATGACTGGAGATCAAACCTGCTTGACCAACATTCAACCATGCAAAGAACTACACATGACATTTGGCAATGGACTGAAAGGGAAGGTATTCAGAAAAGGAACTCTGGACATTCAAGAACTTTCCAAGCTAAAGAATGTGATGCTTGTGGATTGATTAAAAGCAAATCTCATCAGCATAAGTCAATTATGTGTCGCTACGCACTTTGTGAATTTCATACAAGAAGTCTTACAAGTATTTGACAAAGAAGGAAGATGGATAATGAATGGAGCAAGGTCTGTCAACAAATGCTACTTGTCGAAGGTTGGTACATCAACCCTGCAGCAACCTACCTGATGACCAAGACTGAAGAGATGAACTTGTGACACAAACGAATGGGTCATCTGAATATGAGAACTCTCAAAAGGATTGCTACTGAACACTTGGTTTAAGGAATCCCTGAGAGCAAAGGTGAGTTGAATGCAATTTGTGGAGAATGGCAAATCGGAAAACAGAAGAAGATTCCTCATCCAAAAATTATAAAAAACGCATCCAGACCACTCCAGCTACTACACATGTACTTGATGGGACCAATGGAAGTGGAACGCTATGGATGAAAGAGGAATGCGTTTGTGTGTGTTGATGCCTTCACTCGCTTCTTTTGAATTGACTTTATAAGGGAAAAGTCGGAAACCGTAAAGATAGTAGTTGCCTTAGCAACCCGACTGGAACAAGAGAAGGGCCTAAGAGTTGCAGCCATAAGAAGTTGATAATTGAAATGGTATTCAATTGACAAAACCTGCCAGAGTGTACAAGCTCGGTAAACAAGCAGTAGCTGTAGAAGAGAGTTGTAGCTGCTTGGCAGCAATATTTGACCGAAGAGAAGTCTGTTCATTTTTGGCATAGCAGTACAACGGGAGGCTTCTAAATATTCCAAGAATATCTCCAGTGAAGATTCCATGCCACAAGCTTGAAGGTTTGATTGGGAAATCAAATCTTCTAAAAATTAGGAGATATGATCTTGTTGAGATCTTTGAAGGCTTCCTAATTTTGGTGGGGCAGTAATTCTCTAGAAGGGTGGAGGCGTGCAGAGAAGGGGGATTGATCAGAAAGAGAATCCAATACAGAATCCATCCATTCAACAATCAGAGAGCAGAGCAATATAGATATATTCAGAGTACTACAGCGGAGAGATCGGATCACCACCAAGAGCAGAGAGTGAGCACAGAGCTGAATTGTTAGAGTAGAGACTGATCGAAGACTTGTAGAGTCTGGTCAGTGCTTGATCGGAGAAGGCCAATTCAAAGCAGGACGTGCTTGTTGGCTGAGAGTTGTCGAGTGGAGGAACTCGGATAATCTGCAGAAGGCCTATTCTCGCTAGTGACAGGCGGCCACTTAGTGAGGGGGAGCATCCCAGTGTGAGGAGCACTCACGACTGAGTTCGAGTGGCTCAACGGAAGGCTTTGGAGCGAAACAGACATAACCTTTACAAGCTTGTTGCACAAGGGTGTGTTATAACAAACCTACAGAGACATTGTGTTAATTAGAATAGGCAGAGTCTGTGTGATCAGCGGAGTAGCTATTCTGAATTAACTCGAGTGTGTAGGTGAGTGAGACACAAATCAGAGGGTGTTCGGATTGTGTGCGAAGTGCTAGTTGAGGTCAGGTAGCATAGATTGTCGAGGAGTCGAGTCTGTATTGTACGGAGTACCTTGGAGACTAGTGGATTGAGGACTGGAGTATAGTCCTCCCTAGACGTAGGCAGATTGGCCAAACTAGGTGAACAAATCTCTGTTCACTATTTTGTTTCTTGTTGCACCAGATCCGACTGAACAAGAAGTTGCTATAGCAACTGCTTGTGCACTATTAGTAACTCAGGGGCGCTGCAAATTTCAATTGGTATCAGAGCAGGAACTCGACACATAGAGTAAAGATCCTGAGCTGCCCAGAACCAATCCTAGAACAGAAGCTGATAAGGAAAGTTTTCAGATCACTGCCCACCAGATTTGACATGAAGATAACAGCCATTGAAGAAGCACAAAATGTCAAACATATGAGACTGGAGGAACTGGTTGGATCCCTCAAACAGTTTGAGATGAAGCTTCTGGAAATCGTATTTGCGCTGGAGAAGTTCCGCGCATATGTTCTGGGCGCCAAAGTCATTGTCTACACTGACCACGCTGGTATCCGTTACCTGATATCCAAGAAAGAGACTAAGCCGCGTTTGATGCGCTGGTTGCTGCTACTCCAAGAGTTCGATTTAGAGATCAAGGATAAGAGGGGAACGGAAAACACTGTTGGTGATCACCTAAGCAGGATAGTGAAGGAAGAGGAGCCAGGACAGATCACGGAGACATTCCCTGACGAGCACCTGATGGCGCTGAACGGTAAGGTACCATGGTATGCGCATATTGCAAATTACCTAGTCACAGGTGCGTTTCCCCCTCATTTCACTAAAGCTCAATGCATGTGGTTAAGACATGAGTCTAAATATTACGTTTGGGATGATCCGTACATGCTTAGAATAGGCCCTGATCAGATCTTGAGGCGATATGTGCCTGATCATGAGATGAGCTGTGTTTTGAGATTTTGTCATGCGCACGCGTGCGGAGGACACTTTGGTCCAAAGCGCACGAGCAGGAAAATCCTAGACTGCGGTTTTTATTGGCCACACTTATTTCGTGACTCATATAACCACTGCAGGGCTTGTGACAGGTGTCAACACACAGGAAATATATCAGCGCGCAACGAGATGCCACAAACGCCAATACTGGTAGACGAAGTGTTCGACTTGTGGGGAATTGACTTCATGGGGCCGTTTCCGCCATCTTGTGGATACGAGTACATACTAGTTGCGGTGGACTATGTCTCGAAGTGGGTCGAAGCTAAGGCCACGCGCAAGGATGATGGTAAAACGGTTGTTGAGTTTTTAAGGACTAACATTTTCTGCAGGTACGGAGTGCCTAAGGCAATAATCAGCGACCAGGGGACGCACTTCTGCAACAGAATAGTGGCGCAGGTACTGAAGCATTATGGAGTGCGCCACAAGACGTCCACCGCATACCATCCTCAAACGAATGGCCAGGCCGAGGTTTCCAACAGAGACATTAAGCGCATTCTGCAGAAAACTGTGAGACCTTCGCGCAAAGACTGGAGCCAGCGGCTGGACGATGCGCTTTGGGCATACAGGACTGCGTACAAAACACCGATTGGGACTTCACCATTTCGGTTGGTGTATGGAAAGGCATGCCACCTACCGGTTGAGTTGGAACACAAGGCATACTGGGCATTGCGCACTTGTAATCTGAACCTCGATGAGGCTGGTAAGGAGCGCGCATTTGAATTGAGCGAGCTAGAGGAGCTGCGCCTGGATGCATATGAGGGGATACGCGACTACAAAGCGCGCACGAAAGCATTTCACGATAAGTACATCCTCAGACGCACCTTCGAGCCAGGAGACCGGGTACTGTTGTTCTCCTCGCGCTTAAAGTTGATGCCCGGAAAGCTGCGCAGCAAGTGGACGGGACCATACATAGTCACAAAGGTTTTCCCATATGGAGCAATCGAGTTAGAGAACGAGCGCAAGCATAGTTTTCAGGTTAATGGGCAAAGAGTCAAGAAATACTTGGGAGAACCTTGGGATGAGGCCACGCGCGAAGTTGATTTGGCGGAACCAGAAATAGAGGATGCGCAGGATGCTGCGCCAGAGATACAGCCTGGTGCACCGGAGGGAGAATTAGGAGCTACTGATTATATATCTTCTGCCTTATTGATTAACCTCGTTACTTATGATGTGTCACATGATTTTGGCCACACTGACCACCTATCTATTCCTTTGCGCAGGACTAAGGAAGACATAGCACACACAGATGCACAAGAGCGCGCAGGAGCAAGTGTGGGGGTGGTCATGAGCGCGAACTTGAGCAAGTAACGAGGTACTGTCGAGCCAACGACGTTAAACAAAGGCACTTGTCGAGAGGTAACTCGACACGTTTTCCGCGTTTTATTTTTACGCGTTTTTCTTAGGATTTGAATTTTTAGCTAGTTCAGTACTTTCATTTTTTTTGAGTCACAGAGCAATGCGCGAGTCAGTGCGCAGTTCAGTGCGCAGGACAGATGCGCAGGTCAGGGGGTATATAAGGGCAGATACTTAGAAAATTCCAAACATTCTGCAATTTTGACCGGTAAGAGCTCTGCACTGCTGCCAGCCGATCTTTGCCGTCCGCCCACCGATTCCGGCGTTCTTTAGTGAGATTTGAAGAGCACAACATCACCAGCACACTAGGTATCCTCTCATTCCTTATTTCAGTCGCTTTAAGTGAGGGTTTGGTGAAAGCAACCGACTGAGGACATAACCCTAGAATCAAAATCGCACCTAGTTAGCCAGCTCCGTTTGGTGTTTTCATTGCTGGGTTTTGTTGACGAGAGTAAGGCGCCCATCTAGTAGAGATTTGAGGGTTTGATTCGAAGTTCTGATTTTGGGATCCTTAGTAGAGCGTTGACTACAGTTGACCGCTAGATTCTTGAGTTGCTCGTCGCAAACATGAGGCCAGCAGAGAACCAGGACACCCAGGCGTCTTTCGCACGGAAGTATGACGCCTTCTGGAGGCTGGACATGTATGGCACCCCATGCATTAGCAGGGACTTCCTGCGCGAGGTGGGCTTAGAGGATTTGGTCACGGAGAAGCTTGCGCAAGCCGGCTGGGAGGCGCTGATGGACATGGATAGCGCATCCGACAAGGAGGACACTTGTGAGTTCCTGGCGTCCCTGCAGATCGCTGACTTAGAGATCCGTTACCGACACCGAGGGGTGTGGTACGTTGCATCGGCCAAGAGGCTGAAGCGCACCCTGCGCTGTGATAAGGAGCGCGAGCAGGACGTGGATACGCACACCAATCAGGAAGCATGGCGCGAGATGGCGTCGGGCAAACTATTTGCCACTGGGCGCAGCAGAGGACGTGAGCTGCACGATCCCTGGATGTACTATCTGTGGCGCATGGTCGCGTACGCAGTCATCGGGCGCTACAACGGTGCGCCAAAGGTCAGCCTGCTTGACATGGACGTGCTCAAGGGATTGTATTACGGGAAGAAGGTGAGGTTCGTGTCGGACATGTTGGTGCACTGGGAGCGGCTCAGCACCAAGGGCCCGCTCACTTGCGGAGGTGTGATCACGCATTTCCTGCGTGGGCTACATGGAGAGCCAGAGGTGCCCGAGCACACGGTTGTTCCAGCCGTCCCTCTTGACCGTGCACAGATGCTGCAGTACCGAGCGGTAACTACTAAGGACGATGGGTCACTGGAGTGGTGTTACCGGATGCAGGCTGCAAGAGCACCGAGGCACGCAGCAATCAGAGGAGCGCCCGCAGAGAGTAGTGCGCAGCAAGAGGAAGCTGCTACTGAGGAGGAGATGGAGAATGTGGAGGCACCAGTCGTGCAGCCAGCTCGCATGAGGACGCGCGCACAGACTGGAGCGCGCGTGCCGGCGAGTGGGCCACCAGGGGAAGTTGTGACCATTGACATCAGAGATTCTCCCCCGTGCGCGCAGGCGAAGCGGCGCAGACAGGATTCTGAGGAGGCTCCAGCAGAGCAGCGCATGATGTTTAACGTCATGCGCGTGCTGGAGTACTTGGCGCCCGAGGGGGCCGATTTAAGCATCAGTCCACCAGCTGGGTGGAAATTTGGAGATCCCATCCCCCCTCTTCTCAGTCTGCGCAGGCCACCTCCAGGGTCACTGATAGAGCCTATTTATACGCATTATTTGGATCATATCCCCGTGCTTGTTTGCATTATTTTATGTACAAGATTACTGGTTTCCAGTGTTTTTGTATTTCAGGACAGAACAAGGGCCTAAGTCGGATACGCGCTAACAGGCAGCGTTTAGGACGCGCAGCACACTGCCTGCGGAGCTAGCGGCGCAAACAGAAGAAATGGCGAGAGACAGCAGAGTTGCGCCGACCAATGCGCTAAGCAGTATGCCGTGCGCCAGGCGCAAAGTCCAGTGTTTCTTAATCCTGACATGACCAGATTTGGAAGTTGCCAAGGATGGACCTCTCGAGCAGTATATAAAGGGGAGGAGGTCTAGGGTTTGAGAGAAACACAGAGAGGCAACACCCCACATCAGAGGGCCACGAGAGAGCGAGAGAGCGGCAATCTGGAAAACACACGAACTTGTTGAGAGGACTTGCGCCAGCCAACTGCGCCAGCCGAGAGACATACTGCACGCACTGTTTGCTACTTGTTTCTCAGATACATTAGACCTTATTTCACTATTTTATGATGTTTATCACTAGCATGTCTAGCTAAACGCTTAGTATCGGTTGGACATGAATCTATGAGTATTTCCTTTGAGACTTGCACTTAATGCATAACTTGCTTGCTTATATTAATTCTGTGCACATTACTGGCAGCTTGTTGCATGAGTAGGGGAAGCCTTGAACCGCAATCTTACTCTTGTTGCTTGTTGTTGTTTGTTAAACTAGTTGAATAGCCTGACGGTGCCAACTAGGAGTAACGCGCTAGGATAGGCAATTACTACCTTGATCGGATTCGTAGTTGTTTAAGTCTAGTGTAAGAATTAATAGCACATGAACTTTGATCGGAGCATGCGCACATGTTAGGAAGCCTTGATCGGACACTAACATTAGCAACTTGAGCTATAGACATTTAGAGTCAATGATAAGGAATACACTCATAGAGGATTGTCTGCGCCGATACTTCTCATAGTCATAGTACTTAATCTCTACTGCCTGCGCACGTCTAGTGCAAGTTCCTGCGTTACGAAACCACTATTTACTCGCGCACTGCGCAACCCACTCACTCACCCCCCAATCTTCGTAAGTGCAGGTCACTGGCTAGAACTGAACTACTTGCTCTCTGTGGAGATCGACCCTTACTTAACCGCTGTACTAGTGGAAGAGGAAGGAATTAATTTGACGCGCACAACGACGCGCGATCAAATTTTGGCGCCGTTGCCGGGGAGCAACACAGCTAAGTTCTACTTAGTTTACGTTTTTCCCTTTTAGTAACTAGTTATTTCAGTTTGTTTTGTTTTCTCGTTGTTGTTTCTGACAGCGCGCAATCACCATCAGCCTGCGCAACCTTGAAACAGTTGCGCTGCGCAGATTCTAGTTGCGCACTGGCAGACGCAGCAGCATTAGTTATCTTTTAATTTCGTTTCCTTTGAGATTTAGAACAGGTCATGGAGGATAACAGTGTCGTTGGGGAGAACTTAGGGGACAGAACCCCAGAGGAAGCAAGAGCACACAACCGCGCAGCCCTGTTCAGAGAGGAAGTGCAGCGCGAGGTTGAAGCAAGGAGGGCCGCTGAAGTGTATCATGCGCCACCCGTGCAACAGGCCGCGCGACGCAGAACAGTGCGCGAGATGTCAGCCCCACTCACAGTTAACCAGCCATGGTGCATCGTGCTTCCGCCAGGCGGTCATTTTGAACTAAGAAGCTCGCTCATTCATCACATGCCCAAGTTCCACGGGATGAACAATGAAAATACAGTCAAGCATGTGCGAGAGTTCCTAGTCATATGCGAGAACATGAAGACCGAAGGGGAGAGCGATGAGGCGCTGAAGATGAAGGCATTCCCATTTTCGTTGTGTGACACAGCCAGACATTGGTTGATGAACTTACCAGCCGGATCAATTCACAGATGGGAGCAGCTGCAGAAGAAGTTCCTGGATAAATTCTATCCCGCAGCAAAGATCGCGCTACTCAGGAGGGAACTGGCCGCGCTAAGGCAGAGCGCAGGAGAGTCTCTGTCAGAGTATTACGAGCGTTTCAGGGAGCTTGAGGCCAACTGCTACAATCATGGCCTACCCCAGAATGTGCTGATAGAGAACTTCCTAAATGGATTGCTGCCCATGGAGCTGAGATTATTGAACGCATGCGCAGGAGGCGACATTTGCAACATGTACCCAGAAGACGCGTGGCAGCTGATAAAAGACTCTGCTGGTCAGGTACGACATCAGCTAACACTTGAAAATAGTCGTGCTCGTTCTGTGCATCAGGTAGAAACAAGCGCTGAGATCAAGGAAATGAAGGCCATGCTGCAGAAGTTGATGAGTGCGCAGAGCGCACAACCAGTTGCGCCAAAGGTATGTGAATTCTGCAGGTCCACCGAACACAAGACTGATGAATGTCCCACACTATTTGAGGAATCTGGAGATGTCAATGCTCTCGGAGGATGGGACAACAGAGGACCACCAAGGCAGAATCAGCCGCATTTTGGACTGGCAGCAAATGGATTCAGATGGAAGGAGGAGAACAATTTCCAGAGGTAGTCCACATATCAGCGCGCGCCACAGCAGACGCAACAAGCTGCGCCCTACAATCCACCGCATCGCCGCACTGACGCACCAGCGCATAACAACCAGCAACCAAGGCGATCTTTGGAAGATATCGTGGGGCAGCTAGCAGACACAGTACGCAAGAATGACGAGAAGTATGACAAGAGGTTCGAGTCCATTGAAAAGCAGCTATCACAGATCGCAACCACGGTATATGAGCTGAAAAAGAGCGATGGCAACCTGCCTTCGCAAGTAATTCAGAACCCCAAAGGAGGAGTCAATGCAGTGACACTGAGGACTGGGCGCACAATAGGAGCAGAACAGACCACGAAGGCGCCCGCGCAACCAGTTGCGCAAGTCCCGGATCTAGCAGAACAGAATGCGCAACCAGAGCAAGAAGCGCAACCAGAAATGCCAGCCACAAGCCAGCAGGGCGAAGCGCCAGGTATAACACAAATAAATGACAAGGGCACGAATCGTACTAATATACCTGCACCTTTCCCTGTGCAGGCACCCTCGGCTAGAAAGGAAGCGCTGGACAAAGAGCTATACGAGTTATTCAGCAAGGTAGAAATCAATATTCCCCTTATCGAAGCAGTTCGGCAGATTCCCAGGTACGCCAAGTTTTTAAAGGAGCTGTGCACAAACAAGAGAAGGAAAGGCGAATGCGCACAGGTAATGCTAAATGCCCAGGCCTCAGCGATCGTGCAACATAAGGTACCACCTAAGTGCCGAGACCCAGGTACGTTCACTATCCCTTGCACTTTAGGTAAGACCACAGTGAGCAACTGCATGATTGATTTAGGCACGTCCATCAATTTGTTACCTTATTCCCTATATACGACATTGCGCCTTGGACCACTAAAGCCTGCAGGTCTCACTATTCAGCTAGCAGATCGGTCGTGCAAACAACCTGCAGGCATGATAGAGGATGTCCTTGTACGAGTAGGAGAGCTGGTGTTTGATGGGGAGTATTTATACGACTCGCTAAACCATTTAAACCCAACTATTTCGACATGTTTTGATGTGAACAGTTACCTCTTAGTGTTGTTTGCATTTCAGGTGTTCGGAATACATGAGAAGAGATTTGCGGTTCAAAACGGTGTTTTTATGGAAGAAATCGGCATTGGCGGAAATGGGAGTGCACTGCAGTGAGTCGCGCGCCGAGAGTTAATGTATTCGTTGGGCGCGCGGAGTAATGTCTTCATGGGGCGCGGTAGGCTTATGATGACGTCAGCAGTCGGGCCCGCGGCCCGAAATCAATTTTACAGCCCGATCTCAATTAGGGTTTCGGAAGATTGGGACGGCAGTTGACGACGACACAGAATAGTTTTTGGGACGACGGAGGACGTACGGAATTTTGGAGATTGCGTGAACAGTGATTCCGGCGTGAACAGTACTTTCCGGCAGTGAATAGTGTTTTCCGGCGGTGAATAGTAATTCCGAACAGTTTTTGTATTTCTTTCAGTTTAATGTATTTTGCAGTTATGAATATGAGTAGCTAAACTTGTATTTCAGTTTAGGGTTTTCAATTGGTGACATTCATGTTTGAGATTTGGTTTAATGCATATTTCTATTCATTCGTAAGTTCTGGATCTTCATTTGCCTGAATTGTATTGCACGGTTAGCGTATACTTTGTCGTGAAACTAGCCGTTCATCCATTCTGATTATTAACTCTTGTTGAAGCTTTGTCGTGGAAACAAGTAGTAGAATCCAGGCTCAGTATCACCTTTGTCGGGATACTCTAGATTATTACCTTTGTCGGAATGATCTCATGTTTGATTAGAATAGCTATCCTTAGAAGTCAATGATAACAGTTACTGTTGAATTCCCTGAGCTGAATATTTCTCTCGATTGACATTTGCACTTTTATTACATTCGTTCTTGTGACCATTCACTCAAAACCCCCTTTAGTTCAGTATTTACAGGGAATCGCTTCACAGTCAGTTCTCTTGGGTTCGACCCTTGCTTGCCGCTACACTAGCTAGAGCTTGGAATTATAAATACAAGTTTGGCGCGCACAACGACGCGCGTCAAATTTTGGCGCCGTTGCCGGGGAACTGCTACAGTGAAGAGTTTCTTTTTCTTTTCTTTTTATATTTAGTTTTCAATTATTTCTTTGTGTTTTTTTTGTTGCGATAAATTGCTCTTTCCAGCATGTCGCACGCAGGTAGTGTTAATGGTGATGGCGGCCAAAATAATGAACAAAATCAGGTCAACAACAACAACCATCCTTTACCACCACCAGGAAATCCGGATGTGCAGGTTCCACCATTTTATGAAGAGCCGGAGCGAGTATTTAGAGCGCGCCAGAGGGAACTTCGCGAAAGGGAATTTCTGGCTAGGGATGCAGGGGCACAAGCAGAAGGTTTCAATGAGCCTAACCCACCGCCTCAGCAATATGTGCAGCAGTAACCTTACGGGCATCAGCCCTACAGGCGTGCCCAAAGACCGGAACAAACAATGAGAGAGCTGGCTGCACCAGACTTTAATGAGCAGCCATGGTGCATCAATACTGGTGCAGAAGAGGACGATTTTGAGGTTAAGACTTCTGTGGTGCACCACTTACCCAAGTTTGGCGGATTACCGGGAGAGGTAGCGACGAGGCATTTACAAGAATTCACCGGAATCTGCCAAACATTGAGACCATTCGCAAATATTGACAGGTTTAAGCTTCGAGTATTTCCTTTGAGTTTGACTGATTTAGCAAAATCGTGGTTTCTGTCTCTTCCCTCAGGTAGTATTCGCACCTGGGACCAAATGCAGCGGAAGTTTCTAGACAAATACTACCCGCCAGCAAAGGCAACACAAGTCCGCAGAGAACTTTCTAATATCAAACAAGGACCAAGCGAGTCGATGTATGACTACATGGAGAGGTTCAACGCATTGGAGCAAAGCTGCTGTAACCTAGGAGTCCCGGAAAGGATGTTGGTGGAATATCTTTTGGATGGATTGAGACCTCTTGAGCGTATGATGTTGGATGCTGCAGCTGGTGGCACGGTGTTGAACTTGACACCGTCTGAGGTACGTAATTTGATTACTGAAACTGCTGAAAGTGCTCGTTTCAGGGAGGAGATAAATCGAAGGGAGGATACGAGCAGAACAAGGAATGTATCACAGGCAGACTCATCCAACAATCACATGGCTGCAGAAATCAAAGAGCTGAAGGACATGATCCAGAAGATGATGGTGGGACAAGCTAATGTGGTGAAGCCTTGTGAATTTTGTGGTGCTACCAACCACAAGACTGATTCGTGCCCATCCTTGTACGAAGACAATCCAGCAGAGGTGAACGCTCTAGGAGGATATCAGAATTTTAATAACAGACCACCTCAGAGGAAGTTTGGATTAGCCACGAATGGATAAAGTTGGAAGAATGAAGGTGGATTTCCTAAGGAGCAAGCCGCGCCTCAACAGCAGAACCAGTTTTATTGGCCACCATTTCGTCAGCAACAGGAGGGTTACAACAATGCTGATCAGCATCAACAAAGGAGGAACTATAATCAGCCAGGTCAGACTAACCCGTTAACTGTTAATGATCTTGCAGTGAATTTTCAGCAATACCAAGCAAAGACGGATGGTGCTCTTGCGGAGTTATCAAAGCAAATGTCGCAGTTGATCACGGTCATCAATGAGTTGAAGAATGACCAGGGCAAATTGCCATCTCAAACGGTCCCCAATCCGAAGGGAAATGTTAGCGCTATGACTTTGAGGCGAGGGAAGGTGCTCAAGGGTCCAGAAGAGGGAGATAGGGAAACGGAAACAGTGAGTCACGCGCCGGATGACAACATTATCCAGACGCGCGAATCGGTAATGTCTTCTCCAGGAGCGCGGATAATGTATGAAGACAACGCGGTCAACACAAAGACCGCGCCTGAGGACAACAATAATCGCGCGTCGGATGAGAACATTAACAGCCGGCGCGCCAACCTAAAGTCTACTACTGGCGCGTCACCCACTGACGAAAATCCCAAACTTTGCCGTACTGACCCCCATTTGCCGTTTCCATTGCAGGTTAAGGCCCCTAAGAAACAAGTGATCGATAAAGAAGTATGGGACCTCTTCAAAAGAGTTGAAATCAATATTCCTCTACTCGAGGCGATTAAGCAAATTCCACGCTACGCTAAATTTCTCAAGGATTTGTGCACTAATCGCCGCCGTTCAACTCAACCTGAGCAGGTAATGTTTAATGCTAATGTTTCTGCAGTTATTCAAAGGAAGATACCTCCTAAATGCGGAGACCCAGGTATGTTTACCATTCCTTGTGTTAATGGCAACATTAGAGTCGAAAATTGCATGCTTGATCTCGGTGCGTCTATCAATGTTTTACCCTACTCTTTATATTCGAGATTATGCATTGGACCTTTGAAGCCACCTGGACTAACGATTCAATTGGCAGATAGATCTTGTAAGCGACCTGAAGGTATCATTGAAGATGTTTTAGTGCAGGTTGGTGACTTGATCTTTCCAACTGAGTTCTACGTGCTCAGAATGGACAGTAGTGATCTGGCTGATCATCCACCTATCCTACTTGGTCGCCCTTTCTTGAAAACATCAAAGATGAAGGTTGATTGCGACTTAGGGGTGCTGACCATGGAGGTGGAAGATGAGACAATAAAATTTGATTTATTCAAGGCTATGCAACACCCACCCGAGCACGCGACGGTAAATGCATTGGATGCGTTAGACGATGTAGTACATGAAATACAAGGCACCAGTGGCGAAGACCTATTGAGGGTAGCACTGGAGAGCGCCATTTTTACACAGAAGGATTCCTACGCTCTCTACGAGGACATACGTGCCATACTCACGCAGCTCGACATTTCTCGTCCTCTGACGCCCAGGTATGAAGTTAATCAAATTCAGTTATTTAAAACTAATTCTTCGTTACCTTCTTCTGTGCAGGCACCGGTTGTAGAACTGAAACCTCTCCCTGAACATTTGAAGTACGCATTTTTGGGCGAAAATGACACTCTCCTAGTGATCATTAAGAGCGGACTTGAGGATGAACAAGAACAAAAGCTCATAGAGGTACTCAAAACTAACAAATTAGCTATAGGTTGGACGCTTGGAGACATACGAGGGATAAGCCCGGTGGTGTGCATGCATCGAATTCTGCTAGAAGATGGAGCTAAGCCTTCGAGAGAGCCACAGCGTCGCTTGAACCCAGTAATGATGGAGGTAGTGCGCAAAGAGGTACAAAAGCTTTTAGATGCTGATGTTATCTATCCTATTTCAGATAGCCAGTGGGTAAGTCCCGTACACGTGGTGCCGAAAAAGACGGGCATCACAGTTGAGAAGAATGAAGCCGGCGAGATGGTCACTACACGTGTTAAGAATGGATGGCGTATGTGCATAGACTACAGGAAGCTGAATGTAGTGACGCGTAAGGATCACTTTCCTCTTCCATTTATTGATCAGATGTTGGACAAGCTGGCAGGTAAGCCATATTTTTGTTTTCTTGATGGTTTTTCGGGTTATAACCAACTTCCTATCGCACCTGAGGACCAAGATAAAACTACTTTCACATGTCCATTTAGCACTTTTGCATTTAGACGTATGTCTTTTGGTTTGTGCAATGCGCCTGGAACCTTTCAGAGGTTGGTTACTAGCATATTCTCCGACATGATTGGTAGTTTCATTGAGGTTTTTATGGATGATTTTACTGTGCATGGTGACACTTTTGATGCATGCCTAGACAACTTGAGTAGAGTACTTGAAAGGTGTGTGTCTATGAATTTATTGCTGAACTACGAAAAGTGTCATTTCATGGTTACACATGGTGTGGTCTTAGGGCATATAGTCTCCCGAGAGGGGATTCAGGTGGATAAAGCGAAAATAGATTTGATTTCTAGTCTGCCTTACCCTTCCACGGTGCGTGATATTAAATCGTTTCTGGGGCATGCTGGTTTTTATCGTCGTTTCATTAGGGATTTTTCCAAGAAAGCTCTGCCCTTATCTAACTTGTTGCAGAAAGATGTGCCATTTGAGTTTACAGATCAGTGCAGGGAGGCATTCGACGAGCTGAAAATTGCGCTAACCAGTGCGCCTATTATTCGAGCACCAGATTGGAGCCAGCCATTCGAAATTATGTGCGATGCCAGTGATTATGCAGTGGGAGCAGTGCTCGGACAGAGAGCAGACAGGAAGCCAGTTGTCACTTACTACGCTTCGCGTACCTTGGACGCAGCTCAGAGAAATTATTCCACCACTGAGAAAGAATTGCTAGCTGTTGTCTTTGCTTTAGAAAAATTCAGAGCTTACTTATTGGGTACTAAAGTAATTGTGTTCTCTGATCATGCAGCTATTAGGTACTTGATGACGAAGAAGGAGGCTAAGCCGAGGCTGATTCGTTGGATTTTGCTGCTGCAAGAATTTGACCTCGAAATCAAGGACAAGAAGGGAGTTGAGAACACAGTTGCTGACCACCTGAGTCGATTAGTGAGGGAGGAAGAAGCTGGGCAGATTACTGAGACATTCCCAGATGAGCACCTCTACGCCATCACAGGTAAAATTCCATGGTACGCTCATATAGTGAACTACCTGGTCGGAGGTAAATGCCCACCTTCTTTCTCTAAGGCTCAATGTCTGAAACTTAAGCATGATGCTAGACATTATATATGGGATGATCCATTTTTGTGGACAATAGGCGTAGACCAAATACTTAGGAGATGCATCCCTGATGATGAGATTTCTTCTGTGCTTAGTTTCTGTCATGAGCATGCATGTGGTGGTCATTTTGGCCCGAAAAGAACGGCTAGGAAAATACTAGACAGTGGATTTTATTGGCCGCATATTTTTAGAGATTCATATGAGCATTGCAAACGATGTGATAGATGCCAACGCGTAGGGAATATATCCATTAAACATGAGATGCCTCAAATGCCGATTGTCGTTGATGAAGTATTTGATATATGGGGTATTGATTTTATGGGTCCATTTCCTGCATCACATGGTTATTTATACATTTTAGTGGCTGTAGATTATGTGTCCAAGTGGGTAGAAGCTAAGGCTACTCGGTGTGATGATGCTAAAACTGTAGTGGATTTTCTTCGCACTAACATATTTTGCAGACACGGAGTGCCTAAGGCTATCACACTAAATACTCGGTGTGATGATCAGGGGACACATTTCTGCAATAGGATGATGGCTGCCACACTAAAACACTATCACGTTCATCACCGTACATCCACAACTTATCATCCGCAGACAAATGGCCAGGCTGAAATTTCTAACCGGGAAATCAAGGGAATCTTAGAGAAGATGGTCAAACCTACACGAAAGGACTGGAGTCTACGCTTAAATGATGCATTGTGGGCATATAGGACTGCCTACAAGACACCCATCAGAACTTCCCCTTATCGTTTAGTGTATGGCAAGGCCTGCCATTTACCGGTAGAATTGGAGCACAGGGCCTTTTGGGCACTTAAACAGTGCAACATGGATTTGGCAAAGTCTGGGATGGAACGCAAGCTACAATTGAGTGAATTAGAGGAGTTGCGCCTAGAGGCTTATGAGAGCCAATCAGACTACAAGGCGCGGACTAAGCTCTATCATGACAAGTCCATCCTACGTAGGACATTTGAGATTGGCCAGCAGGTACTTTTATTTTCATCACGATTACGACTAATGCCTGGCAAGTTGCGTTCTAGATGGACCGGTCCATACACGGTGGTGCAGATTTTTAATCACGGGGCGGTGGAACTGAAAAACCCGAGAGATGGCAATCAGTTTAAGGTGAATGGACAGCGCGTGAAACATTACTACGGTGGACCGCCGCCGGATGCTCAAGAATGCGAGCTAGCCGAGCCTCACGGCGACAACTGAGTTGAGGTACCGTCGAGCCAACGACGTAAAACAAAGGCGCTTTACGGGAGGCAACCAGATGTTTTTTTTAATTCTTCTTCTTTTTCTTCTTTCCATTTTAATTCTTAGTGTGTGTCTTAGTGTTTCATAGAGTCGTTCCTTTAGAATGTCATTAGGGAAGAGTTGTTCTCAGTAAGTCACGTGCCCCAAGACAACGTTATAAGCCGCGCCAGTAGTACACATTAAGCTCCATAAAGTATGAAGCTGGCGCGCGACTAATGTCTTCATCTGGCGCGCCTTTTGCTCAGAACGCGGCGCTTGAAACACATAAGGGTTGGGGCGCGCCTCCCCCTCCCTCTTTCTCCCCATTCACTTCTCCAGCAGCTCAGGTTCGAAATCTTGTTTTCACTATATTCTCAGGCCGTTTTCCAACTGCTTAACTATTTTCAGGTACGCTTTCATTCCATCCCACACTGATCAATTCGTGCCAAATATTGAATGTTTGTCAAGTTTTGGGAGTTTTAGGGTTTAGGTTTGATCTGCAATTTTGGAGCATATTGGATGTTTTTGGTGCTTGTTGGTTCAATATATATGATATGGGATGCTAGGTTTCGTATTTGAGGTGCTAATTTTCAGTTTGGGGGTAGAATTGGATTAGGGTTCATAGATGAAGGCGCGGTGCGATTTCCAGAATTCGCGCGCCTGGTGAGTACATTACTCGCGCGCCGGAAGAAGACTTTAAGTCTTTGACCGCGCGAGTTAATGTATGAGTCCGGCGTGCGAAATACTGACATGCGTTGACTACTACCTTATGCGCTCTTGTTTCGATAATTTTTCAGGATGCCACCCCGCTGAGAACCTACATTCGAGGAACTCTACGCGCAGTTCTCCCGGAAGCAGTTCGGTGCCAGTACTTTTGCCGACGAAGAGTTCCTCCGAGCTAGCGGGCTGTATGACCGTGTATCCCGGTTGCTTGAAGGAGCTGGTTGGCTTGGACTCCTGACCATCCAGTCGGAGACGGACGTCGAGGACGTCCGAGAGTTCCTCGCATCTTTTCACTACGTGGGCCGCGCAGATCATCTCGGCGTCCGATACAGGCACCGCGGCCAACATTATGTCACTTACCCACCGCAATTGCGGGAACTATTTGGTTGGCAGGTGGATAACCGCAACTGGGCGTTGAAGTCGAGAGAACTTGGTGCGCCCTCTCCTCGGAACCGGTTTATAATCCCAGTGCCAGCAAGGCGCGCGCCCTTCGCGAGCCGGCTTATTTCTATCTTCAGAAACTCCTGTCGGGATCAGTTTTCAGGCGTGACAATGGAGGTGATAAGGTTCCCCTATTTGAGCTGCAGGTCTTTTAGTCTTGCCACACCCAGTCGCCTCTCGATTTTTTAGATGTGCTGAGTAAATTTTGGAGGAAGCGATTGTCATGTGGAGCCATATACTGCGAAGGGTTTATCACATATATGTTGCGCCGCCTGCATGGTCAGCCGGTCCTGGACACGCACCATCTTATCCCGCCGACGCTTCTCACGCGGGACGCTTTTATAGGGATGCGCGCTATCACTGCTCGTCCACAGAGGCCGGACCAGTTTGCATGGACTTATCACGTGGACCCGAGACTCCATGAGCCGCTGCCGATAGACAGACGCCGCAGGCGGCCAGTAGCGACAGAGCCGGCTGAGTCGTCAGCTGCTGGCTCCAGGAGAGCCGCACACGGTGAGCAGCCACCATCGGCCTTCACCCAGGCACAGTTGGACGCAGCGTTCAACGCCTACAGGGTGTTGGATTATCTCTTGCCACCTGGGACGCAGCCAGTACCGGCACCTCCAGGGTGGATTCCAGGGCAGCCGATCCCTCCGGAGTACGTGATCGCGCGGGCGCCCCCCTCATCCCCCAGCGGACCCACAGACAGCTCTGCCGAGTTATAGGGGAGTTTCTATTTTCTATTTTTTATTTTTTATCATCCGTGTTATTTGGTTGTGTTGCATGTTCCGCCCGTGAGCATAAGTCGATCCGTGAGGACACGGCTATGTTCAATAGTGTGGGGTGGGGTAGTTGAGTCTGTTGTGTCGGCACGTTTACTTTTTTTAGCATGCATTAGCAGTTACTATGTCGCACGTTTTTTTTCTTCAAATTTGTGTATGCTACGATGAAAACACTGATTTTATGAGATGATGTTTGATGCTATGAGGTTTTGATGCGTAATGCTTTGCACGATTTCTGAAATTTTATGATGCCAGTTACGTGATGTTATATGTGCTTTTGAGTTGAGATATTACAGGATGTGGAGTTTAAAGAAAATGTCCTAGAGGGACTTGACAAACATTCGAAGGTTCGAGGGATTAGTCGCGTAGCGCATTGAGTTTGTGGAGGTTGGCACTCCGAGTTATGAGGGGAGAGACTTTCACTCCATCATTGCAGTGTTTATGCAATGGTGGGACGGGAAAACAAACCGTCCTATCTCTAGTCCTAGTAACCGGGAATGGGTGGGTAACCCCTATCCTGCCTCGCGCTGAAAGGATAATGATGAGAAAGAGCGGGACGCGCTCCATATGCTGCTATTCGAAGGCGATGATTGGAACGGTTCAAAGAAATAAGGGGGACAAGCAATTCACATTGGAGAGCAAAGCTCAAAAGGAAAATCCAGTCAAACGTGAAAGAAAGAAAAGTCAGAAAAATAAACAATCGAGTTGAGTGAAGTCTTCGGACCAAACAAAACAAGAAGGTTTCAAAAGCTGTCCGACCAAAAGAAGAAGGATAAGAAAAGTTGAGTCCTCGTAGCTTGGATTTCTCACGTGCCAGAGAAAGCAAACTCAGTACATGCGCGCGACTATGACCTAGAGCTGAAGAATGGAGTCAGGAGTCTAAAGAGGACTATCTCCCAGTCATCCCTTAAATTACATCTTGACCTCTCAGGTAACATGTATCATTACGGTTTCTTGCTGATCTTTATTGAAGAATGAATGTGAGTATATGTTGATGAACTGATTAGTGACGACATCTCGAGTAAAGTCAGTGTTTAGTCGTTGGCATGTTAGAATTGTTTTGGTGTCGCGAGTCTTGCTTTCGTTCTTTGTTCGGGACTAACAAGTTTAAGTGTGGGGTGGTTTGATGGGGAGTATTTATACGACTCGCTAAACCATTTAAACCCAACTATTTCGACATGTTTTGATGTGAACAGTTACCTCTTAGTGTTGTTTGCATTTCAGGTGTTCGGAATACATGAGAAGAGATTTGCGGTTCAAAACGGTGTTTTTATGGAAGAAATCGGCATTGGCGGAAATGGGAGTGCACTGCAGTGAGTCGCGCGCCAGCAGGCAACATTAGTGTCGCGCGCCGAGAGTTAATGTATTCGTTGGGCGCGCGGAGTAATGTCTTCATGGGGCGCGGTAGGCTTATGATGACGTCAGCAGTCGGGCCCGCGGTCCGAAATCAATTTTACAGCCCGATCTCAATTAGGGTTTCGGAAGATTGGGACGGCAGTTGACGACGACACAGAATAGTTTTTGGGACGACGGAGGAGACGGAGGACGTACGGAATTTTGGAGATTGCGTGAACAGTGATTCCGGCAGAACAGTACTTTCCGGCAGTGAATAGTGTTTTCCGGCGGTGAATAGTAATTCCGAACAGTTTTTGTATTTCTTTCAGTTTAATGTATTTTGCAGTTATGAATATGAGTAGCTAAACTTGTATTTCAGTTTAGGGTTTTCAATTGGTGACATTCATGTTTGAGATTTGGTTTAATGCATATGTCTATTCATTCGTAAGTTCTGGATCTTCATTTGCCTGAATTGTATTGCACGGTTAGCGTATACTTTGTCGTGAAACTAGCCGTTCATCCATTCTGATTATTAACTCTTATTGAAGCTTTGTCGTGGAAACAAGTAGTAGAATCCAGGCTCAGTATCACCTTTGTCGGGATACTCTAGATTATTACCTTTGTCGGAATGATCTCATGTTTGATTAGAATAGCTATCCTTAGAAGTCAATGATAACAGTTACTGTTGAATTCCCTGAGCTGAATATTTCTCTCGATTGACAGTTGCACTTTTATTACATTCGTTCTTGTGACCATTCACTCAAAACCCCCTTTAGTTCAGTATTTACAGGGAATCGCTTCACAGTCAGTTCTCTTGGGTTCGACCCTTGCTTGCCGCTACACTAGCTAGAGCTTGGAATTATAAATACAAGTTTGGCGCGCACAACGACGCGCGTCAGTGTTTCCAGCAGATTTTTATGTGCTGGAAATGGAGGGTGAATCAAGCACCAGCAATGCGCAGATCCTATTGGGCAGACCTTTCCTTATGACCGCGCGCACGAAGATAGACGTGTGGAGGGGCACGCTCTCCATGGAGGTAGATGGCGAAGAGATCCATTTCAATATATTCAAGGGGATGCAGCACCCACACGAGGACGCCACAGTGCACGCGATGGACAGCATTGACGATTTAGTCTCAGATACGCAATGTGCAAGCGCAGCAATAGAACCAGAGCCACTGGCACAGACAGAGTTGGAGGAGCAGGAAGACGAGGAGCTGAGCAGTGCTGAACCAGAACTCAAACAGGTACATGATATAGTTCATATTTGCACTGCCAATAAAATCTTGCCCTCTATTGAACAGGCACCCAAGGTCGAGCTGAAGCAACTCCCAGAACACCTCAAATACATTTTCCTGGGAAATGAGGACACCCTGCCAGTAATCATAAAGAAAGGATTAGAAGAGGAGCAGGAAGTGCGTTTACAGCAGGTGCTGCGCAGGAACCAGCGCGCTATAGGATGGACACTGGCAGATCTGTGTGGAGTGAGCCCAGACGTGTGCATGCACAAAATACTATTGGAAGATGGTGCCAAACCATCCAGGGAGGCTCAGCGCAGATTGAACCCAAATATGATGGAGGTAGTGCAGAAGGAGATCTTAAAGTTGCTTGACGCAGGAGTCATTTACCCCATCTCGGACAGCAAATGGGTCAGTCCAGTGCACGTTGTGCCTAAGAAGGGAGGAATCACAGTAGAGGAAAATGCGTAGGGCGAGCTTGTTCCCAAGCGCATTCAGACTGGATGGCGCATGAGCATTGCGCCAGAGCCGCCACCAGATGCACCAGAGGGAGAACTGGAACCTATTGCTTACATTTCTTCTTCCTCTTCATCTACCCTCGTTACTGCAGACTTCTCACATATTATCCATGCTGACTACCCTTCTCACCCTTTGCGCAGGACCAAGAAGAACACAACACATACACACGCGCAGGGTCACTCAGGAGCAAAAGCGGGGGAGGTCGCTGGTACACATTTGGGCACGTAACGAGGTACAGTCGAGCCAACGACGTTAAACAAAGGCACTTGTCGGGAGGTAACCCGATATGTTTTTCTTTCTTATGTTCTTTATTTTGCTTGCATGCATGTGCGCGTTCTCCGTGCGCTTGAGCTTGAGTCGTGGGGACACGTCTCGGTTTAAGTGTGGGGGGGGGAGCGCTACACTTACATTTCGCGTTCTTTGAGCTTTATAGTGTAGCTTAGTTTTATTGAAGGAAACAGTAGCAGTAGTGCGCTTGTGTGCGGGTTGCGCGCACTGTTCAGCTTGTTTGCGCTATCCTTATTGCGCCGTGCGCTATCAACTGTTTTTTAGTATATTTTTTTCGTTTTTTTTCTGCTCCTGTTAGTTGGGAAATACAGGGGATGTGGAGTTGACAGAAACGCTCTAGAGAGGCGGTTAGTCGTTCGCGCTTCAGAGGAGAGGTATATGGTCGAGAGCGCGAGTGGAGGCCTGTGCTTCGCGACCTTCGGAACAAGAGAGCGCGCTCAGTCACGCAGATGCCAAAGGCGAAATACCCAAAGCGTGGCGAGGTGGGAAAACAGACCACCTTCCCTATGGAAATTGAGCTAAGGAAGGCGGGCGCGGGTGTAAACGCGTGCGCCGACTTGCGCAGACAGACCATGAAGGGAGAGCGGGGCGTTGTTCCATAGCTGTTATCCGGAGGCCGAGACTGGAACCGTTCTGGGAAAGATAGGAACCATAGACGAAGCTGTACAAAAGAAAAAATGCCAGCAGATGATATGCGCTACAAAAGAATCAGCATGCGCACAATAAGTACCAGCGAGCGCAAAAACCACAGAAAATCATCAAAAGGCTCAAGTTCCCAGGAAGTGCGCGGAAGAATCATGCTCGGGAAGAAGCTTGCGCTGTTAACCATATACCCGTCCTCGGAGTGAGAGCTGACAACCTGGAGCCTATGAAGAGCTATCTCCCAGCCATCCAAAATAATTTTCATCCCAGCTGAGAGGTAATGAATTGCGAAATCACTATACTTAAACTGTTGACAGCTGATGTGCGCAGGAGGAAATGCAGCGCAAGGTGATCAGTAGTGCAGAACGCGCCAGAGTGCAAGACTGTGCGCTAGACTCCAGAGAGGTAATGGTATCCGTGCTTGAGTGCTTGTTCGAGGACGAACAAGGGGCAAGTGTGGGGGGTTTGATAGAGCCTATTTATACGCATTATTTGGATCATATCCCCGTGCTTGTTTGCATTATTTTATGTACAAGATTACTGGTTTCCAGTGTTTTTGTATTTCAGGGCAGAACAAGGGCCTAAGTCGGATACGCGCTAACAGGCAGCGTTTAGGACGCGCAGCACACAGCCTGCGGAGCTAGCGGCGCAAACAGAAGAAATGGCGAGACACAGCAGAGTTGCGCCGACCAATGCACTAAGCAGTATGCCGTGCGCCAGACGCAGAGTCCAGTGTTTCCTAATCCTGACATGACCAGATTTGGAAGTTGCCAAGGATGGACCTCTCGAGCAGTATATAAAGGGGAGGAGGTCTAGGGTTTAAGAGAAACACAGAGAGGCAACACCCCACATCAGAGGGCCACGAGAGAGCGAGAGAGCGGCAATCTGGAAAACACACGGACTTGTTGAGAGGACTTGCGCCAGCCGACTGCACCAGCCGAGAGACATACTACACGCACTGTTTGCTACTTGTTTCTCAGATACATTAGACCTTATTTTACTATTCTATGATGTTTATCACTAGCATGTCTAGCTAAACGCTTAGTATCGGTTGGACATGAATCTATGAGTATTTCCTTTGAGACTTGCACTTAATGCATAACTTGCTTGCTTATATTAATTCTGTGCACATTACTGGCAGCTTGTTGCATGAGTAGGGGAAGCCTTGAACCGCAATCTTACTCTTGTTGCTTGTTGTTGTTTGTTAAACTAGTTGAATAGCCTGACGGTGCCAACTAGGAGTAACGCGCTAGGATAGGCAATTACTACCTTGATCGGATTCGTAGTTGTTTAAGTCTAGTGTAAGAATTAATAGCACATGAACTTTGATCGGAACATGCGCACATGTTAGGAAGCCTTGATCGGACACTAACATTAGCAACTTGAGCTATAGACATTTAGAGTAAATGATAAGGAATACACTCATAGAGGATTGTCTGCGCCGATACTTCTCATAGTCATAGTACTTAATCTCTACTGCCTGCGCACGTCTAGTGCAAGTTCCTGCGTTACGAAACCACTGTTTACTCGCGCACTGCGCAACCCACTCACTCATCCCCCAATCTTCGTAAGTGCAGGTCACTGGCTAGAACTGAACTACTTGCTCCCTGTGGAGATCGACCCTTACTTAACCGCTGTACTAGTGGAAGAGGAAGGAATTAATTTGACACGCACAACGACGCGCGATCAGTCACCTTTAGAGCCGCGCGAGCCAGCCAGTTCTCCCGCGCAGTCACCGGCCCAATCGTCAGTGCGCACCCCAGTCATGGACCCAAAGCCAATGCCATCAGAGCCCCCTCCGCAACCCTCTGCCCAGATGATGAGATTGCCCTCTGAGGTCACCCCCATTAAAGAGTTATGTTCAGATTTGATATGGGAGACTGACTCGGAGGAGGAGCCCGCAAACCAGCCCGCAGCAGTTTCAGTTGCGCCACCATCCTCCAGCTCGGAGTATGAGACAGAGTCCATGGACGAGGAGGCACAAGGGTCTGCGCAAGAATCCAGCTCAGAGGATTTCTAGGAGTGCACAGAGGGCTAGGCACAAATCATTTCGGGTTGTCTTTGTTGCTTTTGAAAACTATCACTGGATATTCTGTTCATATTTTGTGTTGGATATTTTGTGAACTCCTGACCTTGTTTCGTTTGCTGCATTAACTGTGTTTTTCATTTTCATGATGCATTTTACTTTTAGTTCTTAGTTGTCTTAGTAGCATGCATGAGTGCGCTCTCCATTGCGCTTGAGCTTGATTCGTGGGGACACGTCTCTGTTTAAGTGTGTGTGTGTGTGTGGGGGGGGGGGGGGGGGGGGCGTTACATTTACATTTCATATTTATCATTGTAGTTTAGCTTAGTTAGTGTAGTTAGAGGAAATAGTAGCGGTTGTGCGCTCGTGTGCGGATTGCGCACATCGTTCGACTTGTTGTGCCTTATTCATCTTACATGCGCGGCTATTAACCGTTTTAGTATAATTGTTTCGATTTCTTTTTCATTTTAGTTGGGATATACAGGGGATGTGGAGTTGACAGAAAAAGCTCTAGAGAGGCGGTTAGTCGTTTTTGCTTCGAGAGTACTGATAGAGCCCCTATTTATACGCGCTATTTAGATCCTAACACTGTGCTTGTTTGCATCATTTTGTCTACAAGATAGGAAGTGGCAGAGTCGACTACGGTGCGCAGACCGATTGCGCTAACCAATGTGTGCAGTGCGCCATGCGCAAGATAGTGGTGTTTCCAAATCTTGACACCATCAGATTTGGAAGTTGCCAACGCCGTCCTTGGGCCTCATGAGCAGTATATAAAGAGAGGAACGCTAGGGTTTGAACAGGAATCATCATCGAGGAACACAACACACGAGAGAGAGGCAGAACTGAAAAACACACGAGCTACTGAGAGGACCTGCGCTAGCCGACTGCGCCAGCCGAGACACTGCAACCTGCACGCACCTGCTTGTTACTATTTTCTTGGATACTTTAGCTATTATTTACTGTTTCTATGATGTTTACTACTAGCATGTCTAGCTAAACGCTTTGTATCGGTTGGGCATGATTCTATGAGTAATTCCTTTGAGACTAGTGCTTAATGCATAGTTTGTTTGCTTGTATTAATTCTGTGCACACGGTTGACAGCTAGTTGCATGAGTAGGGGAAGCCTTGAACCGCAATCTTACTCTTGCTACTTGTTTGTTATATGTTAAACTAGTTGATAGCTTGACGGTGACAACTAGGAGTAACACGCTAGGATAATCAGCTGCTACTGTGATAGGATTCGTAGCTGCTTAGACTAGTTTAAAGAATTAATAGCTCATGAACTTTGATCGGAACATGCGCACATGTTAGGAAGCCTTGATCGGACACTAACATCAGTAAACCGAACTATAGACATTTAGAGTCGATGATAAGGAATACATTCATAGAGGATTGTCTGCGCCGATACTTTTCATAGTCACAGTACTTAATCTCTACTGCCTGCGCACGTCTAGTACGATTCCTGCGTTAAATATTGTTTATTTGCGCACCTGCGCAACCCAATCACTCACACCCCAATTTTCGTAAGTGTAGGTTACTAGTTAGAGCGAGTGTGCTTGCTCCCTGTGGAATCGACCCTGACTTAGCCGCTATACTAAGTGGAGAAGGAAGGATTAATTTGACGCGTACAACGACGGGCGATCAAATTTTGGCGCCGTTGCCGGGGAGCAACACAGATAAGCTTTAACCAGCTTAAGTTTTCTTTTACAATAGTTAGTTGTTTCTGTTTGCTTTATTCTCGTTGTTGTTTCTGACAGCGCGCAATTAACATCAGCCTGCGCAACCTTGAAACAGTTGCGCTGCGCAGATTCTAGTTGCGCACTGACAGACGTAACAGCTTAGTTGTCTTTTAATTTCGTTTTCTTTGAGATTTAGAACAGGTCATGGAGGATAACAGTGTCGTTGGAGACAACTTAGGGGACAGAACCCCAGACAATGCAGGAGCAGATAACCGTGCAGTTTGGTTCAGAGAGGAGGTACAGCGCGAGGTTGAGGCAAGGATGGCCGCTGAAGTGTATAATGCGCCACCCGCGCGACAAGCCGCGCGACGCAGAACAGTGCGCGAGATGTCAGCCCCAATCACGGTTAACCAGCCATGGTGCATAGTGCTTCCACCAGACGGTCATTTTGAACTAAGGAGCTCGCTCATTCATCACATGCCCAAGTTCCACGGGATGAACAACGAGAACCCAGTCAAGCATGTGCGAGAATTCCTAGTCATTTGCGAGAACATGAAGGCCGAAGGGGAGAGCGACGAAGCGCTAAAGATGAAAGCGTTCCCATTTTCATTGTGTGACCCGGCCAGGCTTTGGCTAATGAGCTTACCAGCAGGATCAATCCACACATGGGAGCAGCTACAGAAGAAGTTCTTGGACAAGTTTTATCCCGCAGCCAAGATCGCGCTACTCAGGAGGGAGCTGGCCGCACCTAGGCAGGGCGCAGGAGAACACTATTGGAGTACTATGAGCGTTTCAGGGAACTGGAGGCCAACTGCTACAATCACGGCCTACCTCAGAATGTGCTGATAGAGAATTTCCTGAATGGATTGTTGCCCATGGAGCTGAGATTATTAAATGCGTGCGCAGGAGGCGACATTTGCAACATGTACCCAGAGGACGCGTGGCAGCTGATAGAAGACTCCGCTGGACAGGTAAGACATCAGCTAACACTTGAAAATAGTCGTGCTCATTCTGTGCATCAGGTAGAAACAAGCGCTGAGATAAAGGAAATGAAGGCCATGCTGCAGAAGTTGATGCATGCGCAGGGGGCGCAACCAGCTGCGCCAAAGGCGTGCGAGTTCTGCACATCCACTGAGCACAAAACCGATGCGTGTCCCACACTTTTCGAGGAATCAGGAGATGTCAATGCTCTAGGAGGATGGGATAATAGAGGGCCACAAAGGCAAAATCAGTCGCGTTTTGGACTAGCCGCAAATGGGTTCAGATGGAAGGAGGAAAATAATTTCCAGAGGCAGTCCGCGGATCAGCGCGCACCACAGCAGACGCAACAAGCTGCGCCCTACAATCCACCCCATTGCCGCACCAGCACAAAACAACCAGCAACCGAGGCGATCCTTAGAAGATATCGTGGGGCAGCTAGCAGACACAGTGCGCAAGAATGATGAGAAGTATGACAAGAGGTTCGAATCCATTGAAAAGCAGCTATCAGAGATCGCTACCACGGTGTATGAGCTGAAAAAGAGCGATGGCAACTTGCCTTCGCAAGTGATCCAGAATTCCAAGGGAGGAGTCAACGCAGTGACACTGAGGACTGGGCGCACGGTAGGAACAGAGCAGACCGCAAAGGCGCCCGCGCAACCAATTGTGCAAGCTCCAGATCCAGCAAAGCTAGATGCGCAACCAGAAGCGCAAGCCACAAGCCAGCAGGACGAGGCGCCAGGTATGGCGCAATCAAACGACAAAGGCATGAATCGTACTAACATACCTGCACCTTTCCCTATACAGGCACCTTCGGCTAGGAAGGAAGCGCTTGATAAGGAGCTCTACGAGTTATTCAGTAAGGTGGAAATAAACATTCCCTTTATTGAAGCAGTTCGGCAGATCCCTAGGTACGCCAAGTTTTTAAAGGAGCTGTGCACAAACAAGAGGAGGAAAGGCGAGTGCGCACATGTAATGCTAAATTCGCAGGCCTCAGCAATCGTGCAGCATAAGGTACCACCTAAATGCCGGGATCCAGGTACGTTCACCATCCCATGCACTTTAGGTAAGACCACAGTAAGCAATTGCATGATTGACTTAGGCGCATCTATAAATGTACTTCCCTATTCCCTGTATGCGTCATTGCGCCTTGAACCACTAAAGCCTGCAGGTCTCACCATTCAGCTAGCGGATCGGTCGTGCAAGCAACCTACGGGCATGCAGGCACCCAAGGTCGAGCTGAAGCAACTCCCAGAGCACCTTAAATACATATTCTTGGCGAATGAAGACACCCTGCCAGTAATCATAAAGAAAGGACTAGAAGAGGAGCAGGAGGCACGATTACAGCAGGTGCTGCGCAAGAACCAGCGCGCTATAGGATGGACACTTGCTGACCTGCGCGGAGTGAGCCCCGACGTATGCATGCATAGGATTATATTGGAAGATGGTGCCAAACCATCCAGGGAGCCTCAGCGCAGATTGAACCCGAATATGATGGAGGTGGTGCAGAAAGAGATCCTGAAGCTGCTTGACGCAGGAGTCATTTACCCAATCTCGGACAGCAAATGGGTAAGTCCAGTGCACGTTGTGCCGAAGAAAGGAGGAATCACAGTAGAGGAGAATGCGCAGGGCGAGCTAGTTCCCAAGCGCATGCAAACTGGATGGCGCATGTGCATCGACTACAGAAAGCTTAACGCAGTCACGCGCAAGGACCATTTCCCGCTACCGTTCATGGACCAGATGCTAGATCGATTGGCGGGGAAGCCCTACTTTTGTTTCCTGGACGGGTATTCAGGGTACAATAAGATACCCATAGCTGCGGAGGATCAAGAGAAAACTACGTTTACCTGCCCATTCGGTACGTTTGCGTTTCGGCGCATGTCATTTGGGCTGTGTAACGCGCCAGGTACGTTCCAACGTCTAGTCATGAGCATCTTTTCTGATATGATTGGTATATGCATAGAAGTGTTCATGGATGATTTTACTGTGTACGGAGGTACCTTTGACGCATGCTTAACTCATCTTGATAAGGTCTTAGCGCGCTGCATTTCAAAAAACCTAGTGCTCAATTATGAGAAATGTCATTTCATGGTATCGATGGTGTAGTACTAGGACATATTATCTCGCAGGAGGGGATCAAGGTAGACAAAGCCAAAATAGATCTTATTTCTAATCTGCCTTATTCCACTAACGTGCGCGATGTGAAATCATTCCTTGGGCATGCTGGGTTTTACAGGCGTTTCATAAAAGATTTCTCTAAGATTTATATACCCCTGTCTAACCTCTTGCAAAAGGATGTGTGTTTCGAATTCACTGATGAGTGCAGGGCCGCGTTTGATAAGCTGAAGGAGGCGCTGACAAGTGCGCCAGTGATGCGCGCGCCAGACTGGAGCCTGCCGTTTGAACTAATGTGCGACGCAAGCGACTATGCAGTAGGTGCAGTCCTGGGACAGCGCATGGACAAGAGGCCGCACGCCATCTATTATGCATCGCGCACACTGGACGCTGCGCAGAGGAACTACACCACCACGGAGAAGGAACTTCTGGCAATCGTGTTTGCACTGGAGAAGTTTCGTGCATATGTTCTTGGCGCCAGAGTCATCGTCTACACAGACCACGCAGCAATCCGTTACCTAATGTCCAAGAAGGAGACTAAGCCGCGCCTGATGCGCTGGGTGCTCCTACTTCAGGAATTTGAATTGGAAATCAAAGATAAGAAGGGCACGGAGAACACAGTCGCGGACCACCTGAGCAAGATCGTGAAAGCAGAGGAGCCAGGGCGGATCACGGAGATATTCCCTGACGAGCATCTGATGGCGCTGACAGGTAAGGTAGCATGGTATGCGCACATTGCGAATTACCTGGTCACGGGTACGTTTCCTCCTCATTTCACTAAAACCCAATGCATGAGATTAAAGCTTGAGTCCAGGTATTACATTTGGGATGATCCGTATATGCTTAGAATAGGACCTGATCAGATTTTGAGGCGCTGCGTGCCTGACCATGAAATTAAATCTGTTTTGATGTTTTGTCATGCGCACGCATGTGGAGGAAACTTTGGTCCAAAGCGCACGAGCAGAAAGATCCTGGATTGCGGATTTTATTGGCCACACTTGTTTAGTGACTCATGTAACCACTGCAGGAACTGTGACAGGTGCCACCGCACAGGGGGCATATCAGCGCGCAATGAGATGCCACAGACGCCAATACTAGTGGATGAAGTATTCGATATTTAGGAAATTGACTTCATGGGGCCATTTCCTCCATCTTCCGGATATGAGTATATATTGGTCGCGGTGGATGATGTCTCCAAATGGGTTGAGGCCAAGGCCACCCGGAAGAATGATGGTAAGACGGTCGCTGACTTTTTGCGAACTAACATATTTTGCAGGTACGGAGTGCCTAAGGCAGTCATAAGCGACCAGGGGACGCATTTCTGTAATAGGATTGTGGCGCAGGTATTCAAGCATTATGGAGTGCGCCACAAGACGTCCACTGCTTACCATCCTCAGACGAATGGATAGGCCGAGGTCTCCAACAGAGAGATCAAGCGCATCCTGGAGAAAACTGTGAGACCGTCGCTCAAAGACTGGAGCCAGCGCCTTGACGATGCGCTGTGGGCATACCGAACTGCACATAAGACACCAATTGGGACTTCACCGTTTCGGTTGGTTTATGAAAAAGCGTGCCACCTGCCAGTGGAGTTGGAGCACAAAGCATACTGGGCATTGCGCGTTTGGAACCTGAACCTAGACGAGGCTGGTAAGGAGCACGCATTTGAGCTGAGCGAATTAGAAGAGCTGCGCCTGGATGCATATGAGGGACTGCGCGATTACAAGGCGCGCACAAAGGCATTTCATGACAAACACATCCTCAGACGCACTTTTGAGCTAGGAGACCAGGTACTATTATTCTCCTCACGCCTAAAGCTCATGCCTGGGAAGCTGCGCAGCAAATGGACGGGACCATACACGGTTACCAAGGTTTTCCCTTACGGAACAATCGAGTTAGAAAACCAGCACCGGCATCGTTTTCAGGTCAATGGGCAGAGAGTCAAAAAGTATTTAGGAGAACCGTGGGATGGCACAGCGCGTGAAGTTGAATTGGCAGAGCCAGAGATAGGAGATGCGCAGGTTGCTGCGCCAGAGTCGCCACCAGATGCACCAGAGGGAGAACTGGGAACTATTGCTCATATTTCTTCTTCCTCTTTACCTAACCTCGTTACTTATGATTTATCACATACTATTAACCATGCTGACCACCCTTCCGATTCTTTGCGCAGGACCAAGAAGAACGCAACACACGCACGAAGGTGCTGTTTGTCTCGGACATGGTGGTCCATTGGAGTCGGGTCAGCACGAAGGGGCCGCTGACTTGTGGCGGAATGATCAGGCACCTGCTGCGTGCGTTGCATGGAGAGCCGGAGGTGCCTGAGCACACGGTAGTGCCGGCTGTTCCCCTGGACCGTGCCCATATGCTGCAGCTCAGAGCGGTAGCCGTGAGAGAGGATGGGACCTTGGAGTGGTGCTACCAGCTGCAGCCGGCCAGAGCGCCAAGGCAAAGAGCAGAGAGCAGCGGGCAGCCAGAGGAGGCCACAGAGGACAGGGAGATGGAAGAGGCCCCAGAGCCAGTTGCGCCTCCAGTCAGTTGTGCTGAATATTTTGTGACCCCTGATTATATTGTTGCTGCGATGACTATATGTTTTTCTTATATTCTTTGTTTTGCTTGCACCCATGTGTGCGCTCTCCATTGCGCTTGAGCATGAGTCGTGGGGACACGTCTCTGTTTAAGTGTGGGGGGGCGGAGCGTTACATTTACATTTCACGTTTTTTTTGAGCTTTGTAGTGTAGCTTAGTTTAGTTGAAGGGAATAGTAGCAGTGGTGCGCTTGTGTGCGGGTTGCGCACACTTTTCAGCTTGTATTGCGCTATTCATATTGCATGCGCTGCTATCAACTGTTTTAGTATATTTTTTCATTTTTCTGCTCCTGTTAGTTGGGATATACAGGGGATGTGGAGTTGACAGAAACGCTCTAGAGAGGCGGTTAGTCATTTTTGCTTCGAAGGTGAGATATATGGTCGAGAGCGCTAGTGGAGGCCGGTGCTTCGCGACCTTCGGAACAAGAGAGCGCGCTCAGCCACGCAGATGCCGAAGGCGAATACCCAAAGCGTGGCGGGGTGGCAAAACAGACCACTTTTCCTCTGGAAGTTGAGCTAGGGAAGGCGGGCACGGGTGTAAACGCGTGCGCTGACCTGCGCAAATAGACCAAGGAGGAAGAGCGGAGCGTTGTTCCATAGCTGCTATCCGGAGGCCGAGACTGGAACCGTTCTGGGAACACAGGAACCATAGATAAAGTTGTACAAAAAGAAAAACACCAGCAGATGATATGCGCTACAAAAGAATCAGCAGGAGCACAAATACGTACCAACTGGCGCAAATTCACAAGAAAATCATCAAAAAAGGCTTGAGTTCCCAGGAAGTACGCGGAAGAATCACGCACCGGAAGAAGCTCGCGCTATTAACCATATACTTGTCCTAGAAGTAAAAGCTGACAACCCGGAGCCTATGAAGAGCTATCTCCCAGTCATCCGAAATGATCTTCATCCCAGCTGAGAGGTAACGAATTTCGAAATTATTATATTAAACTGTTGAAGGCAGATGCGCGCAGGTGATAGAGTAGCGCAAGGTGAATGGTAGTGCAGATCGCGCCAGAGTGCAAGACTGTGCGCTAGACTCCAGAGAGGTAATGGTATCCGTGCTTGAGTGCTTGTTCGGGATGAACAAGGGCAAGTGTTGGGGTTTGATAGAGCCTATTTATACGCGCTATTTAGATCCTAACACTGTGCTTGTTTGCATCATTTGTGTAAAAGATTACTGGTTTCCGGTGTTTTTGTATTCCAGGGCGAAACGAGGGCCTAAGTCGGATACGCGCTAACAGGCAGCGTTCAAGGAGCGCAACACACAGCCTGCGGAGCTAGCAGCGCAAACAGGATAGGAAGTGGCAGAGTCCACTACGGTGCGCAGACCGATTGCGCTAACCAATGTGTGCAGTGCGCCATGCGCAAGATAGTGGTGTTTCCAAATCTTGACACCATCAGATTTGGAAGTTGCCAACGCCGTCCTTGGGCCTCATGAGCAATATATAAAGAGAGGAAGGCTAGGGTTTGAACAAGAATCATCATCGAGGAACACAGCACACGAGAGAGAGGCAGAACTGAAAAACACACGAGCTACTGAGAGGACCTGCGCTAGCCGATTGCTCCAGCCGAGACACTGCAACCTGCACGCACCTGCTTCTTACTGTTTTCTTGGATACTTTAGCTATTATTTACTGTTTCTATGATGTTTACTACTAGCATGTCTAGCTAAACGCTTTGTATCGGTTGGGCATGATTCTATGAGTATTTCCTTTGAGACTAGTGCTTAATGCATAGTTTGTTTGCTTGTATTAATTATTTGCACACGGTTGACAGCTAGTTGCATGAGTAGGGGAAGCCTTGAACCGCAATCTTACTCTTGCTACTTGTTTGTTATATGTTAAACTAGTTAATAGCTTGACGGTGACAACTAGGAGTAACGCGCTAGGATAATCAGCTGCTACTGTGACAGGATTCGTAGCTGCTTAGACTAGTTTCAGGAATTAATAGCTCATGGACTTTGATCGGAACATGCGCGCACGTTAGGAAGCCTTGATCGGACACTAACTTAAGTAGAACTTCACTATAGATGTTTGGAGTCGATGATAAGGGATACATTCATAGATGATTGTCTTTACCGATACTGAAATTTCACAGCGTCTCACTTAGACAGATTTGTGAACTAGCAGTTGCTGCAGCACACTCTGGTTCACAAGAAATAATCTCAGCAAGCAATGAACAAAGGCACAGGTTTGTTCACCCAGTTCGGCCAAACTGCCTACGTCTGGGGAGGACTATTCTCCAGTCCTCAATCCACTCAACCAAAGGTCCCAAGCACACTCGGTGACAACGGACGCAACCTATGCTACTTTAACCCCGTGTGGATCACACAACACAATCAGAACAAGCTCTGATTTGTGTCAGCACACTCTCTACAGTATGTCAGTCTAGAATAGCTACAATCCTCTCAAGGAACTTAGCCTATTCTATACTACACTACTCAGCAGAGTTGCTGCAGCAACAGCTGTAACACACAGCTGAAGCACAATGTCCGCGTCACTCCAAGGCCTTCTGCCGAGCCGATCGAACCTCTCCAAGAGCGCTGCACACTCTTAGTAACTCCCCCTCACTCAGTGACCACCTGCCACTAGTGAGTTCTGCCGCACGACACACGACCGAGCCTTCCACCCGTCTGCTCTTCCGCGGCTGCCCTTGATCAACCAACAAGCTCCCCAGCTCTGAATTGGCTTCCAGATCAAGCTCGAATCAGACTCTGCAAGTCCTGATTCACTTCTGCAACACTCACCACATCTCTGCGCTCAACGCTCTGCTCACGGGTGATAATCGAAGAATATGTCCGCCACACACCAAAGATCTTCGCTCTGAAATCCGTGTAGGCACTCGTGTATCACTCCGCTTCGATCAACCTCTTCAGCCCTAACACCTTCTGCTTAAATACCCACACCACTTTAAGCAATTTCCAGGTTTGGGCAATTGACCCACAAGATCAATTATCTCCTAAAATCTAGGAGATTAGATTTGATTAATATCTTCAATGCAAATCTCCTTCTCTGACTAGTAAACCTTGCTGGAATATGCTCAACGGTATTTTAGAAATTCTTCTAGGCACTTTCACAAAGCTGCCATACCTTCAAAACTCACCAAGTACATAACTGCTACTCGGACAGTTGATACAGCACTTGAACCAGCACCTGCTGCAGCATCCCCTGCTGTAGCTGCTGCTAGTTCACTTCTGCTGCCAGCTTGATTGTTTGAGCTGCAACAACTCCTTGTTCACTTGTGCTGTAGCTGTTTGCTGCTGCTGGATTTTCCTAAATGCATTAGGAAACAATCCCATCAATTCTAAGGAAGATCCTCCAATTTATAGAGGTTTTGATTTTCTACTCAAATCTTCATTCAACAAATCTGCCCTTGTTCTTGAGAGATACTCCAGAAATATTCTCCTGAATATTCAGCTCTTTCCGAAAGCCCTTCGGTCCACTGATTTGTTGATTGAATGGAATCTTCGAGAAAGCTTTGAATTTGTGCTACCACATTTTAGCTCCAGCATCTACTACTGAACTTCTGCTCCAGAGATTGCTGTAGCACTTGCTTACTCCACTTTAGCTCCGGAGATAGTCACTCTACCCAGATTGCACAAGCTGATGTCTTCATGCTCTCTTTCAGAATTTCGAGCTCCCCAAGGCAACATTAGGTCGCGCGCCTCGTGAAGACATTAACCACTTAATGTCTTCATCTGGAGCGCCACTTAATGTCTTCAGCTGGAGCGCCACTTACTGAGTTTGCTCACTCTGGAATGCTCTTCATCAGCTGTTTTCTTTCCATACTTGGTGTAGCAGGCTCTAGTTCACTTTGTAGGAGTTTGTCAATGATGCCACATACCTTCACAGATACTTTTCATAGTCATAGTACTTAATATCTACTGCCTGCGCACGTATCGTGCAATTCTGCTTTCACTACTGTTCATTTGCGCACCTGCGCAAACCAATCACTCACAACCCCAATTTTGTAAGTTGTAGGTTGCTAGCTAAGACGAGTCTGCACGCTCCTTGTGGGATCGACCCTGATTTAGCCGCTGTACTAAGTGGAGAAAGAAGGATTAATTTGACGCGTACAACTACGCGCGATCAGTCATCCTTTCCAAGAAGGCGTACTTCAAGTGCTCCGATAATGGTTTTAGCTCGATGATTGGGGCCTGCACAAAAGAAGACAGCAAGGTATTAGTTTTATATAAACTGATCTGATTAGCTTCATACCTTGGTTTTAGCGGGTGTGATACTTCTAATTGCCCTGAGGGCTGCCTGCAATAACTCCCTCTGCCTGCACTAACTCCCTCAGCTCGTATGATTCATCCGGTTCGAAGATAGATTTTTCCAGCGCAATCTCGAGTCATCATCTCCACAGGATGGGTTCACTTCACTCACAATGTCATCCACGACATCAATAGCATTTACTATGTTGTGCTCCGGTGGATGCCTCATTGCTTCGAAGATGTCAAACTCTACTACCTCATCCTCGACTCGCATGGTTAGCATGCCGGTATCGCAATCAATCTTCATCCTCGAGGTCTTCAAAAAGGGGCGTCCTAGCAGTATTGGTGGGCTGTCGGCTAGGTCTCCACCATTCATTTTTAAAAAGTCTGCCAGAAACACAAGCTCCCCTACCTGCACTAGTACATCTTCGATAATACCCTCAGGATGCTTACATGATCTATCTGCCAACTGAATAGTTAGTCCAGGAGGTTTCAAAGGTCCAATACGCAAGCACGAGTAAATAGAATGTGGTAAGACATTGATAGAAGCTCCTAGGTCCATCATACAATTATTAATGTGAATGCTACCAATCGTGCAAGGAATAGAAAACACACCTGGGTCTCCGCATTTCCTAGGCAATGATCTCTGAATAACAGCGGCTACATGAGCATTAAGGGTTACCTTTTCCAGCTATGATGATCGACGACGGTTTGTGCATAATTCCTTGAGAAACTTAGCATAGCAAGGTATTTTGTTTGATGGCCTCCAATAAAGGGATGTTGATTTCCACCTTGCTGAACAAGTCCCACACTTCTTGATCTATCTCTTGCCTCTTAGGGGTCTTGACCTGCATAGGAAAAGGCAAACGAGGGTTAGAAGGGCGAAATTCAAAATCTGAGACAGACTTACCCGCGCCAGGTGAAGACATTAGGGGCGTGATGAGCGGATAAATGACCTTTTATTTGTCCATATTTTTCACTTTACTTCTTGTTTATTCCGTTATTTTATAATGTCATTTGAAGTTTTCTTTGTCTATTTCAGGTTGAAAATGCGTACTACATGATATGAAGTGGTCCGAAGAATTTTCGGGTGAATTCTATTCGATCGAGAGCAAAAGAGAGCAAAATCAAGCAAAAGGCTGATTTGATTCGCCTAGGCTGATTAACTTGTTCACCTTCAAAGGCTCGCCGAGCACACGATTCTTATTCGATTTAGGCGTGCCATATCTTATTGGAAAGCTAACTCAAAGGGCTACAACTTTGTAGTTTACATCAAGATGTGATTCGAATGTGTAAAGGGTCAAAAAAAGCGAGTTGCTAACGCAGCAGAAGTGATCCGCCCAACCAGTGGGCGAATCAAAAAGTGATTCGGCCAAGAAAAGTGATTCACCCAGCCCGAGACAGCACTGATATTATGATTCGGCCGAATCAAATTATTGGTTGCCCGAATCACTTGATTCGGGGAGAATTCGTTTGTAGATCAAATCTGGGCTGACGGACCTGTTCATCATCGAAGGCTTGCGGATTAGGAGACTTTAGTTAACCGTACTATTTAGGAGACTTTAGTTAACTATCAATAGACCAAGAGGTTGAGATTAGGAGACTTTAGTTCTACGCGGATCAATAGAGCGAGAATTTGAGAACCACACTATTTAGGTATTATTCCCATTCTAGAGAAGGAGCGAGAATTAAATTTAGAATGTATGATACCTTAGCCTAGAATCATCACTCGAATTTACTCATGATTTAGACAAGTTTTGTGTTGCTAATCGCTTGACCTAGGGGTGAAGTAGGATTGCAACTACGCTTTCTCTATTATTTTCTCTTAGAACAAATTTCACATTGTCTTTAGTATTTGCTAGAGATACCTCGCATAGAGGAAAAACCTCCCTTTTATTTAGTAGACTCGCATTAGGCATTACTAGTTAGCTTTAGACTAATCTAGGCTTTTCTCTTGGGTTCGACTCGAGGTCACTCGGATTATAAATATTGTTTGAACACCATGATTGGACTAGTATTTATACTACCGCTACAACCACAGCATTTCAGGGCGCGCTTGGTGAAGACATTACGCTCTGGCGCGCCTGGCTAATGTTCTCCTGGGGCGCTTGATCTTCTAAGTCCGTTTTCTTCGGTGCCTCTTCTGCAACCTGGATCACTTTCCCATGCCTTAGGGTCATTGCGCTCACATTTCCCTTTGGGTTCTGATTTGTTTGGGAAAGCAGCTTGCCCGTGTCGCCCTTCATCTCATACACCGTGGTAGCTAGCTGCGACATCTGCTTGGTTAGCTCGGCTATTGCTCCATCAGTCTTGGCCTGGTTCCATTGCATGGTATTCTCCAAGTCCTTGAGCGCCTCTTCCCATGACTTACCAGTGCTCGGGGCTGCCTGGTTATTGTACCTCTTCTGTTGTTGGAATGGGGGCCGGTAGGGCTGACCTTGATTCTGATTTTGAGGTTGCCCTTGGTTCTGCGCTGGGGGCTGCTAAAATCCTCCCTCGTTTCTCCAGCTAAAACCATTTGGTGCCAGCCCAAACAGCCTCTGCTGCGGTGGCCTGTTGTTGAAGTTTTGATAATTGCCTACCGCGTTGACATCCATTACTTCATCCTCTTGGAGTGTAGGGCACTCATCTGTTCTGTGGTTGGCAGCGCCACAAAACTCACAAACCTTCACTGCGCTGGCTTGGCTCACTGACATCCTCTGAATAATCTCCTTCAACTCCTTGATCTCCCTCACCAGCTGGCTGTTATTTGGCTCTACTTGAGACACATTCCTTGTTTTCTCATCCCTTCGACTCGTCTCCTCTCGGAACCTTGCGCTCTCTGCGGTCTCGGGTGAGCAAATCACGTACTTGTCCGGGTGTCAGGTTGAGCACGGTGCCACCAGCTGCGGCATCCAAGAGCATCCTCTCAAGAGGTCTCAATCCATCTAGCAGATATTCCACAAGCATCTTCTCCGGAACACCCAAATTGCAACAGCTTTGTTCCAATGCATTGAACCTCTCCATATAGTCATACATCGACTCACTCGATCCTTGCTTGATCATTGATAACTCTCTTCTGACTTGAGTCGCTTTAGCAGGAGGGTAATATTTGTCGAGGAACTTTCTCTGCATTTGATCCCATGTTCTTATACTACCTGAAGGCAAAGAAAGAAACCAAGATTTTGCTAGGTCAGTTAAACTCAAAGGGAACATTTTTAATTTGAACCTGTCTTCAGAGGCTGCGAATGGTCTCAATGTTTGGCAGATTCCGGTGAACTCTTGTAGATGCCTCGTCGTAACTTCTCCCGGCAATCCTCCAAACTTGGGTAGATGGTGCACCACTGCAGTTTTGATCTCGAAGTTGTCCTCTTCCGGGTCAGTGTTGATGCACCATGGCTGGTTATGGAATGTGGGGGCTGAGAGCTCCCTCATGGTTGGCTCGTGAAGAGGCGGCTGCCTATGTAGTTGCTGAAGTGGTGGCTGCCCATTCTGATGATGCGCATATGGTTGAGGTGGGGCATAATCATCAAACTCATCCATCCTTCCACCTCTACCATTGTGTCCTCCCTGGAACTCCATCCTCTGACGATTAGCTCTTTGCCTTTGATTGAATACCCGTTCCGGCTCATCATTGAATGGTGGGATTACCTGTGGGGGCACTTCCGCATTGAATTGGTCAGGGGCATGGTCGCCCTGGACACTCTGGTGGGAACTTCCTGCATGTGACATACTGAAAAAGCAAGAGAAATGCAAAAACAGAAAAATACTGGAAAAAAACCAAAATGCAAAATATGAAAAAAAAATAAACAATTCAAAAAGAAAATGTAAACGGTCTCGGATGGCTAAAAACCAAAGGAGCTTACAATTGTGAGTCCTGACCGGTGGCCTGTTCCGCTCAAAAAACGGTCTTCAGATCTCCAATTGTACTCCAGTGACACTATTCACACCCCTCGCCGGAAGCACTATTCATCAGGGTTTAGATTTTTTTTTATCTGCACCACAAAAAGTAAAACAAAACAAAAACAAGAAAAATAAAGTTCAAACCGTATACTGAATGTTGCTCTCCCCGGAAACGGCACCAAAATTTGACGGCACGTCGTTGTGTGCACCAAACTTATATTTATAATCTCCTGTTAACACTCAGCAAGCGGTAAGCAGGGTCGAACCCACGAGAGAGCAATCAGCTATAAAGTTCTACTAATTAATTGTCACGATGAAAAGGGGGTTGCAGGAATAACATTTGTTGTTATCAAATTCAGAGAAAAATCAGTTCTGGGATATGCATTGCAACTGGTAATCATCGATTGTGACGTGCATCAACGAGTAAACTACCGTTCCTAGTCTAACAATCCCTCTAGGATAATGCCGACTCTACTGTTCTACCAATCTCAACCACTAGGTTCTCGAATAGGGTTAACGATTACGCGATCAACAACACCAATTAGGTTACACCGCTAGGCTTAGCTAATATGGGAAGTCAATCCAATATCATGCAGTAGACATCAACTCAGTTTCACCGCTAGGATACGCTAACTTGATAATCAGAGCATGCAATTCAAACGAAGAACATGAATTTACTGAGTTGAATTACGAAACATAAATATCTCAAATGGTACGTTGCAACACAAAATCCCCAAACTGAAATTAAGGGTTTAGCTACTACGAGTCATCTAAAACAATGGAAATAAACTGAGTTTAGGAATTATACTGTAGCGGTGAATAGTAATCTGCGTGAACAGTAACTCCGATAGTGAATAGTAATTCCAATCGTGAATAATGATCCGCCTCGAAATTCGTGCGTAGTGGGCGCTTCTCTGAATTCGTCTTCTGGGTTCTCGTGCTGAAGATTCTCTCTAAGAATTGATGCTCAATTGTGTTGTGGCAGGTCTGCATTTATAGGATGGAGAGACTTCTAAATCTGATTTTGGGCTGTGGGCCTAATGCTGACGTCATCAATTGCATTCCGCTCCGGATGAAGACATTAGTCACTCTCCCCATGAAGACATTAAATAAGAAGACATTAACTCTGCTAAAGTGTGCTTCCGGCGCGGTAGTCACTGCAGTGTCAGACACTCGCTTTTTTGACCTTTAGACCTCCGAATCTCATCTGTACGTAAAATAGAGAATTCTAGCCCCTTGAGTAAGCTTTCCAACAAGGTATAACACGCCTCAATTCGATCAGAATCATGCGCTCGGCGAGCCTTCGACTATGGATAGGTCAATCTGCCAAGATTTGCTGTATATCCATCCAAATGCGCAATAAGGTTCTAAGCGGTCTTGATACACCTGCGATGCGAAATACTACCAAGAAGTAATGTTTGACACACAAAATGTAACTAAACAATGGGAATAAATAACCAAGTTACTCAGCAAGAAGAAAAACCTGCTGGTAAGAAGGGAGAACTCAACTTGCTTCAGAAGATAATAAAGATGCTCAACCCTAGCTCAAATATCCTAGACAAAATCCTAGCATACGAAAGATATAGAGGGCGATGATCTAGTCTTCAATATAGAGGGTGAAGCAAATTCAGGAACAATGGTGTTTGTCAAAGCTGCAAAGGAAGGAACTGACAGGAGTATGGAAAAGAAAATACCCAGAGAAGTGAATAAGAGGATGCTACAACAACCACTGTATCAACCACCTATAGTAGAAAAGAAGCCCAGGAGCAAAGACCGCAGATGCTACTTTTGTGATCACGAGGGTCACATCCATATAGAATGCCCGATCCTAAACAAGCACTAGAGTCCTCGGAGATCTACCATGGACGGAAATCGCTGAGAAAGACCAAGGATCAAACATTAGAAGTATATGTCCGTCAGCTCAGCAAGGCCGATGAAGGACAACTACTATCCAGCTAGGCATGGAATAGTCAGATACGATGGAAGGAAAACGAACTGGGGAATGATGATCGCAAAAGACACCTGCTCAGATCAAGTGAGAAAACCCAACTATGCCAAAAGGGAAGAAAGTATGGTTGGACACACCAAAGCTCAGAAACGATGGATTCACAGACCAGTTCATATATGGGTGAAGAAACAACCAAAAGAACTTCACGAAAAACCACCTGAAGACGTGCAAGACTTGAGTCACAAAATGGCATAAGCATAGGTTGCTTTTGCAACCCGCTGCAGCAAAAGAATCTTGTTCAGAATCTGCAAGAAAGTCATGTGCAATTGTTTTGAAGAAAAACACGGCTGAATAAAAAACTAGGGCACAATCTTCTCCGCCAAAGATTCCTACCCTAAGACCTGCAGTGTTCTCTGACCCCCACAAAGAAAACAAAGGTGCGTACCCATGGACTGAAGAAGAACAATGGCGGCGCCAGACAAGCAGAAGCAAGAAAGAAAAGAGATGAACAGCAGAAAGCAGGAGAACCATGTCTTCAGTTAGTAATTCAAGAACCGAGCCCTCAACCTCCTCTGCCAAGATCTGCCACAATAGAGGAACCAATGAGAAAGAAAAGAAAACTGCTGAGAGGAGGAGAACCTATCACAAAAATCAGTGGTGCCAAAGAACACTCTTCAGGAACGAAAATATAAGACTCCTTTAGCGAAGAAGAGGAACAAGGGGTTGCTGCAGCACCCCAGTCCAATAAAGCAGAACACATCCATGGTGACTACGCCCTAATCAGATTGTGTGCTACCGTAAGTTGATGTGCTCTCTATGTGCGCTCGGGCTTCTCTCTCTGATCGCGTGTTCTGTGCTGCGTCCACGCCTTCCTTTTCAAGCTCCCTGGCAAGCCAAAAATGCCAAAGATCATTTTCAGAATCTTCTCTTAGATTCTAGCAAATTTGTTGACAATTCCATTGCCAAATTTGAAATCTTGGATTCTTATCTTCTTAGTTCATGTGCTGGCATTTACTGAGCTCTTGATGACGTCTGCATACCTCTATGAGCTTCCCCGATGCCAGCCATATCACACCGGACCCTTACCGTGCAACGCCAAGATTCTGCTCTAGCTCTGGATCATCACAAGGTGTTGAAGCAGATTCTGTCTCTTTAAAGTTGTCTCTCGCCAAGGACTCTCTACAATTGTGGAAAGGAAGACCATTGTCCCAGAGAAGGTGCTGATATCATGAGATACAAGTCTGCTGAGATCATCAAAATCTCAAAAGAGGTAAACCTACTGAAAACCCTTACACTTCCCAAAAGATATTGTGGTCAACTGGTTAGTGCATTCTTGGTGAACCTAGAGGATAATTTTGATGACGAGAGGAGTAGTGAATATGGTAGGAGTTGGGTGATAGGCAAGCTGGTAGTGGTCAATCCAGCAATCATAAATGAATACTTATGGATAAATAGCGAGTCCAGGGTCCTTCCCATGATAAGTTCCAATGTCCTAGCCAGCACCCGAAATGGAGGACTGTGTAGGACGTGGGCTGCACATAATTTGAGTGCCTTTGAACTATCTTCCAAGTTTGAACTATTGTACAACATTGGGATAAGGAATTGGATCCGCAGCTCCCATAGAAGGAAAGTTAGCAAAGCCTTCGGAGATCTTTAGTATGCTATTGGGAGATAAAGAAGACTCAATATAAGAGAGATCTGTACTCCCATATTTTTGCCCACACTAGCTGCACAAAGACACCATTGTGTTCCCCTCACTTATCTATGAGTTGATCACTCGCAACACCCATAACTGAAAACTGTGTCTGAAGGGCTATTCGAGGAACCTCAGGTGTTTGTGGTTGATCACAAACTATTTAAAGGGAAGCATATAGTAGACATTGCTCAAAAAGATCCCTGTTGACAGCCCCTCTACCAGAACCAGCAGCAGATGGACAAAGAGAGGCCCTGCCCCAGCCATCCAGGATGCTCTCAGAGCAAGAGTGATCAGCCACCTGAAAAGTGAGCTCAGCCTTCTGTCAATAGTACTTAAGAAGGTTACTGCAAGACGCAATCAGATCAGAGGCTTGATGCGGGACTTGGAGTATCCACCCGATAAGGAAGTTGCCCCCTCCCATAGTAATGATTTTATCGTGATCCTCCAGGTTGTCATTTGTGACAAAAAGGGGGAGAAGAACAAATTGATGAATTGAACTTTTTGTAATAGGTAGCTATTACATTTGTCCTTTATGGCCTTGTGTGGCTGATACTGAGGTCGCATGTGGCCAAAACTGTCCCAAACAATAGTAACCTCTAATTAGTGATCAAGCAAGTTAGCATAAGACAGGAACATGAGTAGTTTAGACAAGCTTATTGTTGTATAAGTAGGCCATAAATGCTCAATCAAAAGGCTGAAGAAACAAACCGGCCATGGCCAAAATTTTCTTAAGTCAGCCACTGATTGAAGGCTCAACAAGAAGCAGAGGCGCTCACGACATCAGTGAACATCAAGTTTTGTCAAAAATGCCAATGGGAAGATTGTTAATGTAATGACATTCAAATTGAAAAAACCTCCCATAATGAACAAGAAGAGTGCATAAGGGGGTTGCTACAGCTTCCTCGGTAGCAGAAGAGCTGTAGCATCCTGAGCAGCAAATTCCACACGAAGAATAAACTGCTCAGAATTGAAGAAAAGAGCAACGAAAGCTTTCTAAATTCAGTTTAGAATATTCCCAGAGCCGCCTATGTGCCGCAACAAGTCAGCTACTAGATAATGATGTTTTGGAAGGTGGGTGTCCTTATCTCTAACAGCCGATACTTCCTATTCGATTTTTGATGGGGCGAGGTCGCTATTTATAGAAGGCTAGGTAGAGCAGTAGAGAGATCGATCAATCAATCAAAGAATACATCCAGCCAATCAATTAAGTAGAGCAAAGAGTGCAGAATGGAGAATTGAGAAGAGCAGAGATTGATCATCACTTAATGCAGAGCGTGCGCGCACAGGAGAGTGGAGAAGAGACTGATTGAGACATGGAGAGTCTGATTAGTGCCTGATAAGAGAAGTTCAATTGAAGTTGCGTGCTTATTGAGTGATCACGGTGAGTCGAAGGAGCATCGAGAGTGTCCGAGGAACTCATCAACGATAGAAGACTCACTCCCATCAGTGACAGGTGGTCACCGCACAAGGGGGAGTATTCCAGAGTGTGCAGCGCTCGCGGAATAGTTCTATCGGCTCAGTGGAAGACTTGGAGCGACGCGGACAGAATCAGCACAAGCTATACTGCACAAGAATGTGCTATAGCAACCTTTTGAAATTTCTTTCTTAAATCGAATAGCCTAGGTATGTGCGCAAACTAGCTATTATATTAAGTCGAGTGAGTAGTATGTAGTACAGGCTTTGTCTAAGGTGTTTAGATCGGGCCCTGATTCATTGTAGCTACGTTAGACATAGAGATTGTTTGAGCGTAGGCTGAACTGAATCGTTGAGGTCTCATGAGAAGTCCTTCCCAAACGTAGGCAGTTGGCCGAACTGGATGACCAAATTTATGTGTGCTCTCTTTCATTCGCTGTACAAGCTTATTTCCGCACAGTGGTACTAGAGGTTGCTATAGCAACCTGCTAATACACTCTCAGCAAACGAAGGCGCTGCAATTTAACAATGGTTTCCCACAACTCAGCCACCGCTAGTCTAACCACTACTCCTAACCTAGTGATCGCGCGTCGTCGTGCGCGTCAAATATAATCCTTCCTCTCCCACTAGTACAGCGGTTAAGTAAGGGTCGATCTCCACAGGGAGCAAGCAGTGAGTCTTAGCCAGTAACCTACACTTAAGAAAACGGGGGCTGCGTGAGTGATTGGGGGTCTTGCGCGATGCGCGAGTAGCAGTGAATATCGTAACGCAGGAAATTGCACTAGACGTGCGCAAGCAGTAGAGATGAAGTACTATCTTTATGAGAAGTGCTGGGCAGACAATCCTCTATGAATGCATTCCTTATCATCGACTCTAAACATCTATAGCTTGTGGTTTACTTGGGTTAGTGTCCGGTAAAGGCTTCCTAACACGTGCGCATGTTCCGTTCAAAGTTCATGTGCTATTAATCCTAGAACTAGACTAAACAGCTGCGAATCCTGTCACAGTAGCAACTGCCTACCCTAACTCGTTACTCCTAATTGTCACGGTAAGTTTGCGGTTCAAGGCTTCCCCTACGCATGCAACTAGTTTAACAGGTGACAAGCAAGCAACACAAGTAAGATTGCGGTTCAAGGCTTCCCCTACTCATGCAACTAACTGTCTCAGTACGCACAGAATTAATACAAGTAAATAAACTATGCATTAGGCTCAAGTCTCAAAGGTAATACATCATAGGTTCATGCCCGACCAACACTAAGTGTTTAGCTAGACATGCTAGTGGTAAACATCATAAAATAGTAAATAACAACTACTGAATCCAAGAAAACGGTAGCAAACAGTGCGTGCAGTGTCTTCTCTCGGCTGGCGCAGTCGGCTGGCGCAAATCTCCTTGACAGGTCCGTGTGTTTTTCAGTTCTGCCGCCCCGTGCCTCCTTGCGTCCTCTGGTGCCTCTGGAACAACAGTCTTCTCGAACTCCCTGAAACCCTAGACTTACTTCCTTTATATAGGAGGTTCATCTTTCGGCAACTTCCAAATCTGGTCACTGGGACTTTTGCGCCTGGCGCACAGCATTGATTGGCGCAATCGGGTAGCGCACCTCTGCTGTCTTTCGCCATTTCTTCTTCTGTTTGCGCCGCTAGCTCCTCAGGCTGATCTTTCACTCCTAGAACGCTGCCTGTTAGCGCGTATCCGACTCAAGGACTCGTTCTGACCTGATATACAAAAACATTGGAAACGAGTAATCTTGCTCATGAAATATTGCAAACAAGCATAGGGTTATGACCTAAATAATGTGTATAACTAGGCTCTATCAAACCCCCCACACTTGCCCCTTGTTCGTCCCGAACAAGTACTGAAACGCGGATACAATTACCTTTTCTGGAGACTAGCGCACAGCCTTGCATTCTAGCGCAAAATGCACAGTTGCTCAACTTGTGCTGCTCTATCACCTGCGCACAACTGCACTCAACAGTTCTAATATAATAATCCCGAAATTTCATTACCTCTCAGCCGGGATGAAGATCTTTGGATGACTGGGAGATAGCTCTTCTTAGGCTCCTGGTTGTCAGCTCCCGCTCCGAAGATAGGTATATGGTTTCTTGCGCGAGCTTCTTCTAGTGCGTGATTCGTTCGCACACTTCCTGGGAACCTGAGCCTTTGATGATATCCTTTTGGTCTTGCGCACGCAGGTACTAAGTAGTGCGCATGCTGATTCTTTGTAACGCAAATCATCTGCTTCTGCTGGTATTTTTCTTTTGTACAGCTTCCTTTCCAATTTGTTTCATTCCCAGAACAGTTCCAATCTCAGCCTTCGGATAGCAGCTATGGAACTCGTTCCGCTCTCCCTCCTTGGTTTGTCTGCGCCGGTCAGCGCACGCGTTTACATCCGCGCCCGCTTTCCTTAGCTTGATTTCCAGAGAGAAGGTGGTCTGTTTTCCCACCTCGCCACGCTTTGGGTATTTCGCCTTAGGCATCTGCGTGACTGAGCGCGCTCTTTTGTTCCGAAGGATGCGAAGCACCGGCCTCCACTAGCGCACTCGACCATATACCTCGCCTTCGAAGCACAAGCGACTAACCGCCTCTCTGGAGCATTTCTATCAACTCCACATCCCCTGTATATCCCAACTGACAGGAGCAGAAAAAACGAAAAAATTATGCTAAAACAGTAGAGAACGGCGCACGCAATACGGATAGCGCAAAACAAGCTGGAGCGCATGCGCATCCTGCACCTTAGCGCACTACTGCTACTAATTCTCTTCAACTTAAACTAGGCTATACTAAAAATGCTCAAAACATGAAATGTAAGAGTAACGCCCCCCCCCCCCCCCCCACACTTGAACAGAGACGTGTCCCCACGACTCAAGCTCAAGCGCACGGAGGCGGCGCACATGCATGCAATGCAACGAAAATAAAGAACAGAAAAGTGAACACAAAAAGTCACACAAAAGATAGCAAGGGAGTCACAGAATGTATGGCACAAATATTCAGCACACATAATAGTCAACTAGACGCAGCAAAAATAAAAGACACCACCCTAAAGAAAATCACTGCGCCTGCCCAAGGCCTTAGAAGTCCTCCGAGCTAGACGCTGCTGCTGACCCATGCGCCTCATCCTCTGAAGAATCAGTCATGGAGTCGGTGCTGGAGGATGGTGGCACAATGGTGAGGGGGTCAGGCTGCTCGTCCTCGGAAAGAGACTCCCATATGGAATCGGAGTCTACGCTGGGAAAGTTAATGGGGGACTCTGGAACAGAAGGCCGGGCAGGGGAAGCTACTGGTGATGGTACTGGTTCGGGTGCAGGGGTGGGCTCTGCTGCTGGGGCTGCTGGGGCTGCTGCGGGTGCTGACTCTGCTGGGGCTGGGGCTGGGGTTGGTGCTGGAGAGGGTGCTGCTGGGGCTTCTGGGGTTCGGGTAGGAGGTGGATGGTGCAAGCTGAGGAGAGGGGGAATCGCATCTCCAAATTTCCACCCGGATGGTGGACTCATACTTAAATCTGCCCCCTCTGGCGCTAAGTATTCGAGCACGCGCATGACGTTGAACAACATGCGCTGCTCGGCAGTGGCTTCCTCAGGCGCCTCCTCAGTCTCGGTCCTTGGGCGTTTGGCAGGTGCACGAGGGGGAGAATCCTCGATGGAAATGGTCACTGGCTCCCCCTGTGGTGCACGGGCCCTCTGGTGCGCTCCAGTCTGCGCCCGGGTCCTTGGGCGCCTGACTAGAGGCACCTCTGGTTCTAGGGCCTCCTCCATCTCTTCATCTGCTGCGGCGGCTGCTGCGGCTGCTGCTGCGGCGGCTGCTGCGCCCTGTGCACTGCTCTCTGCCCTGGCCCGCGCACTGCTCTCTCCCCTGGCCCGCGGTGGTCTGGCTGGCTGCAGACGGTAGCACCACTCTAGTGTGCCATCGTCCCGAACGGCTACCGCCCTGATTTGCAGCATGTGGGCGCGGTCCAGAGGTATAGGCTGCACCAAGGTGTGCTCTGGCACCTCGGGCTCTCCATGTCAGGCCCGCAGTAGGTGCGTGATAAGGCCTCCACACGTCAGCGGCCCTCTCATGCTGACTCGGCTCCAATGGTGCACCATGTTCAGGATGAACAGCACCTTCCGCTCATAATAAAGCCCCGTCAAAATCTCCATATCCAGGAGGCTGATCTTTGGCGCGCCGTTGAAACGGCCAATGACTGTGTAGGCCACGATGCGCCATAAGTAGAACAGCCACGGGTCGCGCAGCTCTCGGCCCCTGCTGCGCCCCGCGGCGAATGCTGGCCCTGTTGCCATGTCCCGCAAAGCCTCCTGGTTATTGTGCGTGTCTAACTCCTCCTCACGCACCTTGGCGCATCCGAATGCGCGCCTCAGCCTCCTTTCCGAGGCTATGAACCAGACACCCCTGTGTCTATATCAGATCTCCCTGTCCCCTGCCTCCAGAGACGCCAGGAACTCACACGTTTCTTCCTGGTCTGATGCGCTGCGGAGGTCCATAAGCGCCTCCCAGCCGGCAATCGCTAGCCTCTGCGCCACGAGGTCCTCTAGTCCTACCTCGCGCAGGAAATCGCGGCATATGTACGGTGTCCCGTACATGTCCAGGCTGATGAATGCTGCATACCTGTTAGCGAAAGCCGCTGGGGTCTCCTGGTCTGTGGCGGGTTTCATCTTGCGCTGGGCTCCGGTCAAACGCGGTCAATGCTCCCCAAAACCCTAAAATTCGAAACTGCCCAGAATCCTCTGAAACTTGGACCGAACGAGCGCCTACTGGTCGCCTACTCAACGCACAAAACAGCACTCCAAGCCGCGCACTCTAGCCTGGTGCGATTTCAAAACCCTAAAAACTGTATTCTCCGCGCAAACCCTAACAGAAGCGGCTCAAAGCGGAATCGGGGGTTACCTGGGTGCTGTGCGGTCGTGTTGTCCTTGAATCCCTCTAGACGGACGGTGGGTTGGGCGCTGATCGACGGCAGAGGTCTGAAGGCGGGAGCTTGTGTGTAACGGTCGAGTGAAAAAGTGCTGGGAATTTTCTAAGTCTGGCCTTATATACCCCCCTCTGGCTAGCGCAACGGACCTGCGCATTGATAGGCGCACGGTCCTGCGCACTTGTGTGACTAAAAACTACCAAACCCTAATCTAACTAAAAACACTCAAAAAACAAAACAAGCAGAATAAAATGTGCCAAATTAAAACGTGTCGGGTTACCTCCCGACAAGTGCCTTTGTTTAACGTCGTTGGCTCGACGGTACCTCGTTACGTGCCAAGAAGTGCGTCTGCAGCCCCCCCCCCCCCCCCCCACTCTTGCTCCTGAGTGTCCTTGCGCCAGTGCTTGTGTTACGATCTCATTGGTCCTGCGCAAAGGATACAAGGGAGGGTCAGCATGTGATACATTATTCGTAAAGAGGGTAGATGCAAAGGAAGAGGAGATATAGGCGATGGGTGCTAGTTCTCCCTCTGAAACATCTGGTGGTGCGTCTGGCGCAGCAGCTTGCGCGTCCACTATCTCTGGCTCGGCCAAGTCAATGTTGCGTGTTGTGCCATCCCAAGGTTCGCCCAAGTACCGTTTGACTCTCTGCCCGTTAACCTGAAAACGATGCTGGTGCCCGTCTTCTAATTCAATTGTGCCGTAGGGGAAAACCTTGGTGACGGTGTATGGTCCCGTCCACTTGCTGCGCAACTTCCCAGGCATGAGCTTCAGGCGCGATGAAAATAACAGTACCTGGTCTCCTGGTTCAAATGTGCGCCGGAGGATATGCCTGTCATGAAACGCCTTGGTGCGCGCTTTGTAATCGCGCAGTCCCTCATAGGCGTCTAGGCGCAGCTCTTCGAGTTCGCTCAGCTCAAACGCACGTTCCTTTCCTGCCTCATCCAAGTTCAAGTTACAAATACGTAAGGCCCAATATGCCTTGTGCTCGAGCTCTACTGGCAGGTGGCATGCCTTCCCATAGACCAGCCGGAATGGTGAGGTTCCAATGGGCGTCTTGTGTGCAGTGCGGTATGCCCATAGCGCATCATCCAGGCGCTGGCTCCAATCCTTGCGCGACGGCCTCACAGTCTTTTCCAAGATGCGCTTGATCTCTCTGTTAGAAACTTCGGCCTGTCCATTTGTCTGTGGATGGTAAGCGGTGGACGTCTTGTGGCGCACCCCATAGTGCTTGAAAACTTGCGCCACAACCCTGTTGCAGAAGTGCGTCCCCTGGTCGCTGATAACTGCCTTAGGCACTCCGTACCTGCAAAATATGTTAGTTCTGAGAAAATCAGCGACAGTCTTACCATCATCCTTGCGTGTGGCCTTAGCTTCGACCCATTTGGATACGTAATCCACGGCCACCAGTATGTACTCGTAGCCGGCAGATGGGGGAAATGGACCCATGAAGTCGATTCCCCAAACATCGAACACTTCGTCCACCAGAATCGGGGTCTGCGGCATCTCGTTGCGCGCGGAGATTCCTCCAGTGCGCTGGCACCTGTCACACTTCCTGCAGTGGTCATAGGCATCTCTGAATAGGTGCGGCCAGTAGAATCCGCAGTCCAAGATCTTCCTGCTCGTGCGCTTGGGACCGAAATGTCCTCCACAGGCGTGCGCATGACAAAACATCAACACAGAATTAATCTCATGGTCAGGCACGCAACGTCTTAATATCCGATCTGGACCTATTCTAAGCATGTAAGGATCATCCCAAAGGTAATGCTTGGACTCATGTTTCAATCGCATGCACTGAGTTTTATTGAAATGAGGAGGGAACGTACCTGTGACCAGGTAATTTGCGATATGCGCATACCATGGTACCTTACCTGTTAGCGCCATCAGATGCTCGTCAGGGAATGTCTCCTTGATCTGCCCTGGCTCCTCATCCTTTACGATCCTGCTCAGGTGATCAGCGACGGTATTTTCTGTGCCCTTCTTATCTTTGATCTCTAAGTCGAATTCCTGAAGCAGAAGTACCCAGCGCATCAGGCGCGGCTTGGTCTCTTTCTTGGACATGAGGTAGCGGATAGCTGCGTGGTCCGTGTAGATGATGACTCTGGCGCCTAGAACATATGCTCGGAACTTCTCCAGCGCAAATACAATTGCCAGAAGCTCCTTCTCCGTGGTGGTGTAGTTCTTCTGCGCGGAGTCCAGTGTGCGCGATGCATAGTAGATGGCATGCGGCTTCTTGTCCTCGCGCTGCCCCAAGACTGCTCCTACTGCGTAGTCACTTGCGTCACACATCAGCTCGAATGGCAGGTTCCAGTCTGGTGCGCGCATCACTGGCGCACTGGTCAGCGCTTCTTTCAGCTTATCGAACGCCGCCCTGCACTCATCAGTAAAATCGAAGCACACGTCTTTTTGCAACAGGTTAGACAGGGGTATGCAAATTTTAGAGAAATCCTTGATAAAACGCCTGTAAAACCCAGCATGCCCTAAGAACGATTTCACGTCGCGCACGTTGGTGGCATAAGGCAGATTAGAAATAATATCTATCTTAGCTTTGTCTACCTTAATACCCTCCTCTGAAATGATATGACCTAGTACTACTCCGTGCGTTACCATGAAATGACATTTTTCGTAATTTAGCACTAAGTTCTTAGAGATGCAGCGCGCTAAGACTTTATCTAGATGTGTTAAGCATGCATCAAAGGTACTCCCATATACAGTGAAATCATCCATGAACACTTCTATGCACATACCAATCATATCAGAGAAAATGCTCATGACAAGGCGTTGGAACGTACCTGGCGCGTTGCACAGCCCAAAAGACATACGCCGAAACGCAAATGTTCCGAAGGGGCATGTGAACGTGGTCTTCTCTTGATCCTCCGCAGCTATGGGTATCTGATTGTAACCTGAATATCCGTCCAAAAAACAAAAGTAAGGCTTACCTGCCAAGCGATCCAGCATCTGGTCCATGAAGGGTAGCGGGAAGTGGTCCTTGCGCGTTACAGCGTTCAGCTTCCTGTAGTCGATGCACATGCGCCGGCCAGTTTGTATGCGCTTGGGAACTAGCTCGCCCTGCGTATTCTCCTCCACCGTGATTCCTCCTTTCTTTGGCACAACGTGCACCGGGCTGACCCATTTGCTGTCTGAGATTGGGTAAATGACCCCTGCGTCAAGCAACTTCAGGACTTCCTTTTGCACTACCTCCATCATATTTGGGTTTAACCTGCGCTGAGCCTCCCTGGATGGTTTGGCACCATCTTCCAACAGAATTCGGTGCATGCACACGTCTGGGCTCACTCCGCGCAGATCAGCAAGAGTCCATCCAATAGCGCGCTGGTTCCTGCGCAGCACCTGTTGTAAACGCGCCTCCTGCTCTTTTTCCAATCCCTTCTTGATGATCACTGGCAGGGTGTCCTCATCTCCCAAGAAAATGTACTTGAGGTGCTCCGGGAGTTGCTTCAGTTCGATCTTGGGTGCCTGTTCAATAGAGGGCAAGATTTTGTTAGCGGTGCAAATATGAACTATATCAAGTACCTGTGTGGGTGCTGGTTCAGCACTGCTTAGCTCCTCCTCTTGCTCCTCCAGCTCTGCCCGTGTCAGTAGCTCTGGTCCTATGGTTGCGCTCGCACACTGCGCTTCTGTGACTAAATCGTCAAAGCTGTCCATTGCGTGCACAGTAGCGTCCTCATGTGGGTGCTGCATCCCTTCGAAGATGTTGAAATGGATTTCTTCGCCATCTACCTCCATGGAGAGCGTGCCCCTCCACACGTCTATCTTCGTGCGCGCAGTCATCAGAAACGGTCTGCCTAGGAGGATCTGCGCACCGCTGGCGCTTGATTCACCCTCCATTTCGAGCACATAAAAGTCTGCTGGGAACACCAGCTCTCCTACTCGAACTAGGACATCTTCTATCATGCCTGCAGGTTGTTTGCACGATCTATCTGCTAGCTGAATTGTGAGACCTGCAGGTTTTAGTGGTCCAAGGCGCAAGGTCGCATAGAGAGAATATGGTAATAAATTGATTGATGCGCCTAAATCGATCATGCAGTTGCTTACCGTGGTTTTACCTAAGGTGCAAGGGATAGTGAATGTACCTGGATCTCGGCACTTAGGTGGTACCTTTTGTTGCACGATTGCTGAGGCCTGCGCATTTAGCATTACCTGTGCGCATTCGCCTGTCCTTCTTTTATTTGTGCACAGCTCTTTTAAAAACTTCGCATACCTGGGAATCTGTCGAATAGCTTCTATGAGAGGTATGTTGATTTCCACCTTGCTGAACAGCTCATATAGTTCCTTGTCCAGTGCTTCTTTTCTCGCCAGTGGTGCCTGCACAGGGAAAGGAGCAGGTATGTTAGTACAATTTTTGTCCTTGTTTGTCGAGTGAGACATACCTGGCGCCTTGCCCTGCTGGTTCGTGGTTGGCGCTTCTGATTGCGCCTCTGGCTCTGGTTGCGCACTCTGAGCTGCTGGATCTGGGACTTGCGCAACTGGCTGCACGGGTGCCTGCGCGGTCTGCTCTGTTCCCACTGTGCGCCCAGTCCTCAGTGTTACTGCATTAACTCCTCCTTTAGGGTTCTGAATCACTTGCGAAGGCAGGTTGCCATCGCTCTTTTTCAGCTCATACACCGTGGTTGCAATCTGTGATAGATGCTTCTCTATGGATTCGAACCTCTTGTCATATTTTTCGTCATTCTTGCGCACTGTGTCTGCTAGCTGCCCCATGATATCTTCCAAGGATCGCTTTGGTTGCTGATTGTTCTGCGCTGGTGCGTCTGTGCGGCGATGCGGTGGATTGTAGGGTGCAGCTTGTTGCGTCTGCTGTGGCGCGCGCTGATCAGTGGGCTGCCTCTGGAAATTGTTCTCTTCTCTCCATCTGAATCCATTTGCAGCAAGCCCAAAGCGCGGCTGATTCTGCCTCTGCGGTCCTCTGTTGTCCCATCCTCCAAGGGCATTTACGTCTCCAGTTTCTTCAAAAAGTGTTGGGCATCCGTCTGTCTTGTGCTCAGTGGACCTGCAGAATTCACATACCTTTGGCGCAACTGGTTGTGCGCTCTGCGCACTCATCAGCTTCTGTAGCATGGCCTTCATTTCTTGGATCTCAGCGCTTGCCTCTACCTGATGCACAGAACGATTACGACTACTTTCAAGTGTCAATTGATGTCTTACCTGCCCAGCAGAATCTTCTATCAGCTGCCATGCATCCTCCGGGTACATGTTGCAAATGTCCCCTCCTGCGCATGCATTCAGTAGTCGCAGCTCCATGGGCAGCAGTCCATTCAGAAAGTTCTCTATCAGCACATTCTGAGGAAGCCCGTGATTGTAGCAGTTGGCTTCCAGCTCCCTGAAACGCTCGTAGTATTCTGACAGAGACTCCCCTGCGCTCTGCCTTGGCGCGGCCAATTCCCTTCTGAGCAGCGCAATCTTCGCTGCTGGATAAAATTTGTCTAAGAACTTCTTCTGCAGCTGTTCCCATGTGTGAATAGATCCTGCAGGTAAATTCATTAGCCAGTGTCTAGCTGTATCACTTAGTGAGAATGGAAATGCCTTCATTTTTAGCGCTTCATCGTTCTCCCCTTCGGTCTTCATGTTTTCGCAAATGACCAGGAACTCTCGCACATGCTTGACTGGATTTTCATTGTTCATCCCGTGGAACTTGGGCATGTGATGGATGAGTGAGCTCCTTAGCTCGAAGTGACCGCCTGGTGGAAGCACGATGCACCATGGCTGGTTAACAGTGATAGGGGCCGACATCTCGCGCACTGTCCTGCGCCTCGCGACTGGACGAACGGGTGGCGCAATGTATGGTTCAGCGGCCATCCGTGCGTCGACCTCACGCTGCACTTCCTCTCTGAATAGGGCTGCGCGGTTATGTGCCCTTGCTTCCTCTGGGGTTCTGTCTCCCAGGTTATCTCCAACCACACTGTTATCCTCCATGTCCTGATCCAAACTCAAGAAACGAATTAAATGGCAACGAAGTTGTTGCGTCTGTCAGTGCGCAACTAGAATCTGTGTAGCGCAACTATTTCAAGGTTGCGCAGGCGGATGTGATTGTGCGCTGTCAGAAACAACAACGAGAAAACAAAACCAAATGAAATAACTAGTTACTAAAATGAGAAATGTAAGCTAGCTAAAACTTAGCTGTGTTGCTCCCCGGCAACGGCGCCAAAATTTGATCGCGCGTCGTCGTGCGCGTCAAATATAATCCTTCCTCTCCCACTAGTACAGCGGTTAAGTAAGGGTCGATCTCCACAGGGAGCAAGCAGTGAGTCTTAGCCAGTAACCTACACTTAAGAAAACGGGGGCTGCGTGAGTGATTGGGGGTCTTGCGCGATGCGCGAGTAGCAGTGAATATCGTAACGCAGGAAATTGCACTAGACGTGCGCAAGCAGTAGAGATGAAGTACTATCTTTATGAGAAGTGCTGGGCAGACAATCCTCTATGAATGCATTCCTTATCATCGACTCTAAACATCTATAGCTTGTGGTTTACTTGGGTTAGTGTCCGGTAAAGGCTTCCTAACACGTGCGCATGTTCCGTTCAAAGTTCATGTGCTATTAATCCTAGAACTAGACTAAACAGCTACGAATCCTGTCACAGTAGCAACTGCCTACCCTAACTCGTTACTCCTAATTGTCACGGTAAGTTTGCGGTTCAAGGCTTCCCCTACGCATGCAACTAGTTTAACAGGTGACAAGCAAGCAACACAAGTAAGATTGCGGTTCAAGGCTTCCCCTACTCATGCAACTAACTGTCTCAGTACGCACAGAATTAATACAAGTAAATAAACTATGCATTAGGCTCAAGTCTCAAAGGTAATACATCATAGGTTCATGCCCGACCAACACTAAGTGTTTAGCTAGACATGCTAGTGGTAAACATCATAAAATAGTAAATAACAACTACTGAATCCAAGAAAACGGTAGCAAACAGTGCGTGCAGTGTCTTCTCTCGGCTGGCGCAGTCGGCTGGCGCAAATCTCCTTGACAGGTCCGTGTGTTTTTCAGTTCTGCCGCCCCGTGCCTCCTTGCGTCCTCTGGTGCCTCTGGAACAACAGTCTTCTCGAACTCCCTGAAACTCTAGACTTACTTCCTTTATATAGGAGGTTCATCTTTCGGCAACTTCCAAATCTGGTCACTGGGACTTTTGCGCCTGGCGCACAGCATTGATTGGCGCAATCGGGTAGCGCACCTCTGCTGTCTTTCGCCATTTCTTCTTCTGTTTGCGCCGCTAGCTCCTCAGGCTGATCTTTCACTCCTAGAACGCTGCCTGTTAGCGCGTATCCGACTCAAGGACTCGTTCTGACCTGATATACAAAAACATTGGAAACGAGTAATCTTGCTCATGAAATATTGCAAACAAGCATAGGGTTATGACCTAAATAATGTGTATAACTAGGCTCTATCAAACCCCCCACACTTGCCCCTTGTTCGTCCCGAACAAGTACTGAAACGCGGATACAATTACCTTTTCTGGAGACTAGCGCACAGCCTTGCATTCTAGCGCAAAATGCACAGTTGCTCAACTTGTGCTGCTCTATCACCTGCGCACAACTGCACTCAACAGTTCTAATATAATAATCCCGAAATTTCATTACCTCTCAGCCGGGATGAAGATCTTTGGATGACTGGGAGATAGCTCTTCTTAGGCTCCTGGTTGTCAGCTCCCGCTCCGAAGATAGGTATATGGTTTCTTGCGCGAGCTTCTTCTAGTGCGTGATTCGTTCGCACACTTCCTGGGAACCTGAGCCTTTGATGATATCCTTTTGGTCTTGCGCACGCAGGTACTAAGTAGTGCGCATGCTGATTCTTTGTAACGCAAATCATCTGCTTCTGCTGGTATTTTTCTTTTGTACAGCTTCCTTTCCAATTTGTTTCATTCCCAGAACAGTTCCAATCTCAGCCTTCGGATAGCAGCTATGGAACTCGTTCCGCTCTCCCTCCTTGGTTTGTCTGCGCCGGTCAGCGCACGCGTTTACATCCGCGCCCGCTTTCCTTAGCTTGATTTCCAGAGAGAAGGTGGTCTGTTTTCCCACCTCGCCACGCTTTGGGTATTTCGCCTTAGGCATCTGCGTGACTGAGCGCGCTCTTTTGTTCCGAAGGATGCGAAGCACCGGCCTCCACTAGCGCACTCGACCATATACCTCGCCTTCGAAGCACAAGCGACTAACCGCCTCTCTGGAGCATTTCTATCAACTCCACATCCCCTGTATATCCCAACTGACAGGAGCAGAAAAAACGAAAAAATTATGCTAAAACAGTAGAGAACGGCGCACGCAATACGGATAGCGCAAAACAAGCTGGAGCGCATGCGCATCCTGCACCTTAGCGCACTACTGCTACTAATTCTCTTCAACTTAAACTAGGCTATACTAAAAATGCTCAAAACATGAAATGTAAGAGTAACGCCCCCCCCCCCCCCCCCCCCCCACACTTGAACAGAGACGTGTCCCCACGACTCAAGCTCAAGCGCACGGAGGCGGCGCACATGCATGCAATGCAACGAAAATAAAGAACAGAAAAGTGAACACAAAAAGTCACACAAAAGATAGCAAGGGAGTCACAGAATGTATGGCACAAATATTCAGCACACATAATAGTCAACTAGACGCAGCAAAAATAAAAGACACCACCCTAAAGAAAATCACTGCGCCTGCCCAAGGCCTTAGAAGTCCTCCGAGCTAGACGCTGCTGCTGACCCATGCGCCTCATCCTCTGAAGAATCAGTCATGGAGTCGGTGCTGGAGGATGGTGGCACAATGGTGAGGGGGTCAGGCTGCTCGTCCTCGGAAAGAGACTCCCATATGGAATCGGAGTCTACGCTGGGAAAGTTAATGGGGGACTCTGGAACAGAAGGCCGGGCAGGGGAAGCTACTGGTGATGGTACTGGTTCGGGTGCAGGGGTGGGCTCTGCTGCTGGGGCTGCTGGGGCTGCTGCGGGTGCTGACTCTGCTGGGGCTGGGGCTGGGGTTGGTGCTGGAGAGGGTGCTGCTGGGGCTTCTGGGGTTCGGGTAGGAGGTGGATGGTGCAAGCTGAGGAGAGGGGGAATCGCATCTCCAAATTTCCACCCGGATGGTGGACTCATACTTAAATCTGCCCCCTCTGGCGCTAAGTATTCGAGCACGCGCATGACGTTGAACAACATGCGCTGCTCGGCAGTGGCTTCCTCAGGCGCCTCCTCAGTCTCGGTCCTTGGGCGTTTGGCAGGTGCACGAGGGGGAGAATCCTCGATGGAAATGGTCACTGGCTCCCCCTGTGGTGCACGGGCCCTCTGGTGCGCTCCAGTCTGCGCCCGGGTCCTTGGGCGCCTGACTAGAGGCACCTCTGGTTCTAGGGCCTCCTCCATCTCTTCATCTGCTGCGGCGGCTGCTGCGGCTGCTGCTGCGGCGGCTGCTGCGCCCTGTGCACTGCTCTCTGCCCTGGCCCGCGCACTGCTCTCTCCCCTGGCCCGCGGTGGTCTGGCTGGCTGCAGACGGTAGCACCACTCTAGTGTGCCATCGTCCCGAACGGCTACCGCCCTGATTTGCAGCATGTGGGCGCGGTCCAGAGGTATAGGCTGCACCAAGGTGTGCTCTGGCACCTCGGGCTCTCCATGTCAGGCCCGCAGTAGGTGCGTGATAAGGCCTCCACACGTCAGCGGCCCTCTCATGCTGACTCGGCTCCAATGGTGCACCATGTTCAGGATGAACAGCACCTTCCGCTCATAATAAAGCCCCGTCAAAATCTCCATATCCAGGAGGCTGATCTTTGGCGCGCCGTTGAAACGGCCAATGACTGTGTAGGCCACGATGCGCCATAAGTAGAACAGCCACGGGTCGCGCAGCTCTCGGCCCCTGCTGCGCCCCGCGGCGAATGCTGGCCCTGTTGCCATGTCCCGCAAAGCCTCCTGGTTATTGTGCGTGTCTAACTCCTCCTCACGCACCTTGGCGCATCCGAATGCGCGCCTCAGCCTCCTTTCCGAGGCTATGAACCAGACACCCCTGTGTCTATATCAGATCTCCCTGTCCCCTGCCTCCAGAGACGCCAGGAACTCACACGTTTCTTCCTGGTCTGATGCGCTGCGGAGGTCCATAAGCGCCTCCCAGCCGGCAATCGCTAGCCTCTGCGCCACGAGGTCCTCTAGTCCTACCTCGCGCAGGAAATCGCGGCATATGTACGGTGTCCCGTACATGTCCAGGCTGATGAATGCTGCATACCTGTTAGCGAAAGCCGCTGGGGTCTCCTGGTCTGTGGCGGGTTTCATCTTGCGCTGGGCTCCGGTCAAACGCGGTCAATGCTCCCCAAAACCCTAAAATTCGAAACTGCCCAGAATCCTCTGAAACTTGGACCGAACGAGCGCCTACTGGTCGCCTACTCAACGCACAAAACAGCACTCCAAGCCGCGCACTCTAGCCTGGTGCGATTTCAAAACCCTAAAAACTGTATTCTCCGCGCAAACCCTAACAGAAGCGGCTCAAAGCGGAATCGGGGGTTACCTGGGTGCTGTGCGGTCGTGTTGTCCTTGAATCGCTCTAGACGGACGGTGGGTTGGGCGCTGATCGACGGCAGAGGTCTGAAGGCGGGAGCTTGTGTGTAACGGTCGAGTGAAAAAGTGCTGGGAATTTTCTAAGTCTGGCCTTATATACCCCCCTCTGGCTAGCGCAACGGACCTGCGCATTGATAGGCGCACGGTCCTGCGCACTTGTGTGACTAAAAACTACCAAACCCTAATCTAACTAAAAACACTCAAAAAACAAAACAAGCAGAATAAAATGTGCCAAATTAAAACGTGTCGGGTTACCTCCCGACAAGTGCCTTTGTTTAACGTCGTTGGCTCGACGGTACCTCGTTACGTGCCAAGAAGTGCGTCTGCAGCCCCCCCCCCACTCTTGCTCCTGAGTGTCCTTGCGCCAGTGCTTGTGTTACGATCTCATTGGTCCTGCGCAAAGGATACAAGGGAGGGTCAGCATGTGATACATTATTCGTAAAGAGGGTAGATGCAAAGGAAGAGGAGATATAGGCGATGGGTGCTAGTTCTCCCTCTGAAACATCTGGTGGTGCGTCTGGCGCAGCAGCTTGCGCGTCCACTATCTCTGGCTCGGCCAAGTCAATGTTGCGTGTTGCGCCATCCCAAGGTTCGCCCAAGTACCGTTTGACTCTCTGCCCGTTAACCTGAAAACGAAGCTGGTGCCCGTCTTCTAATTCAATTGTGCCGTAGGGGAAAACCTTGGTGACGGTGTATGGTCCCGTCCACTTGCTGCGCAACTTCCCAGGCATGAGCTTCAGGCGCGATGAAAATAACAGTACCTGGTCTCCTGGTTCAAATGTGCGCCGGAGGATATGCCTGTCATGAAACGCCTTGGTGCGCGCTTTGTAATCGCGCAGTCCCTCATAGGCGTCTAGGCGCAGCTCTTCGAGTTCGCTCAGCTCAAACGCACGTTCCTTTCCTGCCTCATCCAAGTTCAAGTTACAAATACGTAAGGCCCAATATGCCTTGTGCTCGAGCTCTACTGGCAGGTGGCATGCCTTCCCATAGACCAGCCGGAATGGTGAGGTTCCAATGGGCGTCTTGTGTGCAGTGCGGTATGCCCATAGCGCATCATCCAGGCGCTGGCTCCAATCCTTGCGCGACGGCCTCACAGTCTTTTCCAAGATGCGCTTGATCTCTCTGTTAGAAACTTCGGCCTGTCCATTTGTCTGTGGATGGTAAGCGGTGGACGTCTTGTGGCGCACCCCATAGTGCTTGAAAACTTGCGCCACAACCCTGTTGCAGAAGTGCGTCCCCTGGTCGCTGATAACTGCCTTAGGCACTCCGTACCTGCAAAATATGTTAGTTCTGAGAAAATCAGCGACAGTCTTACCATCATCCTTGCGTGTGGCCTTAGCTTCGACCCATTTGGATACGTAATCCACGGCCACCAGTATGTACTCGTAGCCGGCAGATGGGGGAAATGGACCCATGAAGTCGATTCCCCAAACATCGAACACTTCGTCCACCAGAATCGGGGTCTGCGGCATCTCGTTGCGCGCGGAGATTCCTCCAGTGCGCTGGCACCTGTCACACTTCCTGCAGTGGTCATAGGCATCTCTGAATAGGTGCGGCCAGTAGAATCCGCAGTCCAAGATCTTCCTGCTCGTGCGCTTGGGACCGAAATGTCCTCCACAGGCGTGCGCATGACAAAACATCAACACAGAATTAATCTCATGGTCAGGCACGCAACGTCTTAATATCCGATCTGGACCTATTCTAAGCATGTAAGGATCATCCCAAAGGTAATGCTTGGACTCATGTTTCAATCGCATGCACTGAGTTTTATTGAAATGAGGAGGGAACGTACCTGTGACCAGGTAATTTGCGATATGCGCATACCATGGTACCTTACCTGTTAGCGCCATCAGATGCTCGTCAGGGAATGTCTCCTTGATCTGCCCTGGCTCCTCATCCTTTACGATCCTGCTCAGGTGATCAGCGACGGTATTTTCTGTGCCCTTCTTATCTTTGATCTCTAAGTCGAATTCCTGAAGCAGAAGTACCCAGCGCATCAGGCGCGGCTTGGTCTCTTTCTTGGACATGAGGTAGCGGATAGCTGCGTGGTCCGTGTAGATGATGACTCTGGCGCCTAGAACATATGCTCGGAACTTCTCCAGCGCAAATACAATTGCCAGAAGCTCCTTCTCCGTGGTGGTGTAGTTCTTCTGCGCGGAGTCCAGTGTGCGCGATGCATAGTAGATGGCATGCGGCTTCTTGTCCTCGCGCTGCCCCAAGACTGCTCCTACTGCGTAGTCACTTGCGTCACACATCAGCTCGAATGGCAGGTTCCAGTCTGGTGCGCGCATCACTGGCGCACTGGTCAGCGCTTCTTTCAGCTTATCGAACGCCGCCCTGCACTCATCAGTAAAATCGAAGCACACGTCTTTTTGCAACAGGTTAGACAGGGGTATGCAAATTTTAGAGAAATCCTTGATAAAACGCCTGTAAAACCCAGCATGCCCTAAGAACGATTTCACGTCGCGCACGTTGGTGGCATAAGGCAGATTAGAAATAATATCTATCTTAGCTTTGTCTACCTTAATACCCTCCTCTGAAATGATATGACCTAGTACTACTCCGTGCGTTACCATGAAATGACATTTTTCGTAATTTAGCACTAAGTTCTTAGAGATGCAGCGCGCTAAGACTTTATCTAGATGTGTTAAGCATGCATCAAAGGTACTCCCATATACAGTGAAATCATCCATGAACACTTCTATGCACATACCAATCATATCAGAGAAAATGCTCATGACAAGGCGTTGGAACGTACCTGGCGCGTTGCACAGCCCAAAAGACATACGCCGAAACGCAAATGTTCCGAAGGGGCATGTGAACGTGGTCTTCTCTTGATCCTCCGCAGCTATGGGTATCTGATTGTAACCTGAATATCCGTCCAAAAAACAAAAGTAAGGCTTACCTGCCAAGCGATCCAGCATCTGGTCCATGAAGGGTAGCGGGAAGTGGTCCTTGCGCGTTACAGCGTTCAGCTTCCTGTAGTCGATGCACATGCGCCAGCCAGTTTGTATGCGCTTGGGAACTAGCTCGCCCTGCGTATTCTCCTCCACCGTGATTCCTCCTTTCTTTGGCACAACGTGCACCGGGCTGACCCATTTGCTGTCTGAGATTGGGTAAATGACCCCTGCGTCAAGCAACTTCAGGACTTCCTTTTGCACTACCTCCATCATATTTGGGTTTAACCTGCGCTGAGCCTCCCTGGATGGTTTGGCACCATCTTCCAACAGAATTCGGTGCATGCACACGTCTGGGCTCACTCCGCGCAGATCAGCAAGAGTCCATCCAATAGCGCGCTGGTTCCTGCGCAGCACCTGTTGTAAACGCGCCTCCTGCTCTTTTTCCAATCCCTTCTTGATGATCACTGGCAGGGTGTCCTCATCTCCCAAGAAAATGTACTTGAGGTGCTCCGGGAGTTGCTTCAGTTCGATCTTGGGTGCCTGTTCAATAGAGGGCAAGATTTTGTTAGCGGTGCAAATATGAACTATATCAAGTACCTGTGTGGGTGCTGGTTCAGCACTGCTTAGCTCCTCCTCTTGCTCCTCCAGCTCTGCCCGTGTCAGTAGCTCTGGTCCTATGGTTGCGCTCGCACACTGCGCTTCTGTGACTAAATCGTCAAAGCTGTCCATTGCGTGCACAGTAGCGTCCTCATGTGGGTGCTGCATCCCTTCGAAGATGTTGAAATGGATTTCTTCGCCATCTACCTCCATGGAGAGCGTGCCCCTCCACACGTCTATCTTCGTGCGCGCAGTCATCAGAAACGGTCTGCCTAGGAGGATCTGCGCACCGCTGGCGCTTGATTCACCCTCCATTTCGAGCACATAAAAGTCTGCTGGGAACACCAGCTCTCCTACTCGAACTAGGACATCTTCTATCATGCCTGCAGGTTGTTTGCACGATCTATCTGCTAGCTGAATTGTGAGACCTGCAGGTTTTAGTGGTCCAAGGCGCAAGGTCGCATAGAGAGAATATGGTAATAAATTGATTGATGCGCCTAAATCGATCATGCAGTTGCTTACCGTGGTTTTACCTAAGGTGCAAGGGATAGTGAATGTACCTGGATCTCGGCACTTAGGTGGTACCTTTTGTTGCACGATTGCTGAGGCCTGCGCATTTAGCATTACCTATGCGCATTCGCCTGTCCTTCTTTTATTTGTGCACAGCTCTTTTAAAAACTTCGCATACCTGGGAATCTGTCGAATAGCTTCTATGAGAGGTATGTTGATTTCCACCTTGCTGAACAGCTCATATAGTTCCTTGTCCAGTGCTTCTTTTCTCGCCAGTGGTGCCTGCACAGGGAAAGGAGCAGGTATGTTAGTACAATTTTTGTCCTTGTTTGTCGAGTGAGACATACCTGGCGCCTTGCCCTGCTGGTTCGTGGTTGGCGCTTCTGATTGCGCCTCTGGCTCTGGTTGCGCACTCTGAGCTGCTGGATCTGGGACTTGCGCAACTGGCTGCACGGGTGCCTGCGCGGTCTGCTCTGTTCCCACTGTGCGCCCAGTCCTCAGTGTTACTGCATTAACTCCTCCTTTAGGGTTCTGAATCACTTGCGAAGGCAGGTTGCCATCGCTCTTTTTCAGCTCATACACCGTGGTTGCAATCTGTGATAGATGCTTCTCTATGGATTCGAACCTCTTGTCATATTTTTCGTCATTCTTGCGCACTGTGTCTGCTAGCTGCCCCATGATATCTTCCAAGGATCGCTTTGGTTGCTGATTGTTCTGCGCTGGTGCGTCTGTGCGGCGATGCGGTGGATTGTAGGGTGCAGCTTGTTGCGTCTGCTGTGGCGCGCGCTGATCAGTGGGCTGCCTCTGGAAATTGTTCTCTTCTCTCCATCTGAATCCATTTGCAGCAAGCCCAAAGCGCGGCTGATTCTGCCTCTGCGGTCCTCTGTTGTCCCATCCTCCAAGGGCATTTACGTCTCCAGTTTCTTCAAAAAGTGTTGGGCATCCGTCTGTCTTGTGCTCAGTGGACCTGCAGAATTCACATACCTTTGGCGCAACTGGTTGTGCGCTCTGCGCACTCATCAGCTTCTGTAGCATGGCCTTCATTTCTTGGATCTCAGCGCTTGCCTCTACCTGATGCACAGAACGATTACGACTACTTTCAAGTGTCAATTGATGTCTTACCTGCCCAGCAGAATCTTCTATCAGCTGCCATGCATCCTCCGGGTACATGTTGCAAATGTCCCCTCCTGCGCATGCATTCAGTAGTCGCAGCTCCATGGGCAGCAGTCCATTCAGAAAGTTCTCTATCAGCACATTCTGAGGAAGCCCGTGATTGTAGCAGTTGGCTTCCAGCTCCCTGAAACGCTCGTAGTATTCTGACAGAGACTCCCCTGCGCTCTGCCTTGGCGCGGCCAATTCCCTTCTGAGCAGCGCAATCTTCGCTGCTGGATAAAATTTGTCTAAGAACTTCTTCTGCAGCTGTTCCCATGTGTGAATAGATCCTGCAGGTAAATTCATTAGCCAGTGTCTAGCTGTATCACTTAGTGAGAATGGAAATGCCTTCATTTTTAGCGCTTCATCGTTCTCCCCTTCGGTCTTCATGTTTTCGCAAATGACCAGGAACTCTCGCACATGCTTGACTGGATTTTCATTGTTCATCCCGTGGAACTTGGGCATGTGATGGATGAGTGAGCTCCTTAGCTCGAAGTGACCGCCTGGTGGAAGCACGATGCACCATGGCTGGTTAACAGTGATAGGGGCCGACATCTCGCGCACTGTCCTGCGCCTCGCGACTGGACGAACGGGTGGCGCAATGTATGGTTCAGCGGCCATCCGTGCGTCGACCTCACGCTGCACTTCCTCTCTGAATAGGGCTGCGCGGTTATGTGCCCTTGCTTCCTCTGGGGTTCTGTCTCCCAGGTTATCTCCAACCACACTGTTATCCTCCATGTCCTGATCCAAACTCAAGAAACGAATTAAATGGCAACGAAGTTGTTGCGTCTGTCAGTGCGCAACTAGAATCTGTGTAGCGCAACTGTTTCAAGGTTGCGCAGGCGGATGTGATTGTGCGCTGTCAGAAACAACAACGAGAAAACAAAACAAAATGAAATAACTAGTTACTAAAATGAGAAATGTAAGCTAGCTAAAACTTAGCTGTGTTGCTCCCCGGCAACGGCGCCAAAATTTGATCGCGCGTCGTCGTGCGCGTCAAATATAATCCTTCCTCTCCCACTAGTACAGCGGTTAAGTAAGGGTCGATCTCCACAGGGAGCAAGCAGTGAGTCTTAGCCAGTAACCTACACTTAAGAAAACGGGGGTTGCGTGAGTGATTGGGGGTTTTGCGCGATGCGCGAGTAGCAGTGAATATCGTAACGCAGGAAATTGCACTAGACGTGCGCAAGCAGTAGAGATGAAGTACTATCTTTATGAGAAGTGCTGGGCAGACAATCCTCTATGAATGCATTCCTTATCATCGACTCTAAACATCTATAGCTTGTGGTTTACTTGGGTTAGTGTCCGGTAAAGGCTTCCTAACACGTGCGCATGTTCCGTTCAAAGTTCATGTGCTATTAATCCTAGAACTAGACTAAACAGCTGCGAATCCTGTCACAGTAGCAACTGCCTACCCTAACTCGTTACTCCTAATTGTCACGGTAAGTTTGCGGTTCAAGGCTTCCCCTACGCATGCAACTAGTTTAACAGGTGACAAGCAAGCAACACAAGTAAGATTGCGGTTCAAGGCTTCCCCTACTCATGCAACTAACTGTCTCAGTACGCACAGAATTAATACAAGTAAATAAACTATGCATTAGGCTCAAGTCTCAAAGGTAATACATCATAGGTTCATGCCCGACCAACACTAAGTGTTTAGCTAGACATGCTAGTGGTAAACATCATAAAATAGTAAATAACAACTACTGAATCCAAGAAAACGGTAGCAAACAGTGCGTGCAGTGTCTTCTCTCGGCTGGCGCAGTCGGCTGGCGCAAATCTCCTTGACAGGTCCGTGTGTTTTTCAGTTCTGCCGCCCCGTGCCTCCTTGCGTCCTCTGGTGCCTCTGGAACAACAGTCTTCTCGAACTCCCTGAAACCCTAGACTTACTTCCTTTATATAGGAGGTTCATCTTTCGGCAACTTCCAAATCTGGTCACTGGGACTTTTGCGCCTGGCGCACAGCATTGATTGGCGCAATCGGGTAGCGCACCTCTGCTGTCTTTCGCCATTTCTTCTTCTGTTTGCGCCGCTAGCTCCTCAGGCTGATCTTTCACTCCTAGAACGCTGCCTGTTAGCGCGTATCCGACTCAAGGACTCGTTCTGACCTGATATACAAAAACATTGGAAACGAGTAATCTTGCTCATGAAATATTGCAAACAAGCATAGGGTTATGACCTAAATAATGTGTATAACTAGGCTCTATCACCTAGTCGAAGTCTCCGCTCAATCTGTTAACACAGACTAGCTACACCTTGTAAAATACTTTCAACAGATAGCTAACAGTTGTACAACTCTCAGCTTATCCTATTACAAAGTATACCCAGGTTATGCTGTAACCGTTCAGTCTATCAATGAGTCTACGCTCCAGACAACTCCCTCAAATCAAATATAATAATAGACTACTCCATTCCGGATTACTCCTCAGCTCTCACACAACTCAACGCTCCAGCACTCTCTGCTTCCGCGGACTCTGACCTTGGCTCAATGTGTGTGTGTGTTCTTCGATATCGGGTGTCTATTGTTGATTAAGTCTCTGCCTCATATAGCTTTTGCACCTAGCAACTTTAGTCGTAAGCGAAATATCCACCTTCCGAATCTTCCTTTGGATTCCTGAAAGTTATTGAGATTCGATTTCCTAAATTTGAATTTAGAAACCTTATCTTGATCGCTTTCATCCGCGCCACTGCTGAAGATTCTCTGATCATCTGGGCCTTCCTATACCTGTTGCCACGCCGGCCGCAATAACCCGGACAACCTCCGTGCAACTCCAGATTGATCTGCTACAAAGATACTCTCTTTAGCTTTACCTTGAATCTTCAGGAGATGATATAGCCTTTTCTTGGTCTTGTGTTAATCCCTCCTGATCATCTGTACCCGCTCCAGTAGTCACAGGATGCTATAGCTTCTTCTACCTCTTCTGTTTTGTCAGTCTTCATTTGCAAGTACCAGCTCCTGGTAATAGAGTTTGTTGTAGCCTCTTCTTCCGCTCGGGATCTTCCGCTTTGTCATAGATTTCATATCGTAACAATCTCCCCCTTTGTATTTTTAACAAAACTACTAAGACTAGATGATAGAGCCTAGTTATATGCGCTATTTAGATCTTAACACTGTGCTTGTTTGCATTATTTTGGGTACAAGATTACTGGTTTTCGGTATTTTTATATTTCAGGATAAAACAGGAGCATAAGTCAGATGTGCGCTAACAGGCGTTTTTAGAGCGCAATGCACGACCTGCGGAGCTAGCAGCGCAAAAGGAGAAGAGATAGCTGATTCGGACTACAGTGCGCAAACCGACTGCGCGAAGCAAGTAGCGCAATCAGCGTGCGCAGGATGGCAGAGTTTCTAAATATTGATCATCATTATCTCCTAGATTTGGAAAGTAGCTAAGATTCTCTTGGGCCAAATCTAAGCATTCCTTGGGCTTCAAGACCACTATATAAGAGGAGGGAAGCTAGGGTTTGGAGAGGAGAGAGGACATAGAGAGAGAAGGACACATAGCAGCAAAAACACACGAGCTACTCCAGCCCAGATTCTGCGCGAACCACTTGCGCCAGCCGAGGACAGCAACGCGCACTTGCGCCGACCTGCTACTTTTCCCTTGCTGCCTTAGTTTTAATTATCATTTCTATGATGTTTGTTTCTAGCATGTCTAGCTAAACACTTTGTATCGGTTGGGCATGATTATATGAAGTATTTCCTTTGAGACTTGTGCTTAATGCTTAGTTCGTCTACTTATATTAATTCTATGCATATGGGTGATAATTAGTTGTGCGAATAAGAGAAGCCTTGAACCGCAATCTTATTCTAACTGCTCGTTATTGTATGTTAAACTAGTTGATAGCTTGACGGTGACAACTAGGAGTAACGCACTAGGATAATCAGCTGCTACTATGATAGGATTCGTAGCTGCTTAAACTAGTTTTAGGAATTAATAGCTCATGGACTTTGATCGGTACGTGCGCGCACGTTAGGAAGCCTTGATCGGACACTAACTTAAGTAGAACTGCACTGTAGATGTTTAGAGTCAAGGATAAGGGATACATTCATAGAGGATTGCCTGTACCGATACTTTTCATAGTCATAGTACTTAATATCTACTGCCTGCGCACGTATCGTGCAATTCTGCTTTCACTACTGTTCATTCGCACACTTGCGCAAACCAATCACTCACAACCGCAATTTCGTAAGTTGTAGGTTGCTAGTTAAGACGTGTCTGCATGCTCCTTGTTGGATCGACCCTGACTTAGCCGCTGTACTAAGTGGAGAAGGAAGGATTAATTTGACGCGTACAACGACGCGCTATCAAATTTTGGCGCCGTTGCCGGGGAGCAACACAGATAAGTTTTAACTAGTTCAAGTTTTCTTTTACAGTAGTTAGTTATCTCTTTTTATTTTTCGTTGGTGTTTCTGCCAGTACGCAATCAACATCAGCCTGCGCAACCTTGAAACAGTTGCGCACCGACAGGGGCAACAACCTAGTTTCTTTTAATTCCGTTTCTCTTAAGTTTAGAACAGGGCATGGAGAATAATAGTGTCATCGGCGATAACTTAGGGGACAGAACCCCAGAGGGACCTAAAAATGCAAGGGCAGATAACCACGCAGCTCGGTTCAGAGAGGAAGTGCAGCGCAAAGTTGAAGCTCGGATGGCCGCTGAAGCAGTGTATAATGCGCAACCCGCGCAGCAGATCGTGCGACGCAGAACAGTGCGCGAAATGTCGGCTCCAATCATAGTCAACCAACCGTGGTGCATAGTACTTCCACCCGATGGGCATTTTGAACTACGGAGCTCATTTATTCATCATATGCCTAAGTTTCATGGGATGAACAACGAGAACCCAGTCAAGCATGTGCGTGAATTCCTAGTTATCTGCGAGAACATGAAGACCGACGGGGAGAGTGAAGAAGCACTGAAGCTGAAGGTGTTCCCTTTTTCATTGTGTGATACAGCCAGGCATTGGTTGATGAGCTCCAGAAGAAGTTCTTGGATAAGTTCTACCCCGCAGCAAAGATCGCGCTACTCAGGAGGGAACTGGCCGCACCTAGGCAGGGCGTAGGGGAGTCACTATCAGAGTACTATGAGCATTTTAGGGAGCTGGAAGCCAACTGCTATAATCATGGCCTGCCCCAAAATGTGCTGATAGAGAATTTCCTAAACGGGCTACAGCCGATGGAACTTAGATTGTTGAATGCATGTGCAGGTGGTGACATATGCAACATGTACCCGGAGGATGTGTCGCAGATGATCGAGGACTCTGCGGGACAGGTAAGGCATCAATTGACGCTCGAGAACAGTCGTGCGCGCACCGTGCAACAGGTGGATTCCAGTGCTGAAATAAAGGAAATGAAAGCAATGCTACAGAAGCTGATGAGTGCGCAAGGCATGCAGCCAGTTGCGCCAAAGGCATGCGAATTCTGTACGTCCACTAAGCACAAAACCGACGCATGTCCCACATTTTTCGAGGAATCAGGAGATGTCAATGCTCTAGGAGGATGGGACAATAGAGGACCGCAGAGGCAGAATCAGCCGCGCTTTGGACTGGCCGCAAATGGATTCAGATGGAGAGAAGATAGCAACCTCCAAAGGCAGCCCGGGGAATATCGCACACCACAGTTGGCGCAGCAAGCATACAACCCACCGCACCGCCGCAATGACGCAGCAGCACAGAATAACCAGCAACCGCGGCGCTCCTTAGAAGACATAGTGGGTCAGCTAGCAGACACTGTGCGCAAGAATGATGAAAAGTATGACAAGAGGTTCGAGTCAATTGAGAAGCAGCTGTCGCAGATTGCTACCACGGTTTATGAGCTAAAAAAGAGCGATGGGAACCTACCTTCGCAAGTGATTCAAAACTCTAAAGGAGGAGTTAACGCCGTAACGCTGAGGACTGGGCGCACAGTTGGGACAGCTCCAACCGCGAAGGCGCCCGCGCAGCCAGTTGCGCAACCTCCAGAGCCAGCACAGCCGGATGTGCAACCAGCCACGCCAGCTACGAACCAACAGGGGGTGGCGCCAGGTATGATACAATCAGGAGAAAAGAGTGACAATCATACTAACGCACCTGCACCTTTTCCTGTGCTGGCACCTTTAGCAAGGAAGGAGGCGCTAGACAAGGAGCTATATGAATTATTCAGTAAGGTGGAAATAAACATTCCCCTGATTGAGGCAGTTCGGCAGATCCCCAGATACGCCAAGTTCTTGAAGCAGCTGTGCACAAACAAGAGGAGGAAAGGCGAGTGCGCACAAGTAATGCTTAACGCACATGCATCAGCAATTGTGCAACACAAGGTACCACCTAAATGCCGGGATCCAGGTACGTTCACCATACCGTGCACCTTAGGTAAGACCACGGTAAGCAACTGCATGATTGATCTCGGTGCATCTATAAATGTGCTTCCTTACTCCTTATATGTGTCATTGCACCTTGGTCCACTAAAGCCTACAGGTCTCACCATCCAATTAGCAGATCGGTCGTGCAAACAACCGACGGGCATGATAGAGGACGTTCTTGTCCGAGTGGGAGAGCTGGTGTTCCCAGCAGATTTCTACGTCTTGGAGATGGAGGGTGAGCCGAGCAAGGGAAGCGCATAGATCCTACTGGGCAGACCATTTCTGATGACAGCGCGCACAAAGATAGACATGTGGAAAGGCACGCTCTCAATGGAGGTAGATGGCGAGGAGATTCACTTTAACATTTTTAAGGGGATGCAGCATCCTCATGAGGACGCCACAGTGCACGCGTTAGATAGTATGGACGACTTGGTTGCGTATGCGCAGTGTGCGTGCACAACAGGGGAGCCAGCGCCACTGACACAGACAGAGATGGAGGCACATGATGATGAGCTGAGCAGCACAGAACCAGTCCCCAGACAGGTATGTGACCTTGTTAATGTTTGCGCCACTCATAAAATCCTACCTTCTATTGAACAGGCACCCAAGGTTGAGCTGAAGCAATTGCCCGAGCACTTAAAGTACATCTTCCTGGGCAATGAGGACACCCTGCCTATCATTATAAAGAAAGGATTAGAGGAGGAGCAGGAGGCACGATTACAGCAGGATTCATCACACCAATCTTTCATCTCCATTAGGTCTGTATAATAGCATGAGCTTTGTGACGGAATTCTTTGCCGCTTTTTTACATTTGCCTTTCGATCTTTCTTTCTCCATCAACCTTGGTAACTTTTTCTTCGTGCTCTGGGCTTCCAAGGTTTTTTCTTTAACTCATCCACGAGCATTACTGTCTTTAATTTGGGCAATCTGTGAATATCAGCAGTTCCCTTGCCGAGCACTCTTCCTCTTTGTCCATTCCTGAAGGTCATGTTCTGTTGTCTACAGGGAAGAATGTTAGTTTAATAAGTTCTGTTAACTCCTTAGTGCCTCCAGTAAGATTGTCTGTGTGGCTTCAAGAACTTTTCTAGAACAGAGCAATCCTGTTGAATATTGCCCTGTTGATCGTAGAAGTAACACCTGCGTTTGTTCAGAAAAATTCTACCTGGGAGCAGAAGGGATTGCTACAGCAACCTCTGGTTCTTTCTTTTTCTTCCGAGTTTTTCTTACTCTGTGGGAGCTTTCTTCCTCTGTAATTTTGGATCAACCGCTTATGTATCCATGGCTTTGACAAAGTTTGTTACTCCAGAGCCACTTTCTCCTGTGTATCCAAGACCGGCTTTTCCACCCCTTATTTTGTTTCATTTTGTTGTGAAAGATTACTTCTTGGTAGTGTTTTGCATTGGAGGTCTGTCAAGACCACTTTGGAGCTTTATTGCGCATTTGGATGGATATAGAACAAATCTGGGCAGATTAACCTGTTCGTAGTCGAAGGCTTCCCTAGCACAGGATTCTTATCCGATTGAGCCGTGTCATAGCTTGTTCGAAATCTGACTCAAGGGGCTACAACTTCTTAGTTTACATCAAGATGAGATTAGAACGTTTAAAGGGTCAAAAGAGCGAGTTTCTAACACTGAGTATTTGACTCGCCCAAATCACTTTGAAGGCAGCACGAATCAAGTGATTCGCCCAAGCTTATGTACACACTTTGATTCGCCCGAATCACTTTGTAGGCCGCTCAAATCAATTGATTCACCCAGCTCCATTGCACACTAAGTATTTGATTCTCCCGGATCACTTTGAAGGCAGCCCGAATCAAGTGATTCGCCCAAGCTTATGCACATACTTTGAATCGCCCGAATCAACTTGGAAGCTTGCCCGGATCAATTAACTCGTGCAGAGAGGGATGAGCTCTGAGTGTTGATTCAGACAGCTTGTCCGAATTAATTGTCAAAGCTTGCACGAATCAAGTGATTCGTGCAAGAGAAGGCCGGCCCAAAATAATTAAAATAAAGAGAAGAAAAGGGAGGAAGAACCCTAATTTTGAAAGGAGACAACTTTGGAAGGAGTTTTGAACAGAGTTCTTTGCTGGAGCGACTAAGAGGAGTTCTAGCGGAATCAAGAGGGAGAAAAGCTGAATTACTGTTCGCACCGGATTATTGTTCATCTCGCACTGTTCATCGTTTCTTTTCACACAGGAAACACTGTTCACGCTGGAGTTACTGTTTACAGTTTTATTATTTTTCTGAACTCACTTTATTTTCATTATTGCTTTAAAATGGATTGTAGTAGCTAAACCTTAATTTCAGTTTGGGGATTTTGTATTGCGACACGGTTTGAGATACTTATGTTTCGTCATTCAATTTAGTGAATTCCTATTCTTCGTTTGAATTGCATGCTTCGATCATCAAGTTAGAATAGCCTAGTGGTGAAACTGAATTGGTATCTATTGCGTGATACTTGGTTGACTTCCCTATTAGCTAAGCCTAGCGGTATAACCTAATCGGTGTTGTTAATCAAGTAATTGTTAAACCTATTAAAGAACTTAGCGGTTGAGAGTAGGTAGAACACTAGAGTCGATATTACCTTAGCAGGATTGTTAGACTAGGAACATGAATTTTACTAACTGAAACACCAGTTGCAATGCATATCCCTAAGTTTAATTTTTCTCTGAATTTGACAACACAAACATTCTTCCTGAACCCCCCCCCCCCCCTTTTAGTGTGACAATTATTCGTAGAACTTTATCACTGATTGCTCTCTCGTGGGTTCGACCCTGCTTACTGCTTGCTAGTTAGTACGAGATTATAAATATAAATTTGGCGCACACAATGATGTGCCGTCAGACACCAGTTCAGTAAGAAAACTGCGCACGCTACTACTTCTGCCCAGTATGGCTTTGGTAGCTCCTTGTCTAGCCATCTCAAATATTGTCTGATTCTTCCTCTCAACTATGCCATTCTGTTGAGGTGTGTAGCTTGCAGTCAACTGGCGTCTGATTCCTTCGGCTAGGCAATAATTGGAGAATTCATTAGAAGTGAATTCTCCTCCTCTATCTGATCGCAACGTCTTCAGAATGTAGCCACTGTGTTTCTCAACAAAACTCTGGAACTCCAGAATGTCCGGACTTTTCTCTCAAGAAATAGTCCCATGTCTTTCTCGAAAAATCATCCACCAATGCCATCACGTATCTCTTTACACCAAGAGATTCAACCTCCACTGAACCACATAAATCTGTATGAACCAACTCCAAAGGTTGGTTTGCTTTTCTTGCCTTTCCGACTGGAAACAGCTGTCTGTGCTGCTTTCCCAGCAAGCATGCCTCACATGGTTGACTATAAACTTTGATCGTCGGAGTCCTGTCACCATTCTTTTAGCAGCCAATAATTTCAATCCTTGAAAATTTAAATGGACAAACCTGAGATGCCACAACCAACTGATGTCTCTCACCATCGTCTGGAAGTTCATAGCAACCCCCTTTTGAAGAATCCACGGGAACATCTAGTTCTTTGCCATCGGAACTTTGGCAACGATCCTCTGATATTTGCCTTCATTATTGCAAACTACGTCTCAGATAGAAATGAAATGCCCTCTGGTACATAGTACACATCAATAACTCTTTTATCGCACTCATATGGTTGTTGCATATGTACCTACATTCGTCTAAATTCAAATATCGCCCTTTCCCATCACTTATATTTGCAATTTGTTTTCGAAACTGACTTCGTCACGAGCGGATTCGTCCAAGCGAGAGAATAACTCTTTTATCGCACTCATATGGTTATTGCATCCGGTGTTTAATGTACCACACGTTTGTGTATTCTCCGCAAGTCTCTTTTGTCTTACATGCTAGAACCATATCTCTGTGTGCCTCGGAAGCATAAGCTTGCTCCACTCGTTCATTTTCAACATGTGCTCGACATTCGCTTTTGTAGTGTCCAAACTTCTGACACCGGTAACACTAAATCCTAGACTTGTCTCGCCCTCTAGTATGACCACCTCAGGCTCTCTGAAATGTACTACTGCTGGCTTCACCTTGTCCTGTGGTGTAATTTTGGCCTCCACCTCGGCCTTGTCCACGGCCTCGGCTTCCACGATAACTTCCATGACTCCTCACTTCGACTCGGCTTTGCAACGCCTGCTCTTGGCTTGAGCAGTTCACCTTCTGGTTCATCCTTTGCTCGTGTGAACACAGCGAATTCATGAGTTGTTCCATCGACATCTTTGATATGTTGCGTCCCTCTTCAATGGCTGCCACAACATATTCAAATTTAGCGGGTAACGAGCGCAATACCTTTTCTGTGACTCGTTGTTCCTCCAGCGTCTCTCCATTAACTCTCATGTTGTTAATGACTGTCTTGACCCGATCACAATATGTCGATACATTTCCGAGTCAGTTATTCATAATGACTCAAAATATCCTCTTAATGTTTGCAGGCGCATCCGCATAACTCGCTCGACGCCTTTGCACGTCTTTTCCAAGATAGTTCACGCATCGTGTGAAGTTTCCGCCTCTGATATGTTTTCAAATATCGGTTCCTCCATAGCTTGAAAGACGCATATATGCTTTCTGATATTTCTTACTAATTTCTATCAATAAATCCTTTTCTTCTTTTTTTAGCTAGTCAAAAGCTCCGCCAGCTACTTCAATGTAGCTCGTCTCGACCAAACTCCACAAATCTTGAGACCAGAAGAACGCCTTTAATTGGATAGACCATTTTTTAAAATTTTGCCCGTTGAATTTCGGTATATGCAGTGGAATTGTGTTAGACATGATTGTTTCGAAATAATGCTAGCTCTGAGGCCAAATGTCGGAACAAGCCTTAATTGCGATGATCAACATAATTAGACAACACTAATTTGATGGAGTTGGGTGGGAGAAAGAATACTGATTTATTATCTCAACTGAAAACAATCGTAATCATAAGCTGGAAATAACTAGAGAGATAAACTCTCGTACTGAAATAAAACACACGACTGAATGAAGGACCGATGAACAGAAGAGAGAAGATGAACTGAAGGATGATTTTTTTTTCTTTGATGAGCTCTCCTTTTAAAGCTGTAATGACGTGTACTTCTTTCAAAACATTAATGGTTTTTCTTTCAGCGGAAAAAAAGATGGAACGCGCACCGAAAAATAAGTGGGTTGCTGGGTTTCTTTTTCTTATGTGAGACCCACTATGGATCCCACGCTGAGCATCATTTTCAATAAGGTTTGCAGGACATGAGTATTGTAAGGGTTATGTCTTGAGGTGTTGGTGAGTCGGGTGGTGTCCATCGCCTCTTTTGTACATCGCCTCTACATTCTTTTTAAAGAAACAAAGAATATACATTCTTTAACTATGTTAGGTATACATTTGATGGAAAAGGATGAAAAAGGTTATTAAAGAAAAAAAGTTTAGTTCCTCTTGGCAAAACGAATATGAAGAACAAACTACTTCGATGGCGAAGCAGTAAACCAAAGATACACGAATATGAAGAACAAACTACTTATATGGCGAACGAGTAAGCCAAAGATTAAGAGAGACCAGGCCAGTTAAAAAAAAAAAGTCGGACAATGGTGCCACTCTCAAACTTTTGAAGACGTTTGGGGACTCAAAAGTAAAGGGACGGATTTATTAGGATATTCTGTCAAATCTCTAAATATATCAAAATTTTTGATAAGAGATGGATGACACCAATTCCAAATATATGAACCTAAAAGTCTCATTTTTTATTATATAAAGAGTTTGGTGTGTAAGTTATAGATATCACCGTGTAAGAGTCTGTATCGGGTAAATCTTGACTGTTCAGAATCACTTTTATGGAGGGAGAGTTGGTTAGTATCAAAGAGGGTTAAGTGATGTATCCATTTTTTTTATTTTATTTCTATAATAGTATTTGTCATTTTCAGTGGGTTTACATTCGATCCAACAAAGTCGAGTACAAATATATTAAATTGGTGTAGTTCTATTACCGATGATAGAACTTGTTAGAAATAGTTCGACTTGTTTCGAGTGAAAAGTAAATACTGTAATGAAAGTACGAGACGAAAGGATTTAGTAACTCACTTCGGGACAATGTGTCTGTAATGTGGGGGTTCTCCTAACCCCAACAAGCAGCAATCCACTAATAACGATTGGACAATAAAGTACAAACTTGCAAGACTCCCTCTTCAAGTGCTTCTACCACTGACTCGTCTGGATGTCCACTGAGCTCCCCTTAGTGTAGAGATACCTCTCTATGGCTTGTCGCAGCAACTTCGTTCTCCCGAACAACTTCTTGTCAACTCAACGTCCTCCCGGATGTCTGGACAGATCAGTTTTGCAACTGGGATTGTCTAACGTGTTGCTGCAGCAAATACCTCTGATCCTCGTGCTTTAGTGATAGCGTAGCTCCAATCTCCGTTGAGTTCACTCAGTCACTTGATCTCAACCTCTCTTGTATATTGCTATAATGCAAGAGAGCTGCTTGATTATTTTTCTAGATAAGCACTTCAACTCCGTTCCACTTCTTTTAAAGCTCTCGCTAATCTCTTCAAAGATCTCAACCAAATATTTAATTGGAATATTTGTTGATCTCATCTTGTTGCCATACCAAGCAATAGCGAATCAAATTTGTCGTTGAAGATATTCTGTGTAGCGAAACTCCAGAGATCTTCGCGCATATGCTGCACACTTCTTGATTCTCGGAATCTGCAGATTCCCGAGAATATGTTCTTTCGATTCGCCGCCAGCGCAGACTTCAGCACTTGCTACAACATCTTGTGTTGCATCTTCTGACTTCAATAACTTCCGGCTATTTTACGCATATTGTCTAACATACTTGAACAACTTCTTTGCTCAAAAACATGAGACTAACAATTGGTATAATTTTATTTTTAAAATAACGTAATTTTATCTGAAGAAATTTTTGAAATTAAAGTTACAACGTACTATACACTCCAATACAAAATGACATCGTATCATGCACTGCCAACATTTATGCATTGTGAAAAATGATGATTAATAATTTAAATATATAATATGTTAAATTAAATTAAATATTTCGATAAATAAGTTCATTTAAAAAAAGAGAAAGCGTGCCAGTTTATCTATTTGTCATCAAGTGTTAAACAACATTTATGTTTATAAAGACTATATAGAAATTATTGATTAATATACATGCCACTTAACCCTAGGCATTGGGTCGGGTCGGGTTTGCCTTCATTTTATTAAATCTTAGTTCGGCCCGCGAATAAAATCGAATGGGACCGGACTTATAATTTTTTTAGGAAGGACATCACTGTGTTTTAGGAAGAAGAAGAAAAACAGTTGTGGGAATGATGGGGATGCTCCTGACAGTGATGATGAAATGAAGTGGTATTACTCAAAACAACCTATGGCGTTGCCCGGTTTTGCATAAAAGCTATCTAGAAAGAAAGAAAAAAGAAATGACATCATGAAAGCAAAATTACATAGGCGACACAGAATTGACTGGTATGCAAAAAAGCCAGATCTTTATTGAGACAACATTATTACTTCTCTGGCGACAAAATTCTAGGACATTCCCATTTTTGCAAGAACCCAGGCTTCATTGATGAATTTTTGACCTATGGTGATTTGTTGCATCACTTTCTTGCTGAGATGACTCCATTTCGTTTTTGAAATGGTCCACAGAAATCATCACTTTCTTTAAACTCAAGGAAAGAAAAAAGCATCCAATGTATGATAGACAGCTTGCTTTATAATTACTCCACTTAACAGTAAACTACAAATGATCAATTACCAACTCAACCCCCATCCCCTTAATTGTTATATAACATGCCTTTGAATTCACAGCCCAAAATTTATAGTTATGGATTTTAGAAGAGTGGCTGTATTGCTCAAGTCTCTTATTTTTCTCCTCAATCTGATCCTCGGAAACTCACTGAGCTTGAATCACTATGAGCAGACATGCCCCGATGCAGAGTCAACTGTTGCCAAGGCAGTCGAGAAGGCGACAGCAAAAGACAAAACAGTCCCAGCCACTCTGCTCCGGATGCATTTCCATGACTGCTTTCTGAGGGTATGAAATCGAAGAAGCGTCATCAGAATGCATATTCGTATTCATAGCCATAAAACCAATATCTATGGTTACGAGTCCTTATTGCAATTTTATTTGTAATTAACTCGATCGATTCACAGGGCTGTGATGCATCAATTTTACTGGATTCAAAAGTGAACAAGGCAGAGAAAGATGGGCCACCAAATGCCTCCTTACATGCATTTTATGTCATTGATGAAGCAAAGAAAGAAGTAGAGGCTATGTGCCCTGGGGTGGTCTCTTGTGCTGATATTCTGGCCTTCGCAGCGAGGGACGCAGTGGTGCTGGTTAGCATTTTGATTCCTGCAGGCATATGCACTTCGATAAGATGACTAGCCATGTGCATGGTTTAACTTTTGTAGTCTGGGGGGCCAAATTGGGATGTCCCTAAAGGAAGAAAAGATGGAAGAATCTCTAGAGCGAGTGAAACAGCGCAACTGCCGTCTCCGGCTTTCAATGTATCTCAACTCGTGCACCACTTTTCGCTAAGAGGTTTAACCACAGATGACCTTGTTGCCCTTCTAGGTAAACCCTTAAATCAATATGAATGGTACAGAGACTTATAATGTACATGACGTGCATTGTTATGCCTCAGGAGCACACACATTGGGTTTTGCCCACTGTTCATCTTTCAGTAACAGAATCCACAACTTTAATGCGACACATGACATGGATCCTACCATGCGACCATCCTTTGCTGCGAGGTTAAAGAGCATTTGCCCAGCTAAGAAGAAAGCAACAAATGCTGGTGCTCCCATGGATCCATCATCAACAACTTTTGACAACAATTACTACAAGTTAATTATCCAGAGAAACAGCTTATTCTCCTCTGACCAAACCTTGCTCACCACTTCAAGAACTAAAGACTTGGTCTACAAGTTTGCAACCTCAAAGCACTCATTCACAAGGGCTTTTGTGAAATCAATCATTAAGATGAGCAGCATCACGGGAGGACAGGAGATCAGGAGAGATTGCAGGATGCCAAACTGCAAAAGTTATTGATTTTGATGCAACATGTTGGTAAAATCTGTATTAAGTGTGAAGAAAACTGAGATGCGATCCCATTTTATGAGTCAAAATTCGAGTACACCTCGAATTGATATGACTTAATCATAATTAAATACTTTGAGATGAGAGGTATAAAATTGATTAGTCATAAGCCAAAATCCAAACATATATGAATAAGATATTGATACTCAAAGAGTAATCTAAAATAATGGAAATGCGAGTGCATTAAGAATTGAACACTCACTTTTGGTGAGTAGAAATATTGAAATTCGATTTCGCTGCTGATCTCGAGTTACCACTTCTGTTGTAGCACTATCTATGTCTTTCTGCGAAAATTATTCTTTTGACGAATAAAAAGGACACAAATAATTTATTCACCCAGTTCGGCAACTTGCGTACGTCTGGGGAGGATCACACTCCGATCCTCAACATTTCACTATCACAGTTTAAAGTACAAAGGACTCTAACCTCTACTTCTCATCTAGCTGAAATCTTTTGCTCAGTCTATCCCTTAGACTAGCTAGTAGTCTGATCACACAGACTCTCTTTGTGCTACCTACACACTTCCAGTAATGAATAGCTACAGACCTGACACTCAGACTTAGCCTACTCTATTAAATTGTGTAGTAGACGGAATGCTTCAGCACACTCTATATCAGAGTTGCTGTAATTTCAGTCGACAGCTTATCTAGCACACTCTGCCACGCCGTCAGACTCTCTCTCTGAATTCTTCCGACTCAAATGTTACGCCCCCTTGATCAATGCCCACCTGACAATATCAAGGAGAGATGTTCAGCCCTCTGATCGCGCGTCATTGTACGCGTCAAATTAATCCTTCCTTCTCCACTTAGTATAGCGGCTAAGTCAGGGTCGATCCCACAAGGAGCAAGCAGACTCATTCTAGCTAGCAACCTACAACTTACGAAAATTGGGGTTGTGAGTGATTGGATTGCGCAGGTGCGCGAATGAACAGTAGTTGAAAGCAGAATTTGCACTAGACGTGCGCAGGCAGTAGAGATTAAGTACTATGATTATGAAAAGTATCGGTAAAGACAATCCTCTATGAATGTATCCCTTATCATCGACTCTAAACGTCTATAGTTCGATTCACTGAAGTCAGTGTCCGATCAAGGCTTCCTAACATGTGCGCATGTTCCGATCAAAGTCCATGAGCTATTAATTCTTGAAACTAGTCTAAGCAGCTACGAATCCTGTCACAGTAGCAGCTGATTATCCTAGCGCGTTACTCCTAGTTGTCACCGTCAAGCTACCAACTAGTTTAACATATGACAAACAAGTAGTACGAGTAGGATTGCGGTTCAAGGCTTCCCCTACTCCTGCAACTAGCTGTCAACCGTGTGCACAGAATTAATACAAGCAAACAAACTATGCATTAAGCACAAGTCTCAAAGGAAATATTCATAGAATCATGCCCAACCGATACAAAGCGTTTAGCTAGACATGCTAGTAGTAAACATCATAGAAATAGTAAATAAAAGCTAAAGTATCCAGGAAAACAGTAACAAGCAGGTGCGTGCAGGTTGCTGTGTCTCGGTTCGCGCAGTCGGCTGGCGCAGGTCCTCGCAGCAGCTCGTGTGTTTTCAGTTCTGGCTCTCTCTCGTGTGTTGTTGTGTGTGTCTCTCAAACCCTAGCCTTCCTCTCTTTATATACTGCTCATGAGGCCCGAGGACAGTCTTGGCAACTTCCAAATCTTATGGTGTTCAAGATTGGAAACACCACTATCCTGCGCATGGCTCACTGCGCACATTGGTTCGGGCAGTTGGTTTGCGCACCGCAGTCTGAATCTGCCACTTCCTATCCCATTTGCGCTGCTAACTCCGCAGGCTGTGTTGCGCTCCTTAAACGTGCCTATTAGCGCGTATCCGACTTAGGCCCTTGTTTTGTCCTGGAATACAAAAACACCGGAAACCAGTAATGTTGTACACAAAATAATGCAAACAAGCACAGTGTTAAGATCTAAATAGTGCGTATAAATAGGCTCTATCAAACCCCCCACACTTGCCCTTGTTCGTCCCGAACAAGCACTCAAGCACGGATACAATTACCTCTCCGGAGTCTAGCGCACAGTCTTGCACTCTGGCGCGATCTGCACAACCGTTCACCCTGCGTTGCTCGATCACCTGCGCGCATCTGCCTTCAACAGTTTAGTATAACATTTCCGAAATTCGTTACCTCTCAGCTGGGATGGAGATTATTTCGGATGGCTGGGAGATAGCTCTTCATAGGCTCCGGGTTGTCAGTCTTTACTTCGAGTACGGGTATATGGTTAATTGCGCAAGTTTCTTCCGGTGCGTGATTCTTTCGCACACTTCCTGGGAACTCGAGCCTTCTTGATGATTTTCTTGTGAATTTGCGCACGCTGGTACGGAGTTGTGCGCATGCTTGTTTCTTTAGCGCATATCATCCGCTGGTATTTTTCTTTTTGTACAGCTTTATCTACGGTTCCTATGTTCCCAGAACGGTTCCAGTCTCGGCCTTCGGATAGCAGCTATGGAACAACGCTCCGCTCTCCCTTCTTGATCTATTTGCGCAGGTCAGCGCACGCGTTTACACCCGTGCCCGCCTTCCTTTGCTTGACTTCCAGAGGAAAGGTGGTCTGTTTTCCCACCTCGCCACGCTTTGGGTATTCGCCTTCGGCATCTGCGTGGCTGAGCGCGCTCTATTGTTCCGAAGGTCGCGAAGCACCGGCCTCCACTAGCGCTCTCTCCCATATACCTTTCCTTCGAAGCCAAAACGACTAACCGCCTCTCTAGCTTTTCTGTCAACTCCACATCCCCTGTATATCCCAACTAAAAGGAGCAGAAAAATCGAAAAAAAACTAAACAGTTGATAGCAGCGCATGCAATATGAATAGGGCAATACAAGCCGAAAAGAGTGCGCAACCCGCACACAAGCGCACCACTGCTACTATTCCCTTCAACTAAACTAAGCTACACTACAAAGCTAAAAAAAAACGTGAAATGTAAATGTAACGCTCCCCCCCCCCCACACTAAACAGAGACGTGTCCGCACGACTCATGCTCAAGCGCAATGGAGAGCGCACACATGCATGCAAACAAAACAAAGAACATAAGAAAGAAAAATATATAGTCATCGCAGCAAAGACATAGTCAGGAGTTCACGAAATATTCAGCACAAGATAGCAGAATAACATCGAGCAATAGTTTTCAAAAAGATAAGAAACCACCCGAAAGTAATGAGCACCCTCCCTGCGTCCCTAGACATCTTCGGAGCTGGACTCAGCCGCGGATCCTTGCGCCTCCTCATCTGTGGAATCTGTCTCATATTCTGAACTGGAGGCTGGTGGCACGGCGGAAACTGCGGCGGGCTGAGTCACGAGATCGTCCTCCGAGATAGGGTCCCATATTGAGTATGAGCTCGAACCTATGATGGGGTTGCCTTCAGAGGAGGACTTCTGTACAGAGGGCTGCGCAGGCGGTTCTGTGGGTGCTTGTACCGGGTCTACTACTGGGGTGGGCACTGCTGAAGGGACCGGTGATTGGGCAGGAGGGCTGGCTGACTTGCGCTGCTCGCTGGGGGACCCTGGAGGCGGCCTACGCAGACTAAGGAGAGGGGGGGGATAGAATCTCCAAATTTCCACCCTGATGGTGGACTTACGCTCAGGTCTGCCCCCTCTGGCGCTAAATACTCTAGCACGCGCATGACGTTGAACATCATGCGCTGCTCCTCTGACACCTCCTCTGGCGCCTCCTCTGCCTCTGTTCTGGGGCGCTTTCCTTGTGCACGCGGGGTAGAATCATCAATGGCTATGGTTATTGGCTCCCCCTACGACACACTCGCCCTCCTTCGCGCTCCAGTCTGCGCACGAGTCCTCATGCGCCTGACTGGAGGCGCAACTTGCGTTGTTCACTCAGTTCAACAACTTTGTCTGAATCTAAAAGTTCAAGGATCCAACCCTTAATTGATTGTCTCATTATCTACCTGTTTTAAAATACAAACTTAGAACCAATCAACACCATTCATTGGCTTTAATAGATGGATGAAATTTATGGGCCAAAACATAATTAATTCAAAGTTCTGGTTTTCTGGTATATATTATAAACTTTAATGAGGGTATATTAGCCAGAAAAAAATCTAATTTTTGCCCATCCATTTCATCGTCTTCTCCACCCAATCTTCGCCGATGTCGGAGAAGTCAAACTCATTTCAACCATCAGTTTTTCCTTCTGCTTCATATCAGGTTGCTGTTGTTAATTTTGATGCATGCCGGTATATACACGAAAAAATTGATTAATATTGTTACAATGCTTTCAAACTAATGAATTTTATTAATTTAGCATACATAATTTACATTGTATGTTATATAGTAAAGTGATGAAATCAATGAACATACTCACCAAGCTGTAACTTTCAAACTAACGAATATAACTATCCAATCGTCGAATATAACTACCTGCTAATAAAGATAATAAGCAAATGGTTACACAATATAATATTATAGATTAAAACTATATGTGTTTATTAGTTTGATTGTAATGTTCATCGACATCGTTGATCCTTTATAATATATAACTTGCCTTAAGAACATGAGTGAGGAGTACCTGTACAAAATATTGTGAATGAAACAATTTGTTGTCTAAATTATAATCAAAACAATGAAAAAATATGGACAAAAATCAATGAAATTTTCGTAAAACCCAGTTTTTGATTCACGTCTAATTAAAAAACAAAATTGAAAGGAACAAGCAAACATGATTCCATTAATTGATTTATCTATATGAGTATAATCATAAATTAGTGTATAAAATTCGCAACGTCTCTGACAGGCAGATTTAAGAACAAGCAGTTGCTGCAGCACACTCTTGTTCACTCGGAAATTGTCTAAGCAAACAATGAACAAGACAGAAGTTTGTTCACCCAGTTCGGCCAACTGCCTACGTCTGGGGAGGACTATTCTTCAGTCCTCAATCCACTAATCACAGAGGTCTCCAAGTACACTCGGTTACAACTCCACGCAACCTATGCTACTCAACCTTGTGTGGATCACTGGACACAATCAGAACAGGCTCTGACTTGTGTCTGCACACCCTCTACAAATGTCAATCTAGAATAGCTACTGTCTCCTCGAAACTCAGCCATTCTAAACTACACTCAACTCTGCAGGGTTGTTGCAGCATCTGTTGTAGCACACAACTGATGCACAATTGTCCACGTCGCTCCAAGGCCTTCTGCCGAGCCGATCGAACGATTCCACGAGCGCTGCACACTCTGAATACTCCCCCTTTCTCTTCAATTCAGGGCAGCTTGTTCTTCACAAGAAAAACTGCTATTTAGGATGCTACAGCTCTCTGCTCCACATGTTGTTGTAGCAACCTCTTGTGCACTCTGCTTGTTCCCTCTGGAATGCCCTGCACTAGCTGCTGTCTTCACATGCTTGCTGTAGCAACCTCTTGTGCACCTTGTAGGAGTTTTGTCAATGATGCCATATACATTAACAATCTCCCCCTTGGCATTTTAACAAAATCCAAAAGACCCTTCTGATCTTAGGCAATCCTCATCTCGTCTTCAGACTCCTTCTAGCAGCTTCCTCAGCCTTCTTCAGGATTCTTCTTAAGTCACGGACTCTGCTGTCTCAAGCTATCCCTAGCTTGTCTTCTGGCTTCTTCTCAAGTGGCGTCTTCAGATAGCTTCTGCTGTCATCTGATGCTGTACCAATCTTGCTCTTTGTTGTTTTGTCAGTGTTTGGAAGAAGCTCCAGCTTCAATCTTCTCGGGATGCTGTAGCAACTTCTTGCTCAGGTTTTGTCAAGGATGCCATTACCTTAACAATCTCCCCCTTGGCATTTTTGACAAACCTCCTGAGCATCTTCTGCAGGGGCTCCTCTTCTCCCTCTGGGGTCGACTGGCAAAACCTGTCACGAATACAAACAGCAGAGCATGTCTCGCAGAACACATCTTCTCCCCCTTTTTGTCACAAATGATGGGGGGGGGGAGCCTCAAGCTAAGCTCAGCGAATAGGCCAACGCCTCTTCTCCATCCACCGAAGAACGGGACCTCTTGGTGTCTCAGCATGTGTCTCTTCTGATGATTTTGGGGAACTATCTGGTGGCTGCTTCTCCATCACTGCCTGCTCCGGCTTCCGTATCCAATGCTTCCGAGCTCTGTTGTGTCCAGCAACTCTTTCTTTCCTTCTGGCATTGTTTCGATGTCTCACCCGATCTGCAACTGTGTCTTTTGCAATCCTCATTTTCGTTGTTCCTCCAACATATCTGATGTTTTCGTGTACAACTGGACAGTGACAGTCCATCGGCTTTGATGAGCTGGAGGTCACCTGCGTGCCACGCCTGATCCTTGGCTTCATCTGGCGTTGTCCGTCTGTAGGCGATTTCTGAGGTCTCCAATACTTGTTCAGGATTGGGCATCTCCTCTGGATGTGACCCTCCTGATCACAAAAATAGCATATGCGACTTTTGCTCCTGGGTTTCTTTTCTGCTACAGGTTGTTGATACAACGGTTGCTGTAGCAGCTTCTTGTTCACCCTTCTATGCACCTTCTTCTGAATTGGTTTCTGGGACAGGACCGGTTTCTCCACGGCAATCTCAGCATCTTCTGGCTCCGTAGCTTTGATGAATACAGTTGTTTCAGCACCTTCTTCTCCAGTGTATCCAAGACCTGAGTAGCCACCTCCATACCTTTGGCGTGCTAGTATATCTTCAAGTGTGTTTGAGCCACTATTAAGCATCTTTGTGGTTTTCCTGTAGAGGTTGAGCTCTTCCTTCTCTGCAGCAAACTTCTCTTCTTTCTGGGCAGCCTGATCCGTAAGAGAAGTGATCATCTTCAGCAACTCCTCTTGTGTTTCTTGCAGGTCTGAAACTTTGGCAGTCAATCCTTTGTTGATCTCCATGACTTGCAGCCACTCTTCGTGCAACAGGGTAAAGTTTCTTGCAATGGACTCCTCAGTGATTTCCTCATCACCACCACTGTCTGACTCCTCAACACCATGAATAATTTCTCGCTTTGTTGAAACGGTGTTCTCCATATCAGTTACAGATGTCAGAGCAACATTTCTTATCAGTTCAGAAACTGCTTCACTGTCTTCGTCTCTCCAGTTTATAGCAGAGGTCTTGTTCCTTCCATGCGCCGTCTGGAGGATCTCCCATGCTTGCTTAGCAACTTCACAGTCAGAGATCAGCCTGAAATTATTTGCGTCAATAGCGACAAATATCGCGTTCAAGGCTTTGGAGTTACTAGTTGCTACAGCTTCCTCTTCAGCTGTTCATGTCTCCTCTGGTTTCTCCCATGCAACTCCTTTGTCGTCAATGGTCAGTGGGTGTGACCACCCAGACACTACCGCTCTCCAAGTCTTCTCATCCATCGCCTTTAGGAAAGCTTTCATTCTCGCCTTCCAACAACTATAATTTCCTTTTTCCAATAGGGGTGGCCGACTTGTGCTTTGTCTTTCCTTCATTGTGTCTTGGCTTCTTCAGACACACTGTAGGATCTTTTACTCTGTGTGTTGAGCTCGCGCTCTGATACCAATTGAAATTCGCAGCGTCTCTGATAGGCAGATTTATGAACAAGCAGTTGCTGCAGCACACTCTTGTTCACTCAGAAATTGTCTCAGCAAACAATGAACAAGACAGAAGTTTGTTCACCCAGTTTGGCCAACTGCCTACGTCTGGGGAGGACTATTCTCCAGTCCTCAATCCACTAATCACAAAGGTCTCCAAGTACACTCGGTTACAACTCCACGCAACTTATGCTACTCAACCTTGTGTGGATCACTGGACACAATCAGAACAGGCTCTGACTTGTGTCTGCACACCCTCTACAAATGTCAATCGAGAATAGCTACTGTCTCCTCAAAACTCAGCTTATTCTAAACTATACTCAACTGTGTAGGGTTGCTGCAGCATCTGCTGTAGCACACAGCTGATGCACAATTGTCCGCGTCGCTCCAAGGCCTTCTGCCGAGCCGATCGAACGATTTCACGAGCGTTGCACACTCTGGAATACTCACCCTTGCTCAGTGACCTCCTGCCACTAGCGAGAACTGCCGCTTAGACACTCGACCGAGCCACACCCGTCAGTTCTTCCACGGCCTTCCTTGATCAACCAACAAGCACCACTGCTCTGAATTGGCTTCCAGATCAAGCTCGGATCAGACTACACAAGTCCTGATCTCCTTCTGCTTCTGTCACCACAGCTCTGCACTCACGCTCTGCTTTCGGGTGATGATCGAAGAACTCGTCGCACACCAAATTTACTCTCTCTAAATTCTGCGTATGCACACGTGTATCCCTCAGCTTCGATCTTCTTCTGTAATAACCACTCAACTCTGCTCTCATGCTCTGCTCATGGTGGTTATCGAATCTTCGCACACACTTGAATCTCTCTCTCGGTATTCTGCGTGTGTTCTCAGTATTTTGCTCTCTGATTCGATCAACTCCTGTAACTCTGAAGAGTCTCCATTATATATGTGCGTCCACTGCCATCATTATCAGGTTTTAGCAATTCCCCTAGCAAGATCAATATCTCCTAATTTTTAGGAGATTAGATTTGATTTGAGATTCAAATCTTCCACAATCAAATCTCCTACTTCAGCTAGGAAACTCCACTGGAATATTCTGACAGATGCTCTGGAATCATCCCGTTGCTTAGCTCTACATTTCTGGTCAAATTATTCTTCGCACCAATACTGCTGCTACAGCTCCCTGCTACAGCTCCTGCTGTAGCAACTGGTTGTTCACTCTGGCTGGTTTTGCACCAGCAGTTGTCTTCACACGGGCAGCTGTATCATTTTGCTTTCAATCTTCACAATACTCTACCGATTTGTTGCGAGCTGGCAGTAACCCTCGTACGTTCTTTGGGCTGCTCCAAGTTGATTGGCATGCTATTGACTTAGGGAATCTTCAGCTTCTGTTGCTCTTCTCTTCAATTCAGGGCAGCTTGTTCTTCACAAGAAAAACTGCTATTTAGGATGCTACAGCTCTCTGCTACACATGTTGCTGTAGCAACCTCTTGTGCACTCTGCTTGTTCCCTCTGGAATACCCTGCACTAGCTGCTGTCTTCACATGCTTGCTATAGCAACCTCTTGTGCACCTTGTAGGAGTTTTGTCAATGATGCCATATACATTAACAGTGTAGATAGACCAATGGAGCTTCATATATTGAAAGGAATTGTGCTCTGACTTTTGCTTCTTCAAAAATGTTTGTTAACCCTAATCAAATTCCCATAAGGAAAAGAAACCCAACGCAAAGCTCCAGCGACCGCATCTTTGAAAAAGGAAAGAGAAGGTTTAATCTGATGGGCGAATGAAGTCTTTATTGTGTTGAAAAGGAAAGAAAATAATATGGATCAAAATGTATGCAAATGACCATCTAGCCCTTTCATAATTAATAATGAATTTGATTTTTTTATCATATTAATATTTTATCGATTAGATGGTTTGATCATATTGCCCATTATAGTTCTAAGTTTGTAATTTTAAAAGGGGGTTTGTATGTGATCCTCTCGCTATATAGATAGGGAGTTACCAACTAGCAGCCGGTGTCACACAAGCCATTCTAACTAAGATCATAATGAGGATGAGGAAAATAGAAAGGGATTGGATGAGACGTGTTTATTTGTTCATGTAATTATTTTATTTATTCCTTTTTTAATACATTTGCGTATCAAATCACTTATTTGATGTAGTTTTGTATAATAGGTGTATTTTAAATGGTAAGAGAGAAATCGTACTAAAATAGACATTTATTGGTATTATTAGTTATGAGGATAGAATGATCTTTCAAGCTTTGAAAGCTTAATGAGCGCACATAAAATACTCGATGGAGACAAGCTACCTATCATTGTGAAGCTAGCTAGGGGACCTATGAAGTGCTTGTATTTTTAACCTCTATAGCAAACAAAGCGTTTAGTGTTTTCAAGGATATATTGCAGTTAAATAAAATTTATAAACCGGAGTAAGTACCTAGGGTCATCCAAGGAATTGATGTTACACACATAAATTATGATTTAGCAATTTCTAATCTATCCTCACTAATTAAGGTTCTATGTTTGGCAAAGCAATGTTTAATCAACGAGTGAACAATGAAAAGTAAGATGCAGAGACCTATCATGCAAATAAAGCACTAAATAGAGAGTAAGATATGAAAAGTCCATGTATAAAGGAAAAATGATTTATTCATCAAATGATGACAAATTTAAAAGAAGATGACAAAAACTAAAGTAAGGAAAAGACTAATCCTATTATCATGAATCTCCCTTTTAAGTGTCGATCGTTGCTCCGTGTGATCCTTAGGACTTCATATCTGAATTTCCTACTCTTCTGCTCTTCTATAGACTCTACAAACTCGATTTGAGGTGCCATGCTCGAATGAAGTTCAAGGAGATGAAGTTCCCTTATATAACACGTCTTACTCGTCGCCTACGTCTCAAGCATCGCTTGGAAAAGTGGGGCATCCTCTTAAAACCTTAAATAGTGGCCACGCATTTCCTGACATAGTGAGGCGTTGCATGAAAACTTTCAATATTTGTCAGGCGTTGCCTGGAAAAGTGCAGGGGTGGCTTGAAAACCTTCCATATTTGCTAGACGTTGCCTAAGACCTTCCATATTACTATTACAAAGTTTTACAAGTGTTCAAAGCTCTATCATACTTGGACTAAATAATTATCAACTCTTATTATAGATTACTCTAACAGTTCAATATCATGCTTTTCAATAAAAAAAAAAAGTTCAATACTCTTATGGCCAGTCAGCTTATGCTATCAAGAAGTTCCACGTGCTTTTTAACACTGAGTTCGTTTTCAAGTCAACGAGTGCAACACATTCATACAAATACATTGGTAAACAACAGACTCAGTGGAATGACCATTTCTAAGTTAATCATTCATCCACAAGGTTGCAATGAATATAACTCATTCACAAATGATGGTGGGATGCAACAAGTCTTAAGTGTTGTGTTTAGTGTGGAACTTACCTTCCTCAACTAAACTTATTTTCAAAATTATTTTTTTCCTTTTTTTTCTCTTTTTTATTTCTTTTTGAGGCCACTTTTGCAACCTCTTTTGACTGCTCAATTTGGTAGGAATTCACAATTAGGACTTAAACATATGGTGAGGGTGAGTGTGAATGAGAAAGAAAGATCATAAATGACAAATTAGACCAAGGGCAGTCATGTTATATGCTCATGTCAGGCTAGTAGTGTTGGTGGTTTGATTCTTTATAATCCTAGACATGCTTCTAGTTTCAACAGTTACTAGATAGGTAGTTGATGAAATAGGAATGGCATGAAGAGACCAAACTAAGCAAGACATCATCAAACATTCAACCAAAATTTAAGCAATCATGGTAGAATCTTAGCTAACTCATGAGCCAAAGAGAACAAATTCAAGTGTGGTCATGATATGTGAGCATACACATGTAGTCCTAAATCATGCAAGGCTAAAAAGGAAAAGTATAACTAAGTATAGAAATTGAACTATATGCCAAGGATTACTAAACTATGTGCAATGCAAGTGACTAATTTCCAACTCTACATTTACATATTCTCAATCCCTAAGCATTGCAACCAAAATCAGGAATAATGAGAAAATAGTACCGTCGTGGGAGAAATTGATGCTATCAACCGAGTCACTCCAGGTCAGCTATCGGTACTTGTCACTTGTAAATCCAAAAAGTGAAGAACAATAAGAAAATAGACACATGTACAAAGGGTACCTGGTTTAACATCTTGGCGAGATGGGACCGTCTTCATAGAGTGTAAAAATGGTAAGTTGGGTTGCCTCCATCGAGGCGGTCTTTCACAACCGAGGGCTTTATTTCGACAATGTTATCATCTCTGTTGTAGTATTGGGTGATTGATTGCACGTCATGGTCGGTCTACGCCACATAGCAACAGAGCACTCGTACTTGGTGAGGTGCACTCTTGTGGGCATCACGACTTCTCCTTGGTCAACCATCATATGAAGTGCTGAATTTCCTACCAAGCTGCTAGTTTGATTGACTCTTTACAATTTAAGGTGGTTCATGCGAGAGGAGAATCAAAAAGCACACTCAAAGTAGGCAGTTCAAAGATAATGGATAGGCTCAGTTCATGTAAATTCAAGTTCAGTGGTGTGTACAAAATTAAATTCCCAACAAGGAGACAATTTTATAAAAATTGAAGTTCCAGGTTTTATGTTAGGCAAAGCAATTCTGAACAATGAGTGAATGATGGAAAGTTGCTCAACTTAGGCAAGGTAAGATGCACACTATCTATCATGCAAATAAAGTTCTAAATATAAAGTAAGATATGCAAACTCAATGTATAAATGAATTAATATTTATTCATCAAATGATGCCAAATGTAAAAGAAGACAACAAGAGCTAAAGTAAGGGAAAGACTAATCGTGTCAAGATGATTTTCCCTTACAAACACTGATCCTTGCTCCTTGTGATCCTTTGGATTTCTTGGCTTAGGTTTCTACTCGTCTGCTCTTTTGTGGACTCCAAAAGCTGGATTTGAGGTGCCAAATTAGAATGAAAATTTAAGTAGATAAAATTCCCTTATTTAGCAAATCTTAGGAGTCGCCTGAAAACTTTTCACATTGTCCAAGCATTGTTTAACATAGTAGGGCATCGCCTGGAAAAGTGGGGCGTTGCCTAAAAACCTTCCATATTTGTTTGGCACCACCTGGAAAGGTGAGGTAATACCTGGGACCTTCCATGTCAGGCGTTTCCTAGAGTAGTGAGGGTTGCTTGGAATAGTGAGGCAACGCCTGAACTCTACAGTCTTTGTTTCAGCTCTTCCTTAACCTTTTCTAGCTCATTTTTGGCCGAGTACATATTTTGGTCCTTAAACCTTCTTTTTAAGTGCAAATGTCCTAGAACCAGAAAGAAGACATTAAACCAACATATACCGTTCGATAGGAAATATGTAATTAAGCCGAAATCCATAAGAAATGGATCCTAAAAGTGTAAAGATATCCACTCATCAATCTGTAATTCTCTAGCCAAGAGCAAACTATAAGATGAAGAAGGTCAATCAAATGTTCTAAGCCAGAACTTAGTGTGTACCGAGTGTGAGGATGAAATCAGCTTTGTACGGAATGAATCAATTTGCACGCTGCGCTCGGAGCTAAGTTTCCCACAAAGCGCTGTCACTGACTTAGATTTTGCCCATTAAGTCATGCGTAACTATGAAAGTCTTCTCGAAAGTTACTTGATGTGATAAGACAACAAGAGAACTTGAAAGCTAGAGAGCTTGTGAGAGAATGATCTGTATTTCTGAGGTGGTTTGGAGCAAATGACTCCTCCCCTATTTATACACTTAGGCCTCCTCAAATGACGGCCGAGATCAATTCAATCCTACGGCTACAGATACAAGTATAGAAAGTTCCTACCAAAATATCTAGATATTTACATGTGAAGGATTCTTCTCCAAGCTTCCAAGATCAGGTTCCACACTCTTCTGGAACTTGGGTTGGATCCTTCTCTTCTTTGGGCTAGTCTAATTGGGCTAGCCTTTGAGCTAAGTGATGGGTTAAGTCACTTAATCCAATTTCTTTGTTATGGCCCGGAATAACCCCCTTTGTATAAGTCCAAAACAAACAGGCCGTGACAACGCGGAAACGTCAGTGATGATGTCATCAACGAGCAAAATTTTCAATTATCTGGATTTTGCCATGTGTTTTGATATGCTTCCAAAGACCTGTCAAAACTAGATAATTACTATATAGTAGGAATTCTTAAGAGCAATTTAAGCCGAAAGTACAAAGTATTCCAAGAAGATAGATTAAGTCGCGACTAGAATTGGATAGCTACAACAATATTTAAGGACCTCTACTTTAGACAGAATAATCTAACAAACAATGAATCAAAGCTTAGTCTCAAAGGAACTACGAGACTAATAGCCTTGAGGATTAGAGAGGAGCCAAACGTAATCTTGGCTCTTCAAACGACATCATCACTCTTCTTTTACTTTTCTTTCTTTATGATGTTTTTAGCCATGGTTAATCATAGCTAAATTATTAGTCATATTTTATCGAATCATCAAATTTCCAGAAAAATATAGGTGTATATATGTTAAATTTTATTTGCACAAAATGATACACATGGTTCCATATGACCATAATTTATTACTTGAACATTTTTAGAAGTCACTAATTGAGGACTTAAGAATTTTGAGTTCCAGACTTTCATTGGTGAGAGAGCTCTTTCTCTAAAGTAATTTTGTAACATGAAAATTCCATTTGTCAACATTTAAAAATACAAAGTGTATTTTGATGAACAAGCCAATTGTAAATGACCATGAAATGGATTTATTTTAAAATATTTATAGAAATTTATGAAAACCAGAGATTGCTGGTATTTCATCAAGGACAATATTTTGAATAACCCGAACCTCCATAGTAAAAATGGGTACCAAAAATCCTTTTATCTGTGCTTTTTATTGAAGAGTAGCAATTCGTATTGATGATCTTTTGAGTACCATTTTTTTTGTATTTCAATTTTGCGCTCTCAAAGTTAGGGTTCTCCTCTTTTTTTTCTGATGTCAAATGATGGAACATAGCAGCTTTCATAAACAATTTTTTTGAAAATACTCCGTTTCCCATTTGCGTCGTTGTATGATGACCGTTGTTCCTTTTATTTATAATTTGTCCACCCCATGACACAGTATTTGCATGACTTGATAATTGTGGGAAGATATGTGCAGGCCAATATCCAACAAGCTCGCCATTTATGACTAAATTCCAATTTCCTAATGTCTGAGATGTAATTGTCAAAAAATATTCGAATCTAGTTAGATATTACCTACAAATAGGATACCTTACTGTATTGAAATCTTATGTGTAAAACTTATGTAAGAAAAACTATATACCATTTTGGTTTCTAACCTTTTGTATCGATATGAATAATTCATGCCTTTGACCTCCGTGTACTGAAGTTTGTGGTAAATAAGCACCAGGTACAATATTCTGGCTAACTTGAATAAATCCAGCGCATTCTAGATTGTAACATCCACTCACATACCCATCAGGCTTATACAGAATATCAAGAGTAGTTTTAGTCAATAATTTGGCAACAAAGACAAAGTTAAGTAACCTAAATATTTAAATACCATATGAAAGAATTGGTTAACGAACCGTCCAAAATACAAATAAGTGGGTTTCAACATCTCCATATTTTTGTGGATGAACCTTCCAAATTTGAAAGTTAACATCATTAGTTCATCATTTAGTAACCATGTATTTTTATTTTTTATTTTTCGCAAAATGTTTATAAATTAATGATTTAGTTTAGAGTTTACCATCCATCCTACTTCTATGGTATTTAATGTGTTAGGTGGTCCAATAGAAATCCAAGTTTGAGCTATACTTGCTTCATTAGTTTCAATAATTGGCTTCCAGACATCCATCATGAACTGGGTTCCGTAATACACTCCATCATGTACTTCCTCTAAAACATACTTTTCAAGATAATGCAATCAAAAAGAGAAAAAAAATATACTTAATTTATATAAGCTATAAAGAGATAAATGTATAATCAAAGAGAAGACAACGATCGATAAATATTACCTCAATAACCCCATTTGTATCTTCATTTGAGACATTTTTGCGATTTTTTCCTTTTTTGTTTTTCGTTATATGTTCTGAATTGACTTTCCTAGATCTTCTTATGGGGATTGTTCCTTTAGGACATTCACCACTTTCACGCCATTTTTGATGTAATACAGGTGTTTTAGAAGTATTAGATTGAATTTTGATCAAATGTGATGGCCTCATCTGATAGATTTGATAAAATGAAATAATTAAAGAAACATTTTTTTAAAATATCATATATGAATTTCATGAATAACTTGAATTTTATGATCTTTGAGGAGCGGATGATCAAATGCAGGCTGCTGATAGATGTCGACGCAATGAATAACATCAAATTTACTCTGTCATCAATTCAAATACAATATTGGTGAAACAAATACATCTGCAATGATACAAAACATATTAAAAATTTAGGGTTATTAGTAAAAAGTTTACATGTATAGTTTTGACTATCCCTTTGAGTTTGGACAATTCTTTTTCTTCAAAACTTAACTCAATGTTGAAAAAGCATAGAAGAATGAAGATGAATAAAAATAGGTTAGCCATGTTGGTGGATGAATTAGCGTATAGAGAAATGCCAACTCATCTTATATTAAAATTTTTAAGTAAATTAATTATTAAAAGTTCCATGAAATTTAAAGATATTGATACCACTTATTTAATATTTGAAATGGAAGATTAATTCTCATAAAAATTAATTTGCGATGAAAACAATGAAAATTATTCTTATGGTTAACATTAAATAGCATGTCAAAGAGTGTTACAACTTATAAATTGCTGTATTAGTAATTTAAAACTGTTATATTGATAATTAATTTCTATTCTGGTTTTAAAGAAGTATTAGTCTACAAGTTAAATAATAAAAAATAATGAAAATAAAATAATGAAAATATAAATGAAAAAATACTGATTCCTAGAAAAATTAATTTGCGATGAAAAAAATGACAATTAATTTTACGTTAACATTAAATAGCATGACATGTCAAAGCGTTTTCCAACTATAAGTTGCTCTATTGGTAATTTAAATTCCTTTATTGATAATTAACTGCTATTATGATTTTAAAGATGCATTAGTCTACATGTTAAAATAATCACAAATTTCATTTGAGTTTAGTTGGATACAAATATCATAATACTAGTTGCATATCTTAAATTGGGTAAACATAAGAAATAGTCACGATCAAGTGTTTTTAACTGACTTCTTTAAGGGTTCGATTAGACCAATTTAATTAGGAACGAGACTATGAACTAATTTAATTATTTAAGTGAACCAGCCGAATGTAACTAATGGTATTGAACCAGGAATTTATCTATAATAATCCCTCAATAGTAATCGTTATTTGCATATGAGTCCTTATAGTTCATTGATTTTACTATTTTCCGAAATATTTTTTGTTTAAAGATTAGTACTTCCTATTCCAAGTAGGTGGGAAATAACAGGGTTGTTAGCCAGATATTTATTATCTTTCTTAGTCAATAAGTGAGTTGTTAGCCATTCTGTGTTGTCATTCATTTGCACAAGAGTGTTCATTCAATATTTTTACAGTGCCCTCCAACTTTACAAACTGCTTCACCATCTGCTTGAAACTAGAACCAAAGACAATGTCATCCACATATATTTAAGCTATAACAAAATCTGACCTTGCTCTTCAGACGAATAGAGTCTTATCCACCCCTCCTCGATCATAGTCGTGTTCTGTCAAAAAGAAACTCAGTTTCTCATACAAGGCTCTGGGAGCTTGCTTTAACCCACAGAGAGTCTTCTTCAGTTTGTATACATGATTGGGATGATGGGGGTCTTCAAATCCCTTAGGATGGGCAACATACACTTCCTCGGACAAAATACCATTCAGTAAAGTGCTCTTGATGTCCATTTGAAACAACTTAAACTTCAGATGGAAAGCAAGAGCTAGGAGTAATCTGATTGCTTCAAGCCGAGGGGAGAAGGTTTCATCAAAGTCAACTCCTTCAATCTGTGTATATCCTTGAGCTACTAGTTGGCCTTGTTTCTTGTGATGTTTCCTTTCTCATCAGATTTGTTTTTGTATATCCACTTCATTCCATGTTCAGTCTTGCTGGTCGAGTAACCACGTCCCAAACATTGTTTCTATCAAACTCACCGAGTTCCTCTTGCATTGCAGCTATCCAGAACTCATCTCTCAGAGCCTCTTTGATGTTCTTAGGTTCAATATTGGACTGAAAGCATGAGTTGCTAATCATATCACATAGGTGGATGTGGGAGGTACCTCGAGCTCCTCTCCCTTAGGTGACATCAACAATGACATTGGTCAGGGGATGATTTTTTCTAATCTACTTTGGTGGTAGACGTGCTGGACTTGGCGTACTAGTGGTTCTTTGGCGAATACTTCAGTGTTATGCTCCGGGTCATCTTCTTCCTCAGGGTGATCAAGGGATTCTGCTGTGGCATCCTTTAGCACTTCTTCTTGATAAGCATTGTTCAGTTTGTGAAGACGGTTCTGAATGCGTTCTCCCAGCTTAGAATCTTCATCATCATCACTCTTTGGTCCTTCCACTTCTGTATCGCTGGCGGTTATGTTGATGGATTCGATCATTGTTCATGTATGTTTGTTGTAGACTCGATATGCTTAGCTATTTGTAGAGTATTAATGAAAGATACATGTATCACTTCTCGGGTCGAGTTTCTTCCGATACTCGCCGTATCTCAGAATGTAGCATTCGCTTTCGAAGATGTTAAAGTATTTCACTGTCTGTTTCTTTTGCCTCAGAGCTCATAGCACATCTTGTCAGTCTCTTTCCTAATGGACACTTTGTTAATGATGTAACACGCAGTATTCATTGCCTTAGCCCAAAACCGTAGTGGAGTTGCATGAATCATGACTCGAGCCATCTCCTGAATGGTCCTGTTCTTGCGCTCAACTACTACATTTTTCCGAGGTGTAATATGGGATGAGTATTGATGAAATACCGCGGTGGTGGCAGAATTCGTCTATAACTTCATTTTGGAACTCCTTTCCATGATCACTTCTTATGGCAACCGCTCTTAACCCTTTCTCTTGCTCCAGCCGAGTAGCTAGGGTCACCACTATCTTCACTGCTTCTGACTTCTCTCGTAAAAAATTCGATCTAGGAATAGCGAGTGCAGTCATCAACACATACGAAGGCGTATATTTTTCTCCCACAGCTTTCAAATTCCATTGGTCCCTAATGTACGGACAAATAACCATATGTTTGTCCGTATTTTCCCTTTACTTCTTTTTTTTCAATAATTTTATAAAGTCCTTCGATGTTTTCCTGGTCTATTTTAGGTTAAAAATATGTATTATATGATATGAAGTGGTCCGAAGAAGTTCTGAGTGAATTCCAATTGATCGAGGGCAAAAACGAGTGAGAATCGAGCAAAATGCAAAGTAGATTCGCCCAAGCAAGTTTTGATTAGGTTAGAAGTAGTGGTGAAACTAGCGGTGGCTGAGGTTTGGAGACCATTGTACTCTAACTGTGATAGTGAAATCTTGAGGACCGAGAGTAGTCCTCCCCAAATGTAGGTTTTGCCAAACTGGGTGAATAAACCTGTTTGTGTTCTACAAATTTGGCTAGAGCAAAGCGTCAGCAACTTAGCGGAAGAAATTGCTGAAGCAAAACGGGGGTTGTCGTCTAATGTAATGCAGTGCCAATTTCAATTATTATTAGAGCCAGTCGCTCGACACACAGAGTAAGGTCCGGGAAGGCATTGCTATTATCATGGGTGACAGGATGAGAAGACAAAGCTCAAGCATATCACTGATATCCGAAAAGGGAAGTCAAAACAACGATTATGACAGCAGTGATGAAGTGTAAATCACTAAAGAATCCATTGCCAGTCACTACAAGTAGATGGTTGAGAAGTGCATGGAAGTAGAAGAGATTAACAAGGGGCTGATTGCTAACGTGTCAAAACTTGAGGATGAAAAGAAAGAATTTGTGAAGATCATTTCATCCATGACAGAACAGACTGAACAACGAGAGGCAAAACATGCTGAGATTATGAACGAAGTGAGTTTGTACAGAAAAATAGTCAGAATGCTCAACAACGGAACAACTAATCTGGAAGATGTCCTAGCTCATCAAAGACCTGGAAATAACAATTATGGCTTCGGATACACTAGAGAAGGAGGCATTGGAGTAACAACGTTTGTCAGAGCAGAGACACCAGAAGTCTATAATTGTGAAGTTCCGAAGAGGAAGAGAAACATGTGTCAGAAGAAAAAGACTAGGAGAAAGAACCAGAAGATGGTACAACAAACTCTTCCGCTCCGAGGTCGATTTTCACAAGACAAGCGCATACGTTATTTCTGCAATCCACCTCGTCACTTCCAACGAGTTTGTCCCATTCTGATTAAGTACTGAAGATTACAAAAAACCATCACAGAGCAGCGATATGGAAGAAATATGCCTTTGTATCCTACAGCTCATCGAAGGAGTTCAAGAAAGGAAGCTGGTATTTTGACAATGGATGTTCGGGACACATGACTGGAGAAAGATCCTTCCTGACAAACATTAAGCCTTGCAAAGGGAGAGTTCTTGGGAATGGGCACTAGACATATTCGGGTTGCCAAACTGAAAAATGTAATGCTCATGGACGGATTAAAAGCAAATCTCATCAGCATAAGTCAATTATGTGAAGGTACACACTTTGTAAAGTTTACTGAGAAATTGTGCCAAGTATTTGATGGAGGGGGAAAGTGCTTGATGAAAGGTACGAGGACTGCTAACAGTTGTTATTTGCTAGAAGATTCTGCAGCAACCTCTGTGTCAACCTCTCTAATGTCAAAATCCGGGGAGATAAACTTATGACATAAACGGATGGGGCACCTGAACCTGAGAACTCTAAGAAAGCTTGCTGCAGATCAACTAATCCGAGAATTCTTGATGTTAGAGGAGAGACAAACTCAATTTGTGGGGAATGTCAAATTGGCAAGCAGAGATGGGTTCCTCATCCAAAAGTTTCAGATGTTGACACCACAAGACCTCTCTAACTGCTGCACATGGATCTGATGGGCCCCATGGAAGTTGAAGTTGTGGAAGAAAAAGGTATGTGTCGATGATTTCACTCGGTATTCCTGGATTGATTTTTAAGAGAGAAATCTGAAGCAGTAAAGATTATAATCAACCTAGCCAATCGACTTGAACAAGAAAGAGGTCTAAGAGTGGCCTCCATAAGAAGTGACCATGGGAAGGAATTCGAGAATGAGGCTGTGGACAAGTTCTGCCGTGATAGAGGTATCACCCATCAAACTCATCTTCCATCACTCCACTGCAGAATAACATAGTGGAACACAAAAATAGAACTAGACAGGAGATGGTCAGAGTAATGATATATGCCAAGAAGGTCCCTTTAAGTTTTTGGGCAACCTAGAAGATCAAGCATGATTATTTTAGATAGCTTTTGTGCGCGAGAGTGACATTCGCAATCTCCTAGGCTAAGCATAGAGCCGACTTTAGTTAACTATCAATAAACCGAGAGGTTGAGATTAGGAGATTTTTGTTCTACACGATTCAATAGACCGAGAGTTTGAGAGTGGTGTCACATAGGTGTCATTCAAATTCTAGAGAAGGAGCGAGAGTTGAATTTAGAATGCATGATACTTTAGCCTAGAATAATCAATCAAATTTACTCATGAATATATTTCTGTTTTGCATTGCTAATCGTATGACCTAGGGGTGAAATAGGATTCCGACTATGTTTTCTCTATCACTTTACTTCTTCACAAATTTGAACTTGTCTTTAGTATTCACTAGAGATACCTCATCTAGAGGAAAAAACCCCCCTTTTATTTAGTAGACTCGCATTAGGCATTACTAGCTAGCCTTAGACTAATCTAGGCTTTTCTCTTGGGTTCGACTCGAGGTCACTCGGAATATTGTTTGAATATCGTGATTGGACTAGTATTTTTACTACCACAATTTCGACAACGTTTCAAAATGGCGCCGTTGCCGGGGATTAGCCATTAGACTAGTTTGCTAGTTAATATTGTTTTAGTTAGTCTACGTTCTTTCTTTTTCTTTTTCTTTTTTTGTTGATTGTGATTGCGTGTTTTCATGCTATTCTTGCTTACTTTGTTTTAAGTTCACACTTATTCATGCTTTCTTCGATTGCTTGGTAAGTGTTTGAATGCAAACCAAAGCACGCACAAAAAAGGCACAAGAACAAGCCTCCACATCAACGCGAAACCAGGGTCAGAAATTGCCAGATTTTGATACTCCTTCACCTCAAATTTGCGTTGATCAACCACCAAAAGAAATTATGGATCAACCAAACTCGAGGAGGGAAGAAAATGCCGCTCTTCCGCAAGAGGAAGACGAGAGACCGGTTGAATTCCCACGCTATTGATGCATGCCACTTGAGAAGGGATCCTCGCAAAGGACTTTTCAAGTGTGTTTCTTATGAAGAAGGGAATCAGCTACGTCTGAGCCAAGAGGTTAAACTAGGTTGGTGAGTATTTGTGCTTTTGCTTCTACTTGTTGGTAGTATAGAATTGTTTTGGACTTTGTGTTGCGCCATGCGCCAAATGTTTGATTAGTGGTTTTTTTTGTGCCCTCTAATTACCCATTTAGTTTGATTATCTATACGTAGCAGTTTTAAGTGTGAGGTAATTCGATGATGTTTAGGTTGCTTTTATGTTTGTCATGACTTGTGTTGGTATCTTTGCTATGTAATTTGCTTGACTTGTCCATTTGTATTTTAAGGCGTTTCATTGTGATTTTATTTGCATGATAGGTGTGTTTCGAACTTATGTTGCTTTTGTTTGGCAGATTTTTCCCTTTGAACACTGATTCAGCCAAGGCCATTATCATCCCTGCTAGTTTGATTCGACCAACCTGGCCGAATCACTTTCTTTGCCTTTGCACGAATCACTTTTGATTAGGGTAAGCTCAAGTTATCCGAACTGCCTTGATTCGACCAGGGTGTGGTCGAATCACTTTATAGGGACACCGAGTCAATTATTATTCGGGCAGTTTTGAGTAGCACTATTTTCAGTTAACTTTGGAAAGTTTTTCAACTTTACTCGCATTTGTTTGAAACCTTTTTCAAGCACTATAATATACTAGTTCATGACTTTAGATTTCCACGGGCATATCTAAGTAAACTCATCGTTTGAATCATCGCGTATTTGTTTTCCAATCTTTCGCCTAGTTATATGTTTCACATCAATTTATCTTTAATAGCTAGCTGTTTTCATCTATGAATTCAAGTGTTGCACTAACCTTTTTCTTGAGTTTCAGATTTACTGCAACCGATTGGAGCATCATTCACGGGCATTAGCCAATGCGCATTTGGCTACCTCCACACGAGCGAAGTTCCTTCGATACTCTCTTTACTTCTTTTACTTTATATTGCTTAGGGACTAAGTAAAGTTTTAAGTGTGGGTGTTTTGCGCTTTCACTTTTATTTTCTTAACAACTTGATTTTATGCTACATATTTACTTTGCGCGCATTATACTCGCATGACTGCTTTCATCCTAGCTTTAAATATTGATCACACGAAGTAATGTTAGCTAAGAATTTAAGTAATATCATTTTAAAAAAATTTGGGATGAGTTGTGTTTTGAATTCATGAATCGTATCTTTAAGTCGATTGACATTCTTTGTGATGATTTTATTCACATGATTGGTGTTTTTGACTAGCATAGTTCGATTTATTTTTGAGCTCTTTCCGTGCATGAAAAATGAAGTTAAGTTTAGCGAGCACAAAAATAAAAAATAAATAATTTTCATATAAAAACCTCGTACTTGTTCTTGTTTGCTTTTAGGTGACTTTAGCATTCTTATTTAGCCTTAGCATTTGTTTAGCTCACACTTCATGCTCGATAATATCTCACTTAGGCACATTGTCAAGTATTAAGTTTGTGGTCAAATAAAGCGTTTGCGAAAAAGGGGCAAGAAAAAAATAATATATTTTTAAGGTTTTACAAATGCCGAGGGTTAGGAAGGTAAGTTCCCCCTTGAAAGCTTTTGCATAAACACAAAAATATTATTTGTTTGTTTTTTTGGGTCAAGGAAAGATTTTACAAATACCGAGGGTTAGGAAGGTAAGTTCCCCCTTGAAAGCATTTGTATAAACTCAAGAAAAATATTAGACACACTTAATTCTTAACTTTGTTCCTATTTCGCAATTTCTTTCGCATGTGTGTGAGTAAGGCATTTGCATTCCGCTTTTAGGAAGCGTCTAAGGTATGACCCTCGTAATTTATTACTTAAGAATCAAGATTTGTACGAGTGAATTTTAAAAATTTCAATGTCAAAACTCCTCTTCTCTTACAGATTATGACGTAAAGTCTAAAACTTGAGAATGAGTTTGTTGTCATGAGCATATGGACTTGCCCTTAGAAAGCATATGTGATTGACTCGACAAAATTTTTGTGTAGGCCACGCTTTTCTTCATACTACCTGCATTGGAGATTGAACGGTAATTTGAAGTTGATGAATGCTAGTTTTGATATCGATTCTAAGCATATTTGTTGTCTCAACGAAGTGAATGATCTTTAGAGTTTGCGTGAAGTGAATGATTTGCACAACTTTATTATTATGTGGGCTGATAAAGAACTACTTGCTTAGCAAACTATATTTGGATTTTGAACTCTTATGGATGATTGTGAGTAGGATTTGTGAGTATTCCTATTATGAAAACTCTCACGAGACTATAACTCGTCCACTAGGGTAGCCTAGGTTTTAAAGGCTTGATGCATACGCTAAATGCATCCATGATTCATACGCTAAATGCATTTGTTAGTGGTTGATTAACACAAACTTGAGGTGAAGGAGTATCAAAATCTGGCGTTGATAAGCTCTGAACTGGCGTTGATGTGGAGGCTTGTTCTTGCACCTTTTTCGTGCGTCCTCTGGTTTACATTCAAACACCTACGAGCATCTCCAACCCTGTTATTTAAACAGGCCCATTAGGGCATCTGCATCGGTTTGGGATCTATCCTCATTTGAGAACATTCTACCTCAGTTTAAGAACGTTCTCCTTAGTTTTTCAACGCAGCGATGGAGAGGTAGATACGGAGGAGATCGAACGATCTGGCCAAGGACATCCAGCAGATCGACCTGGATAAAGGAGAGAGAAGATGAAGGGAGGAGAGAGAATGTCACGTGATTTGCACGTGATATCAAACATAATTAAAATGAAACACATAATTAACATAATTAAAAATAATCAAACATAATTAAATGAAACACATTTAACACTTGATTTACAAATAACAAAATTCAATAGAACAAAAATTCACAAAAGTTGAACTTCAAACATAATTAAAATACAACACACTACAAATGAAACACATAAGAAAAAAAGTAACACACGACAATTAAAAACCGAAAATAAAACTGCAACACTTGAAAATAATATTGAAACACATAATGCGAACTCATATTTGTTCGCAGTTTCAATGAACTAATTGTGCTTCACCAAATCACTTTGAAGTTGTGCGTGAAGATATGCAGATTGAAGGTTCATAAGACGTTCACCAAATGCTTGAGATTGTTGAGCTCTTTGCACTGGATCATAAGGGATTCGATTACCATTTTGATCACTTGGTTCATCGTACACAGTAAAGGCACTATTTGGATTCAGGGGATCTTCTTCTTCGACTTCAATAAATTCCTCATCATCAAATTCTTCCTCAACAATCATATTATGCATTATGATGCATGCTAACATAATAGTACTCAAAACACTTTTTTTGTGACACATACCTGCATGATGCACTATTGACCATCGGGATTGTAAGATCTCAAATGCCCGTTCCAAATCTTTTCGATTCTTGTTTTTTCGCAAATAGTTTTTTCGCATCACCTTGAGGGTTACGAATTGTTTTGACAAGGATAAGTCCCGTCAGCCAAATAGTAGCTCTGCTCATATGTGCTCCCATTCACTTTGATCGTCAATTTGAGGGGTGACTCCTTCAAGATATGAATCAAATATATCCGACTGATACAAAACATTAACATCATTTTGTGCTCCGGGCACACCAATGAAACTATGTCATATCCAGGTATCGTACGACGCGACAACCTCTAAGATAATAGTTGGATGCCCCTTATGACCTGAGTAGGCCTCTTGCCACGCCGTTGGACAGTTTTTCCATTCCTAGTGCATACAACTATGCTTCCGATCATACCTAGAAATCCTCGTTGCTCTGCCCTTCTTAGTAGGCGAGTTAAGTCTTCTTCATTTGGAGATCGTAGATACTGATCTTTATAATGCGCAACTACTTGGGCACAGGAACTTCTTCAAACTTTTGAGGGTCGTAGATTCGCCCATGCGTATGATCTCGGCACACTGATCTGCGCATAACCCGTATGCTAGCATCCATATAGCACCGGTCATCTTCTGTTCGGGAAGGAGGCCTAGCACTCCAGCGTCGTTGGTGCCAATATGTATCATTGTTACAAAGCATAGTCTTTATACGATTAAGAAGACACCTACTCATACGATTCCTTCGGCGAAAGTCTGTTTCCGAAAAAATTGGATGCTCAATGAAGTAGTCTTGTAAAAGATTTTCCCCCCTCGATCGCCTATGTCTCTGTCGATTTGGTTGTCGACGAGGCCGCGCCTCTTCCTCCTCTTGAGCAACCATTGTTGTAATCGCAACGGCATTCATAACAAATGAGTTTCCCATTTTACTCATTTCATTCATTCTTTGGTTGAACAAGTGAAAGCTCTCATTAAAATTGAAAGGATCCATTACTCGAGTACGGGATTGTAAAAATCAACAAAAATCTAGATGAGGAGAAGATGAATGATTGTGTGAATGTACAATGATGCATGAACCTCATTTTATACAAGTTTGAAGTTTATCCTTAAATATACGTGTCCTCTTATGATTCGTAGAAAATCTTATCGGAAATCCGAGTTAGAATTCATCAATGTTTTTAAAAAAACTAATGTATCAAAATTAAAAATTAGTAAAAAATATGAATAGTAATAGAAATATCTTCTCGAAATAGTTATGGATGCTATTACTGTTTGTTACATAGTAATAGAAATGTTTTTCAAAAAATTCCTCAACGAGATAAAACTTGCTCACCACATACGGATGCCCTTAGATATAATAACCCAACTCACCTCAAATATATACATTTCCTCTTGTCGAACGGAGATCTAAAATTCTCGAATAATTTTTAGATTTGCCTCGTTTGGAAATTCAACTTTCCCAAATACGTTCATTTTAAAAATCCTTTCTCAAATGCTCCGTTTCATTTTGAATTCGGGCTTACAAAGACCGAAATTCCAAAAAATGCTTGATTTCGGTCTTTGTAAGACCGAAATCATTCGAATTCGAATTAATTCCAATAATTTCAATGATTTCGGGTTTTGTAAGACCGAAATCATTCGAAACCCTAGCATACACAGACCCGAAATCAATCATTCAAAAGTATGATTTCGGGTTTTGTAAGACCGAATTCATTGAAATTATTGAAGTTAGTTCGAATTCGAATGATTTTGGTCTTACAAAGACCGAAATCAAGTATTTTTTGGAATTTCGGTCTTAGTAAGCCTGAATTCAAAATGAAACGGGCCATTTGAAAAAGTATTTTTAAAATGCGACGAGCCAAATCTAAAAATTATTCAAAATTCTCTATACTTTTAGAGAACCAATCCCTCCATCGCCAAATTTACTATCGATCATCGGATCGCTATCTCGTTTTTCTGCACTGGAGATCGGTACAGAGTCGACAGTCGATGCGGATGAGGGACGTAGAAGGAGGGAGGATAACATGGTGGAGATCCGGAAGAACAAGAGGGAGGAGAGCTTGATGAAGAAGAGGCGTAAGGGTTCGCAGTCTCAGCTTTTGCAGGCACTCGCTGTTGTTGCTTCCTTCGTCAAGGTTTGATGAATTCCAATTTGTTTGAGTTTCATCTGTGATTCTGAGCAGACCCAGAAACTGCAAGTGGTGTGATTTGGCCATTATTTTGGTTATGACATTTTTATTTAGTGGAAGTAGATGACAGTACCACTGAAATTGGTCTCTGATTGATTTTGCTTTGTTGATGATATGTGAATGAAGCTCTCATGGTCTAAGAAACTGGCGAGGAAGTGGTTCAACATCATGAGCAAAACTGAGGATTTTCAAGCTGATGATGTTGTTTATGGAGGTGGTACTTGGTACTGCTGTCTGTGACCTTTTGTTAACGCTATACTGGGACAAGAATTTTCTGGTGAGCTTGAGCTTTAATTGTCGTTCAGCTCGGAACTCTTTGGTGCTTCTGTTATCGAAAACGATGTCATCACTGAGGAATGCTATCTCCAGACCAGCTCATAAGGAGCGAGCTCAACCGTGAGTTTCATTACCAGTTAAATTTTCTCAGATCAGGATTTAGGTCGAGTAATTTTGAAGGAATGGTGTTGTTTGATTATCAGGGAACCGAGGAAGGAGTTCGGGCTTCTTGAGAAGCACAAAGACTATGTTGTCCGAGCTAAGGCTTTTAGGAGGAAACTTTCCATTCCTAAATTGCTAGCTTGAACATGTCCTTAAATTCTGCAATTAAGTCATTATGTTTTAGATATTGGGAGGTGGATGAGGATATCTGATTATTGTAGTTGATTTGAACAGAAACTCAGGGAGAAAGCGGAGTTTAGGAACCCAGATGAGTTTAATTTCAAGATGATAAATACCAAAGTTCGAGATGGAGTTCATCAGCCCAAGTATGTTAATTTGGAGCTGCGTTGTTTGTTGAATATTGAGGTCTATGTATTTTGTGTTGTGATTAATAAGTTGTCGTGCAGGAGCCAGGTGAATAAGTATACACAAGAGGAACTGAGGCTACATTCTCCAACAGCTACAGAGTGAGAGGAAGGTGATTCTTTAGAACCGCAGTTATATCAGATAATGATACACGTAATTGGTCATTGTTTTATAGTGTCTAATTATGTTGCAGAAAATCGAGAAACTGACTGCAACACTCCACTTAATTGACAGTGTAACTACAAGCAAACATGTGTATTATGCTGAAGACAGGTTTGTGAAAATCCGCGTTCACTATACTGATTTTTTCAAGAGTTGAAACTTACAAGTGTAAACATTTTTTAAAAGCTCTATGAGCTTGGGAGCTCGTTGTGGTGGCTGATTGTTTTTTTTTGTAATTAAATATTTGAAAAGGATTTATCTATGGTTCTAGACTAGAAAGCACGAATTAATTATGGGCTGTATTTGATGTTGGAGATTTAAGCAAATTATGACTTGTATGTCTTAGTATTTCGGTGGATTTATAGTATTATTTTTTGGTAAAATCTGTGATTTGATTAGGTTTCATCTCCTGTATGATGATGCTTTTGTGATCCATATTTCCATTTTGCTGCTTGTTTAGCTTCATTGGGAATTTCGGAGCCATTTAGCAGAAGAATTCTTCTGTGCAGGAGGAGATGCAGAATGGAAGAACAGCTTCTCCAAAAAGGAGCCAAGCACCATAAAGAAAAGCAAAACAGGTGATAAGTTATAATTTCTTCATACGTGGAGACTGTTGCTATTTTTGTGTGTATAGAATGCTGATGTTTTTATATCCTGCAAAGAGGTTAACATTAATCCAGAGTGTGTTCGACGAGGGAGGTTTAATTTGGATAACCCGCGGATTGTGGATGTGCAGAACTAAAGGTACTTGAGTTTCCTAGCTCAATATAGTTGTGGATACTACTTCGAGCTATTTGTGATTGTTTGTATGCCCTTGCTATCTCAGCGTCTTTGTCACTAGTTGGAATGTGGCTGGAAGGTCGCCACCGAGCAATTTGAACTTAGAGGACTGGCTTCATACATCTCCTCCTGCATACATTTATGTTCTCGGGTACAAGTATAAGAGCATATGCAGCGGTTTTGTTGGCGAGAAAGTTCTCCACCAGCAATTTCTCCTCGAGCAATTTCTTTCTCCACCAGCAATTCTCAAGGAGCAATTGCTCCAACTATGAAGCACCGATTTCTCCTCCGCTTCCTCGAGGAGCATTTGCCAGAGAAATTTCTTCCTCCTCCAGCGTTTTTTCTCGCCAAGCATTCACCGCTGCGCAAAAAAATGGAGCAATTGCTTGCTGATTGCTCGAGGAGAAAGTGACCGCCGCATATGCCCTAAATAGCGAAAAAATGTGGAATGGTTATTTATGTAGAATGATTCCAATAAATCCTTGTTTTTTAATTTCAAGAGATTGTTCCTCTGAATGCTGGCAACATATTGGGTGCTCAAGATCACGGCCTGCAAAGAAATTGAAGGGAGGAGAGTGTTGGGATGAGGATATGATAGTGTATGGATGAAGAGTAGAGAGTGTATGGATGAAGAGATAAGTTGTTGAATTATAGCCATTGAAATTTGATTTCTAAATATAACCATTATACATAATCCCATTGAAGCACAAAATATAATCAATAAAATACTATATTTTAGCCAATGATTTTAGATGATACCATTGGAGTTGCTCTACCAAGTAATCGAATAAAGCGTCAATAAGTGTGAACTTAAATCAAAGTAAGCAAAAATAGCACGCAAACACGCAATTATGATCAACAAAATAAAAGAAGAAATTGAAGTAGACTAACTAAAACAATACTAAAAAGCAAACTAGTCTAATGGCTAATCCCTGGCAACGGCGCCATTTTGAACGTTGTCGAAATTATGGTAGTAAAAGTACTAGTTCAATCATGGTACGCAAAGAAAATTTATAATCCGAGTGACCTCGAGTAGAACTCAAGAGAAAAGCCTAGATTAGTGTAAAACCAGCTAGTAATGCCTAATGCGAGTCTGCTAATTAAAAATAGGAGTTTTTCCTCTATGCGAGGTATCTCTAGTGAATACTAAAGACAAGATCAAATTTGGTTAAAAGAAAGTAATAGAGAAAACGTAGTTGGAATTCTGTTTCACCCCCAGGTCATACGATTTGCAATGCAAAACAGAAATATATTCATGAGTTAATTTGATTTGTAAAGAAAATTGTTCAACAAGGAAAAGTAAAGAAAGTTGAGTAGTAGAGAAGTAGGGTTTAGAGTAAAGGGATGCCGTAGAGTCTTCAATTGTTGGTGTCTTCTCCGGAATCTTGAGAATTCTCTAAGTTCTCCAATTAGGGTTTCGTTCCAAGAGAAAAACCCTAGGAGCCGGAGGCACCCCAAGGTACACTCTAATTTCTCCCATGTCTTTCTATTTATATTTTTCCAAAAATTACAAATTCGCCCGCCGTGCCCGAATCAATATATCAGTGTTGTTTCATAGCTGGTTGAATCACTTTATCCTGGACGAATCACTTTTGAATCATAAGTGATTCGGACACGCTCTAGTTGATTCGGCCGAATCAATATATCAGTGTTGTTTCATAGCTGGTTGAATCACTTTATCCTGGACGAATCACTTTTGATTCGGTTAAACCCTTCAATGGATTCGGTCAAAATCCTTATCGAGCCAAAATGATCCGGGCAGCACACTTCTTCCTTGGGCGAATCACTTTCGATTCGGTCAAGCCCTTCATTTGATTCGGCCAAGCCCTTCAATTTTCTCCTCGAGTCAGGTTGATTCGGGCAGCTGGAGGATGATTCGGTCACCCTGTTGGCCGAATCAAATCTGCCTTGGGCGAATCGCTTTTGCAGCTTGCTCCAATCTTGCTCGTTTTTACTCTCGATCGACCGAAATTCATCCAGATTTTCTTCGGGCCACTTCATATCGTGTAATACACATTTTAAACTGGAAATGGACAAAGAAAGCATCAAATGACTTCATAAAATAACGGGACAAACAAGAAGTAAAGTGAAAATACGTACAAATATAAGGTTATTTGCCCGCTCATCAGACTCCATCACTTCCTCATTCTATTTATCTATCTCAGTAGTTGACTTAGATTTAGTGATCTTTGAAGGAAAGCTGACCGGAACGGCCTCAGCGTCACCCATCTGCTTTTTTGTCTGCTCCACCAGAGACTGTTTCAACAACCAGACCCTTACTCGCTCCTGACAACGAATATTTTGAACTGTGCATCAACCCAAATTCTGCTTCCTTTACCTTCTTCTCAGCCTTATGGGCAAACAGCTTGGCTTATCTTGAAGCCTGACCCTTTTTCTGATCAACAGACTTCATATATTTTTTCTTTAAAATAAGTCTGTGTCAATCTTGTCTGCCAGAGACCTTTTGACCGATTTCCCCTTCTGACGCGCAGTCGTCTCAGTCCTCTCAGCAGGAAACTCCCCCTGACTGTCAGAACTTGTTGCCACTGGATCTTTCCTAGATTTGCTCCCATCAGCAACAACTCCAATCTCCTTCATCACAACACCCTCTGCATTATTGGCCTGCACCTCAGGCACAACTATAGACGAATCAATATTAAGGCTCACTTTCGAGGTTGGTTCAGCTTTAACTGATGCAGACTTTGGAACTGGAAGCTTATCCGATGGCTTCTTCTTTCCTCCGCCTCTTTTTGACACTTGGAGCTTTCATCTGGATGCTCTGCGAATATATAGGAGCAAATTAGGAATTCAAAACTCAAGTTTCAAAAACTTAGCAACCCCAATATGACTCTTGGATCTTGCTGATTTCTACTTTCCAAAAGATCTAGAACATTTCTGCCTTGATTCATGAACTAACACATGCTCTGCCTCTAAATGCTTAACCAGTTCAACAATTCCTTACGCATTGTTCCAGAACTGGTCAAGCCTTTCTAAACCTGACTAAGCGTCGACAACACATAGACCCAAGGCGAGTCTAAGTGTTTCAATCTGAGCATTGTTCAAGGCTTTAGTCAAAATATCTGCTAGCTGCTCATCGGTGGATACATGTTTCAGAGTGATGATCTTCTATTCAACCAACTCAAGAATGAAGTGATGCTGGACGTCAATGTGTTTGGTTCTGGAATGCTGAACAGGATGTTTTGAAATGTTGATTGCACTCAAGTTGTCACAGAATAGAGTCATCTCCCCCCATTTCAAGCCATACTCTTCTAGCATTTGTTTCATCCAAATCATCTGGGCGCAACAGCTTCCTGCGGTTATGTATTCTGCCTCACCAATGAGATAGAGTAGGTTGTCGATCATGCTCCTGTACAGGGTCTATTGCAAACTGACTCCAAATTCATCCTTTTTGATTTTCACATGTGTAGCGGCAGGAGTGTGCTTATGGCTGGCATTGTCCAATCCTAACTTCTTCACCAAGTTCCTGGCATACTTGCATTGTGTGACAAATATTCCATCTGATTTCTAAGATACTTGCAGACCAAGAAAGTAGATCATCTCACCCACCATACTCATCTAAAATTCACTATGCATCTGTTCAACAAACTGATCCACCAACTTCTGTGATCGAGATCCAAGTACTATGTCATCCACATAAATTTGTGCAACGATGAATTCCTTCTGAACAGGCTTCACAAATAAAGTCTTGTCTACTTCCCCTCGCACATAACCATGTTGAACGAGAAACACCGTGAGACGTTCATACCATACTCTAGGCGCCTGTTTAAATCCGTACAAGGCCATTTTGAGACGATACACATGATCCGGGAGATGTGGGTCTTCAAACCCCTTAGGCTGAGCAACATATACTTCTTCATTCAGCCATCCATTGAGGAATGCACTTTTCACATCCAAGTGAAACAGTTTGCATTTTAGGTGACATGCCAGTGCTAGCAGCAGTCTAATAGCCTGTGTATCCTTCTCACTACCCAAGGATTTTCTTCTGCATAGGACCCATTAGATCCATGTGTTATAGTTCGAGGATTCTGGTAGTATGAATCTGATCAGTTTTTGGATCAGCTAATCTTGTTTGTTTTTTGATCTTGTATTCTCCACACATAACATCAGTCTTTCCATTTATCTCATGTATTCGTTGCACCATACCATGTTTAGATATCTTTCTTAGTGCCTTGGGATTCAAGTGTCCCAGTCGTTTGTGCCACGGACCAGTTCATCCTGCTTAGACAGAAAACAGTGAGCTTTAACAGATATGTGTTAGAACTCAGTAGATAGCAGTTATTTGATGAACGAGTTCCTTTCATAACACACTTCCCGTCATCGTTGATGACTTGGCATGCATCCTTAGTAAATTTGACATTCAGCTTTCCATCACATAGTTGGCTTATGCTTAACAAATTAGCTTGAAGGCCTTCCATAAGAAGCACCTTTTTGATTATAGTATCCTTTTAACTGATAATATACCTTGACCTTTCCTTTTTCCCCAACACCAAATGTAATAAATATCCCATCAGGGTTCTGTACATCAGTCAGATAGCTGGCTTCTCTGGTCATGTAGGCTGAACAACCACTGTCAAAGTACCACCGGTCCTTCTCATGGTGAGAAGAAGAACTATATGCGACGTAGCAATTATTGTTCAAAGGTCTGTAACTTCTTGAAAGAGGCACGGATCTTTGTTGACGATACTTTGCAAGGAACATAGGGCACTTCTCTGGATGTGACCTTGAATAATATAGAAATTGCAGATACGCTTATCTTTTGCCCATAGCAAGTTAGGCCATTAGTCTTCTGATGCTCATAGAACAACCCAGGGCTTCCACGATTCGTACGCTGAGCAGGTAAGATGGCCCATTATTCATCATGCTGACATACTTTCTTACTCTCAATAGTTCTGGCACAACCTCTGAGTGTTCAAGTTTGTCTTTCTCAAGTTCTATCTGCATCCGTTTGACTGATTCTGACAGTTCATATTTCTCAACTTGTTGGTTCACAACTTGCTTGCTTAGTTTAGAGTTTGACTTCCCTGTCTCTCCCCACTGTTCGTACAGAGCTTTGTATTTCTCTGCTATGGTTTCTTTAGTGATTTCTGTATCACTGTCGTTTTCACTGTAATTATCTGTTTCAGGGTTCTCAAATTTGGTCTCTGGAGTTTCTGTGACAGTGGTGAGTGCCAAGTAGTTTGATTTTTCCTCTTCTGTTTCAGACTCATCTTATTAAGTATCAACCCACCTATTCACTAGAGCCCTTTTCTGTTTTTTGAGAGTATTGGCGCATTCTTCTTGGATGTGTCCAAAGCCCTCACAATCACGGCATTGAATCCCTTTGCTTCTCTCTCCCTTTACTTCCTTCTGATTCAGTAATTCTTATCTTTCTAAAATTTCTGTGAAGGTATGTGGCATCATTGACAAACTCCTACAAAGTGAACTAGAGCCTGCTACACCAAGTATGGAAAGAAAACAGCTGATGAAGAGCATTCCAGAGTGAGCAAACTCAGTAAGTGGCGCTCCAGCTGAAGACATTAAGTGGCGCTCCAGATGAAGACATTAAGTGGCTAATGTCTTCACGAGGCGCGTGACCTAATGTTGCCTTGGGGAGCTCGAAATTCTGAAAGAGAGCATGAAGACATCAGCTTGTGCAATCTGGGCAGAGTGACTATCTCTGGAGCTAAAGTGGAGTAAGCAAGTGCTACAGCAATCTCTGGAGCAGAAGTTCAGTAGTAGATGCTGGAGCTAAAATGTGGTAGCACAAATTCAAAGCTTTCTCGAAGATTGCATTCAATCAACAAATTAGTGGACCGAAGGGCTTTCGGAAAGAGCTGAATATTCAGGAGAATATTTCTGGAGTGTCTCTCAAGAACAAGGGCAGATTTGTTGAATGAAGATTTGATTGGAAAATCAAAACCTCTATAAATTGGAGGATCTTCCTTAGAATTGATGGGATTGTTTCCTAATGCATTTAGGAAATTCGAGCAGCAGCAAATAGCTACAGCACAAGTGAACAAGGAGTTGTTGCAGCTCAAATAATCAAGCTGGCAGCAGAAGTGAACTAGCAGCAGCTACAGCAGGGGATGCTGCAGCAGGTGCTGGTTCAAGTGCTGTATCAACTGTCCAAGTAGCAGTTTTGTGCTGGGTGCGATTTAAAGGTATGGCAGCTTTGTGAAAGCTCTTAGAAGAATTTCTAAAATACTAAAGAGCATATTCCAGCAAGGTTTACTTGTCAGAGAAGGAGATTTGCATTGGAGTTGTGATCAAATCTAATCTCCTAGATTTTAGGAGATAATTGATCTTGTGGGTCAATTGCCTAAACCTGAAAATTGCTTAAAGTGGTGTGGGTATTTAAGCAGAAGGTATTAGGGCTGAAGGGATTGATCGAAGCTGAGTGATACACGAGAGTAGACACAGATTTCAGAAAAAGGACTTTCTGGGTGCTACGGACGTTGTTCTTCGATCAAACACACACAGGCAGAGCGTTGAGCGCAGAGCTGTGGTGAGCATTGCAGAAGAGAATCAGGCCTTGCAGAGACTGATTTGTGCATTGATCTGGAAGCCAATTCAGAGCTGTGGAGCTTGTTGGTTGATCAAAGGCAGCCGCGTAAGAACTGACGGGTGGAAGGCTCGGTGGAGGTTCGTGCGGAAGAACTCACTAGTGACAGGTGGTCACTGAGTGAGTGGGAGTTACTCAGAGTGTGCAGCGCTCTTGGAGTGGTTCGATCGGCTCGGCAGAAGGCCTTGGAGCGACGCGGACATTGTGCTTCAGCTGTGTGTTACAGCTGTTGGTGCAGCAACTCTGCTGAGTAGTGTAGTATAGAATAGGCTAAGTTCTTTGAGAGGATTGTAGCTATTCTAGACTGACATATTGTAGAGGGTGTGCTGACACAAATCAGAGCTTGTTCTGATTGTGTTGTGTGATCCACACGGGGTTAAAGTAGCATAGGTTGCGTGCGTTGTAACCGAGTATTCTTGGGACCTTTGGTAGAGTGGATTGAGGACTGGAGAATAGTCCTCCCCAGACGTAGGCAGTTTGGCCGAACTGGGTGAACAAACCTGTGTCTTTGTTCATTGCTTGCTGAGATTATTTCTTGTGAACAAGAGTGTGCTGCAGCAACTGCTTGTTCACAAACCTGTCTAAGTGAGACGCTGTGAAATTTCAATTGGTATCAGAGCGGGAGCTCGACACACAGAGTAAAAGATCCTACAGTGTCTCTGAAGAAGCCAAGACAATGAAGGAAGGACAGAGCACAAGCAGACCTCCATTGTTGGAAGAAAGCAACTATGGATATTGGAAGGCGGGAATGAAGGTCTTCTTAAAGATGAGGGATGAGAAGACTTGGAGAGCAGTAGTGTCTGGATGGTCACACCCTCTGATCATCGATGACAAAGGAGTTGCACTGGAGAAACCAGAGGAGACATGGACAGCTGAAGAGGAAGCTGTAGCAACCAGTAACTCAAGAGCCTTGAACGCGATATTTGCCGCTGTTGACGCAAATAATTTCAGGCTGATCTCTGACTGTGAAGTTGCCAAGAAAGCATGGGAGATTCTTCAAATGGCTCATGAAAAGAACAAGATCGTTGCTGCAAATTGGAGAGACGAAGACAGTGAGGAAAAATCTGACCAAATTAGCAATGTTTCTTTGATGATTGAAACTGATATGGAGAGCACCGTTTCAACAAAGCCAGAAATTGTTCATGGTGTTGAGGAGTCAGACAGTGGTGATGATGAGGAAATCACTGAGGAGTCCATTGCCAAAAACTTTACCCTGTTGCACGAAGAGTGTCTGCGAGTCATGGAGATCAACAAAGGATTGACTGCCAAAGTTTCAGACCTGCAAGAAAAACAAGAGGAGCTGCTGAAGATGATCACTTCTCTTAAGGATCAGGTTGCCCAGCAAGAAGAGAAGTTTGCTGCAGAGAAGGAAGAGCTCAACCTCTACCGGAAGACTACAAAGATGCTTAACAGTGGAACAAGCACTCTTGAAGATATTCTAGCACGCCAAAGATATGGAGGAGGCTACTCTGGTCTTGGATACACTGGAGAAGAAGGTGCTGAAAGTACTGTATTCATCAAAGCTACGGAGCTAGAAGATGCTGAGATTGCAGTGGAGAAACCGGTTCTGTCCCAGAAACCAGTTCAGAAGAAGGTGCATAGAAGGGTGAACAAGAAGCTGCTACAGCAACCGTTGTATCAACAACCAGTAGCAGAAAAGAAACCCAGGTGCAAAAGTCGCAGATGTTATTTCTGTGATCGAGAGGGACACATTCAGAAAAGATGCCCGATCCTGAACAAGTATTGGAGACCTCAGAAATCGCCTACAGACGGACAACGCCAGATGAAGCCAAGGATCAGGCGTGGCAGGCGAGTGACCTCCAGCTCATCAAAGCCGATGGACTGTCATTGTCTAGTTGTGCACGAAAACATCAGATATGTTGGAGGGACAACGAAAATGAGGATCAAGAAGGATGCTGGCACAGAGAGGATGAGACACCGAAACAATGCCGGAAGGAAAGAAAGAGTTGCTGGTCACAACAAAACTCGGAAGAAGCATGTTCGAAAACCAGTAAAAGTATGGGTGGAGAAGCAGCCACCTGATTTTCCCCCGAAACCAACCAAAGAAGCACATGTTGACACATTGGAATGCCCTCTCCTGTGGATGGAGAAGAGGCGTTGGCATACTCGCTGAATTTAGCTGGTATCCTCCTCTATCATTTGTGACAAAAAGGGGGAGAAGAGGAGAAGGGGAGAAGAAGAGAAGATGTGCTCTTAGAAATGATGCTCAGGTTTTGTCAAAAATGCCAAGGGGGAGAGTGTTAAGGTAATGGCATCCTTGACAAAACAAGCACAAGAAGTTGCTACAACATCCCCTGAAGAATTGAAGCTGCGGAAGCTGCAAAAGGAGTTCAAAGATGAGAGGAGGATTGCCTAAGATTAGAAGGGTTCTTGGATTTTGTCAAAATGCCAAGGGGGAGATTGTGAAGGTATGTGGCATCATTGACAAACTCCTACAAAGTGAACTAGAGCCTGCTACACCAAGTATGGAAAGAAAACAGCTGATGAAGAGCATTCCAGAGTGAGCAAACTCAGTAAGTGGCGCTCCAGCTGAAGACATTAAGTAGCGCTCCAGATGAAGACATTAAGTGGCTAATGTCTTCACGAGGCGCGCGACCTAATGTTGCCTTGGGGAGCTCGAAGTTCTGAAAGAGAGCATGAAGACATCAGCTTGTGCAATCTGGGCAGAGTGACTATCTCTGGAGCTAAAGTGGAGTAAGCAAGTGCTACAGCAATCTCTGGAGCAGAAGTTCAGTAGTAGATGCTGGAGCTAAAATGTGGTAGCACAAATTCAAAGCTTTCTCGAAGATTGCATTCAATCAACAAATCAGTGGACCGAAGGGCTTTCGGAAAGAGCTGAATATTCAGGAGAATATTTCTGGAGTGTCTCTCAAGAACAAGGGCAGATTTGTTGAATGAAGATTTGATTGGAAAATCAAAACCTCTATAAATTGGAGGATCTTCCTTAGAATTGATGGGATTGTTTCCTAATGCATTTAGGAAATTCGAGCAGCAGCAAACAGCTACAGCACAAGTGAACAAAGAGTTGTTGCAGCTCAAATAATCAAGCTGGCAGCAGAAGTGAACTAGCAGCAGCTACAGCAGGGGATGCTGCAGCAGGTGCTGGTTCAAGTGCTGTATCAACTGTCCAAGTAGCAGTTTTGTGCTGGGTGCGATTTGAAGGTATGGCAGCTTTGTGAAAGCTCTTAAAAGAATTTCTAAAATACTAAAGAGCATATTCCAGCAAGGTTTACTTGTCAGAGAAGGAGATTTGCATTGGAGTTGTGATCAAATCTAATCTCCTAGATTTTAGGAGATAATTGATCTTGTGGGTCAATTGCTTAAACCTGGAAATTGCTTAAAGTGGTGTGGGTATTTAAGCAGAAGGTATTAGGGCTGAAGGGATTGATCGAAGCTGAGTGATACACGAGAGTAGACACAGATTTCAGAAAAAGGACTTTCTGGGTGCTACGGACGTTGTTCTTCGATCAAACACACACAGGCAGAGCGTTGAGCGCAGAGCTGTGGTGAGCATTGCAGAAGAGAATCAGGCCTTGCAGAGACTGATTTGTGCATTGATCTGGAAGCCAATTCAGAGCTGTGGAGCTTGTTGGTTGATCAAAGGCAGCCGCGGAAGAACTGATGGGTGGAAGGCTCGGTGGAGGTTCGTGCGGAAGAACTCACTAGTGACAGGTGGTCACTGAGTGAGGGGGAGTTACTCAGAGTGTGCAGCGCTCTTGGAGTGGTTCGATCGGCTCGGCAGAAGGCCTTGGAGCGACGCGGACATTGTGCTTCAGCTGTGTGTTACAGCTGTTGGTGCAGCAACTCTGCTGAGTAGTGTAGTATAGAATAGGCTAAGTTCTTTGAGAGGATTGTAGCTATTCTAGACTGACATATTGTAGAGGGTGTGCTGACACAAATCAGAGCTTGTTCTGATTGTGTTGTGTGATCCACACGGGGTTAAAGTAGCATAGGTTGCGTGCGTTGTAACCGAGTGTGCTTGGGACCTTTGGTAGAGTGGATTGAGGACTGGAGAATAGTCCTCCCCAGACGTAGGCAGTTTGGCCGAACTGGGTGAACAAACCTGTGTCTTTGTTCATTGCCTGCTGAGATTATTTCTTGTGAACAAGAGTGTGCTGCAGCAACTGCTAGTTCACAAACCTGTCTAAGTGAGACGCTGTGAAATTTCAATTTCCATCTCGATGATTTCTGTTATCTGGTCCAGATTTGCTTCTCTGTTCAGACTGACTTTGTTATAATTTCCTCATAAATCTGCCAAAATTTCTTGCTAGTAAAATCATCTGCTCAGACATTTCTTCCTCATCTTTGGTTGATTCTGTTGATTCACTTTTGAGTGCAACTCCTCAAAATTTCTTTTCTGGTACTTCTGAGTTCAACTTCATTTCAAATGTTCGAAGGGATCCCATCAATATGTCGAGTCTCATTACTATTATTTCCTGAGCTTCCTCAATGGGGGTTACCTTCATTGTGTATTTCTGGGGAAGAGAGCGCAAAACCTTTCTGACTAGTTTCTCGTTACTGATTGGCTCTCCTAGTGCATGGGCTTCGTTTACGATGTCCATTAATTTTGGCGTTGAATTCTCTGATTGATTCATCCTCCTTCATTTTCAAAATTTCAAATCTGGTAGTGATCATCTGCAACTGAGACTGTTTCGCCTTGTCGATTCCTTCAAAAGCTGTTTCGAGAATGTCTCACACATCTTTTGCAGCTTCACAGGTTGAGATCAATCTAAAAATGTCTTGTTCGACAGTATTGAAGATTACATTGGGTGCCTTTGCATTTGTTGCAGAAGTTCGGTTCCCATCCGCCGTCCACTGATTCTCCGATTTAGGGTAAGCCACACCATCGGTATTTATGATTATTGGTGAATCATACTTTGAGATCACATATTTCCATGCTCGGTCATTGATTGATTTGATGAACGCCCTCATGCAATTTTTCTAGTAGGGATAGTTCGAACCATCGAGAAGCAGAGGGTGGGAGATGTTTTGTACTTCTTTCGTACTCATCTTGAGAAGCTTCTATACAACTCCTGAATCACACTCTGTACAGCGAGTGTCACGCTCTGATCCAATTGAAAGTTGTACGTCTGTGGCTCTCAGACAGTTTCAGACCACTTGTTGACTGTTTCACAATGCTTAAATAGATAATGTTTTGATACTTCTTAGTAACATCATAAATGGTACGATGTAATGCAAATGACATAGGATATGTTTATCCTGCTCAGCTCTAAAATCCTGCTCGGGGGGGGGGGGGGGGTGGGGGGGGGGGGGGTTTCAAAACCCTAAGTGGAAAGCACTTCACTAATCAAATGATCAAATACAATAGATCTTACGTAACACGATTCCCTCTGTAACCCTTATGTAAATGGATCGCCATGAGTGCGTCGGACTCCCTTAGACTGAGATCCTTCTCTTATCCCCCTTGATCTGTCTCCTGTAGATCAGAAGTTCTCCTCCCGAGAACACTTGCACTACAACGATATAAGTTCTCCTTCTAAGAACACAGTACTGTAACAAAGTCGGTTCAACCTTCAACCTGAACACCTTGTGATCAACTTTTCTTACGCTCAATTGCTAACCTCCAGAGATGATCGCTGCATATTCTTCATGTAATTTCAACAACGCAATATTCGCATCAATGTGGACGATTTGAACGCACGCGTTTCTGTCCAAGCTGACTCTGGCTCACCCTCTTGAAATTGTGAAGCGTTGCTGATGCGGAGTTATAGCCTCTGGAGTTATAGCTTTTGCTTAAAAAATCTCTCTGCCAAATTACTCTACTGGCAGAATAAAAAAGACAATATCTTTGTGCTTCAGCATTCTCATGTGTTTCATCTCTGGTACTTCTTCCAGAATAATTGTGATAGGGTCCTCCTGAAAGTTTGCACTTTTATCAGTAACTATGACTTTGACAAATGTAGTTACACCTATTCCTTCAGCACCAGTGTACCCTAGACCTTCAGTCCCACCTACATACCTTTGTTAAGCCAAAATTTCATCTAGAATGGATGTCTTTCCAATGTTTGCTGCAGATATAACATTCTGTTCACAGTCTTCGCCTGCTATCTCAGCATCATCTGACTGTTGGTTCTTAGACAAAGAAGTAATGATGCTCCGAAGATTATCTCGTTCATCTTCCAATCCCGAAATTTTTGACAATAATTCTCTGTTGGCTTCAATAACTTCCTGACACTTCTCTTGTATTAGTTTGAACTGATCAACAGTAGTCTCTACTGAGAACTCTTCATCATCACTGTTGTCTGATTCAACTATCCCATAAACAAAGTGTCATTTTATTTGGTCTGAATCATCATTACGAAATACAGTAGTCAAGGCTAGCTTTCCTTTGTGATCAGTTTCCTCTTCACTGTCTTCATCACTTCAATTTGTTTTGAGAGACTTGTTAGTTTTCTTCTGATAATTGGGCATTTAGTCTATATGTGGCCATACCCCTCGCACTCCCAGCACTGGATCCCTTTTGTTTATCTTTACCTTCATCATCGTCTTTATCAATCTCCTTGCTTCTTCTATGGGAATTGTCACCTCTTCTGTTTCACCCCCTGGATGACTTGTCTGAGTATGACGGTTTCTGATCCATTCTTTTCATGACTTTTCCAAGGTTTTTGACCAGCTGAGAGAGTTGTTGGTTGACATCATCTAGGACATCCTCCTTCTCCTTTGTCTCAGCTTTCAGCCCGACGTCTTTCGTAGAAGATGGAGGGGACTTTGTCCAAAAAACAAGGTCAGACTTTTTCATTGCTCAAATATACGTTGATGATATTGTGTTTGGCTCAAGCTCGGAGCAGATGGTGAAGCAATTTGTGGCTCACATGCAAAAGAAGTTCAAGATGAGCATGGTCGGAGAAATGTCTAACTTTCTTGGTTTCCAAGTCTCTCAAAAGAAGAATGGAATCTTTATCTCCCAAAGTAAATATGGGAAGAACCTAGTGAAGAAGTTCTAATTAGAAAAGCAAGCCATAAAATGACTCCTGCAGCAACTCATACAAAAGTGATCAAGGATGAAGCGGGTGCGGTTGTTGATCAGACAATGTGTAGAAGCATGATCGGGATTCTGTTATATCTCACAACCATCTGTCCTGACATATCTTATTCAGTAGGGGTGTGCGCTAGATGTCAGGCATGCCCAAAGGAGAGTCATCTTCAATTTGTGAAGAGATTTATCAGATATGTTGGAGGAACAACTAGCTACGGTTTGTGGTATACCAAGGACACCAATGGAAATCTCGTAGGCTATTGTGATGCTGACTAAGTAGGTTGCACTGAAGATAGGAAGAACACATCTGGATGATGCTTCTTCCTTGGGAAAAACCTGGTGTCCTGGTTCACCAAGAAGCAGATCAACATCTCTCTACCAACCGCCAAGGAAGAATACATTGCGGTAGGAAGCTGCTGTGCCCAGATGATCTGGATGAAACAGATGTTGGCCGAGTATGAAGTTGCATAGGATGCTATGACACTCTACTACGACAACATGAGTTCCATTAATATCTCCAAGAACCCTCTTCAACACTCTCGGACCAAACACATTGATATAAGGCACCACTTCATTACACTACAAGAAAAACAGCCAATATCAACAACTATTTCCGTTGATTTTGGCATGTATCGGTTAGAAATATTGTTATAATCAACGGATATTTCCGTTGGTAGGTTGTAATTATAGTTGCGTAGATTTTGTGAAATCGGTTGGTTTCACGATTTTCTCAACAGAAATTCTGTTGCTTAAGTCGATTAAAAACAGTTTAAAAAATTAGTCAAAACTAACAATAAATTCGTTGGTATTAAAAATTGTAGATAAAGTATTTATAAAATGCATTTACCCTTATGCCCTTTTATATTTGCTACGAATTTCTAAGAATATTTGCAACAATATTCTGTTGCCTTTATTAATTAGAGACTTGGTGGAGAAGAAGATCATCACATTACAAAACGTAGCAACCGAGAAACAATTGGCTGACATCTTTACAAAGCCATTGGACGGAGTTCGGTTTGAGATATTGAGATCCGTCTTGGGTCTCTGTGTGGTACCAGATTAGATTGCTATAGCAACCTCTATTAGCTCCTGAGGATTGATCTTCTAAATATTTACATACAGGATACTGTGCGTGATACGCGGAGGAATTGAAAATTAAGAAAATATTATCAAACAAAGACTAGGGCTTGCGGAACGTTTCTCTCTCCAATCCCGCTCACGTAACCCTAACCTCTTTTGATAAACCAAAACGATGGTGCAAACTAGAGGCGCAAAGAGTGGCCGAGCAAGCTCTGACAAGTGTACCTGAAAGAGGAAGATACATGATCGCTCAGACACTCCTTTGCCAAAGCCTGCGACTGGCGAAGGCCGAGACTCTCAACCACCCTCTCCCGTCAGTGGTGACGAGTCAGTGGCGACCCACCTTCTTACCTCAGAGTGGGTTAGGCGTCAACCCCCAGACGAAGCATAGGGGAGAAGGCCCAGCGAAGAAAAGTAAAAGATTTATGATGTCGAGAGGTCGGATGAAGCGGACTGTGTCTATCGTTGAATACATGGCAGGGATGGCCGAGCACAAAGTGGCTGGAGGGAATGAAGAGATTAAATAGAGTGCATTGATAGGGAGTTCTAAGTGCATGAGCTGAGAGCGATCACGACTTGCAGAGTTTGATCCACCCTTGATTATCAGAGTTCAACTAGAGGGAAGCCTCGTTGAAAGATCAAGTACAAGTCTTTGAAGGATCAGACAGGTTGTTATAGCAACCTCTTACGACAGGTTGTTTGTGTCGTATTGAAATTGACACATTGCTTGTGTATGGATCAGATAGGTTGCTATAGCAACTTCTTATGACACTTGTGGAATAAAGTAGCTAAGACAACATCGTATGACACACAAGCAAGTTCGGTCAATGCCTACGTCTAGGAGGCTACTCTATAGTCGCCAAAATTCCACTATTACCAGTTAAAGTACAAAGGTACCAGTTCTCAGCCTCTGCTAGAACAACCTCTAATTCTAACTTAGCTAGAATCTTTATTCAGTCTGATCACAGAGACTAGCCTACATTATCAACTACACAGCACAAAGTATGATAGGTTGCTACAACAACTTACTTGGTCAAGATGCTCTTCAATAGCAGGATGCTATAACAACTTACTTGGTCAAGCTGCTCTTCAGTAGCAGGATGCTATAACAACTTACTCAGTCAAGTTGCTCTTCAATAGCTCGGATCTCTGACTCTCCGATCTCTTCCGAATTCTCAGTCGGACCTCCGCGAGATCTCTCAACTCCGGTAACACTCCCCTCTTGATCAGCGACCTCCTGTCTGCTTACAGGAAAGATGCTCAACACTTTGATCCTCCGCATTCCGCTCAACGGCGACGCTTCTTCAAAAGGCATATATACTTGATCTTCAACGAGACTCTTCTCAAGTTAAACTCAATGATGAAGCTTCGATCACACTCATCCAATTGTAATCTCTCTCGGTCTTTCACATTAATAGCACACTCGCTCTTTCCTCTTTGCTTATAGCCCTTTCTTCGTGCTTATGCGTACTTATGCGTATCTTCTACTCATAGAGATGCTGCCTATATATATTGGCAGCCCACTGTGGATTATAGAAAAGCAGATGTAGGACTCTTCCTAAATTCACTTTAGCAATTCCAATCTTCTATAAGATCTTAACAAGTTGTTGTGAAATTCGGTTGCAACAACTTCTTTCCTAAAAATAGTTTAGGAATCATATCTTCTCCAAGATCTACGCAAGATCTTCTCAGGATTATCGGCAATTTTGTTGGATCAACTATTTTCTACATCCTTTAGGAAACTTTGTAGATCTTTTCCAAGATGATTGGCAATCCAGTTGCAGTAACTGTTTCCTAAAACTATTTAGGAAACTTTGTAAATCTTCTCCAAGATAATTGGTAAATCTGTTGCAGCAGTTATTTCCTAAATATATTTAGGAAACATCCTCCGATCAGAAACCTTTGATCATCCGCTGGTTGTCTTTAGGTTGCTTTAGCAGTTTGCTTTACCGCTTGCTGTAGCAACTACACGTTTGATCGCGCGTCGTTGTGCGCGTCAAATATAATCCTTCCTCTTCCACCAGTACAGCGGTTAAGTAAGGGTCGATCTCCACAGGGAGCAAGTAGTTCAGTCTTCAATCCTGTCGTCTACACTAAAAATGGGGGTTGTGTGAGATTGGGATGCGCGATGCGCAAATGAACAGTAGCTAGCGTAACGCAGGAAATTGCACTAGACGTGCGCAAGCAGTAGAGATTAGATACTATGACTATGAGAAGTATTGGGCAGACAATCCTCTATGCGTGCATTCCTTATCATCGACTCTAAACGTCTATAGTTTGTGTTTTACTCGGGTTAGTGTCCGGTAAAGGCTTCCTAACACGTGCGCATGTTCCGTTCAAAGTTCATGTGCTATTAATCCTAGAACTAGACTAAAACAGCTGCGAATCCTGTCACAGTAGCAACTGCTTACCCTAGCTCGTTACTCCTAGTCGTCACCGTAAGATTGCGGTTCAAGGCTTCTCCTACTCATGCAACTAGTTTAACATACGACAAGCAAGCAACACAAGTAAGATTGCGGTTCAAGGCTTCCCCTACTTATGCAACTAACTGTCTCAGTGTGCACAGAATTAATACAAGTAAATAAACTATGCATTAAGCTCAAGTCTCAAAGGTAATACTTCATAGATTCATGCCCGACCAACACTAAGAGTTTAGCTAGACATGCTAGTAATAAACATCATAGAATAGTAAATAAGGTCTAATATGTCTGAGAAACACAGTAGCAACAGTGCGTGCAGATTGTCTTCTCGGCTGGCGCAGTTGGCTGGCGCAAATCCTCTCAACAAGTCCGTGTGTTTTCCAGTGTTGCCGCTCTCTCTGATGTGCGTTGTCCAATGACGGCTGTGATGTCTCTCTCTTGAAACCCTAGACTTACTTTGTTTATATATTGCCCAGAAAGTTCTCCTTTGGCAACTTCCAAATCTGGTCACTGGATTTTTGCGCCTGGCGCATGGCATTCGGCTAGCGCACCGCTACCGACTCTCACCAACTTCTCTTCTGCTTGTGCTGCTATCTCCGCAGGCGGATCTCTCACTCCTAGGACGCTGCCTGTTAGCGCGTATCCGACTCAAGGACTCGTTTTGCCCTGTAATACAAAAACACTAGAAACGAGTAGTCCTGCTCATAAAATATTGCAAACAAGCATAGGGTTATGATCTAAATAATGCGTACAAATAGCCTCTATCAACGTTGCACGGATTTTGTCAAGGATGCCACAATCCTTAAATATTTTGAACTTAAAATACCAGTTGTTCACTTCAGATCAGCTTAGTAAAGATAAGTTCAGTTCAACCATTTTTAATTACTTCAATTATTAATAATTATTGATATTTTTAGTAAAATTATTTATAGGAAATTAAGAATAATAGTACATAAATAAATATTATAAACTTAGAATCAAGTCTATACAATTTTGAATTCTAGTTAAATATCATCATCCTCATCCATGTCAATTTTCACTAAATTATCTGGAATATGCCCTTTTCGATGTATATCAAACAAGTTAGATCCGCAACCCCTTGCAATAACTTATTATGAAGTTCGTGTGACTGTTCTAGTGTACTATGTTAGCAGTTTCACAATACTCAAATAGATAGTGTTTCGATAGTTGTAAGTAACTACACAAACGGTACGATGAAATGTAAAGGACAGAAAATATGGTCACCCTGTTCAGCTCCACGAGCCTAATCAGGCGGGTTTCTCTGAACTCCATGTGGTAAGCACTTCACTGTCAAATGGTCAAGTATAATAGTCCACCTCGATCTGCCTCCCACATATCGTAAGTTCTCCTCCCGAGAACACCAGCACTGCAACGAGCAATGCTTGCACTATCTGCTCGTACGGTAATGGAACAACCTATGATCAACTTCGAGTGAGCTCAACTTCCGACCGATCTTCAATAATGATCGAGCTCCCTCCGATGCGTTTCTCCACACGATAATTATCTTTCCTTAGGATTATATCTTTTTCCCCAAGACGACAGTTACCACGAGATGCTTGTATATATGTGAACCGGTTGCTTGCTCCTCAAGCCAACCGATTTACTCTCTTTAGGCAATGAATGATTATCGTTAAATTAAAGATAATCACCCCTTCCTAAAATTTCTCATTCTCTCGTTGATAGAATCCCAGAATCTTAGGTTTAGATAATCATCCAAACCCTAGCCGCCTCGAGATCTCCTTGATGCCATTTTAGGAAACACGAACGAAACATCACTGTTGAGTGAATGTTTCTAAAGACTGATTGTGTGCGGCTCTGTTCAAGCTAACTCTGGCTCACTGACGGCACGCCGTTGTGTGCGCCAAAATTAAATTTATATTTCCTACTTACTAGCTAGTGGTAAGCAGGGTCGAACCCAAAAGAGAACAATTAGTCTAGAATTTTACTAACAATTGTCACACTAAAAAGGGGTTTACTGTTGTTGTTTATCCATTCAGAAAGATTCAGTTGAGGGATATGCATTGCAACTAGTAATCATCAATTGAAACATGCATCAATTAGTAAAACTACTGTTCCTAGTCTAACAATCCTGCTAGGATAATGTCGACTTCAAGTTCTATCTACTATTAACCGCTAAGTTCTCAAGTAGATGTAATATTTATCATCTTAGTTACCAGTACTAGTTCCACCGCTAGGCTTGCGCTAATATTGGACTAATCGAATATCATGCACTGCTAGTCTAACTAGATCACCGCTAAGTTCCTCCAATCAAACATACAAGCATGTCATTAAGTTCAAGAACAGGAATTCACCAAATTAAATTATGAAAACATAAGTATCCCAAACCGTACGTTGCAACACAAATCTCCAAACCGAATTAGGGTTAGCTACGATTATCCATCTAATAACAATGAAAGTAAATAGTTTAGAAGAATACTAAAATTGTCCCGCGATACTTCTTTCTTCTCTCGTGTACGATCTCTCCAATGGCCATCTCTGTTCTCTCTCGGCCGTCAATTCTCTGAGTTTTTTCCCTTAAGCCTCCCCTCGAAACCCTAATTGAGATTAGGCTTTAAAATCTTATCTCGGGCCGTGAGCCCAATGCTGACGTCATCATGTGCTAGATGCGCCTCATGTAGACATTACCAGCACGCCTCCAAGAGATATTAAGCTCTGGCGCGCCACGCTAATGTCTTCTTCCGAAGCGGTATCTACTGAGTTGCACACTCAACTTCCATCAACGTCAATTTCCGCATCGACTCTCTAAACACGCCATTTAAGACACAAATTTCCTATTTATGTATTCCGAACACCTGAAATGCAAACGACACTAAAAAGCAATTGTTCACATACGAAAATGCCGAAATTGTTGGGCTTAAACGGTCAACAAGTCGTATAAATACGCCTCCTCAATGACTCTTTGTTCTTTAGAGCTGAACTTATACTTAACTAAATTTAACTTAACTTAACTTAAGTACTTAAGTACGTAAGTTAAAAATAATATAATTTTGTGGGTGTTACATAAATGAATTTTGTAATACAAAGCATACAAGAATGAATTTAGACATTGATTGAAGAAGGATTGTCTTTTGGTTCGGATCGATTTCATTATTTTTGGTTCAATTGATAGAACAAGCTCGGTCTGATTAGTTCCATTTCAATTGAACCATAAAACAATCTTCACTTTCCTTTCGTTGGTGTAATGTGAGCCGTTGATCTGCATTAGGGCAGATCCAATGGTGGGTAGCTTTTGTATAAGTAGAGGAGTTCTGCAGATCGTTTAGGGCATCAGAAAAATAGAGAAAATCAAAAGAGAGCTGCGTTCTTGAGATTGGTTTTTCGCAAGAGCAAGAAGGAGTGGATCCCTTGTGCGTGACGAGTTTGGCTTGAGAGCTGAGGCTGCTGAAGGTTGCAGAGGAGGCTGTTGGTAGAGGGAGACTCCTGCTGCGAGTGGCTGGTTGGTTGGTGCGGTTGTGTCGCTCCCATGAAGATTAGGGCATCGCGCAGGTTCAAATCCTTGTCGTGGAAATATTATAGTCTGTGAAATCCGGAGGAAAGTCGACGGCTTTTTAGAATAAATAGATATAATTCTAGCTACTTTTACTCTACATAACTTTATTTGCATGCATAATCGTAGGATACATATTTTAGAACATGAGTTGGTGCAGTGGACGACTGATTCTAATCTTTCGATATAATTGGAAAAGAACAGATGAAATTATGCTAGCACATCCTGACAATGAACCTGGAGATATGATGGATGAAGATGATGATATGTAACACGTCTTGTATGTAAATTATCAAACTTCATTCAATACAATGATAAATCTTTCATTATCATATTAATTTGTGTATCATTTTTTATATATCAGAAAGTTTTACTTTACACCACTTTCTCATAAATCAAAGAACATTTCATGGCACATTGTATTCAGAAACAAAAAGGGAAGCAAATTTTTTAGAGCATGTTCATAAATGTATTTAACTTAACTTAACGTAAGTACTGAAAATTTAAGCTCTAAAGAACAGAGCCTTAGACTTGCTCGTCCCGAACTAGAACAAAAGCAAGACTCGTTGCACTCAAATCACTACTATCATGCCAAAGACTAAACACTGACTTTACTCGAGATGTCCACACTAATCAGTTCATCAACATATGCTCACACTCTTTCTTCAATAATGATCAGTAAGACTATAATGATACATGTTACCTGTGAGGTCGAGATGGAATGATAATGGATGACTTGGAGCTAGTCCTCTTTAGACTCCTGACTCCATTACTCAGCTTAAGGTCATAGTCACGCACATACGCTGAATTTGCTTTCTCTGGCACGAGATGAATCCAAGTTATGAGGAACTCAACTTTTTCTTCTTCTCTTTGTAGGACAGCTCTTGAACTTTCTTGTTTTGTTTAGTCCGAAGACTTGATTCAACTCGATTACTTTTCTGATTTTTCTTTCACATTTGTCGGAATCTTCCTTTTGAGCTTTGCTCTCCAATGTGAATTGCTTGTCCTTTGCATTTTTGCTCGGTGAACCGTTCCAATCATAGCCTTCAAATAACAGCATATGGAGCGCGTCCCGCTCTTTCTCATCATTATCCTTTCAGCGCGAGGCAGGATAGCGGTTACCCACCCATTCTCGATAACTAGGACTAGAGATATGACAGTTTATTTTCCCTTCCAACCATTGCATAAACGCTGCAAAGGTGGAGTGAAAGTCTCACTCCTCGTAACTTGGAGCGACAACCACCACAAACTCAGCGTACTACGCGACTAATCCCTTGAACCTGCGAATGTGTGTTAAGTCTCTCTAGAACATTTCTATCAACTCCCATCCTGTAATATTTCAACTAAAAGAACATATAACATCAAGTCACTAGCATCACAATATTATAGAAATCATGCAAAGCATACACAACAAAGCCTCATAGAATCGGAACATCATCTCATAAAATCAGCATCTTCATTGTAGCATATAATCGCAGCATATAACCTCATCAAACTAGCAGCATCGTAGCATCCAAAATAAATAAAAATAAAAACATGCTTTAACTACTACTGATGCATGCCAATAAAGGTAAACATGCTGACACCTAATACTAACTCCCCACCCCACACTTGAAACAAATCGTGTCCTCACGGTACAGTTAGATCATTGGGAAGGGTAGTCATGCAAGATTCAAAATAAAAGAAACAAATAACAAAAGAAACAGATAAGAAGTCCTACTTACTTTCGGGCTGCCTCCTGAGGAGCGCACTTGTTTAACATCTCTCAAAAGGGGGTTTAATGTTGTTGTTTATTCATTTCAGGGTCGAACCCAAAAGAGAACAATTAGTCTAGAGTTCTACTAACAAGTGTCACACTAAAAGAGGGTTTAATGTTGTTGTTTATTCATTTCAGAAAGATTCAGTTCAGGGATATGAATTGCAACTGGTAATCATCGATTGAAACATGCATCAATTAGTAAAACTATTGTTCCTAGTCTAACAATCCTACTAGGGTAATGTCGACTTCAAGTTTTATCTACTATTAACCGCTAAGTTCTCAAGTAGATGTAATATTTATCATCTTAGTTACCGGTACTAGTTACACCGCTAGGCTCACGCTAATATTGGACTGATCGAATATCATGCACTGCTAGTCTAACTAGATCACCGCTAAGTTCCTCCAATCAAACATACAAGCATGCCATTAAGTTCAAGAATAGGAATTCACCAAATTGAATTATGAAAACATAAGTATCTCAAGTCGTACGTTGCAACACAAATTCCCAAATCGAATTAAGGTTTAGCTACGACTATCCATCTAATAATAATGAAAATAAATAGTTCAAAAGAATACTAAAACTATCTCACGATGCTGCTTTCTTCTCTGGTCTACGATCTCTCCAACGGCCGTCTCTGTTCTTTCTCTGCCATCAATTCTCTGAGTTTTTTCCCTTAAGTCTCCCCTGGAAACCCTAATTGAGATTAGGCTTTAAAATCTTATCTCGGGCCGTGAGCCCAATGCTGACGTCATCATGTGCTGGCCGCGCCTCATGTAGACATTACCAGCGCGCCTCCAAGAGATATTAAGCTCTGGCACGCCACGCTAATGTCTTCTTCCTGAGCGATATCTACTGAGTTGCACACTCAACTTCCATCAACGTCAATTTCCGCATCGACTCTCTAAAAACGCCATTTAAGACACGAATCTCCTTTTTGTGTATTCCGAACACCTCAAATGCAAACAACACTAAAAAGCAACTGTTCGCAGACAAAAATACCGAAATTGTTGGGCTTAAACAGTTCAACGAGTCGTATAAATACGCCTCATCAGTCACCCTCTGATTCAAGCTTGAACTTCCTTGGTCTTTTGAACCTTGTTGGTCTGTTTCGACACCCCTACTATTATAGCTTGTACACATTTGACTGATACAGACTCCGTTTGCCAAAAATATGCCACACACATCCATGGGACACATGGATTTAACACATTAGATAAAATGGGTATCCAAAATCTATGCATGCGAATGAAGTTGTGCAAAGTAAAAATAGCTAAAATGTGTCAATTTGGTGCATATCTGACACTTGAGGCATGCCTTCAAGTATCTTCCATGTATTCAGTAAGACACCAAATGCTCTATCAGTATTTGAATTTTGATTAAATTTTCAGAGGTTGATCGCCATGGTGAAATTTTGGCGTATGATAACGAATTTCTTTCTCTTTATAAGCTGCCAAATGCCCAAATATATTTAGATATCTCGAATCGACCAAATAATATTTTCTTGTATAATAAAAATGAGATTACTAGTGTCAATATAATTTATAGATAGAAAAACAAAATGTTAAGTTTAATGTTATTTCGAGGAGAAGTGGAAAATAATATTTTGATTGAATTATTGAATATATCCAAACAATTTGATCATGAACATTTCCTTCCTACGAGACATTGGGGAAAACCATATCGACCGAGTGAATGTAACATTGTATAGAAAGCTAAAAATGTAGAAAAAGAACATTGTGTTTGAATTCAAATATAAATTTTGTTCAACTACAATGAGAGAACCAGACTCAATCAAATGTGTGAAAGTAACATTGTATTTGAATTACAAACGTAAACACAAATATATGTAAATTTTAAATATTAATTTTATTTCAGCAAGTTTTAGTTTCAATTTTTTTCATTAAAGTTCAATTCAAATTAACTAATTTATTATCAAATCAAAGGAACGGAGTCATTGAAGCGCCACCCAGTACAGATGGTAAACTACTTAATTTGTAAAAGTCATTGGCATTAGAAGTTGGCGCTTAACTAACACTCGCCGTTCACAAAAATCATATTTAATCCCTATGTGTGGTGTTGTGTTGTGTTGGCGGTTAGATTTATACTACACGTTTGATGTGTTGTGTGGTTCCATGGTGAATCAGATTGGATGGTGAACAACTGTGTGACGAGTGGTTTTCTTGAAAATCAGGTGGTTTCTATTAATGTAATTTAATTTAATTTATTTAAAATTTAAATACAAAAGTACAGAATCTAACTACTGTTATTTATTGTAATATATAACTGATCTGAGTTTGTATGTAGAATTTAATGGAATTCTGTTTAGTTTTTACTAAGCTATTTGTACTTTTTAATTAATTTTTTTTTTTATACTTCATATCTTTTATACTCTGTAAAACCGAACAAAAACCTGTTTAATTTTTACGTTCAATTGCTATTGAATTTGGTCATTAAAGATTGGTTCGACTGGCATTCGGTCAAACTTTGTTTTAATTTAAAATTTGGTTCAAAAATAGATTATTTGTTCTATCGATTTAATTTACTCAAATTGGTGTTTAATGCTGACCAATTTTATTACTTATGGTTCATTTTTATTTGTTCATATTGCATCTATGATTAAATCTGTATTTTTTTAATCATAACTTTTTAGGAACTAACATTATTTGCGATTTGAATTGCAAGATTTGACATTCATTTTTGAGCCAACATTCTAAACAGGTCAACTGAGATAGATAATACGATCACATTAATGACGTATTCATAGAGATTTACATATATATATTCTGTTGCGATGTATTGACAGCACGTCGTTGTGTGCGCCAAAATTATATTTATATTTTCTTACTATGCTAGTAAGCAGTAAGGTCGAACTCAAAGAGAGCAATCAGGTATAAAGTTCTACTAACAATTATCACAAAAAAGGGTTTGGAAGAAGATTGATGTTGTTTATCAAATTCGGAAGAAATCAGTTCAGGGATATGCATTGTAACTGGTAATCATCGACTGAAACATGCAATAACTAGTAAAACTACTGTTATAGTCTAACAATCCTGTTAGGGTAAGTAAAACTACTGTTATAGTCTAACAATCCTGCTAGGGTAATGTCAACTTCAATGTTCTACTAACTCTTAACCGCTAAGTTCTCGAATATGTTATTTATTACTCGAATAGGGCAGTCAATCCTAATATCACACAATAGATTTCCATTCAGTTTCACCGTTAGGATATGCTAACTTGATGATCAAGGCGTGCAATTCATACCAAGAACAATAATTCACCAAACTGAATTATGAAACATAAGTATCTCAAACCGTACGTTGCAATACAAATCCCCAAAATGAATTAGGATTTAGCTACTACAATCCATCTAATAACAATGAAAATAAAAAGTTCGTAAAAATACTAAAATTGTTTCGCGATGTTGCTGCTCACTTCTCCTCTACAAGTTCTTTCCAGAATGGCGGCTAAAAAACTGTCCAAAGAATGGCGGCTGTACAAGTTTTTTTTTCTTTTCTATTTATTCCCTTCGACTTGGGCCGGGCCGAATTTCCTTGCACGAATCACATTTGATTCTCACAAGGCTTAGCAAGTGATTCGCCCAGGACTGGACGAATCAAAGTGGCAGTGTCGTTCCCCTGCTGAGCGAATCAAGTTGATTCGGACAAGCTCCAAGGTGACTCGTGCAGGGCTTGGGCGAATCAATAGTGATTCGGGCTGGCTCCAAAGTGATTCATGCAGCCTTGGTCGAGTCAAAGTGGCAGTGTGCAATGGGACTGGGCGAATCAGTTCCTCTTGGGCGGATCACTTTTGACTCGCCCACTGCTTGGGCGAATCACTTCTGCAGTGCTAGATTCTGGCTTATTTGACCTTTTAAACTCCCGAATTACATCTTGATGTAAACTAAAAAGTTGTAGCCCTTTGAATTAGCTTTCCAAAAAGATATAGCACGCCTCAATCAGATAAGAATCATGTGCTCGGCAAGCCTTCGTTGACGAACAGGTCAATCTGCCCAGATTTGGTCTATATTCCAAATGCGCATTAAAGTTCCAAAGCGATCTTGATACACCTGCGATGCGAAACACTATAAAGAATTAATCTATCACACGCAAAATGCAACTAAATGATGGGAATAAACAACTTGGATCGTATAAATATGCTCCATCATGTATGCGTTGTTTACATGAATATTTAATTAACACACTAGAAAATTAGTATTCAAAATATTTGCATATATGTATGTGATGATTCTTTAGTATTTTGGTGTTAATAATATGTTCACCCACAAATGCTTTATTATTTGACGTATATTTTCATCAATGTTTGATCGATACAACAAGATGCCACTAACATAACCAAAGACTTGCTATGAATATTTTGATGTATGTGTTGTCATACTATAAGTCACCACCTAAATTTAAGGATCAAAAATCGAACCTTCTCGAAGGTTATTATTTGAAAGAGAATCAAATATGTCTGTGGTGATGACATGCATTGATTATTTGGTCTCAATACGAATACTCAATAGGTCCTCCTGAAGGCTCAATATTTGACGTGAGTTTATTTTTAATGTTTGATCATCTCCAAAATGATATCACTTACAAGTTGATTTCTAAGTTCTCAAACTAGGATCGATGTTGTGGTAGGTATCTTGTGTGATTAGAGGATGGACACTCATGCCATATTTTGAATTTGATCGTCATAAAATTTTAGTATGCATGGAATTTTGGTTTAATTTGTTCTAAATGCAATTCTCAGAGTCAATAGCATGCCGATTAACTTGGAGTAGTGATCGCGCGTCGTTGTGCGCGTCAAATATAATCCTTCCTCTTCCACTCAGTACAGCGGTTAAGTAAGGGTCGATCTCCACAGGGAGCAAATAGTAAGTCTTTAGCTAGCAACCTACACTTACGAAAATGGGGGGGGGGTGTGTGAGTGATTGAAATGCGCGATGCGCAAGTGAACAGTAACTAGTGTAACGCAGGAAATTTGCACTAGACGTGCGTAAGCAGTAGAGATTAAATACTATGATTATGAGAAGTATTGGGCAGACAATCCTCTATGAGTGCATTCCTTATCATCGACTCTAAACGTCTATAGTTTTCGGTTTACTTGGGTTAGTGTCCGGTCAAGGCTTTCTAACACGTGCGCATGTTCCATTCAAAGTTCATGTGCTATTAATCCTTAGAACATACACTAAAACAGCTGCGAATCCGTTCAAAGTAGCAACTGATCACCCTAGCTCGTTACTCCTAGTTGTCACCGTAAAGCTATCAACTAGTTTAACATATGACAAGCAAGCAACACAAGTAAGATTGCGGTTCAAGGCTTCCCCTACTCATGCAACTGGCTGTCTCCGTATGCACAGGATTAATACAAGTAAGTAAACTATGCATTAAGCTCAAGTCTCAAAGAAAATACATCATAGATTCATGCCCAACCAACACTAAGAGTTTAGCTAGACATGCTAGTGATAAACATCATAGAATAGTAAATAATGACTAATGTGTCTGAGAAAACAGTAGCAAAAGTGCGTGCAGCTTGTCTTCTTGGCTGGCGCAGTCGGCTGGCGCAAATCCTCTCAACAAGTCTGTGTGTTTTCCAGTTCTGCTGCGCAGTGCCTTTTGGTGATCTCTGATGCGTCTCCAGAAAGTCCCTTGCTCATCCTGCTCCTCTCTTTGTTGCCCTAGCCTTCCTCTTGTTTATATACTGCTTGGGAAGCTCACTTTTGGCAACTTCCAAATCTGGTCACGTCAAGATTAGGCAGTACTGGACTTTGCGCTTGGCGCACGGCATCGGCTAGCGCATGGGCTAGCGCACCTCTGCTGACTCTCGCCAACTTCTCTCCTGCTTGTGCTGCTAGCTCCGCAGGCGGATCTTTCACTCCTAGAACGCGGCCTGTTAGCGCGTATCCGACTCAAAGACTCGTTTTGCCCTGTAATACAAAAACACTAGAAACGAGTAATCTTGCTCATAAAATATTGCAAACAAGCATAGGGTTATGATCTAAATAATGCGTACAAATAGCCTCTATCAAACCCCCCACACTTGCCCCTTGTTTGTCCCGAACAAGCACTGAAGCGCGGATACAATTACCTCTTCTGGAGTTTAGCGCACAGTCTTGCACTCTGATGCGAATGCACAATTGCTCAACTCGCACTGCTCTATCACCCGCGCACAACTGCACTCAACAGTTCTAATATAATAATTTCGAAATTCATTACCTCTCAGCTGGGATGAAGATTTTTGGATGGCTGGGAGATAGCTCTTCTTAGGCTCCAGGCTGCCAGCTCCTACTCCGAAGATAGGTATATGGTGGATAACGCAGCTTCTTCCAGTGCGTGATTCGTCCGCGCACTTCCTGGGAACCTGAGCTTTCTGATGATTTCCTTATGGTCTTTGCGCATGTTGATGCTTGTGCGCATGCTGATTCTTTTGTAGCGCGTATCATCTGCTGGTATTTTTCTTTTGTACAGCTTTCTCTTTAATTTCTTACATTCCCAGAGCAGTTCCAGTCCCAGCCTTCGGATAGCAGCTATGGAACTCGCCCCGCTCTCTCTCCTTTGGTCTGTCTGCGCAGGTCAGCGCACGCGTTTACATCCGCGCCTGCCTTCCTTAGCTCGATTTCCAGAGAGAAGGTGGTCTGTTTTCCCACCTCGCCACGCTATGGGTATTTCGCCTTTGGCATCTGCGTGACTGAGCGCGCTCTTTTGTTCCGAAGGCTGCGAAGCACCGGCCTCCACTAACGCTCTCGACCATATACCTTGCCTTCGAAGCAAAAGCGACTAACCGCCTCTCTGGAGCATTTCTGTCAACTCCACATCCCCTGCATATCCCAACTAACAGGAGCAAAAAAATGAAAAATTATACTAAAACAGTAGATAGCAGCGCACGCAATATGGATAGCGCAAAACAAACTGGAGCGCATGCGCATCCTGCACTCTAGCGCACTACTGCTACTATTCTCTTTAACTTAAACTAAGCTACACTAAAATGCTCAAAAACGTGAAAAGTGAATGTAACGCCCCCCCCCCCCCCCCTCCCCCACACTTGAACAGAGACGTGTCCCCACGACTCAAGCGCAAGCGCATGCAGAGCGCACACATGCATGTAATGCAAAAATAAAGAATATAAAAAACATATCGGGTTACCTCCCGACAAGTGCCTTTGTTTAACGTCGTTGGCTCGACTGTACCTCGTTACGTGCCCAAGTGTGTGCCCGCGACCTCCCCCACTCTTGCTCCTGAGTGTTCCTGCGCCAGTGTGTGTGTTGCGATCTCATTGGTCCTGCGCAAAGGGTGAGACGGGTAGTCATCATGGATAATATGTGAGAAGTCTGCAGTAACGAGCGTAGATGAAGAGGAAGAAGAAATGTAAGCAAGAGGTTCCAGTTCTCCCTCTGGTGCATCTGGTGGCGGCTCTGGCGCAATGCTCATGCGCCATCCAGTCTGAATGCGCTTGGGAACTAGCTCGCCCTGCGCATTTTCCTCCACTGTGATTCCTCCCTTCTTAGGCACAACGTGCACTGGACTGACCCATTTGCTGTCCGAGATGGGGTAGATGACTCCTGTGCCAAGCAATTTCAGGACTTCCTTTTGCACTACCTCCATCATATTTGGATTCAACCTGCGCTGAGCCTCTCTGGATGGTTTGGCACCATCTTCCAATAGAATCCTATGCATGCACACGTCCGGGCTCACTCCGCGCAGATCGGCAAGTGTCCATCCTATGGCGCGCTGGTTCTTGCGCAGTACCTGCGGTAAGCGCGCCTCCTGTTCCTCTTCTAATCCTTTCTTTATGATCACTGGCAGGGTGTCCTCATCTCCCAATAAAATGTATTTGAGGTGCTCTGGGAGATGCTTCAGTTCGATCTTGGGTGCCTGTTCAATAGAGGGCAAGATTTTGTTAGCGGTGCAAATATGAACTATATCACGTACCTGTGTGGGTGCTGGTTCCGCACTGCTCAGCTCTTCCTCTTGCTCCTCCAGCTCTGCCTGTGTCAGTAGCTCTGGTCCTACGGTTGCGCTCGCACATTGCGCTTCTGTGACTAAATCGTCAATGCTGTCCATTTCGTGCACTGTAGCGTCCTCATGTGGATGCTGCATCCCCTTGAATATGTTGAAATGGATTTCTTCGCCATCTACCTCCATGGAGAGCGTGCCCCTCCACACGTCTATCTTTGTGCGCGCGGTCATCAGAAACGATCTGCCTAGGAGTATCTGCGCACCGCTGGCGCTTGATTCACCCTCCATTTCGAGCACATAAAAATCTGCTGGGAACACCAGCCCTCCTACTCGAACTAGGACATCTTCTATCATGCCTGCAGGTTGTTTGCACGATCTATCTGCTAACTGAATGGTGAAACCTGCAGGCTTTAGTGGTCCAAGGCGCAATGTCGTATATAGGGAATAAGGTAGCAAATTGATGGATGCGCCTAAATCGATCATGCAATTACTCACTGTGGTCTTACCTAGCGTGCATGGAATAGTAAATGTACCTGGATCTCGGCACTTAGGTGGTACCTTTTGTTGCACGATTGCTGAGGCCTGCGCATTTAGCATTACCTATGCGCATTCGCCCTTCCTCCTTTTGTTTGTGCACAGCTCTTTTAAAAATTTTGCATACCTGGGAATCTGCCGAATAGCTTCAATGAGGGGAATATTGATTTCCACCTTGCTGAACAACTCATAAAGCTCCTTGTCCAACGCTTCCTTTCTAGCCAATGGTGCCTGGACAGGGAAAGGTGCAGGTATGTTAGTACAATTTATGTCCTTGTTTCTGGACTGAGACATACCTGGCGTGTTGCCCTGTTGGTTTGTGGCTGGTGCTTCTGGTTGCGCATCTTGCTCTGGTTGCGCATTCTGATCTGCTGGATCCGGGACTTGCGCAACTGGTTGCGCGGGCGCCTGCGCGGTCTGCTCTGTTCCAACTGTGCGCCCAGTCCTCAGTGTCACTGCATTGACTCCTCCTTTAGGGTTCTGAATCACTTGCGAAGGCAGGTTGCCATCGCTCTTTTTTAGCTCATATACTGTGGTTGCGATCTGTGATAACTGCTTTTCGATGGACTCGAACCTTTTGTCATATTTCTCGTCATTTTTGCGCACTGTGTCTGCTAGCTGCCCCACGATATCTTCTAGGGATCGCCTCGGTTGCTGGTTGTTATGCGCTGGTGCGTCATTGCGGCGATGCGGTGGATTGTAGGGCACAGCTGGTTGCGCCTGCTGTGGCGCGCGCTGATCAGTGGACTGCCTCTGGAAATTGTTCTCTTCCCTCCATCTGAATCCATTTGCGGCAAGCCCAAAGCGCGGCTGATTCTGTCTCTGCGGCCCTCTGTTGTCCCATCCTCCAAGAGCGTTGACATCTCCAGATTCTTCAAAAAGTGTTGGGCATTCATCTGTCTTGTGCTCGGTGGACCTGCAGAATTCACATACCTTTGGCGCAACTGGTTGTGCGCTCTGCGAACTCATCAATTTCTGCAGCATTGCCTTCATTTCCTTGATCTCAGCGCTTGCTTCTACCTGATGCACAGAGCGAGCACGACTATTTTCAAGCGTTAGTTGATGTCTTACCTGCCCAGCAGAGTCTTCTATCAGCTGCCACGCATCCTCTGGGTACATGTTGCAAATGTCCCCGCCTGCGCATGCATTCAGTAGTCGCAGCTCCATGGGAAGCAGCTCATTCAGGAAGTTCTCTATCAGCACATTCTGGGGCAGGCCGTGATTGTAACAGTTGGCCTCCAGCTCCCTGAAACGCTCGTAATATTCTGACAGAGACTCCCCTGCGCTCTGCCTTGGCGCGGCCAGTTCCCTTCTGAGCAGCGCAATCTTTGCTGCTGGATAGAATTTATCTAGGAATTTCTTCTGCAGCTGCTCCCATGTGTGAATGGATCCTGCGGGTAAATTCATCAACCAATGTCTGGCTGTATCACACAATGAAAATGGGAAGGCCTTCATTTTCAGCGCCTCATCGCTTTCTCCTTCGGTCTTCATGTTCTCGCAAATGACTAGGAACTATCGCACATGCTTGACTGGATTTTCATTGTTCATCCCGTGGAACTTGGGCATGTGATGGATGAGCGAGCTCCTTAGCTCAAAATGACCGCCTGGTGGAAGCACGATGCACCATGGCTGGTTAACAGTGATAGGGGCTGACATCTCGCGCACTGTTCTGCGTCGCGCGGCTTGTTGCACGGGTGGCGCATGATACACTTCAGCGGCCCTCCTTGCTTCAACCTCGCGCTGCACTTCCTCTCTGAACAGGGCTGCGCGGTTATGTGCCCTTGCTTCCTCTGGGGTTCTGTCCCCCAAGTTGTCTCCTACGACACTGTTATCCTCCATAACCTGTTCTGAATCTCAAAGAAAATGAAATTAAAAGATAACTAATGTTGTTGCGTTTGTTAGTGCGCAACTAGAATCTGCGCAGCGCAACTGTTTCAAGGTTGCGCAGGCTAATGGTGATTGCGCGCTGTCAGAAACAACAACGAAAACAAAACAAACTGAAATAACTAGTTACTAAAAAGGAAAAAACGTAAACTAACTAGAACTTAACTGTGTTGCTCCCCGACAACGGCGCCAAAATTTGATCGCGCGTCGTTGTGCGCGTCAAATATAATCCTTCCTCTTCCACTCAGTACAGCGGTTAAGTAAGGGTCGATCTCCACAGGGAGCAAATAGTAAGTCTTTAGCTACCAACCTACACTTACGAAAATGGGGGGGGGGGGTGTGTGAGTGATTGAAATGCGCGATGCGCAAGTGAACAGTAACTAGTGTAACGCAGGAAATTTGCACTAGACGTGCGCAAGCAATAGAGATTAAATACTATGATTATGAGAAGTATTGGGCAGACAATCCTCTATGAGTGCATTCCTTATCATCGACTCTAAACGTCTATAGTTTTCGGTTTACTTGGGTTAGTGTCCGGCAAGGCTTTCTAACACGTGCGCATGTTCCGTTCAAAGTTCATGTGCTATTAATCCTTAGAACATACACTAAAACAGCTGTGAATCCGTTCAAAGTAGCAACTGATCACCCTAGCTCGTTACTCCTAGTTGTCACCGTAAAGCTATCAACTAGTTTAACATAAGACAAGCAAGCAACACAAGTAAGATTGCGGTTCAAGGCTTCCCCTACTCATGCAACTGGCTGTCTCCGTATGCACAGGATTAATACAAGTAAGTAAACTATGCATTAAGCTCAAGTCTCAAAGAAAATACATCATAGATTCATGCCCAACCAACACTAAGAGTTTAGCTAGACATGCTAGTGATAAACATCATAGAATAGTAAATAATGACTAATGTGTCTGAGAAAACAGTAGCAAACAGTGCGTGCAGCTTGTCTTCTCGGCTGGCGCAGTCGGCTGGCGCAAATCCTCTCAACACGTCCGTGTGTTTTCCAGTTCTGCTGCGCAGTGCCTCTTGGTGATCTCTGATGCGTCTCCAGAAAGTCTCTTGTTCATCCTGCTCCTCTCTTTGTTGCCCTAGCCTTCCTCTTGTTTATATACTGCTTGGGAAGCTCACTTTTGGCAACTTCCAAATCTGGTCACGTCAAGATTAGGCAGTACTGGACTTTGCGCTTGGCGCACGGCATCGGCTAGCGCATGGGCTAGCGCACCTCTGCTGACTCTCGCCAACTTCTCTCCTGTTTGTGCTGCTAGCTCCGCAGGCGGATCTTTCACTCCTAGAACGCTGCCTGTTAGCGCGTATCCGACTCAAAGACTCGTTTTGCCCTGTAATACAAAAACACTAGAAACGAGTAATCTTGCTCATAAAATATTGCAAACAAGCGTAGGGTTATGATCTAAATAATGCGTACAAATAGCCTCTATCAAGTAGCCCAAAGAACGTACGGAGGGTTGCTGCCAGCATCGCAACAGGTTGGTAGAGTATCGTGAAGATAGAGAGCAAGATGATGCAGCTGCCCGTGTGAAGATAGCAGCTTGTGCAAATCTAGCCAGTGTGATCAAGCTCAGTGAACAAGCAGTTACTACAGCATTAGCTGTAGAGGGAGCTATAGCAGCAGTATTGGCGCAAAGAACAATCTGCCCATATATGATCTTGTTGAGAACTTGGAGGAGCTTCTAAATATTCAGAAAGAATATCTCAATAGAGATTCTCGTATCCAGGAGAAGATTTGATTGTGGAAAGATTTGTTTCTCCAAACAAATCTAATCTCCTACGAATTAGGAGACAAGATCTTGTTGAGATCTGTAAGTAATCTTCCTAAATTTGAAGGCTTCCTAAATTTGATATTGATGGAGCATGGAGTTCCTATTTAAAGGAGGCTGGGCAGAGCAGCAAACCATCCATCCAACATAGAATCCAAGCACCTCAGATATTGAAAGAGAGCAGAGTAATATTCAGAGTGCTAGAGCGGAGAGAGTGGATCACCACCGAGAGCAGAGCGTGAGCGCATAGCTGAGTGATTGGAGCAAAGGCTGATCGAGGACTTGCAGAGTCTGATCAGAGAAAACCAATTCAGAGCAGGACGTGCTTGTTGGTTGATCAAGGCAGGCGGCAGCAGAGTTGTCGAGTAGAGGAACTCGGACAATCTGCAGGAGGCTAGGTCTCGCTAGTGACAGTAGATCATTGAGTAAGGGGGAGCATTCTAGAGTGTGCAGCGCTCGTGGAAGATTTCGACCGGCTCAGCGAAAGGCTTTGAAGCGACGCAGACAGAACGTGCACCAGCTGTGTGCTACAGCAAGCCTACGGAGACTTTGATTTAATTAGAATGGGTTGAGTCTGTGAGTTCAGAGGAGTAGCTATTCTGAATTAATTCGAGTGTGTAGCTGTGTGAGACACAAGTCAGAGCCTGTTCTGATTGTGTGATTGACCAGCTAAGGTTGAGTAGCATAGGTGTCGTGCGTCGAACCGTGTTGTACTGTGGACCTGAGAAACTAGTGGATTAAGGGTTGGAGTTCAGCCCTTACCAGACGTAGGCAGATTGGCCGAACTGGGTGAACAAACCATTGTTCCTTGTTCTATCTTGCTGCATTAGATTTGAGTGTTCAAGAGTGTGTTGTAGCAACTGCTTGTACACAATCTGCAACTCAGAGGTGCGGTGAATTTCAAATATATTTGGCTATGTCAATGTTGACTAGCCCATTATTAGACATCAATTAAGAAATATGATTAATTACTTGTGAAAGTACACAGTAATTATTGTGTGACACATTTAATTATACCTTATTCTATTAAGAACTAGAGATGGTTAATGTGAAAGAATATAGTTAAAAAGTTCCTTTGTGATCAAAAATATAGAATGGACATATATTCATAAAGCATATTAGAACACATTACATGATTGTGGATCCGATTACGAAGGGATTACCACCCAATGTTTGTCATGGGCATGAGCTAATATGTGTTACCTCATTTGAGGATAGTCAGATTTCGTGGCAATTTTTTATTATTCGTTGTTTTATGTTGTATATGGATTTTGTCTATACATTTGGAGTATGTTTTGCAGAAATGATGTTTACTCTGTATGATTTGTTAATTTCAATTTTGAGGAGATCGGTTAAAAATTGGGATGTACTGATTTCATAACATGTAATTTTCATGCTACTCACCCATGATGAATTAATATATTTAAACTATGCTGGCTACCCAATAACTATTATGATTGTGAAGGCTGCCTTGATTTTGTGTCGGCGTAGATAATGGATGAGATTGATTCGGATATACTTTTATGATATGATAGCTATTTATCCAACCTACATGCAGTTTAGTTGAAGAATATTGTATTATTTTTAATAATATAATCAGACCACACATGTAATCAAATATATGTATTTGCTATCATCTAAGATAAGCCTAAATAAAAGTTGATTTGATTTCTAATATAACTTATGATAAATCATAGTAATTAAAAATATTATGTAGATAGCAAAGAGATAATTATTTAGTTCTAGTCTTATGTCTTTTGTGGTTGGTTGCTATCACTCTAGCTTCCATTTTGCCATCTTTGATAATTATTTAGTTTCTAGTCTTATGTCTTTTGTGGTTGGTTGCCATCACTCTAGCTTCCACTTTGCCATCCTTGACGCTACCATCCTTGTTCTAGATTTTCTGATCTCCAAGGAGGCTGTTTGAAGACTTGATATACATTGCGCACTGACGAGGTTCATCTTTTTTTCAACTTTCTATATGAAGATTGCACAACATAATTTACAAACATGAAAGTAATAAATAATCTTATACATAAAGATGCATGCCACTTATTAAAAGTTCATATACACTGATAATTATGTCTATTATTAATGGCGCGAACAATTATAAATATAGGGTACCGTTAAGGTAATGACATCCTTCACAAAACAACCACAAGAAGTTACTACAGCATCCTGTGACAATAGAAGCTGGTGCAAGTTTTTGAAGTTGACAAAACAAACCATAAGAAGATGCTTTAGCAACCCATTGCAACAGAAGCTGGAGTATGTATCGGAAGTTGTCAACCGACAACTAGAAGTTGCTATAGCAAACCATGGAGACTCAGAGCTAGAGCAAATTAGCCGTTCAACATGAAGCAGCACAGAGAGCGTTCGGAGGATTGCTGAAGGCGTCGCAATAGTTGCTGAAGGCGTCGCAATGATTTAGGAAGTCTTCATCAAGCGATTAGAATCAATTGAAGAAGATAAGGTTACAAATTGATTTTAGAAAATCAATTCTCAAGAACTTGCAAGAATCCCCACCAATCTTCAGGGAGTGTTTCAGCAGTTTCATGAGCAGTTTTGTCAAGGATGTCATATCCTCAACAATCTCACCCTTGGCATTTTTGACAAACCTTCAGCCCTTGCAGCCTTCACTCTTGACTGGCAAAACATGTCATATCATAAACAATAATATCAACCCCATCTTGGCAGCAAACTCTCCCCCTTTTTGTCACAAATGACAACAGGGTCCTTGCTACAGCATCCCGTGACAATAGAAGCTGGTGTAAGTTTCTGAAGCTGACAAAACAAACCGTAAGAAGATGCTATAGCACCCCGTTGCAACAGAAGCTGGAGCATGTATCGAAGCTGTCAACTGACAACTAGAAGTTGCTATAGCAAACCCTGGAGACTCAGAGCTAGAGCAAAGTAGCCGGTCGACATGAAGCAGCATGGAGAACGTCCAGAGGATAGCTGAAGGCGTCACAATGACTTAGGGAGTCTTCATCAACGATCAGAATCAGTTGAAGAAGATAAGGTTCCAAATTGATTTAACGAAATCAATTCTCAACAACTTGCAAGAATCTAGGAGAAGATCCAATGTGCAAGGTTGGTTGGAAAGATCTGCGAATCCTAAGGGAATTAGGATTGCTATGTTCGTCATGTGTTGCGACTATATAAGGGAGTGCAGAGTATCTACACACACAACCATAGAGAGATACACATAAGCAAAGAGCGGAAGCTAAAGACTAGAGCACAGTGTTGTGGGTGCACCAGCTGAGAGAAGATCATGACTGAAGAAGTCTGATCTACGCTTAATCTAAGAACTTCAACTGGAGCATAGCCTCAATGAAAGATCAAGTATTTGCTTTGGAGAGTAGCCGCAGAGAGGAGCTGTCGCGGACTGTCAGAGATCATAGCAGAGCCCCCTGATATTGACAGGAGGTCACTGATCAAGGGGGAGTGTTGCTAGAGTCAGGAGAACTTGTGGAAGACTGATGAGCGGACAAATGACCTTATATTTGTCCGCATTTTCCCTTTACTTCTTGTATGTTCTGCTATTTATGAAGTCGTTTGAAGCTTTCTTTGTCCATTTCAGGTTAAAATGCGTATTACACGATATGAAGTGGCCCGAAGAAAATCTGATTGAATTCCGGTCGATCGAGAGCAAAAATGAGCAAGATTGGAGCAAGCTACAAAAGTGACTCTCCCAAGCATATTTTGACTCGACCAGATGGGTGCAAGAGTCAGATTTGATTCAGCCAACCTTGGCCGAATCATCCTCTCCAGCTGCAGGGATCGACCTGACTCGAGGAGAAATTTGAGAAGGTTTGACCGAATCAAAAGTGATTCGGCCAAGAAGAAATGCACTTTTCAGATCAACTTGTCTCGAGAAGGATTTCAACCGATTGACCAAGACTTGACCGAATCAAAAGTGATTCGACCAAGATAAAGTGATCCACCCAGCTCCAAAACAGCACTGAGAGTTTGTTTCAGACACTCTGTCCGAGTCAACTAATTTAAGCTTGTCCGAATCAAAAGTGATTCGGACACTGCGGGCGATTTGGTAATTTTTGAAGAGATTATAAATAGAAAGAGATGCAAAATTAGAAGAGGCTTTTTTTAGAAAACAAAGCCCAAGGCGATTTCTCTTGGAGGACTTGAAGAATTGTCGAGGATTCGGAGAAGACACACGCAATTGAAGATTCTACATCATCCCTCTACTCAACCCTTACTAGTTTGTCTTCAATTGGTGAACAATTTCCTTTAAAAACTATGTTTTGTATTGAACTCACCATGAGCGAGTAGTCCCATAGTAGTTGGGATCCTTATGGATCCTTTAGGTTAGATTGTAATGCAAAACATGTTTCTTTATCAATATGAGTGAGGTTTGATTGAAAATCTTTATGCTTGTTCTTCATATTGAAAATCAATATGAGTGAAGTTTGATTGAAAATTCTATGCACACCAAGTATTTGACGAAACGCATGAATGAGTATAAATTAATAAAGCTCCCAAGGATGGAATGAGAATTGAACTTAGGTTGTTTAGAAGATCAAGTATGATTATTTTAGATAGCGTTTGTGCGCGAGAGTGACCTTCGCAATCTAATAACCTAAGGATATAGCGGACTTTAGTTAACTATCAATAGATCGAGAGGTTGAGATTAGGAGACTTTTGTTCTATATAGTTCAATAGAGCGAGAGTTTGAGAATTGTGTCACTTAGGTATCATTCCCATTTTAGAGAAAGAGCGAGAATGAATTTAGAATGCGTGATACTTCAGCCTAGAATTATCAATCATTAACTCATGCATATATTTTTGTTTTGTGTTGCTAATCGTATGACCTAAGGGTGAAATTGGATTTCGACTACGTTTTCTCTATTGCTTTACTTCATACTAAATTCGAACTTGTCTTTAGTATTTACTAGAGATACCTCGCATAGAGGAAAAATCCCAGCTTTTCTTTAGTAGACTTACCTTAAGCATTGCTAGCTAGCTTTAGACTAATTTAGACTTTTATCTTGGGTTCGACTCGAGGTCACTCGGATTATAATTATTGTTTGTGTACCGTGATTGGACTAGTATTTTTACTACCTTTCAACAACGTTCAAAGATCGATTGCTCAATAGAAAGTGCGTGGAGAGTCGTGGCCAGAAGTGATCGGTTGATTTACTTACCGATTACTCAAAGATGAATTTCGCTTCTGTCCCAAACATTTTTATGTGTTTTTACCACTTCAATCTCGTTTCAGGTCAAATCATATTAAACTATAGCTTTGTAGCCCATTTGGAGCAGAATAAAGAAAATCACAAAATTCAGACGAATACGGACCAAGGACTGTGCAGATTTACTTATTCGTCGTCAAAGGCTTAATGAGCACACGATTCTTATCCAATTGAGGCATACCATGTCATGTTGGAAAGCTAACTCAAAGGGCTACAACTCCATAGTTTAAACAAAGACCATATTCGAAGGTTCAAAAGGTCAAACAAGCAGTTAAAGTCAAAACCACCGTTCTGAGTGAACTGTAAACAGGTTTAGATCTAAACCCAGGTTCAAAGTAGAACCGCCGGTTCACAAATCAAACCGTCGGTTCACTTCTGTACCAGCCTAAAGGGTAAGCTTTTAGCCGGCCCGTGGGATCGAATCGACGGTTTAACAAGCCAACCGGCGATTCGATCAGTGAACCACAGGTTGGATATGAACCGGCCCGGAACCTAATTCTAAAAATCAGCCCAAATATAAATAAAAATTGAGAACTCATTCACAGGGGTTGAAGACTTTGAGGAACCAAAGGCAAGAGAGAAGAGAAAAAGACGAGCTTGAAGAAAACATCATAATCACGGTTATTTTCTTCACTCTTGTATTGGTGCTAATCACCATGAGTAGCGAGTAGTCTCTTAGTTCTGGGATCCTATGAATCTCATGCCTGTACACAACCATTTTATCTTAGTATTGTTTGATTATGTTAATGGAAATCTTTAATTCTAATGTTCTTAATTTATCATTCCCGTATGATTGTCATTGATTGAGATGCTTTCTTGTTAGAACGAAATTAAGTTAAGGACCAAAAAGATGATTGGGTCTGAGGTAATTAACCGGATTGAATAGAGTTGATATCGAAACATGGTAGGTATATTGTCTGGAAACCCTAGACTTACTGAATCGAAGTTGTTGATTAAACGTGATTGGGCCACGTTCAACATGTAGATCAATTCAGGTAATGATCCGTGACTGGGAGGCTTGCCTAATGTTATTAGGTTATTTCCATAATTTCATAATATAATTATTTTAATTATTGCATGGTTTGTACGTTAGGCATGGGTGAAGTTCGATCCTGGAACTCCTTCTCTGTTAAGATCAACTTTTCACTCTTAGTATCATTAGGATAATCAGCATAACTCTTCTGGATTTCTGTTAGGAATAGTTAAATATGTTATTTGCTAACTAGTATATACACGCGCCTGTTCCTTGGATCGACCCTTGGCTTACTAAGGTCTATAAATTATTTTTGACTGCAACTTGACCCCTAAAACATAATTGACGACTATAAACGGTTAGAAATACGTTCGTCATAATGGCACCATTGCCGGGGAGCAATAGATTAGTGTGTTATTAGTTTAGATTGTATTGGTGGTAATCTCCATGAGTAGCGAGTAATCTTTTAGTTCTGATATCCTACGGATCTCATGTGTGTACTCAACCATTTTATCTTAGTAAATGTTTGATTATGTTAATGGAACTCTTTAATTCTAATGTACTTAATTTGTCATTCCTGTATGATTGTCATTGATTGGGATGCTTTCATGTTAGAACAAATTAGGTTAAGGACCAAAAAGATGATTGGGTCTGAGGTAATTAACCGGATTTAGTAGAGTTGATATCGAAATATGGTAGCTATATTGTTAGTACATGAATCGATAGAATAGTTGACATCTTTTGTCTGGAAACCCTAGGCTTACTAAATCGAAATTGTTGATTAAATGTGATTGGACGGCGTTCAACAATGTAGATCAATTCAGGTAATGATCCGTGACTGGGCGACTTGCCTAATGTTATTAGGTTAGGCACGGGTGAAGTTCAATCCTGAAACTCTATCTTTGTTAAGATCAACCTTTCACACTTAGCATCATTATGATAATTAGCATAACTCTCCTGGATTTCTGTTAGGAATATCTAAATACGTTATTCGCTAACTAGTATATACACACATCTTTTCCTTGGATCGACCCTTGGCTTACCAAGGTCTATAAATTGTTTTAGACTGCAACTTGACTCTTAAAACATAATTGATGACTATAAAGGGTTAGTGTTGAGTATGGCTCATGTGGACTGGTCTGAGGTTAAGCGTAGGCCCACTAAAAAGGGGCCGGGTGTCGGGGCCTCTACCTATAACTATATATATATATGTTGCTACTGTAACCCAAAATATACGCAAAAGCAATAAACGGAACTATAGCTACTTTATAGCCGCAGAGTAGGTGACACATCGTTACCGAACTGCGTAAACAACGTCTCGTGTCTTGTTTGTTTCGATTCATTATTTTTGCGAGTGCGTGTGCTTGTGCTAACAATTGGTATCAGACGATGGTGCTTAATCCTGGAGCGAGGTTTGAGATTACAAGGTTTGATGGATCTGGTAATTTCGGACTGTGGCAGAGGAGGGTTAAGGACTTGTTGGCTCAGCGGGGCTTGCAGAAGGCGATGCGTGATGCAAAACCGAAGGACATGGAGGACGCCGATTGGGCGGAGATACAGGAGAAGGCCGCGGGATTGATCCGATTGTGTGTTTCGGACGAGGTGATGTATCACATCCTAGACCTATCGCGCCGAAGGCTGTATGGGATAAACTGGAGGGTCAGTACATGTTGAAGACGCTGAAAAACAATCTGTTCGCGAAGCAGCGTCTCTACAGTCTAAAGATGCAGGAGGGAGTTGTTCTGCAACAGCATGTCAATCTGAGGACAAGGCTGTGTTTCTGTTGTGCTCGTTACCTGGTTCCTACGACCATCTGCTGACGACCCTGACATACGGTAAGGAGTCAATTAGCCTTGATGTTATTACTTCTACTCTGCTTGCCCATTCACAGCGCAAATAGAGTGCGGAAGCGGCTACTCCGGGTGAGGGTCTGTTCGTTAAGGAGAGTAAAGGAGGTGGCGGAAAGACCAACGGTAAAGGCGATGGGAAGAAGGGAAAATCCAAGTCCCAGAGCATGGAGACAGTGGAGTGTTATCATTGTAAGAAGCTCGGGCATTATCAGAATGGGTGCCCTGAAAAGAAAAAGAAGGGGCAGAAGGATCAGCAAGAGCCGAAGACGAAACGTGGGGAGTCCAGTTCTGCAAACGTAGCTCAGACTTATAGCGATGGCGATTTGCTATGTGCCTTCTCTAGTAAGTATTCGGATGAATGGATTGTTGATTCTGGTTGCTCGTTTCATATGTCGCCGCACCATAAATGGTTCACTACTATCGCGCCAGTTGCATCTGGTGCAGTTTCCATGGGAAATGATACTGTTTGCCCTGTTTCTGGTATTGGACAGGTGAAAATTGTGGCTGATGAAGGTGGCGTGCGTACATTGGATAAGGTCAGGCATATTCCGAGTTTGCGGAAGAACCTAATTTCGTTGGGGACTTTGCAGGCCAATGGTTATGATTTCAGGTCTGAAGGTCGAGAACTCTTGCGGGTGACCAAAGCTGGCCAGACAGTGCTGATAGCTCACAGAACTGAACGCAACTTGTATTTGTTGTCGGAGTGCATCGCTGTAGGCAATGCTGCGCTGATGGAATCTACTTCTGATGCAACCAGGTTGTGGCACATGCGTTTGGGTCACCTGAGTGAGCGTGGAATGGCAGAGCTTCATAAGAGAAATCTTTTGAAGGGAGTTCGGAGTTGTAAGCTGGACCTTTGCCGGTTTTGCATTCTCGGGAAGCAGAGTCGTGCTCGGTTCAAGACCGGGAAGCACAAAACAGAGAGGGTTCTTGACTATGTGCACTCTGATGTATGGGGTCCGACCAGATAGGTATCTTTGGATGGTGCAAGATATTTTGTTACCTTTACTGATGATTTTTCTCGCAAAGTTTGGGTGTCTTTTTTGAAGCAGAAATCAGATGTCTTTGCCAAGTTCAAGATGTGGAAGGCAGAGGTCGAGAACCAGACAGGCAGAAAAATCAAGTACCTGAGGTCAGATAATTGGATTGAATACACCGACTCTAGTTTTATGAGGTTCTGTGAGGAGCAGGGTATACAGAGGCATTTTTCTGTGCGGAAGACGCCACAGCAGAATGGCATGGCTGAAAGACTCAATAGGTCGTTGAGTGAGAGACCCAAATGTCTTCTTCTGAATGCTGGTTTGCCAAAGCGTTTCTGGACGGAGGATATTCATATGGCGTGCTACCTCATCAACAGATCACCGAGGGCATCCTTGGAGGGGAGAGTTGCAGAGGAGGTTTGGACAGGTACTCCCATTAGTCTTGATCATTTACGTATTTTTGGGTGTCCTGCCTATGTGCATGTTTCCAGTGATGAGAGGTCCAAACTTGATCTGAAGTCGAAGAAGTGTCTCTTTATCGGCTATGCCAAAAGCGTGAAGGGGTATAGGTTGTGGGATTCAGTGCGCAGAAAGATGGTGATCAGTAGAGATCTTGTCTTTGATGAGCAGCACATGCTCCGGCAGTCAGTTGAGGCAGTTGACTCTGAGTCTGTAGGGGGCGTTCTCTAGCGGCCAACTGATTGAGGTGGAGGCAGTTCCACCAGTAGTGGACAGCATGCAGGTGGTGCCTATTCAGTAGCCGGCACCGACACCTGATGCTGCTCTCGGGCCTGATTCTGACCCCGGGTCTGATGATGACCATGAACCTGATGTTTCAGGTGATTTGCAGGCTTACAGTCTCGTTCGTGATAGAGAGCACCGGGCGACTAGACCACCACCCAGATATGGGTTTGAGGATTTGGCTAATTTGCTTTCATTACCAGTTCTGGGGACCCTGCTACTTATCGTGAGGCTGTGGCTAGCCAAGAGCGAGAACAGTGGATGGGTGCTATGGTGGAGGAGATGGAGTCCCTAAATAAAAACCAAACTTGGGAGCTTGTTGAGTTGCCTAAGGGGAAGAGGGCCATCGGCTGCAAGTGGGTGTTCTGGAGAAAGCCTGGTTTAATAGAAAAAGAAGGGGAGAAGTTCAAGGCACGCCTCGTTGCGAAGGGGTATTCACAGCGGAAGGGGATCGATTATGATGAGATTTTTTCTCCGGTGGTGTGTCACACTTCTATTAGGGTAGTGTTGGCCCTAGTAGCCGGCCATGATATGTACTTGGAGCAGATGGACGTGAAGACTGCTTTTCTTCACGACAATCTAGAAGAGCAGATATACATAGAGCAGGTAGAGGGGTTCAGTGATAGTGGTCAGGGCAAACTGATTTGCAGATTGAAGAAGTCATTGTATGGATTAAAGCAGTCATCGAGACAGTGGTACAAGCGGTTTGATTCATACATGCTTCGGATTGGCTACAAGAGGTGTGAGTATGATTGATGTGTTTATGTTAAGAGCCTTAATAATGGTTCTTTTATTTTTCTGTTGTTATGCGTGATGTTGAGAAGCTGAAATCCAGTTTAGGTAAGGAGTTTGACATGATTTGGGTGCTGCGAGAAAGATTCTTGGCATGGAGATCTACAGAGACAGGAGTGCCAAAAAATTGTGGCTTTGTCAGAAAAGCTATGTTGAAAAGGTCTTGGACAGATTCAACATGAGCAGTTCGAAAGCTGTAAGTACTCCATTGGCCAGTCATTATAAGTTGCCATTGGATCAGTGCCTGCAGTCAGATGCTGAGGTGGAGTCCATGTCAAAGATCCCTTATGCCAGTGTTGTTGGCTGTTTGATGTATGCTATGGTCTGTACTAGACCAGACTTGGCGCAGGCTGTGAGTCAGGTGTGCAAGTTTATGTTTAAACCGGGGAAGTTTCATTGTGAAGCAGTCAAATGGATTTTCAGGTACCTAAAGGGTACAACTGGACATGGTAGTTTGTTCAGCGGTAGTCAGAGCAAGCCTTCAGTTGTGGGATATGTCAATTCTGACTATGCTAGTGATGCGGATGATGGAAGGTCTACTACTGGGTATGTATTTACTCTAACAGGAGAACCTATTTGCTGGAGATCATCGGTTCAGTCTATAGTGGCGATGTCTACGGCTGAAGCGGGAGTATATGGCGGTGGCTGAAGCTGCCAAGGAAGCCTTGTGGTTGACAGGGTTAGTGAGAGAGTTGGGTGTTGATCAAGGTGGAGTTCAGTTGCACTATGACAGCCAGAGTGCCATTTATTTGTCAAATAATCAGGTTTATCATGCCAGGACGAAGCACAATGATGTGAGGTTTCACAAGATCAGAGAACTACTCTCGTCCGGACAGATAGTACTTGAGAAGGTGCACACAGCAGAGAATGCAGCTGACATGTTGACCAAGCCAATCAATAGTGACAAGTTCCAGCACTGTCTGGACTTGTTACACATCTCTCGTCATTGAGGAGATTCTGGATCCCCCCAGCGCCAGGATATGAGGCTACTATAAGAGACACTTCACGGAAATCAGATATTCGCTAAGGTGGAGATTGTTGAGTATGGCTCATGTGGGCTGATCTGAGGTTAAGCGTAGGCCCGCTGAAAAGGGGCCGGGTGCCGGGGCCCCTACCTATAACTGTATATATATATGTTGCTTCTGTAACCCAAAATATACACAAAAGCAATAAACGGAGCTATAGCTACTCTATAGCTGCAGAGTAGGTGACACATCGTTACGGAAATGCGTAAACAACGTCTTGTGTCTTGTTTGTTTCGATTCATTATTTCTGCGAGTGCGTGTGTTTGTGTTAACAGTTAGAAATATGTTCATCAAGAAGCTACAACATCTTGACCGAGTAAGTTGCTGTAGCATCCTCCTCTTACACATTGTAACAGAATAGGCCGAGTATGTGAACTGTAGCTATCTTTTACTGGAGTGTGTAGACAGTGTGAGCAAGTTCTGTGGGATCAGACTGTGTAGCTAATCTGTGTGATCAGATTGAGCATAAATTTGGACTAGGTTAGAAGTAGAGGTAAACTAGCGTTGGTTGAATGTTGAAAGCCTTTGTACTTGAACTGAGATAGTGAAATCTTGAGGACCGAGTGAAGTCCCTCCCAGAAGTAGGCAACTGTCAAACTGTGTAATCAAAGCTTGTGCATTCATCAGGTTCGGCCAGAGCAAAGAAATTCCTCAAAGTGTCCCAGAGGTTGCTATAGCAATTGCTGTAACCTGTCATCAGCAGCGGTCGTAATTTCAGCTTTATAATCCTACGGATATAATCACATGGTTAATTATTATTATGTGGAGCTTCAAGTATGAATAACTAATTAATAATAATTTATTCTTACAGAAATACCGAACAACTAGAATGTTGGCGAATTCTGATGAAGTTAAACAAGGTACGAACTTAAATTGCACAATTCATAGCTTGTACACACTAAGCTCTTGTTCAAACAACTATCACTATATTTTTTGCAGGGACGGAACGAGTATGGAGCGGGGTAACAATTGTCATCCTAGAGTTTTTATTTTATTTTTTTCTTTTCAATTCAGCCATCTTTGGTGGTTTTAGGAATTAGGGTTCGTTTGTTTTGACTTTCAGAAATTTGTATTACGGGAATTAAGGTTTGTTGGTTTGTAAAGTTTTGACCTTGAAATAAATTAAAATTCAATTATATTAAATAATTAAAGTATATTAATTTTGTAAGCGTATAAATTGTTCACATGCAAAAGAGCACGTTAATGCAACAAACTTTTTTAAAAATGTTAATTTTTGTAATGTTGCAATCCATTTTCGTTTCACCCCTATCTCAATTCATGTTATAAATTGAAGAGTAAGGATGTTTGACGTCGTCATGATGATCAACTCCACAATCCCCGTGTAAAAAAAGCCATCAAGCTTGTTAGCACTAAACAAGGATACACATTTGGTTGGGTATAAGATTATTAGGTAAAGTAACATAAAGATGAGATAATATTAACCTTGTAGATCGAAGATCTGTCTTCTTCACCTAACAATGTGTATGACAATTGAACTAACTTGTCCTTTTCAACATCGTATATGCTTCGCAATCAAACTACTTCTCATCAATCATCATCCCTGTCTTTTGGTAGTCCACCAACTTTTGCATTACTCTCTCATTATCCCTCCAAACTGTAACAAGTGTATGATTAAGCGACTATTATGTAAGCTTAATTATTAGCAGTGGCAGGGCAGAATCATGAGTATGATTTTTGGCTACCACTTCAAGTTATCGACCCAAAGATTACAAGAATCAAGTTCAATAATATCAGTTATAACGTGAAAGATAAGATTTAAGCACATAGCTAGGTCACCAAAAAGGAGGGTGCAACGTCCTTGATCTTTTTCTCAACAAACACATGACTCTAAAGGACACACGTACGTACATCTTCATCTAACTTTTGTGTAGATGTCCTCTACATCCTCATCTCTATATATCCATTTGTTTTGTTTGCTGCCTTAATTCCCCAAAATCTCAAAGCACCTTTCTAGCTTCTTTAGCTCACCATCATATATTCAGGCATGGCTTAGATTTCTTGCAAGTTTAATAGACCATTTCCTCTCGTCCCACCTTTATATGCATAGCTACAAAACACACATTTCATCCGGCGGCATCTCAGATTTGTTGAAATGGGTTCGAGATTATTGCTGCTATTAATGGCCATTTTGGCCTTGTTTGTCCTCCCAACACTCTCAACCTCAAGGTTGGATTTGACGAATCCGAAAAGGGTGTCAAAAGGGTTTAGGGTAGAGCTTAAACATGTGGATGCAGGTAAGAACATGACAAAAATTGAAAAGTTACAGCATGCGATGAAGAGAGGTAGGCATAGGTTGCAGAAGTTGAGCTCAATGACCGGCCAAGTCGAGACTCCTGTCCATGTGGGCAATGGTGAATTTCTGATGAGTCTGTCAATCGGTACACCAGCTCAGAGTTACGAAGCAATCATGGACACAGGCAGTGACTTGATTTGGACTCAATGCAAGCCTTGCAAGCAGTGTTTTGATCAGCCATCCCCTATCTTCGACCCCACGCAATCTTCCACATTTTCCAAGTTACCTTGTTCAAGTCCGCTTTGCAAGGGTTTGAGCAGTACATCATCCACTTGTAGTGGTGAATGTGAGTATGCTTATTCTTACGGAGACTACTCATCCACACAAGGCGTTTTGGGTAGCGAGACTTTCACTTTTGGAGATGAAAAGGTTCCCAAGATTGGATTTGGGTGCGGGGAGGAGAATGAAGGAAGTGGTTTCAGTCAGGGATCGGGGCTAGTTGGACTTGGAAGAGGTCCGTTGTCATTAGTTTCTCAGCTGGGCGACCCCAACTTCTCATACTGCCTACTCTCAATTGATAGCTCGAAAGGGTCTAGCAGGCTTCTCATGGGGTCACTGGCCAAGGTGAACGACCCCAAGGATGGATCAATCGTAAGCACCCCATTGATCAAGAACCCATCTCAACCATCATTCTACTACCTTGGCCTCCAAGGAATCACCGTCGGCACCACTCGCCTTCCCATCAAGGAATCCACCTTTGACCTCCAAGATGATGGGACTGGTGGCATGATCATCGACTCAGGCACCACAATCACTTACTTGGAGCAAAGCGCATTTGATGCGCTCAAAAGTGAATTTGTCTCGCAAACCCGACTTTCAGTAGACCAATCGGGCTCAACGGGACTGGACTTATGCTTCAAGTTACCTTCAGGAGCAGAGCAAGTGGAAGTTCCTAAGCTGAAGTTCCACTTCGAAGGAGGTGACCTTGACCTGCCAGGAGAAAACTACATGATTGGTGATTCGGGTTTGGGAGTGGTGTGCTTGGCCATGGGAAGCTCAAGTGGCATGTCCATCTTTGGAAATGTTCAGCAACAAAACATCTTGGTGATGCATGATCTTCAGAGGGAAACAGTCTCTTTCATACCAACTCAGTGCGATAAGGTCTGACAATTGGCCGGGACTCTCTCTTGCTTTTTTTCTCAATTTATTTACTTTTACTTACAAAATGACATCCATATCACCCATTATTTTATGTAACTCTTTTCGGTCTCACATTATTTTCCTTTTTACTTATTTTCAACGGTATTTCATTTTTCAGAGGCAACTAAACCCTAAATCTAATTAAATAAACTGGAAAGAAATTTGGACTTTGCCACAAATCTGTCATGCTTCCAAACTTTACTTGGCCGTGCACCGCCGTCTGGCCATTACGCAGGTAGCCTTCAATTTTGCCAAACCATAAACTCTAATATCCAAAGCTCTCTTCTTGCTGATGTCCATCAACTCCTTTAATGATTCATGATATAAATTGTGTTCTTCCCTCTCAAATTGAAATAACTAGCTAGAATGGTGTTCCAAAATACATGGTCAATGATCCATTTGATGTTTCAATACACAAATGTCCCAGGATTTTACTTCTGTAACATTTGTATCTACGCTAGTAATTAGGAAATGAATCCATCCAATATTCTAATTGAAATAAGGAATGTCGTAGCCATACTTCCTACCCTCTATTTATTCGATGACACGTAGAGAAAGTCTTAACTTCTCTCGAGTAAGATTGATGACTTTCATAGCTATAAAGTATTTGTTAAAATGAAAATTATCATTTGAAATAACAGCACACTCACAAGTATTTGAATCTTCACATCTTGTGATTTTTTCATTCATCTGACATACCATCCACATTTTCCTTTTTCATCACTACATTGATTGTTGTCTGAATTATAGGTTGTGCATTCAACACGATTCAATAATGAAATTTTTTGACAAGCATGTATCACTACTTTGTAAGAAAACAACATTATTCATAGACTATTATGTCATTACCTTTTTTCTCATTTGGATACCTTTTTAGTATTTGTTTAGGACAAACTCATTTTCTTTCCATTTGATGTTTGTTAAGGAGATATTCCCGCTCAATCACCTTTGACTTCAACATTCATAAATTGTATTTATAACATGTTTCCTTGTATGTTTGATTATGTATATAATTTGGCATGATGTTAGGAGTGATGTAATCATCCACCATTGTATAAATACCCTACTCTATATCAATGAAAATATAACTTCAGCCAATATTTTAATATTTATTTACATGGTATCAAGAGCCACCGCGTGCGGAGCCAAGGTTGATCCATCTCTTTTTTTTTTCTTTTCTTTTTTGGCCTCCTCAGAATTCTTGTTGTCCTCATGGCTGTAGACCAATCCCAAAATCTCGATGTTGCTGCTTCATCTAATTCAGATATATCCAATCCATTTTATTCTCATCACTCGGATCATCCCGGTCTAATTCTTGTCTCCAAACCTTTAAATGGGGATAACTTTCCAGGCTGGAAGAGAGCTATGACACTTGCTCTCAATTCAAAAAACAAACTTTGTTTTGTGGATGGCACCATCAAAGCACCACCATCTTCTGACCTTGAAAAATATGCAGCATGGTCACGCTGCAATGATATGGTTCATTCTTGGCTCATCAATTCAGTTAATTCAGAAATTGCCGATAGCGTAATTTATTATCCTACAGCTTATGAAGTTTGGGAGGACCTCACGGAACGATTCTCTCAACATAATGCTCCTCGCATATTTCAACTTCAACGAGACATTGCTTCATTTCAACAAGAGCAATCATCCATCTCGGCATATTACACCAAGCTAAAAGGGATGTGAGATGAACTATCAACATATCTCGACGCCACACAAACCCAATCTGAGCAGCAGAAACTTATGCAATTTTTAATGGGTTTAACTGAATCTTACAGTGCAATTGGAACTCAAATCCTGTTGATGAACCCGCTCCCAACTGTTCGCCAAGCCTACTCTTATGTTACTCAGGCTGAAAAACAATTGATGATATCATCTTTACAAACAATCAATCTTGAGAGTAGTGGAGCCGCTGCATTGGCTGTACGCAGCAACATACCAATTGAAGTAAGAGGAATGAATGGCGAACGAGGCTATAGACAGTCACATCGATTGGAAAACCAAGGCCACGGTTATTCTCGCGGAGGTTCTGGTGGTGGTGGAAGAAACATAGCAGGTCGTGGTTCCAGCCACCGACCTCATTGTAGCTATTGTGATAAACCAGGCCACTGGATTCAAAATTGTTACATGATAAATGGTTTCCACCAAAACACTCAAAGTCACAATCCTTGACTCCTGTAGCCAATCAAATGTCCAGAGGATCTTCTGATGAAGCCACAATAACATTACCAAAATCCCAGGTACAACAATTACTTTCCATACTTGACAGTAAAGATGTATCTTCTACTATGCCAGAGAGTTCGGCCAAACCGGTAACACCGTCAGGTTTTCTTAAATTCAAATTTCGTAACTGGATACTTGATAGTGGGGCTACTGACCATATAATTTCGTCTGCAAAATCATTTCAGCATATTAGTTTGGCAAAATCACCATCTCCAGTGTTATTGCCTAGTGGAGAGACGGTAAACATTATTGCAAAGGGATCAGTACAATTAAATTCATCTTTTCTTCTAAAAGATGTTTTATGTGTTCCTACTTTTAAAGTTGATTTATTATCCATTAGCCGTTTGACACAAGGGTTGAATTGTTCAGTAACTTTTTATCCGTATTGGTGTGTCTTGCAAGACCTGAAGATTGGTTTGGGTAAGGAGAAAGACGGATTATATTATTTAATCGAGCTGAAAAAGAGTAAACCTGATGCACTATCTTCGACCCACCGCCCCAAATGTAACCTGCTTACATCCTCTACCGACCTTTGGCATAATCGTTTGGATCACCCATCACATTCGTGTTTGAACTTTCTTGCTAAAAAATTCTTGCATTTCTCCATCCTTGAAAATAAAGCTTGTCATGTTTGTCCGATGGCAAAGCAAACTCGTTTACCGTTCAATATCAGTTCTATTTCTTCTATAAAACCTTTTGAAATCATTCATTGTGATGTTTGGGGTCCATATCGACACCCTTCTTTGTCGGGTGCTCGATACTTTCTTACCATTGTCGATGATTTTTCTCGCTTTACTTGGGTTTTTCTAATGAAAACTCGAAAAGAAACTCATTCTCTTATCAAACAATTTTTTTGTTGTGTTTCTACTCAGTTTGAAACTAACATCAAAGTTTTTCGTAGTGATAACGGGAGTGAGTTTCTTGGTCTTAAGCCTTTTTTTCATGATCATGGAGTAATTTTCCAACATTCATGTGTTTACACACCTCAACAAAATGGAGTTGTGCCCGCTCATTCCGGTTTCAAGCCTCTCTTCCTATTGATTTTTGGGGTGAATGTGTACTTAATGCAGTACACATCATTAACCGTTTGCCTTCACCAGTTATTCGCTTCACCACTCCTTTTGAGCGTCTTTATTTAAAGCCACCTTCGTATTCATATTTTCGGGTTTTTGGGTGCTTAACATATGCCACAAATCCTCGTGTTCTTCATAAATTTGATTCTCGTGCAATAAAATCTATTTTTATTGGTTATCCCCATGGTCAAAAAGGATACAAACTTTATGATCTATCCAATAAAAAAGTTTTTATTAATAGAGACGTCAAATTTTTTGAAAATATTTTTCCTTATTCAAATCAACAAACCCAACTCACCCTTCCAACCCATGATTCTGGCCCAATTCCTTTTAATATTGTTGACACGTTTGATTCATTTCCATCCCACACTTATCCATCAACAGCAGCCCAATCTCCACCACATCCTCCTTCATCAACCTTACCTCCTGCTCCATCGTCACCTTCACAACCTCCGCCTCCTTCTCCTCCAATGGTTATCCAAACCTATTCTCATCGCCGCAACAACCAAAATCCTTCATCACCTATCCATCTGTCACCGACCAGCACCCACAACTCACCTTCATCACCCTCAAATCATGAGAACATTCAAACAATCCCACCAACAAACCCTACTCAGGTTCTTCGGTGTTCCACTCGGATTCCTATTCCCTCAGTGAAGTTAAAGGGTTTCATATGCTCTACAATTGCTTCTCCTTGCCCAGATCACTCTTCAATTTCATCATCAGGTTCCGAACTGAGCACACGATATCCATTGGAGAAATATATTTCTTATCACCGATATCGACCACCACATTAGGCTTTCTTAGCCAAAATGACCTCTGAAATTTCACAGTGTCTTAGTTCGACAGATTTGTGAACAAGCAGTTGCTGCAGCACACTCTTGTTCACTAGAAAATTGTCTCAGCAAGCAATGAACAAGACAAGGTTTGTTCACCCAGTTCGGCCAACTGCCTACGTCAGGGGAGGACTATTCTCCAGTCCTCAATCCACTAACTCGAAGGTTCCCACGTACACATGGTTACAACTCACGCAACCTATGCTACTCAACCTTGTGTGGATCACTTGACACAATCAGAACAAGCTCTGACTTGTGCCTGCACACCCTCTACAATATGTCAATCTAGAATAGCTACTGTCTCCTCGAAACTCAGCCTATTCTAAATTACACTTGACTCAGCAGGGTTGCTGTAGCAACTGCTGTAACACACAGCTGAAGCACAATTTGTCCGCGTCGCTCCAAAGCCTTCTGCCGAGCCGATCGAATGATTCCACGAGCGCTGCACACTCTGGAATACTCCCCCTCACTCAGTGACCATCTGCCACTAGCGAGTACTGCCGCACGACACTCGACCAAGCCAATAACTCGTCAGTTCTTCCGCGGCTTTCCTTGATCAATCAACAAGCTCCGCAGCTCTGAATTGGCTTCCAGATCAAGCTCGAATCAGACTCTGCAAGTCCTGATTCCCTTCTGCTACAATCACCACAGCTCTGCGCTCATGCTCTGCTCTCGGGTGAAGATCGAAGAATTTGTCCGCCGCACACCAAAGATTGCACTCTCTGAAATCTGTGTAAGCACTCGTGTATCCCTCAGCTTCGATCAACCTTTCTGCTCTAAACCCCTTCTGCTTAAATAGCATCACCAGCTTTTAGCAATGTCTAGGTTTAGGCAATGTCCCAACAAGAGCAATTATCTCCTAAAATCTAGGAGAATAGATTTGATCTTTATCTTCAATGCAAATCTCCTTCTCTGACTAGTATACCTCACTGGAAAATACTCCACAGTATTTTAGAAATTCTTCAGAGGCAATCCATAGAGTTTCCAGCCCTTCTAGACCAATCCAGGTTGCTGCTGCTCTCGGACGGTTGATACAACCAGTTGAACAAGCTCCTGCTGTAGCATCCCCTGCTGCAGCTGCTGCTAGTTCACTTATGCTGGCCTGCTTGATAGTTTGAGCTGCAGCCACTCCTTGTTCACTTGTGCTTCTGCTAGTTCACTTCTGCTGGCCTGCTTGATAGTTTGAGCTGCAGCCACTCCTTGTTCACTTGTGCTAGTTTTGTCAAACACTGCCATACTTATCAATTTCCCCCTTGGCATTTTGACAAAACCTCAACCTCTCCTTCTTCGCCTTATCAGCTCCTCCCCCTTTTTGGAATAAATGACAGGGGGGGGGGGGGTCTCCTAGCCATCCTAGGGAGGTAAAACACAAAGCCCCAGTGAGGCTGGCAGGTCTTCAAAACGGGCTGCATCCAGAGCTTTTGTGAAGATGTCAGCAAGTTGTTTGGCAGTCACCACATGCTGTAGCGCAATGATACTCTTTTCAACAAGATCACGGATGATGTGATGACGAATGTCAATGTGCTTGGTTCTGCTGTGGTGAACCGGATTCTTAGATATGCTGATGGCACTCATATTGTCGCAGTAGAGGGTCATTTCATCTTGAGGAATCCCATACTCACTCAGCATCTGCTTCATCCATAGCATTTGTGCACAGCAGCTCCCAGCAGCAATGTATTCAGCCTCGGCAGTGGATAGAGAAATGCTGTTCTGTTTTCTGCTAAACCAAGAGACCAGGTTATTTCCTAGAAAGAAACACCCTCCCGAAGTACTTTTTCTGTCCTCTGAGCGTCCTGCCCAGTCTGCATCACTGTATCCTACCAGATTAGCATTTGTGTCCTTAGTATACCATAACCCATAGTCCACAGTACCTCCAACATACCGAATGATGCGCTTGACCAGCTGCAGGTGGCTATCTTTGGGACAAGCTTGAAATCTTGCGCAGACTCCTACAAGCTCATCTTTAATGGCTTTAACATGAGTGGCAGCAGGAGTTCGTTTGTGACTGGCCTTGTCTAGCTGGAATTTCTTCACAAGGTTCTTGCTGTATTTGCTTTGAGCAATAAAGATGCCATCTGCTTTCTGAGAAATCTCCAGACCAAGAAAGTATGACAGTTCTCCTACCATGCTCATTTGAAATTCTTGCTGCATGTGGTGCACAAACTGCTTCACCAGGTGCTGAGACTTTGATCCAAAGACAATATCATCCACGTATATTTGAGCAATGATCACATCTGACTGAGTTCTTTTGACAAATAGAGTTTTGTCAGCTCCTCCTCGATTGTAGCCATGTTTTTCTAAGAACACTGACAGCCTCTCATACCATGCCCGAGGAGCCTGTTTCAGTCCATATAAGGCTTTCTTCAATTTATAAACATGCTCCGGGTGATGAGGATCTTCAAAACCTTTTGGCTGAGAGACATAGACTTCTTCAGAGAGGTCTCCATTCAGGAACGCGCTTTTAACGTCCATTTGATATAGTTTAAACCCCATGAAACAAGATATTGCTAAAAGGAGTCTGATGGCCTCCAGGCGAGCCACTGGAGCAAATGTTTCTTCAAAATCAAGACCCTCAATCTGAGAGTATCCCTGGGCAACCAGTCTGGCTTTGTTTCTTGTAATGTTGCCTTTTTCATCAGTTTTGTTTTTGAACACCCACTTAGTGCCTATAATATTTACTCCATTTGGTCTGTCAACCAGATCCCAAACATCATGTCTTTCAAACTCTGCCAATTCTTCCTGCATTGCCAATATCCAGAATTCATCACTCATGGCTTCCTTTACACTCTTGGGTTCAATGCTGGACATAAAACATGTATTAAGGTAAGCATGGCTTCTGGTTCTTCTTCTTTCTGACAGGTCTCCAATGACGTTTGTCAAGGGATGATTCCTCTGAATCTTCTTTAGGGGCTGCCTTGAAGGAGGATTAGAAATCTCAGAGTTCACATCTTCAAACAAGCTTTCCAATTGCGCATCTGGATTTTCTGCTTCAGCACTTGCTGTAGCATCTTCTGAAGCAACAGCTTGTTCACTTCTGTCCTGTCTGACAGACACCTCCTCAACTTCAGAGTCTTCATCATCAGTGACAGTATCAGGAGAAGGAATTTCTTCAGCATCGTTAACAACAACATTTATGGATTCCATTACTGTATGTGTCCGCTGGTTGTAGACTCGATAAGCTCTGCTGTTTGTTGAGTAGCCCAGAAACAGACCAGGATCACTTTTTGGGTCTAGTTTCTGCCTATACTCCCGATCTCTTAGAATAAAATAGTCACTTCCAAAGACATGAAAGTATTTGACTGTGGGCTTCTTCTGATTCCAGAGCTCATAGCAGGTCTGGTTGGTACCTCTCCGTAAGGTGACTCTATTGATGATGTAACATGCGGTATTCATGGCCTCTGCCCAGAACTTCAGGGGAACTCTCTTAGCATGGATCATGACTCTGGCCATTTCTTGGATTGTTCGATTCTTTCGTTCCACTACACCATTCTGTTGAGGGGTAATGGGAGAGGAGTACTGATGCGAGATACCCCTTTGTCGACAGAAATCATCCATATCTTTGTTTTCAAATTCCCTGCCATGATCACTGCGAATGCTGCTGATTCTAAGGTTTTTCTCTTGCTCAAGTCGAGATACCAGTGACACAATGACTCTCACGGTGTCTGATTTTTCTCTGTTAAAATCTATCCAGGTGAATCTGGAGTAGTCATCAACACAGACAAATGCATACCTTTTCCTGCCCAGACTCTCGACTTCCATTGGTCCCATCAGATCCATGTGGATCAACTGTAGAGGCCTGATGGAACCAATGTCTTTGACTCTTGGATGCGAAGCTTTCTTTTGTTTCCCAATCTGGCAGTCACCACAGATAGAGTCTGTCTCCCCTTTTAGCAGCGGTATTCCTCTGACTAGACCTTCTGTAGCAATTCTCTTCAGAGTTCTCAGGTTAACATGCCCCATCCTTCTGTGCCATAGAGTCATTTCTTCGGCCTTTGTCAGCATACATCTCTGAATCTGCGAGTTTGAACTCACATTGAGAAGATAGCAGTTGCTCTTTGATCTGGCTCCTTCCATTATGCATTTTCCAGATTTGTCGAGGACCTGGCATGTGTCTTTTGTGAATTTTACCTGTTTAGTCCCGTCACACAGCTGACTGATGCTTATGAGATTTGCCTTTAGCCCTTCTACTAGAAGAACATTACTCAGACTCGGCATTCCTTCGACTGCCAAAGTTCCCCTTCCCAGAACTCTTCCTTTGAGGCCGTTCCCAAACTTCACACGTTGTTCCAAACAAGGTGTAATGTTTTTCAAGAAGGATCGTTCTCCTGTCATATGTCCTGAACAACCACTGTCAAAGTACCAGCTTATTTTGTCCGAGGTGCTAGCTGTGCTGACAAGAGCGAGGAGCTGAGTCTGCGCATGTCTCTGTCTGACAGGTTTCCTGGCTGAAGCTGCTCCGGTGTAGGCTGAGAAACAGTTTCTCTTTATGTGACCTTTGCGACCACAACTGTAACATATTTTATGCTTTGAAGCTCTCTTGTTACGGTGATACAAAGGTTGCTGTAGCAAGTCCTGGTTCACTCTTCCTTGTGATTTTTTGCCTCTTCTGTCAGACTTGTATCTGGCCAAGTTGCATTCATCTTCACTCAACTCTTTCTCGTCTTCACTTCCACTGGCAGAGAGAGCCCTTTTTGTCATCGATTTGCTAGTGCAGCTGATTTGTCGATGACCGTACCCTGCACAATTCCAGCATTGGACTCCCTTCTTCATTTCTTTCTTTTCCTCTTCATTCTGAGCTGGTTCTTTCCCTTTCCTTTTATTTTCAGCACCTCTTCTGAATTGCTTTCGTGAGGAGGAGCTTTTCCCATTTCTTGAGTCCATGTTCTTCAGGAGCTTTCCAAGATTCTTGACAAGCATACTCAACTGATCATCTGGAACTGTCTTCTTGGCTTCTGTTTCAGCTTTCAGTCCAACATTCTTGTCTTTGGGAGTGGTGTCCTCTTTAACCAGTTTCATCTCAAATTGTTTGAGAGACCCCATCAATTCTTCCAACCTCATGAATCTGACATTTTGTGCTTCTTCAATGACAGTCACTTTCATGTCAAATTTTGTGGGCAGCGATCTCAGAACCTTCCTGATCAGCTTCTCTTCAGGGATAGGTTCACCAAGGGCATGGGCTTCATTTGGAAGATCACAGAGTTTGGCATTAAACTCAGTGACAGTCTCTTCTTCCATCATTCTCAGATTCTCAAACTGTGTAGCAATGATTTGGAGTCTTGACAGCTTCACTCTATCAGTTCCTTCATGTGCAGTTTGCAGAATATCCCACGCTTGTTTGGCCATGTCACAGTTTGATATCAACATGAAGTTATTGGCATCAACTGCAGCAAATATTGCATTCAGGGCCTTTGAATTTCCAGTTGCTGCAGCACCCTCTTCAGCAGTCCATTGTTCTTCAGGCTTTATCCTTGTGACTCCTTGTTCATCCATGGTGATTGGAGGAGACCACTGGATTACGACAGCTCTCCATGTCTTCTCATCAATAGCTTTGAGAAAGGCTTTCATTCTAGCTTTCCAATATCCATAGTTGCTCTCTTCCAACAATGGAGGTCTGCTTGTGCTCTGTCCTTCCTTCATTGTCTTGGCTTCTTCAGAGACACTGTAGGATCTTTTACTCTGTGTGTTGAGCTCCCGCTCTGATACCAATTAAAATTTCACAGTGTCTTAGTTCGACAGATTTGTGAACAAGCAGTTGCTGCAGCACACTCTTGTTCACTAGAAAATTGTCTCAGCAAGCAATGAACAAGACAAGGTTTGTTCACCCAGTTCGGCCAACTGCCTACGTCTGGGGAGGACTATTCTCCAGTCCTCAATCCACTAACTCGAAGGTTCCCACGTACACACGGTTACAACTCATGCAACCTATGCTACTCAACCTTGTGTGGATCACTTGACACAATCAGAACAAGCTCTGACTTATGCCTACACACCCTCTACAATATGTCAATCTAGAATAGCTACTGTCTCCTCGAAACTCAGCCTATTCTAAATTACACTTGACTCAGCAGGGTTGTTGTAGCAACTGCTGTAACACACAGCTGAAGCACAATTTGTCCGCGTCGCTCCAAAGCCTTCTGCCGAGCCGATCGAACGATTCCACGAGCGCTGCACACTCTGGAATACTCCCCCTCACTCAGTGACCACCTGCCACTAGCGAGTACTGCCGCACGACACTCGACCGAGCCAACAACTCGTCAGTTCTTCCGCGGCTTCCCTTGATCAACCAACAAGCTCCGCAGCTCTGAATTGGCTTCCAGATCAAGCTCGAATCAGACTCTGCAAGTCCTGATTCCCTTCTGCTACAATCACCACAGCTCTGCGCTCACGCTCTGCTCTCGGGTGATGATCGAAGAATTTGTCCGCCGCACACCAAAGATTGCACTCTCTGAAATCTGTGTAAGCACTCGTGTATCCCTCAGCTTCGATCAACCTTTCTGCTCTAAACCCATTCTGCTTAAATAGGATCACCAGCTTTTAGCAATGTCCAGGTTTAGGCAATGTCCGAACAAGAACAATTATCTCCTAAAATCTAGGAGAATAGATTTGATCTTTATCTTCAATGCAAATCTCCTTCTCTGACTAGTATACCTCGCTGGAAAATACTCCACAGTATTTTAGAAATTCTTCAGAGGTAATCCATAGAGTTTCCAGCCCTTCTAGACCAACCCAGGTTGCTGCTGCTCTCGGACGGTTGATACAGCCAGTTGAACAAGCTCCTGCTGTAGCATCCCCTGCTGCAGCTGCTGCTAGTTCACTTATGCTGGCCTGCTTGATAGTTTGAGCTGCAGCCACTCCTTGTTCACTTGTGCTGCTGCTAGTTCACTTCTGCTGGCCTGCTTGATAGTTTGAGCTGCAGCCACTCCCTGTTCACTTGTGCTGATTTTGTCAAACACTGCCATACTTACTTATCAACCTCCGTTACTGAACCCCGTAATTATTCTGAAGCGGTTATACAACTTGAATGGCAGGCTGCCATGACTACTGAATTGGACGCACTTCAAGCAAATGGAACTTGGTCACTCACCTCGCTGCCTCCCGGAAAGGTGCCAATTGGTTGTCGCTGGGTTTACAAAATTAAATTTAAGGCTGATGGAACTGTAGAACGGTATAAAGCTCGTTTGGTTGTTAAAGGTTTCACCCAACTTGAAGGCGTGGACTATCAAGAAACGTTCTCGCCTACTGCAAAAATTATTACTGTCAGATGCCTGTTAGCTTTAGCTGCTGCACAAAGATGGCACCTTCATCAACTTGATGTGAATAATGCGTTTCTTCATGGTGAATTAACTGAAGAAATTTACATGTTGCCTCCACCAGGTTTTCAGCGACAGGGGGAGGATCATCTGGTATGTCGGTTACAGAAATCATTATATGGCTTGAAGCAAGCATCGCGACAGTGGTTTGAGAAGTTTTTAATTGCCATCCGACCAATTGGATATGTGCAATCCAAAGCCGATTACTCATTATTTACTAAACGTTGTGGGGACTCATTTACTGCCTTACTAATATATGTGGACGATATTCTGATCACAGAAAATGATACAAAAGCTATTGTTGCTCTTAAGAAGTATATGCATAGCCACTTTTGCCTTAAGGATCTCGGAGATTTGAAATATTTTCTTGGAATAGAGGTATCTACTTCTAATTCAGGTACTTTTATTTGTCAAAGAAAATATGCACTTGAAATCATTGAAGATTTGGGTCTAGCTGGTGCAGCCCCTGTTGATACACCCATGGAAAGAAATTTAAAATTATCAAATCAAGGTATTTCACTCAAGGATCCAAGTCGTTATAGAAGATTGGTTGGAAGGCTTATATATCTAACTGTTTCAAGACCAGACATTACGTATGCAGTTCATGTGCTAAGCCGGTTTATGAATCAACCAACCAAAAATCATTGGAATGCAGCTTTAAGGATTGTCCGTTATATTAAAGGCACACCTGGACAAGGTCTTTTCTTTCCTTCAGATAATGATATGAAGTTAAGAGCCTTTTGTGATTCGGATTGGGGAGGATGCATAGACACAAGAAGATCAACAACAGGATATTGTGTGTTTTTTGGATCGTCTTTAATCTCATGGAAATCCAAGCGACAAAAGACAGTTTCGCTATCTTCGGCTGAAGCTGAATATCGATCCATGGCCGGTACATGTTGTGAGTTAACTTGGTTAAAATATTTGCTTAATGATCTTGGAGTAAGTTTTTTGGAACCAGCCATGATATATTGTGATAACAAAGCAGCTTTGGATATTGCTGCTAATGCGGTGTTTCATGAACGCACTAGACACATAGAAATGGATTGCCACTTCATTCGAGATAAAATCCAAGATGGATCAGTGATCACAAAATCTGTCAGTTCCTCCAATCAAATAGCAGATGTCTTTACCAAAGCTTCGGGAAAAGATAAATATGTTCCGTTGATTCGCAAGTTGGGTGTTCTGGACATTCACACTCCAACTTGAGGGGGAGTGTTAAGGAGATATTCCCGCTCAATCACCTTTGACTTCAACATTCATAAATTGTATTTATAACAAGTTTCCTTGTATGTTTGATTATGTATATATTTTGGCATGATGTTAGGAGTGATGGAATCATTCACCATTATATAAATACCCTACTCTATATCAATGAAAATATAACTTCAGCCAATATTTTAATATTCATTTACAATGTTGCTCCATTATAGGATCAATTTTAGGTTATCTCATATATATATATATTTGTACACCTTGTAATTATTTTGGCAAAACCAATACAAAAACAATATTAGCTCATGTTTGCCTTTTAATCAAGGTAACCGAATAGGTTCACAATCAAATAGCTTCTGCTTAATTTTCCCTCCACATACGTCACTATTTCCAACCATGTTGAAAAAGGACGTTGAAGCATCTGAGACAAGGTCGTCCGGATCAATTATGATATGCGATGGCAATTACGCGGATTGGGCAGACGAGATGAGCAAAGCCCTTAACTTCAATTTTTTCAACGGATCAATCCCTATTCCGGACAAAGGATTGGCATAATTACCTTTGTGGAGAAGATGCAAAGCAATGATCCAAGGGTGGCTTCGTAGCTCAATGGAGAAAGATATCCGTTTGAATTTAAAACATACTAAAACTACTCGTGAGGTGTGGGAAGACCTTGAAGATCGTTTCGGGAGTGAAAGTGTCCCTAGAGCATATGAGTTGAAGCGCAAGATAGTACTCACATGTTAAGAAGGATTGTCGGTCTCACCTTACTACACAAAATTATAAGATTTGTGGGACGAGTTCCAATCTATCTCCCTAATCCCCAAGTGTAAATACTATGGATGCACATGTGATGTTCCTAAGCATTTGGTTACGATGAGGGACAATGAGCATCTTTATGAACTTCTCATCGGTTTAGACGAAACGTTTGGAGTTATAAATACACAAGTCATATGGTTTCCAAGGATGAGAGACAAAGACAAATCACCTCCACTAGAAAAATAGGCATGGAATCAAACAGCATTTCAAGCGCTAATGGTCCAGCGTTCAGACAATGATAGTAAAGAAAACATCCGCCTGGTGAAGTAGTGCACTCATTGTCACAAGTTGTACCACACAAATGATGAGTGTTATGAATTGAAAAGCTACCCGAAACCGTGGGAGAAAGAAGAAATAAAAATGACAATTGAAATAAAAAAAAAATGGCATTAAGAATGCACATGTCATTGCTGGTGATATTCCATTTCCAGGCACGACACAAGAAGAATATTCAAGCCTTTGACAAATTCTTTTCCTGCCGTGCAGAAGGGTCAGATTGTGTTGATTGTGAAGATAGACCCAACATAATTTTTTTGGTAAGAAAAATAATTTTGAACCATAGATAATTGATTCCGGAGCCACCGAGCACAAAAGTGTTGTCGATACCAATTTACCGAATGGATTAAAACTTATTAGAGTTTTAAACGTTCTTGAATTTAAGTGCAATGTACTTTCGGTTGGCCGGCTAACGAAAGATTTGAATTTTGCTCACTTTCTTACCGAATTTTTGTGTTTTACCGGACTTACCTTCAAGGAACCTGATTCGAATTGGTAGGCATTGAGATCGTATTTATTGTTTGGAGCCGTAGTCAAAGGAAGGTATGCTATGTCTGTGACCGTAGACTCAAGAATTTGGCATAAAAGATTAGGTCATGCTTCCACTTACGAGTCACAGTTTAATTGTTTTGGAAAGAATGATGAGCATTGTGATTCCTGTTTGAGGGAAAAGCTGACCAGGCTTCCATTTCCCAAAAGCAACATACAAACTACTTCTTGCTTTCATTTCATTCATTGTGATATTTTGGGTGGTTATCATACTGCGTCTTTTACTGGTGCTCATTAATTTATATCGATTGTTGATGACTTTAGTAGAGGAGTTTGTGTGTTTCTTATGAAACATAAGTCTGAAGTAAAGTATCTTTTGATAATGTGTTGCAACATGGTTCGTAATCAATTTCAGAAAGCAGTTAAGAAGATACAAATAGATAATGGGACTCAATTTTAGTCCGTGCACATGCTGAAATACTATTGTGAAAATGGGATTTTGCTCGAAATGTCGTGTACGGATACCCCTCAACAAAATAAAGTGCTCGAGAGAAAAATAGACACAGTCTAGAGGTACCAAGGGCTTTTCGATTTTATAGCGAGTTACCAATAGATTTTTAGGGGAATGTATATTAACTGCTAATTACATTATTAATCGACTACCATCCCGCGTGCTCAAAGGGAAGACTCCCTATGAAATATTGTTCACAAACAACATCATTGTGATCGTCTTATATTTTTTGGTTGTTTCGTGTATGCTAAAGATAATAAAAAAGACCGGGATAAATTTTATCCAAGAGTGGTAAAAACACAATGAAAAGTTCGGGAGATGAGCGAAATTTATTATCGAATGAAGCGAATAATCGGTAAGAAATTAACGAAACATATCCTGACTGTTGAATTGTGAATGATCGTAATACATAATGAATCACAAGTGTAGCAGATTTCAGACTAAATTCAATAAAGACAGATTTTCAATATAATTGTAAACAACATGATAGTGTACTTTTTGGTGGAATAGATTTTGCAAACATGTTTTTCATTCAATGCACATAGGTAGACAATGCAGAATGTTGGCTTACAGTATTGTTAGGTTTTATTTTTTTTAATTAAACTTATTTACTGAAGTACTTAACTTAATTTAACAGAATTGAATTTAACTTAATTTAACGTAACTTAAAGTACTTAACTTATGTACTTAAATTACTATTCATCATTTCTTTCCTATCATTCATCTCTCACCATCATAACCATCTACTCCAATCCCACCACCACCATAACAACCCATCCCAATACCACCACCACAACCACCCACCCTAATCCTACCATCACAACCACAACCACCGACCCCAATCCCACCACCACAACACCACCATAACCACCCACCCCAATCCAACCATCACAACCAAATCCCACCACAACCACCCACTCTATTCCCACACCACCACAACTACCCACCCCAATCCTACACCACCACAACCAATTTTCACCACAACCACCCACCTCAATCCCACACCACCACAACCACCTACCACAATCCACCACCATCACCCATCCAAATCTCACTGTCAATCCCAAATCACACTACCCACCTCAATACCACCACAACCACCCACCACCATCACAACACCGCTATAACCATCCACTTTGGTTCAACCACCACAACCAAATCACACCATAATCCCACCACCATAACCACCACTTAAATCCAACCACGACAAAATCCCACCACAATCCCATAACCAGCCACCCCAATCTCACCACCAGCACCACCACAACCACCCCCAATCCCACCACCACCACCACCCACATCACACACCCACCACCCCACTCCCACCACTCACCTCTCATCCCACCACCACCACCCACCACCCACCTATCACCATGACGGCTCATCGTTGTGTGCGCCAAATTAAATTTATATGCTTCTACTATGCTAGCAAGCAGTAAGCAGGGTCGAACCCAAAGAGAGCAATCAGTTATAAAGCTCTACTAACAATTGTCACAAAAAAGGAGGTTTGTTTTCAAAGAGAATTTTTGTTATCAAATTCAGAAAGAATCAGTTCAGGGATTTGCATTGCAACTGGTAATCATCGATCGAACATGCATCAATTGTAAAGCTATCTGCTAAGATAATGCCGACTTCAATATTCTACCTACTCTTAACCGCTAAGTTCCCGAATAGGCTAACTATAACTCGACTAACAATACCAAATTAGTTCTACTGCTAGGCTTAGCTAATAGAGCAGTCAATCCTAGTATCACTCAATAGATATCAATTCAGTTTCACCACTAGGCTATGCTAACTTGATAATCAGAGCATGGAATTCATACGAAGAACAGTAATTCACTAAATCGAATTATGAAACGTAAATATCTCAAACCGTACGTTGCAATACAAACCCCCAAATTGAGTTAGGGTTTAGGTACTATAATCCATCTAATAACAATGAAAGTAAAGAGTTTAGAAAAATACTAAAATCTGATCCGCGATGATGCTGAATTCTTGCTAATCATTCCCGAGAATGGCTGGCAAAATGCGGTCCAAATAAAAAAGCCTCTACGGTTTTTTCTCCCCTTCCTTTTATTCTTTGGAATTTGGGTCGGAATGGCGGGCAAAGTGATTCGTGCAAAGCTTGGCAAGTGATTCGCTTAGGGCTGGGCGAATCAAAGTGGCAGTATGAACGTTGTCACAACTGTGGTAGTAAAAATACTAGTCCAATCACGGTATTCAAATAATATTTATAATCCGAATGACCTCGAGTCGAACCCAAGAGAAAAGCCTAGATTAGTCTTAAGCTAGCTAGTAATGCCTAATGCGAGTCTACTAAATAAAAGGAGGGTTTTTTCCTCTAGATGAGGTATTTTTAGTGAATATTAAAGACAAGTTCAAATTAAGTTGGAAGTAAAATAATAGGGAAAATGTAGTCGGGATCCTATTTCACCCCTAGGTCATGCGATTAGCAATGCAAAACAGAAATATATTCATGAGTTAATATGGTTGATTATTCTAGGCTAAAGTATCACACATTCTAAATTCAACTCTCGCTCCTTCTCTAGAATGAGAATGATACCTAAGTGACATAATTTTCAAAATCTCGCTCTATTGAATCGTGTAGAACAAAAGTCTTCTAATGTCAACCTCTCAGTCTATTGATAGTTAAATAAAGTCCGCTCTATGCTTAGCCTAAGAGATTGCCAATGTCACTCTCGCGCATAAAAGTTATCTAAAATAGTCATGCTTGATCTTCAAAACAACCTAGGTTCAATTCTCATTCCATCCCTAGATGTTTTATCATTTCATACTCATTCATGCGTTTCGCCAAACACTTGGTGTGCATAGAATTAACATGAAGAACAAACATAAGAATTTTCAACCAAACTTCACTCATATAGATAAAAGAACATGTCTTGCATTACAATCTAACCTAAAGGATCCATAAGGATCCCAACTACAATGGGACTACTCACTCATGGTGAGTTTGAAACAAAACATAGTTTCTAATTGAAATTGTTAATCAATCGGATGCAAAGAAGTAGTGGTTGATTAGAGGGTTGATGTAGAATGGCCATTTGTGTGTGTATTCATCCAAATCTTCGACAATATCTCCAAGTCATCCAAGACCAATCGCCTAGGGTTTTTGAAATTGGAAGAAGCCCTTCTAAATTTGCATCTCTTTCTTATTTATACTGCTCTGGAAAATTACCAAATTGCCCGCCGTGCCCGAATCAGTTGATTCGGACAGGGTGTCCGAATCAAATACTCCGTGCAGTTTCATAGCTAGGCGAGTCAGTCTTCTTTGGCCGAATCACTTTTGATTCGGTCAAGCCTTGTTTGATTCGGTCAAAAATTCTTATAGAGCCAAGCTGATCCGAGCGGAGCACTTCTTCTTGGCTGAATCTTTTTTGATTCGGTCAAGTCTTTGTGAAACTTCTCCACGAGTCAGATTGATCCGTGCAGCTGGAGAGGGTGATTCGGCCAAGCCTTGTCCGAATCAAATCTGACTCGGACACCCATCTGGTCGAGTCAGATTGTGTCTGGGAGAGTCACTTTTTCAACTTACCTCAATCTTGCTCATTCTTACTCGCAATCGACCGGAATTCATCCAGATTTTCTTTGAGCCACTTTGTATCGTGTGGTACGCATTTTTAACCTGAAATGGGCACATAAAACATCAAATGACTTTATAAAATAATGGAACAAACAAAAAGTAACGGAAAAATGTGGATAAATACAAGGTCATTTGTCCGCTCATCATAGTGTCGTTCCCTGCTGAGCGAGTCAAGTTTGATTCGGGCTAGCTCCAAAGTTGACTCGCGCACTGCTTGGGCGAATCACTTCTGCACTGTTCGAATCTCGCTCGTTTGAACCTTCAAACCTTCGAATTACATCTTGATGTAAACTAAGAAGTTGTGTCCCCTTGAGTTAGCTTTCCAACAAGATATGGCACGCTTCAATAGGATAAGAATCATGTGCTCGGCAAGCCTTCGACGACGAATAGGTCAATTTGCCCAGATTTGGTCTATATTGGTCCAAATGTGCAATAAAGTTCAAAGCCGTCTTGATACACCTGCGATGCGAAAGAGTACAAAGGAGTAATCTATCACTCGCAAAATGCAACTAAACGGTGGGAATAAACAACTCGATGGATCGTATAAATATGCTCCATCAAACTACCCCACCCTTATCTTTGATCGTCCCTGAACAAAAACAAAATCAAGACTTGTAACACTCAAATTGACTTATATCATGCAATGATTAAACACTGAATTTATTCACGATGTTCCTAGTAATCAGTTCATCAACATATGCTCACACTCATTCTTCAATAATGATCAGCAAGAAACTAAAATGATACATGTTACTTGTGAGGCCGAGTTGGATTCAATGGATGACTGGGAGATAGTCCTTTTTAGAATCATGACTCCATTCTTTAGCTCGAGGTCATAGTCACGCGCATATGCTAAATTTGCTTTCTCTGGCACATGATAAATCCAAGTCATGAGGAACTCGAATTTTTCTTTTGGTCTTTTGTAGGGTAGCTCTTGAACTTTTTTATTTTGTTTAGTCCGAAGACTTCACTCAACTCGATTGCTTTTCTGATTTTTTCTTTCACATTTGTATGAATTCTGTTTTGAGCTTTGCTCTCCAATGTGAATTGCTTATCCTTTTGCGTTTTTGCTCTTTGAACCGTTCCAATCATAGCCTTCGAATAATAGCATATGGAACGCGTCGCGAGGCAGGATAGGGGTTTACCCAACCATTCCTAGTTACTAGGACTGGAGATAGGACTATTTGTTTTCCCGTCCCACCATTGCATAAATACTGCAAAGGTGGACTGAAAGTCTCACTCCTCATAACTTTGAATACCAACCTCCACAAACTCAGCACGCTACGCGACTAATCCCCCAAAACCTTCGAATGTGTCTCAAGTCTCCCTAGAACATTTTCTATCAACTCCACATCATGTAATATTTCAACTCAAAAGAACATATAACATCAAGTCACTAGCATCTCAATATTGCAGAAATCATGCAAAGCATACACATCAAAACCTCATAGAATCAGAACATCATCTCATAAAATCAGCATCTTCATTGTAGCATATAATAACATGAAATCAGCATCATCACAGCATGTACTGGCAACATATAAGCTCATAAAGTCAGCAGCATCGCAACATAAAAAAAACAAAAAAAAAAAACGTGCTCTTACTACTACTAATGCATGCTAATAAAGGTAAACATGCTGACACATAATACTAACTCCCCCACCCCACACATGAAACAAATCGTGCCCTCACGGTACAATTAAATCATTGGGAAGGGTGGTCATACAAGATTCAAAATAAAAGAGACAACCAACTCAAATAAATAGATAAGAAATCCTAACTACACTCGGGCTGCCTCCTGAGGAGCGCACTTGTTTAACGTCGTTGGCTTGACGGTATTCTCCTCATCCATCATTTACTGGTTAAGCCAACTCGAATTTCTTATCTAGCCATTGCAATGATGCCTGCAAAAAGTCTTTAACAAGCCTGCGATAAAATCTACAAATTTGTGATAAAATCCAGCATATCCACTAGTTGAATAATCAAGTCAGTGGGTTTCAGAGGTCTAATACGCAATGCTCGATATAAAGAGTAAGGCAACACATTAACCGATGCGCCTAAATCCAACATGCAATTATTATTTTTGAATTTACCAATGAGAAATCAAATTGTAAATGAACCTGGATCCTTACATTTTTGTGCGGCCGAGCACTGAAGAGCCGCTGAGATGTTTTTCCTCAGATTCAACTACTCAGGTTTCAGTCCTCCTCTTTGGTTAGTGCACAATTCCTTAAGGGCCTGAGCATATTTCGGGATCCTCTTTTTCGCGTCAAGGAGTGGGATCGTGATCTCAACTCTACTGAACAACTCCAATAAAGTTTGATACCCTGTTGGGTCCTCTTTATCGGGACAAGGAGTGGGATCGGGATCCTCTTTAGATTGCTGCTCATCCGCTCCTTTGCAAGCTCCTTGCCACTTACCACAGTTAATGCATTGATATTACCTTTAGGATTAGAAATTGTCTGCGAGGGTAGCTTTCCTTTATCACTCTTGAGTCAGACACGGTGGCTGTCAATTGAGACATATGCTTCGACAACTCGGCCAGTGTACCATCGGTCTTCGCTTGATGATTCTACACACTCGTCGATAAATCCTTAACCATTTCTTCCAATGATTTTCCTGTACTTACATTGCTTGGGCCAGCTTGGTTATAATTCCGCCTCTGCTGAAACTGACCATTAGCATTTCCGTTGTACCTCTCATATTGCTGAAATGGTGGATGGTACGGCTATGCTTGTTGCTGCTGAGGCTGCTGGTGGTTCTGCCCTTATTGCTGCTAGAATCCTCCTTCGTTTCTCCAACTGAAACCATTAGCAGCAAGTCCAAATTGCCTGGAGGCCTGCCTGTTATGGAATCCACCCATGGCATTTACATCAACGTCTCATCCTCTTGAAGGGTAGGGCACTCATATGTCTTGTGGCTTGAAGCGCTGCAAAACTCACAAAGCTTGACTCCACTCACATGCCCAACCATCATTCTCTGCATCATTTCCTTGAGGTCCTTGATTTCGTTAGCCATCTGATTGGTGTTGGAGTCCACCTATGAAACGTTCCTTGCCCTGCTGGTGTCATCCCTTCGACTGATCTCTTCCCTGAAACGATCACTCTAAACAGTCTCATTAATCAAAACACGTACCTCAGACGGTGTCAAGTTCAGCACGGTGCCACCAGCTGCGGCATCCAATAACATTCTCTCGAGAGGTCTCAATCCATCCAATAGATATTCTACAAGCATCTTCTTCGGAATACCCAAGTTGCAGCAACTTTGTTCCAATGAGTTGAACCTCTCCATGTAGTCATACATCGACTCACTTGATTCTTGTTTGATCATTGACAGCTCTCTTTTGACTTGAGTTGCTTTAGTCGGAGGGTAATATTTGTCGAGGAATTTTCTTTGCATTTGATCCCATGTGCGAATGCTACCTGAAGGAAAAGACAAAAACCAAGATTTTGCAAGGTTAGTTAAACTCCATGCCTTTCCTCCGAAGCTGCGTATGACCTCAATGTTTGGTAAATTCCATTGAACTCTTGTAAATGCCTAGTTGCGACCTCTCCCGGTAATCCTCCAAACTTTGGTAGATGATAAACCACCGCGGTTTTGATCTTAAAATTATCTTCTTCCGGGTCAGTGTTTATGCACCACGGCTGATTTTGGAATATTGGACCACGGCTGATAGCTCCCACATGGTTGGTTCATGATGGGCCATTTGTTTATATAATTGTTGGAGTGATGGTTGTCCATATTTTGGTTGACGTGGATAGGGTGGAGGTTGGGGTTGAGCTGGGACATTATCAGCAAACTCCTCAATCCGTTCACCTCTATCGTTTTGCCCATGGTATGTCATCCTTTGACAAGCTACTCATTGCCTTTGATTGAATACTCGTTCAGGCTCGTCATAGAATGGTGGTATCACCTGTGGGGAAACTTCATCGCGGATGTGATCATGTTCATTGTTCTGGCGGCCATCGCCATTGACGCTTCATGCATTCGACATACAGAAAAATACAAATAAAATAAAATAAAATAAGAAAGAACCTCCGTTTATCACTCATCTCTCACCATCATAACCATCTACTCCAATCCCACAACCACCACAACAACCCATCCCAATACCACCACCACCACCACAACCACCCACCCCAATCCTACCAACACCACCACAACCACCCACCCCAATCCCACCACCATAACCACCCACCCCAATCCAACCATCACAACAAAATCTCACCACAACAACTCACTCTATTCCCACACCACCGCAACTACCCACCCCAATCCTACACCACCACAACCAATTTTCACCACAATCACCCACTCCAATCTCACACCACCACAACCACCCACCCTAATCCCACACCACCACAACCACCTACCACAATCCACCACCATCACCCATCCAAATCTCACCCCCAATCTCAAATCACACTACCCACCTCAATACTACCACAACCACTCACCACAATCCCACCACCATCACAACACCACCATAACCACTCACTCCGATCCAACCGCCATAACCAAATCACACCATAATCCCACCACCATAACCACCACTTAAATCCAACCACGACAATCAAGTCCCACCACAATCCTATAACCAGCCACCCCAATCTCACCACTTGCACCACCACAACCACCCCCAATCCCACCACCACCCACTTCACACACCCACCACCCACCTCTCATCCCACCACCACCACCTGTCACCATGACGGCACGTCGTTGAAGAATAGGAGTTGTTCAACTGGACTTATTTAGTGAAGTGCTTAACTGATCTTAACTTAATTTAAGCATGGGAGTTGAAGAAACATACCTTTATTTTCACACAAATTTGTTTGATACAATAGCACATAATGCCACAAGTCGCCCTTGTATCAATGGCGATATGCCCCCAAACTATACTACTCCTACTCCTATGATACTTGATGAGCCAACAAATGACCTTGTATTTGTCCACATTTTCCCGTTACTTCTTATTTGTTCCGTCATTTTATAAAGTCGTTTCATGCTTTCTTTGCCCATTTCAGGTTAAAAATGCGTACCACACGATATGAAGTGGTCCGAAGAAAATCTGGATGAATTCTGGTCGATCGAGAGAAAAAATGAGCAAGATTGAGGGAAGCTGAAAAAGTGACTCGCCTAGGCACAATCTGACTCGACCAGAACGGTGTCTGAGTTAGATTTGATTCGGACAAGGCTTGGCCGAATCACCCTCTCCAGCTGCACGGATCACTCTTACTCGAGGAGAAGTTTGACAAGGCTTGACCGAATCAAAATTGATTCGGCCCAGAAGAAGTGCTCCGCCCGGATCAGCTTGACTCTATAAGGATTTTTGACAGAATTAAACAACGCTTGACCGAATCAAAAGTGATTCCGCTAAAGAAGACTGACTCCCCCAGCTACAAAACTGCACGGAGTATTTGATTCGGACACTCTATCCGAATCAATTGATTTGGGCATGGCGGGCAATTTGGTAATTTTTCGGAACAGTATAAATAAGAAAGAATGCAAATTTAGAAGGGCTTCTTCCAATTTTGAAAACCCTAGGCGATTACTCTTGCACGACTTGGAGAATTGCCGAAGATTTGGAGAAGACACACGCAATTGAAGATTCGACATCAACCCCCTACTCAACAACTACTCCTTTGCATCCAATTGGTGAGCAATTTTATTTAAAAACTATGTTTTGTTTCAAACTCACCATGAGTGAGTAGTCCCATTGTAGTTGGGATCTTTATGGATCCCCTAGGTTAGATTTTAATGCAACACATGTTCTTTTATCTATATGAGTGAAGTTTGGTTAAAAATTCTTATGCTTGTTCTTCATGTTAATTCTATGCACACCAAATGTTTGACGAAATGCATGAATGAGTATGAATTGATAAAACAACTAGGGATGGAATTAGAATTGAACCTAGGTTGTTTAGAAGATCAAGCATGATTATTTTAGATAGCTTTTGTCAGTGAGAGTGACATTGGCAATCTCTTAGGCTAAGCATAGAGCGGACTTTAGTTAACTATCAATAGACCGAGAGGTTGAGATTAGGAGACTTTTGTTCTATACGATTCAATAGAGCGAGAGTTTGAGAATTGTGTCGCTATAGGTGTCATTCCATTCTAGAGAAGGAGCGAGAGTTGAATTTAGAATGTGTGATACTTTAGCCTAGAATAATCGACCAAATTAACTCATGAATATATTTCTATTTTGCATTGCTAATCGCATGACCTAGGGGTGAAATAGGATTCCGACTACGTTTCCTCTATTATTTTACTTCTATCCAAATTTAAACTTGTCTTTAGTATTCACTAGAGATACCTCACCTAGAGGAAAAAATCCCCTTTTATTTAGTAGACTCACATTAGGCATCTCTTGAGTTCGACTCGAGATCACTCGGATTATAAATATTGTTTGCGTACCGTGATTGGACTAGTATTTATACTACCACAATTTCGACAACGTTAAAAATGGCGTCGTTGCTGGGGATTAGCCATTAGACTAGTTTGCTTTTTAGTATTGCTTTAGTTAGTCTACTTTTTTTTCCTTTACTTTGTTGATCGTGATTGCGTGTTTGTGTGCTATTCTTGCCTACTTTAATTTAAGTTCACACTTATTAACGCTTTCTTCGATCGCTTGGCAGGTGTTTGAATGCAAACTCAATCGCGCACGAAAAAGGCACAAGAACAAGCTTCCACGTCGACACCAAATTATGATACTCCTCTTCTTGAAATTCAAGTTGATCAACAAATAATGAAGAATATAGACCAATCACCAGCAAGAATTGCGGATCAACCGAACCCGAGGAGGCTACGGAATGCTATTCATTCTCAAGAGGACGACGAGAGACCGGTTGGGGAATACATTGCCCCAATTGGACATTATGGATCACCCATATATTGGGAAGAGGGTGACGATAAGGAATTCGAGATAAAGTCGGCGCTTCTCCACATGGTAGCCGCAAATCAGTTTGAAGGGTATGGAAACCCTAATGCGCATCTAGTATTTCCATATACATGAAGGTATTTTCATTCTCGTTAAGTGGAAAAGCCAAGGATTGACTAATGAGTCACGAGCCGAATACCTTTCGCACTTGGGAAGAACTCCCCCAAGCTTTCCTTATTCAATTCTTCCCGCCGGCAAAGACTAAGAAAATCCGTGACAGAATTTTTACGAGGCATATGAGCGCTTCAAAGAGCTACAAAGAGATAATCAAATCACAGGTTCAGCAAATGGCAGCTCATGCAAAGTTTTTACGATGGTATGGATCAACACGCAAGAAACCATATGGACCAAGCGAGCGGAGGGGCAATGATGGATTTGACAGCCTTCGATGGTATCAAAATTAGTGACAAGATAGCGTGGAACTCACATCAATGGGGTGGAGAAAGGAACCATCTTAAGAAGAAAGGGAAGGAGCATTCATCAAAAGCCGTGATTAGACTAGTATTTATACTACCACAATTTCGACAACGTTCAATACTCTACTTTTTACCAACCAACTCTTGTGTTAAATAGTCCCTAGGCACTCATATATATAGTCCGGTTGTGCCCTGTGAATGTGGTAGTAGATTGTTATCATTGGATGGTTGCACCTCTTCATTTGAATAATCGCACCCTTTCCAATTGGCTAGTTATCTTGCTGCTGCCCATGGAGTGTCCACCTGAGCTGACCAGCTCACTTGTCTAGTTGCTGCTAAGCTGTAAGAAATTCAAGGATGCCCCTCGTCCAGCTGCCGAGATGTCATGAGAAGTTGTAACAAGCTGCTCCGGACCCTCCTCACATAAGTTGGCCCTTATTGCATCTTTTTGCTCCAGCTGGGTTGTTGCTCCATTTTTGCTCACAAGGACTTTTTTCCAGCTTCAGTAATCTTCAAAGAGGTGCCTTGGCCTTGCCCAAGGTCTCCCGTAAAGCTTTCCCCGCAAGTCTTGACAAGGTCCAATAAGTCTTTGACAAGGTCCCATTTGATAACCTGTACAGATGGCCCTTGCCTAGCATTTTTTTGTTTTGGGTACTTTGCTGCCTTGGTATTTCCCGCATGGACTTAGGTTTCTTCATCCGGAGTCCCAACATTAGTCCCCTCCCAAAGAGGGACCTTAGCCTCAAGGTCAAAGCTGGGGAACAGCTCCATCATGCTTAGACATCTTCCTTCATTTAATAAGAACTTCTTTCCCATCTACCCCATTGCGTAAGCCTCGTAGGCTTTTTAGAATATATACGTATTGGTATATCGGAAACCAATTCAATGGTCGCACTTGGCATGTGTGACCTGCCCTTCGTTAACTTCAACTGTGAGAGGTGAAAAACTGGATGTATTTGCAAACTTCTTGGCATCTTGATGCAATATGCTACGGCCCCGATTCTTTTCTCCACCTCATATGGGCCGTAGTATTTAGGTGCAAGCTTGTGGTTGATGCGCCTTGATACTGTGTGTTGTCTCCCGGGTTGAAGTTTTAGGTAAATATAGGCGACTACCTTAAATTTCACATCCCTCCTATGTGCATCAGCTTGTCTTTTCATGACTTGTTGCTGAACGTTGTTGAAATTGTGGAAGTAAAAATACTAGTCCAATCACGGTATTCAAACAATAGTTATTATCCGAGTGACCTCGAGTCGAACCCAAAAGACAAGCCTAGATTAGTGTAAAGCTAGTTAGTAATGCTTAAGGTAAGTCTACTAAATAAAAGAGGGGGGGGGGGGGGGGGTGGGTTTGTCCCCTAAGTGAGATATCTCTAGTGAATACTAAAGACAAGATGAAATATGGTCCAAGAAGTAAAGTAATAGAGAAGGCGTAGTCGGAATCCTATCTCACCCCTAGGTCATGCGATTAGCAATACAAAACTTGTCTAAATCATGAGTAAATTCGAGTGATGGTTCTAGGCTAAGGTACCACACATTCTGAATTCAACTCTCGCTCCTTCTCTAGAATGAGAATAATACCTAAATAGTACAGTTCTCAAACTCTCGCTCTATTGAACCGAGTAGAACTAAAGTCTCCTAATCTCAACCTCTCGGTCTACTGATAGTTAACTAAAGTAGCTCAATACTTAGCCTAGTGGAATGCGTATGTCACTCTCGCGCACACACGCAACCTAAAATAATCATGCTTGATCTCCTAAACAACCTAAGTTCAACTCTCATTCCATCCCTAGGTGTTTTATCAATTCTTACTTAATTAGGTATTTCGTCAAACACTTGGTGTGCACAAAATTGATATGAAGAACAAGCATAAGAATTTTCAACCAAACTTCACTCATATAAATAAAAAGACAAGTCTTGCATTACAATCAAACCTTAGGGATCCATAAGGATCCCAACTACTGAACAACTACTCACTCATGGTGAGTTTGAAACAAAACAGGATATTTAATTGAAATTGTTCACCAATTGGATGCAAGGATGTAGTGGTTGAGTAGGGGGTTGATGTAGATTCTCCAATTGTGTGTGTCTTCTCCCAATCCTTGACAATTCTTCAAGTTCTCCAAGAGAATTCGCCTAGGGTTTTCGTTCTCGGAAGAAGCCCTTCTAATTTTGCATCTCATTCTATTTATACGCTTTTGAAGATTTCCAAAATTTACCCGCAGTGACCGAACCACTTGGTTCGGTCAACCCTTAATGAACTGATTCGGACAGAATATCTGAATCATTTACTAAGAGCTGTTTCGAACTGGCCGAATCACTTTTCCTTGGCCGAATCACTTTCTGATTCGGTCAACCCTTATTTGATTCGGTCAAACATCCTTATGGAGCTAAGATGATTCGGGCACCTTCTGGCCGAATCACTTTCTAATTCGGCCGAATCATATACTCAGTGGGGTTTCTGCTTGGGAGAATCGATTTCTTCTGGCCGAATTAATTTCTAATTCCGTCAAGATCCTTGTAGCTAAACTGATTCGGGCAGCTTGCTTTTTCCGTGGCCGAATCACTTTTTGATTCGGTCAACCTCATATGTGATTCGGTCAAACCAGTCAAGTTCTCCCCGAGTCAAGTTGATTCGTGTAGCTGAGGGTGATTCGGCCAAGCTGGTGGGCGAATCACTTTTTAATTCGGCCGAATCACTTTTGCAACTTCTCCAATCTTGCTGTTTTTGATCTTGTTCGACTGGAAATCATCCAGATTTTCTTCGGACCACTTCATATCGTGTAATACATATTTTAAACCTGAAATGGATAAAGAAAGCATCAAATGACTTTATAAAAGAGCGGAACAAACAATAAGTAAGGGGGAAAATATGTCAGCTTATCAAAACATCCCACACTTAAGTCTTGATCGTCACGAACAAGTATATGCAGAAGTCAAGTGGAGGGCAAGATGCTAGATCATATATGACAGTATCAAAGCACGTAGCAAATCTTACGCACATAAAACACATCCAACCCCTACTCACCTAACATAACATAAAAATGACTAAACAAAAAAAACTAATCTACTCCTAAGTCACTGTCGTAGGAATCACAGATGCATTTAGCGTATGCATCAATCCTTTAAACCCCTAGGCTACCCTAGTTGACGAGTTATAGTCTCGTAAGAGTTTTCAGAATAGGAATACGCACAAATCCCACTTGCAATCATTCATACGAGTTCAAAATCCAAATATAGTTTGCTAAGCAAGTAGTTCTTTATCAAGCCCGCATAATAATAAAGTTGTGCAAATCATTCACTTTACGCAAACTCTTCGAAACACCCCACAATTAATACTTGACAATGTGCCTAAGTGATATATGATGGAGCATGCAGTGTGAGCTCAACAAATGCAAAAGCCAAATAGGAACGCTAAAGTCACATAAAAGCAAGCAAGAGCAAGTACAAGGTTTTTGTATGAAAACTGTTTTTATTTTTTATTTTGTGCTCGCTAAACTTAACTTCATTTTTCATGCACGGAAAGAGGTTAAAAATAAATCAAACCAAGCTAGTCAAACACCGAATCATGTGAATAAAATCATCACAAAGAATGTCAATCGACTTAAAGATACGATTCATATTCAAAGCACAACTCATTCCAATTTTTTTTTTAATAAATGATACTACTTAATTGCTTAGCAAATATTACTTCGTGTGATCAATACCTAGAGTTAGGATGACGGCAATCATGCGAGTATAATGTGATCAAAGTAAATGTGTAGCATAGAATCATGTCGTTAAGAAAATAAAAGCGAAAGCGCAAAACACCCCACACTTAAAAATTTGCTTAGTCCCTAAGCAATATAAGAATAAAGAAAAGTAAAGAGAAAGTTGCAAAGGAACTTCTCTCGTGTGGAGGTAGCCAAATGCACATCCGCTCGTGTCCGTGAATGATGCTCTAGGCAGTGGCAATAAATCTGAAACTCAAGGAAAAGGTTAGCGCAACACCCGAATTCCCAGGTTTAAACAGCTAGCTATGAAAGATATATATCAATGTGAAACATATAGCTAGGCATGAGGTTGGAAAACAAATGCGTGACAATGCAGATGAGTTCACATAGATATGCCCGTGTACATCAAAAGTCATGAATTAGTGTACTATAGTGCTTGAAAAAGGTTTCGAACAAATGCAAATAAGTTGCAGAAATTTCCAACTGAGAAAAGTGCTGATCAAAACTGACAGAATCACAATTGATTCGGGGAAGGCAAAATATTGATTCGGCCACACCCTGGTCGAATCAGTTCAGTTCGGATAATATGTGCTTGCCCGAATCAATTATGATTTGGCCAGGGTCTGAATTCCTCGGAGGATGATGATGAGGAGGCACTGACTGGAGATGGCGAGGGGGGGAGGAACGGAAGGCAATACCGCCAGCAGCTCGCCAGGGCTTTGGCTGGGGCTTTAGGTTTAGCAAGTCCCTTCCCTTTCTAAGCCGCGGACAATTTCTTGATGAGCGGCTATTTTGGTTTCCCAGCCGTGTTCGAATTGGTGCGAGTCATGGATGCCGGGCAGGTAAAGAGTGATTCGGCCTGATTAGAGCTGATTCATGCACGGGCGAAGCGGCTGGACGAGTGATGCGGGTGAGGATTTTAGGGTTCGCTAGGGAGGGAAGTGCTGGCGACAGAAGGCTAGGACGGAGGGACGGACGCTGGCGACGGACGGCTAGGTCGGAGGGACAGACGCTAGCGACGGACGGCGTCTGGTCGAGTGGAAGAGGATTTAGGGTTCTATGTCAGGAGAAAAGTGAAAGATAAAAAAAAAAAGGCGATTCGGTGTATAAGCCCGAATAAAATTTGATTCGGGCAAGGGTGAGGGAAGGGTTGTTGCCCGAATCAAAAGTGATTTAGGGAGGCCAGAATGTGATTCACCCGAATCAAATACTCTGTGCAGGACGGAATGCTTTCGACTCCCCGAATAATATGTGACTCACGGACCCCTTGTCTGAATCAAAATTGGTTCGCAGACTTTACCCAAATCGAAAGTGATTCGGGGTGGCTAAAAGTGATTCGCCCGAATCAATTTACTCAGTGTTGTCTTGAAAAGTTTCAGGCTGCATGAATCAACTGATTCGGGCAAGCCAGAAAACTGATTCGGGCAAATCAACTACTGTGTGTTAACAGCCACTCTGCATAAAATCTTTCACAGAAATGCACCAGAGTCCAAAATCACTTAAATATCCCTAATACTCACTCAAAACACCCCACACTTAAATATTTCTACACATAGATAATTAAACCAAAAGGGGTAATTCGAGTGCACTCAAACATAAAATCCCTAAAATCTCTAACTTATATTAGCACGGCGCAACACAAAGTCAAAAATAATTCTACATTACCAACAAGTAGAAGCAAAAGCACAAATATTCACCAGCCTAGTTTAATGTCTTGGCTAAGACTTAGCCGATTCCCTTCTTCATAAGAAACACACTTGAGAAGTCCTTTGCGAGGATCCCTTCTCAAGTGACATGCAATAATGTGGGAATTAGGTAGAATCATCAAGCTTGAAGTCTCCAAGCTCCAAGCTTTGCTCGTCTCCATGGTATGCTTTAATTCGATGGCCATTCATCTTGAATGTTTCGCCTTCTTTGTTCATCAATTCGAAGTGGCCATCTTCATACACTTTTTCGACTTTGAAAGGCCCCGACCACCTTCATTTTAGCTTTCCCGGGAATAGTCCAAGTCTGGAATTGAAAAGTAAGACGCTGTCCCCCTTCGAGAAAGTTCTCCTCTGAATTTTCTTGTCGTGCCACAGCTTGGTCTTCTCCTTATAAATTCTGGCATTTTCATACGAGTCGAGTCTGATTTCATATAGCTCATGAAGCTGGAGTAGTCTCTTCTCCCCTGCTGATTTCAAGTCGAAATTCAGCTTCTTTACGGCCCACATGGCTTTATATTCAAGTTCCAAGGGGAGATGGCAAGGTTTCCCGTACACGAGTCTATAAGGGGACATTCCGATTGGTGTCTTAAACGCCGTTCGGTAAGCCCATAATGCTTCATCAAACTTTGATGACCAATCCTTGCAAGAACTACTATCCGTTTTCTCCAATATTGCCTTGATCTCGCGATTAGAGACTTCCAATTGGCCGCTGGTCTGAGGGTGATACGGCGTTGCTATCTTGTGGTAGACACCATATTTTCAGAGCAATGCCTCGTACTGTTTTTCTTTAAATTGCGATCCATTATCGTTGATCACTATTCTTAACGCACCGAACCTTGGAAATTTTATTTTGGTGAAAAGTCTCTTTACCACATTAGCATCACAAGAAGGAGCAGCGACGGCTTCCATTGAAATTCGCAGCGTCTCAGTCAGACAGATTTGTGAACAAGCAGTTGCTGCAGCACACTCTTGTTCGCTCGGAAATTGTCTCAGCAAACAATGAACAAGACAGAAGTTTGTTCACCCAGTTCGGCCAACTGCCTACGTCTGGGGAGGACTATTCTCCAGTCTTCAATCCACTAAACACAAAGGTCTCCAAGTACACTCGGTTGCAACTCCACGCAACCTATGCTACTCAACCTTGTGTGGATCACTCAACACAATCAGAACAGGCTCTGACTTGTGTCTGCACACCCTCTACAAATGTCAATCTAGAATAGCTACTGTTTCCCCGAAACTCAGCCTATTCTAAACTACACTCAACTCTGCAGGGTTGCTGTAGCAACTGCTGTAGCACACAGCTGATGCACAATTGTCCGCGTCGCTCCAAAGCCTTCTGCCGAGCCGTTCGAACGATTCCACGAGCGCTGCACACTCTGGAATACTCCCCCTCACTCAGTGACCTCCTGCCACTAGCAAGAACTACCGCTTAGACACTCGACCGAGCCACTCACTCGTCAGTTCTTCCGCGGCTACCCTTGATCAACCAACAAGCACCACTGCTCTGAATTGGCTTCCCTGATCAAGCTTGGATCAGACTACGCAAGTCCTGATCTCCTTCTACTTCTGTCACCACAGCTCTGCGCTCACGCTCTGCTCTCGGGTGATGATCGAAGAACTCGTCCGTCGCACACCAAAATTGCCCTCTCTGAATTCTGTGTATGCACTCGTGTATCCCTCAGCTTCGATCAACCTCTCTGCTCTGAACTCCTTTCTCTTAAATAGCAGCACCAGCTTTAAGCAAGACCAGAATTAAGCAATGTCCCAAAAAGAACAATTATCTCCTAAAATTTAGGAGATTAGATTTGATTTTGATCTTCAACACAAATCTCCTTCTCAAGCTAGGAAACCCCACTGGAATATTCTCCACAGCACTTTAAAAAATTCTTCTGGTGTTCTCCGCAAAGTTGCCAGGCCTTCTAGCCAAGCCCAGGTTGCTGCTGCTTCTCGGACAGATGTTGCAGCTACTTGAACAAGCTCCTGCTATAGCATCCCCTGCTGTAGCTGCTCCTTGTTCACTTGCACTGTAGCTGCTTCTTGTTCACTTGTGCTGGTTTTGTCAAACACTGCCATACTACATCATCACACCCATTTGAAGACATAATCGACGGCAACCAAAATATATTTGTTCCCATTTGATGATGGGAATGCTTCAATGAAGTCTATCCCCCAAATATCAAATATTTCGACATCAAGATTCCCTTCTGCGGCATCTCATCACGCTTAGAAATATTTCCCGTACGTTGGCATGCGTCACAAAACTTTACAAATTCATACGCGTCCTTAGACAACGTTGGCCAATAAAAACCGCATTGTAGAACCTTCACGGCTATTTTGGAGCTAGAACCATGTCCATCATAAGGGGCATAAGGGGAAGAGTGGTAGCTTCGCAAAGTACCCTTTTGATCATCCTCCGCGATACATGACCGATATAACACATCTGCGCATAACTTATAAAGAAATGGCTCATCCCAATAATAACGGTTCACGTCATGGAGAAATTTCTTCCTTTGATTTTGATTTTCCCCTTCCGGTAGAATACCGCAAGCAAGAAAATTTACAAAATCAGCATACCAGGGAGCTTGCGTTGTTTCAATGCTCAGCAAATATTCGCCAATAAAAGAGTCTTCAATCGGCACACTCTTGGCATCATCACCACCGATTTGCTCAAGCCTCGATAGGTGATCCGCGACCACATTTTCCACTTCTTTCTTATCTTTAATTTCAACATCGAACTCTTCTAAAAGGAGAATCTAGCGGATAAGTCTCGGCTTTGCCTCCTTCTTTGCCATATGATATTTGATCGCTGCATGGTCCGTGTAGACAATTGTTTGGACCCGATCAAGTATTGTCTGAATTTCTTGAAGGCATAAACAATAGCAAGCATCTCTTTTTCTGTGGTCGAATAATTTTCAGGCGTAGAGTCGAGGGCTTTACTCACATAATAAATCACATGCAAACGCTTGTCGACCATTTGACCCAATAACGCTCCAATAGCGCTATCGCTAGCGTCACACATTAGCTCAAATGGAATCTCCCAATTCGGTGGTTGAATTATCGGAGCGGACACCAAAGCTGTTTTTGGCGTTTGAAACGCTGGATGGCACGATTCATCGAAATTAAATTCTACCTCATTACATAGCAGATTTGTAAGAGGTTTAGCAATTTTTGAGAAGTCCTTGATGAACCTCCTATAAAATCCAGCGTGCCCGAGGAAACTCCTTATTCCTTTCGCATCTCTCGGCGGTGGCAGCTTCTCAATAACATCAATTTTGGTCCTATCGACCCCAATTCCTCTTTTTGACACATGGTGTCCCAACACAATGCCTTCTTTGACCATAAAATGGTATTTCTCCCAATTCAGTACTAGGTCTATCTCAATACACCTAGCCAATAACACGAGACAAGTTTGTGAGACAATCATCAAATGAGTAACCATGCACAAAAACCGTCCATAAATACTTCCATAGAGTTCTCTAAAAATTCAACAAAAATGGACATCATACAACGTTGAAAAGTTTCCTGTGCATTACACAGAGCAAAAGGCATTCTCCTATAAGCAAATGTGCCGTATGGGCAAGTAAGCGTGGTCTTTTCTTGGTCATCGGGGTGGATAGGAATTTGAAAAAAGCCACTATACCCATCAAGAAAATAGAAATATCCATGCCCTGCTAGACGTTCTAACATTTGATCTATAAAGGGGATGGGAAAGTGATCCTTCTTAGTGGCTAAATTCAGCTTCCTATAATCTACGCACATCCTCCACCCCCGTGACCGTACGCGTAGGTATCAATTCATTTTTCCCATTCCTAACCACGGTGAGCCCGCCCTTTTTAGGTACCAAATGAAATAAGCTCACCCACTCAGAATCTGGGACAGCATAAATAATACCTGCATTGCGCAATTTTGTGACTTTCTTCAATACAACTTCTCCTAGCTTAGGATTTAAATGCCTAAGGAACTCACGTCTAGACTTCGCATTATCTTCTAAACAAATTCTATACATGCACACATCGGGGTTAATCCCCTTCAAATCATCAATGGAGTGCCCAATGACACCTTTATATTCATGCAAGACATTCATCAATTTATAAGTTTCAATATCATTCAAAATAGCTTCAATGATAACAGGTAAAGATTCGTTTAGTCCCAAGAATTCATACCTTAGATTCGGTGGAAGAGGTTTCAACCCCTCAAACCGAATTCCTTACCTTTTGGAGCCTCATTTATTCCTTTCGCACCATCATTAAAATCAGCGGGATCCTCATCAATTTTTTATAGAGGTGAACGATGAGCTATTTTCCTCTTGTGCAAGCAACTCATACTCAAAGCTCATTAGTTCACCAAGAGAGTCAAAAACATTATACGCATCATATGATTCAATCAAGTGACAATCCATAGAATTGCTAGGTGTCCTAAGCATGCTTTTCAAATCGAATTTGATCTTTTCACTACCAAAATTTAATTCGATTATACCTTTCCCGCAATCATTAATAGCCTTAACAGTGTTCAAAAATGGACTACTTAGAATTATGGGGATTTCCTTATCTTCATCCATGTCTAACACGTAAAAATCAACCGGAACATAAAATTGCCCAACCTTAATGGGAACATCTTCTAAGATATCCTTAGGTGCCCGAGAAGAACGATCCGCTAATCTCAAATTAATCATGGTTGGAGTCAATTCCCCCATATCTAGCTTATTATAAAGTGAATAAGGCATTAAAAATATGCTAGCACCTAAATCACACAATGCACTAGCTATGCTAATTTCTCCAATAGAAATAGGAATAGAAAATGACCCATGATCGCTAAGCTTCCTAGGCATGGCTCGTTGAATTATCGCACTACAATTTGCGTCTAAAGGTACACGGTCTAAATCATGCATTTCCCTTCTATGAGACATTATACCTTTCAAAAATTTAGCATAGGTAGGCATTTGAGTGAGTACCTCCTTAAATGTCAAAGTCACGTGCAGCTTTTTCAGCATCTCCGCGAAGCGCTTGAAATGCACATCCTCCTCCTTCTTTTTCAGCCTTTGAGGAAAGGGAATTGGCGGCACATAAGGTGCAGGCTCCTGCGGCTTTTCCTTTTACCGTACTGCACTTGAATTCTGCGGCAAAGACTCTTTTTCGACAACTCCATCTGCTGCCATTCCCACTTTGGCTGCGGCCGCTCTAGAACTCTCCCACTCTTAAGTGAGATTGCGTTAATCGTCTCGGAGGAGTTCACATCGGGCTGCGAGGGCAGCTTCCCTTCATATTTCGAAGATGAACAAGCTTGTTGCGCAATCTGAGTTTCAAGCATTTTATTGTGCGCTTGCAATTGATCGAGCCTTTGAAGAATAAGCTGGTTGTCTTTTTGCTGCTGGGCTTGAGTCGCGGCCAACTGGGCAACAATAGAAATCAGGGACGGCTCCTTGTTGCTTTGTTTCTCTTTGTTACTTTGGTGCGTTCCCTGATTTTGATGGCTGATATTGTTTGGTCTTTGATAATTATTCCTCGGCTGATATGTGTTGGAGGGGCTCCTTGATTCTGATTTCTTGGAACAAATCCTGGCGGTGCTGGTTTGGGCTCTATATTCAGCGGCGGTCTTCTTGGGAAATTTGGATCTTCATGGAGTCTCACATGGGCTGGAGGGTTCCTTGCCTGATAACCGCTAGCTTGCGGTGGCGCATATTCCCTCCCTTGATTTCTGACCAAGTAATTATTATCCTCATACTCGTCCGCGTGCTTTGCGGTGCACGAGTCATCATTATGCGCCGGGCTGGAACAAATACCGCAAACTTGCTAGTTTTCTCTCTTTTTGTTGAGGTTTAAATTTCTAATTGAAGCTGCCAAGGAATTAACTGTCTTTGCTAGGGAATTGAAATCTTCTTTTGTCACGGCTTTGGAGGTATGCTCATTCCCTTTCTTCTTTAGATGGTTCCTTTCTCCACCACATTGATGTGAATTCCGCGCGATTTTGTCAATAATCTTGAATCCATCAGAGGCTCTCAAGTCCATCATTGCTCCTCCGCTAGCTTGGTCCATATGGTTTCTTGCGTCTTGATCCATTCCATCATAGAAGCTTTGCAATAGCTGCCATTTGCTGAACCCGTGATGTGGACAATCTCTTTGTAACTCTTTGAATCGCTCATATGCCTCGTGAAAGCTCTCGTCATCTTGTTGTGTGAATTGACATATTTTATCCCGGATTTTCATAGTCTTTGCCGGCGGGAAGAATTGAATTAGGAAGGCTTGGGCGAGTTGTTCCCATGTGTGGAAGGTATCCGGCTCGTGACTCATTAGCCAATCCTTGGCTTTTCCACTTAACGAGAATGGAAATACCTTCATGTATATCGCCTCCGGTCTGATTCCCTGCACTTTGTAAGTGCGGCATAATTCTGTAAATTGCGCCAGATGCGCATTAGGGTTTCCATACCCTTCAAATTGATTCGCGGCTACCATGTGGAGAAGCACCGACTTTATTTCGAATTCCTTATCGTCACCCTCTTCCAAATAAATGGGTGATCCGTAATGTTAATGGTTGGGGCAATGTATTCCCCAACCGGTCTCTCATCGTCCTCTCAATTCTTACTAGTGGTTGGTCCATATTCTCCATTATTTGTTGATCAACTTGAACTGACGTGGAAGCTTGTTCTTGTGCCTTTTTCATGCGCGATCGAGTTTGCATTCAAACACCTGCCAACCCATTGAAGAAAGTGTTAGTAAGTGTGAACTTAAACTAAACTAGGCAAGAATAACACACAAACACGCAATCACGATCAACAAAGTAAAGGAAAAAAAATAAAGTAGACTAACTAAAAAGCAATACTAAAAGCAAACTAGTCTAATGTCCAATCCCCGGCAACGGCGCCATTTTTAACGTTGTTGAAATTGTGGAAGTAAAAATACTAGTCTAATCACGGTGTTCAAACAATATTTATTATCCGAGTGACCTCGAGTCGAACCCAAGAGAAAAACCTATATTAGTCTAAAGCTAGTTAGTAATGCTTAAGGTAAGTCTACTAAATAAAAGGGGGGTTTGTCCTCTAAGCGAGGTATCTCTAGTGAATACTAAAGACAAGATGAAATATGATCTAAGAAGTAAAGTAATAGAGAAGGCGTAGTCGGAATCCTATTTCATCCCTAGGTCATGCGATTAGCAATACAAAACTTGTCTAAATCATGAGTAAATTCGAGTGATGGTTCTAGGCTAAGGTATCACACATTCTAAATTCAACTCTCGCTCCTTCTCTAGAATGGGAATAATACCTAAATAGTACGGTTCTCAAACTCTCGCTCTATTGAACAGCGTAGAACTAAAGTCTCCTAATCTCAACCTCTCGGTCTACTGATAGTTAACTAAAGTCGCTCAATACTTAGCCTAGTAGAATGCATATGTCACTCTCGCGCACACACGCAACCTATAATAATCATGCTTGATCTCCTAAACAACCTAAGTTCAACTCTCATTTCATCCCTAGGTGTTTTATCAATTCATACTCACTTAGGTATTTCGTCAAACACTTGGTGTGCACAAAATTGATATGAAGAACAAGCATAAGAATTTTCAACCAAACTTCACTCATATAGATAAAAAGACAAGTCTTGCATTACAATCAAACCTAAGGGATCCATAAGGATCCCAACTACTGAACAACTACTCAGTCATGGTGAGTTTGAAACAAAACATGATATTTAATTGAAATTGTTCACCAATTGGATGCAAGGAAGTAGTGGTTGAGTAGGGGGTTGATGGATTCTCCAATTGTGTGTGTCTTCTCCCAATCCTTGACAATTCTTCAAGTTCTCTAAGAGAAGTCGCCTAGGGTTTTCGTTCTCGGAAAAAGCCCTTCTAATTTTCCATCTCATTCTATTTATACCTTTTTGAAGATTTCGAAAATTTACCCGCAGTGCCCGAATCACTTGATTCGGTCAACTCTTAATGAACTAATTCGGAAAGAGTGTCCGAATCATTTACTCAGAGCTATTTCGAACTGGCCGAATCACTTTTCCTTGGCCGAATCACTTTTTGATTCAGTCAACCCTTATTTGATTCGGTCAAACATCCTTATGGAGCCAAGATGATTCAAGCACCTTCTGGGCGAATCAATTTCTGATTCGGCCGAATCATATACTCAGTGGTGTTTCTGCTTGGGCGAATCGATTTCTTCTTGACGAATTACTTTCCGATTCGGTCAAGATCCTTGTAAAGCTAAACTGATTCGGGTAGCTTGCCTCTTCCAAGGCCGAATCACTTTTTGATTCGGTCAACCTCATATGTGATTCGGTCAAACCAGTCAAGTTCTCCCCTAGTCAAGTTGATTCGTGTAGCTGAGGGCGATTCGGCCAAGCTGGTGGGCGAATCACTTTTTGATTTGGCCGAATCACTTTTGCAGCTTCCCCAATCTTGCTGTTTTTGATCTTGTTCGAAGGGAAATCATCCAGATTTTCTTCGGGCCACTTCATATCGTGTAATACATATTTTAAACCTGAAATGGACAAAGAAAGCGTCAAATGACTTTATAAAAGAGCGGAACAAACAAGAAGTAAGGGGGAAAATATGAAACAAAACTTCGTCTCTATAGAGCGGAACAATCAGTTGCGCCTTGAGTAGATGCTCCTTTAAAAGTCCTCAAAACTTCGTCTCTATTGAGCAAAACTTCCCCTACACGCCAAATCAGACTAGAGCCCCTTTCATATAGTATTAGCTTGGGAGGATCTCGACCGTAGAGTACTTGGAATGGTGTGGTTTGTGCTGCCGTTTGAAAGGATGTGTGTTACCAATATTCTGCCCATTAAAACCATTTGACCCACTCTCTCAGTTTGTTGGCTGCGAAACATCAAAGAGATGTCCTCATACTTTTATTCACCACTTTAGTTTGTCCATCTGTTTGAGGATGATAAGTTGTTCTCCTCCATAAGTTAGTTCCCAAAGCTTTGAATAACTTCTGCAAAGACTGGCTGATGACTATCGAATCACGATCTGAAATGAGGACCTCTTGAATTCTGTGAAGGCGGACTATCTCTATGATAAACACCACAGCCACGGATATTGTAGTTTATGGATGGCTCAATGGGATAAAGTGGCTGTATTTACTCAACTTGTCCACTACCACAAGGATGACCGAGTATCCATCTACCTGGGAAGTCCTTCGATATAATCCATGGTCACCTCGGACCAAACTTGGCTCTGTAACTCGAGCGGTTGTAGAAGTCCTCCTACAGCCATGGCCATGTACTTGCTGCATTGACATTCGTCACATTTAGCCACCATTTTGCGGATTTCCTTCTACATCCCTTGCCAATAGAACTCCGATCTCAATCTCATGTACGTCTTGAGTACCCCTGAATGCTCTCCCCCGGAACTTGAATAGAATTCTTGAAAGAGCTTCGGTATTTGTTGAGAAGTATGTGGCAAAACAAGTCATCCTTTATAAAATAGTTGAGTACCAATTAGAGTGTACCTCGTGTCTCCTTCTTCTATTGCTTCTCGGCAATCTTGCAGTTCCGGACTTTGATTGTCCTTGTTTAATGCTTCCCAATCTAGTACGCCAAGCACAGATGTGGCTTTCCATTTGATATCCTCTGCGCTTCCCTCATTGCTGTCAACGTCTTGGTTCGCTTGGGTTTCTTCAACCCCATCTCCTTGGTCTTCTTCAGAACCCGACTTGTGAGTGCCACTATCCTTTTCCTCGGGTTGGGGTATGATCTGCTGGAGATCCATGCAGTTCAATGAGGCCTCAATTGGTGCTAGATATTGGCCTTCTTTCTCACTTTGACAAGCTTGGTCAAAGTCCATGCCCTGACTCAAACTTCGTCCTATATTGTGACTTGTAATGCATTCGAATTGCACCTATGCCCTGACTCAAACTTCTCATCACATCTAAAGGAAAGCCCACTTGAACGTTTGGCCTAATTTTTGGCTCGATCATACGCTTGAATGTTGACCGATGCCCTTGGGTATTGTCTCATCTTGGCTCTCTTTACAGCTCTAGCATTCCTCCGTTATTTGCACCAGGTCCGGGTATGACTTAGCCATGCGCTCCATTCTGAAAAACAGCACCAATTCGGTTGGTTCTCTTGGTTGCATCGCGGTTCTCCACCAAGTGGGCCAGCGACATTGCTTCACCTAAGTTCCTTGGGCGAAGAATCCTAACCGCTGCTCAAATGGCTGCTTTAAGGCCTTTCATGAATTTTCCCATCAATGCCTCCTCCGAGACCCTACTGGCCTTCTAGAAAATGCCTCAAACTTGTCCCTAAAAGCACCAATAGTAGAGTGTTGTGTAAGTACAAAAAAACTGCTTATGTAACTCACCGTTAAGGTGCCCTCGGAAGCGCTCCAACAAGCTATCCTTGAACTAAGTCCATGAATGAATTGGCTACCTCGCTTGACGCCATCAAAACCATGCCAATGCCTTGCCTTGTAAATAAAGTGCTGCTACACTGAGTTTCTCCGCTTTAGTTAAGCCATTAACCATGAAATCACGTTATGCCCGGTAGAGCCAATCATCTGAATCCATGCCTTCAAAAATAAGCATTTACAGCTTGTGTATATGCGTGTCACAGGCCCTTGGAGAAGGCCCCAGTGGCCGTTATTACCCATAATCACGGCCCATAATATGTGCCGTTATTGCAGAAGTTTGCAACAATCTCCCTAATGCTTTTTGGGAAAGGAAGAAACATATTGTTTCTCTCCCTTATGAAGAAAGCTTCAGCGAAGATAAAATCTCAACCAAGGCAAGGCCTTGTCAAATGAATAAAGAATATTTTGATATTTGTAAAAAGGAGATGATGCCTTAATTAGCAAAAAACTCATTAGTCCTTCTAAATCACCGTGGTCCTGCACGGCCTTCTATGTTAATAAACATAGTGAGCAGGAAAGAGGTCTACCAAGATTGGTCATCAACTACAACTTCTTAATAAAACTCTTAAGTGGATTAGATATCTGATCCCTAACAAGAAAGATCTTCTTGATAGGTTATATGAGGCAATTATTTTTTCAAAATTTGACCTGAAATTAAGATTTTGGCAAATTCAAATTGACAAGAAACATATTTATAATACTGCTTTTAATGTCCAATTTGCACAGTATGAATGAAATGTTATCCCATTTTGGCTTAAAAATGCAACTTCTGAATTTCAGAAAATCATGAATGATATTCCCCTTTTAATAACTTTATTATTGTTTATATTGATGATATCTTAGTTTTTTCTAAAGATATTGAAAAACATCTCAAACACTTAAAAAGTATTTAAAGATGTTATCATCAGAAATGATTTAGTTATATCAAACCAAAAATGTCCTTATTTTTAGACTTCTGTCAGATTTCTTGGACATAACATTGACAAAGGGAAAATTATCCCAATGAACCGAAGCATTGAATTTGCAAATAAATTATAATAATAGATAAAACTCAATTACAAAGATTTTTAAGTAGTTTGTATTATATTTCAGCCTATTATAAAGATATTTGCGAAAGATGCAGCAATCATGTACGATAGACTTAAAAAGAATCCTAGCCCTTGGACAAACCATCATACTAAGTCTATTAAAAATATTAAAAAATAAAGTTAAAACTTTACCTTACCTGATGCTTTAGAACCCACATTAGGAAAAAATTTATTGAGACTGATGCTGGTGATAATGGTTACGGATGTATTTTGAAACAAATACGAAACATAAATATCTTGTTTATTCCATTCATATAAGTGGAATGATGTCCACAAAATTATGTTAGTGTGGCAAAAGAAATTTCATCTCCTTGTTGGAATTTCATTGTTGCATCTTATGGAGTTTAATGATGACTAAAATAGTTAATGAGGATGATATTCAATTTGTTATTTTTAGAAGACGACACAAGTTTCATGTAGACATTGTTAAGGCGAGATGGGCCCAAACCCACATATATAAAAGTGCTTTTCATTTCCCAAAAATAAATAAATAATATTCAAGGTTTTTGGCGAGAAGGAAAATAGGAGAGAGGTATATATATATCAATCCCCAATCTCACTGCATTTCGCTTCACTTCAGCGCCGCTACGCGTAAACCCTAATCCAGGTAACCCCGCTATCCCTTTTCTTATCTCAATCATCGTTGATTTAGTCTTCGTTGAGTACTTCCAGTAGTATGTAGGCAGCTGATTCTCGTCTCCGGTGAAATTGTTTTGTTTAGTCAACTAGTTGGTCGAGTTGATTAGTTCTCGGGAACTAGTTTATGTCCAAAATGCTTCACGGTGATTCATTGATTGGAGGCGGTGGCATATGAATGATTCTGTGTGTTTGACGATTGTTCTTTTTAGAAATGTAGCGTTTGAACTTTCTTTTGGAAACTGAAGTATGTTTGATGTTCGGGTTTTACTTGATGTGGATATTTTAGATACTTGATATCTGATACGTCACCTGATGTATCTGCTCTTAAGAGTTTATTAACAAATTATAGCGCAGTTCAAAGTGGCAGTTCAGTATTTTTATTGTGTAATCACATGGGTATGTGTATGGTATGGAGGTCTGGTGATCTACTAACTTAGTTTAGCTACAGTTATGGTGACTGGATATGCCATATTGTTCTCTGTGTTGCCTGGATTGAGATATATTTTCCTTTGTTTCTTTTCTGTGCAGCAACATGGATAGAGAGAGACTCATGAAGATGGCTGGTGCAGTTCGTACTGGTGGAAAGGGTAGCGTTAGAAGGTATCAATTAAGTTCTCTAATTTTGGCCTGCCCTTATTTTGTGTGTACATCATTGATACTGCCAATTCTTTAAAACAGCCATTAAATTAAGCATATCCATCGTTGATGATGTATATATCTGGGTTGCAATTCAATGAGGAATGTGACTCCCTTTCATGTTTGAATTTTAGAAAGAAGAAGGCCATTCACAAGACAACCACAACTGATGACAAAAAACTTCAAAGCACTTTGAAAAGAATCGGTGTGAATTCCATTCCAGCCATTGAAGAAGTGAACATCTTTAAGGATGATGTAGTCATCCAGTTCATCAACCCAAAAGGTGCTTATGAGTGAACTATATATGCTTCAATTATTTAGTGGATTTACTGTGAGTTGAAATCCATATCTGTCACATGTGTTTGTTTACAGTGCAAGCATCCATTGCTGCGAATACCTGGGTTGTCAGTGGATCTCCTCAGACAAAGAGTAATTACTGTTCTCCTTCATGTTTTTCTATACAATTTTAAAAAAATGAAAATAGTTTACTGCCATTTGGGTGCTTCCATGTCTTTCATTTTATTCGCGGGCGCTTCATTTAAAATAATTGGCAGCATAATTCATTAGCCTCTTGATTTTATTGGTGACATCAATCTTATATTTCACAAGAAAATATTTATGTTGAGTTTCTTGTCATTGGACCTTGTTATCGAAGTAATTCGGTTCAGCTTCTACTTTACTTCAAGTTGTGCCATTAAGCTTGGATTCATAGAACCTTCTTGTTTGAACAGAGTTGCAGGATATCCTTCCCGGAATTATCAACCAATTAGGTGTGTGCCTCTCTAATATATACCTGTCCTTTGGATTCTTCTGAAACAGACGAGGCAATCACTCAATAGCAAAAAATTGACAATGCTTTTGATTTATATCACAGGCCCAGATAACTTGGATAATTTGAGGAAGCTAGCAGAACAGTTCCAGAAGCAACAAGCATCTGGGGCAGCTGTGCCACAGGAAGAAGATGATGATGAGGTCCCTGAGCTCGTGGCTGGGGTGACCTTTGAGGCAGCTGCTGAGGAAAAGACTGCCTAACAAGTTTAGTTGTTTCTCAATCAGGTGCCTTGGACCTTGGCGGTGCTATATTTATGTGGTGTACCTTCATCGTTTTGAAGGGTTTTTCTTATGCAACCTGCTAGTTTATTTTTCCTTTTTTCTTTACACCAATGTGAGTCTTAACTACTGCTTAAATTTGAAGGTTGCTTTGAACAGGATGATAATGTTCAACATGTAAGTGGAGTGCAAGTTTACAGAATAGTACTACAGGTTGTTCTGCAAATTGTGAAACTGCAACAGAAGCAGACTGTTGATGTACAATAAATCACCTATACAAGAAGATACCAAAATATTGTTGAGCAAATAGAATGTCCGGTAAAATCCAGTAACAACATTTCAGTAATGAATCTTATTAATTTGATAGAGAGTCTGGACAGATGGTTGAAGGAAAAAAAGAAAAATCAAATCAAGGGTGCGGCAAAACTATTATTGGACCAAATAGTGAATTTTCAGAGTTGTTTTTGTTAAATGAAGAAATAGCAAGTTGGTGTTGCAGCCTGCTTTGGGCATAAAGTAAGTAACTGGGGGAGGGTAAAAACTTTTTAAATTCCGCAGAAGAACCTAGAGAGAAGATCAGTTTCTCACTTCAAGCCCAAAGCAGGCTGCAGGACCAACTTTTTCGTGCCAACAGACAACCAGCTCAGTCTAGGTCTGTACTGGGAGAGGAGACTTGCCTAACTCCAATGGACAAACCAATAACCAAAATTTAGCTTTTTAGAACTTTAGTGGAGTATAGACCCTTAGACTATGTACAATGGGGGTGTTGAATTAGATATTAAGCAGTTGAATAGGTTTAATGAGGTAGTTGAATAGGGTGTTGAATATGAGAATTATTTGGTATTAAATTGAAATTATTTACAATGGGGTAGTTGAATATGAGATTAAGTAGTTGAATAGGTTTAATGAGGTAGTTGAATATGGTGTTGAATATGATTTGAATTATTCGGTGTTGAATTAATTAAACATGTTGAATGAAGATGTGGTGGGGACCATGTGTGACATACCAATATACGTCTTGTTTATTGGTCCACTAATTTTTTTAGATTTTAATTTTTATACCAAAATTCATATTTTTTTATGCTCTATAAATACATACTCGCTTCATTTGATTTGGACACCGAAAAAAAAACCTCTTTCTTCTCCATTTTAAACCCTTCTTTTTAGCCAAATGGATCCCAACAATAATTCCTTTGTCTACCCAAATCTCCACAATTATCAGTTTCAAAATCAACAATCCAGCCAACAAAATACTCAAAACACTTCAAACTATGGGTTTACCCGACTTTCGTCAAATCAATAAGACTTCCTCAAAGTGAACCAGATAAGTTAGTTGCAAAATATCAGGAGGGATATCGGAAGGACATTGAACGTGCATTTGGAGTGTTGCAGGCTCGATTTAAAATCATTCGCGAACCAGCTCGCATGTGGGACATAGCCGATTTGGCTATCATCATGAGGTCGTGTATCATATTGCATAATATGATTGTTGAGGATGAACGAGATACATATGCTCAACACTGGACCGATTATGATCAATCTGAGGCGAGTGGGTCTAATACACAACAACAATTCTCGACCGAAGTGCTACCGGCATTCGCAAATCATGTGCGTGCTAGATCCGAGATGCATGATTCAAGCGCACATCACGCATTGCAAGCAAATCTGGTCAAACACATATGGGCAAAATTCGGAATGTTTCGTGGTTAAATATATTTATAAGTCGTTGTTTGTATTTGTTTTAATAATGTCTATCTATATTTCTCGTCTTTATTTCTTGCAAGATGCAATGATATAAAATTTAAAATTGATGAAAAATAAAAATATTAAAAAAATAATATATATAATTTATTTTACTATTAATTTTTTTTTTGAATGCAAAATGATAAATTTATTGAATTGTAATTACAAAAATTAAATTATGAAGAAAATAAAAGAAGATAAATAAAAGTTATGGAATAAGGTGTTGAATTTTATTAAACAAGCTCATTGTAGAGGGTATAAGTTGAATATGTGTTGAATGATTAGGTGGAAGATAGAGAAGATGACGTGGCGTGTTAAAAGTGATAAAGTAGGGTGTTGAATTTTTTTTTTCCATTGTACATAGTCTTACAATTTTTGCTCGGCAGCTGAAAACCAAATGTGGAGCACACCGGTTATGTCTCCTCCATAAGATCAATAATTTATTCATTTGAATTATACTGGTGAGAACAAAAGTTATTATATTCAATACAAAAAGAAATATCTTTTTGCCAATTGGAAAAATATTTTTCAGTTCATTCCTATAAATGTCAATCATCTCCTTCATTCATTCCTCACACTTCAATACTCTTTATTTTTTCTTTCTTTCTTTCTTCCATCCATCATTCTTTTCTTTACACTTTCATATAGTGGCCAGAGGAAAATTTTGAAAGAACAATGAAGATGTTTTATGCAACTAGGTGGTGAACACGGTGATAAAATTAGTCAAGCCAAGTCCAAATTATGAGATCATTAGCATCTACGTACCAGAATATACAGCTTGAAAATAAGGGTTAAAGAGGGGAAGGAGCTTGTGAGGTTAGCTAAACTGAAGTCGCTTTTTCAACTTAGTAATTTTACAAAAGAATATGTGTATATGTTTATTACTATTACTCTTATGTTTATGTTCATTATTTCTTAACAAAATTATTTATGTTGAGTTATTTAATTTCATGTTTATATAGGAAATAACAAGCAAGATCAATATATTATTCAATGAACAAGGGGAACGGCGTCCATCAGAGCGTGGCCGAGCGGTTGAGGTCGTGACAAATATCCCACCCGTCTCGGATTCAAATCCTAATAGGATTAGGCACCTACTAACCTAATATGCTCAAAATTAAAAATTTGAGAAACAAAGTGCAAAAAGGAAATGGAGTCTGACCACTATTTTTTTCACACTTAACACACATTTATCTAACACAACCTTAAATTGCATGTCATAAAATACCCTAAATTCAAGTTGAAAACAAAATCACCAAACCCTCAACAACACTTTCAATTTTCAAATCAATAATAAACAATACCTGAAATCTTAAAATCAATATAATCCTAAACTAAATATAAATCAATGGATCGTCGCCGATGGAAACTCCTGGGGTCGCCTGAAGGAGAGGGGAAGAAGCATACGTTCGGAGGAGACCTCCACGATTTAGATAGAATGCTTACATAACAATGTCTCTTGCAGGCAAGGAGGTCTTGATTAAAGCCAATGGGATACACCTGGAATTCTAAGGAAATGCTCGAGGAGAACAGCAATAAGGAGTGCCTCGGATTTAGGAATTTCAAGCTGTTACACTATGCCTCATTAGCTAATGAGGCGTAGCTAATCATGAAATGCCCGGAGACGCTTACGAGTGTTGGAAAATGTGTGTTAATTGGTGAAGAAAGTGATAGTGAATCCTTATTTTATGATATGAATTTGAGAGTACTAAATACCTCAATATAATGAACATTGTAAAGTGCAAATTTAATGGACTACAATATCTGAGATCTATTGGCGAATTGAATATACCAAATGGCCGTCTGTAGGTGGCAACCAGTTTAATGACCTTGGGTGATTTTTTATGACATGCAAGAAACATCAAAATTTGTCCTAGATAGAAGACATGTTAAAAGCTAGGACCTTTAGCTTCTTTGAGCAAATGCTCTGCTATAAAAGGAGAGGCGTTATTGCTCATTTGAAAGATGAACGATGTAGAAAAAAACCTAAAATACAACTCCAATAATCCTCTCTTGAAGACTTATGTCGGCATGATTTCTCTTATTTCTGAGTTATTTTATTTAACGATGATAGTAGAAGACACTGATAAGTTCGTTAGAATTGAAACTTGAGGTTCAAAGTTTCAATTCAACCATTGTTGTATCACGGGCAATAATATTTTAAGGAAATCGATGAGCGAGTCTCAAATATGCACATTCTGGTTTGATTGTTTCAGATTACAATCCAGTCGTAGTAATTATATGTTATTATATGTCTGTACAATCTGCATATGCTCATATTCGGTAATTTGCAAATTATTACTAACAATTTTGTGTCTCAACTTTGATGCTAAAAATAAGAGTGTGTAGAAAAAAGTGCAAAACGGTCTATCCATGTGCGACTAGATTGGTCCACCATGCACCCTCTTGCGCACAAGTGCACAAAAAGAGCCTCCTTGATTAATGTCTTACTAAGAAGGTGGAATGAGTTTATATACAAACTTACATTTCATCCACTTTCTAAGCAATGTAGGATACTTGCATATTGCTCTCATTTCTACTCTACAAGGTCGAGTGTTCTATTATATATGGATTTATATTTCAATATTTTAGACTTTTCTTTGAATATCAAAATATCATTCAATATAACTTCGATTTTGATTTATTAATAATCAATCATATACATCTCATCTCAAGATATTTAATTATGATTATTTGAATTCAATCAGTGGTGTACTCCACCCTCAAATTGACTCACAAAATGGAGTCCCTTCATTTTCTTCACATTTTTAACACACATTTTCTAACAAAAGATGATCTTGTTAATATCAAGTAGCAAAACTCTCGATTATATCTAAAGTAAACAAAGTTAACAAGCTCACTTTGTTACGAATATGACATCAGTGACAAATCTTGGCGGAAGAGGATGCTACAACATCCTGTGGTACCAGAAGCTGGTACATGCAAACGAAGACTGACAAAACAAAAGAGCCACAAAAAGCTATAACATTCCTTGACGATTGAAGTTGGTACATATGATCAGAAGGGATCAAGACAAGAACCAGAATAGGTCATCTTCTGAAGTTTCGAGGCTAAAGTATCAAGAGAGTATCTTTGTAGCCGTTCAATCTGGAGGAGCTCGGAGGATGTCCGGGTGACTGTTGTCGGCATAGCAACGGTCAGAGAGAGTCCCAGTTGATCAGAGATCTTTAGCAAAGGCTCGGATGAAGGCAAACAAGATTTGTTTCTAAATTGTATTTTAAGAAACCGAATCTCAACAAACTTCCAAGAATCCAGGGGAGGATTCGGATCATGTCATTATCGTTTGGGACTGAAGTTTCCAAGTTGCTGAGGTGCTGAAGCTATTTATGCAGGCAGAGACCAAAGCAACAAGCATCGAATCAAGTACACACACATAGAGTAGAGATCAGAGTTCGCGGAAGCAAAGAGTGCAAGCGTTGGTTGTGTGAGAGCTAAAGAGTGATTAGGACCGAAGAAGTCTGATCCTACACTGATTCGAGGGAGTCAACTGGAGCGGAGCCTCGTTGACAGACCGGGCGACCGTATGAAATACGGGAGCGGAGTGTGACTTGCACAAGGGGTCTGAGCGTGCTCTTGGATAGTGACGGGAGGTCATTGATTGAGGGGGAGTAGCGCAGAGTGTCCGACTGAATGAGTAGAAGTTTGATAAAAGAATCGTCGATAGAAGCGTCAGCAACTAAGCGGAAGAAGTGGCTGCAACATCATCTGGGTACACTTTTTAATAGGATAGGCTGAGAGTTGTAGAACTGCTAGCTATCTATTATTGAAAGTAAATTATCTCGTGTAGCTAATATGTGTGATCAGGTTGAGCGCAGATTCCAGCTAAGTTAGAAGTATATGTTGTTTCTAGCATAGGCTGAGAACGTGATCATTTGTACTTTAACCAAAAATAGTGGAATCTTGAGGACCGAGTGCTGTCCTCTCGAGACGTAGGTTGTTACCGAACTAGGTGAACAAATTAGGTTGTGTATTTTAGATTTTGCCAAAGCGTCAACAATTTAGCGAAAGAAGTTGCTGAAGCAACTTCTGATTTTTCGTCAACAGTAACACAGTGCCAATTTCACACTTATTCCATCTCTCTTCATTTCAAATATCTCAAAATTTGGAGTTTGCACAACCTTCATTGCTTCATATTTAATATTTTACAAAATATATTTATCAAAGTTTTGGAGTTTGCACAACCTTCATTGCTTCATATTTAATATTTTACAAAATATATTTATCAAAGGTTGGAGTTTGCACACTTGTTCAAGGCTTCAGTGAGACTATATGCTAGCTGTTTATTGGTGGGAATATGTTTTAGTGGGATGATTTTCTGTTCCACTTAGTCACGAATGAGGTGGTGCTTGATGTTAATATGTTTGGTTCTGGAATTTTGAACAGGATTTCTGGAGTGTTGGTTGCACTCATATTGTCACATAATCATCTCCCCCTGTTTCAGACCATACTCTTCCAGCATTTGTTTCATCCAAATCATCTGGGCACAACAGCTCCCTGCAACTATATATTCCGCCTCAGCCGTGAGATAGAGTACGATGCCAGTCATGCTCTTGCCCAGGGTCTGCTGCAAACTTACTCCAGATTCATCTTTTGTGATTTTCACATGCGTAATGGCAGGAGTGTGCTTATGGCTGGCTTCTTCCCCAAGTTCCTAGCATGCTTGCTCTGTGTCACAAGTATTCCATCTGATTTCTGAGACACTTGCAGACCAAGACAGTAGATCATCTCACCCACCATATTCTTCTTGAATTCACTCTGAATATTCAACAAACTGACCCACCAACTTCTGTGATCGAGATACAAATACTATGTTAACTGCATAGATTTGCGCAATGATGAATTCCTTCTGAACGTTCTTCACAATAGAGTCTTCTCTTCTCCCCCTCGCACATAGCCATGTTGAACAAGAAATATCGTGAGACGTTCGTACCATGCTCTGGGCACCTAATTTAGTCCATACAAGGCTTTTTTGAGACGATACACATGATCCGGGAGATATGTGTCTTCAGATCCCTTAGGCTGAGCAATATATACTTCTCATTCAACTGCGGATCACCAATAATGTTGGTCATCGGATGATTTTGCAGAATACACTGCAGTGGTTGAATAGCTAGAACTGGCTCTAGTTCTATATCAAATACATGGATAATGTTCGTCATCCCGAATTTCTGGTACAGAGTCTGACACATGCATCTGTTCTTCCTGAGACGGCTTGCTAGTTTCTGAATCCGGGATAGGCAACATCATCTTCATCTGTGCTGATCGAATAATCTAAGTCTTAAATTTCCACATTACTTGACTCCACAATAGTAAGGACTCTGTTCTGTGTTCCAGAGTGAACAAAGACTCCGTTCACGGTGTAACAGGTAGTGTTCATCGCTTCTGCCCAGAAAGTGAGTGCCAACCATTTTTCATGAAGCATAACCCGCATCATTTCTTGAAGAGTGCGATTCTTTCTCTCATGGTCACTCCTGATTGCAATCAAAGTTGTATCTTTGCAGTCTCAGAATCAGGTGTATCACAGCTTGAATAGTGTCTGATCTCTGTCTGAGAAACACAGTCCAGGTAAATCGGGAAAAATCATCAACACAAACTAGAACGTAGATCTTACCATCAATGCTTTCGGTCTGCATGGGAGCCATCAGGTCCATGTGTAGCAGTTCAAGAATTCTGGTTGTGCGGATCTGATTCGTTCCAGGGTGAGCAGACCTTGTCTGTTTCCCTATCTTACATTCCCCACACATAGCATCAATCTTTCCTTTCAGTTAAGGTATTCCTCGCACTAGTCCAAGTTTAGATATCTGCCATAAGGCCTTGAGATTCGTATGTCTCAGTTGCTTGTGCCACAGAATATGTTCATCATGTTTAGACAGAGAACAATGAGCTGTGACAGGCTCTGTGTCAGAATTCAACAGATAACAGTTAATTGATGAACGAGCTCCTCTCAGAACACACTTCTCTTCTATGTTGATGACTTGACATGAATCCTTGGTGAATTGGACATTCAACTTTCCATCACACAATTGACTTATACTTAGTAGATTGGCTTGAAGACCTTCAACAAGGAGTACTTTATCAATTGTGGGCATCCCTCGAACTGATAATGTACCTTGACCAATGACCCTTCCTTTTCCTTCATCAGCGAATGTAACAAATTGTCCATCCAGGTTCTGTATATTGGTTAGATAGCTGGCTTCCCCGATCATGTGGGCTGAACAGCCACTGTCAAAGTACCACCTGTCCTTCTCATGATGAGTAGATGAGTTGTACGCATCGTAGCAATGGTTGTTGTAAGTTTTCGAGACATGCACGGATCTCTGTAAGCGATATTTTACCAGAAACTTGTAACACTCCTTTGGATGTGACCTTGAGTATTACAAAAATGACAGATACGTTTGTCCAATTTCCAACGCCTGTTAGATCTGTGACTGGGATGAACATTGTTAGCACAATTATAATTTTTAGCTTGAACAAACACTGTCTTACCATAAGTCTTTGGATACTCATAGCCCAAACCAGGACTCCCACGATTCGTACGCTGAGCATCCAAGATATAGTCAAGTTTCTTTGTTCCACTGTTGATCATACAGACATACTTTCTTATCCTTGACAGTTCTGTCACAGCTTCTGAGTGTTCCAGTTTCTCCCTATCAAATGTCGTTTGCAATCTTTTAGCTGTTTCAAACAGTTCGTATTTTTCAGCTTTTAGGCTAACCACTTGCTTGCTTAATTTGGAATTTGCTTTGACTACCTCTCCCCAATGTTCATGCAAAGCCTTATATTTTTCAGCTATCGTTTCTTTGGTGACTCACTATTTGATTATGAGTTTTCTGATTCTGTGTTGGTAGCCTCTGTTAAAGTAGTGAGAGCCAGATAAGTAGATTCTTCACCTTCTGTTTTAGGTTCAGTCTCTGGAGTTTCTGTAACAGTGGTGAATGCTAAGTAGTTTGAGATTTCCTCTTCTATTTAGATTCCTCTAACTCAGTATCACACCATCCATCCACAATAGCCCTTTTCTGTCTCTTGAAGGTATTGGCACATTCTGTTTGGATGTGTCCGAAGCCCTCACATTCACAGCATTGAATCCCTTCACCTTTTTCTCCCTTTGGGTTTTCAGTGGTTCTTATTCTTCTGAATTTTCCATCTTGAGGATTTTCTATTCCAGATTTTTCTGTTCAGACTGATGCTGGTTTAGTTTCCTCATGAATCTGCCGAAATTGTTTGCCAATAATACCATTTGCTCAGACATCTCTTCCTCATTTTCAGTAGATTCTGATGCTTCACTTTTGAGAGCTATTCCCCAAGGTTTCTTTTCAGGTGCTTTAGATATTAGCTTCAACTCAAATGTCCGAAGTGATCCCATTAGGATGTTAAGCCTCATTCCCTTTATGTCACGGGCTTCCTCAATAGCTATCACTCTCATTGCGAATTTTTGTGGGAGTGACCTCAGAATTTTCTGACAAGCTTTTCATTGTTGATCGGCTCTCCAAGCGCATGGGCTTCGTTTGCAATGTCCATCAACTTTGCATTGAATTCAGTAATCGACTCTTTCTCCTTCATTTTTAGATTCTCAAACCTGGTAGTAATCATTTGTATATCCCATGCGTCTTTTGCTGCTTCACAGGTAGAAATTAGTCTGAAAATATCTGGTTCAACTACATTGAAGATCGCATTGAGCGCTTTAGCATTTGTTGCAGCAGCTTTATCCTCATCTGCCGTCCACTGACTTTCAGGCTTAGGGTAGGCTACTTCATTCGTGTTCATGATCAATGTTGCATCATACTTGGAGATAACTGATTTCCATGCTCGATCATCTACCAATTTGATAAAGGCCCTCATGTGTGTTTTTTAGTAAGGGTAGTTGGAACCATCAAGGAGTGGAGGCCGAGAAATGTTCTGTCCTTCTCGCGTACTCATCTTGAACAGCTCTGTTATAGTCTTGAATCACACTCCGTACAACGAGTGTTCCGCTCTGATACCAATTGAAAGTTTAAACGTTTGTTCTACTCGGGCTGTTTCAAATCGCTTGTTAACTGTTTCACAAAGCTTTAATAGATTGTCTTTTGATGATTGTTAGTTGCAATGAAAACAATACGAAGAACAGTAAACGACACAGGATATGTTTACCCTGTTCAGCTCACCGAGCCTACTCAGGGGGGTTCAGCTCACCGAGCCTACTCAGGGGGGATTACTCGGAACCCCAAGAGGGAATCACTTCATAAGTATTCGATAAAGTACAATAGATCTTTAAGTAACTTATCTTCAATAGTTACCACTATGTAATTGAATTAATGTGAGTGCGTCTGACTCCCTCACATGGAGATCCTCCTCTTCCCACTTCGATTTGCTTCCCGCAAATCAGTAATTCTCTTCCCGAGAATGTCAGACCTGATCCGTTCAACACTGTTCTTCAGCACACGGCGATGAAGCTCTTGCTGTGTCAATTTTTCGACTGTCTCTGATGATGATCGTCGGTCTGTAGCTGCGTTCTACCTTCGTTCAATAATCTCAGTTTTTGTGATCATCTCTGCAATATTACGATTCCCTATATATAGATTAGATACGCTTTTTTCATGTATTTGGAAAGAGGATAATATCCGATTACGCTTTCCATCTTGCGGAGTGGATCCAATCTAGTGCAGAATCTAATATTCGGAGTGTAGAATTTGGGAGAATATATCTTCAGAATATCTCCAGAATATTTTCTTGCTGATGTACTATATTCGCATATCTTCGACTGATATTATCGCAGCGCCTGTCTGAATAGTCATTGTCTCACCTTCTGTCACAGCCGAATTTCTTTGCCCTGTTTGTCAAAAATATGCCATTCAAGAATCCATGAACCTAAATCTAACAGACCAGATAGTAGAGCATGCCATCTGCAAATGGATAAACTTAATTATTGGTTTTTCCTCTTTAATATATGAATTAGCTATCTGTCAGTGTCCAGAGTTGAAGAAAGATAAAGTAAAGCTTTCCAGCAGCCCAGAAGTTCTTGTGAGCGATCACAAACTATTTAAGGGAAAGCATGTTCTGGACAAACCCTTACCCACTGGTGAACGTCAGACTCCAGTGTCTGTTTGAGCTATTACTGAAGAGACCAACTCAACATTTGCTATTATTGGAAAAAGCATGGTGGGAGGATGATAGATCTCCTGGAGGCAGAGAGCACAGCACTGACGAAGTCAATTGAGAGCCAAAACAGCCGCATCAGGAAGATTGTAAAGATGCTCATCGACCTCCGCTATCATCATCAGCTTGCCCCAAAAGACAATGAAGCTGGTAATATCTGAACCCCTCATCCTATGAAGAATTTTGTTTCTTTCAGTTGTTGAATTGTTTTTTCCTGACATTTTGTTGAAACATTTGCAATAATATTCCCTTGTCGAGTTTACGAGAACATAGGGGGACAATATTTGGAGGAATAGTTGTTTTTTGGATATCACTTGAACAACTACGGTAGCATAGGTATTGATGTATTTTGCCAAAAACTGTCAAGGGGGAGATTTTTAGTCCCATGATTTTGTATGGCATGTTTTTCTCTAAAGAGTTGTTCAAGTAAGTTAGAAATATGCGTCGAATAGCCAGAAGATAAATCTGCAACTCCGAAGTCAGGAAATACAATGCAAGGTGTTATAGCAAGTGCTGGAGTTCGCGCTGGCTGTAACCCAAAGGTGCATATTCTCTGGAATCAGCAGATTCCGAAAATTTAGGGCGTGGAGCATATCTCCGAGATTAGTGGTAACATCTTCAACTATATTTTGGAAACACAATCTCTTGGTTTGGCAACAAGATAAAGATCAACAAATATTCAAATATATTCTTTTAAATATTGGTTAAGATATTTGAGGGGATTGTCGTTGGCCATAAATGAAGGTGGAATGAAGTTGAAGAACACACACGTTCAAGCATCTCTATTGCATTATAAAAATATACAAGAGAAGTCGAAGTTAAGTGGTTGAGGGCACTCATCGGAGATCGAAGCAAAGTTATCACTCAAGCACGAGAACCAGGAGTATTTGGTGAAGATATACATTCCACAAATCCTGTTGCAAAATAGATTTGTCCAGCTATCCGGGAGGAAGCCAGCGATCCAGGAGGACATTGAGTAGACGAGCAGCTATTTGGGAGAACGAACCTGTTGTGACAAGCCATAGAGAGGGATCTCCACACTGAGGGGAGCTCAGTGCGCATCCAAACGAGTCGGTTGTAGAAGAACTTGAAGTGAGAGTCTTGCAAATTTGTACTTCGTTGTCTGATTGTTACTAGTGGATTGCTGCTTGTTGGGGTTAGGAGAACCCCACATTATGGACACATTGTCCCGAAATGGGTAACCAAATCTCTGTGTCTAGTATTTACGTTTCAGTATTTACTTTCACTTGAAACCGTCGAAACAGTCCTAATGCATTCCTCAGGAGTTGTCATAACAACCGGTGAGACAAGTTCTATCATCCGTACTAGAACTACAATATTTATACCGAGAATAACAACCTTAAATTTAAAATCGTATAACGGTTATAATTGAGATAAATATGAATTCCTACCCTCAAAGAAATTTACAATTATATTGTCAATATCCATACAAGATATTCCAACAACTAAATTATACCTAAGCCAAATCAGAAATCAGTTCACTCTTATTCAGGCTCATATTAGACGATAGCTTATACATATATTTGATCACGCTTGTGTCCAATCGGAATAAGTCATGGAAAAATGATGGTAGGTAAATAATGACAAAAAGTTTTCAATTATCCAATTGCTTGGGGCGCATGTGCTATTCCTCATCTACATATTGTATGTGAAATTGGCTTGACTGGTGACAGATCAGGCTACTACATGAATGTAAGTAGAGTATCCTTCTCCGATGGCCGGCCTGAATATGTCTTGGTGTAGTATGGGTTGGGTCTGAGTTAAAGGAAATTTTTTTAATAGTATAGGGTACATCCGAGCTATGCGTTGCTAAAACAATCAGTCTTAGAGCGTTTCATAGGCTGGACTTTCTACCCCGACAATAGATCGAACCGGGATTTCGAAGTAAAATAGAAAAAAGTTAAAATTCTTCATTGATTATTTTTGGTCTTCTAGTGATCTTTCACTTGGTATGATATCCACAGTTTATAATCAAAATGAAGCAAACCTTCAATACCATTCAAACCTACTCTCAACTGATAAGGATACATTTCACATAACACTAAAATCTAACAAATCACACAATAAGCCCCAGCCAGCACCACATTATCAAATCACCACGGAACCATTGAACGTGCATAGTTAGCAAATTAACATAACAATCTCACAAACCAATGACCAAAGCTGACCACAATACAAAAATTTTACAAACCAAATAACCAGATCAAAACAGGGCATCAAACATGTTTAACAATCCACATATTTTCACTGAAGCATATAACAACAAATTCAAGCTTGAACATGTTTGTTAAACTATAAAATAATTGATTGAAGCGTGTAAATATCGATTGATCCATAAAGAAAATAAATATAACATACACATTGAGATCAAAATCATGCATATACAGGTTTGAACCACAAACATGAATATCAAAGCATGCATATATAGATAAACATATAAGAAGATAGAGATAAAATCGTGATGATCTACATATGCACGAAGCATAAAGAGGCATTAAAATTAACATAACTAATAGAAAATCAAAGATCGAATTCACGGATATTCCAAAACCAGATCAGAATTTCAAAACTCGAAAATCTAACCTCAAAATCATAAACTTCAAAACTCAAGAGTCAGTCGAATCCAAACTGAAGAAATATGTGAGAGAACACTGCCTTTGGACTGAGGCATCAGGTTGGGCAAGATCGCTACGATGGAGTGAAGATTTATCACCATTGGAGCCTTGGAGAGAGTCGATTTTCAGAGATAGAAAGACGGCGTTTATGAGAGATGGAGAGAGAGAGAGAATGTCAAATGACTTTGTGAGAGAGAAGCACAAAGCTACAAGTGAAGATGAACGTAACTAGGGTTTCGAACTGGACGTCACAAGCATCGAATGTAAAGGTCGGATAACTTTCGCACTGGCTTGTCACTAGACTTCGAGAAAGGTTGGATCGGTCGTTAAGCTCAAGAGCCTCCGGACCGCCCACGGGCTGTAAGATCTTCTAAACACGTCGCTACTATGAACGTTTCTTGTGCACATTAGAACTTGCATTTAGAAGTCTATTAAAAATCACATTGGATGGGAAATTTAGTCTGATTTTAGATCCGTTTTGAATCTAAAATTGGGATATTATTGATCTTAAGTTGGATACTAATAATAATCTTGCTTTATTGAAGCAAGTTAAAAATTGTTTCATAATGTTTTTTTTGGAAAGGTATAAAAATTTATCACGAACCATCATCTCATTTCACATCATGTACCGAATTATCAAATTTTTTAACACAAATACAGAATTATATAAAAAATAAAAAGTAAAAATATACTCTGAATCACCACCTCATTTCAAATCAAATATCGAATTATCAAACATTAAGTATTGTATTAATTCACTCGTTGTTTGGTTTCACTCAATGATATAAGTTTGAATTCAAATAAATAAACGAGCTTGATAAAGATATTTGCACCAATTATAAATATTTTTTAAACCAAATGGTTATTATGCAAATGTCACTGCCAAATTGACAATAATGAAAATTAAAAATAGTTGGCACGCACTTTAATTAATATATATTTTTAGAATATCATGTCACTCGTATTTATTATTTTATTTTAATAATTAGATACGAAAATAAATAAATAAATTGATAGTTGGGGTGGTTAAATTGCTAAGAAAATACTGAAATTATAAAATGGAAAAGTAATAATGATTTTCATTGGGTGATATATTTGAATTTGGGGGACAAAAAAATAAAAAATAAATAAATTCATTGGATGATCATCTGATCTGATTGTGGATGAAGAAGCAGTAAGTAATCGCAAGAGCATCAGTGATCATCAAATTAGACAGCAGATAGAGAGAAGCTGAGATGAGATGATGTGGAAACAATGAATTCCAACCCCCGACAAGATGACACCAACAGCAGCAGTCTCGATTCCAGATTCAACCAGACCCTCCGAAATTTTCAAGGGTAACACCAACTGACCATCAACCTCTTATATATTCCCTTCATTTCATTTACTGGCGCCTTTCCGTTGACAATTTGTTTTCGATCTGCAAAGTTGCGTGCTTTAGCTGCGATTAGCTCAGATCTGTACGGGTTTTTCTATTTGCTCATATTTTCAACTGAAAATATTAGCTGATTTGAGATCCAAGCTGGAAGTAAGCTGTGATTTTTAATTGCCCATTACATGACTCTTTTTTCTCCTTGTGACTAAATTACTTCTGCAGCTTCTCAAAATCAGGTATTTTTGCTAATATTGTGGAACATTGGATTGTATAATTTAGTCCAGCTCTTGGCCTGGCGCTACTTTGAGTAGAGTGTGTATACAGAGCTTTTCACAAAGAATTAAATGGGAGATTCTGAGTCTTTGTCGTGGAAATCAAGATTATGTTTCTTCTCCTGAATTATAACAGACTCTGCTTTACCATTATGTAGATTACTCAAAGGCCGCACTTTCCCTGGAAAAATTTTATTGAGTAGAAGATCTGACCCATTGGATTCGACTAACCCAGTAACTACTTCTGTTGGCAGCAAGAGTTACTCAGATGATGATATCCCTAGTGAATATTCGGACAAATATGAGGTGCTTATAATAAAAAATTTACCATGCGTGTTATTAATATTCCATTTTCTGGCTGAGTAAACTTGGATGCCTTAAACTATGCGCAGGAAGAAGTCCAGAGTACAAGTGTGTCAAATAATAATGCAGCTATGAATAAACTAAAACCCTCAAACTCAAATACTGACAGCACTTCTAAAGAAGTGCACAAGTCCTCTGTTGGAGCCAGAGCTACAGATTCTGCAAGGATTATGAAATTCACGAAGGAGCTCTCTGCTCCGACAGTCATACTAGGTACATTGGATAATTTTATTTAGTTTCTTGAATGTTACTCTCAGCACTGATTATTGGTGGTCTGAATCATCAGATAATGTACATTGAGCTGCTGATCAGCACACAAAAAGCAGGTCTGAAAGAAGATTTTATGCGAGTTTTTAGTTTTAGATAGTTGCTTACTTAACTAGGCTGTCTTGCACTGAGATCTGCGTCCTATGTATATATGTTTTTTTGTTTCTAACACTTTCCTAAGATAAGCCACGATGGCCATTTTTCTATATACTTTGTCTATTCTGAATAGCAAAACCATATAAGATTGTTTGCCAAGTGAAGTTATGAGTCAAAATGTTCACATTAGGGAGAACATTGTATCCGCTCATAGGTTGAATTCTAAATTCGTCTTGTGCTCCATAATGTGTAAATATTTGCTCGCATCTCTCGTCTTAAATCATGTGATTACAAGCATTAGTCTTTTCCCAGTCCTAGCAATTTTTTTTCCTAGAAAATTTTTATGAAGTTCTTAGTTAAACCGTTCTGCAGAGACGATACGTGCTTTGGCATGGAGTGGCGTACCACCACACATGCGCCCCTCTGTGTGGAGGCTCCTTCTGGTAAGATGTCACCCTGATGAAGTTTTTTTGTGCATAGAATAATGCATCGAAGAAATAATATAGTTTCATAAAAGTGATATGCGCAGGAACTAACCTCATACCAATATGCTCTTGGCCATCTGATATTCTTTCATGTACGGATGAGTATTACTTACCAGAGTCTTAAGTATGTATGTTACAAAAGGTTTTATCAGAAAAACATGTGGTGTTTTGCACAGAAATGACCTAGGTTTTCTGCCTGAAGCATGTCACTTGAATGGTGGTCAGTAAAATCTTGACAACCATCGATTATGATAATCATTTTTTTTCTTACTTTGATCAATGTTATTACTTTCTCTGTCCATAGCACTTTAATTTGAATAGTTCTTCTGTTGCTTCTTTTACGCTAAATCTGGTAATCCTCCCTCTGTTTCTTTTTCTGATTGTTTCAGCCTCTGTCAAACAAACCAAAGAGTGTTGAGTTTCAATAATGTCATGAAGAAAATTACATATGCACCCTTGCTTAATTACTCATAGAACTTTCTTAGATTCACTTAACATTGTTAGTTAACGAAATTTCAGTATTTGTTTGTTTTCTTCTCTAAGCTTAACACTCTGCGCATATCGTCGGTACTATATAAGTTGTACTTTATTATTGTCAGATTATTTTATTTTATCGTTCAGGGAGCCTTATTCTGAAGTAACACTGTGTTTTCTCATATGGGCAGGAATTATATGCTACACACCCTAACTCTTAAGATGTTATGTCTCACTTAATAATGATTGATGCTCTTTAAATTTAAAAAATTAGTGACAACAGGGATATGCACCGCCTAATTCAGATAGAAGGGAGGGAGTTCTGAGAAGGAAGCGCGTTGAGTATCTTGACTGTGTTGCTCAGTATTATGACATTCCAGATTCTGAACGATCGGATGAAGAAATCAACATGATGCGCCAGGTAATTCTAATTTTGTACTATGTCTTAGCTTCGTTCATATTTTACATTTTCACGTGATATATTATCCAATGCTTCTTTTCATCAGATTTCTGTTGATTGCCCTAGAACGGTGCCTGATGTTGCTTTCTTTCAGCGAAGTCAGATACAAAAGTCACTTGAGCGCATCTTGTATACATGGTTAGAGCTTCCACTTTTTCCTTCTTTGCACTAGTTCGTGGTTAGTTCGCTTCTATATACAACTATGCCACTGTAGAAGGTCGACCTGACACACTCGAGGACTCTTTGTCCTCTCCTTTTGTCATATGTTGTTGGTCACGGACTGCATATAAGATTTGTCTCACTATGTTCTATATCTCCTTTTGTCATATGTTGTTGGTCACGGACTGCATATAAGATTTGTCTCACTATGTTCTATATCATGTCCACGGACTGCATAAGTTATTTCAGTTTTTGGAACTTCACTTGGTGCCAGGACGTTGTCTAATAGTTCTGTTGCTGCCTACTTGAGGATCTAATTCTTTCGACTTTATTGTGATTAGGCCATGCTCAAATACATTTATGTTGTATCAGGATGGCTGCCACATTCAATAGCATAATGATAAAACTACATATTTTCAGGGCAATTCGCCATCCCGCCAGTGGGTATGTTCAGGGAATAAATGATCTTGTTACGCCTTTCCTGGTTGTCTTCTTGTCAGAATATTTAGAAGGAAGTGTAGAAACTTGGTCGGTTAAGGATTTGACTACTGAAAGTATCACCAATGTAGAAGCTGACTGCTATTGGTGTCTTTCAAAGCTTCTTGATGGTATGCAAGACCACTACACATTTGCCCAGCCGGGAATCCAAAGGCTTGTCTTCAAATTAAAGGAACTGGTTAGGCGGATTGATGGTATGTACTTGTTAAGTCAAAAACCAAAATTATCAATGGCCCCAACTTCTATTTCTGCATCTGTTTCACAAATGTGTCTTTCAAGAGTATTTGTATTATTACATTTTGAAAGTTGATTTTATGGTTTGTTCAGAACCCATGTCAAAGCATATTGAAGATCAGGGCCTTGAGTTTCTTCAATTTGCATTCCGCTGGTTCAACTGTCTTCTTATACGAGAGGTAACTCGTGAAGTGTATAAACCTCTCTTCCTTACCCTCCTAATTTGTTTTTATGCGTACTATTTAATAACAACAAGAATGTTTGACACGCAAATGCTTTCTCGGCATTATTGTAATGTATCTTCTTCTTAAACAGATCCCTTTCAGTCTTGTTACACGTCTATGGGACACATACCTTGCAGAAGGAGATGCCTTGCCTGATTTTCTTGTGTATATATTTGCCAGTTTCCTTCTGACGGTGAGTCGGTTGTCATGACATACCTTTTTCATTTTTCTCAGTGTGTATAAGAAAATGCAATCTTCTGTTACCCACATGATACTTGTTTGATCAGCTGGCACACTGGTCAAGATAGAAAGAAAAAGTTCCAAGGGTTTCACTTTATATGTTTCAGTGGTCAGATAAGCTTCTGAAGCTTGATTTTCAAGAGATGGTGATGTTCCTTCAACACCTTCCTACTAATAACTGGATGCACCAGGAGCTCGAGATGGTTCTTTCAAGAGCATACATGTGGCACGCCATGTTCAACAATTGTCCCAGCCACCTTTCTAGCTAGAATAAGACTAAATCCCCACATGAATTGGATCGACACTTTGACGTATCACTAGTTTGATTTTCTAATCTCTTGTGGTTTTTACTGTGTTGGTATTTGAGCATAGGCAGTTGTTTCCTTAAAGGAGTTTACTTCTATCCCATCTGTACATTGATCTAAATGACGAAGGAAATCATTGTGTACCCATTTTAATCATTCTTAATGCAAAAACCGAAAAAATGCGTAGTCCAGTTTTTGTTTTTGTAGCAAATAACAGCAATGTAGTTGTGCATAGAGATGTCTAGTTTCTAAGATATCTTTCATCTTTCCAATAAAGAAAACCGAAAAATAACATTGTTACTTGAATTTCTTCATAGGTTAAACTGCCTATTCAAGAAATGTATATTTTATGCAAAAATACATCACCAATTTCGGATATGTTGTAGAGAACAAAAGAATGCAGCAAACCAAAACTCAGATATGGTGATGCAAAAGAACAGAGGCATCTTTTCTGCTTTTTTTTATTATCTATATATACTTCTGAGTTTTTCTTACAACCCTATTTGATGACAGTTAATAAGCTTCTGCAAACTGTCTGATTAACTCTACATACACAATACTCCTAATTTAACATATATAAAACTTAGAAGCAGCAATATTACACTTCATTTCCCCCCTTAATCTTGCTGCACATTCTTGACATCAATTATCCCCAATCTGTCACGCAAGTTCCTGAACTTGATTCTTCCCAAAGACTTGGTGAGAATATCTGCTAGCTGGTCATCGGTCCGAACATAATCCAATGTCAGCTCATTCTTCTCCACACATTTACGCAAGAAATGATACCTGGTGTTAATGTGTTTTGTTCGATTATGGTTCACCGGATTCTTGCTCAATGTTATTGCCGATTTATTATCCAACAAAAGTTTTACTGTCTTCAACTCCATTCCGGAAATATCATGCAAGAGTCTCTTCAACTAAATAGCTTGACAAGCTGCCACTGCCGCTGCTATGTACTCGGCTTCACAAGTAGACAAGGTCACTATTTTCTATTTATGAGATGACCATGTAATCAGATTTTTACCTAAGTAAAATGCTGAACCAGCGGTGCTTTTACGATCATCTAAATCCCCTGCGTAATCACTATCACAATACTCCAATAACTCAACTTCCGACTCTTCTCCATATTTGTAAAAACAACCAAAATTTCTTGTGCCTCTTATGTATCTCAAGATATGCTTAGCTGCTGCAAGATGTTGAGTTGTAGGATTTTGTTGATATCTACTAACAAGGCCCACTGAATGAGCTATGTCTGGTCTAGTATTCACCAAATACCTTAAACATCCAATGATTTTCCTGAACTCAGTTGCATCCACTGCATGACTTCCATCATTCTTTGACAACTTCAACCTGCTTTCTAAAGAAGTTAAACAGGGGTTGCATTCCAGCATACCCGATGCTTCCAGAATTTTACTTGCATAAGAACTTTGACTAACTGTAATTCCCTTGGTCATTTGTTGCACCTCAATGCCAAGATAGTAACTTAATAGACCCAAGTCACTCATGCTAAACATCTTCTTCATATGTTCTTTGAAACTTGTGATGGTGTCGGCTCGCGGCCCAGTGATGATGAGATCATCTATATAAACTCCAACTATCAATGATGAGTCCTCCTGAGTCATTGTATAAACTGCATGTTGCAGGGGAGATTTTGAAAAACCAAGTGAAATAAGTGACTTATCTAACTTCAGATTCCAAGCCCTCGGTGCTTGTCGAAGACCATATAGCGCCTTGTGTAATCTCAACAGCATATTAGGCTTGTTTTTGTTCACATACCCTGGAGGTTGAAGAACATAAACTTCTTCTATCAAGTCACCATTCAGAAAAGCCGATTTGACGTCCATGTGATGCATTTGCCATCCTCTATGTGCGGCCAAAGCCACCAACAATCTCACTGATTCTAACCGTGCTACAGGAGCATATACTTCATCAAACTCAACACCAGTTTCTGTACATATCCTTTTGCCACTAGTCTCGCTTTATATTTAGCTACTTTGCCATCTGGATCCTTTTCGATCTTAAAAACCCACTTCAAACCAATATGTTTGTGTCCCTGAGGTAAATTGGTCAGCTCCCAAGTTGCATTGTCATCGATAGATTTTAATTCTTCCTCCATTGCTCTTTTCCAACAAGGATCCTCTAAAGCACACTCTACACTTCCAGGTTATTCTGCTCCCATCATGCACAAACCACTCATTTCTTGATTGTCACATTTAGAAGTTTCCGCGTATATGTCTGACAACAATCTATACCTTAACGGTACTCCTTCTGAATCTTTTGAAATGTCACTTAGTGTGGAAACAACGTTTACTTTTTTTGGTGCATTGGTCTTGGTCACCAAAGGTGTGACAACTTCTACATTTGGATCATCACTGTGCTCTGCATTTAACTATTGCTTTTCTTGATATCTGGTAATATATTTCACAGTAAAGGTATCTTCTTCACATTGCTCATAATCTGAATGCTCATTCCAGTTCCATTGTTGTTGCTCGTCAAATGCAACATCTCTAATCACATGTAGTTTCTTTGTCACTGGATCATAAACTCTGTATGCTTTGGAGCCTTCTTCATAGCCAAGAAACACAGTCTTTATGGATCTGTCCATTAGTTTAGAGCTTCCAGGACCTAATTTCTTCATCATTGCCAAACAGCCAAACGTGCGAAAATAATGCACATTAGGTTTTCTACTATACCATGCTTGAAAGGGAGTCAAACCTGCAAGACTTCTCGAAATGCTTCGGTTTAGAATGTAGACTGCAGTCATGGATGCTTCACCCCAAAACTCTAATGGGACACCCTTGCTTTTCAACATACAGCGCGCCATCTCCACTATTGTTTGATTTCTTCGCTCGACTACTCCGTTTTGCTGGGGCGTATATGGTGCAGTAAGTTTTCTCTTAATACCCTTAGAATCACAAAACAACTTAAATTCATCCGAATTGAATTCTCCTCCCCTGTCACTTCTGAACATATTAAGACGCGCATCAACTTCATTTTCAACCATAATCACAATTTTCTTGAAAGCTTTGAATACATCAGACTTGCTTACTAATGTTTCAAACCACATGTAAGGATTATAATCATCAACCATTAACAAAAAATACCTTTTGCCACCTGGAGTTGGAGGAGAGAAAGGACCACAAATATCTCTATGTACCAATTCTAGCCTTTTGCTAGCTCGAAAATTAGTTTATGCTGGAAATGAACTACGATGTTGTTTGCCCAACACACACCCATCACATAGTTTATCACCTTGTTGTATGAGGGGCAAACCATCGACCAATTCTTTTGAACTCATCTCGCGCAAAGATTGAAAATTTAAATGACCGAATCTTGCGTGCCACATCCATGAATGATCCCCTGACTTTGCCAACAAACAGACGGGTGTTGATAAGCTTAATGGTATCTTATACAATCTGTTATCCGATCTAGGTACTCGAACCAATAAAGTCCTTTGTTGATCAAATATGCACAGATTTCCATCCTCAATTACTACCCTGCATCCACTCTCATCCAAGCGCCCTAAACTCATGATGTTACTCCTGAGTTCAGGTATGTAGAACACTTCGGTTAGTACTTTGTGTTCGTCATTTTTACTCTCAAACTTAACTGTCCCTTTCCCTTCAATCATCACTATTGAACCATCACCAAACTTTACTCTATCAAGTGCAGTTTCATCAAGATAAGCAAACATTGATTTACACCCAGTCATATGATTACTAGCTCCGGAATCAAGATACCATTCTCCTTTCTCATCGATAACATCTAAATCTACATTCTCCTCTTCCTTAGCCATTAATAAGGTTGGTTCTTGATCATCATCTTTGGCCAAGTTCACTTCATCTTGCTGTTCATAGCGTGGTTTGCGACAATCCCTAGCAAAATATCCAATTTTATTACAATTGTAGCACCTCAGTTTGTCACGACCAGATTGCTGCGTCTCAGTCGCTCTTCCACCACGATTACGGGAATCTCTACCTCGTCCTCGGTGCCTACCTCGCCTCCCACGACCAGCACCTTCATGATTTGAGGTTCTATCCCCACTGGAAGTCCCTTCCTTATGCTGTTGTTTTTGCTTTGACTTAGCCAACTACTCTTCCTTAGTCATAAGCAATCTACCACCACCATTGCTATCAATCTCAAACCGTTCTTCTACTGCTTTCAATCTCCCAGTTAGTTCCTCAATTAACAATGTCTTCAAGTCAACCAACGTCTCTATCGAAATCGCTACTTGTGAGTATCGAGGTGGAACAACTTGTAGAAACTTCTTGACAACAACTTCGTCTTCAATTTTGCTACCCAAAAGTTGAAGATTACTAACTACACCAGTTAGTCTTACTATAAAATCATCGATCGTTTCACCTTCTTTGAATCTCATGGATTCAAATTCTCCTCGGACTGTTTGCGCCTTTGCCTCACGTACGCGTTCTACTCCTATCCTCATTGTCTTAATAGAGTCCCACGCTTCTTTTGCCTTGCCTTTCACAGCCAACATGGCGAGCATTTCGGAGGGCACAGCTTGGAGGATTGCTGCGAGAGCCATTCGGTCCTCCTTGTATTCCGCTGTCCCTGGCTCGATTGCTTCCCACAATCCTTGATCCTGCAAGTTCACTCTCATTAGCAGCGCCCAATCTCCATAATTGTTACGGGAGAGCATGGGGTAGCACATTGATGATGCCACCTCCTTCACTACTTTCTGCACTACAAGTTCTCCACTGCTATCTGAGTTTTACATCACTTACTTGTACTAGCGATAGAGGAGGTGATGAGGGTTTTCTTCTATCCGTCATCATTAACCAAACCCTGATACCAAATGTTGTAGAGAACAAAAGAATGCAGCAAACCAAAACTCAGATATTGTGGTGCAAAAGAATAGAGGCACCTTTTCTGCTTTTTTTATTATCTATATATACTTTTGAGTTTTTCTTACAACCCTATCTGATAACAGTTAATAAACTTCTGCAAACTATCTGATTAACTCTATATACACAATACTCCTAATTTAACATATATAAAACTTAGAAGCAGCAATATTACACTTCAGGATATAACACTTGTACAGGTATGAGTCAAAATATGTGACGGGTATATCTCCAAACAGTACTGAGCAAAATGGATACTGACAAAAAAATATAGCTTTCCTCTTCGCTTCTCTCAAATTTCTCTGGAAGTTATGACACAATCTCAACAACATAGTACTAATGTTGGTGAAGAGAAAACTTGATAAGTGGGCTGAATCATGGCGCAGGCCCATACCTTGTCAGCTGCTAGCCGTGCTTGAGCTGTCATCAATCTCGACCGTTCCCTTGCATCCTCATCGGGGGCTGGAGTTGGGAGTATATATACTCGTCTTCTATCTGGCTTCAGAAGGAGAGAAAAGAAAAGAATAATATCGAGAGATCCAGGAGAAGAGCTAGGGTTTTCAGCCGAGCAGTGCAAGGAGAGAAGGCTTGATCTTGTGCGTGCAGTAGTTGGCGCTCCTAGCTTGAGGCTTTCTCGTGTGTGGATTGATTAGCACTAGTGAAGGCTTGTGTGATTGAAGATTCAGCAGTGAAGTGGTTGTGTAATAGCTAACGGCTAGAGTTCAGTGTCGAACCTGTTTTTAGCTGAGTTGCGCGACTGTGCGTGAAAGAAAAGATTGCGTGTAACCCAGATCTTTTGTGGCCTTGTTCGGAAGGCGCTCACAGTGCAGATCGGAGCCACCCGAGCTCTACGTGGATTATACACCATTTATGGTGTGAATCACAGTAAAATCAGGTTGTCTCGTCCTCGTTTTCATTTGCAAGATTAGGTTACAAGTGCCGTGATTTGTAGTAGTGAATATAGGTTTTGCAGTGGTTAAGTAGCTAAGCCGCCAAGAACTTAGGATTGAGCTTGAGTAAAATTCCCACAGTGGTATCAGAGCCAATTGACTTTATTCTTGTAAGTTCTTGAGTCACTTGGTACTGTATTTAGGCCAAAAATTGCGATGGAAGCTCTTGCAGTTCCATCCCTGTGGGTGTCTTGAACTATAGAGAGCTTCTGACCACACTGTAGAGTGTAGCCTGTCTGTGGAAATTGTGTGACCAAGATTAGCACTGAAATCAGTGTGCCCACTGTTTTTCTTGCGAGGTACAAAAATGTCTGGACGAATTGAAGTAAACGCCTATGATGGCAAAGGGGATTTTGGTGTGTGGAGCCTCAAGATAAAGGCGCTGCTGTCACACTACAAGGTTTCAATTGCTTTGAAAGCGAAAGCCGACAAATGGACGGATGATCAGGAAAAGCGAAAATATGAAATTGATGAGGAGACTTATAATCTCCTCATACTGAGCCTGGCTGATCCAGTACTCAGAAAGGTTAGTACAATAACCTCCCTTATTGAGCTATGGGGCAAACTGAAAAGTCTTTATTCAAATAGCATGAGCCTAACTTAGCATATTTAAAAGCTTCTGTGTTTGCCTTTAAGATGGATAGTTCTAGGACCATTGATGAAAATTTGGATGAATTCTTAAAGATGACTTTGCTGTTGAATGGTACTAAATTTGCTTTAGATGATACTAGCACTGTCCTGATTTTAATGAATTCCTACCTCATCAGTACCAAGTAGTGAATGATGCATTTCAGTATATTGGCACTGTATTAGCATATGATTTATTGTGCACTGCATTAAGGATTAGGGAGCTTGAGCTCAACAGAAGTCTAGGACTGGATCTAGTCTGTTTGTTGAAAACATAACCTCTAGTAATCATGCTAATAACCTGAGAAATGGTGCTGGTGAGGAAAAGCATAGAACTGATAAGAAAAGAGACCCTAGAGTTAACCATAATAATGAAACTAGGAAATGTCATTACTGTGTTAAGGTTGGCCACTTGAGAAAAAATTGTTTCAAGTGGCAAGCCAAGTCTAAAGGGGAGGGAAACCTTGAGACTGATGTTGCCTCCACAGCAAAGTGTGAAAATGAAACATCTGAAGTCTTGACTGTCACTAACCAGTCGAGGACTAATCAGTGGATTTTGGACAGTGGATGTTCATTCCACATGTGCCCTCATGCAAAATGATTTGAGGGACTTCGTGTAATGACAATTGAAAGAGTATACATGGCTGACAGCAATGCCTGTAAGGTCACAGGCATTGACACCATCAGACTAAGACTCTGATAATGTAAATGACATTCAATTGACAAAACCTGCCGGAATGTACAAGCTCACTGTACAAGCAGTTACTGCAGCAAGAGCTGAAGCAGCTATAGCAGTAGAATAGCAGTGATTGGCTCGAAAAGAATTCTGCCTAGAGATGAAGTAGCAGTGCAATGAGAGACTTCCAAATATTCTAAGAATATCCCTAGTGAATATTTCGTGCCTCAAGCTTAAAGATTTGATTGGGAAATGTAGGAGATAGGATCTTGTTGAGACCTTTGAGGGGCCTCCTAATTTTGACTGCGGCAGAGTTTCTATAGAAGGGGGTAGGCGCGCAGAGCAGTAATCATCCGAAGACAGAGAAAAAGCACAATGAGAGAATCCAAGCATCTGATATATCAAAGAGATATTTAGAGAGTCGTGCGAAGATTGGGATCACCACCGTGAGCAGAGCGCGAGCGCAGAGTGGTTTGTGCAACGACTGATCGTAGACTTGTAGAGTCTGGTCAGTGCTTGATCGGAGAAGGCCAATTCAGAGTAGGGCTTGCTTGTTGGTTGATCAAGGAAGGCGGCAGGAGAGTTGTCGAGTGGAAGAACTCGGGCAATCTGCAAAAGGCCTGTTCTAGCTAGTGACAGGCGGACACTGAGTGAGGGGGAGCATCCTAGAGTGAGGAGCACTCACGATAGAGTTCGAGCGGCTCAGCAGAAAGCTTTGGAGCAACGCGGGCAGAACCTGCATAAGCTTGTTGCACAAGGGTGTGCTATAGCAAACCTATTGAGACATTGTGTTAATTAGAATAGGCTGAGTCTGTGAGATCAGAGGACAAACTATTCTGAATTAACTCGAGTGTGTAGGTGAGTGAGACACAAATCAGAGGGTGTTATGATTGTGTGCAAGCTGCTAGTTGAGGTCGGGTAGCATAGATTGTCGTGGAGTCGAGTCTGTGTTGTACTGAGTACCTTGGAGACTAGTGGATTGAGGGCTGAAGTATAGTCCTCCCTAGACGTAGGCAGATTGGCAGAACTGGGTCAAAAAAACTTTGTTCATTGTTTTTCCTTGCTGCATAAGATCCGTCTGAACAAAGAGTTGCTATAGCAACTGCTTGTACACAATCAGTATCTCAGAGGCGCTGCAAATTTCAGACTCCAGATGGAAAACTAGTTACGTTAACTAATGAATGACTAGTTCTTTATCTTAAGAGAAATTTGATATCATTAGGAACTCTTGATAACTCTGGTTGTGCTTATAATGTGCTAAATGAGACATTGACAGTGGTTAAAGGGAAAAGAACCGTCTTAACTGGTACTAAGATTAATGACTTGTATATACTTGATGGGTTTAACAGTTCTACCTACTCTCAACCGCTAAGTTCTCGAATAGGTTTAACAATTACTCGATTAGTGACACCGATTAGGTTATACCGCTAGGCTTAATAGGGAAGTCAATCCAATATCAAGCAATAGATATCAACTCAGTTTCACCGCTAGGTTGTGCTAACTTGATAATCAGAGCATGCAATTCAAACGAAGAACGGGAATTTACTAAATTGAATTACCAAACGTAAATATCTCAAGCGTACGTTGCAACACAAAATCCCCAAACTGAACGAAAGGTTTAGCTACTACGAGTCATCTAAAATACTGAGAATAAACTGAGTTTAGAAATAATACTGACTCTGTGAATAGTAATCTGTGATGAACAGTAACTCCGGCCGTGAATAGTAATTCCCGTGATGAATAGTACTCCACGCTGCTGCCTCTGTGAATTGTCGCTAAGAACTTTCTCAAAATTGTTGTTCTCTTTGGTGTGGCAAGTCTGTATTTAAAGGTAATGCAGACTTCCAAATCAAGCAAACTTCTAAATCTGATTTTGGGCATGGGCCCAATGCTGATGTCATCATATGTTTTCCGCTCCAGTAGAAGGCATTAGGAAAGTGCCCGATGAAGACATTAGCGCGCGCCCGATGAAGACATTAGCTCCTCGTAAAGTGTTCTTCCGGCGCCATACTCACTGAGATTAGAGATGGAAGTGGGTCGAGCCACGGGTCGAAATTTCATAACCCACGCGAGCCAGGTCGGAAAAAAACGAGCTGGCCCACGAGCCGATTTAAGTAAAAAAAATATGAACCCAGCTCGACCCACGGGTTATAAGCCAGCTGGGTCGAGCTGGGTCGGGCTGACCCACGAGTTGCACACACTGGTTGGACCCACGAGTTAAGCCCACGGGTTGCACCCACGAGTTAAGCCTACAGGTTGGACCCACGAATTGAGCCCACGAGTTGAACCCACGAATTGAGGGTTATTGTACAAGGTTTGAAGACTAGGGTTTAGGGGTAGAGGTTTAGGATTTAGGGAACTTGTACTTGTACATATATTTTTTTTATCTAAATTATATTTAGAAGATAGTAGTAAAATACTTGTGAGTAGAGAAAAAAATTAAAATTATTCTCTTAACATTAATTAGAAACCCGCTCTTTTATTAATTGGGAGCCAAACATCCTGACTCGAGGGAAGTACATACCGATGGCCAAAGCCTGACACAAACTCTAAGTGTCTAAACGACTAAACTAGAACTTTATAAATAGTTCAATCTTACTATAGCCTAACACCAATTGATTATAAAACATGCTGATATTATTCTAATTCATCTCCAGTTTCATAGTTAAAATTTGTTTTATTGTCTTGTTCTCTTCTTTCAGCAGCAAGCCAATCTTTTAGACAAATGCACATTTCAATTGAAGTATCATTTAACCGTGATCTTTTGTCATCCAACACCCTTGTACCTGCAGAAAAATAAGCTTCGGACGCCACAGTTGACATCGGAACGGTTAGTAGGTCCCTAGCCATAGCAGATAGTATAGGCCAAGTATGACCGTTTACCTTCCACCACGCCAACAAATCCAGTTTTGGGTCTATTGGAGGCTCGGATCGGGACAAATAAAATTGAAGCTCATTGTAATTTGAACTCCCCGCGTTTGATTGAAAGGAAGTACTACACTCACCTATAGCTTGCCTTTTATATGTTTGCCATTGATACAATGCAAAATCTTACTCACAAACGAAAGACACATTAGTGTATCTTTTTGTGAGGATGAACCACAATCAGAACCTACTTTTGCAACTTATAAATCATATAATTCAAATAAAGCATCATAAATTTGTTGTTTAATACAAGTAACATCATTATTCAAACCAAGTGTTACATATACTTGTTCAACAAAATATTATACACCCGCCACCTTAAGTCTAGGATCCATACAAGAGGCTAAGCAACCAATCAAGGGAATATTCTCCCAATATTTTTTAAATTTTGCTTCCATAGGAGAACAAATGTCAACATATAAGTCTGAACTCCTATGTTTTTGAAAACATGTAGACATTGTAAATAATTGATGTAATAAAAAAAAGAGAAGTGGGAAAATAAGTACCACCCAATTTGTTAGTAGCAACATAAAAAACTTCTAAATATGAAAGAATCAATTCGGCCTTATGCCAATCTTCTCCATCAATTGAATTTGAAAGTTTCTTTCATTCCAAAAACTTGTAATAACATCTTTATAAAGCATACAACATTTAAGCATATCTCGTGTCGAATTCCATCTAGTAATCACATCTAGAGAAAATTGTTTATACCGCAAGTTATGAAATTTACAAAGTTCTTTAAATTCCTGCGTACGATGACCATTTGATTGAATATATTTAAGTGCACTTCTAGTTTTCTCTATGTGTGGCTTGATAATTTCTAAGCCGGATTGCACACACAAATTAATAATATGACATGCACCTCTAATATGAAATAATTTACCACCAAGAATTGGTTTGAGGCGGGTGATAAATGTGTGACCGCAACATTATTATTGGATGCGTTGTCAAATGATATTGAAAAAACTTTTCCACCTAATCCAAACTCATTTACAGTATTTTCAATCATATGTGCTATAAAAAGTCACATATGTGGATGCTTCATATGTTTAAACATAAGAATTCTTTTTTGCATCACCCAATCAATATCAATCCAATGACCAGTTAAACAAATATATCCATATCCAAAAGGAGAAGTCCAAATATCAGATGTTAGAGAAATCGTACATTTCATATCTAAAAAAATATTAATTAGCGTTTGTTTTTTAAGGTTAAAAGTACGACAAGCATCTTCTCGAATAGTTTTCCTTGAAACCCCCTTAAAATATGGTTGGCAGCAGTTTTTGACCGAAGAGGAATCTTCTCAGATATGATGTAGCAGTGAATCGGGAGGCTTCCAAATATTCTCAGAATATCCCCAGTGAAGATTCCGTACCAAAGCTTGAAGATTTGATTAGGAAATCAAATCTTCTACTTATTAGAAGATATGATCTTGTTGAGATTTAGAGAGGAGCTTCTAAATATTCTCAGAGAATATTCCCAGTGGAGATTCCCGTATCCAGGAGAAGATTTGTTTGTAGAAGATTAGATTTGCAAATCAAATCAAATCTTTTACAAATTAGGAGATAAGATCTTGATGAGATCTTTAAGGAATTTCCAAATACTGATATTGATGGAACTGGTAGTTCCTATTTAAAGGAAGTTGGGCAGAGGCTCAAGGGCATCGAATCAGAGAGCAAATACTGAGAACACACGCAGAATACCGAGAGAGAGATTCAAGTGCGTGCGAAGATTCGATAACCACCATGAGCAGAGCGTGAGAGCAGAGCTGAGTGGTTAAGTGCAGAGACTGATTGCAGACTAGCAGTGTCTGGTTAGTGCTTGATCAGGAGGACCAATTCAGAGCAAGGCATGCTTGTTGGTTGATCAAGGGAGGCCGCAGAGGTACTGACGAGTGGACGAACTCGGTCAAGTGACTGGACGGTTGTGACTCGCTAGTGGCATGTGGTCACTGAGTGAGGGGGAGTGTTCTAGAGTGTGCAGCACTCGTGGAATCGTTCGATCGGCTCGGCAGAAGGCCTTGGAGCGACGCGGACAATTGTGCATCAGCTGTGTGCTACAGCAGATGCTGCAGCAACCCTGCAGAGTTGAGTGTAGTTTAGAATAGGCTGAGTTTCGCGGAGACAGTAGCTATTCTAGATTGACATTTGTAGAGGGTGTGCAGACACAAGTCAGAGTCTGTTCTGACTGTGTCCAGTTATCCACACAAGGTTGAGTAGCATAAGTTGCGTGGAGTTGTAACCGAGTGTACTTGGAGACCTCTGTGATTAGTGGATTGAGGACTGGAGAATAGTCCTCCCCAGACGTAGGCAGTTGGCCGAACTGGGTGAACAAACTTCTGTCTTGTTCATTGTTTTGCTGAGACAATTTCCGAGTGAACAAGAGTGTGCTGCAGCAACTGCTTGTTCACAAATCTGTCTGTCAAGAGACGCTGCGAATTTCAAAGAGCAGTGTTCTACCTACAGTTTCTAAATATTCAATAAAGAGTATCCCAGAGAAGATTCCAGTGCCCAGGTAAAGATTTGTTTGTGGGAGATTTGATTTTCTAGATCAAATCTAATCTCCTACAAACTAGGAGATTATGTTGCTTTAGGGAACTTCCAAAAAGTGGTAACTTGTGCAAGGCCGGGCGAGTACTTAAAGGAAGCTGAGCAGAGCGTCCTGTGCGATCGGAGACAAGAGTGCAAACACTAGAGCGTACACAGAATACTACGAAGGGTGATTGTGAGTGAGCCGTGCTTCGATCATCACCACGAGTAGAGCGTGAGCGCAGAGCTGAGGTGATTGAAGCGGAGAGTGATCAAGACTTGCAGAGTCTGATCAGTACCTGATCTGTGAAGCCAATTCAGAGCAGCTATTGCTTGTTAGTTGATCAAGGGAAGCCGCGTAGCAATTGTCGAGTGGAGGTGCTCGGGCAATTGGCAGAAGGCTTGGACTCGCTAGTGACAGGATGTCACTGAGTGAGGGGGAGCATTCCAGAGTGTGCAGCACTCGTGGAGAGGTTCGATCGCCCCAGCAGAAGGCTTGGAGCGACGCAGACAGATTCTTCACCAGCTGTGTGCTACAGCAGGTGCTATAGCAAACCTACAGAGACTGTGTGTTAATTAGAATAGGATGGGATTCATTGAGTCAGTAGCTGTTCTAGATTAATACCAATGTAGGTTGTTCTGACACAAGTCAGAGCCTGTTCTAATTGTGGTCGAAGTCCTAGCTAAGGTTGAGTAGCATAGGTTGCGTGTGGACGAACCGTGTTGTATAAGAGAACCTTGAGCTTAGTGGATTAAAGGACAGAGTTCAGTCCTTTCCAAAGGTAGGCACTTGGCCGAACTGGGTGAACAAACCATTGTCCTTTGTTCTATCTTGCTGCATCAGTTTTGGGTGTTCAAGAGTGTGATGTAGCAACTGCTTGTACACAAATCTGCATATCAGAGACGCTGTGGAAATTTCAATTGGTATAAGAGCGGGAACTCAACATATTGAGTAGAGATCCTGAGCGTCTAAGCAAGGTACAATGAAGGAAGGACAGAGCACGAGTCGTCCACCATTGTTGGAGGAAAGCAACTATGGATATTGGAAGGCTAGGATGAAGGCATTCCTCAAAGCCATAGATGAAAGAACCTGGAGAGCAGTTGTGGCTGAATGGTCTCCTCCCATTACTATGGATGAAAGGGGTGTTACCTGAGTGAAACCTGAAGTACAATAGACTGCAGAAGAGGAAGCTGGAGCAACTGGTAATTCAAAGGCACTGAATGCTATTTTTGCTATAGTAGATGCTAATGATCTCCAACTATGAAATTGCAAAACAATCCTGGGAAATCTTGCAAGTTGCTCATGAAGGAACCGACGAAGTGAGAATGTCCAGACTATAGATCATAGCAACTCAGTTTGAGAATCTGAAGATGCAAGAAGAAGAGACTATTATTGAGTTCAATGCCGAGCTGTGTGACCTGTCAAATGAAGCTCATGCACTCGAAGAACCTTTTCCTGAGGAGAAGTGATCGCGCGTCGTTGTACGCATCAAATTAATCCTTCCTTCTCCACTTAGTACAACGACTAAGTCAGGGTCGATCCCACAAGGAGCGTGCAGACTCGTCTTAGCTAGCAACCTACAACTTACAAAATTGGGGGTTGTGAGTGATTGGGTTGCGCAGGTGCGCGATTAAACAGTAGTGAAAGCAGAATTGCACGATACGTGCGCGGGCAGTAGATATTAAGTACTATGGCTATGAAAAGTATTGGTAAAGACAATCCTCTATGAATGTATCCCTTATCATCGACTCTAAACATCTATAGTGCAGTTCTACTTACGCTAGTGTCCGATCAAGGCTTCTTAACGTGCGCGCATGTTCTGATCAAAGTTCATGAGCTATTAAATTCTGAAACTAGTCCAAGCAACTACGAATCCTATCACAGTAGTAGCTGATTATCCTAGTGTGTTACTCCTAGTTATCACCGTCAAGTTATCAACTAGTTTAACATACAATAACGAGCAGTTAGAATAAGATTGCGGTTCAAGGCTTCTCTTATCCGCACAACTAATTATCACTCATGTGCATAGAATTAGTATAAGTAGACGAACTAAGCATTAAGCACAAGTCTCAAAGGAAATACTTCATAGAATCATGCCCAACCGATACAAGGTGTTTAGCTAGACATGCTAGAAACAAACATCATAGAAATAATAAATAAAACTAAAGCAGCCAAGGAAAAGTAGCAGGTCGGCGCAATTGCAGATTGCTGTTTTCGGCTGGCGCAGGTGGTTCGCGCAGAATCTCGGCTGGAGCTCGTGTGTTTTTGCTGCTATGTGTCCCTCTCTCTACATGTCTTCTATATCTTCCAAACCCTAGCTTCCCTCCTCTTATATACTGGTCTTGAAGCCCAAGGAATGCTTAGATTTGGCCCGAGAGAATCTTAGCTACTTCCCAAATCTAGGAGATAATGATGATCAAAATTTAGAAACTTTGCTATCCTGCGCATGGCTCGCTGCGCACGTTGATTGCGCTACTCGCTTCGCGCAGTCGGTTTGCGCACTGCAGTCCGCATCAGCTATCTCCTTTTGCGCCGCTAGCTCCGCAGGTCGTGCATTGCGCTCTTTAAAAACGCCAGTTAGCGCACATCCTGTTTTATCCTGAAATACAAAAATACTGAAAACCAGTAATCTTGTACACAAAATAATGCAAACAAGCACAGTGTTAAGATCTAAATAGCGCATATAACTAGGCTCTATCAAATCCCCCACACTTGCCCTTGTTCGTCCCGAACAAGTACTAAAGCACAGACACAATTACCTCTCTGAAGTCTAGCGCACAGCCTTACACTCATGCGCGATCTGCACTGCGGTTCACCCTGAGTTGCTCTATCACCTACGCGCACAAACCCTTAACAATTCAAATATAATTATTTCGAAATTTGTTACCTCTCAGCCAGGATGTAATTTAATTTGGATGATTGGGATATAGCTCTCCATAGGCTCCTGGTTGTCGGTCTCTACTCCGATTTCTGGTACATGGTCAATCGCGCAAGCTTCTTCAGGTGCGTGATTCATTCGCGCGCTTCTTGGGAACTCAAGCCTTTCGTCCTTGACGATTTTTTATTTTTGGACTTGCGCATGCGCTAGTTTGGAGTTGTGTGCGCACGCTGGTTTCTTTCCTTTTATACAGCTTTGTCCACTTTTCTTATAGTCCCAGAACGGTTCCAGTCTCGGCCTTCGGATAGCAACTATGGAACAACGCCCCGCTCTCCCTCCTTGGTCTACTTGCGCAGGTCACCGCACGCGTTTACACCCGCGCCCACTTTCCTACACTCGACTTCCAGCGGAAAGGTGGTCTGTTTTCCCACCTCGCCACGCTTTGGGTATTCGCCTTTGGCATCTGCGTGGCTGAGCGCACTCTATTGCTCCGAAGGTTGCGAAGCACCGGCCTCCATTAGCGCTTTTAGCCATGTACCTTAATCTCGAAGCAAAAACGAATAACCGCCTCTCTAGAGCTTTTTCTGTCAACTCCATATCCCCTGTATATCCCAACTAAAAAGACAAATATCGAAAAACAAATACTAAAACGGTTAATGGCAGCACATGTAGGATGAATAAGGCAAAACAAGTCGAAAGGTGTGCGCAATCCGCACACAAGCGCACAACCGCTACTTTTTCCTTTAACAAAGCTAAACTACAATGATAACTATGAAATGTAAATGTAACGCCCCCCCACACTTAAACAGAGACGTGTCCCCACGACTCATGCTCAAGCGCAACGGAGAGCGCACTCATGCAGGCAACTAAAAACTGAAAGTAAAATGCATCATGAAAATGAAAAACATAGTCAACGCAGCAAACGAAATAAGGTCAGGAGTTCACAAAATATCCAACACAAAATAGGAAAAGAATATCCAGTGATAGTTTTCAAAAGAAAAAGGACAATCCAAAATTATTTGCGCCTAGCCCTCTGTGCAGCCCTAGAAATCCTCTGAGCTGGAGTCCTTCGCAGACCCTTGTGCCTCCTCGTCCACGGACTCTGTCTCATACTCAGAGCTGGAGGATGGTTGCGCAACTGAAACTGCTGCGGGCTGGTTCGCAGGCTCCTCCTCCGAGTCAGTTTCCCATATCAAATCTGAACTTAACTCTTTGATGGGGGTGACCTCAGAGGGCGATCTGATCATCTGTGCAGAGGGTTGCAGAGGGGCCTTTGATGGCATTTGCAGCGGGTCAATGACTGGGGTGCACACTGAGGATTGTGCCGGTGACTGCGCGGGAGAACTGGCTGGCTCGCGCTGCTCTAAGGGTGACCCTGGAGGTGGCCTGCGCAGACTAAGAAGAGGGGGAATGGGATCTCCAAATTTCCACCCAGATGATAGACTGATGCTTAAATCGGCCCCCTTGGGCGCCAAGTACTCCAGCACGTGCATGACGTTAAACATCATGCGCTGCTCTGCTGGCGCCTCCTCAGCATCCTGTCTGTGCCGCTTCGCCTGTGCGCGCGGGGGAGAATCTTTGATGTCAATGGTCACAACTTCCCCTGTCGCCCCACTCGCCCGCGTGCGAGCTCCAGTCTGTGCGCGTGTCCTCATCCGCCTAGCTGGCTGCACGACTGGTGCCTCCACATTCTCCATCTCCTCATCATCAGCAGCTTACTCTTGCTGCGTGCCTCGGTGCCCTAGCAGCCTGCAGCCGGTAACACCACTCCAGTGACCCATCTTCCTTAGCAGTTACCGCTCGGTACTGCAGCATCTGGGCACGGTCTAGAGGGACGGCTGGAACAACCATGTGCTCGGGCACCTCTGGCTCTCCGTGCAGCCCACGCAGCAAATGCGTGATCATACCCCCGCAAGTGAGCGGGCCCTTGGTGCTGAGCCTCTCCCAGTGCACCACCATATCCGACACAAACCTCACCTTCTTCCCGTAATACAACCCCTTGAGCACGTCCATGTCAAGTAGGCTAACCTTTGGCGTACCGTTGTAGCGCTCGATGACTGCGTACACGACCATGCGCCACAGATAGTACATCCAAGGGTCGCGCAGCTCACGTCTTCTCCTGCGCCGAGCGGCAAATGGTTTGCCCGACGCCATCTCGCGCCATGCTTCCTGGTTGGTGTGCGTATCCACGTCCTGCTCGCGCACCTTGTCACAGCGCAGGGTGTGCTTCAGCCTCTTGACCGATGCTACGTACCACACCCCTCGGTGTCGGTAACAGATCTCTAAGTCGGCGATCTGCAGGGACGCCAGGAACTCATAAGTGTACTCCTTGTCGGCTGCGCTATCCACTTCCATCAGCGCCTCCCAGCCGGCCTGCGCGAGCTTCTCCGCGACCAAGTCTTCTAAGCCTACCTCGCGCAGGAAGTCCCTACTGATGCACGGGGTGCCGTACATGTCCAATCTCCAGAAGGCGTCATATTTCCTTGTGAACGACGCCGGAGTGTCCTGGTTGTCTGCTGGCCTCATTTTTGCGACGATCGCCTCAAGAAACAAGTGGTCAACTGTAGTCAACGCTGCACTAAGTACCCCAAAATCAGAACTCCGAATTAAACCCTCAAATCTTTACCAAATGGGCGCCTCACTCTTGTCAACAAAACCCAGCGATGAAAACATCAAACGGAGCGCGCTAACTAGGTGCGATTGTGAATCTAGGGTTACGTCCCCCAGTCGGCTTCTTTCACCAAACCCTCACTAAATCGACCGAAATGAAAAGGAGAGGTTACCTAGTGCGCAGGTGATGTCGTGCTCTTCAAATCTTACTAAAGAACGCAGGAATCGGTGGGCGGACGGCAAAGATTGGCTGGCAGCAGTGAAAAGCTCTAACAGTCGAAATTGCAGAATGTCTGGAATTTTCTAAGTTTCTGTTCTTATATACTCTCTGACCTGCGCATCCGTCCTGCGCACTGACCCGCGCATTGCGACGTGACTCAAAAAAATATGCAAGTACTGAACTAGCTAAAAATTCAAATCTTAAACGTGTAAAAAGAAAACGTGGAAAACGTGTCGGGTTACCTCCCGACAAGTGCCTCGTTACTTGCTCAAGTTTGCGCTCGTGACCACCCCCACACTTGCTCCTGCGCGCTCCTGTGCATCTGTGCGTGCCATGCTTTCCTTAGTCCTGCGCAAAGGAACAAATAGGTGGTCAGTGTGGCCAAAATCATGTGACACATCATTAGTAACGAGGTTAATCAGTGAGGAGAAGATATATAAGCAGTAGCTCCCAGTTCTCCCTCCGGTGCATCAAGTTGTATCTCTGGCGCAGCAGCCTGCGCATCCTCTATTTCTGGTTCCGCCAAATCAACTTCGCGTGTGGCCTCATCCCAAGGTTCTCCCAAGTATTGCTTGACTCTTTGCCCATTAACCTGAAAACGATGCTTGCGCTCGTTCTCTAACTCGATTGTTCCATATGGGAAAACTTTCGTGACTGTGTATGGTCCCGTCCACTTGTTGCGCAGCTTTCCGGGCATCAACTTTAAGCGTGAGGAGAACAAAAGCACCCGGTCTCCTGGCTCGAAGGTGCGTCTGAGGATGTACTTATCGTGAAATGCTTTCATGCGCGCTTTGTAGTCGCGCAGCTTGCATGCCTCTTGATCTATAAATGTTTAAGTGCCCTCCTAAAGGGATCATGGCAGGTTTAATGACAACGTGTATTTAAACTAGAGATGGAAGTGGGTTAGACAAACAGCTATCCTGCCCGGATGGGCCTTGGGATAGCCCGACTCAGCCAGGCCAGTACATATCAATCCGTCGAGTAGGGTGGGTTATAGCTTGCAGGTCGGGCTGGGTCAACCATAAAATAAATTTTAAGTTAGCCCGATTTCAACCCACCCCAACTCTGACCCACGGACTCGACCCATGAGCTCGACCCAAGAGATAACATTAAAAAATATAGCCGTTGGAAGTCCAAAAATATCATAACTTTAAATTTTTGAACTCATTCCCAAATTCTATAAATACCTCATCCTTATATTCTATTTACTCATCAACAACTCTCTAAAACCTCTCTCGTTCTCATGTGCTCAAGTCTCAATTTTGCAAGTACAAATCTCCATTTCACTATATTTGTTATTGTATTTGTTGCATTAGTTTACTATAGAAAACTTTCATCCATATAATTTCGAATATCTTTTTCTCAATGACGAGAATGAGGCGGAAAACAAAGAACGCGTGGATAATGTTCCGAGGATAAGGGAAGCTCCAAACTCATTATCAAATACTCACACCGTCACACAATCATCCACCTAGGAGAAATGAACACATGTATAAATCTTTTGTTTGGGTTTATTATGAAATTATTTGGAAGGATAATGTAAGATGTGCCAAATGTAAAAAATGTAGACAAGAGTAAAATAAATTAGTGGGAGGAGGTATGTTTTCAATCTCAATGGTCATCTACCAAAGCTTAGTGTCATGCTTATTTTGGGACTCACGTGCATTATGAAAGCCATTCTGATTTTTCTTAGTCCCCTTCCCTTTATTCCTTTCATCCCGTTTTTAATTATCACAATTACAATGAAATTCACAAGCTTATTCCGATAATAGCATTTAATATTATCCCTGTGAGTTTTAGAAACCTTATCACCCTGATCAAGCTTAATGAACCCTCTGCCCTTAGGATTGTATCCCTTAAATAACATAACCTCGCCTTAGAGTCACTTCTATGTTTTTTACTCCCATTCCCAAGCTTACAAAATCTAAGGTTGTAATTTTTATAAGTTATGGCTTGAGTGATTTTTCCTAATGTCAAATCATCTCTTGCCGATTGGGTAACATCTTTTAAGTGTATCAAATTGACTAGGTAGTAAGTTTAGCGGTATAACTGCCCGATGAGTCTCTTTGTTCTCATCCTCACACCTAATTTGATCTTGTGTCATTTTCAAGAAAATAACTAAATATTCTTGAATGGATAATGACACATCCATCTTTACAGGTAAACAATCTAGAGAGCAAGGAAATCCTATTAGGCAGAGATTTGGCTAAATCTATGGAGTCAAGCTTGTCGCAAAGCTCCTTGAGGCTTTTACAGCCTACTACCTGACGAACAACATCATCAGCTAATGATGATATCTAAGAAAGCAAAATCCCTCGGGTTTTTCTTAATTGACTCAGTAGTGTTAGAAGGCCATTGTTTCGAGATTACTCTAAAGCATTTCTCTCAGACAATAATATAATAACCTTCATTTTTACCTTCCATTTGGAAAAGTCCATGTTCCCATCAAAGGGCCTGATACTCACACCATCTCCCATTCTTGCTGACCACGACAGAGCACAAAACCTTCAAAAAAGCAAGAAATCTTCAAGAAGAAATTGACCAAAGGCTAAAATTGAGTCTATGATAGTTTCTTAATCCTAAAACAAGCAAAAATGTGATCAAACACCTGCAATAGTCCAAACTTCTACATGAGAAGGAATTGCTATGGGAATATTGTCTTCAAATTCAGTGCATAGTTCAATTGATGATTGAGGATCTGGTTTTGAGATTAAAGTCAGGCCATGAAGTGTTAAAGTTTAAGGGCTGAAATTCAAGATCAAAGCTCAAGTTCAGGTTTAAGGCTGGTGCATTTCAAGCTTAGAAGATGATTTAAGATCCAAGATTATTTGAATTTGTATAGATAACTTAACCTTCAAGTTAGTTAGTCAAAGTTAGTTACATTAGTTATAGTTGTTACAATCTTGATAGGATCTTTTGTAGTAAAAGGCCTAGATTAACAGTCGATCACAGATAATACATTCTGATTTAGAAAGCTAGATATAATCTGAGAGAAAAACTAAAGAGAGGATAGCTAGAGAAGAGGTTAGAACATTGGTAGACCTTTTGTCAAGTTCTAGAGGGCTTTTGGGGCTGATCTTTGAGAAGCGATTGTAGAGCATCTTGTTCATCCTTGAGATAGTGATTGCTGGACGTAGGCCATATTGGGTGAACCAAGTAAAAATCTGGTGTGCTCTTAAGTTCTTTCTTGTTGAGTTGCTTGCTTATTTTTATTCTAAAATCTGTGGAGCAGTGCTTGAGAGTTTCTCATCATCATTTAGACGGTTGTTTGATCTTGTTTAGAAGTTTACAATTGGTATCAGAGCCCTACAATCCAGATGGGAGGCACCAAAGTGGAGCTAGACAGAGGAGCATTTGTTCTTTGGAGGCAAAGGATGATAGCAATCTTTGTCTAGTTGAAGGTGGCTAAAGCTCTGCAAGGAGAAGCAAACTTGCCACCATCATTGACTGTTGATCAAAAGGAAGCGATGCTTCAATTAGCCTATAACACCATCATCTTGCACTTGGGAGACAAAGTCTTTAGAGAGGTGGCCAATGAGAAAACTGTTGCTGGAGTTTGGCTTACACTGGAGCAACAGTACATGAACAAGACTATCTCAAATGTAAGTTGTTGGTTTCAAAATGGATGATGACAGGCCGGTAGAGGATTTCCTTGATGAGTTCTCCAAGATTTTGATTGATCTTGAAAACATTGGAGTGAAGATTGATGATGAGGATCAAGCCATCATGATTTTGAATTCATTGCCTTCAAACCATTCTAATTTTACATCGAATATATTTTCTGGTCAAAAAATTTGGAAGACTTTTTTCTTCCTCTTTTTATAGATAATTTCAAAGTCAAACAGTCTAAATGAGCCTGTCATCTTAGCAATTAAGAACATCATGTTTAAAGTCCTTATTATACATAAATCTAGGAGAATTTCAATCACATTGTATAATAAACTTTTGATTAGATAGATCGTCTTGAAATTTCAAAACACATTTAACAATTGCAAGAATTTATGTAGCTATAGAAGCATAATCTTTATGTGCGTTGTTATCTAACAAGGTATTTTGTTTAGTTTCTAGATTTATTTTTTTTTAAAATTCATCTACAGAGGCATCTGTTTCTTTGATTTTTTTCCCAATGTGGCTTAGACAACAGTAAACAAGGTAAAAACTTACCTTATTCTTAAATTTTCAGACATAAGGCTGCTTTTTTCTTGAGTCTATCATATAAGATAGCAATTTGTTAAGGTAATGATATCATTGACAATACCATCGCAAGAAGACTCTACAACATCGGTCGGATTTGCAAGCCGAAGCATGTTCTGCAATTGACAAATCAACTGCAAGGAGATGCTATACCATCATGTCGAGACAAAAGCTGGAGCATGTTATCTGAAGTCAGTAGTCAAACACTAGAAGATGATATAGCATACCGTGACGGCTCAGAGCTAAGGAAAAAGTAGCCGTTCAACATGGAGAAGCACGGAGAAAGTTACCGTGAAGGCTTCGTAACTCGGTAAAGAGTCGCCCGGATAGACGTAGTTGATCAGAAGCCTTCGCCAAGTGACCAGAAGAAGATAAGCTTCCATATTGATTTTAGGAAATCAGTTCTCAACTAACTTGCAAGAATCTAGGAGAAGATCCTATGCGCTAAAGTTGGTTGGAAAGATCTGCAAATCCTAAAGGTATTAGGATTCTTTTGCTTGCTCGATTGCTGCATCTATATATAGGAAGGTAGTACATCAACGGAGATACACACCAAGAGAAAGAGAGATGCAGAAGCTGAGAGCGGAAGGCTAAAGGATAGAGCGCTGATTGGCGAGTGTATAGGCTGTGAGGAGATCAAGACTAGAGTCTGATCTACGCTTGATCGAGGAACTTCAACTGGAGTGCTGTCTCGTTGAAAGATCAAGTACTAGCTTTGGAGCACTATCAAGGACAGAAGCTATCGCAGATTGTTGAAGCTCAAAGCTGAGTTCCCCGATACTGATTAGAGGTCATTAATATAGGAGGAGCGCTGCCAGAGTCTGAAGTACTCGTGGAAGTCCGATGCAACAGCAGAGAGTGCATGGTGAGTTGTGGACCAAAGCTATAGCAACTTGGCTGTGCAAGTTGTTACAGCATCTTCCTGTTAAACATTGTATTAGTATAGGCTGAATCTAAATGATCAGATCTGTAGTTATCTAGTATTGGAGTGTGTAGACAGTGTAAGCTAGTCTGTGTGTTTAGATTTAGCGTAGATTCGAGCTAGGTTAGAAGTAAAGGTTGAACTAGCATAGGTTGAGTTATGGAATCATTTTACTAGAAACCGTGCTTAGTGGAATCTTGAGGACTCAGGAGAAGTCCTCCCCAGACGTAGGCAATTGCTCGTGTCCTTCAGATTAGGCCATATAAAGATAATTCCGCAGAGTGACTCAGAGGTTGTTATAGGAACCTGCTGATACAAGTCACCAGCAGCGCTGGTATTTCAATTTGTATCAGAGCCGATCACTTGAAGCACAGAGTGTGATCTGGGCAATCGCTGCTGACCTCTACAAGCGAACATGAAGGAAGGGCAAAGCACAAGCAGACCACCGCTGCTCAAAGGAGGAAACTACGGATACTAGAAAGCCCTCATGAAGGCCTTCATAAAAGTTGTGGAAGAAAAAGCATGGAGAGTAGTGATTTTAGAATGGTCGCATCCACTTGTCATCAACAACAAGGGAGTTTCCCAGAAGACAGATGGACAGTAGAAGGAAGCTATAGCATCTGGCAACTCCAAGGCCCTCAATGTTATTTTTGCTGTTGTTGATACCAACAATTTCGGACTTATCTCGAACTTCGACATCGTAAAACAAATATGGGAAATTCTAGAGACAACACATCAAGGAACGGACAAGGTGAAGACTTCACGAATTCAGATGATCACCTCAAGGTTTGAAAGCTTGAAGATGGTAGAGGGAGAAACCATCACTGAGTTCAATGAAAAGCTGTGTGACTAATCAAATGAAGCCCATGCTACCGGAGAACCGATTTAGGAAGAGAAGCTGGTGAGAAAAGTTCTCAAATACTTGACCTCGAAGTTGTACATGAAGTTCACTGCCATAGAAGAAGCACAGGACATCAAGAACATGAGACTAGAAGCTCTGAAGACAATTCGAGATGAAGCTGATAGAGGATGCTACACCATCCCTTGGGAAGAACATCGGACTAAAGACTGAGCAAAGGAAGTTGCACCAGAAGATATAATGCAGCAATTGGCACTGCTTGCAAAGAACTTTGGCACGTTTGTACATAAGTTGGATCAAAAACCCTTGCATGCAGATCATCAATCAGGTGGAAGAAATCAGTCCAGAAGAGGAGAAAATTCCGAAGAAGTAACATGAATGTTGATCAAAACAGAGAAGAGATGAAAGACAAATAGAAAGGAGTGCAGTGCTCGGAATGTGAAGGTTTTCGGCACAGGCAGTCCGAATGGTCCGAACAACCAGAAGAAGAACACAAATCTCTTGCTGCAAACGATAGCGATGTAGAGAGTGAAGATGACTCAGAACAGAAGAGCAATGTTGCTCTAACTACTGTAACAGATCTAGAGAACACCAGTTCAATAAAGCAAGATATTGTTTATGGTATTGAGGAGTCCGACAACAGTGATGATGAGCAAATCATTGAGGAATACATTGAGAGAAACTTCGCCCTGCTGCACGAGAAGTGGTTGCAAGTCATTGAGATCAACAAAGGATTGTTTGAAAAGATATCCGAACTGGAAAATGAACGAGAAGAATTGCTAGCGACCATCAATTCCATGACGGACCAGGCAGTCCAACGTGAGTCAGAATATGTTGTTGTAATGGAGGGAGTCAGTCTGCACAGAAAGACTGCCAAGATGCTCAACAGTGGATCAAACAGCCTTGATGATCTCTTGTCCTACCAAAGATATGGAGGTGGAATCTCAAGACTGGGATATAAGGGCGAAGATGGCACTGGAGTGATAACATTCGTCAAAGCTCAAAAGTCAGAAGATTCTTTGAAATTCACAGCGTCTCAGAGTTAGGCAGATATGTGAACAAGCAGTTGCTGCAGCACACTCTTGTTCACTTGGAAATTGTCTCAGCAAACAATGAACAAGACAGAAGTTTGTTCACCCAGTTCGGCCAACTGCCTACGTCTGGGGAGGACTGTTCTCCAGTCCTCAATCCACTAAACACGAAGGTCTCCAAGTACACTTGGTTACTACTCCACGCAACCTATGCTACTCAACCTTGTGCGGATCACTTGACACAATCAGAACAAGCTCTAACTTGTGTCTGCACACCCTCTACAAATGTCAATCTAGAATAGCTACAGACTTCTCAAGACTCGGCCTGTTCTAAATTACACTCACTCAGCAGGGTTGCTGTAGCAACTGCTGTAACACACAGCTGAAGCACAATTTGTCCGCGGGCTCCAAAGCCTTCTGCCGAGCCGATCAAACGATTCCACGAGCGCTGCACACTCTGGAATACTCCCCCTCACTCAGTGACCACCTGCCACTAGCGAGAACCACCGCTTAGACACTCGACCGAGCCACACACTCGTCAGTTCTTCCGCGGCTGCCCTTGATCAACCAACAAGCACCACTGCTCTGAATTGGCTTCCAGATCAAGCTCAAATCAGACTCTGCAAGTCCTGATTCCCTTCTGCTTCTATCACCACGGCTCTGCGCTCACGCTTTGCTCTCGGGTGATGATCGAAGAAAACGTCTGTCGCACACCAAAAATTATTCTCTCTAAATTCTTTGTATGCACTCGTGTATCCCTCAGCTTCGATCAACATCTCTGCTCTAAACACCTTTCTCTTAAATAGAGCACCAGCTTTAAGCAAGACCAGGTTTAAGCAATGTCCCAAAAAGAACAATTATCTCCTAAAATCTAGGAGATTAGATTTGATTGTGATCTTCAACACAAATCTCCTTCTCTGGCTAGGAAACCCCACTGGAAAATTCTCCACAGCACTTAAGAAATTCTTCTGATGTTCTCCTTAGCGATCCCAGCCCTTCTAGTCAAGCCCAGGTCGCTGCTGCTTCTCGGACAGGTGATACAGCCACTTGAACAAGCTCCTGCTATAGCATCCCTTGCTGAAGCTGCTGCTTGTTCACTTGTGCTGTAGCTGCTCCTTGTTCACTTGTGTTGGTTTTGTCAAACACTGCCAAACTGCATCATCAATCTCCCCCTTGGTATTTTGACAAAACCCTACAGAGATTTGTTTGTAGAATTTCTTAACCTCCCCTTCTTCTCCTTCTCTTCTCCTCCCCCTTTTTGGAATAAATGACAAGGGGGTGCTCCAGGCTGCCCTATGGAGGCAACACACAGAGCCCCAGAGAGGCTCGCAGATCTTCGAACCGGACTGCATCCAGAGCTTTTGTGAAGATATGAGCAAGTTGTTTGGCAGACACTACATGCTGTAGCGCAATGATATTCTTCTCTACTAGATCACGGATGAAGTGATGAAGAATGTCAATGTGCTTGGTTCTGCTGTGCTGAACCGGATTCTCAGATATGCTGATGGCACTCATGTTGTCACAGTAGAGAGTCATTTCATCTTGATCAAGACCGTACTCACTCAACATTTGCTTCATCCACAGCATTTGTGCACAGCAGCTCCCAGCAGCTATGTATTCAGCCTCGGCAGTGGATAATGAAATGCTGTTTTGCTTCCTGCTGAACCAAGACACCAGGTTATTTCCTAGGAAGAAGCATCCTCCTGAAGTGCTCTTCCTGTCCTCTGAGCATCCTGCCCAGTCCGCATCACTGTATCCTACCAGATTAGCATTTGTGTCCTTAGTATACCATAAGCCATAGTGCACAGTTCCTCCAACATACCGAATGATGCGCTTGACCAACTGCAAGTGACTATCTTTGGGACAGGCTTGAAATCTGGCACAGACTCCTACTGCAAAGGAAATGTCGGGGCGGCTGGCAGTCAGGTACAACAAGCTCCCAATCATGCTTCTGTAGATTGTCTGACTCACTTCCATTCCATGTTCATCTTTGATGGCTTTAACATGAGTGGCAGCAGGGGTTCGTTTGTGACTGGCCTTATCTAGCTGGAATTTCTGCACAAGATTCTTGCTGTATTTGCTTTGAGCAATAAAGATGCCATCTTCATTCTGAGTGATCTCCAGACCAAGAAAATATGACAGTTCTCCGACCATGCTCATTTGAAATTCCTGCTGCATGTGATTCACAAACTGCTTCACCAGGTGCTGAGACTTTGATCCAAAGACAATGTCATCCACATAGATTTGAGCAATGATCACATCTGATTTGGTTCTTTTGACAAATAGAGTTTTATCAGCTCCCCCTCGTTTGTAGCCATGTTTTTCTAAGAACACTGTCAACCTCTCATACCATGCTCGAGGAGCCTGTTTCAGTCCGTATAAGGCTTTCTTCAACTTATAAACATGCTCTGGGTGATGAGGATCTTCAAATCCTTTTGGCTGAGAAACATATACTTCTTCAGAGAGGTCTCCATTCAGGAACGCACTTTTGACATCCATTTGATATAGTTTAAATCCCAGGAAACAGGACATGGCTAGAAGAAGTCTGATGGCCTCCAGGCGAGCAACTGGAGCAAACGTTTCTTCAAAATCTAGGCCCTCAATCTGAGAGTATCCCTACGCAACCAGTCTGGCTTTATTTCTTGTGATGTTTCCCTTTTCATCAGTTTTGTTTTTTGAAGATCCACTTTGTGCCTATAATATTCACTCCATTTGGTCTGTCCACCAGGTCCCAAACATCGTGTCTTTCGAACTCTGCCAGTTCTTTTTGCATCGCTATCATCCAGAATTCATCACTCATGGCTTCCTTGAAGTTCTTAGGTTCAATGCTGGACATAAAACATGTATTGAGGTAGGCATGGCTTCTGGTTCTTCTTCTTTCTGCCGGATCTCCAATTACATTTGTCAGGGGATGATTCTTCTGAATCTTCTTCGGAGGCTGCCTTGAAGGTGGATCAGGAACCTCAGTGTTCAGATCTTCAGATAGGCTTTCTAATTGTGCATCTGGATTTTCTGCTTCAGCACTTGCTGTAGCATCTTCTGGATCCACAGCTTGTTCACTTCTGTTCTGACTGACAGGCACCTCTTCAAGATCAGATTCTTCATCATCAGTGGCAGTATCAGTAGTAGGGACTTCTTCAGCATCATTGACAACAACATTTATGGATTCCATTACTGTATTTGTCCGCTGGTTATAGACACGATAAGCCCTGCTGTTTGTTGAATAACCTAAGAACAATCCAGGATCACTCTTTGGGTCAAGTTTCTTCCTATACTCCCGATCTCTCAGAATAAAGCAGTCACTTCCAAAGACGTGGAAGTATTTAACTGTGGGCTTCTTCTGATTCCAGAGCTCATAGCAGGTCTGGTTGGTTCCTCTCCGTAAGGTGACTCTATTGATGATGTAACATGCGGTGTTCATGGCCTCTGCCCAGAATTTCAGAGGAACCCTCTTAGCATGAATCATGACTCTGGCCATTTCTTGAATTGTTCGATTCTTTCGTTCCACTACACCATTCTGCTGAGGAGTGATGGGGGAGGAATATTGATGTGAGATACCCCTTTGACGACAGAAATCATCCATAGCTTCGTTTTTCAAATTCCCTACCATGATCACTGCGAATGCTGCTGATTCTGAGACTTTTCTCTTGCTCTAGGCGAGACACCGGAGACACTATAACTCGCACCGTATCTGATTTTTCTCTGATAAAATCAATCCAGGTGAATCTGGAGTAGTCATCAACACAGACAAACGCATACCTCTTTCTGCCCAGACTCTCCACTTCCATCGGTCCCATCAGGTCCATGTGACTCAACTGTAAAGGTCTGGTAGTACCAACATCTTTGACTCTTGGATGTGAGGCCTTCTTTTGTTTCCCAATCTGACAATCTCCACAAATAGAGTTTGTCTCCCCTTTTATCAGCGGTATTCCTCTGACTAGCCCTTCTGTTGCAATTCTCTTCAAAGTTCTCAGGTTAACATGCCCCATCCTTCTGTGCCATAGAATCATTTCCTCGGCCTTTGTCAGCATACATTTCAGAACCGATGAGTTTGAACTCACGTTGAGAAGATAACAGTTACTTTTTGATCTGGCTCCTTCCATTATACATTTTCCAGATTTGTCGAAAATTTTGCACGAGTCTTTCATAAATTTCACCTGTTTGGTCCCATCACACAGCTGACTAATGCTTATGAGATTTGCCTTTAGCCCTTCCACTAGTAAGACATTGTTCAGGCTCGGCATTCCTTCCACTGCCAAAGTTCCCTTTCCCAGAACTCTTCCTTTTAGGCCGTTTCCAAACTTCACCCGTTGTTCCAGACAGGGTGTTATGTTTTTCAAGAAGGATCTTTCTCCTGTCATGTGCCCTGAACAACCACTGTCAAAATATCAGCTTATCTTGTCCGAGGTGCTTGCTGTGCTGACAAGCGCAAAGAGCTGAGTCCGCGCATGATTTTTCTTAATAGGTCCCCTGGCTGAAGCAATTCCGGCATGAGCTGAAGAACAGTTTCTTTTTATGTGACCTTTGTGCCCGCAGCTATAACATCTTTTATACTTTGAAACTCTCTTGTCACGGTGATACAGAGGTTGTTGTAGCAGGTGCTGGTTCACTCTTCCTTGTGTCTTTCTGCCTCTTCTGACTGATCTGTATCTGGCCAAGTTGCATTCAGCCTCACTGAGATCTTTCTCTTCTTCACTTTCACTGGCAGACAGAGCTCTCTTTTTCATTGGTTTGCTAGTGCAGTTGATTTGTCGATGACCGTAACCCGCACAGTTCTAGCATTGGACTCCCTTTTTCATTTCTTTCTTCTCATCTTCATTCTGTGCAGGTTCCTTACCTTTCCTTCTATTTTCGCCACCCCTTCTGAATTGTTTTCGCGAGGAAGAGTTTTTCCCAGTTATTGAGTCCATGTTCTTCAGGAGCTTTCCAAGGTTCTTGACAAGCATACTCAGCTGATCATCTGGAACTGGTTTCTTGGCTTCTGTTTCAGCTTTTAGTCCAACATTCTTGTCCTTAGGAGTGATGTCTTCTTTCACCAGTTTCATCTCAAATTGTTTGAGAGACCCCATCAACTCTTCCAGCCTCATGAATCTGACATTTTGAGTTTCTTCAATGGCCGTCACTTTCATGTCAAATCTTGTGGGCAGCGATCTGAGAACCTTTCTGATCAGCTTTTCTTCAGGGATGGGTTCACCAAGAGCATGGGCTTCATTTGCAAGATCACAGAGTTTAGCATTAAACTCAGTTACAGTCTCCTCTTCCAGCATTCTCAGATTCTCAAACTGTGTAGCAATGATCTGGAGTCTTGACAGCTTCACTCTATCAGTTCCTTCATGTGCAGTTTGCAGAATTTCCCACGCTTGTTTGGCCATGTCACAATTTGATATCATCCTGAAATTGTTAGCATCAACTGCAGCAAAAATCGCATTCAGGGCCTTTGAATTACCAGTTGCTGCAGCTCCCTCTTCAGCAGTCCATTGTTCTTCAGGCTTAATCAGTGTGACTCCCTGTTCATCAATGGTAATTGGGGGAGACCACTGAACCATGATTGCTCTCCAGGTCTTCTCATCAATGGCCTTGAGAAAGGCTTTCATCCTAGCCTTCCAATATCCATAGTTGCTTTCTTCCAACAATGGAGGTCTGCTTGTGCTCTGTCCTTCCTTCATTGTTGTGGCAGCTTCAGAGACACTGTAGGATCTTTTACTCTGTGTATTGAGCTCCCGCTCTGATACCAATTAAAATTCACAGCGTCTCAGTTAGGCAGATATGTGAACAAGCAGTTGCTGCAGCACACTCTTGTTCACTTGGAAATTGTCTCAGCAAACAATGAACAAGACAGAAGTTTGTTCACCCAGTTCGGCCAACTGCCTACGTTTGGGGAGGACTATTCTCCAGTCCTCAATCCACTAAACACGAAGGTCTCCAAGTACACTTGGTTACTACTCAACGCAACCTATGCTACTCAACCTTGTGCCGATCACTTGACACAATCAGAACAAGCTCTGACTTGTGTCTGCACGCCCTCTACAAATCTCAATCTAGAATAGCTACAGACTTCTCCAGACTCAGCCTATTCTAAACTACACTCACTCAGCAGGGTTGCTGTAGCAACTGCTGTAACACACAGCTGAAGCACAATTTGTCCGCGTCGCTCCAAAGCCTTCTGCCGAGCCGATCGAACGATTCCACGAGCGCTGCACACTCTGGAATACTCCCCCTCACTCAGTGACCACCAGCCACTAGCGAGAACCACCGCTTAGACACTCGACCGAGCCACACACTCGTCAGTTCTTCCGCGGCTGCCCTTGATCAACCAACAAGCACCACTGCTCTGAATTGGCTTCCAGATCAAGCTCGAATCAGACTCTGCAAGTCCTGATTCCCTTCTGCTTCTGTCACCACGGCTCTGCGCTCACGCTCTGCTCTCGGGTGATGATCGAAGAAAACGTCCGTCGCACACCAAAAATTGTTCTCTCTAAATTCTTTTTATGCACTCGTGTATCCCTCAGCTTCGATCAACATCTCTGCTCTAAACCCCTTTTTCTTAAATAGAGCACCAGCTTTAAGCAAGACCAGGTTTAAGCAATGTCCCAAAAAGAACAATTATCTCCTAAAATCTAGGAGATTAGATTTGATTGTGATCTTCAACACAAATCTCCTTCTCTGGCTAGGAAACCCCACTGGAAAATTCTCCACAGCACTTAAGAAATTCTTCTAATGTTCTCCTTAGCGATCCCAGCCCTTCTAGTCAAGGCCAGGTCGCTGCTGCTTCTCGGACAGGTGATACAGCCACTTGAACAAGCTCCTGCTATAGCATCCCCTGCTGAAGCTGCTGCTTGTTCACTTGTGCTGTAGCTGCTCCTTGTTCACTTGTGTTGGTTTTATCAAACACTGCCAAACTGCATTATCATTCTTAGCCTGTAGTGCATAGGAAGGAGATGTCAGCCAAATAGCATGAACCAGCATGAAAGAAAACTTTCCGAAGAAAGGGACGAAAGATGCTACAGTAACCTCTGCAACACTCAGGTAAAACTCTATAGAACAAACATAGGTGTTATTTCTGTGATCAGGTTGGGCACCTACAACATGTCTGTTCTATTTTCTGAACAAGTACTGGAGACCACAAAGAAAATCCCAGCAAAGGCATCGAAGATACAAAAAAGACAAAAGACAAAAGACAATATGCTTACATGTCCTATAGCTCATCAACGTCAATGAAGGAAAGTAGTTGGTACTTCGACAGTGGATGCTCAGGACACATGACTAGAAATAGAGCTGTCTTAACCGCCATTCAGCCCTGCAAAGAACAAAACTTAACGTTTGGGAATGGACTGAAAGGGAAAATTCTCTGCAAAGGGACTCTAGACGTACACGGGCTGCCCAAGCTACATAATGCGATGCTTGTGGATGGACTGAGAGCAAACCTTATCAGCATAAGCCGGTTATGCAATCGTATACACTCCATAAATTTTGATCAAATGACATGGCAAGTATTTGGTGCAGATGGGAGATGCCTGATAAAGGGAATGAGATCTGAAAAAATTGCTACATACTAGAGGATGCTGCAGCAACCATTGGATCACAAGCTTGATAACCAATACAGAAGAGTTAAGCTTACGGATTGAGCAGAAGGGATCAGGAGATGTCGATAGATGTGGTAAGAAAAAGCACACTAGAGGTGAGATCTATAGTCGTTGTTCTTGGATCAATGATCTGAAAAAGAAGTTGGAAGGAGAAAAGAAAGTCGACATGGGGATCAGACATCATCTCGGTCGAAATCTAGTGGTGAAAATGAAACCTGTGATGAATCAAACTACTGTTGACAATCATCTTACCGGCATACGCATAGAGCCATTGGATGAAATCAAGATTCAGAATAGAAGAGGCTGAGAGCAAGAGGGTTATCAGAAGAGGTTTCACTTGTGGGGTTCTTCCTTTTCTTCGAGCTTTCACTTGTGCCCGAGCTAGACCGGTGGTGAGAGCAAGAGGTTTATCAGAAGAGGTTGCTATAGCAACCTCCAGCAGCATGAGGCTAATAACTGTGAAAAGGTTTTAGCACCAAACTCTAGCTATCAGGAGGCTAATAACGGAAGAGAGGCTAGGGCTTGTTCAAACTTCGTCTCTGCCGATCCTTCGACACACTCAAATTAGTCCCCAAAGAAAGCCATGGTGCAAACAAGAGGTGGTGAAAGGTCTAGCTCGGGCACAAGTGAAAGCTCGAAGAAAAGGAAGAACCCCACAAGTCCTAGGAAGCAGTCCCCAGAACCAGTTTTGCAACAGTCCGCCACAGTCCAAGTGGAAGAACCTCCGGCGCTGGTGCTGCTAAGTTGGAAACCGGCCGATCAAACTAAAAGACCATCGGCAGGCAGAAAAGGTCCGTCGAAGAAGAAGCAAGTAGTCCCCATCAACGAGTACCTTTGGGCTGAAGTTGATGAAGAAGAAACTAGTCGTAAAGGCAAGAGCGAGCCTGAGATGGAGGTTGCTGAAGCAACTTGTGAAATCCGGTCTAAGAATGCTGCAGAATTGAAAGCAACAAAATGGAAGGAGAATCCCAGTCCAACAATGGAAGCAGATGTATCATAAGACAGCAGTGAGGACATTGAAGGAGGAGAGGTGCCTCGTCCTACAATGGCAGCTATGAAAGGAAAACAACCAATAATTGTTGACTCATCAAGTGAAGAATCTGAAGACGATGACTTCAGGATTAAGCCACACATTGTTGAATCTGTACAAGGGGAACCAATGACCCAGCAGCCTTGTCGCTTGTTGACTAGTTTCGAGCACAAAGGAATTTGGTTACACAACAAGAGTGTCTTTGGCTCATGGGAGGTGGAGGCCAGGCGTACAATTATCCATGAGAAGTTACTGGAAGTGGAGCAGTACAAGGTGCCAAAGATCACCCATTTGCTTAAGGAGGTAAATCTTTTAAAATAAAATTTTGTGTCCAAAAGCTTTTGTGGTCAACTGGTTAGGGAAGTCTTAGTGAATCTACCCGAGCATATTGGAGAGGAAGAGAAAGCTGGGTATGGTAAATGTCTTGTAAGGAGGAAGCATGTATTGATTACCCCAAGCAGCAATCAACGAGTTTTTGGAGATTGGTAAGGAATCAAGACCCCCGGGCGAGGTGAGCCCGAATGAATTAGCAGTCACCCTCACCGGAGAGCTGTGCACAGGATGGGTCACTTACAATCTCCCAGTTGCTGACCTTACCGCTCAGTACGCCTTGTTGTACAACATTGCGGTGAAGAATTAGATTCCCAATTCCCACAAAGGAAAAGTGAGCAAGAAACTGGCCCAATATGTTGTACTGCATTGGCCAGAAGCAGAAGGTGGAATTGGGAAAAATCATCTTCCCGCAGATTGCTGCCTAACGCGCGTAGTTGTGTGCGTCAAATTTGTATTTATAGTTCCAAGCTTTAGCTAGTGTAGCGGCAAGCAAGGGTCGAACCCAAGAGAACTGACTGTGAAGCGATTTCCTCTGAACATTAAACCAAAAGAGGGTTTAAGTAGGTTGTTGCAGGATGAAAGTAAGAAACGTGAATATCAATTACGAGAAGTATTCAGTCCAGGGAATTCAAAAGTGACTGTTATCATCGACTTCTAAAGATTGTGATTCTAATCAAATATGTGGTTATTCCGACAAAGGTAATAACCTAGAGTATCCCGACAAAGATGATACTAAGCCTAGATTCTACTACTTGCTTCCACGACAAAGCTTCGACAAGAGTTAAAAATTAGAATTGATGAGCGGGTATTTTCACGACAAAGTATACGGTAACCGTGCAATACAATTCATGCAATTTAAGATCTAGAACTTACGATTGAATAGAAACAGACATTAAATTCAAGTCTCAAACATGTATGTCACTAACTGAAAACTCTAAACTGAAATAGAAATTTAGCTACTCATGGTCATTACTGAAAAACACATTAAACTGAAAAGAATGAAAAAACACTTTTCACTAGTACTGTTCACCGCCGCAAAACACTGTTCACGCTAGAAAACACTGTTCATGCAAGATTTCGTCTCCTCCAAAAATTTCTTCCGTTCCCAACTTTCATCGTCAAAGCTGCCATCTCCTCTGATTGCGAAACCCAATAATTTGATTTCAGGCCGCGGGCCCGATGCTGACGTCATCATAACTTTACCGCGCCCCATGAAGACATTAATTCGCGCGCCAGGAGAAGACATTAAGGTCCGGCACGCGATGCTAATGTTGTCTCCTGGAGCGGAACACAATGAGTTGCACACCCAATTACTTCAACGTTGATTTTCTCCCTAAAAACACCATCTTAAGTCGCGAGTCTCTTTTCATGTATTCCGAACACCTGAAATGCAAACAACACTAAGAAGTAACTGTTCACATAAAAACATGCCGAAATAGTTGGGTTTAAATGATTTAGCGAGTCGTATAAATACGCCTCATCAAACCACCCCACACTTAAACTTGTTCGTCCCGAACAAGAACAAAAGCAAGACTCGCAACACTCAAGCAATTCTAACATGCCAACGACTAAACACTGAATTTACTTGAGATGTTCTCACTAACCAGTTCGTAAATATATGCTCACACTCATTATTCAATAATGATCAGCAAGAAACCGTAATAGTACATGTTACCTGAGAGGTCAAGATGGGATTCAATGGATGACTGGGAGATAGTCCTCTTTAGACTCCTGACTCCATTCTTCAGCTCGAGGTCATAGTCGCGCGCATACGCTGAGTTCGCTTTATTTTGCACGTGAGAAATCCAAGCTACGAGGAACTCAACTTTTCTTTTTCTCTTTGGTAGTACAGCTCTTGAAACTTTCTTGTTTTGTTTAGTCTGAAGACTTCACTCAACTCTATTATTTTTCTGAATTTTTTTCTTTCACATTTGTTTGAATTTTCTTTCACATTTTAATGTGAATAGCTTGTCCCCTTTTTTATCTTCTTAGAACTGTTCCAATCATCGCCTTTGAATAGCAGCATATGGAGCACGTCCCGCTCTTTCTCATCATTATCCTTTCAGCGCGAGACAATATAGGGGTTACCCACCCATTCCCGGTTACTAGGACTAGAGATAGGACGGTTTGTTTTCCCATCCCACCATTGCATAAAATCTGCAATGATGGAGTGAAAGTCTCACCCCTCATAACTTGAAGCGCCAACCTCCACAAACTCAGTGCGCTACGCGACTAATCCCTTAAACCTTTGAATGTTTGTCAAGTCCCTCTAGGATATTTTCTATCAACTCCACATCCTGTAATATCTCAACTCAAAAGCACATATAACATCACGTAACTCACATCACAATACTGCAGAAATCGTGCAAAGCATACACATCAAAACCTTAAAGTATCGAACATCATCTCATAAAATCACAGTATCTTCATCATAGCATAAACAAATTTGAAACAAAAACGTGTCCTAGCTACATGCATGCTAATAAAGGTAAACGTGCTGACACAACAGACTCTACTACCCCACCCCACACTGTTGAACATAGCCGTGTGCTCACGGATCGAATTATGCTCAAGGACGGGTCATGCAACACACTACCAAATAACCTAAATGATAAAAAAATAAAGAAGAAGGAAAATAGAAACTCCCCTAGAACTTGATAGAGTCGTCTGTGGATCCGCTGGGGGATGAGGGAGACTCCCGCGCAATCACGTACTCTAGAGGAATAGGTTGCCCTGGAAGCTACCCTAGTGGTGCTGGTACTGGCTGCGTCCCAGGCGGCATGAAATAATCTAGCACCCTATAGGCGTTGAACGCCAAGTCCAACTGTGCCTCCTGGGCGAAGGTCGGTGGTGGCTGCTCACTATCTCTGGGAGTCGTCCTCCGCGTGGCTCTCCTGGAACTGGCAGCTGAAGACTCAGCCTGCTCTGTTGCTGCTGGTCGCCTGCGGCGCCTGTTTGACGGAAGCGGCTCATGGTACCTCTGATCCAAATTATAAGTCCATGCAAACTGATCAGGCCGCCATGGACGAGTCGTGATAGCGTGCATCCCTACGAAAGCCTCTCTGGTGAGAAACGTCGGTGGGACAAGATGGTGCGAGTCCAAGACCGGCTGACCATGCAGGTGCGCAACATATAGGTGATAAGGCCTCCGTAGTATATATCTCCACGCGACAACCTCCTCCTCCAGAACTTGCTTAGCACATCTACAAAGTTGAGAGGCGACTGGGTGTGGCAGGAATGAAACACGTGCATCTCGAACAGGGGAACCTTGTCACCTCCATTGTCACGCCCGAAAACTGACCCGGAAAGAAGCTTCTGAAGATAGAAATAAGCCGGCTCGCGAAGGGTGGGCGCCTTGCTGGCGCTGGGACTATAAATCACATCCGAGGAGAGGACAGACTAGGTACCACAAAGGGCTCTCGTCCCCAACGACCAGTTGTCGGTATCCACCTGCCATCCAAATAATTCACGCAGCTGTGGCGGGTGAGTGATATAATACTGACCGCAATGCCTGTACCGGACACTGAGATGGTCTGTGCGGCCCACATAATTAAATGATGCCAGGAACTCCCGCACATCCGCTACATCTGTCTCTGAATTGATGGTCAAGAGTCCAGGCCAGCCAGCTCCTATGAGCAACTATAATACGCGATCGTATAGACCGCTAGCCCGAAGGAACTCTTCGTCGACAAAAGTACTGGCATCGCACTGCTTCTGAGAGAACTACTCGTAAAGTTCCTCGAATGTAGGGTCTCTGTTTGGCGCCATCCTGAAAATGAAACAAGCGAAAAAAATGTCAGTCAACGCAGTTCAAGAGGGGGCGCGCGGGATGAAGACATTACGAAGCGCGGTCAACGATTTAATGTATGAACCAGGCTTGAGTATAGTGTCTTCGTCCGGCGCGGTAATTCTGCAGATTGAAGCGCGCGACAGCTATGAACCCTAATCCAAGTCAACCTCCAAAACTCCAAATTAACACCCGAAATCGGAACCCTAGCACCCCAAAACATGTATAATTAATCTGGAACCAATAAAAGAATCCAATTTCGCCCAAAATTGCAGATCAAGCATAAACCCAAAAACTCCCAAAACATGAGATCCGGTTGAATATGGCATGAATGGAGCAAGGATAGGATTACGGAGTACCTGGGATGTTTAAGCGGTTGGAAAATGCCTTCAGATTGTAGTGAAAAACAAAATTTTCCTGCGAGAGTTGGCTGGCGTGGGAGGTGAGAGACTTGGGGTTATGAGGCACGCTCCAACCATTATAGGGTTGCAACGTGTTCTGCTAAATATAAGCCGCGCCCCACGCCAACATTATTTGCACGCCTGCTTCAGACAATGTATACTACCGACGCGGTGATTAATGTTGCTTCGGAACGCAGTACTTATTGAGATACGCCCTACACTTGCCTCTAAAAAATTCGATCCGTAACGACATTCTAACAGGAAAGACTCTATGAAACACTAAGTAGACACACACTAAGAATTAAAATGGAAAGAAAAAAAAACATCGGGTTGCCTCCCGCAAAGCGCCTTTGTTTTACGTCGTTGGCTCGATTGTACCTCAACTCAGTTATCGCCGTGGGGCTCGGCTAACTCGCATTCTTGGGCATCTGGCTGCGGTCTACCGTAGTAATGCTTCACACGCTGTCCATTCACCTTGAACCGGTCGCCATCCCTTGGGTTCTCCAGCTCCACTGCCCCGTGATAGAAAATCCGCACCACCATGTATGGACCTGTCCATCTAGAACTCAACTTGCCAGGCATTAGTCGTAATCGTGATGAAAATAAAAGTAGCTGCTGGCCAATCTCAAATGTTCGTCGTAGGATGAACTTATCATGATAGAGCTTATTAGTCCACCCCTTGTATTCTGATTGGCTCTCATAAGCCTCTAGGCGCAACTCCTCTACCTCACTCAATTGTAGCTTGCATTCCATCCCAACCTTTTTCAAATCCATGTTGCACTGCTTAAGTGCTCAGTAAGCCCTGTGCTCCAATTCTACCTGTAAATGATAGGCCGTGCCATACACTAGATGATAAGGAGAGGTTCCGATATGCGTCTTGTAGGCGGTCCTATATGCCCACAATGCATCATTTAAGCGTAAACTCCAGTCCTTCCGTGTGGGCTTGACCATCTTCTCGAGGATCCCCTTGATCTCCCAGTTAGAAATTTCGGCTTGGCCATTCGACTGGGGGTGATAGGCTGTGAATGTGCGGTGATGGACATGGTATTGTTTGAGTGTGGCAGCCATCATCCTTTTGCAGAAATGCATCCCCCGATCACTGATTATAGCCTTGGGCACTCCGTGTCTGCAGAATATGTTATTGCGGAGAAAGTCCACCACAGTTTTAGCATCATCACACCGAGTATTTAGCTTCTACCCACTTAGACACATAATCTACAGCCACTAAAATGTATAAATAACCATGTGATGCAGGAAATGGACCCATAAAATCAATGCCCCATATATCAAACACTTCATCATCGACAATAGCCATCTGAGGCATCTCATTTTTAGCGGATATGTTTCCTACTCTTTGACATCTATCACATCGTTTGCAATGCTCATTGAATCCTTAAAAATATGCGGCCAATAAAATCCACTGTCTAATATTTTCCTAGCTGTTCTTTTAGGGCCAAAATGACCACCACATGCATGCTCATGACAAAAACTAAGCATAGAAGAAATCTCATCATCAGGGATGCATCTCCTAAGTATTTGGTCTACGCCTATTTTCCACAAAAATGGATCATCCCATATATAGTATCTAGCATCATGCTTAAGTTTCAAACATTGAGCTTTAGAGAAAAGAGGTGGGCATTTACCTCCGACCAGGTAGTTCACTATGTGAGCGTAAAATGGAATTTTACCTGTGATGGCATAGAAGTGCTCATTTGGAAATGTCTCAGTAATCTGCCCAGCTTCTTCCTCCCTCACTAATCGGCTCAGGTGGTCTGCAACTATGTTCTCAACTCCCTTCTTGTCATTGATTTCCTGGTCAAATTCTTACAGCAGTAGAATCCAACGAATCAGCTGCGGTTTAGCCTCTTTCTTCGTCATTAAGTACCTAATAGCAGCATGATCAGAGAACACAATTACTTTAGTACCCAATAAATAAGGTTTGAATTTTTCTAAAGCAAAGACAACAGCTAGTAATTCTTTCTCAGTGGTGGAATAATTTCTCTGAGCGGTGTCCAAGGTACGCGAAGCGTAGTATATTATCACTGGCTTCATGTCTACTCTCTGTCCGAGCACTGCTCCCACAGCATAGTCACTGGCATCGCACATAACCTCAAATGGTTTGCTCCAATCAGGTGCTCATATAATAGGTGCACTGGTTAGCGCAATTTTCAGCTCGTCGAATGCCTCCCTGCACTTACCTGTAAACTCAAACGGCACATCTTTCTGCAACAGGTTAGATAAAGGCAGGGCTTTCTTGGAAAAATCCTTAACAGTAGAAGGGTAAGAAAGACTAGAAATCAAATCTATTTTTGCTTTATCAACCTGAATCCCCTCACACCATGTGTAACTATGAAATGACACTTTTCATAATTCAATATTAATTCATAGACACACACCGTTCAAGTACTCTACTCATGTTGTCTAGGCATGCATCAAAAATGTCACCATGCATAGTAAAATCATCCATAAAGACCTCAATAAAATTACCAATCATGTCAGAGAATATACTACTAACCAACCTTTGAAAGGTTCCAGGCGCATTACATAAACCAAAAGACATATGTCTAAACGCAAATGTGCAAAATGGACATGTGAAGGTAGTTTTTTTCTTGGTCCTCGGGTGCGATAGGGAGTTGGTTATAGCCCGAAAAACCATCAAGAAAACAAAAATAAGGCTTACCTACCAGTTTGTCCAACATCTGATCAATAAATGGAAGAGGAAAGTGATCCATACGCGTCACTGCATTCAGTTTCCTGTAGTCTATGCACATACGCCATACATTCATGACACGTGTAGTCACCATCTCGCCGGCTTCATTTTTCTCAACTGTGATGCTCGTCTTTTTCGGCACCACGTATACGGGACTTATCCACTGGCTATCTGAAATAGGGTAGATAACATCAGCATCTAAAAGTTTTAGTACCTCTTTGCGCACTACCTCCATCATCACTGGGTTCAAGCGACCCTGGGACTCTCTCGAAGGCTTAGCCCCATCTTCTAGCAGAATTCTATGCATGCACACCACCGGGCTTATCCCTCGTATGTCCCCAAGCATCCAACTTATAGCCAATTGGTTAGTCTTAAGTACCTCTATGAGCTTCTATTCTTGCTCATTCTCAAGTCCGCTCTTAATGATCACTGGAAGAGTGTCATTTTCACCCAAAAATGCGTATTTCAAATGTTCAGGAAGAGGTTTCAGTTCTACAACTGGTTCCTATACAGAAGAAGGGAACGAAGAGTTAGTTTTAAATAACTGAATTTGATTAACCTCATATCTGGGCGTCAGAGGACGAGAAATGTCAAGTTGTGCGAGTATGGAACGTATATCCTCGTAGAGAGCATAAGAATCCTCCTGTGTGAAAATGGCGCCCTCTAGTCCTATCCTCAATAGGTCTTCGCCGCTGGCGCTTTGTGCCTCTTGTACTACATCGTCCAATGCATCCAATGCGTTTATCATCGCGTGCTCAGGTGGGTGTTGCATAGCCTTGAATCGATCAAATTTTATCGTCTCGTCTTCCACCTCCACGTCAGTACCCCAGAGTCGCAATCCACCTTCATCTTTGACGTTTTCAAGAAGGGCCGACCAAGTAAAATCGGTGGATGATCAGCCGGATCGTTACCATCCATTCTGAGCACGTAGAAGTCAGCTGGAAAGATCAAGTCACCAACCTGCACTAAAACATCTTCTATGATACCTTCAGTCGCTTACAAGATCTATCTGCCAATTGAATTGTTAGTCCAAGCGGCTTCAAAGGTCTAATACATAATCTCGAGTACCAAGAATAAGGCAAAACATTTATGGATGCACGGAGATCAAGCATGCAGATTTCGATTCTAATGTTGCCAATAACACAAGGGATGGTAAACATACCTGGGTCTCCGCATTTAGGAGGTATTTTTCCCTGAATAACTGCAGAGACGTTAGCGTTAAACATTATCTGCTCAGGTTGAGTTGAACGTCGGCAGTTGGTACACAACTCCTTGAGAAATTTGGCATAGCGTGGAATCTGCTTAATCACCTCGAGTAGGGGAATATTGATTTCAACCCTTTTGAAGAGATCCCACACTTCCTTGTCGATTAATTGCTTCCTAGGAGCCTTAACCTGCAATGGAAAGGGCAAAGGGGGGTCAGTACGGCGAAAATCAGAATTCAAGTCAGGGACTACCGCGCCGGTAATGGACTTTATATTTGCGCGTTGGGAGTTAATGTTCTCATATTGCTCGCCATTAATGTTGGCTTCAGGCGCAGTTATTGTGTTGACCGCGTCTCCTTCAGACATTGATTGCGCTCCAGGAGAAGACGTTACCGCGTCGCGCCTTTGGATAATGTTCTCATCCGGCGCTGAACTCACTATTTCTGTTCCCCTGTTTCCCTCTTCTGGACCTTTGAGCACCTTCCCTCGCCTCAAAGTCATAGCGGTAACATTTTCCTTCGGGTTTGGGCCGTTTGAGATGGTAATCTGCCTTGGTCATTCTTCAGCTCATTAACGACCGTGATCAACTGTGACATTTGCTTTCATAAATCATTAACGATGAGCGGGTTGTTCTGACCTGGCTGATTATAGTTCTTCCTTTGTTGATACTAATCAGCACTGTTATAACCCTCTTGTTGCTGACGAAATGGTGGTCGATAATACTGGGTCTGCTGTTGAGGTGTGGCTTGCACCCTAGGAAATCCACCTTCATTCTTCCAATTGTACCCATTTGCAGCTAATCCAAATTTCCTCTGAGGTGGTTTGTTGATGAAATTTTGGTATCCTCCTAGAGCGTTTACCTCTCCAGAATTTTCTGCATACAAGGATGGACACGAATCAGTATTGTGGCTAACAGCACCACAGAATTTACAAGGCTTTACTACATTAGCTTGTCCCACCATCATTTTCTGTATCATGTCCTTCAGCTCTTTAATTTCTGCAGCCATTTGATTGTCCGACGAGTTGGCCTGTGATACATTTCTTCTTCTGCATGTATGATCGCGCGTCGTTGTACGCGTCAAATTAATCCTTCCTTCTCCACTTATTATAGCGGCTAAGTCAGGGTCGATCCCACAAGGAGCGTGCAGACTTGTCTTAGCTAGCAACCTACAACTTACGAAATTGGGGTTGTGAGTGATTGGGTTGCGCAGGTGCGCGAATGAACAGTAGTGAAAGCAGAATTGCATGACACGTGCGCAGGCAGTAGATATTAAGTATTAATGACTATGAAAAGTATCGGTAAAGACAATCCTCTATGAAAGTATCCCTTATCATCGACTCTAAACATCTATAGTGCAGTTCTACTCAAGTTAGTGTCCGATCAAGGCTTCCTAACGTGCGCGCATGTTCCGATCAAAGTCCATGAGCTATTAATTCCTGAAACTAGTTTAAGCAACTACGAATCCTATCACAGTAGTAGCTGATTATCCTAGTGTGTTACTCCTAGTTGTCCCCATCAAGTTATCAACTAGTTTAACATACAATAACGAGCAGTTAGAATAAGATTGCGGTTCAAGGCTTCTCTTATTCGCACAACTAATTATCACCCATGACGAACTAAGCATTGAACACAAGTCTCAAAGGAAATACTTCATAGAATCATGCCCAACCGATACAAGGTGTTTAGCTAGACATGCTAGAAACAAACATCATAGCAATAATAAATAAAACTAAAGCAGCAAAGGAAAAATAGCAGGTCTGCGCAATTGTAGATTGCTATTTTCGGCTGGCGCACGTGGTTCGAGCAGAATCTCAGCGGCAGTAGCTCGTGTGTTTTTGCTGCAGTGTGTCCTTCTCTCTATATGTCCTCTCTCTCGAAACCCTAGCTTTCCTCCTCTTATATACTGGTCTTGAAGCCCAAGGAGTGCTTAGATTTGGCCCTAGAGAATCTTACCTACTTCCTAAATCTAGGAGATAATGATGATCAAAATTTAGAAACTCTGCTATCCTGCGCATGGCTCGCTGCGCACGTTGATTGCGCCACTCGCTCTGCGCAGTTGGTTCGCGCACTGCGGTCCGAATCAGCTATCTCCTATCTCTTTTTGCGCTGCTAGCTCCGCAGGTCGTGCATTGCACTCTTTAAAAGCGCCCATTAGCGCACATCTGACTTATGCTCCTGTTTTATCCTGAAATACAAAAGTACCGAAAACCAGTAATCTTGTACACAAAATAATGCAAACAAGCACAGTGTTAAGATCTAAATAGCGCATATAACTAGGCTCTATCAAATCCCCCACACTTGCCCTTGTTCGTCCCGAACAAGCACTGAAGCACAGATACAATCACCTCACTGAAGTCTAGTGCACAACCTTACACTCATGCGCGATCTGCACATCGATTTACCCTGCGTTGCTCTATCACCTACGCGCACAAACCCTTAACAATTCTAATATAATAATTTCGAAATTTGTTACCTCTCAGCCAGGATGCAATTGAATTCGGATGATTCGGAGATAGCTCTTCATAGGCTCCTGGTTGTCGGTCCCTACTCCGATTTCTGGTACATGGATAATCGCGCAGGTTTCTTTAGGTGCGTGATTCATTCGCGCGCTTCTTGGGAACTCAAGCCTTTCGTCCTTGACGAATTTTTTTACTTTTGGACTTGCGCATGCGCTAATATGGAGTTGTGTGCGCATGCTGGTTTCTTTTCCTTGCGTATATCGTCAACTGGTTTTTTTCCTTTATACGGCTTCGTCCACTTTTCTTATATTCCCAGAACGGTTCCAGTCTCGGCCTTCAGATAGCAGCTATGGAACAACGCCCTGCTCTCCCTCATTGGTCTACTTGCGCAGGTCAGCGCAAGCATTTACACCCGCTCCCACTTTCCTACACTCGACTTCCAGAGGAAAGGTGGTCTGTTTTCCCACCTCGCCACGCTTAGGGTATTCGGCTTTGGCATCTGCGTGGCTGAGCGCGCTCTATTGTTCCGAAGGTTGCGAAGCACGGCCTCCACTAGCGCTTTTAGCCATGTATCTTACTCTCGAAGCAAAAACGACTAACCGCCTTGATAGAGCCTATTTATACGCATTATTTAGATCATAACCCTGTGCTTGTTTGCATTATTTTATGTACAAGATTACTGGTTTCCAGTGTTTTTGTATTTCAGGGCCAAAATGAGGGCCTAAGTCGGATACGCGCTAACAGGCAGCGTTTAGGACGCGCATCACACAGCCTGCGGAGCTAGCGGCGCAAACAGAAGAATCGGCAGAGTCGACAACGGTGCGCTAACCAATTGCGCTAAGCAGTTGCCGTGCGCCAGGCGCAGATGATGGTATTTCCAAATCCTGACACGACCAGATTAGGAAGTTGCCAAGGATGAGCCTCTGAGCAGTATATAAAGGAGAGGAAGGCTAGGGTTTGAGAGGGAGAGATTCATACATATTACACCATCCATCTTCGCCAGATCTTACTGAGAGAGAGCGGCATAACTGGAGAGAGCGGCATAACTGGAAAACACACGAGCTTGTTGAGAGGACCTGCGCCAGCCGACTGCGCCAGCCAAGACTGCAACCTGCACGCACTGTTTGCTATTGTTTTCTTGGACACTCTAGTTATTATTTACTGTTTCTATGATGTTTATCACTAGCATGTCTAGCTAAACGCTTAGTATCGGTTGGGCATGAATCTATGAGTATTTCCCTTTGAGACTTGCGCTTAATGCATAGCTTGTTTTGTTTATATTAATTCTGTGCATTTTACTGGCAGCTTGTTACACGAGTAGGGGAAGCCTTGAACCGCAATCTTACTCTTGTTGCTTGTTGTTGTTTGTTAAACTAGTTGAATAGCCTGACGGTGCCAACTAGGAGTAAAGTGCTAGGATAGGCAATTACTACCTTGATCGGATTCGTAGTTGTTTAGTCTAGTGTAAGAATTAATAGCACATGAACTTTGATCGGAACATGCGCACATGTTAGGAAGCCTTGATCGGACACTAACATTAGCAACCCGAGCTATAGACATTTAGAGTCGATGATAAGGAATACACTCATAGAGGATTGTCTGCGCCGATACTTCTCATAGTCATAGTACTTAATCTCTATTGCCTGCGCACGTCTAGTGCAATCCCTGCATTCACCACTGTTACTTGCGCATCGCGCAAACCAATCACTCACCCCCAATTTCATAAGTGTAGGTTACTGGCTAAAGCTGAACTACTTGCTCCCTGTGGAGATCGACCCTTACTTAACCGCTGTACTAGTGGAAGAGGAAGGATTATATTGACGCGTACAACGACGCGCGATCAAATTTTGGCGCCGTTGCCGGGGAGCAACACAGCTAAGTTTTAGCTAAGCTTACGTTTTTTGCCTTTTTAGTAACTAGTTATTTTCAGTTTGTTTTGTTTTCTCGTTGTTGTTTCTGACAGCGCGCAATCACCATCAGCCCGCGCAACCTTGAAACAGTTGCGCTGCGCAGATTCTAGTTGCGCACTGACAGACGCAGCAGCATTAGTTATCTTTTAATTTCATTTTCTTTGAGATTTAGAACAGGTCATGGAGGATAAGAGTGTCCTTGGGGACAACTTAGGGGACAGAACCCCAAAGGAAGCAAGAGCACATAACCGCGCAGCCCTGTTCAGAGAGGAAGTGCAGCGCGAGGTTGAAGCAAGGAGGGCCGCTGAAGTGTATCATGCGCCACCCGTGCAACAGGCCGCGCGTCGCAGAACAGTGCGCGAGATGTCAGCCCCACTCACAGTTAACCAGCCATGGTGCATCGTGCTTCCGCCAGGCGGTCATTTTGAACTAAGAAGCTCGCTCATTCATCACATGCCCAAGTTCCACGGGATGAACAATGAAAATCCAGTCAAGCATGTGCGAGAGTTCCTAGTCATTTGCGAGAACATGAAGACCGAAGGGGAGAGCGATGAGGCGCTGAAGATGAAGGCATTCCCATTTTCACTGTGTGATACAGCCAGACATTGGTTGATGAACTTACCCGCAGGATCAATTCACACGTGGGAGCAGCTGCAGAAGAAGTTCCTGGACAAATTCTATCCAGCAGCAAAGATCGCGCTACTCAGGAGGGAACTGGCCGCGCCGAGGCAGAGCGCAGGAGAGTCACTGTCAGAGTATTACGAGTGTTTTAGGGAGCTAGAGGCCAACTGCTACAATCATGGCCTGCCCCAGAATGTGCTGATAGAGAACTTCCTGAATGGATTGCTACCCATGGAGCTGAGGTTATTGAACGCATGCGCAGGAGGCGACATTTGCAACATGTATCCAGAAGACGCGTGGCAGCTGATAGAAGACTCTGCTAGTCAGGTAAGACATCAGCTAACACTTGAAAATAGTCGTACTCATTCTGTGCATCAGGTAGAAACAAGCGCTGAGATCAAGGAAATGAAGGCCATGCTGCAGAAGTTAATGAGTGCGCAAAGCGCACAACCAGTTGCGCCAAAGGTATGTGAATTCTGCAGGTCAACCGAGCACAAAACTGATGAATGTCCCACACTTTTCGAGGAATCTGGAGATGTCAATGCTCTTGGAGGATGGGATAACAGAGGACCAAAAAGACAGAATCAGCCGCGTTTTGGACTGGCAGCAAATGGATTCAGATGGAAGGAGGAGAATAATTTCCAGAGGCAGTCCACAGATCAGCGCGCACCACAGCAGACGCAACAAGCTGCGCCCTACAATCCACCGCATCGCCGCACTGACGCACCAGCGCATAACAACCAGCAACCGAGGCGATCTTTAGAAGATATCGTGGGGTAGCTAGCAGACACAGTGCGCAAAAATGACGAGAAGTATGACAAGCGGTTCGAGTCCATTGAAAAGCAGCTATCACAGATCGCTACCACGGTGTATGAGCTGAAAGAGAGCGATGGCAACCTGCCTTCGCAAGTGATTCAGAACCCCAAAGGAGGAGTCAATGCAGTGACACTGAGGACTGGGCGCACAATAGGAGCAGAGCAGACCACGAAGGCGCCCGCGCAACCAGCTGCGCAAGTCCCGGATCCAGCAGAACAGAATCCGCAACCAGAGCAAGACGTGCAACCAGAAGTACCAGTCACAAGCCAGCAGGGCGAAGCGCCACGTATAACACAAATAAACGACAAGGGCACGAATCGTACTAATATACCTGCACCTTTTCCTGTGCAGGCAACGTCGGCTAGAAAGGAAGCGTTGGACAAAGAGCTATACGAGTTATTCAGCAAGGTGGAAATCAACATTTCCCTTATCGAGGCAGTTCGGCAGATTCCCAGGTACGCCAAGTTTTTAAAGGAGCTGTGCACAAACAAGAGGAGGAAAGGCGAATGCGCACAGGTAATACTCAATGCGCAGGCCTCAGTGATCGTGCAACATAAGGTACCACCTAAGTGCCGAGACCCAGGTACGTTCACTATCCCTTGCACTTTAGGTAAGACCACAGTGAGCAACTGCATGATTGATTTAGGCGCATCCATCAATTTGTTATCTTATTCCCTATATGCGACATTGCGCCTTGGACCACTAAAGCCTGCAAGTCTCAATATTCAGCTAGCAGATCGGTCTTGCAAACAACCTGCAGGCATGATCGAGGATGTTCTTGTGCCAGTAGGAGAGCTGGTGTTCCCAGCAGATTTTTATGTGCTGGAAATGGAGGGTGAATCAAGCACCAGCAGTGCGCAGATCCTACTGGGCAGACCTTTCCTGATGACCGCGCGCACGAAGATAGACGTGTGGAGGGGCACACTCTCCATGGAGGTTGATGGCGAAGAAATCCATTTCAATATATTCAAGGGGATGCAGCACCCACACGAGGACGCCACAGTGCACGCGATGGACAGCATTGACGATTTAGTTTCAGATGCGCAATGTGCAAGCTCAACAATAGAACCAGAGCCACTGGCACAGACAGAGTTGGAGGAGCAGGACGAGGAACTGAGCAGTGCCGAACCAGAACTCAAACAGGTACACGATATAGTTCTTATTTGCACTGCTACTAAAATCTTGCCCTCTATTGAACAGGCACCCAAGGTCGAGCTGAAGCAACTTCCAGAACACCTCAAATACATTTTCTTGGGAAATGAGGACACCCTGCCAGTGATCATAAAGAAAGGATTAGAAGAGGAGCAGGAAGTGCGTTTACAGCAGGTGCTGCGCAGGAACCAGCGCGCTATAGGATGGACACTGGCAGATCTGCGTGGAATGAGCCCAGACGTATGCATGCATAGAATTCTGTTGGAAGATGGTACCAAACCATCCAGAGAGGCTCAGCGCAGATTGAACCCAAATATGATGGAGGTAGTGCAGAAGGAAATTCTAAAGTTGCTTGACGCAGGAGTCATTTACCCCATCTCGGACAGCAAATGGGTCAGTCTAGTGCACGTTGTGCCTAAGAAGGGAGGAATCACAGTGGAAGAGAATGCGCAGGGCGAGCTAGTTCCCAAGCGCATACAAACTGGATGGCGCATATGCATCGACTACAGGAAGCTTAACGCAGTAACGCGCAAGGACCATTTCCCGCTACCCTTTATGGATCAGATGCTGGACAGATTAGCAGGTAAGCCTTATTTTTGTTTCTTGGACGGATATTCAGGGTACAACCAGATACCCATAGCTGCGGAGGATCAGGAGAAGACCACGTTCACCTGCCCGTTCGGTACATTTGCGTTTCGGCGCATGTCATTTGGGCTGTGTAACGCGCCAGGTACGTTCCAACGCCTTGTCATGAGCATTTTCTCTGATATGATTGGTATATGCATAGAAGTGTTCATGGATGATTTTACTGTATATGGAGGTACCTTTGATGCGTGCTTAACTCATCTTGATAAGGTTTTAGAGCGCTGCATTTCTAAGAACCTAGTGCTTAATTATGAAAAATGCAATTTCATGGTAACGCATGGTGTAGTGCTAGGACACATCATCTCAAAGGAGGGGATCAAGGTAGACAAAACTAAGATAAACCTTATTTCTAATCTACCTTATGCCACAAACGTGCGCGATGTGAAGTCATTCTTAGGCCATGCTGGATTTTACAGGCGTTTTATAAAAGACTTCTCTAAAATTTGTATTCCCCTGTCTAACCTCTTGCAAAAGGATGTGTGCTTCGATTTTACTGATGAGTGCAGGGCCGCATTTGATAAGCTGAAGGAAGCGCTGACCAGTGCGCCAGTGATGCGCGCACCAGACTGGAACCTGCCATTTGAACTGATGTGCGACGCAAGCGATTATGCAGTAGGTGCAGTCCTGGGGCAGCGAGTGGACAAGAAACTGCACGCCATCTATTATGCATCGCGCACACGGGACGCTGCGCAGAGGAACTACACCACCACGGAGAAGGAGCTTCTGGCAATTGTGTTTGCGCTAGAAAAGTTCCGTGCATATGTTCTAGGCACCAGGGTCATCATATACACAGACCACGCAGCCATCCGCTACCTAATGTCCAAGAAAGAAACTAAGCCGCGCCTGATGCGCTGGGTGCTCCTACTTCAGGAATTTGACTTGGAGATCAAAGACAAGAAGGGCACAGAGAACACAGTTGCGGACCACCTGAGCAGGATCGTGAAAGAGGAGGAGTCAGGGCAGATCACGGAGACATTTCCTGACGAGCATCTGATGGCGCTAACAGGTAAGGTACCATGGTATGCACACATTGCGAATTACCTGGTCACAGGTACGTTTCCTCCGCATTTCAATAAAACCCAGTGCATGAGATTGAAACATGAGTCCAAGCATTATCTTTGGGATGATCCTTATATGCTTAGAATAGGACCAGATCAGATATTGAGGCACTGGGTGCCTGACCATGAATTTAACTCTGTTTTGATGTTTTGTCATGCGCACGCATGTGGAGGACACTTTGGTCCCAAGCGCACCAGCAGGAAGGTCCTGGACTGCGGATTTTATTGGCCGCACCTGTTTAGAGACGCATATGACTACTGCAGGAATTGTGACAGGTGCCAGCGCACAGGAGGCATATCAGCGCGCAACGAGATGCCGCAGACGCCAATTCTAGTGGATGAAGTGTTTGATATATGGGGAATTGACTTCATGGGGTCATTTCCTCCATCTGCCGGCTATGAATATATATTGGTCGCGGTGGACTATGTCTCCAAATGGGTCAAAGCTAAGGCCACATGGAAGGATGATGGTAAGACGGTCGCTGAGTTTCTGAAAACTAACATCTTTTGCAGGTACGGGGTGCCTAAGGCAATCATCAGCGACCAGGGGACGCATTTTTGCAACAGGATCGTGGCGCAAGTTTTCAAGCATTATGGGGTGCGCCACAAGACGTCCACTGCTTATCATCCTCAGACAAATGGACAGGCCGAGGTCTCTAACAGAGAAATCAAGCGTATCCTGGAGAAGACTGTGAGACCATCGCGCAAAGATTGGAGCCAGCGCCTGGACGACGCGCTGTGGGCATACCGCACTGCGCATAAGACACCAATCGGGACTTCACCGTTTCGGTTGGTCTACGGAAAAGCATGCCACCTGCCAGTAGAGTTAGAACACAAAGCATATTGGGCCTTACGCATTTGCAACCTAAACTTAGAAGAGGCTGGAAAGGAGCGCGCGTTTGAGCTGAGCGAATTAGAAAAGCTGCGCCTGGATGCCTATGAGGGATTGCGCGATTACAAGGAGCGGACAAAGGCGTTTCATGACAAGCATATCCTCAGACGCACTTTTGAGCCAGGAGACCAGGTATTATTATTCTCATCACGCCTGAAGCTCATGCCTGGAAAGCTGCGCAGCAAATGGACTGGACCGTACACAGTCAACAAGGTTTTCCCCTATGGAACAATCGAATTAGAAAACGAGCACCGGCATCGTTTTCAGGTCAATGGGCAGAGAGTCAAACGGTATCTAGAAGAGCCTTGGGAGGAAACAGTGCGCGACATTGAGTTGGCAGAACCTGAGATAGCAGATGCACCAGAGGGAGAACTGGAAACTATTGCTCACATTTCTTCTTCCTCTTCATCTACCCTCGTTACTACAGACTTCTCACATTTTATCCATGTTGACTACCCTTCTAACCCTTTGCGCAGGACCAAGCAGAACACAGCACATGCACAAGCGCAGGGTCACTCAGGAGCAAGAGTGGGGGAGGTCGCTGGCACACATTTGGGCACGTAACGAGGTACAGTCGAGCCAACGACGTTAAACAAAGGCACTTGTCGGGAGGTAACCCGACTCGTTTTACTTTTATGTGTCTTTCTTTTAGTCTTTCTAGTGTCTTTTAGTTAGTTTAGGTCTTGTAGTGTTTAGTCGAGCAGCAGTGCGCCGGTCCGTGCGCACTTCAGTGCGCAGGACCGCTGCGCCAGTCAGGGGGGTATATAAGGGCAGGACTTAGAAAATTTCAGCACTTTTTCACACTCGACCGTTACCAGCAGCTCCCGGCTTCACACCTCCGCCCGCTGTCCGGCGCCCAACCCAGCTCCAGTTTAGAGAGATTTGCAGAGCACACAGCCGCACTCCCCTCAGGTAACCTTTCCCCAAGACTTGAGCACGATTAATAGGGTTTGTGCGGTGGAGGAGTGTTCTAGGGTTTTGAAATCGCACCAGGCTAGAGTGCGCCGATTGGAGTGTTGTTTAGAGGGTTTTGTAGGCGAGCAGTAGGCGCTCCATTGGTGAGAGTTTCAGGGCATTCAGAGGAGTTTGGATTTTTGGAGTGTTTGTGGAGTGTTGACCAGAGTTGACCATAGACATGCAGCCTGCCGAGGACCAAGCTACCCCAGCTCGCTTCGCCAGCATTTACGCGGCCTTCCTGAGGCTCGAGATGTACAAAACTCCGTGCATCAGTCGGGAGTTTCTGCGGGAAGTCAGTTTGGAGGACTTCATTTTGGAGAGGCTAGAGCTGGCGGGCTGGGAGGCGCTGTTGGAACTCAACAGCGCCGCAGACAGGGAGGACACCTGCGAGTTCCTGGCGTCATTAGAGCCAGGAGAGATGGAGATAAGGTACCGGCACCGAGGGGTGTGGTACATCGCCTCGGCCAAGAGGCTGAAGCGCACATTGAGGTGCGCTAGGATGCAAGAAGCTGACGTAGACGCGCACACCAACCAGGAGGCTTGGCGGGAGATGGCTACCGGGCCAGTGTTTGCCACAGGGCGCAGCAGGGGACGAGAGCTGCGTGACCCGTGGATGTTCTACTTGTGGCGCCTGGTCGCCTATGCCATCATTGAGAGCTTTAATGGTGCGCCGAAGATCAGTTTGCTGGATATGGAGATCTTAAAGGGGTTTTATTATGGGAAGAGGGTGCTCTTTGTTTTGAACATGGTGCACCACTGGAGCCGAGTCAGCACCAAGGGGCCGCTGACTTGCGGAGGTATTATTACGCACCTGCTACGGGCGTTACATGGAGAGCCCGAGGTGCCAGAGCACACATTGGTGCGGGCCATCCCTCTGGACCGCACCCACATGCTGCAGATCAGGGCGGTAGCCGTGAAGGAAGATGGCACATTGGAGTGGTGCTACCGCCAGCAGCCGGCCAGAGTGCCGCGGCCAAGAGCAGAGAGCAGTGCGCAAGCAGCAGAGGCCGCACAGGAGATGGAGGAGGATGAAGTCCTAGAGCAAGTTGTGCCTCCAGTCAGGCGCGCAAGGACCCGCGCGCAGACTGGAGCGCACCGCAGGGGGAGCCAGTCACCATTTCCATCGAGGATTCTCCCCCGCGTGCCCCAGGGAAGCGCCCAAGGACTGAAGCTGAGGCGGCGCCTTAGGAAGCGTCCGCAGAGCAGCGCATGATGTTCAACATCATGCGCGTGCTCGAATATTTAGCGCCAGAGGGGGCGGACTTAAGCGTGAGCCCACCATCAGGGTGGAGATTTGGAGACGCAATTCCCCCTCTCCTCAGCCTACACCGACCACCTCCAGGTTCTCCCGGCAGTCCACACCAACCAGCCAGCCCTCTTACTCAGCCCCCAGTGCATCCCGCAGAGCCCTTCCCAGCACCAGCAGCACCAGCACCAGCAGAACCCACCCCCAAACCAGAGCAAGTACCCGCACCTGCACCTTCCCCTGCCCAGCCGTCCATTCCAAGGTCCCCTATAGCCGAACCCATCCTTAGCACCAGCTCAGACTCGCTATGGGACCCCGTTCCAGAGGATGACGACGAGGCGCAGCCTGTCGCCCTATCAGTTGTACCGCCTTCCTCCAGTTCCGAATATATGATGGATTCTTCAGAGGAGGAGGCGCATAGTTCAGCGGCTGCGTCCAGCTCAGATGACCTCTAGAGCTGCGGGGGGGGGGGGGGGGAGCGCATTATTTCGAGTGGAGGTGCTCGGGCAATTGGCAGAAGGCTTGGACTCGCTAGTGACAGGATGTCACTGAGTGAGGGGGAGCATTCCAGAGTGTGCAGCACTCGTGGAGAGGTTCGATCGCCCCAGCAGAAGGCTTGGAGCGACGCAGACAGATTCTTCACCAGCTGTGTGCTACAGCAGGTGCTATAGCAAACCTACAGAGACTGTGTGTTAATTAGAATAGGCTGGGATTCATTGAGTCAGTAGCTGTTCTAGATTAATACCAATGTAGGTTGTTCTGACACAAGTCAGAGCCTGTTCTAATTGTGGTCGAAGTCCTAGCTAAGGTTGAGTAGCATAGGTTGCGTGTGGACGAACCGTGTTGTATAAGAGAACCTTGAGCTTAGTGGATTAAAGGACAGAGTTCAGTCCTTTCCAAAGGTAGGCACTTGGCCGAACTGGGTGAACAAACCATTGTCCTTTGTTCTATCTTGCTGCATCAGTTTTGGGTGTTCAAGAGTGTGATGTAGCAACTGCTTGTACACAAATCTGCATATCAGAGACGCTGTGGAAATTTCAATTGGTATAAGAGCGGGAACTCAACATATTGAGTAGAGATCCTGAGCGTCTAAGCAAGGTACAATGAAGGAAGGACAGAGCACGAGTCGTCCACCATTGTTGGAGGAAAGCAACTATGGATATTGGAAGGCTAGGATGAAGGCATTCCTCAAAGCCATAGATGAAAGAACCTGGAGAGCAGTTGTGGCTGAATGGTCTCCTCCCATTACTATGGATGAAAGGGGTGTTACCTGAGTGAAACCTGAAGTACAATAGACTGCAGAAGAGGAAGCTGGAGCAACTGGTAATTCAAAGGCACTGAATGCTATTTTTGCTATAGTAGATGCTAATGATCTCCAACTATGAAATTGCAAAACAATCCTGGGAAATCTTGCAAGTTGCTCATGAAGGAACCGACGAAGTGAGAATGTCCAGACTATAGATCATAGCAACTCAGTTTGAGAATCTGAAGATGCAAGAAGAAGAGACTATTATTGAGTTCAATGCCGAGCTGTGTGACCTGTCAAATGAAGCTCATGCACTCGAAGAACCTTTTCCTGAGGAGAAGTGATCGCGCGTCGTTGTACGCATCAAATTAATCCTTCCTTCTCCACTTAGTACAACGACTAAGTCAGGGTCGATCCCACAAGGAGCGTGCAGACTCGTCTTAGCTAGCAACCTACAACTTACAAAATTGGGGGTTGTGAGTGATTGGGTTGCGCAGGTGCGCGATTAAACAGTAGTGAAAGCAGAATTGCACGATACGTGCGCGGGCAGTAGATATTAAGTACTATGGCTATGAAAAGTATTGGTAAAGACAATCCTCTATGAATGTATCCCTTATCATCGACTCTAAACATCTATAGTGCAGTTCTACTTACGCTAGTGTCCGATCAAGGCTTCTTAACGTGCGCGCATGTTCTGATCAAAGTTCATGAGCTATTAAATTCTGAAACTAGTCCAAGCAACTACGAATCCTATCACAGTAGTAGCTGATTATCCTAGTGTGTTACTCCTAGTTATCACCGTCAAGTTATCAACTAGTTTAACATACAATAACGAGCAGTTAGAATAAGATTGCGGTTCAAGGCTTCTCTTATCCGCACAACTAATTATCACTCATGTGCATAGAATTAGTATAAGTAGACGAACTAAGCATTAAGCACAAGTCTCAAAGGAAATACTTCATAGAATCATGCCCAACCGATACAAGGTGTTTAGCTAGACATGCTAGAAACAAACATCATAGAAATAATAAATAAAACTAAAGCAGCCAAGGAAAAGTAGCAGGTCGGCGCAATTGCAGATTGCTGTTTTCGGCTGGCGCAGGTGGTTCGCGCAGAATCTCGGCTGGAGCTCGTGTGTTTTTGCTGCTATGTGTCCCTCTCTCTACATGTCTTCTATATCTTCCAAACCCTAGCTTCCCTCCTCTTATATACTGGTCTTGAAGCCCAAGGAATGCTTAGATTTGGCCCGAGAGAATCTTAGCTACTTCCCAAATCTAGGAGATAATGATGATCAAAATTTAGAAACTTTGCTATCCTGCGCATGGCTCGCTGCGCACGTTGATTGCGCTACTCGCTTCGCGCAGTCGGTTTGCGCACTGCAGTCCGCATCAGCTATCTCCTTTTGCGCCGCTAGCTCCGCAGGTCGTGCATTGCGCTCTTTAAAAACGCCAGTTAGCGCACATCCTGTTTTATCCTGAAATACAAAAATACTGAAAACCAGTAATCTTGTACACAAAATAATGCAAACAAGCACAGTGTTAAGATCTAAATAGCGCATATAACTAGGCTCTATCAAATCCCCCACACTTGCCCTTGTTCGTCCCGAACAAGTACTAAAGCACAGACACAATTACCTCTCTGAAGTCTAGCGCACAGCCTTACACTCATGCGCGATCTGCACTGCGGTTCACCCTGAGTTGCTCTATCACCTACGCGCACAAACCCTTAACAATTCAAATATAATTATTTCGAAATTTGTTACCTCTCAGCCAGGATGTAATTTAATTTGGATGATTGGGATATAGCTCTCCATAGGCTCCTGGTTGTCGGTCTCTACTCCGATTTCTGGTACATGGTCAATCGCGCAAGCTTCTTCAGGTGCGTGATTCATTCGCGCGCTTCTTGGGAACTCAAGCCTTTCGTCCTTGACGATTTTTTATTTTTGGACTTGCGCATGCGCTAGTTTGGAGTTGTGTGCGCACGCTGGTTTCTTTCCTTTTATACAGCTTTGTCCACTTTTCTTATAGTCCCAGAACGGTTCCAGTCTCGGCCTTCGGATAGCAACTATGGAACAACGCCCCGCTCTCCCTCCTTGGTCTACTTGCGCAGGTCACCGCACGCGTTTACACCCGCGCCCACTTTCCTACACTCGACTTCCAGCGGAAAGGTGGTCTGTTTTCCCACCTCGCCACGCTTTGGGTATTCGCCTTTGGCATCTGCGTGGCTGAGCGCACTCTATTGCTCCGAAGGTTGCGAAGCACCGGCCTCCATTAGCGCTTTTAGCCATGTACCTTAATCTCGAAGCAAAAACGAATAACCGCCTCTCTAGAGCTTTTTCTGTCAACTCCATATCCCCTGTATATCCCAACTAAAAAGACAAATATCGAAAAACAAATACTAAAACGGTTAATGGCAGCACATGTAGGATGAATAAGGCAAAACAAGTCGAAAGGTGTGCGCAATCCGCACACAAGCGCACAACCGCTACTTTTTCCTTTAACAAAGCTAAACTACAATGATAACTATGAAATGTAAATGTAACGCCCCCCCACACTTAAACAGAGACGTGTCCCCACGACTCATGCTCAAGCGCAACGGAGAGCGCACTCATGCAGGCAACTAAAAACTGAAAGTAAAATGCATCATGAAAATGAAAAACATAGTCAACGCAGCAAACGAAATAAGGTCAGGAGTTCACAAAATATCCAACACAAAATAGGAAAAGAATATCCAGTGATAGTTTTCAAAAGAAAAAGGACAATCCAAAATTATTTGCGCCTAGCCCTCTGTGCAGCCCTAGAAATCCTCTGAGCTGGAGTCCTTCGCAGACCCTTGTGCCTCCTCGTCCACGGACTCTGTCTCATACTCAGAGCTGGAGGATGGTTGCGCAACTGAAACTGCTGCGGGCTGGTTCGCAGGCTCCTCCTCCGAGTCAGTTTCCCATATCAAATCTGAACTTAACTCTTTGATGGGGGTGACCTCAGAGGGCGATCTGATCATCTGTGCAGAGGGTTGCAGAGGGGCCTTTGATGGCATTTGCAGCGGGTCAATGACTGGGGTGCACACTGAGGATTGTGCCGGTGACTGCGCGGGAGAACTGGCTGGCTCGCGCTGCTCTAAGGGTGACCCTGGAGGTGGCCTGCGCAGACTAAGAAGAGGGGGAATGGGATCTCCAAATTTCCACCCAGATGATAGACTGATGCTTAAATCGGCCCCCTTGGGCGCCAAGTACTCCAGCACGTGCATGACGTTAAACATCATGCGCTGCTCTGCTGGCGCCTCCTCAGCATCCTGTCTGTGCCGCTTCGCCTGTGCGCGCGGGGGAGAATCTTTGATGTCAATAGTCACAACTTCCCCTGTCGCCCCACTCGCCCGCGTGCGAGCTCCAGTCTGTGCGCGTGTCCTCATCCGCCTAGCTGGCTGCACGACTGGTGCCTCCACATTCTCCATCTCCTCATCATCAGCAGCTTACTCTTGCTGCGTGCCTCGGTGCCCTAGCAGCCTGCAGCCGGTAACACCACTCCAGTGACCCATCTTCCTTAGCAGTTACCGCTCGGTACTGCAGCATCTGGGCACGGTCTAGAGGGACGGCTGGAACAACCATGTGCTCGGGCACCTCTGGCTCTCCGTGCAGCCCACGCAGCAAATGCGTGATCATACCCCCGCAAGTGAGCGGGCCCTTGGTGCTGAGCCTCTCCCAGTGCACCACCATATCCGACACAAACCTCACCTTCTTCCCGTAATACAACCCCTTGAGCACGTCCATGTCAAGTAGGCTAACCTTTGGCGTACCGTTGTAGCGCTCGATGACTGCGTACACGACCATGCGCCACAGATAGTACATCCAAGGGTCGCGCAGCTCACGTCTTCTCCTGCGCCGAGCGGCAAATGGTTTGCCCGACGCCATCTCGCGCCATGCTTCCTGGTTGGTGTGCGTATCCACGTCCTGCTCGCGCACCTTGTCACAGCGCAGGGTGTGCTTCAGCCTCTTGACCGATGCTACGTACCACACCCCTCGGTGTCGGTAACAGATCTCTAAGTCGGCGATCTGCAGGGACGCCAGGAACTCATAAGTGTACTCCTTGTCGGCTGCGCTATCCACTTCCATCAGCGCCTCCCAGCCGGCCTGCGCGAGCTTCTCCGCGACCAAGTCTTCTAAGCCTACCTCGCGCAGGAAGTCCCTACTGATGCACGGGGTGCCGTACATGTCCAATCTCCAGAAGGCGTCATATTTCCTTGTGAACGACGCCGGAGTGTCCTGGTTGTCTGCTGGCCTCATTTTTGCGACGATCGCCTCAAGAAACAAGTGGTCAACTGTAGTCAACGCTGCACTAAGTACCCCAAAATCAGAACTCCGAATTAAACCCTCAAATCTTTACCAAATGGGCGCCTCACTCTTGTCAACAAAACCCAGCGATGAAAACATCAAACGGAGCGCGCTAACTAGGTGCGATTGTGAATCTAGGGTTACGTCCCCCAGTCGGCTTCTTTCACCAAACCCTCACTAAATCGACCGAAATGAAAAGGAGAGGTTACCTAGTGCGCAGGTGATGTCGTGCTCTTCAAATCTTACTAAAGAACGCAGGAATCGGTGGGCGGACGGCAAAGATTGGCTGGCAGCAGTGAAAAGCTCTAACAGTCGAAATTGCAGAATGTCTGGAATTTTCTAAGTTTCTGTTCTTATATACTCTCTGACCTGCGCATCCGTCCTGCGCACTGACCCGCGCATTGCGACGTGACTCAAAAAAATATGCAAGTACTGAACTAGCTAAAAATTCAAATCTTAAACGTGTAAAAAGAAAACGTGGAAAACGTGTCGGGTTACCTCCCGACAAGTGCCTCGTTACTTGCTCAAGTTTGCGCTCGTGACCACCCCCACACTTGCTCCTGCGCGCTCCTGTGCATCTGTGCGTGCCATGCTTTCCTTAGTCCTGCGCAAAGGAACAAATAGGTGGTCAGTGTGGCCAAAATCATGTGACACATCATTAGTAACGAGGTTAATCAGTGAGGAGAAGATATATAAGCAGTAGCTCCCAGTTCTCCCTCCGGTGCATCAAGTTGTATCTCTGGCGCAGCAGCCTGCGCATCCTCTATTTCTGGTTCCGCCAAATCAACTTCGCGTGTGGCCTCATCCCAAGGTTCTCCCAAGTATTGCTTGACTCTTTGCCCATTAACCTGAAAACGATGCTTGCGCTCGTTCTCTAACTCGATTGTTCCATATGGGAAAACTTTCGTGACTGTGTATGGTCCCGTCCACTTGTTGCGCAGCTTTCCGGGCATCAACTTTAAGCGTGAGGAGAACAAAAGCACCCGGTCTCCTGGCTCGAAGGTGCGTCTGAGGATGTACTTATCGTGAAATGCTTTCATGCGCGCTTTGTAGTCGCGCAGCTTGCATGCCTCTTGATCTATAAATGTTTAAGTGCCCTCCTAAAGGGATCATGGCAGGTTTAATGACAACGTGTATTTAAACTAGAGATGGAAGTGGGTTAGACAAACAGCTATCCTGCCCGGATGGGCCTTGGGATAGCCCGACTCAGCCAGGCCAGTACATATCAATCCGTCGAGTAGGGTGGGTTATAGCTTGCAGGTCGGGCTGGGTCAACCATAAAATAAATTTTAAGTTAGCCCGATTTCAACCCACCCCAACTCTGACCCACGGACTCGACCCATGAGCTCGACCCAAGAGATAACATTAAAAAATATAGCCGTTGGAAGTCCAAAAATATCATAACTTTAAATTTTTGAACTCATTCCCAAATTCTATAAATACCTCATCCTTATATTCTATTTACTCATCAACAACTCTCTAAAACCTCTCTCGTTCTCATGTGCTCAAGTCTCAATTTTGCAAGTACAAATCTCCATTTCACTATATTTGTTATTGTATTTGTTGCATTAGTTTACTATAGAAAACTTTCATCCATATAATTTCGAATATCTTTTTCTCAATGACGAGAATGAGGCGGAAAACAAAGAACGCGTGGATAATGTTCCGAGGATAAGGGAAGCTCCAAACTCATTATCAAATACTCACACCGTCACACAATCATCCACCTAGGAGAAATGAACACATGTATAAATCTTTTGTTTGGGTTTATTATGAAATTATTTGGAAGGATAATGTAAGATGTGCCAAATGTAAAAAATGTAGACAAGAGTAAAATAAATTAGTGGGAGGAGGTATGTTTTCAATCTCAATGGTCATCTACCAAAGCTTAGTGTCATGCTTATTTTGGGACTCACGTGCATTATGAAAGCCATTCTGATTTTTCTTAGTCCCCTTCCCTTTATTCCTTTCATCCCGTTTTTAATTATCACAATTACAATGAAATTCACAAGCTTATTCCGATAATAGCATTTAATATTATCCCTGTGAGTTTTAGAAACCTTATCACCCTGATCAAGCTTAATGAACCCTCTGCCCTTAGGATTGTATCCCTTAAATAACATAACCTCGCCTTAGAGTCACTTCTATGTTTTTTACTCCCATTCCCAAGCTTACAAAATCTAAGGTTGTAATTTTTATAAGTTATGGCTTGAGTGATTTTTCCTAATGTCAAATCATCTCTTGCCGATTGGGTAACATCTTTTAAGTGTATCAAATTGACTAGGTAGTAAGTTTAGCGGTATAACTGCCCGATGAGTCTCTTTGTTCTCATCCTCACACCTAATTTGATCTTGTGTCATTTTCAAGAAAATAACTAAATATTCTTGAATGGATAATGACACATCCATCTTTACAGGTAAACAATCTAGAGAGCAAGGAAATCCTATTAGGCAGAGATTTGGCTAAATCTATGGAGTCAAGCTTGTCGCAAAGCTCCTTGAGGCTTTTACAGCCTACTACCTGACGAACAACATCATCAGCTAATGATGATATCTAAGAAAGCAAAATCCCTCGGGTTTTTCTTAATTGACTCAGTAGTGTTAGAAGGCCATTGTTTCGAGATTACTCTAAAGCATTTCTCTCAGACAATAATATAATAACCTTCATTTTTACCTTCCATTTGGAAAAGTCCATGTTCCCATCAAAGGGCCTGATACTCACACCATCTCCCATTCTTGCTGACCACGACAGAGCACAAAACCTTCAAAAAAGCAAGAAATCTTCAAGAAGAAATTGACCAAAGGCTAAAATTGAGTCTATGATAGTTTCTTAATCCTAAAACAAGCAAAAATGTGATCAAACACCTGCAATAGTCCAAACTTCTACATGAGAAGGAATTGCTATGGGAATATTGTCTTCAAATTCAGTGCATAGTTCAATTGATGATTGAGGATCTGGTTTTGAGATTAAAGTCAGGCCATGAAGTGTTAAAGTTTAAGGGCTGAAATTCAAGATCAAAGCTCAAGTTCAGGTTTAAGGCTGGTGCATTTCAAGCTTAGAAGATGATTTAAGATCCAAGATTATTTGAATTTGTATAGATAACTTAACCTTCAAGTTAGTTAGTCAAAGTTAGTTACATTAGTTATAGTTGTTACAATCTTGATAGGATCTTTTGTAGTAAAAGGCCTAGATTAACAGTCGATCACAGATAATACATTCTGATTTAGAAAGCTAGATATAATCTGAGAGAAAAACTAAAGAGAGGATAGCTAGAGAAGAGGTTAGAACATTGGTAGACCTTTTGTCAAGTTCTAGAGGGCTTTTGGGGCTGATCTTTGAGAAGCGATTGTAGAGCATCTTGTTCATCCTTGAGATAGTGATTGCTGGACGTAGGCCATATTGGGTGAACCAAGTAAAAATCTGGTGTGCTCTTAAGTTCTTTCTTGTTGAGTTGCTTGCTTATTTTTATTCTAAAATCTGTGGAGCAGTGCTTGAGAGTTTCTCATCATCATTTAGACGGTTGTTTGATCTTGTTTAGAAGTTTACAATTGGTATCAGAGCCCTACAATCCAGATGGGAGGCACCAAAGTGGAGCTAGACAGAGGAGCATTTGTTCTTTGGAGGCAAAGGATGATAGCAATCTTTGTCTAGTTGAAGGTGGCTAAAGCTCTGCAAGGAGAAGCAAACTTGCCACCATCATTGACTGTTGATCAAAAGGAAGCGATGCTTCAATTAGCCTATAACACCATCATCTTGCACTTGGGAGACAAAGTCTTTAGAGAGGTGGCCAATGAGAAAACTGTTGCTGGAGTTTGGCTTACACTGGAGCAACAGTACATGAACAAGACTATCTCAAATGTAAGTTGTTGGTTTCAAAATGGATGATGACAGGCCGGTAGAGGATTTCCTTGATGAGTTCTCCAAGATTTTGATTGATCTTGAAAACATTGGAGTGAAGATTGATGATGAGGATCAAGCCATCATGATTTTGAATTCATTGCCTTCAAACCATTCTAATTTTACATCGAATATATTTTCTGGTCAAAAAATTTGGAAGACTTTTTTCTTCCTCTTTTTATAGATAATTTCAAAGTCAAACAGTCTAAATGAGCCTGTCATCTTAGCAATTAAGAACATCATGTTTAAAGTCCTTATTATACATAAATCTAGGAGAATTTCAATCACATTGTATAATAAACTTTTGATTAGATAGATCGTCTTGAAATTTCAAAACACATTTAACAATTGCAAGAATTTATGTAGCTATAGAAGCATAATCTTTATGTGCGTTGTTATCTAACAAGGTATTTTGTTTAGTTTCTAGATTTATTTTTTTTTAAAATTCATCTACAGAGGCATCTGTTTCTTTGATTTTTTTCCCAATGTGGCTTAGACAACAGTAAACAAGGTAAAAACTTACCTTATTCTTAAATTTTCAGACATAAGGCTGCTTTTTTCTTGAGTCTATCATATAAGATAGCAATTTGTTAAGGTAATGATATCATTGACAATACCATCGCAAGAAGACTCTACAACATCGGTCGGATTTGCAAGCCGAAGCATGTTCTGCAATTGACAAATCAACTGCAAGGAGATGCTATACCATCATGTCGAGACAAAAGCTGGAGCATGTTATCTGAAGTCAGTAGTCAAACACTAGAAGATGATATAGCATACCGTGACGGCTCAGAGCTAAGGAAAAAGTAGCCGTTCAACATGGAGAAGCACGGAGAAAGTTACCGTGAAGGCTTCGTAACTCGGTAAAGAGTCGCCCGGATAGACGTAGTTGATCAGAAGCCTTCGCCAAGTGACCAGAAGAAGATAAGCTTCCATATTGATTTTAGGAAATCAGTTCTCAACTAACTTGCAAGAATCTAGGAGAAGATCCTATGCGCTAAAGTTGGTTGGAAAGATCTGCAAATCCTAAAGGTATTAGGATTCTTTTGCTTGCTCGATTGCTGCATCTATATATAGGAAGGTAGTACATCAACGGAGATACACACCAAGAGAAAGAGAGATGCAGAAGCTGAGAGCGGAAGGCTAAAGGATAGAGCGCTGATTGGCGAGTGTATAGGCTGTGAGGAGATCAAGACTAGAGTCTGATCTACGCTTGATCGAGGAACTTCAACTGGAGTGCTGTCTCGTTGAAAGATCAAGTACTAGCTTTGGAGCACTATCAAGGACAGAAGCTATCGCAGATTGTTGAAGCTCAAAGCTGAGTTCCCCGATACTGATTAGAGGTCATTAATATAGGAGGAGCGCTGCCAGAGTCTGAAGTACTCGTGGAAGTCCGATGCAACAGCAGAGAGTGCATGGTGAGTTGTGGACCAAAGCTATAGCAACTTGGCTGTGCAAGTTGTTACAGCATCTTCCTGTTAAACATTGTATTAGTATAGGCTGAATCTAAATGATCAGATCTGTAGTTATCTAGTATTGGAGTGTGTAGACAGTGTAAGCTAGTCTGTGTGTTTAGATTTAGCGTAGATTCGAGCTAGGTTAGAAGTAAAGGTTGAACTAGCATAGGTTGAGTTATGGAATCATTTTACTAGAAACCGTGCTTAGTGGAATCTTGAGGACTCAGGAGAAGTCCTCCCCAGACGTAGGCAATTGCTCGTGTCCTTCAGATTAGGCCATATAAAGATAATTCCGCAGAGTGACTCAGAGGTTGTTATAGGAACCTGCTGATACAAGTCACCAGCAGCGCTGGTATTTCAATTTGTATCAGAGCCGATCACTTGAAGCACAGAGTGTGATCTGGGCAATCGCTGCTGACCTCTACAAGCGAACATGAAGGAAGGGCAAAGCACAAGCAGACCACCGCTGCTCAAAGGAGGAAACTATGGATACTAGAAAGCCCTCATGAAGGCCTTCATAAAAGTTGTGGAAGAAAAAGCATGGAGAGTAGTGATTTTAGAATGGTCGCATCCACTTGTCATCAACAACAAGGGAGTTTCCCAGAAGACAGATGGACAGTAGAAGGAAGCTATAGCATCTGGCAACTCCAAGGCCCTCAATGTTATTTTTGCTGTTGTTGATACCAACAATTTCGGACTTATCTCGAACTTCGACATCGTAAAACAAATATGGGAAATTCTAGAGACAACACATCAAGGAACGGACAAGGTGAAGACTTCACGAATTCAGATGATCACCTCAAGGTTTGAAAGCTTGAAGATGGTAGAGGGAGAAACCATCACTGAGTTCAATGAAAAGCTGTGTGACTAATCAAATGAAGCCCATGCTACCGGAGAACCGATTTAGGAAGAGAAGCTGGTGAGAAAAGTTCTCAAATACTTGACCTCGAAGTTGTACATGAAGTTCACTGCCATAGAAGAAGCACAGGACATCAAGAACATGAGACTAGAAGCTCTGAAGACAATTCGAGATGAAGCTGATAGAGGATGCTACACCATCCCTTGGGAAGAACATCGGACTAAAGACTGAGCAAAGGAAGTTGCACCAGAAGATATAATGCAGCAATTGGCACTGCTTGCAAAGAACTTTGGCACGTTTGTACATAAGTTGGATCAAAAACCCTTGCATGCAGATCATCAATCAGGTGGAAGAAATCAGTCCAGAAGAGGAGAAAATTCCGAAGAAGTAACATGAATGTTGATCAAAACAGAGAAGAGATGAAAGACAAATAGAAAGGAGTGCAGTGCTCGGAATGTGAAGGTTTTCGGCACAGGCAGTCCGAATGGTCCGAACAACCAGAAGAAGAACACAAATCTCTTGCTGCAAACGATAGCGATGTAGAGAGTGAAGATGACTCAGAACAGAAGAGCAATGTTGCTCTAACTACTGTAACAGATCTAGAGAACACCAGTTCAATAAAGCAAGATATTGTTTATGGTATTGAGGAGTCCGACAACAGTGATGATGAGCAAATCATTGAGGAATACATTGAGAGAAACTTCGCCCTGCTGCACGAGAAGTGGTTGCAAGTCATTGAGATCAACAAAGGATTGTTTGAAAAGATATCCGAACGGGAAAATGAACGAGAAGAATTGCTAGCGACCATCAATTCCATGACGGACCAGGCAGTCCAACGTGAGTCAGAATATGTTGTTGTAATGGAGGGAGTCAGTCTGCACAGAAAGACTGCCAAGATGCTCAACAGTGGATCAAACAGCCTTGATGATCTCTTGTCCTACCAAAGATATGGAGGTGGAATCTCAAGACTGGGATATAAGGGCGAAGATGGCACTGGAGTGATAACATTCGTCAAAGCTCAAAAGTCAGAAGATTCTTTGAAATTCACAGCGTCTCAGAGTTAGGCAGATATGTGAACAAGCAGTTGCTGCAGCACACTCTTGTTCACTTGGAAATTGTCTCAGCAAACAATGAACAAGACAGAAGTTTGTTCACCCAGTTCGGCCAACTGCCTACGTCTGGGGAGGACTGTTCTCCAGTCCTCAATCCACTAAACACGAAGGTCTCCAAGTACACTTGGTTACTACTCCACGCAACCTATGCTACTCAACCTTGTGCGGATCACTTGACACAATCAGAACAAGCTCTAACTTGTGTCTGCACACCCTCTACAAATGTCAATCTAGAATAGCTACAGACTTCTCAAGACTCGGCCTGTTCTAAATTACACTCACTCAGCAGGGTTGCTGTAGCAACTGCTGTAACACACAGCTGAAGCACAATTTGTCCGCGGGCTCCAAAGCCTTCTGCCGAGCCGATCAAACGATTCCACGAGCGCTGCACACTCTGGAATACTCCCCCTCACTCAGTGACCACCTGCCACTAGCGAGAACCACCGCTTAGACACTCGACCGAGCCACACACTCGTCAGTTCTTCCGCGGCTGCCCTTGATCAACCAACAAGCACCACTGCTCTGAATTGGCTTCCAGATCAAGCTCCAATCAGACTCTGCAAGTCCTGATTCCCTTCTGCTTCTATCACCACGGCTCTGCGCTCACGCTTTGCTCTCGGGTGATGATCGAAGAAAACGTCTGTCGCACACCAAAAATTATTCTCTCTAAATTCTTTGTATGCACTCGTGTATCCCTCAGCTTCGATCAACATCTCTGCTCTAAACACCTTTCTCTTAAATAGAGCACCAGCTTTAAGCAAGACCAGGTTTAAGCAATGTCCCAAAAAGAACAATTATCTCCTAAAATCTAGGAGATTAGATTTGATTGTGATCTTCAACACAAATCTCCTTCTCTGGCTAGGAAACCCCACTGGAAAATTCTCCACAACACTTAAGAAATTCTTCTGATGTTCTCCTTAGCGATCCCAGCCCTTCTAGTCAAGCCCAGGTCGCTGCTGCTTCTCGGACAGGTGATACAGCCACTTGAACAAGCTCCTGCTATAGCATCCCTTGCTGAAGCTGCTGCTTGTTCACTTGTGCTGTAGCTGCTCCTTGTTCACTTGTGTTGGTTTTGTCAAACACTGCCAAACTGCATCATCAATCTCCCCCTTGGTATTTTGACAAAACCCTACAGAGATTTGTTTGTAGAATTTCTTAACCTCCCCTTCTTCTCCTTCTCTTCTCCTCCCCCTTTTTGGAATAAATGACAAGGGGGTGCTCCAGGCTGCCCTATGGAGGCAACACACAGAGCCCCAGAGAGGCTCGCAGATCTTCGAACCGGACTGCATCCAGAGCTTTTGTGAAGATATGAGCAAGTTGTTTGGCAGACACTACATGCTGTAGCGCAATGATATTCTTCTCTACTAGATCACGGATGAAGTGATGAAGAATGTCAATGTGCTTGGTTCTGCTGTGCTGAACCGGATTCTCAGATATGCTGATGGCACTCATGTTGTCACAGTAGAGAGTCATTTCATCTTGATCAAGACCGTACTCACTCAACATTTGCTTCATCCACAGCATTTGTGCACAGCAGCTCCCAGCAGCTATGTATTCAGCCTCGGCAGTGGATAATGAAATGCTGTTTTGCTTCCTGCTGAACCAAGACACCAGGTTATTTCCTAGGAAGAAGCATCCTCCTGAAGTGCTCTTCCTGTCCTCTGAGCATCCTGCCCAGTCCGCATCACTGTATCCTACCAGATTAGCATTTGTGTCCTTAGTATACCATAAGCCATAGTGCACAGTTCCTCCAACATACCGAATGATGCGCTTGACCAACTGCAAGTGACTATCTTTGGGACAGGCTTGAAATCTGGCACAGACTCCTACTGCAAAGGAAATGTCGGGGCGGCTGGCAGTCAGGTACAACAAGCTCCCAATCATGCTTCTGTAGATTGTCTGACTCACTTCCATTCCATGTTCATCTTTGATGGCTTTAACATGAGTGGCAGCAGGGGTTCGTTTGTGACTGGCCTTATCTAGCTGGAATTTCTGCACAAGATTCTTGCTGTATTTGCTTTGAGCAATAAAGATGCCATCTTCATTCTGAGTGATCTCCAGACCAAGAAAATATGACAGTTCTCCGACCATGCTCATTTGAAATTCCTGCTGCATGTGATTCACAAACTGCTTCACCAGGTGCTGAGACTTTGATCCAAAGACAATGTCATCCACATAGATTTGAGCAATGATCACATCTGATTTGGTTCTTTTGACAAATAGAGTTTTATCAGCTCCCCCTCGTTTGTAGCCATGTTTTTCTAAGAACACTGTCAACCTCTCATACCATGCTCGAGGAGCCTGTTTCAGTCCGTATAAGGCTTTCTTCAACTTATAAACATGCTCTGGGTGATGAGGATCTTCAAATCCTTTTGGCTGAGAAACATATACTTCTTCAGAGAGGTCTCCATTCAGGAACGCACTTTTGACATCCATTTGATATAGTTTAAATCCCAGGAAACAGGACATGGCTAGAAGAAGTCTGATGGCCTCCAGGCGAGCAACTGGAGCAAACGTTTCTTCAAAATCTAGGCCCTCAATCTGAGAGTATCCCTACGCAACCAGTCTGGCTTTATTTCTTGTGATGTTTCCCTTTTCATCAGTTTTGTTTTTTGAAGATCCACTTTGTGCCTATAATATTCACTCCATTTGGTCTGTCCACCAGGTCCCAAACATCGTGTCTTTCGAACTCTGCCAGTTCTTCCTGCATCGCTATCATCCAGAATTCATCACTCATGGCTTCCTTGAAGTTCTTAGGTTCAATGCTGGACATAAAACATGTATTGAGGTAGGCATGGCTTCTGGTTCTTCTTCTTTCTGCCGGATCTCCAATTACATTTGTCAGGGGATGATTCTTCTGAATCTTCTTCGGAGGCTGCCTTGAAGGTGGATCAGGAGCCTCAGTGTTCAGATCTTCAGATAGGCTTTCTAATTGTGCATCTGGATTTTCTGCTTCAGCACTTGCTGTAGCATCTTCTGGATCCACAGCTTGTTCACTTCTGTTCTGACTGACAGGCACCTCTTCAAGATCAGATTCTTCATCATCAGTGGCAGTATCAGTAGTAGGGACTTCTTCAGCATCATTGACAACAACATTTATGGATTCCATTACTGTATTTGTCCGCTGGTTATAGACACGATAAGCCCTGCTGTTTGTTGAATAACCTAAGAACAATCCAGGATCACTCTTTGGGTCAAGTTTCTTCCTATACTCCCGATCTCTCAGAATAAAGCAGTCACTTCCAAAGACGTGGAAGTATTTAACTGTGGGCTTCTTCTGATTCCAGAGCTCATAGCAGGTCTGGTTGGTTCCTCTCCGTAAGGTGACTCTATTGATGATGTAACATGCGGTGTTCATGGCCTCTGCCCAGAATTTCAGAGGAACCCTCTTAGCATGAATCATGACTCTGGCCATTTCTTGAATTGTTCGATTCTTTCGTTCCACTACACCATTCTGCTGAGGAGTGATGGGGGAGGAATATTGATGTGAGATACCCCTTTGACGACAGAAATCATCCATAGCTTCGTTTTTCAAATTCCCTACCATGATCACTGCGAATGCTGCTGATTCTGAGACTTTTCTCTTGCTCTAGGCGAGACACCGGAGACACTATAACTCGCACCGTATCTGATTTTTCTCTGATAAAATCAATCCAGGTGAATCTGGAGTAGTCATCAACACAGACAAACGCATACCTCTTTCTGCCCAGACTCTCCACTTCCATCGGTCCCATCAGGTCCATGTGACTCAACTGTAAAGGTCTGGTAGTACCAACATCTTTGACTCTTGGATGTGAGGCCTTCTTTTGTTTCCCAATCTGACAATCTCCACAGATAGAGTTTGTCTCCCCTTTTATCAGCGGTATTCCTCTGACTAGCCCTTCTGTTGCAATTCTCTTCAAAGTTCTCAGGTTAACATGCCCCATCCTTCTGTGCCATAGAATCATTTCCTCGGCCTTTGTCAGCATACATTTCAGAACCGATGAGTTTGAACTCACGTTGAGAAGATAACAGTTACTTTTTGATCTGGCTCCTTCCATTATACATTTTCCAGATTTGTCGAAAATTTTGCACGAGTCTTTCATAAATTTCACCTGTTTGGTCCCATCACACAGCTGACTAATGCTTATGAGATTTGCCTTTAGCCCTTCCACTAGTAAGACATTGTTCAGGCTCGGCATTCCTTCCACTGCCAAAGTTCCCTTTCCCAGAACTCTTCCTTTTAGGCCGTTTCCAAACTTCACCCGTTGTTCCAGACAGGGTGTTATGTTTTTCAAGAAGGATCTTTCTCCTGTCATGTGCCCTGAACAACCACTGTCAAAATATCAGCTTATCTTGTCCGAGGTGCTTGCTGTGCTGACAAGCGCAAAGAGCTGAGTCCGCGCATGATTTTTCTTAATAGGTCCCCTGGCTGAAGCAATTCCGGCATGAGCTGAAGAACAGTTTCTTTTTATGTGACCTTTGTGCCCGCAGCTATAACATCTTTTATACTTTGAAACTCTCTTGTCACGGTGATACAGAGGTTGTTGTAGCAGGTGCTGGTTCACTCTTCCTTGTGTCTTTCTGCCTCTTCTGACTGATCTGTATCTGGCCAAGTTGCATTCAGCCTCACTGAGATCTTTCTCTTCTTCACTTTCACTGGCAGACAGAGCTCTCTTTTTCATTGGTTTGCTAGTGCAGTTGATTTGTCGATGACCGTAACCCGCACAGTTCTAGCATTGGACTCCCTTTTTCATTTCTTTCTTCTCATCTTCATTCTGTGCAGGTTCCTTACCTTTCCTTCTATTTTCGCCACCCCTTCTGAATTGTTTTCGCGAGGAAGAGTTTTTCCCAGTTATTGAGTCCATGTTCTTCAGGAGCTTTCCAAGGTTCTTGACAAGCATACTCAGCTGATCATCTGGAACTGGTTTCTTGGCTTCTATTTCAGCTTTTAGTCCAACATTCTTGTCCTTAGGAGTGATGTCTTCTTTCACCAGTTTCATCTCAAATTGTTTGAGAGACCCCATCAACTCTTCCAGCCTCATGAATCTGACATTTTGAGTTTCTTCAATGGCCGTCACTTTCATGTCAAATCTTGTGGGCAGCGATCTGAGAACCTTTCTGATCAGCTTTTCTTCAGGGATGGGTTCACCAAGAGCATGGGCTTCATTTGCAAGATCACAGAGTTTAGCATTAAACTCAGTTACAGTCTCCTCTTCCAGCATTCTCAGATTCTCAAACTGTGTAGCAATGATCTGGAGTCTTGACAGCTTCACTCTATCAGTTCCTTCATGTGCAGTTTGCAGAATTTCCCACGCTTGTTTGGCCATGTCACAATTTGATATCATCCTGAAATTGTTAGCATCAACTGCAGCAAAAATCGCATTCAGGGCCTTTGAATTACCAGTTGCTGCAGCTCCCTCTTCAGCAGTCCATTGTTCTTCAGGCTTAATCAGTGTGACTCCCTGTTCATCAATGGTAATTGGGGGAGACCACTGAACCATGATTGCTCTCCAGGTCTTCTCATCAATGGCCTTGAGAAAGGCTTTCATCCTAGCCTTCCAATATCCATAGTTGCTTTCTTCCAACAATGGAGGTCTGCTTGTGCTCTGTCCTTCCTTCATTGTTGTGGCAGCTTCAGAGACACTGTAGGATCTTTTACTCTGTGTATTGAGCTCCCGCTCTGATACCAATTAAAATTCACAGCGTCTCAGTTAGGCAGATATGTGAACAAGCAGTTGCTGCAGCACACTCTTGTTCACTTGGAAATTGTCTCAGCAAACAATGAACAAGACAGAAGTTTGTTCACCCAGTTCGGCCAACTGCCTACGTTTGGGGAGGACTATTCTCCAGTCCTCAATCCACTAAACACGAAGGTCTCCAAGTACACTTGGTTACTACTCAACGCAACCTATGCTACTCAACCTTGTGCCGATCACTTGACACAATCAGAACAAGCTCTGACTTGTGTCTGCACGCCCTCTACAAATCTCAATCTAGAATAGCTACAGACTTCTCCAGACTCAGCCTATTCTAAACTACACTCACTCAGCAGGGTTGCTGTAGCAACTGCTGTAACACACAGCTGAAGCACAATTTGTCCGCGTCGCTCCAAAGCCTTCTGCCGAGCCGATCGAACGATTCCACGAGCGCTGCACACTCTGGAATACTCCCCCTCACTCAGTGACCACCAGCCACTAGCGAGAACCACCGCTTAGACACTCGACCGAGCCACACACTCGTCAGTTCTTCCGCGGCTGCCCTTGATCAACCAACAAGCACCACTGCTCTGAATTGGCTTCCAGATCAAGCTCCAATCAGACTCTGCAAGTCCTGATTCCCTTCTGCTTCTATCACCACGGCTCTGCGCTCACGCTTTGCTCTCGGGTGATGATCGAAGAAAACGTCTGTCGCACACCAAAAATTATTCTCTCTAAATTCTTTGTATGCACTCGTGTATCCCTCAGCTTCGATCAACATCTCTGCTCTAAACACCTTTCTCTTAAATAGAGCACCAGCTTTAAGCAAGACCAGGTTTAAGCAATGTCCCAAAAAGAACAATTATCTCCTAAAATCTAGGAGATTAGATTTGATTGTGATCTTCAACACAAATCTCCTTCTCTGGCTAGGAAACCCCACTGGAAAATTCTCCACAGCACTTAAGAAATTCTTCTAATGTTCTCCTTAGCGATCCCAGCCCTTCTAGTCAAGGCCAGGTCGCTGCTGCTTCTCGGACAGGTGATACAGCCACTTGAACAAGCTCCTGCTATAGCATCCCCTGCTGAAGCTGCTGCTTGTTCACTTGTGCTGTAGCTGCTCCTTGTTCACTTGTGTTGGTTTTATCAAACACTGCCAAACTGCATTATCATTCTTAGCCTGTAGTGCATAGGAAGGAGATGTCAGCCAAATAGCATGAACCAGCATGAAAGAAAACTTTCCGAAGAAAGGGACGAAAGATGCTACAGTAACCTCTGCAACACTCAGGTAAAACTCTATAGAACAAACATAGGTGTTATTTCTGTGATCAGGTTGGGCACCTACAACATGTCTGTTCTATTTTCTGAACAAGTACTGGAGACCACAAAGAAAATCCCAGCAAAGGCATCGAAGATACAAAAAAGACAAAAGACAAAAGACAATATGCTTACATGTCCTATAGCTCATCAACGTCAATGAAGGAAAGTAGTTGGTACTTCGACAGTGGATGCTCAGGACACATGACTAGAAATAGAGCTGTCTTAACCGCCATTCAGCCCTGCAAAGAACAAAACTTAACGTTTGGGAATGGACTGAAAGGGAAAATTCTCTGCAAAGGGACTCTAGACGTACACGGGCTGCCCAAGCTACATAATGCGATGCTTGTGGATGGACTGAGAGCAAACCTTATCAGCATAAGCCGGTTATGCAATCGTATACACTCCATAAATTTTGATCAAATGACATGGCAAGTATTTGGTGCAGATGGGAGATGCCTGATAAAGGGAATGAGATCTGAAAAAATTGCTACATACTAGAGGATGCTGCAGCAACCATTGGATCACAAGCTTGATAACCAATACAGAAGAGTTAAGCTTACGGATTGAGCAGAAGGGATCAGGAGATGTCGATAGATGTGGTAAGAAAAAGCACACTAGAGGTGAGATCTATAGTCGTTGTTCTTGGATCAATGATCTGAAAAAGAAGTTGGAAGGAGAAAAGAAAGTCGACATGGGGATCAGACATCATCTCGGTCGAAATCTAGTGGTGAAAATGAAACCTGTGATGAATCAAACTACTGTTGACAATCATCTTACCGGCATACGCATAGAGCCATTGGATGAAATCAAGATTCAGAATAGAAGAGGCTGAGAGCAAGAGGGTTATCAGAAGAGGTTTCACTTGTGGGGTTCTTCCTTTTCTTCGAGCTTTCACTTGTGCCCGAGCTAGACCGGTGGTGAGAGCAAGAGGTTTATCAGAAGAGGTTGCTATAGCAACCTCCAGCAGCATGAGGCTAATAACTGTGAAAAGGTTTTAGCACCAAACTCTAGCTATCAGGAGGCTAATAACGGAAGAGAGGCTAGGGCTTGTTCAAACTTCGTCTCTGCCGATCCTTCGACACACTCAAATTAGTCCCCAAAGAAAGCCATGGTGCAAACAAGAGGTGGTGAAAGGTCTAGCTCGGGCACAAGTGAAAGCTCGAAGAAAAGGAAGAACCCCACAAGTCCTAGGAAGCAGTCCCCAGAACCAGTTTTGCAACAGTCCGCCACAGTCCAAGTGGAAGAACCTCCGGCGCTGGTGCTGCTAAGTTGGAAACCGGCCGATCAAACTAAAAGACCATCGGCAGGCAGAAAAGGTCCGTCGAAGAAGAAGCAAGTAGTCCCCATCAACGAGTACCTTTGGGCTGAAGTTGATGAAGAAGAAACTAGTCGTAAAGGCAAGAGCGAGCCTGAGATGGAGGTTGCTGAAGCAACTTGTGAAATCCGGTCTAAGAATGCTGCAGAATTGAAAGCAACAAAATGGAAGGAGAATCCCAGTCCAACAATGGAAGCAGATGTATCATAAGACAGCAGTGAGGACATTGAAGGAGGAGAGGTGCCTCGTCCTACAATGGCAGCTATGAAAGGAAAACAACCAATAATTGTTGACTCATCAAGTGAAGAATCTGAAGACGATGACTTCAGGATTAAGCCACACATTGTTGAATCTGTACAAGGGGAACCAATGACCCAGCAGCCTTGTCGCTTGTTGACTAGTTTCGAGCACAAAGGAATTTGGTTACACAACAAGAGTGTCTTTGGCTCATGGGAGGTGGAGGCCAGGCGTACAATTATCCATGAGAAGTTACTGGAAGTGGAGCAGTACAAGGTGCCAAAGATCACCCATTTGCTTAAGGAGGTAAATCTTTTAAAATAAAATTTTGTGTCCAAAAGCTTTTGTGGTCAACTGGTTAGGGAAGTCTTAGTGAATCTACCCGAGCATATTGGAGAGGAAGAGAAAGCTGGGTATGGTAAATGTCTTGTAAGGAGGAAGCATGTATTGATTACCCCAAGCAGCAATCAACGAGTTTTTGGAGATTGGTAAGGAATCAAGACCCCCGGGCGAGGTGAGCCCGAATGAATTAGCAGTCACCCTCACCGGAGAGCTGTGCACAGGATGGGTCACTTACAATCTCCCAGTTGCTGACCTTACCGCTCAGTACGCCTTGTTGTACAACATTGCGGTGAAGAATTAGATTCCCAATTCCCACAAAGGAAAAGTGAGCAAGAAACTGGCCCAATATGTTGTACTGCATTGGCCAGAAGCAGAAGGTGGAATTGGGAAAAATCATCTTCCCGCAGATTGCTGCCTAACGCGCGTAGTTGTGTGCGTCAAATTTGTATTTATAGTTCCAAGCTTTAGCTAGTGTAGCGGCAAGCAAGGGTCGAACCCAAGAGAACTGACTGTGAAGCGATTTCCTCTGAACATTAAACCAAAAGAGGGTTTAAGTAGGTTGTTGCAGGATGAAAGTAAGAAACGTGAATATCAATTACGAGAAGTATTCAGTCCAGGGAATTCAAAAGTGACTGTTATCATCGACTTCTAAAGATTGTGATTCTAATCAAATATGTGGTTATTCCGACAAAGGTAATAACCTAGAGTATCCCGACAAAGATGATACTAAGCCTAGATTCTACTACTTGCTTCCACGACAAAGCTTCGACAAGAGTTAAAAATTAGAATTGATGAGCGGGTATTTTCACGACAAAGTATACGGTAACCGTGCAATACAATTCATGCAATTTAAGATCTAGAACTTACGATTGAATAGAAACAGACATTAAATTCAAGTCTCAAACATGTATGTCACTAACTGAAAACTCTAAACTGAAATAGAAATTTAGCTACTCATGGTCATTACTGAAAAACACATTAAACTGAAAAGAATGAAAAAACACTTTTCACTAGTACTGTTCACCGCCGCAAAACACTGTTCACGCTAGAAAACACTGTTCATGCAAGATTTCGTCTCCTCCAAAAATTTCTTCCGTTCCCAACTTTCATCGTCAAAGCGCTGCCATCTCCTCTGATTGCGAAACCCAATAATTTGATTTCAGGCCGCGGGCCCGATGCTGACGTCATCATAACTTTACCGCGCCCCATGAAGACATTAATTCGCGCGCCAGGAGAAGACATTAAGGTCCGGCACGCGATGCTAATGTTGTCTCCTGGAGCGGAACACAATGAGTTGCACACCCAATTACTTCAACGTTGATTTTCTCCCTAAAAACACCATCTTAAGTCGCGAGTCTCTTTTCATGTATTCCGAACACCTGAAATGCAAACAACACTAAGAAGTAACTGTTCACATAAAAACATGCCGAAATAGTTGGGTTTAAATGATTTAGCGAGTCGTATAAATACGCCTCATCAAACCACCCCACACTTAAACTTGTTCGTCCCGAACAAGAACAAAAGCAAGACTCGCAACACTCAAGCAATTCTAACATGCCAACGACTAAACACTGAATTTACTTGAGATGTTCTCACTAACCAGTTCGTAAATATATGCTCACACTCATTATTCAATAATGATCAGCAAGAAACCGTAATAGTACATGTTACCTGAGAGGTCAAGATGGGATTCAATGGATGACTGGGAGATAGTCCTCTTTAGACTCCTGACTCCATTCTTCAGCTCGAGGTCATAGTCGCGCGCATACGCTGAGTTCGCTTTATTTTGCACGTGAGAAATCCAAGCTACGAGGAACTCAACTTTTCTTTTTCTCTTTGGTAGTACAGCTCTTGAAACTTTCTTGTTTTGTTTAGTCTGAAGACTTCACTCAACTCTATTATTTTTCTGAATTTTTTTCTTTCACATTTGTTTGAATTTTCTTTCACATTTTAATGTGAATAGCTTGTCCCCTTTTTTATCTTCTTAGAACTGTTCCAATCATCGCCTTTGAATAGCAGCATATGGAGCACGTCCCGCTCTTTCTCATCATTATCCTTTCAGCGCGAGACAATATAGGGGTTACCCACCCATTCCCGGTTACTAGGACTAGAGATAGGACGGTTTGTTTTCCCATCCCACCATTGCATAAAATCTGCAATGATGGAGTGAAAGTCTCACCCCTCATAACTTGAAGCGCCAACCTCCACAAACTCAGTGCGCTACGCGACTAATCCCTTAAACCTTTGAATGTTTGTCAAGTCCCTCTAGGATATTTTCTATCAACTCCACATCCTGTAATATCTCAACTCAAAAGCACATATAACATCACGTAACTCACATCACAATACTGCAGAAATCGTGCAAAGCATACACATCAAAACCTTAAAGTATCGAACATCATCTCATAAAATCACAGTATCTTCATCATAGCATAAACAAATTTGAAACAAAAACGTGTCCTAGCTACATGCATGCTAATAAAGGTAAACGTGCTGACACAACAGACTCTACTACCCCACCCCACACTGTTGAACATAGCCGTGTGCTCACGGATCGAATTATGCTCAAGGACGGGTCATGCAACACACTACCAAATAACCTAAATGATAAAAAAATAAAGAAGAAGGAAAATAGAAACTCCCCTAGAACTTGATAGAGTCGTCTGTGGATCCGCTGGGGGATGAGGGAGACTCCCGCGCAATCACGTACTCTAGAGGAATAGGTTGCCCTGGAAGCTACCCTAGTGGTGCTGGTACTGGCTGCGTCCCAGGCGGCATGAAATAATCTAGCACCCTATAGGCGTTGAACGCCAAGTCCAACTGTGCCTCCTGGGCGAAGGTCGGTGGTGGCTGCTCACTATCTCTGGGAGTCGTCCTCCGCGTGGCTCTCCTGGAACTGGCAGCTGAAGACTCAGCCTGCTCTGTTGCTGCTGGTCGCCTGCGGCGCCTGTTTGACGGAAGCGGCTCATGGTACCTCTGATCCAAATTATAAGTCCATGCAAACTGATCAGGCCGCCATGGACGAGTCGTGATAGCGTGCATCCCTACGAAAGCCTCTCTGGTGAGAAACGTCGGTGGGACAAGATGGTGCGAGTCCAAGACCGGCTGACCATGCAGGTGCGCAACATATAGGTGATAAGGCCTCCGTAGTATATATCTCCACGCGACAACCTCCTCCTCCAGAACTTGCTTAGCACATCTACAAAGTTGAGAGGCGACTGGGTGTGGCAGGAATGAAACACGTGCATCTCGAACAGGGGAACCTTGTCACCTCCATTGTCACGCCCGAAAACTGACCCGGAAAGAAGCTTCTGAAGATAGAAATAAGCCGGCTCGCGAAGGGTGGGCGCCTTGCTGGCGCTGGGACTATAAATCACATCCGAGGAGAGGACAGACTAGGTACCACAAAGGGCTCTCGTCCCCAACGACCAGTTGTCGGTATCCACCTGCCATCCAAATAATTCACGCAGCTGTGGCGGGTGAGTGATATAATACTGACCGCAATGCCTGTACCGGACACTGAGATGGTCTGTGCGGCCCACATAATTAAATGATGCCAGGAACTCCCGCACATCCGCTACATCTGTCTCTGAATTGATGGTCAAGAGTCCAGGCCAGCCAGCTCCTATGAGCAACTATAATACGCGATCGTATAGACCGCTAGCCCGAAGGAACTCTTCGTCGACAAAAGTACTGGCATCGCACTGCTTCTGAGAGAACTACTCGTAAAGTTCCTCGAATGTAGGGTCTCTGTTTGGCGCCATCCTGAAAATGAAACAAGCGAAAAAAATGTCAGTCAACGCAGTTCAAGAGGGGGCGCGCGGGATGAAGACATTACGAAGCGCGGTCAACGACTTAATGTATGAACCAGGCTTGAGTATAGTGTCTTCGTCCGGCGCGGTAATTCTGCAGATTGAAGCGCGCGACAGCTATGAACCCTAATCCAAGTCAACCTCCAAAACTCCAAATTAACACCCGAAATCGGAACCCTAGCACCCCAAAACATGTATAATTAATCTGGAACCAATAAAAGAATCCAATTTCGCCCAAAATTGCAGATCAAGCATAAACCCAAAAACTCCCAAAACATGAGATCCGGTTGAATATGGCATGAATGGAGCAAGGATAGGATTACGGAGTACCTGGGATGTTTAAGCGGTTGGAAAATGCCTTCAGATTGTAGTGAAAAACAAAATTTTCCTGCGAGAGTTGGCTGGCGTGGGAGGTGAGAGACTTGGGGTTATGAGGCACGCTCCAACCATTATAGGGTTGCAACGTGTTCTGCTAAATATAAGCCGCGCCCCACGCCAACATTATTTGCACGCCTGCTTCAGACAATGTATACTACCGACGCGGTGATTAATGTTGCTTCGGAACGCAGTACTTATTGAGATACGCCCTACACTTGCCTCTAAAAAATTCGATCCGTAACGACATTCTAACAGGAAAGACTCTATGAAACACTAAGTAGACACACACTAAGAATTAAAATGGAAAGAAAAAAAAACATCGGGTTGCCTCCCGCAAAGCGCCTTTGTTTTACGTCGTTGGCTCGATTGTACCTCAACTCAGTTATCGCCGTGGGGCTCGGCTAACTCGCATTCTTGGGCATCTGGCTGCGGTCTACCGTAGTAATGCTTCACACGCTGTCCATTCACCTTGAACCGGTCGCCATCCCTTGGGTTCTCCAGCTCCACTGCCCCGTGATAGAAAATCCGCACCACCATGTATGGACCTGTCCATCTAGAACTCAACTTGCCAGGCATTAGTCGTAATCGTGATGAAAATAAAAGTAGCTGCTGGCCAATCTCAAATGTTCGTCGTAGGATGAACTTATCATGATAGAGCTTATTAGTCCACCCCTTGTATTCTGATTGGCTCTCATAAGCCTCTAGGCGCAACTCCTCTACCTCACTCAATTGTAGCTTGCATTCCATCCCAACCTTTTTCAAATCCATGTTGCACTGCTTAAGTGCTCAGTAAGCCCTGTGCTCCAATTCTACCTGTAAATGATAGGCCGTGCCATACACTAGATGATAAGGAGAGGTTCCGATATGCGTCTTGTAGGCGGTCCTATATGCCCACAATGCATCATTTAAGCGTAAACTCCAGTCCTTCCGTGTGGGCTTGACCATCTTCTCGAGGATCCCCTTGATCTCCCAGTTAGAAATTTCGGCTTGGCCATTCGACTGGGGGTGATAGGCTGTGAATGTGCGGTGATGGACATGGTATTGTTTGAGTGTGGCAGCCATCATCCTTTTGCAGAAATGCATCCCCCGATCACTGATTATAGCCTTGGGCACTCCGTGTCTGCAGAATATGTTATTGCGGAGAAAGTCCACCACAGTTTTAGCATCATCACACCGAGTATTTAGCTTCTACCCACTTAGACACATAATCTACAGCCACTAAAATGTATAAATAACCATGTGATGCAGGAAATGGACCCATAAAATCAATGCCCCATATATCAAACACTTCATCATCGACAATAGCCATCTGAGGCATCTCATTTTTAGCGGATATGTTTCCTACTCTTTGACATCTATCACATCGTTTGCAATGCTCATTGAATCCTTAAAAATATGCGGCCAATAAAATCCACTGTCTAATATTTTCCTAGCTGTTCTTTTAGGGCCAAAATGACCACCACATGCATGCTCATGACAAAAACTAAGCATAGAAGAAATCTCATCATCAGGGATGCATCTCCTAAGTATTTGGTCTACGCCTATTTTCCACAAAAATGGATCATCCCATATATAGTATCTAGCATCATGCTTAAGTTTCAAACATTGAGCTTTAGAGAAAAGAGGTGGGCATTTACCTCCGACCAGGTAGTTCACTATGTGAGCGTAAAATGGAATTTTACCTGTGATGGCATAGAAGTGCTCATTTGGAAATGTCTCAGTAATCTGCCCAGCTTCTTCCTCCCTCACTAATCGGCTCAGGTGGTCTGCAACTATGTTCTCAACTCCCTTCTTGTCATTGATTTCCTGGTCAAATTCTTACAGCAGTAGAATCCAACGAATCAGCTGCGGTTTAGCCTCTTTCTTCGTCATTAAGTACCTAATAGCAGCATGATCAGAGAACACAATTACTTTAGTACCCAATAAATAAGGTTTGAATTTTTCTAAAGCAAAGACAACAGCTAGTAATTCTTTCTCAGTGGTGGAATAATTTCTCTGAGCGGTGTCCAAGGTACGCGAAGCGTAGTATATTATCACTGGCTTCATGTCTACTCTCTGTCCGAGCACTGCTCCCACAGCATAGTCACTGGCATCGCACATAACCTCAAATGGTTTGCTCCAATCAGGTGCTCATATAATAGGTGCACTGGTTAGCGCAATTTTCAGCTCGTCGAATGCCTCCCTGCACTTACCTGTAAACTCAAACGGCACATCTTTCTGCAACAGGTTAGATAAAGGCAGGGCTTTCTTGGAAAAATCCTTAACAGTAGAAGGGTAAGAAAGACTAGAAATCAAATCTATTTTTGCTTTATCAACCTGAATCCCCTCACACCATGTGTAACTATGAAATGACACTTTTCATAATTCAATATTAATTCATAGACACACACCGTTCAAGTACTCTACTCATGTTGTCTAGGCATGCATCAAAAATGTCACCATGCATAGTAAAATCATCCATAAAGACCTCAATAAAATTACCAATCATGTCAGAGAATATACTACTAACCAACCTTTGAAAGGTTCCAGGCGCATTACATAAACCAAAAGACATATGTCTAAACGCAAATGTGCAAAATGGACATGTGAAGGTAGTTTTTTTCTTGGTCCTCGGGTGCGATAGGGAGTTGGTTATAGCCCGAAAAACCATCAAGAAAACAAAAATAAGGCTTACCTACCAGTTTGTCCAACATCTGATCAATAAATGGAAGAGGAAAGTGATCCATACGCGTCACTGCATTCAGTTTCCTGTAGTCTATGCACATACGCCATACATTCATGACACGTGTAGTCACCATCTCGCCGGCTTCATTTTTCTCAACTGTGATGCTCGTCTTTTTCGGCACCACGTATACGGGACTTATCCACTGGCTATCTGAAATAGGGTAGATAACATCAGCATCTAAAAGTTTTAGTACCTCTTTGCGCACTACCTCCATCATCACTGGGTTCAAGCGACCCTGGGACTCTCTCGAAGGCTTAGCCCCATCTTCTAGCAGAATTCTATGCATGCACACCACCGGGCTTATCCCTCGTATGTCCCCAAGCATCCAACTTATAGCCAATTGGTTAGTCTTAAGTACCTCTATGAGCTTCTATTCTTGCTCATTCTCAAGTCCGCTCTTAATGATCACTGGAAGAGTGTCATTTTCACCCAAAAATGCGTATTTCAAATGTTCAGGAAGAGGTTTCAGTTCTACAACTGGTTCCTATACAGAAGAAGGGAACGAAGAGTTAGTTTTAAATAACTGAATTTGATTAACCTCATATCTGGGCGTCAGAGGACGAGAAATGTCAAGTTGTGCGAGTATGGAACGTATATCCTCGTAGAGAGCATAAGAATCCTCCTGTGTGAAAATGGCGCCCTCTAGTCCTATCCTCAATAGGTCTTCGCCGCTGGCGCTTTGTGCCTCTTGTACTACATCGTCCAATGCATCCAATGCGTTTATCATCGCGTGCTCAGGTGGGTGTTGCATAGCCTTGAATCGATCAAATTTTATCGTCTCGTCTTCCACCTCCACGTCAGTACCCCAGAGTCGCAATCCACCTTCATCTTTGACGTTTTCAAGAAGGGCCGACCAAGTAAAATCGGTGGATGATCAGCCGGATCGTTACCATCCATTCTGAGCACGTAGAAGTCAGCTGGAAAGATCAAGTCACCAACCTGCACTAAAACATCTTCTATGATACCTTCAGTCGCTTACAAGATCTATCTGCCAATTGAATTGTTAGTCCAAGCGGCTTCAAAGGTCTAATACATAATCTCGAGTACCAAGAATAAGGCAAAACATTTATGGATGCACGGAGATCAAGCATGCAGATTTCGATTCTAATGTTGCCAATAACACAAGGGATGGTAAACATACCTGGGTCTCCGCATTTAGGAGGTATTTTTCCCTGAATAACTGCAGAGACGTTAGCGTTAAACATTATCTGCTCAGGTTGAGTTGAACGTCGGCAGTTGGTACACAACTCCTTGAGAAATTTGGCATAGCGTGGAATCTGCTTAATCACCTCGAGTAGGGGAATATTGATTTCAACCCTTTTGAAGAGATCCCACACTTCCTTGTCGATTAATTGCTTCCTAGGAGCCTTAACCTGCAATGGAAAGGGCAAAGGGGGGTCAGTACGGCGAAAATCAGAATTCAAGTCAGGGACTACCGCGCCGGTAATGGACTTTATATTTGCGCGTTGGGAGTTAATGTTCTCATATTGCTCGCCATTAATGTTGGCTTCAGGCGCAGTTATTGTGTTGACCGCGTCTCCTTCAGACATTGATTGCGCTCCAGGAGAAGACGTTACCGCGTCGCGCCTTTGGATAATGTTCTCATCCGGCGCTGAACTCACTATTTCTGTTCCCCTGTTTCCCTCTTCTGGACCTTTGAGCACCTTCCCTCGCCTCAAAGTCATAGCGGTAACATTTTCCTTCGGGTTTGGGCCGTTTGAGATGGTAATCTGCCTTGGTCATTCTTCAGCTCATTAACGACCGTGATCAACTGTGACATTTGCTTTCATAAATCATTAACGATGAGCGGGTTGTTCTGACCTGGCTGATTATAGTTCTTCCTTTGTTGATACTAATCAGCACTGTTATAACCCTCTTGTTGCTGACGAAATGGTGGTCGATAATACTGGGTCTGCTGTTGAGGTGTGGCTTGCACCCTAGGAAATCCACCTTCATTCTTCCAATTGTACCCATTTGCAGCTAATCCAAATTTCCTCTGAGGTGGTTTGTTGATGAAATTTTGGTATCCTCCTAGAGCGTTTACCTCTCCAGAATTTTCTGCATACAAGGATGGACACGAATCAGTATTGTGGCTAACAGCACCACAGAATTTACAAGGCTTTACTACATTAGCTTGTCCCACCATCATTTTCTGTATCATGTCCTTCAGCTCTTTAATTTCTGCAGCCATTTGATTGTCCGACGAGTTGGCCTGTGATACATTTCTTCTTCTGCATGTATGATCGCGCGTCGTTGTACGCGTCAAATTAATCCTTCCTTCTCCACTTATTATAGCGGCTAAGTCAGGGTCGATCCCACAAGGAGCGTGCAGACTTGTCTTAGCTAGCAACCTACAACTTACGAAATTGGGGTTGTGAGTGATTGGGTTGCGCAGGTGCGCGAATGAACAGTAGTGAAAGCAGAATTGCATGACACGTGCGCAGGCAGTAGATATTAAGTATTAATGACTATGAAAAGTATCGGTAAAGACAATCCTCTATGAAAGTATCCCTTATCATCGACTCTAAACATCTATAGTGCAGTTCTACTCAAGTTAGTGTCCGATCAAGGCTTCCTAACGTGCGCGCATGTTCCGATCAAAGTCCATGAGCTATTAATTCCTGAAACTAGTTTAAGCAACTACGAATCCTATCACAGTAGTAGCTGATTATCCTAGTGTGTTACTCCTAGTTGTCCCCATCAAGTTATCAACTAGTTTAACATACAATAACGAGCAGTTAGAATAAGATTGCGGTTCAAGGCTTCTCTTATTCGCACAACTAATTATCACCCATGACGAACTAAGCATTGAACACAAGTCTCAAAGGAAATACTTCATAGAATCATGCCCAACCGATACAAGGTGTTTAGCTAGACATGCTAGAAACAAACATCATAGCAATAATAAATAAAACTAAAGCAGCAAAGGAAAAATAGCAGGTCTGCGCAATTGTAGATTGCTATTTTCGGCTGGCGCACGTGGTTCGAGCAGAATCTCAGCGGCAGTAGCTCGTGTGTTTTTGCTGCAGTGTGTCCTTCTCTCTATATGTCCTCTCTCTCGAAACCCTAGCTTTCCTCCTCTTATATACTGGTCTTGAAGCCCAAGGAGTGCTTAGATTTGGCCCTAGAGAATCTTACCTACTTCCTAAATCTAGGAGATAATGATGATCAAAATTTAGAAACTCTGCTATCCTGCGCATGGCTCGCTGCGCACGTTGATTGCGCCACTCGCTCTGCGCAGTTGGTTCGCGCACTGCGGTCCGAATCAGCTATCTCCTATCTCTTTTTGCGCTGCTAGCTCCGCAGGTCGTGCATTGCACTCTTTAAAAGCGCCCATTAGCGCACATCTGACTTATGCTCCTGTTTTATCCTGAAATACAAAAGTACCGAAAACCAGTAATCTTGTACACAAAATAATGCAAACAAGCACAGTGTTAAGATCTAAATAGCGCATATAACTAGGCTCTATCAAATCCCCCACACTTGCCCTTGTTCGTCCCGAACAAGCACTGAAGCACAGATACAATCACCTCACTGAAGTCTAGTGCACAACCTTACACTCATGCGCGATCTGCACATCGATTTACCCTGCGTTGCTCTATCACCTACGCGCACAAACCCTTAACAATTCTAATATAATAATTTCGAAATTTGTTACCTCTCAGCCAGGATGCAATTGAATTCGGATGATTCGGAGATAGCTCTTCATAGGCTCCTGGTTGTCGGTCCCTACTCCGATTTCTGGTACATGGATAATCGCGCAGGTTTCTTTAGGTGCGTGATTCATTCGCGCGCTTCTTGGGAACTCAAGCCTTTCGTCCTTGACGAATTTTTTTACTTTTGGACTTGCGCATGCGCTAATATGGAGTTGTGTGCGCATGCTGGTTTCTTTTCCTTGCGTATATCGTCAACTGGTTTTTTTCCTTTATACGGCTTCGTCCACTTTTCTTATATTCCCAGAACGGTTCCAGTCTCGGCCTTCAGATAGCAGCTATGGAACAACGCCCTGCTCTCCCTCATTGGTCTACTTGCGCAGGTCAGCGCAAGCATTTACACCCGCTCCCACTTTCCTACACTCGACTTCCAGAGGAAAGGTGGTCTGTTTTCCCACCTCGCCACGCTTAGGGTATTCGGCTTTGGCATCTGCGTGGCTGAGCGCGCTCTATTGTTCCGAAGGTTGCGAAGCACGGCCTCCACTAGCGCTTTTAGCCATGTATCTTACTCTCGAAGCAAAAACGACTAACCGCCTTGATAGAGCCTATTTATACGCATTATTTAGATCATAACCCTGTGCTTGTTTGCATTATTTTATGTACAAGATTACTGGTTTCCAGTGTTTTTGTATTTCAGGGCCAAAATGAGGGCCTAAGTCGGATACGCGCTAACAGGCAGCGTTTAGGACGCGCATCACACAGCCTGCGGAGCTAGCGGCGCAAACAGAAGAATCGGCAGAGTCGACAACGGTGCGCTAACCAATTGCGCTAAGCAGTTGCCGTGCGCCAGGCGCAGATGATGGTATTTCCAAATCCTGACACGACCAGATTAGGAAGTTGCCAAGGATGAGCCTCTGAGCAGTATATAAAGGAGAGGAAGGCTAGGGTTTGAGAGGGAGAGATTCATACATATTACACCATCCATCTTCGCCAGATCTTACTGAGAGAGAGCGGCATAACTGGAGAGAGCGGCATAATTGGAAAACACACGAGCTTGTTGAGAGGACCTGCGCCAGCCGACTGCGCCAGCCAAGACTGCAACCTGCACGCACTGTTTGCTATTGTTTTCTTGGACACTCTAGTTATTATTTACTGTTTCTATGATGTTTATCACTAGCATGTCTAGCTAAACGCTTAGTATCGGTTGGGCATGAATCTATGAGTATTTCCCTTTGAGACTTGCGCTTAATGCATAGCTTGTTTTGTTTATATTAATTCTGTGCATTTTACTGGCAGCTTGTTACACGAGTAGGGGAAGCCTTGAACCGCAATCTTACTCTTGTTGCTTGTTGTTGTTTGTTAAACTAGTTGAATAGCCTGACGGTGCCAACTAGGAGTAAAGTGCTAGGATAGGCAATTACTACCTTGATCGGATTCGTAGTTGTTTAGTCTAGTGTAAGAATTAATAGCACATGAACTTTGATCGGAACATGCGCACATGTTAGGAAGCCTTGATCGGACACTAACATTAGCAACCCGAGCTATAGACATTTAGAGTCGATGATAAGGAATACACTCATAGAGGATTGTCTGCGCCGATACTTCTCATAGTCATAGTACTTAATCTCTATTGCCTGCGCACGTCTAGTGCAATCCCTGCATTCACCACTGTTACTTGCGCATCGCGCAAACCAATCACTCACCCCCAATTTCATAAGTGTAGGTTACTGGCTAAAGCTGAACTACTTGCTCCCTGTGGAGATCGACCCTTACTTAACCGCTGTACTAGTGGAAGAGGAAGGATTATATTGACGCGTACAACGACGCGCGATCAAATTTTGGCGCCGTTGCCGGGGAGCAACACAGCTAAGTTTTAGCTAAGCTTACGTTTTTTGCCTTTTTAGTAACTAGTTATTTTCAGTTTGTTTTGTTTTCTCGTTGTTGTTTCTGACAGCGCGCAATCACCATCAGCCCGCGCAACCTTGAAACAGTTGCGCTGCGCAGATTCTAGTTGCGCACTGACAGACGCAGCAGCATTAGTTATCTTTTAATTTCATTTTCTTTGAGATTTAGAACAGGTCATGGAGGATAAGAGTGTCCTTGGGGACAACTTAGGGGACAGAACCCCAAAGGAAGCAAGAGCACATAACCGCGCAGCCCTGTTCAGAGAGGAAGTGCAGCGCGAGGTTGAAGCAAGGAGGGCCGCTGAAGTGTATCATGCGCCACCCGTGCAACAGGCCGCGCGTCGCAGAACAGTGCGCGAGATGTCAGCCCCACTCACAGTTAACCAGCCATGGTGCATCGTGCTTCCGCCAGGCGGTCATTTTGAACTAAGAAGCTCGCTCATTCATCACATGCCCAAGTTCCACGGGATGAACAATGAAAATCCAGTCAAGCATGTGCGAGAGTTCCTAGTCATTTGCGAGAACATGAAGACCGAAGGGGAGAGCGATGAGGCGCTGAAGATGAAGGCATTCCCATTTTCACTGTGTGATACAGCCAGACATTGGTTGATGAACTTACCCGCAGGATCAATTCACACGTGGGAGCAGCTGCAGAAGAAGTTCCTGGACAAATTCTATCCAGCAGCAAAGATCGCGCTACTCAGGAGGGAACTGGCCGCGCCGAGGCAGAGCGCAGGAGAGTCACTGTCAGAGTATTACGAGTGTTTTAGGGAGCTAGAGGCCAACTGCTACAATCATGGCCTGCCCCAGAATGTGCTGATAGAGAACTTCCTGAATGGATTGCTACCCATGGAGCTGAGGTTATTGAACGCATGCGCAGGAGGCGACATTTGCAACATGTATCCAGAAGACGCGTGGCAGCTGATAGAAGACTCTGCTAGTCAGGTAAGACATCAGCTAACACTTGAAAATAGTCGTACTCATTCTGTGCATCAGGTAGAAACAAGCGCTGAGATCAAGGAAATGAAGGCCATGCTGCAGAAGTTAATGAGTGCGCAAAGCGCACAACCAGTTGCGCCAAAGGTATGTGAATTCTGCAGGTCAACCGAGCACAAAACTGATGAATGTCCCACACTTTTCGAGGAATCTGGAGATGTCAATGCTCTTGGAGGATGGGATAACAGAGGACCAAAAAGACAGAATCAGCCGCGTTTTGGACTGGCAGCAAATGGATTCAGATGGAAGGAGGAGAATAATTTCCAGAGGCAGTCCACAGATCAGCGCGCACCACAGCAGACGCAACAAGCTGCGCCCTACAATCCACCGCATCGCCGCACTGACGCACCAGCGCATAACAACCAGCAACCGAGGCGATCTTTAGAAGATATCGTGGGGTAGCTAGCAGACACAGTGCGCAAAAATGACGAGAAGTATGACAAGCGGTTCGAGTCCATTGAAAAGCAGCTATCACAGATCGCTACCACGGTGTATGAGCTGAAAGAGAGCGATGGCAACCTGCCTTTGCAAGTGATTCAGAACCCCAAAGGAGGAGTCAATGCAGTGACACTGAGGACTGGGCGCACAATAGGAGCAGAGCAGACCACGAAGGCGCCCGCGCAACCAGCTGCGCAAGTCCCGGATCCAGCAGAACAGAATCCGCAACCAGAGCAAGACGTGCAACCAGAAGTACCAGTCACAAGCCAGCAGGGCGAAGCGCCACGTATAACACAAATAAACGACAAGGGCACGAATCGTACTAATATACCTGCACCTTTTCCTGTGCAGGCAACGTCGGCTAGAAAGGAAGCGTTGGACAAAGAGCTATACGAGTTATTCAGCAAGGTGGAAATCAACATTTCCCTTATCGAGGCAGTTCGGCAGATTCCCAGGTACGCCAAGTTTTTAAAGGAGCTGTGCACAAACAAGAGGAGGAAAGGCGAATGCGCACAGGTAATACTCAATGCGCAGGCCTCAGTGATCGTGCAACATAAGGTACCACCTAAGTGCCGAGACCCAGGTACGTTCACTATCCCTTGCACTTTAGGTAAGACCACAGTGAGCAACTGCATGATTGATTTAGGCGCATCCATCAATTTGTTACCTTATTCCCTATATGCGACATTGCGCCTTGGACCACTAAAGCCTGCAAGTCTCAATATTCAGCTAGCAGATCGGTCTTGCAAACAACCTGCAGGCATGATCGAGGATGTTCTTGTGCCAGTAGGAGAGCTGGTGTTCCCAGCAGATTTTTATGTGCTGGAAATGGAGGGTGAATCAAGCACCAGCAGTGCGCAGATCCTACTGGGCAGACCTTTCCTGATGACCGCGCGCACGAAGATAGACGTGTGGAGGGGCACACTCTCCATGGAGGTTGATGGCGAAGAAATCCATTTCAATATATTCAAGGGGATGCAGCACCCACACGAGGACGCCACAGTGCACGCGATGGACAGCATTGACGATTTAGTCTCAGATGCGCAATGTGCAAGCTCAACAATAGAACCAGAGCCACTGGCACAGACAGAGTTGGAGGAGCAGGACGAGGAACTGAGCAGTGCCGAACCAGAACTCAAACAGGTACACGATATAGTTCTTATTTGCACTGCTACTAAAATCTTGCCCTCTATTGAACAGGCACCCAAGGTCGAGCTGAAGCAACTTCCAGAACACCTCAAATACATTTTCTTGGGAAATGAGGACACCCTGCCAGTGATCATAAAGAAAGGATTAGAAGAGGAGCAGGAAGTGCGTTTACAGCAGGTGCTGCGCAGGAACCAGCGCGCTATAGGATGGACACTGGCAGATCTGCGTGGAATGAGCCCAGACGTATGCATGCATAGAATTCTGTTGGAAGATGGTACCAAACCATCCAGAGAGGCTCAGCGCAGATTGAACCCAAATATGATGGAGGTAGTGCAGAAGGAAATTCTAAAGTTGCTTGACGCAGGAGTCATTTACCCCATCTCGGACAGCAAATGGGTCAGTCTAGTGCACGTTGTGCCTAACAAGGGAGGAATCACAGTGGAAGAGAATGCGCAGGGCGAGCTAGTTCCCAAGCGCATACAAACTGGATGGCGCATATGCATCGACTACAGGAAGCTTAACGCAGTAACGCGCAAGGACCATTTCCCGCTACCCTTTATGGATCAGATGCTGGACAGATTAGCAGGTAAGCCTTATTTTTGTTTCTTGGACGGATATTCAGGGTACAACCAGATACCCATAGCTGCGGAGGATCAGGAGAAGACCACGTTCACCTGCCCGTTCGGTACATTTGCGTTTCGGCGCATGTCATTTGGGCTGTGTAACGCGCCAGGTACGTTCCAACGCCTTGTCATGAGCATTTTCTCTGATATGATTGGTATATGCATAGAAGTGTTCATGGATGATTTTACTGTATATGGAGGTACCTTTGATGCGTGCTTAACTCATCTTGATAAGGTTTTAGAGCGCTGCATTTCTAAGAACCTAGTGCTTAATTATGAAAAATGCAATTTCATGGTAACGCATGGTGTAGTGCTAGGACACATCATCTCAAAGGAGGGGATCAAGGTAGACAAAACTAAGATAAACCTTATTTCTAATCTACCTTATGCCACAAACGTGCGCGATGTGAAGTCATTCTTAGGCCATGCTGGATTTTACAGGCGTTTTATAAAAGACTTCTCTAAAATTTGTATTCCCCTGTCTAACCTCTTGCAAAAGGATGTGTGCTTCGATTTTACTGATGAGTGCAGGGCCGCATTTGATAAGCTGAAGGAAGCGCTGACCAGTGCGCCAGTGATGCGCGCACCAGACTGGAACCTGCCATTTGAACTGATGTGCGACGCAAGCGATTATGCAGTAGGTGCAGTCCTGGGGCAGCGAGTGGACAAGAAACTGCACGCCATCTATTATGCATCGCGCACACGGGACGCTGCGCAGAGGAACTACACCACCACGGAGAAGGAGCTTCTGGCAATTGTGTTTGCGCTAGAAAAGTTCCGTGCATATGTTCTAGGCACCAGGGTCATCATATACACAGACCACGCAGCCATCCGCTACCTAATGTCCAAGAAAGAAACTAAGCCGCGCCTGATGCGCTGGGTGCTCCTACTTCAGGAATTTGACTTGGAGATCAAAGACAAGAAGGGCACAGAGAACACAGTTGCGGACCACCTGAGCAGGATCGTGAAAGAGGAGGAGTCAGGGCAGATCACGGAGACATTTCCTGACGAGCATCTGATGGCGCTGACAGGTAAGGTACCATGGTATGCACACATTGCGAATTACCTGGTCACAGGTACGTTTCCTCCGCATTTCAATAAAACCCAGTGCATGAGATTGAAACATGAGTCCAAGCATTATCTTTGGGATGATCCTTATATGCTTAGAATAGGACCAGATCAGATATTGAGGCACTGGGTGCCTGACCATGAATTTAACTCTGTTTTGATGTTTTGTCATGCGCACGCATGTGGAGGACACTTTGGTCCCAAGCGCACCAGCAGGAAGGTCCTGGACTGCGGATTTTATTGGCCGCACCTGTTTAGAGACGCATATGACTACTGCAGGAATTGTGACAGGTGCCAGCGCACAGGAGGCATATCAGCGCGCAACGAGATGCCGCAGACGCCAATTCTAGTGGATGAAGTGTTTGATATATGGGGAATTGACTTCATGGGGTCATTTCCTCCATCTGCCGGCTATGAATATATATTGGTCGCGGTGGACTATGTCTCCAAATGGGTCAAAGCTAAGGCCACATGGAAGGATGATGGTAAGACGGTCGCTGAGTTTCTGAAAACTAACATCTTTTGCAGGTACGGGGTGCCTAAGGCAATCATCAGCGACCAGGGGACGCATTTTTGCAACAGGATCGTGGCGCAAGTTTTCAAGCATTATGGGGTGCGCCACAAGACGTCCACTGCTTATCATCCTCAGACAAATGGACAGGCCGAGGTCTCTAACAGAGAAATCAAGCGTATCCTGGAGAAGACTGTGAGACCATCGCGCAAAGATTGGAGCCAGCGCCTGGACGACGCGCTGTGGGCATACCGCACTGCGCATAAGACACCAATCGGGACTTCACCGTTTCGGTTGGTCTACGGAAAAGCATGCCACCTGCCAGTAGAGTTAGAACACAAAGCATATTGGGCCTTACGCATTTGCAACCTAAACTTAGAAGAGGCTGGAAAGGAGCGCGCGTTTGAGCTGAGCGAATTAGAAAAGCTGCGCCTGGATGCCTATGAGGGATTGCGCGATTACAAGGAGCGGACAAAGGCGTTTCATGACAAGCATATCCTCAGACGCACTTTTGAGCCAGGAGACCAGGTATTATTATTCTCATCACGCCTGAAGCTCATGCCTGGAAAGCTGCGCAGCAAATGGACTGGACCGTACACAGTCAACAAGGTTTTCCCCTATGGAACAATCGAATTAGAAAACGAGCACCGGCATCGTTTTCAGGTCAATGGGCAGAGAGTCAAACGGTATCTAGAAGAGCCTTGGGAGGAAACAGTGCGCGACATTGAGTTGGCAGAACCTGAGATAGCAGATGCACCAGAGGGAGAACTGGAAACTATTGCTCACATTTCTTCTTCCTCTTCATCTACCCTCGTTACTACAGACTTCTCACATTTTATCCATGTTGACTACCCTTCTAACCCTTTGCGCAGGACCAAGCAGAACACAGCACATGCACAAGCGCAGGGTCACTCAGGAGCAAGAGTGGGGGAGGTCGCTGGCACACATTTGGGCACGTAACGAGGTACAGTCGAGCCAACGACGTTAAACAAAGGCACTTGTCGGGAGGTAACCCGACTCGTTTTACTTTTATGTGTCTTTCTTTTAGTCTTTCTAGTGTCTTTTAGTTAGTTTAGGTCTTGTAGTGTTTAGTCGAGCAGCAGTGCGCCGGTCCGTGCGCACTTCAGTGCGCAGGACCGCTGCGCCAGTCAGGGGGGTATATAAGGGCAGGACTTAGAAAATTTCAGCACTTTTTCACACTCGACCGTTACCAGCAGCTCCCGGCTTCACACCTCCGCCCGCTGTCCGGCGCCCAACCCAGCTCCAGTTTAGAGAGATTTGCAGAGCACACAGCCGCACTCCCCTCAGGTAACCTTTCCCCAAGACTTGAGCACGATTAATAGGGTTTGTGCGGTGGAGGAGTGTTCTAGGGTTTTGAAATCGCACCAGGCTAGAGTGCGCCGATTGGAGTGTTGTTTAGAGGGTTTTGTAGGCGAGCAGTAGGCGCTCCATTGGTGAGAGTTTCAGGGCATTCAGAGGAGTTTGGATTTTTGGAGTGTTTGTGGAGTGTTGACCAGAGTTGACCATAGACATGCAGCCTGCCGAGGACCAAGCTACCCCAGCTCGCTTCGCCAGCATTTACGCGGCCTTCCTGAGGCTCGAGATGTACAAAACTCCGTGCATCAGTCGGGAGTTTCTGCGGGAAGTCAGTTTGGAGGACTTCATTTTGGAGAGGCTAGAGCTGGCGGGCTGGGAGGCGCTGTTGGAACTCAACAGCGCCGCAGACAGGGAGGACACCTGCGAGTTCCTGGCGTCATTAGAGCCAGGAGAGATGGAGATAAGGTACCGGCACCGAGGGGTGTGGTACATCGCCTCGGCCAAGAGGCTGAAGCGCACATTGAGGTGCGCTAGGATGCAAGAAGCTGACGTAGACGCGCACACCAACCAGGAGGCTTGGCGGGAGATGGCTACCGGGCCAGTGTTTGCCACAGGGCGCAGCAGGGGACGAGAGCTGCGTGACCCGTGGATGTTCTACTTGTGGCGCCTGGTCGCCTATGCCATCATTGAGAGCTTTAATGGTGCGCCGAAGATCAGTTTGCTGGATATGGAGATCTTAAAGGGGTTTTATTATGGGAAGAGGGTGCTCTTTGTTTTGAACATGGTGCACCACTGGAGCCGAGTCAGCACCAAGGGGCCGCTGACTTGCGGAGGTATTATTACGCACCTGCTACGGGCGTTACATGGAGAGCCCGAGGTGCCAGAGCACACATTGGTGCGGGCCATCCCTCTGGACCGCACCCACATGCTGCAGATCAGGGCGGTAGCCGTGAAGGAAGATGGCACATTGGAGTGGTGCTACCGCCAGCAGCCGGCCAGAGTGCCGCGGCCAAGAGCAGAGAGCAGTGCGCAAGCAGCAGAGGCCGCACAGGAGATGGAGGAGGATGAAGTCCTAGAGCAAGTTGTGCCTCCAGTCAGGCGCGCAAGGACCCGCGCGCAGACTGGAGCGCACCGCAGGGGGAGCCAGTCACCATTTCCATCGAGGATTCTCCCCCGCGTGCCCCAGGGAAGCGCCCAAGGACTGAAGCTGAGGCGGCGCCTTAGGAAGCGTCCGCAGAGCAGCGCATGATGTTCAACATCATGCGCGTGCTCGAATATTTAGCGCCAGAGGGGGCGGACTTAAGCGTGAGCCCACCATCAGGGTGGAGATTTGGAGACGCAATTCCCCCTCTCCTCAGCCTACACCAACCACCTCCAGGTTCTCCCGGCAGTCCACACCAACCAGCCAGCCCTCTTACTCAGCCCCCAGTGCATCCCGCAGAGCCCTTCCCAGCACCAGCAGCACCAGCACCAGCAGAACCCACCCCCAAACCAGAGCAAGTACCCGCACCTGCACCTTCCCCTGCCCAGCCGTCCATTCCAAGGTCCCCTATAGCCGAACCCATCCTTAGCACCAGCTCAGACTCGCTATGGGACCCCGTTCCAGAGGATGACGACGAGGCGCAGCCTGTCGCCCTATCAGTTGTACCGCCTTCCTCCAGTTCCGAATATATGATGGATTCTTCAGAGGAGGAGGCGCATAGTTCAGCGGCTGCGTCCAGCTCAGATGACCTCTAGAGCTGCGGGGGGGGGGGGGGGGGGAGCGCATTATTTCTTTCGGGTGGTGTCTATTTTCCTTTATAAGCTGAACTCTATTTGATATTCTGTTGCTATATTGGTGTGCTAAACTCCTGTGATACATTTTGTGTCCCTATGCTATATTGCGCTGCTTTGACTTTATGTTCTTAGTTTTTATGTTCTTTATTTTGCTTGCATGCATATGTTCTGCATGTGCGCGTCCTCCGTGCGCTTGAGTCGTGGGGACACGTCTCTGTTTAAGTGTGGGCGGGGAGCGTTACATGTACATTTCACGTTTGTTTTAGCATTTTTAGTGTAGCTTAGTTTAATTGAATGAAACAGTAGCAGTAGTGCGCTTGAGTGCGGGCTGTGCGCACTGTTCAGCTTGTTTGCGCTACCCATTTTGCGCCGTGCGCTATCAACTGTTTTTAGTATATTTTTTCATTTTTCTGCTCCTGTTAGTTGGGATATACAGGGGATGTGGAGTTGACAGAAACGCTCTAGAGAGGCGGGTAGTCGCTCGCGCTTCAGAGGAGAGGTATATGGTCGAGACCGCGAGTGGAGGTCTGTGCTTCGCGACCTTCGGAACAAGAGAGTGCGCTCAGTCACGCAGATGCTGAAGGCGAGATACCCAAAGCGTGGCGAGGTGGGAAAACAGACCACCTTCCCTCTGGAAGTCGAGCCTAGGAAGGCGGGCGCGGGTGTAAACGCGTGCGCCGACCTGCGCAGACAGACCATGGAGGGAGAGCGGGGCGGTGTTCCATAGCTGTTATCCGGAGGCCGAGATTGGAACCGTTCTGGGAAAGATAGGAATCAAAGACAAAGCTGTACAAAAGAAAAATACCAGCAGATGATATGCGCTACAAAAGAATCAGCATGCGCGCAAGTACCAGCGAGCGCAAAATCCACAGAAAATCATCAGAAGGCTTAAGTTCTCAGGAAGTGCGCGGAAGAATCACGCGCGGGAAGAAGCTGGCGTTGTTAACCATATACCCATCCTCGGAGTGAGAGCTGACAACCTGACGCCATCCGAAATGATCTTCATCCCAGCTGAGAGGTAATGAATTTCGAAATCACTATACTTAAACTGTTGACAGCAGTTGTGCGCAGGTGGTAGAGCAGCGCAAGGTGATCAGTAGTGCAGATCGCGCCAGAGTGCAAGACTGTGCGCTAGACTCCAGAGAGGTAATAGTATCCGTGCTTGAGTGCTTGTTCGAGGACGAACAAGGGGCAAGTGTGGGGGTTTGATAGAGCCTATTTATACGCATTATTTAGATCATAACCCTGTGCTTGTTTGCATTATTTTATGTACAAGATTACTGGTTTCCAGTGTTTTTGTATTTCAGGGCAAAACGAGGGCCTAAGTCAGATATGCGCTAACAGGGAGCGTTTAGGACGCGCATCACACAGCCTACGGAGCTAGCGGCGCAAACAGAAGAATCGGCAGAGTCGACAACGGTGCGCTAACCAATTGCGCTAAGCAGTTGCCGTGCGCCAGGCGCAGATGATGGTATTTCCAAATCCTGACACGACCAGATTAGGAAGTTGCCAAGGATGAGCCTCTGAGCAGTATATAAAGGAGAGGAAGGCTAGGGTTTGAGAGGGAGAGATTCATACATATTACACCATCCATCTTCGCCAGATCAGAGGAGAGAGCGGCAGAACTGGAAAACACACGAGCTTGTTGAGAGGACCTGCGCCAGCCGACTGCGCCAGCCAAGACTGCAACCTGCACGCACTGTTTGCTATTGTTTTCTTGGACACTCTAGTTATTATTTACTGTTTTTATGATGTTTATCACTAGCATGTCTAGCTAAACGCTTAGTATCGGTTGGGCATGAATCTATGAGTATTTCCCTTTGAGACTTGCGCTTAATGCATAGCTTGTTTTGCTTATATTAATTCTGTGCATATTACTGGCAGCTTGTTACACGAGTAGGGGAAGCCTTGAACCGCAATCTTACTCTTGTTGCTTGTTGTTGTTTGTTAAACTAGTTGAATAGCCTGACGGTGCCAACTAGGAGTAACGCGCTAGGATAGGCAATTACTACCTTGATCGAATTCGTAGTTGTTTAGTCTAGTGTAAGAATTAATAGGAAATGAACTTTGATCGGAACATGCGCACATGTTAGGAAGCCTTGATCGGACACTAACATTAGCAACCTGAGCTATAGACATTTAGAGTCGATGATAAGGAATACACTCATAGAGGATTGTCTGCGCCGATACTTCTCATAGTCATAGTACTTAATCTCTATTGCCTGCGCACGTCTAGTGCAATCCCTGCATTCACCACTGTTACTTGCGCATCGCGCAAACCAATCACTCACCCCCAATTTCATAAGTGTAGGTTACTGGTTAAAGCTGAACTACTTGCTCCCTGTGGAGATCGACCCTTACTTAACCGCTGTACTAGTGGAAAAGGAAGGATTATATTTGACGCGTACAACGACGCGCGATCACGCCTCTCTAGAGCTTTTTCTGTCAACTCCACATCCCCTGTATATCCCGACCAAAAAGACAAAAATAAAAAAAAATTATACTAAAACGGTTAACGGCAGTGCATGTAGGATGAATAAGGCAAAACAAGTCGAAAGGTGTGCGCAATCCGCACCCAAGCGCACAACCGCTACTTGCTATGTCTTCCTTAGTTCTGCGCAAAGGAACAGATAGGTGATCAGCGTGGCCAAAATCATGTGTCACATCATAAGTAACGAGGTTAATCACTGAGGGAGAAGATATATAATCAGTAGCTCCTAGTTCTCCCTCCGGTGCATCAGGTTGTATCTCTGGCGCAGCAGCCTGCGCATCCTCTATTTCTGGTTCCGCCAAATCAACTTTGCGCGTGGCCTCATCCCAAGGTTCTCCCAAGTATTTCTTGACTCTTTGCCCATTAACCTGAAAACGATGCTTGCGCTCGTTCTCTAACTCGATTGTTCCATATGGGAAAACCTTTGTGACTGTGTATGGTCCCGTCCACTTGCTGCGCAGCTTTCCGGGCATCAACTTTAAGCGCGAGGAGAACAACAACACCCGGTCTCCTGCTCGAAGGTGCGTCTGAGGATGTACTTATCATGAAATGCTTTCGTGCGCGCTTTGTTGTCGCGCAGCCCCTCATATGCATCCAGACGTAGCTCCTCTAGTACGCTCAGTTCAAAAGCGCGCTCTTTACCAGCCTCGTCGAGGTTCAGATTGCAAGTGCGCAATGCCCAGTATGCCTTGTGTTCCAACTCAACCGGTAGGTGGCACGCCTTTCCATACACCAACCGAAATGGTGAAGTCCCAATCGGTGTCTTGTGCGCAGTTCTGTATGCCCAAAGTGCATCATCCAACCGCTGGCTCCAGTCTTTGCGCGTAGGTCTCACGGTTTTCTCCAGAATGCGCTTAATCTCTCTGTTGGAAACCTCGGCCTGGCCATTCGTTTGAGGATGGTATGCAGTGGAGCATAATACTGTTGGGTATTTAAAATGGATCAATGATACAAAACATGTCCCTCATCCACATTTTGAACTTAAACAATAAGCATTTCACATCTAAACACCGCGCCTAGTATCCGGTAACATGGTGCATCTGTTGGTAATGTGCCACTGCCCACCATTACCATCATTTATCCTGAGTGTCAAAATGAAAGAACATAAGTTAGATCATCCTACATCTGACAATTGATACCAACCACCACAGTGTGAATTTTATGATCAAAGTGTACCAATCTAAATTATACAATACATACCAGAAATGTCTACTGTTTTGTCATCAGATATATCCCTTTCAGTAGTTTTCTTCTCTGAACTTACTGGTATGGGACCATACAAGCATACACGAAGTTTTCCTTGCAGTAGCAGTTGATGGAAATAAGTCTTGTACAGGTCCCAGAACTCATCTCTGCAAACAAGGAGATGAAAAGTTAAAGGTCATTCACTAAGCTAAAATTTGGCCAAAAGATCATTCCTAAATTTATTATCTCATCTAAACAAGCCAACAAGATCCTTACTTTCTGGATATACACTTGTCTTAATACCCTCGGTTTTTTGTTTCATAAAAAAATTCATAAGCCAAATAAACATATAAGCATCCATTAGTCAATGATTTATGAGCATGGATATTCCATTTATAATTCCATATATCAGTTAATCTGATAACAGAGCCATTGACATCTGAACACTCAAGTAATTTCATAAATGTATTAAACCCTATAGACCACCATTCTCTTGCTGCACTAAAAGCTCATAACTGAGACGAACCTAACAGTAAACAGCAATCAAATATTTAAATTTTTTCTGCTTCCGTACATTAACTCGAAAAAAAAAAAAATCAATTTAGTATAGCTGAGCAGTGAAGCTAGGTTGGTACCCATTGCATTATACTCGACTGAATTGCATTGTAGCTAAGCCTAGAGGTGGAACTAATTTGTGGTGTTAGTCGAGCAAATATTGAACCTGTTTGAGAACCTAGCGATTAAGAAAAGGTAGAACACTAATTGTGGCAGTATACATTAGTTGATGCATGTTGTTTGATCGATGATAACTAGTTACAGTGTATTTCCTGATATTCTCTGAATTGATATCCTCAGTATTTTCATTTCTCTGTGACTAGCATTAGAACTTTGCTCACTTGCTCTCTTTGGGTTCGACCCTGCTTACCTTTGTCTAGTGTTAACAGGAGTTATAAATACAAATTTGAGGTGCACAACGACGCGCTGTCATAGACACAACGTTGTTCGTCATATGGACTAGCTCTGATTTCATAGTGGCGCAGATATATGTCAGTGACATAGTGTTTGGGTCTACATCTAAGAAGTTGGTGGAGCAGTTCGTAGAACAGATGGAGAGCGAGTTCCACATGAGCCTCGTTGGAGAACTAACCTATTTTTTGGGTTTTCAAGTAAATCAAAAGAACGATGGCATCTTCATCACACAGAGAAAGTACGCAAAGAATCTGGTGAAAAAATTCAATATAGAGAAGGCAAGTCATAAGCGTACCCCTGCTGCCACAAATCAGAAGGTGACTAGAGATGATGTTAGAGCAAATGTTGATTAGACACTATACAGAAGTATGATTGGAAGTCTTCTCTGCCTGACAGCTATCAAACTAGACATTGCCTATGTTGTAGGAGTATGTGCCCCTTACCAGGAGAGTCATGTATCCCAGGTGAAGAGGATTATACGATATGTTGCAGGTACTGCTGAACTTGAACTTTGGTACACTAAAGACACAACATCCAGCATTGTAGGATATTGTGATGCAGATTGGGCAGGAAATATAGATGATAGGAAAAGCACTTCTGGAGGATGCTTTTTGTTGGAAATAATCTTGTTTCTTGGTTCAGTAAAAAGCAAAACAGCATCTTCTTATCAACTGCAAAGGCAGAATTCGTAGCAACCAGGAGCAGTGCTCAGCATATGATGTGGATGAAGCACATGCTGGAGGAATATGGTGTTGACAGGATATTATGACATTGTACTGTGACAATATGAGCGCCATCAGCATATCGGAGAATCCAGTCTAGCACACACGGACAAAGCATATAGAGATCAGACACCACTATATTTGTGAGCTTGTGGAGAAGAAGGAGCTGATCTTGACTCATGTTCGCATGGATAGCCAGACAGATGATATCTTTACAAAGGCTTTAAGCACAAAACAGTTCGAGACCCTAAGGTTCTAGTTGGGGCTATGCATGATCGAAAACTAATCATGGCATGACTTCTGGTAGTTCTTGAATAAAGAAGAGGGCTAAAGTTTTGCGCTACCATAAAACTAAAAGGAAATGTAACACCTATATTTCAGCTAATGTTATAACATTTCCTATTTGCGTGCTTGATAGAGCCTAGTTATACACATTATTTAGGTCATAACCCTATGCTTGTTTGCAATATTTCATGAGCAAGATTACTCGTTTCCAATGTTTTTGTATATCAGGTCAGAACGAGTCCTTGAGTCGGATACGCGCTAACAGGCAGCGTTCTAGGAGTGAAAGATCAGCCTGCGGAGCTAGCGGCGCAAACAGAAGAAGAAATGGCGAAAGACAGCAGAGGTGCGCTACCCGATTGCGCCAACCAATACCGTGCGCCAGGCGCAAAGTCCCAGTGACCAGATTTGGAAGTTGCCGAAAGTTGAACCTCCTATATAAAGGAAGTAAGTCTAGGGTTTCAGGGAGTTCGAAAAGACTGTTGTTCCAGAGGCACCAGAGGACGCAAGGAGGCACTGTGCGGCAGAACTGGAAAACACACGGACTTATTGAGGAGATCTGCGCCAGCCGAGAGAAGACACTGCACGCACTGTTTGCTACCGTTTTCTTGGATTCAGTAGTTATTACTTACTATTTTATGATGTTTACCACTAGCATGTCTAGCTAAACACTTAGTGTTGGTCGGGCATGAACCTATGATGTATTACCTTTGAGACTTGAGCTTAATGCATAGTTTATTTACTTGTATTAATTCTGTGCGCGCTGAGACAGTTAGTTGCATGAGTAGGGGAAGCCTTGAACCGCAAACTTACTTGTGTTGCTTGCTTGTCACCTGTTAAACTAGTTGCATGCGTAGGGGAAGCCTTGAACCGCAAACTTACCGTGACAATTAGGAGTAACGAGTTAGGATAGGCAGTTGCTACTGTGACAGGATTCGCAGCTGTTTAGTCTAGTTCTAAGGATTAATAGCACATGAACTTTGAACGGAACATGCGCACGTGTTAGGAAGCCTTTACCGGACACTAACCCAAGTAAACCACAAGCTATAGATGTTTAGAGTCGATGATAAGGAATGCATTCATAGAGGAATGTCTGCCCAATACTTCTCATAAAGATAGTACTTCATCTCTACTGCTTGCGCACGTCTAGTGCAATTTCCTGCGTTACGATATTCACTGCTACTCGCGCATCGCGCAAAACCCCCAATCACTCACGCAACCCCCGTTTTCTTAAGTGTAGGTTACTGGCTAAGACTCACTGCTTGCTCCCTGTGGAGATCGACCCTTACTTAACCGCTGTACTAGTGAGAGAGGAAGGATTATATTTGACGCGCACGACGACGCGCGATCAAATTTTGGCGCCGTTGCCGGGGAGCAACACAGCTAAGTTTTAGCTAGCTTACATTTCTCATTTTAGTAACTAGTTACTTCATTTTGTTTTGTTTTCTCGTTGTTGTTTCTGACAGCGCACAATCACATCCGCCTGCACAACCTTGAAACAGTTGCGCTACGCAGATTCTAGTTGCGCACTGACAGACGCAACAACTTCGTTGCCATTTAATTTCGTTTCTTGAGTTTGGATCAGGACATGGAGGATAACAGTGTGGTTGGAGATAACCTGGGAGACAGAACCCCAGAGGAAGCAAGGGCACATAACCGCGCAGCCCTATTCAGAGAGGAAGTGCAGCGTGAGGTCGACGCACGGATGGCCGCTGAACCATACATTGCGCCACCCGTTCGTCCAGTCGCGAGGCGCAGGACAGTGCGCGAGATGTCGGCCCCTATCACTGTTAACCAGCCATGGTGCATCGTGCTTCCACCAGGCGGTCACTTCGAGCTAAGGAGCTCACTCATCCATCACATGCCCAAGTTCCACGGGATGAACAATGAAAATCCAGTCAAGCATGTGCGAGAGTTCCTGGTCATTTGCGAAAACATGAAGACCGAAGGGGAGAACGATGAAGCGCTAAAAATGAAGGCATTCCCATTTTCATTAAGTGATACAGCTAGACACTGGCTAATGAATTTACCTGCAGGATCTATTCACACATGGGAGCAGCTGCAGAAGAAGTTCTTAGACAAATTTTATCCAGCAGCGAAGATTGCGCTGCTCAGAAGGGAATTGGCCGCGCCAAGGCAGAGCGCAGGGGAGTCTCTGTCAGAATACTACGAGCGTTTCAGGGAGCTGGAAGCCAACTGCTACAATCACGGGCTTCCCCAGAATGTGCTGATAGAGAACTTTCTGAATGGACTGCTGCCCATGGAGCTGCGACTACTGAATGCATGCGCAGGAGGGGACATTTGCAACATGTACCCGGAGGATGCATGGCAGCTGATAGAAGATTCTGCTGGGCAGGTAAGACACCAATTGACACTTGAAAGTAGTCGTAATCGTTCTGTGCATCAGGTAGAGGCAAGCGCTGAGATCCAAGAAATGAAGGCCATGCTACAGAAGCTGATGAGTGCGCAGAGCGCACAACCAGTTGCGCCAAAGGTATGTGAATTCTGCAGGTCCACTGAGCACAAGACAGACGAATGCCCAACACTTTTTGAAGAAACTGGAGACGTAAATGCCCTTGGAGGATGGGACAACAGAGGACCGCAGAGGCAGAATCAGCCGCGCTTTGGGCTTGCTGCAAATGGATTCAGATGGAGAGAAGAGAACAATTTCCAGAGGCAGCCCACTGATCAGCGCGCGCCACAGCAGACGCAACAAGCTGCACCCTACAATCCACCGCATCGCCGCACAGAAGCACCAGCGCAGAACAATCAGCAACCAAAGCGATCCTTGGAAGATATCATGGGGCAGCTAGCAGACACAGTGCGCAAGAATGACGAAAAGTATGACAAGAGGTTCGAATCCATAGAGAAGCATCTATCACAGATTGCAACCACGGTGTATGAGCTGAAAAAGAGCGATGGCAACCTGCCTTCGCAAGTGATTCAGAACCCTAAGGGAGGAGTTAATGCAGTAACACTGAGGACTGGGCGCACAGTGGGAACAGAGCAGACCGCGCAGGCGCCCGCGCAACCAGTTGCGCAAGTCCCAGATTCAGCAGCTCAGAATGCGCAACCAGAGCCAGAGGCGCAATCAGAAGCGCCAACCGCGAACCAGCAGGGCAATGCGCCAGGTATGTCTCACTCGAAAAACAAGGACAAAAATTGTACTAACATACCTGCTCCTTTCCCTGTGCAGGCACCACTGGCGAGAAAAGAAGCACTGGACAAGGAACTATATGAGATGTTCAGCAAGGTGGAAATCAACATACCTCTCATAGAAGCTATTCGACAGATTCCCAGGTATGCGAAGTTTTTAAAAGAGCTGTGCACAAATAAAAGAAGGACAGGCGAATGCGCACAGGTAATGCTAAATGCACAGGCCTCAGCAATCGTGCAACAAAAGGTACCACCTAAGTGCCGAGATCCAGGTACATTCACTATCCCTTGCACCTTAGGTAAAACCACGGTAAGCAACTGCATGATCGATTTAGGCGCATCAATCAATTTATTACCATATTCTCTCTATGCGACCTTGTGCCTTGGACCACTAAAACCTGCAGGTCTCACAATTCAGCTAGCAGATAGATCGTGCAAACAACCTGCAGGCATGATAGAAGATGTCCTAGTTCGAGTAGGAGAGCTGGTGTTCCCAGCAGACTTTTATGTGCTCGAAATGGAGGGTGAATCAAGCGCCAGCGGTGCGCAGATCCTCCTAGGCAGACCGTTTCTGATGACTGCGCGCACGAAGATAGACGTGTGGAGGGGCACGCTCTCCATGGAGGTAGATGGCGAAGAAATCCATTTCAACATCTTCGAAGGGATGCAGCACCCACATGAGGACGCTACTGTGCACGCAATGGACAGCTTTGACGATTTAGTCACAGAAGCGCAGTGTGCGAGCGCAACCATAGGACCAGAGCTACTGACACAGGCAGAGCTGGAGGAGCAAGAGGAGGAGCTAAGCAGTGCTGAACCAGCACCCACACAGGTACTTGATATAGTTCATATTTGCACCGCTAACAAAATCTTGCCCTCTATTGAACAGGCACCCAAGATCGAACTGAAGCAACTGCCGGAGCACCTCAAGTACATTTTCTTGGGAGATGAGGACACCCTGCCAGTGATCATCAAGAGGGGATTGGAAAAAGAGCAGGAGGCGCGTTTACAACAGGTGCTGCGCAGGAACCAGCGCGCTATTGGATGGACTCTTGCGGATCTGCGCGGAGTGAGCCCAGACGTGTGCATGCACCGGATTCTGTTGGAAGATGGCGCCAAACCATCTAGGGAGGCTCAGCGCAGGTTAAACCCAAATATGATGGAGGTAGTGCAAAAGGAAGTCCTGAAGTTGCTTGACGCAGGGGTCATTTACCCAATCTCAGACAGCAAATGGGTCAGCCCGGTGCACGTTGTGCCAAAGAAAGGAGGAATCACAGTGGAGGAGAATGCGCAGGGCGAGCTAGTTCCCAAGCGCATACAAACTGGCTGGCGCATGTGCATCGACTACAGGAAGTTGAACGCTGTAACGCGCAAGGACCACTTCCCGCTACCCTTCATGGACCAGATGCTGGATCGCTTGGCAGGTAAGCCTTACTTTTGTTTTTTCGGACGGATATTCAGGTTACAATCAGATACCCATAGCTGCGGAGGATCAAGAGAAGACCACGTTCACATGCCCCTTCGGAACATTTGCGTTTCGGCGTATGTCTTTTGGGCTGTGCAACGCGCCAGGTACATTCCAACGCCTTGTCATGAGCATTTTCTCTGATATGATTGGTATATGCATAGAAGTGTTCATGGATGATTTCACTGTATATGGGAGTACCTTTGATGCATGCTTAACACATCTAGATAAAGTCTTAGCGCGCTGCATCTCTAAGAACTTAGTGCTAAATTACGAAAAATGTCATTTCATGGTAACGCACGGAGTAGTACTAGGTCATATCATTTCAGAGGAGGGTATTAAGGTAGACAAAGCTAAGATAGATATTATTTCTAATCTGCCTTATGCCACCAACGTGCGCGACGTGAAATCTTTCTTAGGGCATGCTGGGTTTTACAGGCGTTTTATTAAGGATTTCTCTAAAATTTGCATCCCCCTGTCTAACCTGTTGCAAAAAGACGTGTGCTTCGATTTTACTAATGAGTGCAGGGCGGCGTTCGATAAGCTGAAAGAAGCGCTGACCAGTGCGCCAGTGATGCGCGCACCAGACTGGAACCTGCCATTCGAGCTGATGTGTGACGCAAGTGACTACGCAGTAGGAGCAGTCTTGGGGCAGCGCGAGGACAAGAAGCCGCATGCCATCTACTATGCATCGCGCACACTGGACTCCGCGCAGAAGAATTACACCACCACGGAGAAGGAGCTTCTGGCAATTGTATTTGCGCTGGAGAAGTTCCGAGCATATGTTCTAGGCGCCAGAGTCATCATCTACACGGACCACGCAGCTATCCGCTACCTCATGTCCAAGAAAGAGACCAAGCCGCGCCTGATGCGCTGGGTACTTCTGCTTCAGGAATTCGACTTAGAGATCAAAGATAAGAAGGGCACAGAAAATACCGTCGATGATCACCTGAGCAGGATCGTAAAGGATGAGGAGCCAGGGCAGATCAAGGAGACATTCCCTGACGAGCATCTGATGGCGCTAACAGGTAAGGTACCATGGTATGCGCATATCGCAAATTACCTGGTCACAGGTGCGTTCCCTCCTCATTTCAATAAACTCAGTGCATGCGATTGAAACATGAGTCCAAGCATTATCTTTGGGATGATCCTTACATGCTTAGAATAGGTCCAGATCGGATATTAAGACGTTGCGTGCCTGACCATGAGATTAACTCTGTGTTGATGTTTTGTCATGCGCACGCCTGTGGAGGACATTTCGGTCCCAAGCGCACGAGCAGGAAGATCTTGGACTGCGGATTCTACTGGCCACACCTATTCAGAGATGCCTATGACCACTGCAGGAAGTGTGACAGGTGCCAGCGCACTGGAGGAATCTCCGCGCGCAATGAGATGCCGCAGACCCCGATTCTGGTGGATGAGGTATTCGATGTTTGGGGAATCGACTTCATGGGTCCATTTCCCCCATCTGCCGGCTACGAGTACATACTGGTGGCCGTGGATTAGGTATCCAAATGGGTCGAAGCTAAGGCCACACGCAAGGATGATGGTAAGACTGTCGCTGATTTTCTCAGAACTAACATATTTTGCAGGTACGGAGTGCCTAAGGCAGTTATCAGCGACCAGGGGACGCACTTCTGCAACAGGGTTGTGGCGCAAGTTTTCAAGCACTATGGGGTGCGCCACAAGACGTCCACCGCTTACCATCCGCAGACAAATGGACAGGCCGAAGTTTCTAACAGAGAGATCAAGCGCATCTTGGAAAAGACTGTGAGGCCGTCGCGCAAGGATTGGAGCCAGCGCCTGGATGATGCGCTATGGGCATACCGCACTGCACACAAGACGCCCATTGGAACCTCACCATTCCGGCTGGTCTATGGGAAGGCATGCCACCTGCCAGTAGAGCTCGAGCACAAGGCATATTGGGCTTTACGTATTTGCAACTTGAACTTGGAGGAGGCAGGAAAAGAACGCGCATTTGAGCTGAGCGAACTCGAAGAGCTGCGCCTAGACGCCTATGAGTGACTGCGCGATTACAAAGCGCGCACCAAGGCGTTTCATGACAGGCATATCCTCCGGCGCACATTTGAACCAGGAGACCAGGTACTGTTATTTTCATCGCGCCTGAAGCTCATGCCTGGGAAGTTGCGCAGCAAGTGGACGGGACCATACACCGTCACCAAGGTTTTCCCCTACGGCACAATTGAATTAGAAGACGGGCACCAGCATCGTTTTCAGGTTAACGGGCAGAGAGTCAAACGGTACTTGGGCGAACCTTGGGATGGCGCAACACGCAACATTGACTTGGCCGAGCCAGAGATAGTGGACGCGCAAGCTGCTGCGCCAGACGCACCACCAGATGTTTCAGAGGGAGAACTAGCACCCATCGCCTATATCTCCTCTTCCTCTGCATCTACCTTCATTACGAATAATGTATCACATGCTGACCCTCCCTTGTATCCTTTGCGCAGGACCAATGAGATCGTAACACAAGCACTGGCGCAAGGACACTCAGGAGCAAGAGTGGGGGGGGGGGCTGCAGACGCACTTCTTGGCACGTAACGAGGTACCGTCGAGCCAACGACGTTAAACAAAGGCACTTGTCGGGAGGTAACCCGACACGTTTTAATTTGGCACATTTTATTCTGCTTGTTTTGTTTTTTGAGCGTTTTTAGTTAGATTAGGGTTTGGTAGTTTTTAGTCACACAAGTGCGCAGGACCGTGCGCCTATCAATGCGCAGGTCCGTTGCGCTAGCCAGAGGGGGGTATATAAGGCCAGACTTAGAAATTTCCCAGCACTTTTTCACTCGACCGTTACACACAAGCTCCCGCCCTCAGACCTCTGCCGTCGATCAGCGCCCAACCCACCGTCCGTTTAGAGAGATTCAAGGACAACACGACCGCACAGCACCCAGGTAACCCCCGATCCCGCTTTGAGCCGCTTCTGTTAGGGTTTGCGCGGAGGAGACAGTTTTTAGGGTTTTGAAATCGCACCAGGCTAGAGTGCGCGGCTTGGAGTGCTGTTTTGTGCGTTGAGTAGGCGACCATTAGGCGCTCGTTCGGTGCAAGTTTCAGAGGTTTCTGAGCAGTTTCGAATTTTAGGGTTTTGGGGAGCTTTGACCGCGATTGACCGGAGACCCAGCGCAAGATGAGACCCGCCGCAGACCAGGTGACCCCAGCGGCTTTCGCTAACAAGTATGCAGCATTCATCAGCCTGGACATGTACGGGACACCGTACATATGCCGAGACTTCCTGCGCGAGGTAGGATTGGAGGACCTCGTGGCGCAGAGGCTAGCGATCGCCGGCTGGGAGGCGCTTATGGACCTCCGCAGCGCGTCAGACCAGGAGGATACGTGTGAGTTCCTGGCGTCTATGGAGGCAGGGGACAGGGAGATCAGATATAGACACAGGGGTGTCTGGTTCATAGCCTCGGAAAAGAGGCTGAGGCGCGCATTCGGGTGCGCCAAGGTGCGTGAGGAGGAGTTAGACACGCACAATAACCAGGAGGCTTGGAGGGACATGGCAACAGGGCCAGCGTTCGCCGCGGGGCGCAGCAGGGGCCGAGAGCTGCGCGACCCGTGGCTGTTCTACTTGTGGCGCATAGTCGCATATGCAGTCATTGGCCGTTTCAACGGCGCGCCAAAGATCAGCCTCCTGGATATGGAGATTTTGACGGGGCTGTATTATGAGCGGAAGGTGCTGTTCATCCTGAACATGGTGCACCATTGGAGCCGCGTCAGCATGAGGGGGCCGCTGACGTGTGGAGGCCTTATCACGCACCTGCTGCGGGCCTTACATGGAGAGCCCGAGGTGCCAGAGCACACCTTGGTGCAGCCTATACCTCTGGACCGCGCCCACATGCTGCAAATCAGGGCGGTAGCCGTTCGGGACGATGGCACACTAGAGTGGTGCTACCGTCTGCAGCCAGCCAGACCACCGCGGGCCAGAGCAGAGAGCAGTGCACAGGGCGCAGCAGCCGCCGCAGCAGCAGCCGCCGTAGCCGCCGCAGCAGATGAAGAGATGGAGGAGGCCCTAGAACCAGAGGTGCCTCTAGTCAGACGCCCAAGGACCCGGGCGCAGACTGGAGCGCACCAGCGGGCCCGTGCACCACAGGGGGAGCCAGTGACCATTTCCATCGAGGATTCTCCCCCTCGTGCACCTGCCAAGCGCCCAAGGACCGAGACTGAGGAGGCGCCTGAGGAAGCCACTGCCGAGCAGCGCATGTTGTTCAACGTCATGCGCGTGCTCGAATACTTAGCGCCAGAGGGGGCAGATTTAAGTATGAGTCCACCATCCGGGTGGAAATTTGGAGATGCGATTCCCCCTCTCCTCAGCCTGCACCATCCACCTCCTACCCGAACCCCAGCAGCTCCAGCACCAGCTCCAGCCCCTGCCCTAGCAGCTCCAGCACCAGCCCCAGCCCCAGCCCCAGCAGAGCCCGCACCAGAACCAGCAGCCCCAGCAGCAGAGCCCACCCCTGAACCTGAACCAGCACCGGTACCATCACCAGTAGCTTCCCCTGCCCGGCCTTCTATTCCGGAGTCCCCCATTAACTTTCCCAACATAGACTCCGATTCCATATGGGAGTCACTTTCCGAGGACGAGCAGCCTGACCCCCTCACCATTGTGCCACCATCCTCCAGCACCGACTCCATGACTGATTCTTCAGAGGATGAGGCGCATGGGTCAGCAGCTGATTCTAGCTCGGAGGACTTCTAAGGCTTTGGGCAGGCGCAGTGATTTTCTTTAGGGTGGTGTCTTTTATTTTTGTTGCGTCTAGTTGACAATTATGTGTGCTGAATATTTGTGCCATACATTCTGTGACTCCCTTGCTATATTTTGTGTGACTATTTGTGTTCCCTTTTCTGTTCTTTATTTTCGTTGCATTGCATGCATGTGCGCAGCCTCCGTGCGCTTGAGCTTGAGTCGTGGGGACACGTCTCTGTTCAAGTGTGAGGGGGGGGGGGGGGGGGGGGGGGCGTTACTCTTACATTTCATGTTTTGAGCATTTTTAGTATTTTTAGTATAGCCTAGTTTAAGTTGAAGAGAATTAGTAGCAGTAGTGCGCTAAGGTGCAGGATGCGCATGCGCTCCAGCTTGTTTTGCGCTATCCGTATTGCGTGCGCCGTTCTCTACTGTTTTAGCATAATTTTTTCGTTTTTTCTGCTCCTGTCAGTTGGGATATACAGGGGATGTGGAGTTGATAGAAATGCTCCAGAGAGGCGGTTAGTCGCTTGTGCTTCGAAGGCGAGGTATATGGTCGAGTGCGCGAGTGGAGGCCGGTGCTTCGCAACCTTCGGAACAAAAGCGCGCGCTCAGTCACGCAGATGCCAAAGGCAAAATACCCAAAGCGTGGCGAGGTGGGAAAACAGACCACCTTCTCTCTGGAAATCCAGCTAAGGAAGGCGGGCGCGGATGTAAACGCGTGCGCTGACCGGCGCAGACAAACCAAGGAGGGAGAGCGGAACGAGTTCCATAGCTGCTATCCGAAGGCTGAGATTGGAACTGTTCTGGGAATGAAACAAATTGGAAAGGAAGCTGTACAAAAGAAAAATACCAGCAGAAGCAGATGATTTGCGTTACAAAGAATCAGCATGCGCATTACTTAGTACCTGCGTGCGCAAGACCAAAAGGATATCATCAAAGGCTCAGGTTCCCAGGAAGTGTGCGAACGAATCACGCACTGGAAGAAGCTCGCGCAAGAAACCATATACCTATCTTCGGAGCGGGAGCTGACAACCAGGAGCCTAAGAAGAGCTATCTCCCAGTCATCCAAAGATCTTCATCCCGGCTGAGAGGTAATGAAATTTCGGGATTATTATATTAGAACTATTGAGTGCAGTTGTGCGCAGGTGATAAAGCAGCACAAGCTGAGTGACTGTGCATTTTGCGCTAGAATGCAAGGCTGTGCGCCAGTCTCCAGAAAAGGTAATTGTATCCGCGTTTCAGTACTTGTTCGGGACGAACAAGGGGCAAGTGTGGGGGGTTTGATAGAGCCTAGTTATACACATTATTTAGGTCATAACCCTATGCTTGTTTGCAATATTTCATGAGCAAGATTACTCGTTTCCAATGTTTTTGTATATCAGGTCAGAACGAGTCCTTGAGTCGGATACGCGCTAACAGGCAGCGTTCTAGGAGTGAAAGATCAGCCTGCGGAGCTAGCGGCGCAAACAGAAGAAGAAATGGCGAAAGACAGCAGAGGTGCGCTACCCGATTGCGCCAACCAATACCGTGCGCCAGGCGCAAAGTCCCAGTGACCAGATTTGGAAGTTGCCGAAAGTTGAACCTCCTATATAAAGGAAGTAAGTCTAGGGTTTCAGGGAGTTCGAAAAGACTGTTGTTCCAGAGGCACCAGAGGACGCAAGGAGGCACTGTGCGGCAGAACTGGAAAACACACGGACTTATTGAGGAGATCTGCGCCAGCCGAGAGAAGACACTGCACGCACTGTTTGCTACCGTTTTCTTGGATTCAGTAGTTATTACTTACTATTTTATGATGTTTACCACTAGCATGTCTAGCTAAACACTTAGTGTTGGTCGGGCATGAACCTATGATGTATTACCTTTGAGACTTGAGCTTAATGCATAGTTTATTTACTTGTATTAATTCTGTGCGCGCTGAGACAGTTAGTTGCATGAGTAGGGGAAGCCTTGAACCGCAAACTTACTTGTGTTGCTTGCTTGTCACCTGTTAAACTAGTTGCATGCGTAGGGGAAGCCTTGAACCGCAAACTTACCGTGACAATTAGGAGTAACGAGTTAGGATAGGCAGTTGCTACTGTGACAGGATTCGCAGCTGTTTAGTCTAGTTCTAAGGATTAATAGCACATGAACTTTGAACGGAACATGCGCACGTGTTAGGAAGCCTTTACCGGACACTAACCCAAGTAAACCACAAGCTATAGATGTTTAGAGTCGATGATAAGGAATGCATTCATAGAGGAATGTCTGCCCAATACTTCTCATAAAGATAGTACTTCATCTCTACTGCTTGCGCACGTCTAGTGCAATTTCCTGCGTTACGATATTCACTGCTACTCGCGCATCGCGCAAAACCCCCAATCACTCACGCAACCCCCGTTTTCTTAAGTGTAGGTTACTGGCTAAGACTCACTGCTTGCTCCCTGTGGAGATCGACCCTTACTTAACCGCTGTACTAGTGGGAGAGGAAGGATTATATTTGACGCGCACGACGACGCGCGATCAGTGCTATTACAGATATGTGACAAACTTCTGAAGGAATCGTGTATGGGCTGACTTTGGGCCAAATATTTGAAGCGGGAAAGAAGGGATATGAGAGAGATTTTCGGGAAGCTGCTTCACTTTTAGAATCTGGTACATCTCTCATCAGAAAAGCTAACCCTAGAATTTGAAGTCTGAAATTCTCTCACAACCGACCCAAGCTTCTCCGACGATCAAACCCTCAAAATCAGAATGGTGAACACTCGTGAAGCTACTTCAACAACAAACTCTGGCGCATCCCAAGTCGTCGTCGTATCCACCGAGCTTGACCCATATGTACCTCTGACAGTAGTGCCGCCAACGGAAATCATCAGAAAAGAGCGACGCTCCAAAGCTGCCCATAAAGCTCTAGCGTCCAAGAAAGTTGTAAGGAAGACATCCTCTAAGAAGGACATGCATGCGAAGAAGTCCGTTTACAATGAGGGGGAGGTGTCTGAGCCTCAACATCCGGCCAAACGGGCAGCTCCGGCGCATAAGCCTAAAAGAACCGCCTCCAAGAAAGTCGTTGATAAGGGTGAAAAGAAAAGAAAAGCAGAGGAAAAGGCTGAGATGAAGAGGAAGGCTGAGATTGAGGCTGAGACTCAGAGAAAAATCAAAGATGAGATTGAGAGGACGAAAGCTGAGTTGGTCGCCAAGGAGAAAATTGACAGACTAGTTACAGAGATGGCTAGAGCTGAAGCTGAGGAAAAGGCCATTGAGGAGAGAATTCGAGCTGCCAAGGAGAGAGCAGAACGACTAAGGCGTGAAGGAGCAGAGCTTGAATTGATGATTAAGGCATCGGAGGCTGTTCTAAGGAAGCTGCTATTGCGTCATCTGTTGAGGTAATTCCTGTTCCCATAAATGTTGAGAAAAATGTTGAAGTGGTTGTTGCACCCACTGGTGAGGAAACTGTTGTAGCGGTCGTTGAACCTATTGTGGTGGACAAAGAAACCACGAAGGGTGGTGCTAAGGAGAATGTGGAGGCAGTTGTTGATGAAATGGCTGAGGATACCCCTGGCACAGATGCAGGGGGAGCGGACCAGATTGAAGTGGTCCACTCTCAAGGGGTCTCAGCTGCTGATAATGAATCAGAATCATAGGAAGTTGATGAGGAATCCGAGGACGAGAGTGTGAAGAGTCCAGCTGGTACTGTGGAAAGTGAAGAGGCCGTTGCACAGGCCATTACTGAGGAATTATCCAAAGGGAAGGAACAGTCTGAATCAGTCAGAGCAGAGGACATAGAGTCAGACGCATCTGAGTAAAGCCTATCCCCACTAGCAGAAGAAGTTCCAGTTATGAACATTCTTGATGATGTTGAGCAGCCAGCTTCTGTGGAAAGTGTGGTTACAGCAAGAGTTGACCAATCTGAGTTCAGCAAGTTGAAGAGAAAAGGAAAGAGTGTTGATGATGCCCCAGCGGGGAAGAAGCCAAAGACCGTGAAACCAATTGGTGTGATGAGAAAGCAAGTCTGGTTTGTTGACAGACCACGAGGCAGATCGTTGGAAGAATGTGCAGAAAAGATGCTTGGTTTCTGAGAGGGTGCTGAATGAAGACAAGTTTTCCTCCTAGCACATGGTCGAGCTGTTCAAGAGAACTGGGTTGTATCACTCGCTGAGGAAAGCTAAGAGATATGATGAAGTTCTGGTGAGGGAGGTTATAGCCAATCTTGGTGAAGATTTTGGTGACGAGATGAGTTCTAATTATGGACTTGTATGGATCAGGGGGAGCCTGATCAAGATTACACCAGAGGCCATTAATGAATTCTACGGTATAAATGTTGAGAACGTTGTTGATGTGGTTTTTAAGGACAATACTGACTGGGATGTCGTAGCAAGGAAGCTAACAGGGGGATCTCTCTCTGTATGGTCTACAGATTTGACTTCTGGAGTTTTATCTGCGAAGCACGCTGTGATCCATGTTGTGAGTCAACACAACTGGTGGACCTCTATCAATGTATCTAAGATCAGCAAGGGCTATGCCTTACTTCTAGAGGCGATTGGGGATGAGAAGAAGGTCAGCCTTAGGAAGGTGATCTTTGACCAGATAGCAGAGCACGCCATTTTCAAAGGGGTAAACTTAAATATTGGTTTTTCCCTCATTAATAGATGAATTACATATCTGTCAGTGTCCAAAGTTGAAGAAAAATGGAGTAAAGCTTTCCACCAACCCTAAGGTCCTTGTGACAGATCACAAGCTATTCAAGGGAAAACATGTTCTGGACATCAGACTCCAGTGTCTATTAGAGTAGTTGCTGAGGAGACCAGCTCAAATTTTCCATTATTGGAAGGAGCATGGTCGGAAGAATGATAGGTCTCTTGGAGGCAGAGAGAGCAGCACTGACAGAGTCAGTGGAGAACCAACACCGCCGCATCAAAAAGATTGTCAAGATGCTTATTGATAGAGCCTATTTATACGCATTATTTAGATCATAACTGATAGAGCCTAGTTATACACATTATTTAGGTCATAACCCTATGCTTGTTTGCAATATTTCATGAGCAAGATTACTCGTTTCCAATGTTTTTGTATATCAGGTCAGAACGAGTCCTTGAGTCGGATACGCGCTAACAGGCAGCGTTCTAGGAGTGAAAGATCAGCCTGCGGAGCTAGCGGCGCAAACAGAAGAAGAAATGGCGAAAGACAGCAGAGGTGCGCTACCCGATTGCGCCAACCAATACCGTGCGCCAGGCGCAAAGTCCCAGTGACCAGATTTGGAAGTTGCTGAAAGTTGAACCTCCTATATAAAGGAAGTAAGTCTAGGGTTTCAGGGAGTTCGAAAAGACTGTTGTTCCAGAGGCACCAGAGGACGCAAGGAGGCACTGTGCGGCAGAACTGGAAAACACACGGACTTATTGAGGAGATCTGCGCCAGCCGACTGCGCTAGCCGAGAGAAGACACTGCACGCACTGTTTGCTACCGTTTTCTTGGATTCAGTAGTTATTACTTACTATTTTATGATGTTTACCACTAGCATGTCTAGCTAAACACTTAGTGTTGGTCGGGCATGAACCTATGATGTATTACCTTTGAGACTTGAGCTTAATGCATAGTTTATTTACTTGTATTAATTCTGTGCGCGCTGAGACAGTTAGTTGCATGAGTAGGGGAAGCCTTGAACCGCAAACTTACTTGTGTTGCTTGCTTGTCACCTGTTAAACTAGTTGCATGCGTAGGGGAAGCCTTGAACCGCAAACTTACCGTGACAATTAGGAGTAACGAGTTAGGATAGGCAGTTGCTACTGTGACAGGATTCGCAGCTGTTTAGTCTAGTTCTAAGGATTAATAGCACATGAACTTTGAACGGAACATGTGCACGTGTTAGGAAGCCTTTACCGGACACTAACCCAAGTAAACCACAAGCTATAGATGTTTAGAGTCGATGATAAGGAATGCATTCATAGAGGATTGTCTGCCCAATACTTCTCATAAAGATAGTACTTCATCTCTACTGCTTGCGCACGTCTAGTGCAATTTCCTGCGTTACGATATTCACTGCTACTCGCGCATCGCGCAAAACCCCCAATCACTCACGCAACCCCCGTTTTTTTAAGTGTAGGTTACTGGCTAAGACTCACTGCTTGCTCCCTGTGGAGATCGACCCTTACTTAACCGCTGTACTAGTGGGAGAGGAAGGATTATATTTGACGCGCACGACGACGCGCGATCAAATTTTTGGCGCCGTTGCCGGGGAGCAACACAGCTAAGTTTTAGCTAGCTTACATTTCTCATTTTAGTAACTAGTTATTTCATTTTGTTTTGTTTTGTTTTCTCGTTGTTGTTTCTGACAGCGCACAATCACATCCGCCTGCGCAACCTTGAAACAGTTGCGCTACGCAGATTCTAGTTGCGCACTGACAGACGCAACAACTTCGTTGCCATTTAATTTCGTTTCTTGAGTTTGGATCAGGACATGGAGGATAACAGTGTGGTTGGAGATAACCTGGGAGACAGAACCCCAGAGGAAGCAAGGGCACATAACCGCGCAGCCCTATTCAGAGAGGAAGTGCAGCGTGAGGTCGACGCACGGATGGCCGCTGAACCATACATTGCGCCACCCGTTCGTCCAGTCGCGAGGCGCAGGACAGTGCGCGAGATGTCGGCCCCTATCACTGTTAACCAGCCATGGTGCATCGTGCTTCCACCAGGCGGTCACTTCGAGCTAAGGAGCTCACTCATCCATCACATGCCCAAGTTCCACGGGATGAACAATGAAAATCCAGTCAAGCATGTGCGAGAGTTCCTGGTCATTTGCGAAAACATGAAGACCGAAGGGGAGAACGATGAAGCGCTAAAAATGAAGGCATTCCCATTTTCATTAAGTGATACAGCTAGACACTGGCTAATGAATTTACCTGCAGGATCTATTCACACATGGGAGCAGCTGCAGAAGAAGTTCTTAGACAAATTTTATCCAGCAGCGAAGATTGCGCTGCTCAGAATGGAATTGGCCGCGCCAAGGCAGAGCGCAGGGGAGTCTCTGTCAGAATACTACGAGCGTTTCAGGGAGCTAGAAGCCAACTGCTACAATCACGGGCTTCCTCAGAATGTGCTGATAGAGAACTTTCTGAATGGACTGCTGCCCATGGAGCTGCGACTACTGAATGCATGCGCAGGAGGGGACATTTGCAACATGTACCCGGAGGATGCATGGCAGCTGATAGAAGATTCTGCTGGGCAGGTAAGACATCAATTGACACTTGAAAGTAGTCGTAATCGTTCTGTGCATCAGGTAGAGGCAAGCGCTGAGATCCAAGAAATGAAGGCCATGCTACAGAAGTTGATGAGTGCGCAGAGCGCACAACCAGTTGCGCCAAAGGTATGTGAATTCTGCAGGTCCACTGAGCACAAGACAGACGAATGCCCAACACTTTTTGAAGAAACTGGAGACGTAAATGCCCTTGGAGGATGGGACAACAGAGGACCGCAGAGGCAGAATCAGCCGCGCTTTGGGCTTGCTGCAAATGGATTCAGATGGAGAGAAGAGAACAATTTCCAGAGGCAGCCCACTGATCAGCGCGCGCCACAGCAGACGCAACAAGCTGCACCCTACAATCCACCGCATCGCCGCACAGACGCACCAGCGCAGAACAATCAGCAACCAAAGCGATCCTTGGAAGATATCATGGGGCAGCTAGCAGACACAGTGCGCAAGAATGACGAAAAGTATGACAAGAGGTTCGAATCCATAGAGAAGCATCTATCACAGATTGCAACCACGGTGTATGAGCTGAAAAAGAGCGATGGCAACCTGCCTTCGCAAGTGATTCAGAACCCTAAGGGAGGAGTTAATGCAGTAACACTGAGGACTGGGCGCACAGTGGGAACAGAGCAGACCGCGCAGGCGCCCGTGCAACCAGTTGCGCAAGTCCCAGATTCAGCAGCTCAGAGTGCGCAACCAGAGCCAGAGGCGCAATCAGAAGCGCCAACCACGAACCAGCAGGGCAAAGCGCCAGGTATGTCTCACTCGATAAACAAGGACAAAAATTGTACTAACATACCTGCTCTTTTCCCTGTGCAGGCACCACTGGCGAGAAAAGAAGCACTGGACAAGGAACTATATGAGCTGTTCAGCAAGGTGGAAATCAACATACCTCTCATAGAAGCTATTCGACAGATTCCCAGGTATGCGAAGTTTTTAAAAGAGCTGTGCACAAATAAAAGAAGGACAGGCGAATGCGCACAGGTAATGCTAAATGCGCAGGCCTCAGCAATCGTGCAACAAAAGGTACCACCTAAGTGCCGAGATCCAGGTACATTCACTATCCCTTGCACCTTAGGTAAAACCACGGTAAGCAACTGCATGATCGATTTAGGCGCATCAATCAATTTATTACCATATTCTCTCTATGCGACCTTGCGCCTTGGACCACTAAAACCTGCAGGTCTCACAATTCAGCTAGCAGATAGATCGTGCAAACAACCTGCAGGCATGATAGAAGATGTCCTAGTTCGAGTAGGAGAGCTGATGTTCCCAGCAGACTTTTATGTGCTCAAAATGGAGGGTGAATCAAGCGCCAGCGGTGCGCAGATCCTCCTAGGCAGACCGTTTCTGATGACTGCGCGCACGAAGATAGACGTGTGGAGGGGCACGCTCTCCATGGAGGTAGATGGCGAAGAAATCCATTTCAACATCTTCGAAGGGATGCAGCACCCACATGAGGACGCTACTGTGCACGCAATGGACAGCTTTGACGATTTAGTCACAGAAGCGCAGTGTGCGAGCGCAACCATAGGACCAGAGCTACTGACGCAGGCAGAGCTGGAGGAGCAAGAGGAGGAGCTAAGCAGTGCTGAACCAGCACCCACACAGGTACTAGATATAGTTCATATTTGCACCGCTAACAAAATCTTCCCCTCTATTGAACAGGCACCCAAGATCGAACTGAAGCAACTCCCGGAGCACCTCAAGTACATTTTCTTGGGAGATGAGGACACCCTGCCAGTGATCATCAAGAGGGGATTGGAAAAAGAGCAGGAGGCGCGTTTACAACTGGTGCTGCGCAGGAACCAGCGCGCTATTGGATGGACTCTTGCGGATCTGCGCGGAGTGAGCCCAGACGTGTGCATGCACCGGATTCTGTTGGAAGATGGCGCCAAACCATCTAGGGAGGCTCAGCGCAGGTTAAACCCAAATATGATGGAGGTAGTGCAAAAGGAAGTCCTGAAGTTGCTTGACGCAGGGGTCATTTACCCAATCTCAGACAGCAAATGGGTCAGCCCGGTGCACGTTGTGCCAAAGAAAGGAGGAATCACAGTGGAGGAGAATGCGCAGGGCGAGCTAGTTCCCAAGCGCATACAAACTGGCTGGCGCATGTGCATCGACTACAGGAAGCTGAACGCTGTAACGCGCAAGGACCACTTCCCGCTACCCTTCATGGACCAGATGCTGGATCGCTTGGCAGGTAAGCCTTACTTTTGTTTTTTGGACGGATATTCAGGTTACAATCAGATACCCATAGCTGCGGAGGATCAAGAGAAGACCACGTTCACATGCCCCTTCGGAACATTTGCGTTTCGGCGCATGTCTTTTGGGCTGTGCAACGCGCCAGGTACATTCCAACGCCTTGTCATGAGCATTTTCTCTGATATGATTGGTATATGCATAGAAGTGTTCATGGATGATTTCACTGTATATGGGAGTACCTTTGATGCATGCTTAACACATCTAGATAAAGTCTTAGCGCGCTGCATCTCTAAGAACTTAGTGCTAAATTACGAAAAATGTCATTTCATGGTAACGCACGGAGTAGTACTAGGTCATATCATTTCAGAGGAGGGTATTAAGGTAGACAAAGCTAAGATAGATATTATTTCTAATCTGCCTTATGCCACCAACGTGCGCGACGTGAAATCGTTCTTAGGGCATGCTGGGTTTTACAGGCGTTTTATTAAGGATTTCTCTAAAATTTGCATCCCCCTGTCTAACCTGTTGCAAAAAGACGTGTGCTTCGATTTTACTAATGAGTGCAGGGCGGCGTTCGATAAGCTGAAAGAAGCGCTGACCAGTGCGCCAGTGATGCGCGCACCAGACTGGAACCTGCCATTCGAGCTGATGTGTGACGCAAGTGACTACGCAGTAGGAGCAGTCTTGGGGCAGCGCGAGGACAAGAAGCCGCATGCCATCTACTATGCATCGCGCACACTGGACTCCGCGCAGAAGAATTACACCACCACGGAGAAGGAGCTTCTGGCAATTGTATTTGCGCTGGAGAAGTTCCGAGCATATGTTCTAGGCGCCAGAGTCATCATCTACACGGACCACGCAGCTATCCGCTACCTCATGTCCAAGAAAGAGACCAAGCCGCGCCTGATGCGCTGGGTACTTCTGCTTCAGGAATTCGACTTAGAGATCAAAGATAAGAAGGGCACAGAAAATACCGTCGTTGATCACCTGAGCAGGATCGTAAAGGATGAGGAGCCAGGGCAGATCAAGGAGACATTCCCTGACGAGCATCTGATGGCGCTAACAGGTAAGGTACCATGGTATGCGCATATCGCAAATTACCTGGTCACAGGTGCGTTCCCTCCTCATTTCAATAAAACTCAGTGCATGCGATTGAAACATGAGTCCAAGCATTATCTTTGGGATGATCCTTACATGCTTAGAATAGGTCCAGATCGGATATTAAGACGTTGCGTGCCTGACCATGAGATTAATTCTGTGTTGCTGTTTTGTCATGCGCACGCCTGTGGAGGACATTTCGGTCCCAAGCGCACGAGCAGGAAGATCTTGGACTGCGGATTCTACTGGCCGCACCTATTCAGAGATGCCTATGACCACTGCAGAAAGTGTGACAGGTGCCAGCGCACTGGAGGAATCTCCGCGCGCAACGAGATGCCGCAGACCCCGATTCTGGTGGACGAAGTGTTCGATGTTTGGGGAATCGACTTCATGGGTCCATTTCCCCCATCTGCCGGCTACGAGTACATACTGGTGGCCGTGGATTACGTATCCAAATGGGTCGAAGCTAAGGCCACGCGCAAGGATGATGGTAAGACTGTCGCTGATTTTCTCAGAACTAACATATTTTGCAGGTACGGAGTGCCTAAGGCAGTTATCAGCGACCAGGGGACGCACTTCTGCAACAGGGTTGTGGCGCAAGTTTTCAAGCACTATGGGGTGCGCCACAAGACGTCCACCGCTTACCATCCGCAGACAAATGGACAGGCCGAAGTTTCTAACAGAGAGATCAAGCGCATCTTGGAAAAGACTGTGAGGCCGTCGCGCAAGGATTGGAGCCAGCGCCTGGATGATGCGCTATGGGCATACCGCACTGCACACAAGACGCCCATTGGAACCTCACCATTCCGGCTGGTCTATGGGAAGGCATGCCACCTGCCAGTAGAGCTCGAGCACAAGGCATATTGGGCTTTACGTATTTGCAACTTGAACTTGGAGGAGGCAGGAAAAGAACGCGCATTTGAGCTGAGCGAACTCGAAGAGCTGCGCCTAGACGCCTATGAGGGACTGCGCGATTACAAAGCGCGCACCAAGGCGTTTCATGACAGGCATATCCTCCGGCGCACATTTGAACCAGGAGACCAGGTACTGTTATTTTCATCGCGCCTGAAGCTCATGCCTGGGAAGTTGCGCAGCAAGTGGACGGGACCATACACCGTCACCAAGGTTTTCCCCTACGGCACAATTGAATTAGAAGACGGGCACCAGCATCGTTTTCAGGTTAACGGGCAGAGAGTCAAACGGTACTTGGGCGAACCTTGGGTGGCGCAACACGCAACATTGACTTGGCCGAGCCAGAGATAGTGGACGCGCAAGCTGCTGCGCCAGACGCACCACCAGATGTTTCAGAGGGAGAACTAGCACCCATCGCCTATATCTCCTCTTCCTCTGCATCTACCTTCATTACGAATAATGTATCACATGCTGACCCTCCCTTGTATCCTTTGCGCAGGACCAATGAGATCGTAACACAAGCACTGGCGCAAGGACACTCAGGAGCAAGAGTGGGGGGGGCTGCAGACGCACTTCTTGGCACGTAACGAGGTACCGTCGAGCCAACGACGTTAAACAAAGGCACTTGTCGGGAGGTAACCCGACACGTTTTAATTTGGCACATTTTATTCTGCTTGTTTTGTTTTTTGAGTGTTTTTAGTTAGATTAGGGTTTGGTAGTTTTTAGTCACACAAGTGCGCAGGACCGTGCGCCTATCAATGCGCAGGTCCGTTGCGCTAGCCAGAGGGGGGTATATAAGGCCAGACTTAGAAATTTTCCAGCACTTTTTCACTCGACCGTTACACACAAGCTCCCGCCTTCAGACCTCTGCCGTCGATCAGCGCCCAACCCACCGTCCGTCTTGAGAGATTCAAGGACAACACGACCGCACAGCACCCAGGTAACCTCCGATTCCGCTTTGAGCCACTTCTGTTAGGGTTTGCGCGGAGAAGACAATTTTAGGGTTTTGAAATCGCACCAGGCTAGAGTGCGCGGCTTGGAGTGCTGTTTTGTGCGTTGAGTAGGCGACCATTAGGCGCTCGTTCGGTGCAAGTTTCAGAGGTTTCTGAGCAGTTTCGAATTTTAGGGTTTTGGGGAGCTTTGACCGCGATTGACCGGAGACCCAGCGCAAGATGAGACCCGCCGTAGACCAGGTGACCCCAGCAGCTTTCGCTAACAAGTATGCAGCATTCATCAGCCTGGACATGTACGGGACACCGTACATATGCCGAGACTTCCTGCGCGAGGTGGGATTGGAGGACCTCGTGGCGCAGAGGATAGCGATCGCCGGCTGGGAGGCACTTATGGACCTCCGCAGCGCGTCAGACCAGGAGGATACGTGTGAGTTCCTGGCGTCTATGGAGGCAGGGGACAGGGAGATCAGATATAGACACAGGGGTGTCTGGTTCATAGCCTCGGAAAGGAGGCTGAGGCGCGCATTCGGGTGCGCCAAGGTGCGTGAGGAGGAGTTAGACACGCACAATAACCAGGAGGCTTGGAGGGACATGGCAACAGGGCCAGCATTCGCCGCGGGGCGCAGCAGGGGCCGAGAGCTACGCGACCCGTGGCTGTTCTACTTGTGGCGCATAGTCGCCTATGCAGTCATTGGCCGTTTCAACGGCGCGCCAAAGATCAGCCTCCTGGATATGGAGATTTTGACGGGGCTGTATTATGAGCGGAAGGTGCTGTTCATCCTGAACATGGTGCACCATTGGAGCCGCGTCAGCACGAGGGGGCCGCTGACGTGTGGAGGCCTTATCACGCACCTGCTGCGGGCCTTACATGGAGAGCCCGAGGTGCCAGAGCACACCTTGGTGCAGCCTATACCTCTGGACCGCGCCCACATGCTGCAAATCAGGGCGGTAGCCGTTAGGGACGATGGCACACTAGAGTGGTGCTACCGTCTGCAGCCAGCCAGACCACCGCGGGCCAGAGCAGAGAGCAGTGCACAGGGCGCAGCAGCCGCCGCAGCCGCAGCCGCAGTAGCCGCCGCAGCAGATGAAGAGATGGAGGAGGCCCTAGAACCAGAGGTGCCTCTAGTCAGGCGCCCAAGGACCCGGGCGCAGACTGGAGCGCACCAGCGGGCCCGTGCACCACAGGGGGAGCCAGTGACCATTTCCATCGAGGATTCTCCCCCTCGTGCACCTGCCAAGCGCCCAAGGACCGAGACTGAGGAGGCGCCTGAGGAAGCCACTGCCGAGCAGCGCATGTTATTCAACGTCATGCGCGTGCTCGAATACTTAGCGCCAGAGGGGGCAGATTTAAGTATGAGTCCACCATCCGGGTGGAAATTTGGAGATGCGATCCCCCCTCTCCTCAGCCTGCACCATCCACCTCCTACCCGAACCCCAGCAGCTCCAGCACCAGCCCCAGCCCCAGCAGAGCCCGCACCAGAACCAGCAGCCCCAGCAGCAGAGCCCACCCCTGAACCTGAACCAGCACCGGTACCATCACCAGTAGCTTCCCCTGCCCGGCCTTCTGTTCCGGAGTCCCCCATTAACTTTCCCAACATAGACTCCGATTCCATATGGGAGTCACTTTCCGAGGACGAGCAGCCTGACCCCCTCACCATTGTGCCACCATCCTCCAGCACCGACTCCATGACTGATTCTTCAGAGGATGAGGCGCATGGGTCAGCAGCTGATTCTAGCTCGGAGGACTTCTAAGGCTTTGGGCAGGCGCAGTGATTTTCTTTAGGGTGGTGTCTTTTATTTTTGCTGCGTCTAGTTGACTATTATGTGTGCTGAATATTTGTGCCATACATTCTGTGACTCCCTTGCTATATTTTGTGTGACTATTTGTGTTCCCTTTTCTGTTCTTTATTTTTGTTGCATTGCATGCATGTGCGCAGCCTCCGTGCGCTTGAGCTTGAGTCGTGGGGACACGTCTCTGTTCAAGTGTGGGGAGGGGGGGGGGCGTTACTCTTACATTTCATGTTTTGAGCATTTTTAGTATAGCCTAGTTTAAGTTGAAGAGAATTAGTAGCAGTAGTGCGCTAAGGTGCAGGATGCGCATGCGCTCCAGCTTGTTTTGCGCTATCCGTATTGCGTGCGCCGTTCTCTACTGTTTTAGCATAATTTTTTCATTTTTTCTGCTCCTGTCAGTTGGGATATACAGGGGATGTGGAGTTGATAGAAATGCTCCAGAGAGGCGGTTAGTCGCTTGTGCTTCGAAGGCGAGGTATATGGTCGAGTGCGCGAGTGGAGGCCGGTGCTTCGCAACCTTCGGAACAAAAGAGCGCGCTCAGTCACGCAGATGCCAAAGGCAAAGTACCCAAAGCGTGGCGAGGTGGGAAAACAGACCACCTTCTCTCTAGAAATCAAGCTAAGGAAGGCGGGCGCGGATGTAAACGCGTGCGCTGACCGGCGCAGACAAACGAAGGAGGGAGAGCGGAACGAGTTCCATAGCTGCTATCCGAAGGCTGAGATTGGAACTGTTCTGGGAATGAAACAAATTGGAAAGGAAGCTGTACAAAAGAAAAATACCAGCAGAAGCAGATGATTTGCGTTACAAAGAATCAGCATGCGCATTACTTAGTACCTGCGTGCGCAAGACCAAAAGGATATCATCAAAGGCTCAGGTTCCTAGGAAGTGTGCGAACGAATCACGCACTGGAAGAAGCTCGCGCAAGAAACCATATACCTATCTTCGGAGCGGGAGCTGACAACCAGGAGCCTAAGAAGAGCTATCTCCCAGTCATCCAAAGATCTTCATCCCGGCTGAGAGGTAATGAGATTTCGGGATTATTATATTAGAACTATTGAGTGCAGTTGTGCGCAGGTGATAGAGCAGCACAAGCTGAGTGACTGTGCATTTTGCGCTAGAATGCAAGGCTGTGCGCTAGTCTCCAGAAAAGGTAATTGTATCCGCGTTTCAGTACTTGTTCGGGACGAACAAGGGGCAAGTGTGGGGGGTTTGATAGAGCCTAGTTATACACATTATTTAGGTCATAACCCTATGCTTGTTTGCAATATTTCATGAGCAAGATTACTCGTTTCCAATGTTTTTGTATATCAGGTCAGAACGAGTCCTTGAGTCGGATACGCGCTAACAGGCAGCGTTCTAGGAGTGAAAGATCAGCCTGCGGAGCTAGCGGCGCAAACAGAAGAAGAAATGGCGAAAGACAGCAGAGGTGCGCTACCCGATTGCGCCAACCAATACCGTGCGCCAGGCGCAAAGTCCCAGTGACCAGATTTGGAAGTTGCCGAAAGTTGAACCTCCTATATAAAGGAAGTAAGTCTAGGGTTTCAGGGAGTTCGAAAAGACTGTTGTTCCAGAGGCACCAGAGGACGCAAGGAGGCACTGTGCGGCAGAACTGGAAAACACACGGACTTATTGAGGAGATCTGCGCCAGCCGAGAGAAGACACTGCACGCACTGTTTGCTACCGTTTTCTTGGATTCAGTAGTTATTACTTACTATTTTATGATGTTTACCACTAGCATGTCTAGCTAAACACTTAGTGTTGGTCGGGCATGAACCTATGATGTATTACCTTTGAGACTTGAGCTTAATGCATAGTTTATTTACTTGTATTAATTCTGTGCGCGCTGAGACAGTTAGTTGCATGAGTAGGGGAAGCCTTGAACCGCAAACTTACTTGTGTTGCTTGCTTGTCACCTGTTAAACTAGTTGCATGCGTAGGGGAAGCCTTGAACCGCAAACTTACCGTGACAATTAGGAGTAACGAGTTAGGATAGGCAGTTGCTACTGTGACAGGATTCGCAGCTGTTTAGTCTATTTCTAAGGATTAATAGCACATGAACTTTGAACGGAACATGTGCACGTGTTAGGAAGCCTTTACCGGACACTAACCCAAGTAAACCACAAGCTATAGATGTTTAGAGTCGATGATAAGGAATGCATTCATAGAGGATTGTCTGCCCAATACTTCTCATAAAGATAGTACTTCATCTCTACTGCTTGCGCACGTCTAGTGCAATTTCCTGCGTTACGATATTCACTGCTACTCGCGCATCGCGCAAAACCCCCAATCACTCACGCAACCCCCGTTTTCTTAAGTGTAGGTTACTGGCTAAGACTCACTGCTTGCTCCCTGTGGAGATCGACCCTTACTTAACCGCTGTACTAGTGGGAGAGGAAGGATTATATTTGACGCGCACGACGACGCGCGATCAATAACCCTATGCTTGTTTGCATTATTTTATGTACAAGATTACTGGTTTCCAGTGTTTTTGTATTTCAGGGCAAAATGAGGGCCTAAGTCGGATACGCGCTAACAAGCAGCGTTTAGGACGCGCATCACACAGCCTGCTGAGCTAGCAGCGCAAACAGAAGAATTGGCAGAGTCGACCACGATGCGCTAACCGATTGCGCTAAGCAGTATGCCGTGCGCCGTGCGCAGATGATGGTGTTTCCAAATCCTGACACGACCAGATTTGGAAGTTGCCAAGGATGAGCCTCTTGAGCAGTATATAAAGAAGAGAAGAAGGCTAGGGTTTGATCATCATCACATATTCACAATTCGTACACCAAGGAGGCACTGCGCAGCAGAACTGGAAAACACACGAGCTTGCTGAGAGGATCTGCGCTAGCCGACTGCGCCAGCCAAGACTGCAACCTGCACGCACTGTTTGCTATTGTTCTCTTGGATACTCTAGTTATTATTTACTATTTTCTATGATGTTTACCACTAGCATGTCTAGCTAAACGCTTAGTATCGGTTGGGCATGAATCTATGAGTATTTCCTTTGAGACTTGCGCTTAATGCATAGCTTGCTTGCTTATATTAATTCTGTGCACATTGTTGGCAGCTTGTTACATGAGTAGGGGAAGCCTTGAACCGCAATCTTACTCTTGTTGCTTGTTGTTGTATGTTAAACTAGTTGAATAGCCTGACGGTGCCAACTAGGAGTAACGCGCTAGGATAGGCAATTACTACCTTGATCGGATTCGTAGTTGTTTAGTCTAGTTCAAGAATTAATAGCACATGAACTTTGATCGGAACATGCGCACATGTTAGGAAGCCTTGACCGGACACTAACTTAAGTAAAACCAAGCTATAGACGTTTAGAGTCAATGATAAGGGATACACTCATAGAGGATTGTCTGCGCCGATACTTCTCATAGTCATAGTACTTAATCTCTACTACCTGCGCACGTCTAGTGCAATTCCTGCGTTTACGACTGTTTACTCGCGCATAGCGCAACCCCAATCGCTCACACCACCAGCTTTCGTAAGTGTAGGTCACTGGTTAAAACTGAACTGCTTGCTCCCTGTGGAGATCGACCCTGACTTAACCGCTGTACTAGTGGAAGAGGAAGGATTAATTTGACGCGTACAACGACGCGCGATCAAATTTTGGCGCCGTTGTCGGGGAGCAACACAGCTAAGTTTTAGCTAGTTTACGTTTTTCCTTTTTAGTAACTAGCTATTTTCAGTTTGTTTTGTTTTTCGTTGTTGTTTCTGACAGCGCGCAATCACCATTAGCCTGCGCAACCTTGAAACAGTTGCGCTGCGCAGATTCTAGTTGCGCACTGACAGACGCAGCAGCATTAGTTATCTTTTAATTTCATTTTCTTTGAGATTTAGAACAGGTCATGGAGGATAACAGTGTCGTTGGAGACAACTTAGGGGACAGAACCCCAGAGGAAGCAAGAGCACATAACCGCGCAGCCCTGTTCAGAGAGGAAGTGCAGCGCGAGGTTGAAGCAAGGATGGCCGCTGAAGTATATAATGCGCCACCCGCGCGACAAGCTGCGCGACGCAGAACAGTGCGCGAGATGTCAGCCCCAATCATAGTTAACCAGCCATGGTGCATCGTGCTTCCGCCAGACGGACATTTTGAACTAAGGAGCTCGCTCATTCATCACATGCCCAAGTTCCACGGGATGAACAACGAAAATCCAGTCAAACATGTGCGAGAGTTCCTAGTCATTTGCGAGAACATGAAGACCGAAGGGGAGAGCGATGAGGCGCTGAAAATGAAGGCATTCCCATTTTCACTGTGTGATACAGCCAGACATTGGTTGATGAACTTACCAGCAGGATCAATTCACACATGGGAGCAGCTGCAGAAGAAGTTCCTGGACAAATTTTATCCCGCAGCGAAAATCGCGCTACTCAGGAGGGAGCTGGCCGCACCAAGGCAGAGCGCAGGAGAGTCACTGTCAGAGTATTACGAGCGTTTCAGGGAGCTAGAGGCCAACTGCTACAATCATGGCCTACCCCAGAATGTGCTGATAGAGAACTTCCTAAATGGACTGCTACCCATGGAGCTGAGGCTATTGAACGCATGCGCAGGAGGCGACATTTGCAACATGTATCCAGAAGACGCGTGGCAGCTGATAGAAGACTCTGCTGGGCAGGTAAGACATCAGCTAACACTTGAAAATAGTCGTGCTCGTCCTGTGCATCAGGTAGAAACAAGCGCTGAGATCAAGGAAATGAAGGCCATGCTGCAGAAGTTAATGAGTGCGCAAAGCACACAACCAGTTGCGCCAAAGGTATTCGAATTCTACAGGTCCACCGAGCACAAGAGTGATGAATGTCCCACACTTTTTGAAGAATCTGGAGATGTCAATGCTCTTGGAGGATGGGATAACAGAGGGCCACAGAGGCAGAATCAGCCGCGCTTTGGACTAGCCGCAAATGGATTCAGATGGAAGGAGGAGAACAATTTCCAGAGGCAGTCCACAGATCAGTGCGCGCCACAGCAGACGCAACAAGCTGCGCCCTACAATCCACCGCATCGCCGTACTGACGCACCAGCGCACAACAACCACCAACCGAGGCGATCTTTGGAAGATATCGTGGGGCAGCTAGCAGACACAGTGCGCAAAAATGACGAGAAGTATGACAAGAGGTTCGAGTCCATTGAGAAGCAGCTATCACAGATCGTTACCACAGTGTATGAGCTAAAGAAGAGCGATGGCAACCTGCCTTCGCAAGTGATTTAGAACCCCAAAGGAGGAGTCAATGCTGTGACACTGAGGACTGGGCGCACGATAGGAACAAAGCAGACTACGAAGGCGCCCGCGCAACCAGCTGCGCAAGTCCCGGATCCAGCAGAACAGAATGCACAACCAGAGCAAGACGCGCAACCAGAAGTACCAGCCACAAGCCAGCAGGGCGAAGCGCCAGGTATAACACAATTAAAAGACAAGGGCACGAATCGTACTAATATACCTGCACCTTTCCCTGTGCAGGCACCATCGGCTAGGAAGGAAGCACTGGACAAGGAGCTATACGAGTTAGTCAGCAAGGTGGAAATAAACATTCCCCTTATCGAAGCAGTTCGGCAGATTCCTAGGTACGCCAAGTTCTTGAAGGAGTTGTGCACAAACAAGCGAAGGAAAGGCGAGTGCGCTCAGGTAATGCTAAATGCGCAGGCCTCAGCAATCGTGCAACATAAGGTACCACCTAAGTGCCGAGACCTAGGTACGTTCACTATCCCATGCACTTTAGGCAAAACCACAGTGAGCAACTGCATGATTGATTTAGGCGCATCCATCAATTTGTTACCTTATTCCCTATATGCGACATTGCGCCTTGGACCACTAAAGCCTGCAGGTCTCACCATTCAGCTAGCAGATCGGTCGTGCAAACAACCTGCAGGCATGATAGAGGATGTTCTTGTGCGAGTAGGAGAGCTGGTGTTCCCAGCAGATTTTTATGTGCTAGAAATGGAGGGTGAATCGAGCACCAGCAGTGCGCAGATCCTACTGGGCAGACCTTTTCTGATGACCGCGCGCACGAAGATAGACGTATGGAGGGGCACGCTCTCCATGGAGGTTGATGGCGAAGAAATCCATTTTAACATATTCAAGGGGATGCAGCATCCACATGAGGACGCCACAGCGCACGCGATGGATAGCATTGATGATTTAGTCACAGATGCGCAATGTGCAAGCGCAACGGTAGGACCAGAGCCACTGGCACAGGCAGAGTTGGAGGAGCAGGGAGACGAGCTGAGCAGTGCTGAACCAGAATCCAAACAGGTACACGATATAGTTCATATTTGCACTACTAATAAAATCTTGCCCTCTATTGAACAGGCACCCAAGGTTGAGCTGAAGCAACTCCCAGAGCACCTCAAATACATTTTCTTAGGAAATGAGGACACCCTGCCAGTGATCATAAAGAAAGGATTGGAAGAGGAGCAGGAAGTGCGCTTACAGCAGGTGCTGCGCAAGAACCAGCGCGCCATAGGATGGACACTTGCTGACCTGCGTGGAGTGAGCCCGGACGTATGCATGCATAGAATTCTGTTGGAAGATGGTGCCAAACCATCCAGGGAGGCTCAGCGCAGATTAAATCCGAATATGATGGAGGTAGTACAAAAGGAGATCCTGAAGTTGCTTGACGCAGGAGTCATCTACCCGATCTCGGACAGCAAATGGGTCAGTCCAGTGCACGTTGTGCCAAAGAAGGGAGGAATCACCGTAGAGGAGAATGCGCAGGGCGAGCTAGTTCCCAAGCGCATTCAGACTGGATGGCGCATGTGCATCGACTACAGGAAGCTTAACGCAGTCACGCGCAAGGACCACTTCCCGCTACCCTTCATGGACCAAATGCTGGACAGATTAGCAGGAAAGCCCTATTTTTGCTTCTTGGACGGATATTCAGGGTACAACCAGATACCCATAGCTGCGGAGGATCAAGAGAAGACCACGTTCACCTGCCCGTTCGGTACGTTTGCGTTTCGGCGCATGTCATTTGGGCTGTGTAACGCGCCAGGTACGTTCCAACGCCTTGTCATGAGCATTTTTTCTGATATGATTGGTATATGCATAGAAGTGTTCATGGATGATTTTACCGTATATGGAGGTACCTTTGATGCATGCCTAACTCATCTTGATAAGGTCTTAGCGCGCTGCATTTCAAAGAACCTAGTACTCAATTATGAAAAATGTCATTTCATGGTAACGCATGGTGTAGTACTAAGACATATCATCTCAAAGGAGGGAATCAAGGTAGATAAAGTTAAAATTGATCTTATTTCTAATCTACCTTATGCCACTAACGTGCGCGACGTGAAGTCATTCCTTGGGCATGCCGGGTTTTACAGGCGTTTTATAAAGGACTTTTCTAAAATTTGTATACCCCTGTCTAACCTCTTGCAAAAGGATGTGTTCTTCGACTTTACTGATGAGTGCAGGGCCGCATTTGATAAGCTGAAAGAGGCGCTGACCAGTGCGCCAGTGATGCGCGCGCCAGACTGGAACCTGCCATTTGAACTAATGTGCGACGCAAGCGATTACGCAGTAGGTGCAGCCCTGGGGCAGCGAGTAGACAAGAAACCGCACGCCATTTACTATGCGTCGCGCACACTGGACGCTGCGCAGAGGAACTACACCACCACGGAGAAGGAGCTTCTGGCAATTGTGTTTGCGCTGGAGAAGTTCCGTGCATATGTTCTAGGCGCTAGGGTCATCATATACACAGACCACGCAGCCATCCGCTACCTAATGTCCAAAAAGGAAACTAAGCCGCGCCTGATGCACTGGGTGCTCCTACTTCAGGAATTTGACTTGGAGATCAAAGACAAGAAGGGCACGGAGAATACAGTTGCTGACCACCTGAGCAGGATCGTGAAAGAGGAGGAGCCAGGGCAGATCACGGAGACATTCCCTGACGAGCATCTGATGGCGCTGACAGGTAAGGTACCATGGTATGCGCACATTGGGACTTACCTGGTCACAGGTACGTTTCCCCCGCATTTCAATAAAACCCAATGCATGAGATTGAAACATGAGTCCAAGCATTACCTTTGGGATGATCCATATATGCTCAGAATAGGACCAGATCAGATATTGAGGCGCTGCGTGCCTGACCATGAAACTAACTCTGTTTTGATGTTTTGTCATGCGCACGCATGTGGAGGACACTTTGGTCACAAGCGCACAAGCAGGAAGATCCTGGATAGCGGATTTTATTGGCCGCACCTGTTCAGAGACGCATATAACTACTGCAGGAATTGTGACAGGTGCCAGCGCACAGGAGGCATATCAACGCGCAATGAGATGCCGCAGACGCCGATTGTAGTGGATGAAGTGTTTGATATATGGGGAATTGACTTCATGGGGCCATTTCCCCCATCTGCCGGATACGAGTACATATTGGTGGCAGTGGACTATGTCTCCAAATGGGTCGAAGCTAAGGCCACACGGAAGGATGATGGTAAGACGGTCGCTGAATTTCTAAAAACTAACATCTTTTGCAGGTACGGGGTGCCTAAGGCAATCATCAGCGACCAGGGGACGCACTTTTGCAACAGGATCGTGGCGCAAGTTTTCAAGCATTATGGAGTGCGCCACAAGACGTCCACTGCTTATCATCCTCAGACAAATGGACAGGCCGAGGTTTCCAACAGAGAGATCAAGCGCATCCTGGAGAAGACTGTGAGAAACTCGCGCAAGGATTGGAGCCAGCGCCTGGACGACGCGCTGTGGGCATACCGCACTGTGCATAAGACGCCGATTGGGACTTCACCGTTCCGGTTGGTCTACGGAAAAGCATGCCACCTGCCAGTGGAGTTAGAGCACAAAGCATATTGGGCCTTACGCATTTGCAACCTGAACCTAGACGAGGCCGGAAAGGAGCGCGCATTTGAGCTCAGCGAGTTAGAAGAGCTGCGCCTGGATGCCTATGAGGGACTGCGCGACTACAAGGAGCGGACAAAGGCGTTTCATGACAAGCATATCCTCAGACGCACTTTTGAGCCAGGAGACTGATCGCGCGTCGTTGTACGCGTCAAATATAATCCTTCCTCTTCCACTAGTACAGTGGTTAAGTAAGGGTCGATCTCCACAGGGAGCAAGTAGTTCAGTTTTAGCCAGTGACCTACACTTACGAAATTGGGGGTGAGTGATTGGTTTGCGCGATGCGCGAGTAAACAGTGGTATCGTAACGCAGGCAGTAAAGATTAAGTACTATGACTATGAGAAGTATCGGCGCAGACAATCCTCTATGAGTGTATTCCTTATCATCGACTCTAAATGTCTATAGTTTGGGTTGCTAATGTTAGTGTCCGATCAAGGCTTCCTAACATGTGCGCATGTTCCGATCAAAGTTCATGTGCTATTAATTCTTACACTAGACTTAAACAACTACGAATCCGATCAAGGTAGTAATTGCCTATCCTAGCGCGTTACTTCTAGTTGGCACCGTCAGGCTATTCAACTAGTTTAACAAACAACAACAAGCAACAAGAGTAAGATTGCGGTTCAAGGCTTCCCCTACTCATGTAACAAGCTGCCAGCAATGCGCATAGAATTAATATAAGCAAGCAAGCTATGCATTAAGCGCAAGTCTCAAAGGAAATACTCATAGATTCATGCCCAACCGATACTAAGCGTTTAGCTAGACATGCTAGTGGTAAACATCATAGAAACAGTAAATAATTACTAAAGTGTCTAGGAAAACAAGAGCAAATAGTGCGTGCAGGTTGCAGTCTTGGCTGGCGCAGTCGGCTAGCGCAGATCCTCTCAACAAGCTCGTGTGTTTTCCAGTCCTGGCGCGCAGTGCCTCCTGGGTAGGCGCCCCTTTGGTGAAAATTTCAGTGCATTCGGAGGAGTTTGGATCTTTGGAGTGTTTGAGGAGTGTTGACCAGCGTTGACCAGAGAGACCCAGCCACAATGCAGCCTGCCGAGGACCAAGAGACCCCAGCTGTTTTCGCCAACAAGTATGCCGCCTTCCTGAGGCTCGAGATGTACGGGACTCCGTACATCAGCAGGGACTTCCTGCGCGAGGTCGGACTGGAGGACCTCGTTGTGGAGAGGCTGGCGTTAGCAGGCTGGGAGGCGCTGTTGGAACTCAACAGCGCATCAGACAAGGAGGACACGTGCGAATTTTTGGCGTCGCTGGAGACGGGCGACCAGGAGATCAGGTACCGACATAGGGGCGTCTGGTACATTGCCTCAGCTAAGAAGCTGAAGCGCGCGCTGAGGTGCGCTGAGGTGCGCCAAGGTGCGAGAAGCTGACATGGACACGCACACTAACCAGGAGGCTTGGCCCGAGATGGCGACCGGGCCAGTTTTTGCCGCAGGGCGCAGCAGGGGACGAGAGCTGCGTGACCCATGGATGTTCTACCTGTGGCGCCTGGTCGCTTATGCAGTTATCGGGCATTTTAATGGTGCGCCCAAGATCAGCCTCCTGGACCTGGACATCTTGAAGGGGCTATACTATGGGAGGAAGGTGCTATTTGTCTCAGACATGGTGGTCCATTGGAGCCGGGTCAGCACGAGGGGACCGCTGACCTGCGGAGGGATAATTACGCACCTCCTGCGGGCGTTACACGGAGAGCCTGAGGTGCCAGAGCACACTGTGGTGCCGACGGTCCCTCTGGACCGTGCCCACATGCTGCAGATTAGGGCGGTAGCCGCACGGGAAGATGGCACATTGGAGTGGTGCTACCGCCTGCAGCCGGCTAGAGTGCCGCGGCCAAGAGCAGAGAGCAGTGCGCAGGCAGCAGAGGCCGCGCAGGAGATGGAGGAAGACGAGGCCCAAGAGCCAGTTGTGCCTCCAGTCAAGCGCGCGAGGACCCACGCGCAGACTGGAGCGCACCGGAGGGCCCGTGCCCCACAGGGGGAGCCAGTTACCATTTCCATCGAGGATTCTCCCCCGCGTGCACGCGGAAAGCGCCCGAGGACCGAGGCTGAGGAGGCGCCTGAGGACGCATCAGCAGAGCAGCGCATGATGTTCAACGTCATGCGTGTGCTCGAGTATTTAGCGCCAAAGGGGGCAGACTTAAGCATGAGCCCACCATCAGGGTGGAGATTTAGAGACGCGATTCCCCCTCTCCTCAGCCTGCACCGACCACCTCCAGGTTCCCCCAGTGAGCCGCACCAGCCAGCCAGTCCTCTTACTCAGCCCCCAGTGCATCCAGCAGAGCCCTCTCCAGTCCCAGCACCAGCAGCAGAGTCAGCCCCAGCACCAGAGCCAGCACCAGCAGCCCCAGACATAGAACCCACCCCTGACCCAGCACAAGTACCGGCACCTGCACCTTCCCCTGCCCAGCCGTCCATTCCGAGGTCCCCTGTAGCCGAACCCATTATTAGCACCAGCTCAGACTCGCTATGGGACCCCGTCTCAGAGGACGAATATGTGGCGTAGCTTGTCGCCCTTTCAGTTGTACCACCTTCCTCCAGCACCGATTATATGACGGATTCTTCAGAGGAGGAGGCGCATAGTTCAGCGGCTGCGTCCAGCTCAGAGGACATATAGAGCTGTAGGGGGGCGCATTCTTCATTACGGGTGGTGTCTATTTTTCTTTGATATGCTGAACTTTATTTGATATTCTGTTGCTATATTTGTGTGCTGAACTCTTGTGCTACATATTTTGTGTCCCTATGCTATATTGCGCTGCTTTGACTATATGTTCTTCATTTTTATGTTCTTTATTTTTGCTTGCATACATGTGCGCGTCCTCCGTGCGCTTGAGCTTGAGTGGTGGGGACACGTCTCTGTTTAAGTGCGGGGGGGGGAGCGTTACACTTACATTTCACGTTTTTTTGAGCATTTTTAGTGTAGCTTAGTTTAATTGAAGGGAACAGTAGCAGTAGTGCGCTTGTGTGCGGGTTGCGCGCACTGTTCAGCTTGTTTGCGCTACCCATACTGCATGCGCTGCTATCGCCTGTTTTAGTATATTTTTTTCATTTTTTCTGCTCCTGTTAGTTGGGATATACAGGGGATGTGGAGTTGACAGAAATGCTCTAGAGAGGCGGTTAGTCGTTCGAGCTTCGGAGGAGAGGTATATGGTCGAGAGCGCGAGTGGAGGCCTGTGCTTCGCGACCTTCGGAACAAAAGAGAGCGCTCAGTCACGCAGATGCCGAAGGCGAATTACCCAAAGCGTGGCGAGGTGGGAAAACAGACCACCTTTCCTCTGGAAGTCGAGCTAAGGAAGGCGGGCGCGGGTGTAAACGCGTGCGCCGACCTGCGCAGAAAGACCAAGGAGGGAGAGCGGGGCGGTGTTCCATAGCTGTTATCCGGAGGCCGAGACTGGAACCGTTCTGGGAAAGATAAGAACCATAGACAAAGCTGTACAAGAGAAAAATACCAGCAGATGATATGCGCTACAAAAGAATCAGCATGCGCACATATAAGCACCAGCGTGCGCAAAGTCCACAAAGAAAATCATCAAAAGGCTTGAGTTCCCAGGAAGTGCGCGGAAGAATCACGCATCGGAAGAAGCTTGCGCTGTTAACCATATACCCATCCTCGGAGTGAGAGTAGACAACCTGGAGCCTATGAAGAGCTATCTCCCAGCCATCCAAAATGATCTTCATCCTAGCTGAGAGGTAATGAATTTCGAAATCACTATACTTAACCTGTTGAAAGCAGTTGCGCGCAGGGTGTTCAGTAGTGCAGATCGCGCCAGAGTGCAAGACTGTGCGCTAGACTCCAGAGAGGTAATGGTATCCGTGCTTGAGTGCTTATTCGAGGACGAACAAGGGGCAAGTGTGGGGGGTTTGATAGAGCCTATTTATACGCATTATTTAGATCATAACCCTATGCTTGTTTGCATTATTTTATGTACAAGATTACTGGTTTCCAGTGTTTTTGTATTTCAGGGCAAAATGAGGGCCTAAGTCGGATACGCGCTAACAAGCAGCGTTTAGGACGCGCATCACACAGCCTGCGGAGCTAGCAGCGCAAACAGAAGAATTGGCAGAGTCGACCACGATGCGCTAACCGATTGCGCTAAGCAGTATGCCGTGCGCCGTGCACAGATGATGGTGTTTCCAAATCCTGACACGACCAGATTTGGAAGTTGCCAAGGATGAGCCTCTTGAGCAGTATATAAAGAAGAGAAGAAGGCTAGGGTTTGATCATCATCACATATTCACAATTCGTACACCAAGGAGGCACTGCGCAGCAGAACTGGAAAACACACGAGCTTGCTGAGAGGATCTGCGCTAGCCGACTGCGCCAGCCAAGACTGCAACCTGCACGCACTGTTTGCTATTGTTCTCTTGGATACTCTAGTTATTATTTACTATTTTCTATGATGTTTACCACTAGCATGTCTAGCTAAACGCTTAGTATCGGTTGGGCATGAATCTATGAGTATTTCCTTTGAGACTTGCGCTTAATGCATAGCTTGCTTGCTTATATTAATTCTGTGCGCATTGTTGGCAGCTTGTTACATGAGTAGGGGAAGCCTTGAACCGCAATCTTACTCTTGTTGCTTGTTGTTGTATGTTAAACTAGTTGAATAGCCTGACGGTGCCAACTAGGAGTAACGCGCTAGGATAGGCAATTACTACATTGATCGGATTCGTAGTTGTTTAGTCTAGTTCAAGAATTAATAGCACATGAACTTTGATCGGAACATGCGCACATGTTAGGAAGCCTTGACCGGACACTAACTTAAGTAAAACCAAGCTATAGACGTTTAGAGTCAATGATAAGGGATACACTCATAGAGGATTGTCTGCGCCGATACTTCTCATAGTCATAGTACTTAATCTCTACTGCCTGCGCACGTCTAGTGCAATTCCTGCGTTTATGACTGTTTACTCGCGCATAGCGCAACCCCAATCGCTCACACCCCCAGCTTTCGTAAGTGTAGGTCACTGGTTAAAACTGAACTGCTTGCTTAGTGGAAGAGGAAGGATTAATTTGACGCGTACAACGACGCGCGATCACTTATCGACTCCGCTATCTGATGAGCGGACAAATGACCTTATATTTGTCCATATTTCCCTTTACTTCTTGTTTGTTCCATTATTTTATAAAGTCGTTTGATTTTTCTTTGTCCATTTCAGGTTGAAAAGATGTATTTCACGATATGAAGTGGCCCGAAGAAAATCCGGATGAATTCCGATCAATCGAGAGCAAAAACGAGCAAAATTAAGCAAAAGACAAAAGTGATTCACCCAGGGTAGATTTGATTCGACCCGGGGGTGCATGAATCAACCTCCCAGCTGCCCGGATTAGAAATAACTCTAGGAGAATTCGCCCGAGACCAAATCCAGGCAGATTGACCTGTTCATCGTCGAAGGCTTGCCGAAAACATGATTCTTATCCGATTGAGGCGTGCTATAGCTTGTTGGAAAGCTAATTCAAAGAGCTACAATTATTAGATTACATCAAGACATAATTCAAAGGTTTAAATTATTCTAGCACTGCAAAGTTGATTCGCCCAAGAGGAATTCAGGCCTGGGCGAATCAAAAGTGATTCGCCCAAGTAAAAGCGATTTCCCCAGCCATGAAACACACTGAGACTTTGATTCGGACATTCTGCACGAATCCACTCAATAAGGCTACCTCGAATGACTTTTGATTCGGGCACGGCGGGTAAATATAAATAGAAAAAAGATGGGAAAAATTAGGGTGTGCCTTGGGGTGCTTCCGGTGCCTAGAGTTCCTCTCTTGGACGAAACCCTAATTGGAGAACTTAGAGATTGTCGAGAATTCGGAGAAGACACCTACAATTGGAGATTCTACAACATCATTCTACTATATTCCTACTCTAAACCCTCCTTGTGGATCCCTTAGGTTAGATTGTAATGCAAAATATGCAATTTTATTATGAATGAGGTTTTTGGATTGAAAATTCTCATGCTTTATCATCATGTTAATTTTATGCACACCAAGTGTTTGATGAAACGCATGAATGAGTATGAATTAATGAAACACCTAAGGATGGAATGAGAGTTGAACTTAGGTTGTTTAGAAGATTTTAGATAGTGTTTGTGCTCGAGAGTGACATTCGCATTCTATTAGGCTAAGTGATCGCGCGTCGTTGTGCGCGTCAAATATAATTCCTTCCTCTCCCACTAGTACAGCGGTTAAGTAAGGGTCGATCTCCACAGGGAGCAAGCAGTGAGTCTCAGCCAGTAACCTACACTTAAGAAAACGGGGGTTGCGTGAGTGATTGGGGGTTTTGCGCGATGCGCGAATAACAGCGAATATCGTAACTCAGGGAATTGCACTAGACGTGCGCAAGCAGTAGAGATGAAGTACTATATTTATGAGAAGTATTGGGCAGACAATCCTCTATGAATGCATTCCTTATCATCGACTCTAAAACATCTATAGTTTATGCTTTACTTGGGTTAGTGTCCGGTAAAGGCTTCCTAACACGAGCGCACGTTCCGTTCAAAGTTCATGTGCTATTAATCCTAGAACTAGACTAAACAGCTGCGAATCCTGTCACAGTAGCAGCTGCCTACCCTAACTCGTTACTCCTAATTGTCACGGTAAGTTTGCGGTTCAAGGCTTCCCCTACGCATGCAACTAGTTTAACAGGTGACAAGCAAGCAACACAAGTAAGTTTGCGGTTCAAGGCTTCCCCTACTCATGCAACTAACTGTCTCAGCGCGCACAGAATTAATACAAGTAAATAAACTATGCATTAAGCTCAAGTCTCAAGTCCAAATCTGGTCACTGGGACTTTGCGCCTGGCGCACGGTATTGGTTGGCGCAATCGGGTAGCGCACCTCTGCTGTCTTTCGCCATTTCTTCTTCTGTTTGCGCCGCTAGCTCCGCAGGCTGATCTTTCACTCCTAGAACGCTGCCTGTTAGCGCGTATCCGACTCAAGGACTCGTTCTGACCTGATATACAAAAATAGTGGAAACGAGTAATCTTGCCCATAAAATATTGCAAACAAGCATGGGTTTATGATCTAAATAACGTGTATAACTAGGCTCTATCAAACCCCCCACACTTGCCCCTTGTTCGTCCCGAACAAGTACTGAAACGCGGATACAATTACCTTTTCTGGAGACTGGCGCACAGCCTTGCATTCTAGCGCAAGATGCACAGTTGCTTCAACTTGAGCTGCTCTATCACCTGCGCACAACTGCACTCAATAGTTCTAATATAATAATCCCGAAATTTCATTACCTCTCAGCCGGGATGAAGGTCTTTGGATGACTGGGAGATAGCTCTTCTTAGGCTCCTGGTTGTCAGCTCCCGCTCCGAAGATAGGTATATGGTTTCTTGCGCGAGCTTCTTCCAGTGCGTGATTCGTTCGCACACTTCCTGGGAACCTGAGCCTTTGATGATATCCTTGTGGTCTTGCGCACGCAGGTACTAAGTAGTGCGCATGCTGATTCTTTGTAACGCAAATCATCTGCTTCTGCTGGTATTTTTCTTTTGTACAGCTTCCTTTCCAATTTTTTTATTTTTTTATTCCCAGAACAGTTCCAATCTCAGCCTTCGGATAGCAGCTATGGAACTCGTTCCGCTCTCCCTCCTTGGTTTGTCTGCACCGGTCAGCGCACGCGTTTACATCCGCGCCCGCTTTCCTTAGCTTGATATCCAGAGAGAAGGTGGTCTGTTTTCCCACCTCGCCACGCTTTGGGTATTTTGCCTTTTGCATCCGCGTGACTGAGCGCGCTCTTTTGTTCCGAAGGTCGCGAAGCACCGGCCTCCACTAGCGCATTCGACCATATACCTCGCCTTCGAAGCAGAAGCGACTAACCGCCTTTCTGGAGCATTTCTATCAACTCCACATCCCCTGTATATCCCAACTAACAGGAGCAGAAAAAACGAAAAAATTATGCTAAAATAGTAGATAGCAGTGCACACAATACGGATAGCGCAAAACAAGCTGGAGCGCATGCGCATCCTGCACCTTAGCGCACTACTGTTACTAATTTTCTTCAACTTAACTAAGCTATACTAAAAATGCTAAAAACATGAAATGTAAGAGTAACGCCCCCCCCCCCCCCCCCCCCCCACACTTGAACAGAGACGTGTCCCTACGACTCAAGCTCAAGCGCACGGAGGCTGCGCACATGTGTGACTACAAAAAAAACTACCAAACCCTATTCTAACTAAAAACACGCAAAAAAAAACAAAACAAGCAGAATAAAATGTGCCAAAATAAAATGTGTCGGGTTACCTCCCGACAAGTGCCTTTGTTTAACGTCGTTGGCTCGACGGTACCTCGTTACGTGCCAAGTAGTGCGTCTGCAGCCTCCCCCACTCTTGCTCCTGAGTGTCCCTGCGCCAGTGCTTGTGTTACGATCTCATTGGTCCTGTGCAAAGGATAAAAGGGAAGGTCAGCATGTGATACATTATTCGTAAGGAGGGCAGATGCAGAGGAAGAGGAGATATAGGCGATGGGTGCTAGGTCTCCCTCTGAAGCATCTGGTGGTGCGTCTGGCGCAACAGCTTGCTCGTCTACTATCTCTGGCTCGGCCAAGTCAATGTTGCGTGCTGCGCCATCCCAAGGTTCGCCCAAGTACCGTTTGACTCTCTGCCCGTTAACCTGAAAACGATGCTGGTGCCCGTCTTCTAATTCAATTGTGCCGTAGGGGAAAACCTTGGTGACGGTGTATGGTCCCGTCCACTTACTGCGCAGCTTCCCAGGCATGAGCTTCAGGCGTGATGAAAATAATAATACCTGATCGCCTGGTTCAAATGTGCGCCGGAGGATGTGCTTGTCATGAAACGCCTTGGTGCGCGCTTTGTAATCGCGCAGTCCCTCATAGGCGTCCAGGCGCAGCTCTTCTAGTTCGCTCAGCTCAAATGCGCGTTCTTGTCCTGCCTCCTCCAAGTTCAAGTTGCAAATACGTAAGGCCCAATATGCCTTGTGCTCGAGCTCCACTGGCAGATGGCATGCCTTCCCATAGACCAGCCGGAATGGTGAGGTTCCAATGGGTGTCTTGTGTGCAGTGCGGTATGCCCATAGCGCATCATCCAGGCGCTGGCTCCAATCCTTGCGCGACGGCCTCACAGTCTTTTCCAAGATGCGCTTGATCTCTCTGTTAGAAACTTCGGCCTGTCCATTCGTCTGCGGATGGTAAGCGGTGGACGTCTTGTGGCGCACCCCATAGTGCTTGAAGACTTGCGCCACAACCCTGTTGCAGAAGTGCGTCCCCTGGTCGCTGATAACTGCCTTAGGCACTCCGTACCTGCAAAATATGTTAGTTCTGAGAAAGTTAGCGACAGTTTTACCATCATCCTTGCGCGTGGCCTTAGCTTCGACCCATTTGGATACGTAATCCACGGCCACCAGTATGTACTCGTAGCCGGCAGATGGGGGAAATGGACCCATGAAGTCGATTCCCCAAACATCGAACACTTCATCCACCAAAATCGGGGTCTGCGGCATCTCGTTGCGCGTGGAGATTCCTCCAGTGCGCTGGCACCTGTCACACTTCCTGCAGTGGTCATAGGCATCTCTGAATAGGTGCGGCCAGTAGAATCCGCAGTCCAAGATCTTCCTGCTCGTGCGCTTGGGACCGAAATGTCCTCCACAGGTGTGCGCATGACAAAACATCAATACAGAGTTAATCTCATGGTCAGGCACGCAACGTCTTAATATCCGATCTGGACCTATTCTAAGCATGTAAGGATCATCCCAAAGGTAATGCTTGGACTCATGTTTCAATCGCATGCACTGAGTTTTATTGAAATGAGGAGGGAACGCACCTGTGACCAGGTAATTTGCGATATGCGCATACCATGGTACCTTACCTGTTAGCGCCATCAGATGCTCGTCAGGGAATGTCTCCTTGATCTGCCCTGGCTCCTCATCCTTTATGATCCTGCTCAGGTGATCAGCGACGGTATTTTCTGTGCCCTTCTTATCTTTGATCTCTAAATCGAATTCCTGAAGCAGAAGTACCCAGCGCATCAGGCGCGGCTTGGTCTCTTTCTTGGATATGAGGTAGCGGATAGCTGCGTGGTCCGTGTAGATGATGACTCTGGCGCCTAGAACATATGCTCGGAACTTCTCCAGCGCAAATACAATTGCCAGAAGCTCCTTCTCCGTGGTGGTGTAGTTCTTCTGCGCGGAGTCCAGTGTGCGCGATGCATAGTAGATGGCATGCGGCTTCTTGTCCTCACGCTGCCCCAAGACTGCTCCTACTGCGTAGTCACTTGCGTCACACATCAGCTCGAATGCCAGGTTCCAGTCTGGTGCGCGCATCACTGGCGCACTGGTCAGCGCTTCTTTCAGCTTATCGAACGCCGCCCTGCACTCATCAGTAAAATCGAAGCACACGTCTTTTTGCAACAGGTTAGACAGGGGTATGCAAATCTTAGAGAAATCCTTAATAAAACGCCTGTAAAACCCAGCATGCCCTAAGAACGATTTCACGTCGCGCACGTTGGTGGCATAAGGCAGATTAGAAATAATATCTATCTTAGCTTTGTCTACCTTAATACCCTCCTCTGAAATGATATGACCCAATACTACTCCGTGCGTAACCATGAAATGACACTTCTCGTAGTTTAGCACTAAGTTCTTAGAGATGCAGCGTGCTAAGACTTTATCTAGATGTGTTAAGCATGCATCAAAGGTACTCCCATATACAGTGAAGTCATCCATGAACACTTCTATACATATACCAATCATATCAGAGAAAATGCTCATGACGAGGCGTTGGAACGTACCTGGCGCGTTGCACAGCCCAAAAGACATACGCCGAAACGCAAATGTTCCGAAGGGGCATGTGAACGTGGTCTTCTCTTGATCCTCTGCAGCTATGGGTATCTGATTGTAACCTGAATATCCGTCCAAAAAACAAAAGTAAGGTTTACCTGCCAAGTGATCCAGCATCTGGTCCATGAAGGGTAGCGGGAAGTGGTCCTTGCGCGTTACAGCGTTCAGCTTCCTGTAGTCGATGCACATACGCCAGCCAGTCTGTATGCGCTTGGGAACTAGCTCGCCCTGCGCATTCTCCTCCACCGTGATTCCTCCTTTCTTTGGCACAACGTGCACTGGGCTGACCCATCTGCTGTCTGAGATTGGGTAAATGACCCCTGCGTCAAGCAACTTCAGAACTTCCTTTTGCACTACCTCCATCATATTTGGGTTTAACCTGCGCTGAGCCTCCCTGGATGGTTTGGCGCCGTCTTCCAACAGAATTCGGTGCATGCACACGTCTGGGCTCACTCCGCGCAGATCAGCAAGAGTCCATCCAATAGCGCGCTGGTTCCTGCGCAGCACCTGTTGTAAGCGCGCCTCCTGCTCTTTTTCCAATCCCTTCTTGATGATCACTGGCAGGGTGTCCTCATCTCCCAAGAAAATGTACTTGAGATGCTCCGGGAGTTGCTTCAGTTCGATCTTGGGTGCCTGCTCAACAGAGGGCAAGATTTTGTTAGCGGTGCAAATATGAACTATATCACGTACCTGTGTGGATGCTGGTTCAGCACTGCTTAGCTCCTTCTCTTGCTCCTCCAGTTCTGCCTGTGTCAGTAGCTCTGGTCCTATGGTTGCGCTTGCACACTGCGCTTCTGTGACTAAGTCGTCAAAGCTGTCCATTGCGTGCACGGTAGCGTCCTCATGTGGGTGCTGCATCCCTTCGAAGATGTTGAAATGGATTTCTTCGCCATCTACCTCCATGGAGAGCGTGCCCCTCCACACGTCTATCTTCGTGCGCGCAGTCATCAGAAACGGTCTGCCTAGGAGGATCTGCGCACCGCTGGCGCTTGATTCACCCTCCATTTCGAGCACATAAAAGTCTGCTGGGAACACCAGCTCTCCTACTCGAACTAGGACATCTTCTATCATGCCTGCAGGTTGTTTGCACGATCTATCTGCTAGCTGAATTGTGAGACCTGCAGGTTTTAGTGGTCCAAGGCGCAAGGTCGCATAGAGAGAATATGGTAATAAATTGATTGATGCGCCTAAATCGATCATGCAGTTGCTTACCGTGGTCTTACCTAAGGTGAAAGGGATAGTGAATGTACCTGGATCTCGGCACTTAGGTGGTACCTTTTGCTGCACGATTGCTGAGGCCTGCGCATTTAGCATTACTTGTGCGCATTCGCCTGTCCTTCTTTTATTTGTGCACAGCTCTTTTAAAAACTTCGCATACCTGGGAATCTGTCGAATAGCTTCTATGAGAGGTATGTTGATTTCCACCTTGCTGAATAGCTCATATAGTTCCTTGTCCAGTGCTTCTTTTCTCGCCAGTGGTGCCTGTACAGGGAAAGGAGCAGGTGTGTTAGTACAATTTTTGTTCTTGTTTTTCGAGTGGGACATACCTGGCGCATTGCCCTGCTGGTTCGTGGTTGGCGCTTCTGATTGCGCCTCTGGCTCTGGTTGCGCACTCTGAGCTGCTGGATCTGGGACTTGCGCAACTGGTTGCGCGGGCGCTTGCGCGGTCTGCTCTGTTCCCACTGTGCGCCCAGTCCTCAGTGTTACTGCGTTAACTCCTCCCTTAGGGTTCTGAATCACTTGCGAAGGCAGGTTGCCATCGCTCTTTTTCAGCTCATACACCGTGGTTGCAATTTGTGATAGATGCTTTTCTATGGATTCGAACCTCTTGTCATACTTTTCGTCATTCTTGCGCACTGTGTCTGCTAGCTGCCCCATGATATCTTCCAAGGATCGCCGTGGTTGCTGACTGTTCTGCGCTGGTGCGTCTGTGCGGCGATGCGGTGGATTGTAGGGTGCAGCATGTTGCGTCTGCTGTGGTGCGCGCTGATCAGTGGGCTGCCTCTGGAAATTGTTCTCTTCTCTCCATCTGAATCCATTTGCAGCAAGCCCAAAGCGCGGCTGATTCTGCCTCTGCGGTCCTCTGTTGTCCCATCCTCCAAGGGCATTTACATCTCCAGTTTCTTCAAAAAGTGTTGGGCACTCGTCTGTCTTGTGCTCAGTGGACCTGCAGAATTCACATACCTTTGGCGCAACTGGTTGTGCGCTCTGCGCACTCATCAGCTTCTGTAGCATGGCCTTCATTTCTTTGATCTCAGCGCTTGCCTCTACCTGATGCACAGAACGAGTACGACTATTTTCAAGCGTAAGCTGATGCCTTACCTGCCCAGCAGAGTCTTCTATTAGCTGCCATGCGTCCTCGGGGTACATGTTGCAAATGTCCCCTCCTGCGCATGCATTCAGTAGTCGCAACTCCATGGGCAGCAGTCCATTCAGAAAGTTCTCTATCAGCACATTCTGGGGAAGCCCGTGATTGTAGCAGTTGGCTTCTAGCTCCCTGAAACGCTCGTAGTATTCTGACAGAGACTCCCCTGCGCCTTGCCTTGGCGCGGCCAATTCCCTTCTGAGCAGCGCAATCTTCGCTGCTGGATAAAATTTATCTAAGAATTTCTTCTGCAGCTGCTCCCATGTGTGGATTGATCCTGCGGGTAGGCTCATCAGCCAGTGTTTGGCTGCATCGCTCAATGAAAATGGGAACGCTTTCATCTTCAGCGCTTCATCGTTTTCCCCCAAAGCCTTCATGTTCTCGCAAATGATTAGGAACTCCCGCACATGCTTGACTGGATTTTCGTTGTTCATTCCGTGAAACTTGGGCATGTGATGGATGAGTGAGCTCCTTAGTTCGAACTGTCCGTCGGGCGGAAGCACTATACACCATGGCTGGTTAACAGTGAGTGGGGCTGACATTTCGCGCACTGTCCTGCGCCTCGCGACTGGACGAACGGGTGGCGCAATGTATGGTTCAGCGGCCATCCGTGCGTCGTCCTCACGCTGCACTTCCTCTCTGAATAGGGCTGCGCGGTTATGCGCCCTTGCTTCCTCTGGGGTTCTGTCTCCCAGGTTATCTCCAACCACACTGTTATCCTCCATGTCCTGATCCAAACTCAAGAAACGAAATTAAATGGCAACGAAGTTGTTGCGTCTGTCAGGGCGCAACTAGAATCTGCGCAGCGCAACTGTTTCAAGGTTGCGCAGGCTGATGTAATTGTGCGCTGTCAGAAACAACAACGAGAAAACAAAACAAAATGAAATAACTAGTTACTAAAATGAGAAATGTAAGCTAGCTAAAACTTAGCTGTGTTGCTCCCCGGCAACGGCGCCAAAATTTGATCGCGCGTCGTTGTGCGCGTCAAATATAATTCCTTCCTCTCCCACTAGTACAGCGGTTAAGTAAGGGTCGATCTCCACAGGGAGCAAGCAGTGAGTCTCAGCCAGTAACCTACACTTAAGAAAACGGGGGTTGCGTGAGTGATTGGAGGTTTTGCGCGATGCGCGAATAACAGCGAATATCGTAACTCAGGGAATTGCACTAGACGTGCGCAAGCAGTAGAGATGAAGTACTATATTTATGAGAAGTATTGGGCAGACAATCCTCTATGAATGCATTCCTTATCATCGACTCTAAAACATCTATAGTTTATGCTTTACTTGGGTTAGTGTCCGGTAAAGGCTTCCTAACACGAGCGCACGTTCCGTTCAAAGTTCATGTGCTATTAATCCTAGAACTAGACTAAACAGCTGCGAATCCTGTCACAGTAGCAGCTGCCTACCCTAACTCGTTACTCCTAATTGTCACAGTAAGTTTGCGGTTCAAGGCTTCCCCTACGCATGCAACTAGTTTAACAGGTGACAAGCAAGCAACACAAGTAAGTTTGCGGTTCAAGGCTTCCCCTACTCATGCAACTAACTGTCTCAGTATGCTCAGGATTAATACAAATAAGTAAACTACGCATTAAGCTCAAGTCTCAAAGGTAATACATCATAGATTCATGCCCGACCAACACTAAGTGTTTAGCTAGACATGCTAGTGGTAAACATCATAAAATAGTAAATAACAACTACTGGATCCAAGAAAACGGTAGCAAACAGTGCGTGCAGTGTCTTCTCTCGGCTGGCGCAGTCGGCTGGCGCAAATCTCCTTGACAGGTCCGTGTGTTTTCCAGTTCTGCCGCGCAGTGCCTCTGGAATGTCACTGAGTGATGGTGTTCCCCTTTGAAACCCTAGACTTTCTTTGTTTAAATAGTGCCCCAGGAAGTTCATCTTTTGGCAACTTCCAAGTCTGGTCACTGGGACTTTGCGCCTGGCGCACAGCATTGATTGGCGCAATCGGGTAGCGCACCTCTGCTGTCCTTCGCCATTTCTTCTTTTGTTTGCGCCGCTAGCTCCACAGGCTAATCTTTCACTCCTAGAACGCTGCCTGTTAGCGCGTATCCGACTTAAGGACTCGTTCTGACCTGATATACAAAAATAGTGGAAACGAGTAATCTTGCCCATAAAATATTGCAAACAAGCATGGGTTTATGATCTAAATAACGTGTATAACTAGGCTCTATCACTAAGCATAGAGCGGACTTTAGTTAACTATCAATAGACCGAGAGGTTGAGATTAGAAGACTTTTCTTCTAGACGGTTCAATAGAGCGAGAGTTTGATAATTGTGTCACTTAGGTATCATTCTCATTCTAGAGAAGGAGCGAGAGTTGAATTTAGAATGCGTGATACTTTAGCCTAGAATTATCAATCAAATTAACTCATGCATGAATTGCTATTTTTTGTTGCTAATCGCATGACCTAGGGGTGAAATAAGATTCCGACTACGCTTTTAATTACTTTACTTCAAAACCAAATTCAATCTTGTCTTTAGTGTTTACTAAAGATACCTCGCCTAAAGGAAAAACTCCAATTTCTCTTTAGTAGACTTGCATTAAGCATTACTAGCTAGCTTTAGACTAATCTAAGCATTTTTCTTGGGTTCGACCCGAGGTCACTCGGATTATAAATATTATTTGCGTATCGTGATTGGAATAGTATTTTTACTATCATAATTTTGACAACGTCAAAATGGCGCCGTTGCCAAGGATTAGCCATTAGACTAGTTTGTTATTTAGTATTGTTTTAGTTAGTCTACTTTATTTTTATTTTTTATTTATTGTGATTGCGTGTTTGCGTGTTATTCTTGCTTACTTTGATTTAAGTTCACACTTATTGACGCTTAGAACACTGATTCGGACTACACTGCTAGTTTGATTCGAACTTGTATTATTTTTATTTGGCAGCTGTTTCCCTCAGAACACTGATTCGGACTACACTAACGCTATCTGAACTGCTTTGATTCGACCAGGCTGTGGTCCAATCACATTTTGTGCTATCCTGAATCAAATCTGATTCGCGTAGCTGGCTGATGCTTATGAGATTTTCCTTTAATCCTTCCACTAGCATGACATTTTCTAGAGGAGGTAGTTCTGTGACAGCCAAGGTCCCCTTTCCCAGGATTCTACCTTTCATCCCATTTCCGAACTTAACATGTTGCTCTGAGCAAGGCTTAACATTCATGAGGTAGGATCTTTCTCCAATCATGTGCCCTGAGCATCCACTGTCAAAGTACCAGCTTTCTTTATGAGTTGCTCTAGTTGTGCTAACTAGGGCAGTGTGTATCATCTTGGATCTTCTCTGCTGACGAGAGATCTTAGGGAGAATCTGACGAGTCAACGTGAAAGGACAGTTTCTCTTAATGTGTCCACTCTGACCACAATTGTAACACCTTTGATATCTACGAAAGGTCTCTCTTCTAGTAGTGTGGTGAAGATGTCGAGGTTGCTGTAGCAGATCCTTGTTCACATTTCTGTACCTCTTTCTTACCACTTTTCGAGTGCATCTGGACCTGGCCATGTGACATTTATCTCCACTGAGATCAGTATCTTCTTCACTCTAGTTTGCTGACATAGAGTTGTTGTTTTTCTGATCTGAGTTTGACAGTGGTTTGCTGGTACAGTCAGCCTTTCGATGACCATATCCCTCACAATTCCAACACTGGATGCCTTTCCTTCTTTCATTCTTTTCTTCTTCCTCTTGGGCTGGTTCTTTGGCTCTTCTCTCATTTCCTCCACCTCTTCTGGATTATCTTCGAGAGGTTGAGGTCTGACCGGACCTTGTTTCCATGTTTTTCAAGACCTTCCCCAGATTTTTTACCAGTAAACTCAAATGATCATCAGCTGAGGGCTTCTTCTCTTCTGTTTCAGCTTTCAATCCAACATTTTTGCTTTTGGGGGGAGCATCTTCTTTGACTAGTTTCATCTCAAACTGCTTGAGAGATCAAATTAATTCTTCCAGCCTCATGTCCTGGACATTCTGAGCTTCTTCAATGGCTGTCACCTTCATGTCAAATCTGGATGGCAATGATCTGAGGACCTTCCTAATTAGCTTTTCTTCATGGATAGGTTCTCCAAGAGCATGGGCTTCATTTGACAGGTCACACAGCTTGGCATTGAATTCTGTGATGGTTTCCTCCTCCTGCATTTTTCAGACCTTCAAACTGTGAAGTTATCATCTGCATTCTGGATATCTTCACTTTGTCAGTCCCCTAATGAGCAACTTCCAAGATCTCCCAAGCTTGTTTTGCAATGTCACAATTGGAGATTAATCTGAAGTTGTTGGCATCCACAGCAGCAAAGATTGCATTCAGGGCTTTTGAATTGCCATTTGCTGCTGCATCCTCTTTTGCAGTCCACTGCTCTTCAGGTTTCTTCCGAGTGACTCCTTTATCATCAGTGGTTTTGGGAGGAGCCCACTCTGTCACCACAACTTTCCACACTTTCTCATCAATAACCTTGAGAAACGCCTTCATCCTAGCCTTCCAGTAGCCGTAGTTGCTTTCTTCTAGCAGTGGAGGGAAGCTTGTGCTTTGTCCTTCCTTCATTGTCTTTGATGATGCGGTATGGCAGTGTTTGACAAAACCAGCACAAGTGAACAAGCAGCTGAACAAGATGCTGCTATAGCAGGAGTCCAGCCTTCGTGAACAAGGTCAGTGAACAAGGAGCAGCTATAGCAGGAGGAAGCTTTAGCAGGAGCTTGTTCAGAAGAGCTGAAGCGTCTGTCCGTACAGTAGCAATCTGGATTTTGGAAAGAAGGTGCCAGTCCATCTAAGAGCATCAGGAGAGTTCTAAGTTGCTGAAGAGAATATTCCTGTGGAGATTCCTAGCTGGAGAAGGAGATTTGATTGTGGGAGATTTGAATCTCAAATCAAATCTAGTCTCCTAAAATTTAGGAGATATTGATATTGCTAAGGGAATTGCTAAATCCTGATAATGATGGCAGTGGGCACGCCTACTTAATGGAGACTCTTCAGAGCAATGAGGGTTGATCGAAGCTAAGAGAGAAAACACGAGAGTTACACAGAAGTTCGACAAAGAGTGAATCTGTGCGGGCGAATCTTCGATCATCACCAAGAGTAGAGCGTGAGCGCAGAACTGAGGTGATTGAGACAAATGGTGATCAGGACTTGCAGAGTCAGATCACAGCTTGATCGGGAGACCAATTCAGAGCAGCAGTGCTTGTTGGTGGATCAAGGAAGGCCGCGAAGGGATTGTCGAGTGGAGGGACTCGGGCAATCGATCGAAGTCCAGCTCTTGCTTGTGACAGGAGGTCACTGAGTGAGGGGGAGTATTCCAGAGTGTGCAGCGCTCGTGGAATCGTTCGAACGGCTCAGCGGAAGGCTTCAGAGCGACGCGGACAGTTTGTGCATCAGTTGTGTGCTACAGTAGATGCTATAGCAACCCTGCAGAATCTGAGTATTGTTTAGAATAGGCTGAGTTTCGAGGAGACAGTAGCTATTCTAGATAGATATCAGTAGAGGGTGTGCAGACACAAGTCAGAGCCTCTTCTGATTGTGTACGTGGATCTACTTGTGGTTGAGTAGCATAGGTTGCGTGGGTTGTAACCGTGTGTACTTGGAAACCTTGAGACTAGTGGATTGAGGACTGAGAAGAGTCCTCCCCAGACGTAGGCAAATTGGCTGAACTGGGTGAACAAACCTTTGTCCTTGTTCTTTCCTGCCGAAACAGTGTCCGGGTGAACAAGAGTGTGTTGTAGCAATTGCTTGTTCACAAATCTATTTATCGCCGCAAATTACAGTCTTGCTCTTCTCAGCTAGGTGCACAGGATCTTGGCTCTGTATGTTGAGCTCCGGCTCTGATACCAATTGAAATTCGCAGCACCTCTGATTTGCAGATAGTGAACAAGCAGTTGCTACAGCACACTCTTGAACATCCAAATTTGATGCTATAAGATAGAACAAGGAACAAAGGTTTGTTCATCCAATTCAGCCAATCTGCCTACATCTGGGAAGGGCTAAATTCCAACCCTTAATCCACTAGTTTCTCAGGTCCACAGTACAACACGGTTCGACGCACGACACCTATGCTATCTGACCTAAACTAGTCATACAATCAGAACAAGCTCTGACTTGTGTATTGCACACCTACAGACTTGAAATAATTCAGAATAGCAACAACTCGGTCCCACAGACTCAGCCTATTCTAATTAACTCAATGTCATCTGCAAGTTGCTATATCACCTGCTGTAGCACACAGCTGGTGCCTAAACTGTCCGCGTCGCTCCAAGCCTTCTACTTAGCCGATCAAACCTCTCGAAGAGCGCTGCACACTCTAGAGCACTCCCCCTCACTCAGTGACCACCAGCCACTAGTGAGTTTTGCCGTTCAGTCACTTGACCGAGTTCTTCCACTCATCAATACCTCCGCGGCCTCCCTTGATCAAACAACAAGCAGTTACTGCTCTGAATTGGCTTCCTGATCAAGCTATGATCAGACTCTGCAAGTCCTGATCACACTCTGCTTCAATCACCTCGGCTCTGGGCTCATGGCTCTGCTCTCAGTGATGATCGAAGATCCTCGCACTTGAATTCTGTCCTCTCAGTATTCTGTGTATGCTCTCGTGTTTTCTCTCTTCACTTCGATGCCCTTGACGCTCTGAGCAGCCTTCTTTAAAAAGGAACACCAAGTTTCACCATTCATAATTTTAGCAATTTCTTGCAAACAACAATATCTCCTAATTTATAGGAGATTATATTTGATTTGCAAACCTAATCTTCTACAAATAAATCTTCTCCAACATCTGGGAATCTCTACTGAAATATTCTCTCTGAGAATTTAGGAACTCCCTTGATGCTCATGGATGCACTGCTAAGCTCCTTCTGCGAAGATCCGGGTTGCTGCTGACGAACAGAAGCTACAGCTTCCTGAACTAGCTCTTGCTATAGCAGCACCTTGTTCAGCCGCTTATTCATTTGTGCTTGTTTTGTCAAAGCCTGTCATACTGCATCATCAGGGCTGATAAAGAACTACTTGCTTAGCAAACTATATTTGGGTTTTGAACTCTTATGGATGATTGCGAGTAGGATTTGTGACTATTCTTATTCTGAAAACTCTCATGAGATTATAACTCGTCAACTATGGTAGCCTAGGAGTTTAAATGCTTGATGCATACACTAAATGCATCCGTGATTCCTACGACAATGAGTTAGGAGTAGATTAATTTTCTTTGTTTAGTTTTTTTTTTTTTTTGATATGTTACATGAGTAGGGGGTGGATGTGTTATATGTGCGTAAGATTTGCTACGTGCTTTGATACTGTCATATATGATCTAAAATCTTACTTTCCGCTTGACTTATGCATATACTTGTTCGGGACGAACAAGACTTAAGTATGGGGTGTTGTGTTTGTTTGTTCCGTTATATACTTGTCCACATTTTCCCGTTACTTCTTGTTTGTTCCGTTATTTTATAAAGTCGTTTGATGCTTTCTTTGATCATTTCAGATTAAAAATGCATACCACACGATACAAAGTGGCCAGAAAAAAATCTGGATGAATTCCGGTCGATTGAGAGCAAGAATGAGCAAGATTGAGGCAAGCTGAAAAAGTGACTCGCCCAGGCACAATCTGACTTGAACAGATGGGTGTCCGAGTCAGATTTGATTCGGACAAGGCTTAGCTGAATCTCCCTCTCCAGCTGCACGGATCAATCTGACTCGAGGAGAAGTTTGAGAAACTTGATCGAATCAAAAGTGATTCGGCCAAGAAGAAGCACTCCGCTCGGATCAGTTTGGCTCTTTAAGGATTTTAACCGAGTCAAGCAAGGCTTGACAGAATCAAAAGTGATTCGGCCAAGGAAGACTGACTCGCCCAGCTACGAAACTGCACTGAGTATTTGATTCGGACACCCTGTCCGAGTCAACTAAACAAGGCTTGTCCGAATCAACTGATTCGGGCATGGCGGGCAACCTGGTAATTTTCTGGAACAGTATAAATAAGAAAGATGCAAATTTAGAAAGGCTTCTTCAAATTTCGAAAACCTTAGGCGATTGCTCTTGGACGACGTGGAGAATTGTCAAGGATTTGGAGGACACGCACGCAATTGAACATTCAACATCAACCCTCTACTCAACCACTACTTCTTTGCATCCAATTGGTGAACAATTTCAATTAAAAATCATATATTGTTTCAAACTCACCAGGAGTGAGTAGTCCCATTGTACTTGGGATTCTTATGGATCCCTTAGGTTAGATTGTAATGCAAAACATGTTCTTTTATCTATATGAGTGAAGTTTGTTGAAAATTCTTATACTTGTTCTTTATGTTAATTCTATGCACACCAAGTGTTTGGCGAAACGCAAGAATGAGTATGAATTGATAAAAACAGCTAGGGATGGAATGAGAAGTGAACTTAGGTTGTTTAGAAGATCAAGCATGATTATTTAAGATAGCTTTTGTGCACGAGAGTCACATTGGCAATCTATTAGGCTAAGCATAGAGCTGACTTTAGTTAAATATCAATAGACCGAGAGGTTGAGATTATGAGACTTTTGTTCTACACGATTCAATAGAGCGAGAGTTTGAGAATTGTGTCACATAGGTGCATTCCCATTCTACAGAAGGAGCAAGAGTTGAATTTAGAATGTGTGGTACTTTAGCCTTGAATAATCAATCAAATTAACTCATGAATATATTTCTGTTTTGCATTGCCAATCGTATGAGCTACAGGTGAAATAGAATTCCGACTACGTTTTCTCTATTACTTTCTTTCAACCCAAATTTGAATTTGTCTTTAGTATTCACTAGAGATACCTCACATAGAGGACCCCCCCCCCCCCCCTCCCTTTATTTAGTAGACTCGCATTAGGCATTATTAGCTAGCTTTAGACTAATCTAGGCTTTTCTCTTGGGTTCGACTCGGATTACAAATATTGTTTGAATACCGTGATTGGACTAGTATTTTTACTACCACAATTTTGACAACGTTCAATTGCCACGGGCATATCTAAGTAAACTCATCGCTTGAATCGTCGCGCATTTGTTTGTCAATCTTTTGCCTAGCTATATGTTTCGCACTGCTTTATATGTCATAGCTATCCAATCTGTGAATTTAGGTGTTGCGCTAACCTTTTTCTTGAGTTTCAGATTTACCGCATCTGACTAGAGCATCATTCACAGACATGAGCAGATGTGCATTTGGCTACCTCCACACGAGAGAAGTTCCTTCGAAACTCTCTTTACTTCTTTTACTTCTTATTGCTTAGGGACTAAGAAAAAAATTTTAAGTGTGGGGTGTTTGTGCTTATGCTTTTATTTGCTTAACAATATGATTCTATGCTACATATTTACTTTGTGTGCATTATACTCGCATAATCGTTTTCATCCTAACTTTAAATATTGATCACACGAAGTAATGTTTGCTAAGCAATTAAGTAGTATCATTTTAAAAAAAAATAATATTGGGACGAGTTGTGCTTTGAATTAATGAATCGTATCTTTAAATTGATTGACATTCTTTGTGACAATTTTATTCGCATGATTCGATATTTGACTAGCTTAGTTCGATTTATTTTTTAAGCTCTTTCCGTGCATGAAAAATGATGTTAAGTTTAGCGAGCACAGAAAAAAATAGTTTTCATATAAAAACCTCGAACTTGTTCTTGTTTGCTTTTAGGTGACTTTAGCATTCCTATTTAGCCTTTGCATTTGTTTAGCTCACACTTCATGCTCCATTATTTATCACTTAGGCACATTGTCAAGTATTAAGTGTGGGGTCAAATAAAGCATTTGCGAAAAAGAAAAAAAGTGCAAAAAAGAAAAATTATATTTTTAAGGTTTTACAAATGCCGAGGGTTAGGAAGGTTAGTTCCTCCTTGAAAGCATTTGTATAAACGCAAAAATATTATTTGTTTTTTTGTCAAGGAAAAGTTTTACAAATGCCAAGGATTAGAAAGATAAGTTCCCTCCTTGAAAGCATTTGTACATACGCAAAATAATAATAATAAATCCACTTAATTCTTGACTTTATACCTTTTTCGCTAGTTCTTTCGCATATGTGTGAGTAAGGCATTTCCATTTCGCTTTATAACTTAAACGTCTAAGGTATGACCCTCGTAATTTATAACTTAAGCATCAAGATTTGTACGAGTGGATTTTAAAATTTTCAATGTCAAAACTCCTCTTCTCTTACGGATTATGACGTATACTCTAAAACTTGAAAATGAGTTTGTTGTCATGAGCTTATGGACTTGCCCTTAGCAAGCATATGTGATTGACTCGACAAAATTTTTGTATAAGCGACCCTTTTCTTCATACTGCTTGCATAGGAAATTGAGCGGTAATTTAAATTTGACGAATGCTAGTTTTGATATCGATTCTATGAATATTTGATGTTGCAGTGAATTGAATGATTCTTAGAGTTTACGTGAATTAAGTGATTTGCACAACTCTATTATTATGATGGTTGATAAAAGAACTACTTGCTTAGCAAACTATATTTGGATTTTGAACTCTTATGGATGATTGCGTTCCCCTAGGGTAGCCTAGGGGTTTAAAGGCTTGTTGCATACGCTAAATGCATCCGTGATTCCTACGACAGTGAGTTAGGAGTAGATTAATTTTCTTTCTTTTGATATTTTTATGTTATGTTAGATGAGTAGGAGATTAATGTGTTTTATGTGCTTAAGATTGCTACGTGCTTTGATATTGTCATATATGATCTAGCATCTTACTCTCCGCTTGACTTGTGCATATACTTGTTCAGGAAGAACAGGACTTAAGTGTGGGGTGTTTTGATGAGCAGACAATTGACCTTATATTTGTCAATATTTTCACTTTTCTTCTTGTTTGTTCCAATATTTTCTAAAGTCGTTTGATGTTTTCTTTGTCAATTTCAGGTTGAAAAGATGTATTACACGATATGAAGTGGCTCGAAGAAAATCCGGATGAATTGTGGTCGGTCGAGAGCAAAAGGCAAAAGTGAATCGCCCAAAGTAGATTTGATTCGACCAGGGGGTGCACGAATCACATGTGATTCGACCAACCTTGGTCGAATCAACCTTGAAGTCAGGGGATGCAATGCAAGGTGTTATAATAAGTGCTAGAGTAGTTAAAGTTAAAACTGCAACATTGAAGTCAGGGGATGCAACACAAGGTGTTATAGCAAGTGCTAGAGTACACTCTGGCTGTAAACCAAAGGTATATATTCTCAAGAATCAGAAGATTCCAAGAATCAAGGGCGCGCAGAGACCCAAAATATCTTCAACTATATTTTGGGAACGCAATCTCTTAGTTTGGCAACAAGATGAAGATAAAATCAATAAATATTCAAAAATATTCTTGTTGAAAATTGGTTGACATATTTGAGGAGATTAATGTATGCCATGAAAGTGTGTGGAACGAAGTTGAAGAGTATGAACGTTCATGCATCTCTCTTGAATATAGAAATATACAAGAGTGTCTGCTGAAGCTATACGTTTCACAAATCCTGTTGCAAAATAGATCTATCCAGCTATCCGGGAAGACGCTGAGTGGATGAGCAGCTGTTCGGGAGAACAAAGCTGCTGTGACAAGCCATAGAGAGGGATCTCTACACTGAGGGAAGCTCAATGCGCATCCAGACGAGTCAGTGGTAGAAGAACTTGAAGAGGGAGGCTTGCAAGTTTGTACTTCGTTGTCTTATCGTTATTAGTGGATTGCTGCTTGTTGGGGTTAGGAGAACCCTCCCCCCCCCCCCCCCCCCCCCACACACACACACATTACGGACACATTGTCCCGAAGTGGGTTACCAAATCTCTATGTCTCGTATTTACTTTCACTAGAAACAGTCGAAACATTCCTAACGCGTTTCCTCAGGAGTTGTCATAACAACTGTTGGGATAAGTTCTACCATCCGTACTAGAACTACATGGAGTGTGTAGATAGTCTGTGTGTTCAGAATGATCGTTATTCTAGCTGGGTTAGAAGTAAAGGTTGAACTAGCATAGGCTGAGTTCTCGAATCCTTGTACTAGAAACCGTGCTTAGTGGAATCTTGAGGACTCAGGAGAAGTCCTCCCCAGATGTAGGCAATTGCCGAAGTGGGTGAACAAAGCTCTTGTATTCTTCAGTTTTGGCCATAGCAAGATAGTTCCGCAGAGTGACCCAAAGGTTGCTATAGCAATCTGCTGATACAAGTCACCAGCAGTGCTGGTAATTTCAACTTTCTTGAGCAAGATCTTTATAATATGCATAAATATAGTTTAGATTACCAAGAAATATGTGTAACTGGGCTTTACCAGTTATGACATTGGGAAATATATCAGCAAATTTTCAATACTTCTGTTAATAGGAATATATTCCCTTTGCCAATATGATGACCAAGAAACCTAATATTTGAAGAAATTTTTTGTTTAGATATCAATAAGCCATAAATTTTGATTATTTCTTTAAACATCCTTAAATGTTTAAAATGGATTTTAGAAGACGAGAATGTCATCAAATAAACAATAATAAACTCACTATATGAAGTAAAATATCATTTATAATTTTTTGAAATTCAGAAGGAGATTTTTTAAAACCGAAAGGCATTACATTCCAATCAAATTGTTTAAACAGGACATTAAAAGTTGTTTTATATCCATCAACTTTATCAATTTGAATTTGTCAATAACCTGACTTTAAATCAAATTTATAAAAGTAGTAGAGATTAAGTACTATGACTATGAAAAGTAGAGATTAAGTACTATGACTATGAAAAGTATCGGTGCAGACAATCCTCTGTGAATGTATTCCTTATCATCGACTCTAAACGTCTATAGTTCGTTTTACTAAAGTTAGTGTCCGATCAAGGCTTCCTAACATGTGCGCATGTTCCGATCAAAGTTCATTAGCTATTAATTCTTGAAACTAGTCTAAGCAGCTACGAATCCTGTCACAGTAGCAACTGATTATCCTAGCGCGTTACTCCTAGTTGTCACCGTCAAGCTACCAACTAGTTTAACATATAACAGACAAGTAGTAAGAGTAAGATTGCGGTTCAAGGCTTCCCATACTCATGCAACTAGCTGTCAACCGTGTGCACAGAATTAATACAAGCAAACAAACTATGCATTAAGCACAAGTCTCAAAGGAAATACTCATAGAATCATGCCCAACCGATACAAAGCGTTTAGCTAGACATGCTAGTAGTAAACATCATAGAAATAGTAAATAAAAGCTAAAGTATCCAAGGAAACAGTAACAAGCAGGTGCGTGCAGGTTGCTGTGTCTCGGCTCGCGCAGTCGGCTAGCACAGGTCCTCGCAACAGCTCGTGTGTTTTTCAGTTCAGGCTCTCTCTCCTCGATATTGTCTCTCTCTCAAACCCTAGCCTTCCTCTCTTTATATACTGCTCATGAGGACAATCTTGGCAACTTCCAAATCCTATGGTGTTCAAGATTTGGAAACACCAACATCCTGCGCATGGCACACTGCGCACATTGGTTCGCGCAGTCGGTCTGCGCACCGTAGTCTGACTCTGCCACTTCCTATCTTGTTTGCGCTGCTAGCTCCGCAGGCTGTGTGTTGCGCTCCTTAAACGCGCCTATTAGCACGTATCCGACTTAGGCCCTCGTTTTGCCCTGGAATACAAAAACACCGGAAACCAGTAATCTTGTACACAAAATAATGCAAACAAGCACAGTGTTAAGATCTAAATAGCGCGTATAAATAGGCTCTATCAGTAAGCCAGCCAAACAACAAATAGAAGAAGATCTAACTGGTGAAAGCATTGATTCCAGCACCTTACAAACACCTGGAAAGTTGCCTGAAGGTCAGAACAATATTCTGGACGAGATTCTTGCCTACCAAAGATTTGGAGGAGGAAGAATAGGACTCGGATACACTGGTGAAGAAAGCTCTGGAAGAACAATCTTTGTGAAGGCATCTAACAATGATAAATTGGAAGGGGAGATTTGTCCAAAATCTGCAGAAAAAGATAAAATCAAAAATCTGAACAAGAGGTTGCTGCAGCAATCGCTGGATCATCCTCCTGTAGCTAAAAGAGAACTCGAGAAAGGACATTGCTTCTACTACAGTCGAAAAAGGCATAGCCAGAGCAAATATCCAAAGGTGAAAGAGTTCCAGAGACCGCAAAAGGCTATCAGGACTAAAAACTGGAGAGAGAAACCAAAGACCAAGTCACACCATCAAGCGGTCTTCGGAAGAACATGTCCAGTGAATGATTATCATTGCCAGAAAAGGGAAGAATGGTCAGAAACAAATACAAACCAACCCATTGGGAGAAAGCAATCAAAAGTGAGTCTTGGGAAATGCAAGTGTGGAGACCTAAATGAGAAAAATGGAAAGACAGGATGTATGTTTGTCAGAAGCAGTGTAAATAGAAACAAACCCAAGTATGGATGAAGAAACAACCATCTGACCCTAACAAGGAACCTCCGGACAATGGGCTTAGCACCAGTAAATAAGTGATCCAGACCCGCGCAGCTATAGCAATCAGGACCTGAAAAAGCTTGTTCAAATCATCTAGTTGCTAAAGATAGAAGAGGTCACATGTTGAGCACGTGCATCTGGAAAAAGAAGAAAAACAGCGGGTAAATCAAATTTCTAGGCACAATCGATTGAAGCTTTCCCCAAAAGTTCGCAGAACATTCCTCTCCCGTCCTCAACGGTTTCTGTAAATCCCCAACAATGGTACGTACTCGAGGACTGAAGAAGAACCTAGGCGTCTCTCGCCGTACTAAGGGGAGCCGGAAAACTGAGGTGGCTACAACGGAGCAAGTGCACAGTGCAACATGTCTGGACATAGTTGTCTGGAAACCTCCTCAACACTCCAAGTCCCGGAGATCGCCTCACTCTGAAAGTACTTCGTCAAAGAGGAGGATAGTAGAGCAGATTGATGCTCCTGGAGTTGCTGCAGCACCATTGGCAGAACCCTCCCCAAATGTTGAAGACCTTGCTCCCACTGTGGAACAAGCTTCAGAGGTTGCCAAGGAGGAGCCAAGCAAAGCAGTAGTGCTCACTCCAGGCTCAAATGAAGGTTCTGAATCTTGGACTGAGGAGTCTTCTGAATCAGTAGCTGCTAAAGCATCTTCCCCACCAAAACTTGACAAAGGAAAAGCCCCTATCATCATTTCAGACTCCAGTGATGAAGAAACATCAAGTGATGAAGATGGAGAACCCTCTCGGAAGCAGTCTGACATACAAGCTACCCTTCAGGAGCAAGGGGAAGGGATCACAGTAGGAGGCATTTGGTTTTGAAACAAGCATGTCTCTCAATCATGGGGTATTGTGGAGAGGAAGACCACTGTTCCAAAGAAGAGACTGGACCCTGACAGATACAAATCGCCAGTGATCATCCAGCTCTTGACTGAGGTAAATCTACTGAAGTCCCTGACTTTCCCTTACAGATTCAGTATACCGTTAGTCAGGGAATTTGTAGTCAACATGGAAGAAAAGTTTGGTGGTGAAGAAGGAGCTGATTATGGGAAGAGTTGGGTGCGGGGTAAGAAGGTAGTAATTACCCCTGAAAAATAAATGATTTCCTGGAAATTGACGATGAGTCCAGGGCACCTACAAATGTAAGGCAAGAGGTGTTGGCCAAGGTTCTCACTGGAAGAGTATGCATGTCATGGGGAGGACCCAATCTCAGTGCTGCTGAACTCACCTCCAAGAATGCACTGCTGTATAACTTGGGCATTAGGAACTGGATTCCCAGCTCTCATAGGGGAAAGGTTAGCAGACCCTTTGCTAACCTTCTACACTCAATTGGGAAAAGAAGAAGAGTTAGCTTGGGAAGTGTGATGTTCCCACAAATTGCTGCTCATGCTAGCAGTACAACCTCGAGCAAATCTATTGTGTTGCCATCCCTCATCTATAGAATGATGATTTCTCAGCATCCGGAGTTAGGGGAGATTACTAAAGGTATGTCGGAAGAGCTGCAAGTTTTTGTAGTAGATCACAAGCTCTTCAAAGGAAAACATGCTGTCGACATTGCCCAAGAAGACCCACTACTGGTTGCCCCATCAGATCCGTCCTCTCTGGAAGAGGCACTTCCCCCTGCCCCAGCAATTCAAGCAGCCCTCAAAGTCCGAATTGTGAGTCACTTGAAGTCTGAGCTGAATGTGCTGGCTGCAGAAGCAAAAAGAATCAATGTCAGAAGAACTCAGATCAGAGGATTGCTCAAGGACCTTGAGAGGACCCAGAGGTGGGAGGTGATGCCCCGGCCGAAGACGACTGATGTGGATTTATGACAAAAAGGGGGAGAAGGAAGAAAGTTTTTTTATGTTTTTGAAAGCCCTGCGTGGCTAATGACTCAAAAGCCGAATGTGGCTAATTGTGATTTGAATAGTTACTGTTTTAATTTCTATTTTTTGGAAGTTATCCGTGGCCAAGGGGTTTTTTCAAAATACCAAGGGGGAGATTGATTATGCAGTATGGCATTCAATTGACAAAACCAGCACACGTGAACAAACCGATGTACAAGCTGTTGCTATTGCAGATCCTAGAGTGTGGAGCTATAGCAGAAGATCAGCGCCCATTCGTAGCTTGCTTTCAACGGTCCCTCATGAAGAGCAGAGCGCACAGGGAGCTTCTAAATATTCACCAGAGAATATCCTAGTATAGATTTCGTCCCAGGGTGCAGATTTACTTGTAGAAGATTAGATTTTCAAATCAAATCTAATCTTCTATAAATTAGGAGATATTAATGATTGGGGGGAATTGCTAAAAACTGATATGGATGGAAAATGGGGTTCCTATTTAAGGGAGGCGATGCTGAGCGTTCAAGGGGCCGAAAATAGAGAGTGCAAACACCGAGAGCATACACAGAATACCACAAAGAGAGATTGTGTGTGAGCCTTGCTTCGATCATCACCAAGAGCAGAGCGTGAGCGCAGAGCTGAGGTGATAACATTGTTTTAATTAGAATAGGCTGAGTCTGTGGAAGCAGTGGTGTGCTATTCTGATTAACTCAAGTGTGTAGGTGGAAGTCAGAGCTTGTTCTGATTATGGTTCTAGTAAAGGTCGAGTAGCATAGTTTGCGTACGTTGTACTGTGTTGTACTCGGGACCTTTGAGACTAGTCGATTAAGGACTGAAGTTCAGTCCTTCCCAGACGTAGGCAGTTGGCCGAACTAGGTGAACAAATTGTTTGTTCATTGTTCTTGTTGCACAAGTTCCGTCGGTACAAGAGTGTGCTGTAGCAACTGCTTGTTCACAATCTGCATCTCAGCAGCGCTGTAAAATTTCACTTAGATGTGTTGCCCCATATATATTGGCACCTTTTCAAGGAATATAGAAATCCTAGTCCCACTAGGATTTAAAACGCTATCCAAACTCTTTTGGTGATCCAAGATCTATCCCAAGATCTTAGGAGTTTGTTAAGATATGGTTGTAACAACCTTCTTTCTAGAACCCTTTTTAGAAACCATACATTTAGCTTGTGCTTCGAGAGTTGATTTGGCAATCCATTGTTGGGGATTCCTAAAACTATTAGGAAACTTTCATAGGTGTTGGTTCTTTACTTTTGGTGGTTGGCCGAAAATTTGCGGTCGTCAGTTTTTACGATGCTCTAACTGTTGTCTTCACAGGATGCTGTAGCATCCCACTAGATCAAATGATGCTCCAGCTGCTGTCTTCGTAGGATATTGTACCGTCTTGCTAGATCGTTTTGTCAATGGATGCCATAATCCATAACAATATGCATTTTTATCAATGCATACTTTTGCTTTGGCTAATTTGTAATTAATCTGAAGGTTATTTCCTCCTGCATGAGACAACGTAAAATAGTAGTCGTTCTTGTATTATGTTTAAGTCTGCTCCACTATCAACAAAGACAGTAAATTCGTCTGAATAATAATTGTTAATTAACAGAGTGATAACATTTCTAGAGTAGATAAAAAGTGGTTGTCTAGATTTATTATGGTTTAAGACATTAATCTTTAAATCCTCAAATTGTGCAATGTTATATAATTGCTCATTATCCTTATTATCATCAAATTCCTTATTTGGACAAGCTTGTCCAAGAATACAAGGTTCACAATCTGATTCTGAATCTGATATTGCATCTTCGTTTTTTAAGTTTTTAAGATTTAAGATCTTCACTTGTGGTCGAATATTCAGTTGATTTTGAATCTAAACTCTCATTTGAGTTAAGCAAAATTTTAAAACGGATTCCCTTAATCCTTTCGTCTTTTCAAGACTATTAATTTGCCTTTTACCCAACATGTCCTGGTATAATACCCATGTCTTCAACATTTTTTGCAGATTATTAATCTGTTTCTCCCATTTCTTTTCTTCCCTAGCATTTTACGTATTTTTATTCTATATTTTCATTCTAGGATATCTTTTTTCTTCTTATAGTCAGGCTTGTAATTTCCTAGCAGGTTTTCTAGGTTTGCTAATAAAAGGTTTGGCAATAGCGAATTGGTCACCAAATTGCCCTAATTGCTATTTTTTATAAGATTTTATCTCTTCATTTGTTGATTTGATCTTATTTCATTACACAAGGATATTCCTTCTTAGGTATAAACTCCAATGAAGTTTCCGTAAGTATCATTTTCATATGGAATATGATCATAGTTTCGCCTTAAGATTCATCTGATTCTTTCCGCAATAAGCTTGGTAATTGATCCGCGCGTCGTTGTACGCGTCAAATTAATCCTTCCCTCTCCACTTAGTATAGCGGCTAAGTCAGGGTCGATTCCACAGGGAGCAAGTAGATTAACTCTAACTAGTAACCTACACTTACGAAAATTGGGGTGTGAGTGATTGGGAGTGCGCGAATGACAATAGTTAACGGAGGAATTGCACTAGACGTGCGCAGGCAGTAGAGATTAAGTACTATGACTATGAAAAGTATTGGCGCAGATAATCCTCTATGAATATATTCCTTATCATCGACTCTAAACGCCTATAGTTCGGTTTACTGATGTTAGTGTCCGATCAAGGCTTCCTAACATGTGCGCATGTTCCGATAAAAGTTCATGAGCTATTAATTCTTAAGACTAGTCTAAGCAGCTATGAATCCTGTCACAGTAGCAACTGATTATCCTAGCGCGTTACTCCTAGTTGTCACCGTCAAGCTACCAACTAGTTTAACATATAACAAACAAGTAGCAAGAGTAAGATTGCGGTTCAAGGCTTCCCCTACTCATGCAACTAGCTGTCAACAGTGTGTACAGAATTAATACAAGCAAACAAACCATGCATTAAGCACAAGTCTCAAAGGAAATACTCATAGAATCATGCCCAACCGATACAAAGCGTTTAGCTAGACATGCTAGTAGCAAACATCATAGAAACAGTAAATAATAACTAAAGTATCCAAGAAAACAGTAACAAGCAGGTGCGTGCAGGTTGCAGTGTCTCGGCTGGCGCAGTCGGCTAGCGCAGGTCCTCTCAGTAGCTCGTGTGTTTTTTAGTTCTGCCGCTCTCTCGTGTGCTGTGGTCCTCTATGATCGTCTCTCTCAAACCCTAGCCTTCCTCTCTTTATATACTGCTCATGAGGCCCAAGGACGGCCTTGGCAACTTCCAAATCTGATGGTGTCAAGATTTGGAAACACCAATATCCTACGCATGGCGCACTGCACACACTGGTTAGCGCAATCGGTCTGCGCACCGTAGCTGACTCTGCCACCTCCTATCCTGTTTGCGCTGCTAGCTCCGCAGGCTGTGTGTTGCGCTCCTTAAACGCTGCCTGTTAGCGGGTATCCGACTTAGGCCCTCGTTTCGCCCTGAAATACAAAAACATCGGAAACCAGTAATCTTGTACATAAAATGATGCAGACAAGCATAGTGTTAGGATCTAAATAGCGCGTATAAATAGGCTGTATCAAACCCCCCACACTTGCCCCTAACCCCCCACACTTGCCCCTTGTTCGTCCCGAACAAGCACTCAAGCACGGATACAATTACCTCTCTGGAGTCTAGCGCACAGTCTTGCACTCTGGCGCGATCCGCACTACTATTCACCTTGCGCTGCTCTATCACCTGCGCACATCTGCCTTCAACAGTTTAATATAATAATTTCGCAATTCGTTACCTCTCAGCTGGGATGAAGATCATTTCGGAGGGCTGGGAGATAACTGTTCATAGGCTCCGGGTTGTCAGCTTTCACTTCGAGGACGGGTATATGGTTAATAGCGCAAGCTTCTTCCGGTGCGTGATTCTTCCGCGCACTTCCTGGGAACCCGAGCCTTCTTGATGATTTTCTTGTGAATCTTGCGCAAGCTGGTACGTATTTGTGCGCATGCTGATTCTTTTGTAGCGCATATCATCTGCTGGTGTTTTTTTCTTTTTGTACAGCTTAACCTATCGTTCCTATGTTCCCAGAACGGTTCCAGTCTCGGCCTCCGGATAACAGCTATGGAACAACGCTCCGCTCTCCCTCCTTGGTCTATCTGCGCAGGTCAGCGCACGCGTTTACACCCGCGCCCGCCTTCCCTCGCTCGACTTCCAGAGAAAAGGTGGTATGTTTTCCCACCTCGCCACGCTTTGGGTATTCGCCTTCGGCATCTGCATGGCTGAGCGCGCTCTCTTGTTCCGAAGGTCACGAAGCACCGGCCTCCACTAGCGCTCTCGACCATATACCTCACCTTCGAAGCAAAAATGACTAACTGCCTCTCAAGAGCTTTTCTGTCAACTCCACATCCCCTGTATATCCCAACTAGAAGGAGCAAAAAAAACGAAAAAAATTATACTGAAACAGTTGATAGCAGCGCATGCAATATGAATAGCGCAATACAAGCTGAACAGTGTGTGCAACCCGCACACTTGCGCACCACTGCTACTATTCCCTTCAACTAAACTAAGCTACACTACAAAACTCAAAAAAAAACGTGAAATGTAAATGTAACGCTCCCCCCCCCACACTTAAACAGAGACATGTCCCCACGACTCATGCTCAAGCGCACGGAGAACGAACACATGCATGCAAGCAAAACTAAGAATATAGGAAAAAAAAACATATAGTCAGCGCAGCAACAATATAGTAAGGGGTCACAAAATATTCAGCACAATATAGCAAAATATAGCAACAGTTGGTTCAAAAAGATAAGAAATAGGAAACCACCCGAAAGAAATGCGCGCCCCACTGCAGTCCTAGATATCCTCGGAGCTGGACTCAGCCGCAAACCCGTGCGCCTCCTCCTCTGAAGAATCTGTCACATACTCGGTACTAGAGGCTGGCGGCACTACAGAAATGGCGGCGGGCTGAGCCACGAGGTCGTCCTCTGAGATAGGATCCCATAGTGAATCTGAGCTGGAACTTATGATGGGATCGGCTTCAGGGGACCTCTGAACAGAAGGTTGTGCAGGGGGAACTACAGGTGCTGGTACTGGGTCTACTGTTGGGGTGTGCTCTGCTGCTGGGGTTGGCTCTGCTGTATGGACCGGGGACTGGGTAGGAGGGCTGGCTGGCTGGCGCGGCTCGCTGGGGGATCCTGGAGGCGGCCTACGCAGACTGAGGAGAGGGGGGATAGAATCTTCAAATCTCCACCCTGATGGTGGGCTCATGCTCAAATCTGCCCCCTCGGGCGCTAAATACTCGAGCACGCGCATGACGTTGAACATCATGCGCTGCTCGTCTGATACCACCTCAGGCGCCTCCTCTGCCTCTATCCTGGGGCGCTTTCCATGTGCACGCAGGGGAGAATCATCAATGGCAATGGTAACGGGCTCCCTCTGCGGTGCACTTGCCCTCCGGCGCGCTCCAGTCTGTGCACGAGTCCTCATGCGCCTGACTGGAGGCGCAACTGGCTCTGGGGCCTCTTCCATCTCCCTTTCCTCTGCAGCCTCCTCTGGTTGCGCGCTGCGCTCTGCTCTTTGCCTCGGCGCTCTGACCGGCTGCAGCTGATAGCACCACTCCAATGTCCCATCCTCTTTCACGGCTACCGCTTTGAGCTGCAGCATATGGGCGCGGTCCAAGGGAACAGCTGGCACTACTGTGTGCGCGGGCACCTCTGGCTCTCCATGCAACGCACGCAGCAGGTGCGTGATCATTCCGCCACAAGTCAGCAGCCCCTTCGTGCTGACCCGACTCCAATGGACCACCATGTCCGAGACAAACAGCACCTTCTTCCCATAGTAAAAACCCTTCAAAATGTCCATGTCCAGTAAGCTGATCTTCGGCGCACCATTAAAACGCCCGATGATTGCATAGGCGACATTGCGCCATAGGTAGAACATCCACGGGTCGAGAAGCTCGCGTCCTCGGCTGCGCCCCGCGCAAAAACTGGGTCGGTCGCCATCTCGCGCCATGCCTCCTGATTCGTGTGCGTGTCTATATCCGCCTCACGCACCTTTGCGCACCTCAGCGTGCGCTTCAGCCTCTTGGCCGAGGCAATGTACCAGGCTCCTCTGTGCCGGTACCTTATCTCCAGATCGGCCGTCTCCAGTGAAGCCAAAAACTCGCATGTATCCTCCTTATCCGCCGCGCTGTTGATGTCCAACAGCGCCTCCCAGCCCGCCAGCGCGAGCTTCTCCATAATGAGGGTCTCCAACCCTACTTCACGCAGGAAGTCCCTGCTGATGTACGGAGTCCCGTACATCTCCAGCCTCATGAAGGCTTAAAACTTGCTGGCGAATGATGCTGGGGTCGCTTGATCCTCGGCAGGCTGCATGGTGCGCTAGGGTTCCTCCGGTCAACTAAGGTCAACGCTCCACAAATGCTCAAAAAAAACCAAACACCGACAAATGCCCTGAAACTTTTTACCCATAAGTCGCCTAACGTCCGCCTAGAAAACCCACTAACCAGAACTCCAAATGGTGCAGGCTATCTAGGTGCGATTGCAAAACTAGGGCAACGCTCTATCGCACAAAACCCTACTTGAATCCGCTCAAACTTGACGGGGAGGGTTACCTGGTGTATGTGCGACTATATGCTCCTCAAATCGTGCTGAACGGACGCCTGATCGGTTGTCGGACGGTGAGCGGAGGTTGAGGGCAGATGCTTCTTGCAACGGTCGAGTGTGAAAAGTGCTGAAATTTTTCTAAGTACTGCCCTTTTATACCCCCCTGTCAGGCGCAGCTGTCCTGCGCACCGAAGTTGCGCACTGCTGCGCGACTAAAAAAACTACAAGTCCTAAACTAGCTAAAAGACACTAGAAAACTATATAAAAAAACGTGTAAAAGTGAAACGTGTCGGGTTACCTCCCGACAAGTGCCTTTGTTTAACGTCGTTGGCTCGACTGTACCTCGTTACTTGCGTAAAAATGTGCCAGCGACCTCCCCCACACTTGCTCCTGAGTGACCCCGCGCTCGTGCGTGTGTTGCGTTCGTCTTGGTCCTGCGCAAAGGATGGGAAGGGTGGTCAGCATGGTTAATAGTATGTGATAACTTATAAGTAACGAGGGTAGGTAAAGAGGAAGAAGAAGTATGAGCAATAGTTCCCAGTTCTCCCTCTGGTGCATCTGGTGGCGGTTCTGGCGCAGCAACCTGCGCATCTGCTATCTCTGGCTCCGCCAATTCAACTTCGCGCGTTGTGTCATCCCAAGGTTCTCCTAAATGCTTTTTGACTCTCTGCCCATGGACCTGAAAACGATGCCGGTGCTCGTTTTCTAACTCAATTGTTACGTAGGGAAAACCTTGGTAACCGTGTATGGTCCCGTCCATTTGCTGCGCAGCTTCCCAGGCATGAGCTTTAGGCGTGAGGAGAACAATAGTACCTGGTTTCCTTGCTCAAAAGTGCGTCTGAGGATATTTTTGTCATGAAATGCCTTTGTGCGCGCTTTGTAATCGCGCAGTCCCTCATATGCATCCAGGCGCAGCTCTTCTAATTCGCTCAGCTCAAATGCGCGCTCCTTACCAGCTTCGTCTAGGTTCAGGTTGCAAACGCGCAATGCCCAATATGCTTTGTGCTCTAACTCCACTGGCAGGTGGCACGCTTTTCCATAAACCAACCGAAACGGTGAGGTTCCAATTGGTGTCTTATATGCGGTTTGGTACGCCCATAGCGCATCATCAAGGCGCTGGCTCCAGTCTTTGCACGACGGTCTCACAGTTTTCTCCAGGATGCGCTTGATCTCTCGGTTGGAAACCTCAGCCTGGCCATTCGTCTGAGGGTGGTAAGCGGTGGACGTCTTGTGGCGCACTCCATAATGCTTGAACACCTGCGCCACTATCCTGTTGCAAAAATGCGTCCCCTGGTCGCTTATGACTGCTTTAGGCACCCCGTACCTGCAAAAAATGTTAGTTCTCAAAAAGTCAGCGACCGTCTTACCATCATCCTTCCGGGTGGCCTTAGCCTCGACCCATTTGGAAACATAATCCACTGCGACCAATATGTACTCATATCCGGAGGATGGAGGAAATGGCCCCATGATGTCAATCCCCCAAATATCGAATACTTCATCCACTAGAATTGGCGTCTGCGGCATCTCATTGCGTGCTGATATGCTCCCTGTGCGCTGGCACCTGTCACAATTCTTGCAGTGGTTATACGAGTCACTAAACAAGTGTCGCCAATAGAATCCGCAGTCTAGGATCTTTCTGCTCGTGCGCTTTGGACCAAAGTGTCCTCCACATGCGTGCGCATGACAAAACATCAAAACAGAGTTAATTTCATGGTCAGGCATGCAGCGCCTCAAAATCTGATCAGGTCCTATTCTGAGCATATACGGATCATCCCAAATGTAATGCTTGGACTCATGCTTTAATCTCATGCATTGGGTTTTAGTGAAATGAGAAGGAAACGTACCTGTGACCAGGTAATTCGCAATGTGCGCATACCATGGTACCTTACCTGTCAGCGCCATCAGATGCTCGTCAGGGAATGTCTCCGTGATCCGCCCTGGCTCCTCTGCTTTCACGATCCTGCTCAGGTGATCCGCGACTGCGTTCTCCTTGCCCTTCTTATCCTTGATTTCCAAGTCGAATTCCTGAAGTAGGAGCACCCAGCGCATCAGGCGCGGCTTAGTCTCCTTCTTGGACATCAGGTAACGTATTGCTGCGTGGTCTGTGTAGACGATGAATCTGGTGCCTAGAACATATGCGCGGAACTTCTCCAGTGCAAACACGATTTCCAGAAGTTCCTTCTCCGTGGTGGTGTAGTTCTTCTGCGCAGCGTCCAGTGTGCGCGATGCATAATGGATGGCATGCGGCTTCTTGTCCACGCGCTGTCCCTGGACTGCACCCACTGCATAGTCGCTTGCGTCGCACATCAGTTCAAACGGCAGGCTCCAGTCTGGCACGCGCATCACTGCCGCACTTGTCAGCGCCTCCTTCAGCTTGTCAAACGCGGCCTTGCACTCATCAGTAAATTCGAAACACACATCCTTTTGCAAGAGGTTAGACAGGGGTATACAAATCTTAGAAAAATCTTTTATGAAACGCCTGTAAAACCCAGCATGCCCAAGGAATGATTTCACATCGCGCACGTTAGTGGAATAAGGCAGATTAGAAATAAGATCTATTTTGGCCTTATCTACCTTGATCCCCTCCTGCGAGATAATATGTCCTAGCACTACTCCATGCGATACCATAAAATGACATTTTTCCTAATTGAGCACTAGGTTTTTTGAAATGCAGCGCGCTAAGACCTTATCAAGATGAGTTAAGCATGCGTCAAAGGTACCTCCGTACACAGTAAAATCATCCATGAACACCTCTATGCATATACCAATCATATCAGAAAAGATGCTCATGACTAGCCGTTGGAACGTACCTGGCGCGTTACACAGCCCAAATGACATGCGCCAAAACGCAAACGTACCGAATGGGCAGGTGAACGTGGTTTTCTCCTGATCTTTCGCAGCAATGGGTATCTGATTGTACCCTGAGTACCCGTCCAAGAAACAAAAGTATGGCTTTCCTGCTAATCGATCTAGCATCTGGTCCATGAACGGCAGCGGAAAATGGTCCTTGCGCGTGACTGCGTTAAGCTTTCTGTAGTCGATGCACATGCGCCATCTAGTTTGCATGCGCTTGGGAACTAGCTCGCCCTGCGCATTCTCCTCTACTGTGATTCCTCCTTTCTTCGGCACAACGTGCACTGGACTTACCCATTTGCGTCCGAGATTGGGTAAATGACTCCTGCGTCAAGCAGCTTCAGGATCTCCTTCTGCACCACCTCCATCATGTTCGGGTTCAATCTGCGCTGAGGCTCCCTGGATGGTTTGGCACCATCTTCCAATAGAATCCTATGCATGCATACGTCCGGGCTCACTCCGCGTAGGTCAGCAAGTGTCCATCCTATGGCGCGCTGGTTCTTGCGCAGCACCTGCTGTAATCGCGCCTCCTTCTCCTCTTCCAATCTTTCTTTATGATTACTGGCAGGGTGTCCTCATTTCTCAAGAATATGTATTTGAGGTGCTCTGGGAGTTGCTTCAGCTCGACCTTGGGTGCCTGTTCAATAGAGGGCAAGATCTTATTAGCAGTGCAGACATTAACTATATCGTGTACCTATCTGGATGCTGGTTCAGCACTGCTCAGCTCATCCTCTTGCGCCTCTAACTCTGCCTGTGCCAGTGTCTCAGGTTCTTCTGCTGCGCTTGCACATTATGCATCTGCAACCAAGTCATCTATGCTGTCCATTGCGTGCACTGTGGCGTCCTCATGAGGGTGCTGCATCCCTTTGAATATGTTAAAATGAATCTCCTCGCCATCGACCTCCATTGAGAGCATCCCCCTCCACACGTCTATCTTTGTGCGCGCTGTCATCAGAAATGGTCTGCCCAGTAGGATCTGCGCACTGCCTTTGCTCGACTCACCCTCCATTTCTAGGACATAGAAATCTGCTGGGAACACCAGCTCTCCTACTCGAACAAGGACGTCCTCTATCATGCCTGTCGGTTGCTTGCACGACCGATCTGCCAACTGAATGGTGAGACCTGCAGGCTTTAGTGGTCCAAGGCGCAATGACGCATACAGGGAATAGGGTAGCACATTTATAGATGCGCCTAAGTCAGTCATGCAGTTGCTTACTGTGATATTACCTAAAGTGCATGGGATGGTGAACGTACCTGGATCTCGGCATTTAGGTGGTACCTTATGCTGCACGATTGCTGAGGCCTGCGCATTTAGCATTACCTGTGCGCACTCGCCTTTCCTCCTCTTGTTTGTGCACAGCTCCTTTAAAAATTTGGCGTACCTAGGGATCTGCCGAACTGCTTCAATAAGGGGAATGTTTATTTCCACCTTACTGAATAACTCGTAGAGCTCCTTATCAAGCGCTTCCTTCCTAGCCGATGGTGCCTGTACAGGGAAAGGGGCAGGTATGTTAGTACGATTCATGCCTTTGTCTTTTGATTGCGCCATACCTAGCGCCTCGTCCTGCTGGCTTGTGGCTGGCGCTTCTGGTTGCGCATCTGGCTCTGCTGGATCTGGAGCTTGCGCAACTGGTTGCGCGGGCGCCTTTGCGGTCTGCTCTATTCCTACCGTGCGCCCAGTCCTCAGTGTCACTGCGTTGACTCCTCCCTTGGGATTCTGGATCACTTGCGAAGGCAGGTTGTCATCGCTCTTTTTCAGCTCATACACCGTGGTAGCGATCTGTGATAGCTGCTTTTCAATGGACTCGAACCTCTTGTCATACTTCTCATCATTCTTGCGCATTGTGTCTGCTAGCTGCCCCACGATATCTTCTAAGGATCGCCTCGATTGATGGTTATTTTGTGCCGGTGCGTCAGTGCGGCGATGCGGTGGATTGTAGGGCGCAGCTTGTTGAGTCTGCTGTGGTGTGCGCTGATCCGTGGACTGCCTCTGGAAATTGTTTTCCTCCTTCCATCTGAACCCATTTGCGGCTAGTCCAAAACGCGGCTAATTCTGCCTCTGTGGCCCTCTATTATCCCATCCTCCTAGAGTATTAACATCTCCTGATTCCTCGAAAAGTGTGGGACATGCATCGGTTTTGTGCTCAGTGGATGTGTAGAACTCGCACACCTTTGGCGCAGCTGGTTGCGCCCCCTGCGCATGCATCAACTTCTGCAGCATGGCCTTCATTTCCTTTATCTCAGCGCTTGTTTCTACCTGATGCACAGAACGAGCATGACTATTTTCAAGTGTTAGCTGATGTCTTACCTGTGCAGCAGAGTCTTCTATCAGCTGCCACGCGTCCTCTGGGTACATGTTGCAAATGTCGCCTCCTGCGCATGCATTTAATAATCTCAGCTCCATGGGCAACAATCCATTCAGGAAATTCTCTATCAGCACATTCTGGGGTAGGCCGTGATTATAGCAGTTGGCCTCCAGCTCCCTGAAACGCTCATAGTACTCCGATAGTGACTCTCTTGCGCCCTGCCTAGGTGCGGCCAGCTCCCTCCTGAGTAGCGCGATCTTTGCTGCGGGATAGAACTTGTCCAAGAACTTCTTCCGCAGCTGCTCCCATGTGTGAATTGATCCTGCTGGTAAGCTCATCAGCCAATGCCTGGCCGTGTCACACAATGAAAATGGGAACGCTTTCATCTTCAGCGCTTCGTCGCTCTCCCCTTCAGCCTTCATGTTCTCGCAAATGACTAGGAACTCTCGCACATGCTTGACTGGGTTCTCATTGTTCATCCCGTGGAACTTGGGCATGTGATGAATGAGCGAGCTCCTTAGTTCAAAATGACCGTCTGGTGGAAGCACTATGCACCATGGCTAGTTAACCGTGATTGGGGCTGACATCTCGCGCACTGTTCTGCGTCGCGCGGCCTGTCGCGCTGGTGGTGCATTATACACTTCAGCGGCCATCCTTGCTTCAACCTCGCGCTGTACCTCCTCTTTGAACCGAGCTGCGCGGTTATCTGCTCCTGCATTGTCTGGGGTTCTGTCCCCTAAGTTGTCTCCAACGACACTGTTATCCTCCATAGCCTGTTCTAAATCTCAAAGAAAACGAAATTAAAAGACAACTAAGCTGTCGCGTCTGTCAGTGCGCAACTAGAATCTGCGCACCGCAACTGTTTCATGGTTGCGCAGGCTGATGTTGATTGAGCGCTGTCAGAAACAACAACGAGAATAAAGCAAACAGAAACAACTAACTATTGTAAAAGAAAACTTAAGCTGGTTAAAGCTTATCTGTGTTGCTCCCCGGCAACGGTGCCAAAATTTGATCCGCGCGTCGTTGTACGCGTCAAATTAATCCTTCCTTCTCCACTTAGTATAGCGGCTAAGTCAGGGTCGATTCCACAGGGAGCAAGTAGATTAGCTCTAACTAGTAACCTACACTTACAAAAATTGGGGTGTGAGTGATTGGGTTGCGCAAGTGCGCGAATGACAATAGTTAACGCAGGAATTGCACTAGACGTGTGCAGGCAGTAGAGATTAAGTACTATGACTATGAAAAGTATCGGCGCAGACAATCCTCTATGAATATATTCCTTATCATCGACTCTAAACGTCTATAGTTCGGTTTACTGATGTTAGTGTCCGATCAAGGCTTCCAGTAATCCATCAATAAATTTTGATTTAAGTGGGTATTATTATACTATAAGAGTTTCGTAACTCTGCTAAGAAAAGTGTCTTTATACCATATAAATTATGTCAGTGTTCTACACCTGAGGTTTTGTAATAAAGTTCTTATGTTTTCAATATTTTCAGTATCTTCCAGAAAAATGTTCTATAATGTTAATTGAAAATGTATATCTTCTCGAACCCATTACTTTATTGTTTAACTGTGTTTAATTTTTTTTTCTTCCTGAGAGATAGTTATCCCACCAACCTTTTAATTGTCCTGTAAATCCTGATATAATCATATTAGCAGTATTCTTATCAGTATTTCCATTATCCTACATATTATGAAATACATTAACATTTTTATGAGTTGTGTTATGCACATGTTGATGAGAAAAACCATCTATGTTCCATTCATAGATGTAACTATCGATATAACTATTAGATATTGTTAAGGTTTGTGGCATCCTTGACAAAATTTGATAAAGATGATCTAGCAGTTGCTACAACATCCTGTGAAGAAATCTGCTGGAGCAACCTGAAGGCAGTCAACTTGCAGTCAACCAACGGATGGTCAAAGGTTACTGATCGGAGGAAGTTTCCTATACAGTGTTAGGAAATTGCAGCAGAAACAAAATGGCTAACAACCTACAAAGATCGAGGAGAAGATATGTTTCATAAATTGCTTTTAGGAAAGAGGTAGTTATAATCACATCTCAACAACTTGCTAAGATCTAGGAAAAGATCGGGATCGCTAAAAGAGATTTAGAAAGTGTTCTAAATCTGATAAATCCTAGGGAGGCTAGGATTTCTATATTCCTCGCGAGCTACCAATATATAAGGGCAGCGTGGAACGGACACACACACAAACAAACATCGATAAGCAAGAGCGAAGAAAGTTTGTTGTCACAGATGAAGCAGAGAGAGATCACGGCTGGGAGAGTCTGATTGACTCTTGATCAGCAAGTTTAATTGGAGTGGAGACTCGTTGAAGATCGAGTACATATGCCCTTTGAAGAAACGTCGTAGTTGAGCTGAACGCGGAGGATCGAAGAGCAAAGCAACTTCCCCAAATGTTGAGTGGAGGTCACTGACCAAGGGGAAGCTTTCCCGGAGTTGTGTGAACTTGCGGAAGTTACATTGAAGCAGCAGAGAGAGCTCAGAGAATCTGAGGTAGATGCTAAGGAAGAGCAGGTTGTGTCCGCAAGTTGCTGTAGCATCCTGTCATAACACTTTACCGTAGAATAGGCTAAACTGTGTGATCAGAGCTGTAGCATTCCATTACTGTATTGTGTTGAGTGGTTGAGTAGTGTATGCTAGTCTGTGTGATCAGACTGACAAAGATTCTAGCTAGGTCAAAAGTAGAGGTTGTTCTAGCGTAGGCTGAGAACTGGATTCTTTGTACTTTACCTTTAATAGTGGGATCTTGGGGACTGAAGAGAAGTCCCCCCCCCCAGACGTAGCAAGATTATTCTGCAAGTGTTGTAAGAGGTTGTTATAGTAACCTGTTGGATCCAGGCACCAGCAGCTCACCTAATTTTCATATATGACTTCACTAGATTCTTCTATAAGAACATCAACTAGTGTAAGCCTAGAATAGTAATTTTTTCCTATCATTGGCCTATCTTTCCATTTATGGATTTTATTAATCTGGTCTGTTAAGAATTGTGGCATCCTTGACAAAAACTCATGCAACTTGTTTTGGCGGTTGCAGCAAACGGTGAAGCAAGCAGTTAGAGCAACCTGAAGGCAATCAACCTGAAAACAACTGGCGGATAGTCAAAGACTTCTGAGTGGAGCAAATTTCCTAAAAGGTTTTAGGAAATTGATGCAACAGTAGAATTACCAACAACCTACAAAGATCGTGAAGAAGATATGGTTCTTAAAGTTGCTTTCAGGGAAGAAGTTGTTCAATCGAATCTCAACAACTTGCAAAGATATTGGAATATATCGAGATTGCTAGAGGGGATTTAGGAAGTGTTCTAAATCTCAGTGAGACGAGGTTTTCTATAATCCTCGATGGGCTGCCAGTATATAAGGGGCAGCGCCTCCTCGGTAGAAGATTATCGAAAGATCTATCGAAAATAATCTCAAAGAGAAGAGAGCGAAGTGCGACAAGCATAAAGCAAAGGGCGATCAAAAGAGAGAAAGAGAGATAAGCAAAGAACCGAGAGAGGTCACGACCGAATGAGTGTGATTGACGCTTGATCCGTGTGTTCAACTGGAGAGGAGTCTCATTGAAGATCAAGTACATGCCCTTTGGAGAATCATTGTTGTTGAGCAGAACGCGGACGATCAAAGTGCTAAGCAACGTTTCCGAATACTGAGTGAAGATCACTGATCAAGGGGGAGCGTCATCGAAGTTGAGAGAACTCGTGGAGGTCAGACTAAGCATCTAGAAGAGATCGGAGAGTCTGAGACTTGTGCTACTGAAGAGCAACTTGACTGAGTAAGTTGTTGTAACATCCTGCTACTAAAGAGCAACTTGACTGAATAAGTTGTTGTAGCATCCTACTACTCAAGAGCAGCTTGATCAAGTTAGTTGTTGTAGCATCTAGTCGTACATTCTGGGTTGATCGTCTGTGTGGTCAGACTGAGTAGAGCTTCTTGCTAGGTTAGAAGTAAAGGTTGTTCTAGCATAGTCTGAGAACTAGTACCGTTGTACTTTAACCGGTTATAGTGGAATATTGGGGACTGGGTGATCAATTGCTTGGGTGATTTAAGCTTTTGTCTTAGCTACTTGATTCCGCAATTGTCATAGTAGGTTGTTATAGCAACTTGACTGATACAGAACCAGCAGCAAATCAATATCATGGTCTTTGTAAACTTGCATATAATCAGGTTCTTCTATTAGTTTCTCCATTAGTTTCTTATTAAGAGTGCTTATTTTTATAATTTTCTTCTAGAACATTTCTAGCTCTTTTATGGGTCTTAATTTGAATCTTGTTATTTTTATGGAGGCTGGATACTTGATGTAGCTATTTCTACCAGTTTCTCTTTTGGTACTTCATCTATCAAGGATTGATTTTCATTTATTATAGTTATTAACTATTCCACTTTGTTTTGTAATGACAAAACTTATTCTCCTATAACATTGAAATACAGATTCGTGTAATTATCTTGTTCTAATAATTTGATTGGTTGACATGTTACTTGTAAAGTATCATCTTCCAGTAATTTAGCAAATGGTAGGAAATATATGAGTTTTATCATTCTTTTCAATTTGAAAAAATTGCTAAGGAGTGTAAACTTGTGTTAATTAAGACTTTTCACATACATAATTTATAAGTTATTTCTAATATATAGATACAAAGATATTGTGTTCTATGTATGTAGAGACGAAACAAGGGACAAATAATACCATTTTATTCTCTTGTTCACATATTTTATAAAGTTCTTCTCATATGTCTCATAGTTCTTATTGAATTAAAGTTTTCATACAGCCATTAGATGTTTAAAATTTCAGCATAATAATATTCCTAGCCTGGGATCCAGGGCTAAACTCTATAATTGTATCAGACATCATCAAATAGGAAAATCCATTTCAGATTCGATTATCTCCAGTTCTTTATTATTAATTCCACTATTGTTAATTCCTTTAACAATATTATGTTGGTCAATTATAAGTTTTTCGATTCTATCAGTGTTTGAGACCTTGAGGCTCTTGAATGCTTATAGAGTTGTTAAACTTTATAATCTAGAGGTGAAATATAAGAATACGTTGAGTTAGACCTATATCAATATGTGATAAATTTCAAAAATTATCTACAACGTGGCTCTGATAGCATCATTTAGAGCATGTACAGCGGAAGTAACTGTGGGACGTCCTATTGGGATGTGGAGGACGTACTTACCTGTTTTATGCAACAGAGCTGTCTGCGGAGGACGTGCTGGAAGAACAAGCGGACGTGCTCTTAGGTGTGCCGCTTCGGATGGCTTGAGCGAATGTCCTGCCAGCCACAATTCCTCTCCTTGACTCTTCCTCTCTCTCTTGCTTCTCTCCTTTCGCCATTAAAATTCTCACCCTCTCCTTCTGCGGAGCAACAGATCTACTCTACAAATTCACAGTACCTCTCTCTCTCTTGCTTCTCTCCCATAAATTGCTATCAATTTCAGCCTAAATTTCAATCAAATTTAGCCCTAAAATTCAGGCGAATTTCAAACAAATTTCGAAATAATTTCAGTCAAATTTCAATCAAATTTCGATTTAATTTCACTAAAATTTGGGTCAAATATTGTGCAATTTATGTCATTTGAACTTATCAAGTAATGATACATATTCAAATAATGCAAGTTCAATTTCAAGTTATGATACATATTTTCAAATAATGCAACTATATCGAACACATAAATAAAATCATTCATTATTAAAATTCAAACTCACAACGGAATTTAAAAGACACATAAAACTAAATCACGCAAAAATTAAACAATGTGTTATGAATAGTGACAAAAAGTGCTATGAATAGTGAGATGAATAGTAATAGGAGGTGCTAGTTGTTGAACCATTGTACAAATAATGTGAATAGTGACAGAAAGTGTTATGAATAGTGACAGAAAGAGCTATTTGAAGAGGTTCTCAAAATAGAAATCTTCCTCCACCGGTGTATATGCTCTTATCAAAATGTGACAAATTTCAAAAATTTCTTGTCTTTTATTCAAGTGTGAAATGTGTTCTAATATTTCACTTGTGTAAATAGTTTCAATATTGGAAAATGAAATGTGTTTTTTAAAATTTTCTAAATAATTTTTCATGTAAAACACTTGTGCTACAATTATTAATTGAAATAATCAACTAAAACATAACATCATGGAGTTGAAACACATTTGCATATATTTAATAGATAGTATTTTGTAATTTGTTGAATGATAGTAATTTTATAAATTATATGCGTGGTGGTTCCCATAAAAATTATGTGATATATTAATTAATAATAAGTTTATTCTTACAGGTTTTATGCATTGGGCTTTAAACATTAAAAAAACTAACCCATAAAAATAAATTAATTTCATCCGTTAAATAAAAAAAATAGATTGTTTTGGGCCCTTTAAATCTTTTTACTTATTGGCTTTAACTAAAAACAATATTCATAAACAAATCAACAAAGTTTTATCCAATAAATTCAACAAACAAAAAAGTTTGACCGGTGCTCTCTTTGGCTTAGGATTTGGACGTGGGACTAGCTCTATTGGGTCGGGTCGGGCCGGATTTAAATAAATTTTACATGAAAAATGTATTAACATCAATGATCATTTTAATAAAAAAATATAAAAATATAACACTAACAATGAAAATGATAATGATAATGATTAATATAAATATCAGTTATTAATTAATTTAATTTGATACGAGTACATGAAAACATATATTAAAAAATAAATCAAAGTGAAAGCAGAAAAGTAGGGAGTGCGTGAGGCCGCCGGATGACCATCTGCGGGAGTGTCCCAATCAATTTGGGGATTTTCATCTTATTTACAACAACTCCCTTCAATCTCGGGACGACATTTACACCTGGCGGCGTTGAACGATAGATTGAACTCGTGCAAAAAGACAAATTCTAGTGTGGGATCCACGCGTACCGTCGTCAGTCTGCAGCCTCTGTTTCTTTCCCGCCAAAACAATACCTGTTACTGGTGACAACCAAATTGCCACGCGTGTCTTTCTGTCTGAGGAAGAATAAACTGAATTTCAGTTTTGATAATATTAACTAGGTTATGGTCCAGCTGTTTAATTCTTACTTAAAAACACAACTTAGGGGGCTTGTAATATTTCTTTCGTATCATCAAATAAGGTATGTTAAGAGAGAGAGAGAGAGAGAGAGAGAGAGAGAGAGAGAGAGAGAGAGAGAGAGAGAGAGAGAGAGAGAGAGAGAGAGAGAGAGAGAGAGAGAGAGAGAGAGAGAGAGAGAGAGAGAGAGAGAGAGAGAGAGAGAGAGAGAGAGACCAATTAATCATGAGTCTCCATCCATTTGTGCAATGATTCCCGGGTCCAAAAATTTCAACCTGATTTGATGAAAGGGATTTATTACGACAAGTACTGCTTCTACCATATATCCATTTGGTTTTGGCTGGCTACATACAAACAACACAAACTAATAACTTCTTTTTTCTTTCTTTCCCCGCAACATGTAAAACAAAGAAGGTATTATTTCCTCATGTAAATATAAATATTGATTAAAAAATCAACTCAACGACTTCTACTTGCATGCAAAAATCATCCAGCTGTATAGGACATATATATATATATACACACCATGGGTTAGAGAGCGAAATCAGCTAAAGAGCATGATAAGGTTAAAAATAATCCAACCACTTTCACTTATGATTCATTTTCATATGTACATCTCCTTTTGTTTTCACATACATTGATGAATAATAACAATGCTTATCATTTCATATAGTTGTATATTAGCTGTCACTCAAAATATCTTTAAAATATAATTTTTTTTTTTTTTGACGATTGACAAGGAAAGGAAACCTTCTGATAGTGATCAATTTTATTTATTTTCATATTTCATAATTATATGTTGTATCTTTTATTTTATTACTAATCTGTCTTCTACTGCCACTTCCGGGCATTGATGGATACAAACCATTTAACCTTACTACACACGCTACAAATTTTAATTTTTTACATCGCGTCAATTTTGGTCGCACAACCATAGGTCAACCGTTAAATAACTAAGGAAATCGATAGTTCTCTGACGAAAAAAATATCGTAGTATAAAGAATCATTGAATAAAAGTATTCGACATATGACGGAAATCTTACCATCGGATATCCGCGGTTAAAGATGCAGTGATTATACGACCATTATCTGACGAAATGGAGCAATGGTTTCTGACGATTATACGGTATCATTTGAGTTTGGGACCGTCAAATAAGCATCGCATTTTATTTCCCATATTCCATCGTATAATCTTCTAAAATAATACGACGGTTATCCAAAGGTTTTGCGACAGAATATGGGAAACAAAATGCGATGGTTATGCGATGCTTATTTGACGCTTCTATAAAATAGTTACAAAATTAATAAAAATGATAATAATTGTTTTAATTAATTTTTAAAGTATAGAATACTGAAAATTGCATATCAATAAAAGTATAATTAAAATCCAAACCATCCAAAAGCATAAAGAATAGCCAAATTCAAATGTTACGACGAAAAATGTCATTACAAAATAAAATCAAGCGTCATTGTCCTCGCCTAGATCTTGATCATGCCTAGGAACCTGGTGCTTCATCGCCTCTGCCAGGTTTGTTGTGAATTTCGAATATCGCAGCCATCTTTGCTTTAATTGATTGCTAGATCTCCGTAGAAATGGGTGGATGTGATACTAGGGTAGTTAAAATCTCTCTTGAATCGACCCCTTAGTCATAATAGACGCATCAACAAAGACTCTGTGCAGCATGTGTCTTTGGGAGAGTCCCACTTTAGAAGCAAACATGTCCAGGTCCTCGACTTCCATGGCCTGCATAGTTGGAAATCTGTTCCTCATTATGCAACACTTCATTACTCAACATCTCATTACATTTAAGTCTACGAGCATTTATTTTGAATTCAAGGCCCAGGTAATCAGATCCAAAAAATGCAGTATCTTGCTAAATATACGCATTAGTTACATCAGTCTTAACTACCGATTTATTTTTAGCCTTACATAAATTGCTCAAATGGATACATCCAATGATAGTGCACCGGTCCACCGAGTATAGTTTCCGCAACGTGAACTGTTAAATGCTCCATAGAATCAAAGAATGAAGGCGAGAAACTTGTCTCTAATTTGCATAGAGTTTCAAGGATATTTTCCTTCCAGATCATCATGCGGTCAATATCTAATGATGAATCACAAATATCTCGAAACAAATGTACATAACTTCGATATAGGTTCCCATATAGTGGTGGGAAGCATCCCACGAAATGCAATCAACATTTACCTCTCTAAAAATATGTGTGCATTGTGGCTTTTATACCTCACCAATTTAAGTTGTTGTAGATCGACATGGTTACCCAATTTGGCCGAGTAACCATTTTGCAACTGGAGTCCTTTGATCCCATGACATATTCTAATTTGCTGGTTGAGAGTACGTTCGTACTTACTCTTTCATGTGATATATAATTCCAACTCAGGACTGTTGAAGTAAAGACTAATGTCTTTTCTCTGTGACGTTCATCATGGTGTTAAAGAGATTTTTTAATACATTTTTCTCAATATGCATGACATCAAGATTGTTCCTTAATTTCATATCTTCTAATAAGGCAACTCCCAAAATATGATTTTCTTTGTCCAGTTGTGATAGTTACCGAAACCCTACAATTTCTCATTTGCATCATGTTCAAATACCATCTTCATACGGCATACTCTGTCACAAACTGAGGGCCCGTTGCGCATATCTACTAGAGGATTGTGTTTTAACTGTCCCCGAAAGAAACTTCTACTGTTTTGCATGCACGAATAATTTTCAAGCAAAAACCTCATATGACAATCAAAATAAGAAACTTTCCTACCATTCTTAAGTACAAATATTTTCATATGTTCCATACAAGATGGACATCCTAAGCGTTCTTGAGTTGACTATCCAGATAACATATAGTAAGTAGGGAAATCATACACTCTTTACATTAGAACAACCTCATTTTGAAGTTTTGCATGTTGTACACATCAAATGTACCATTCTACTATTCCACAAATATAACAAGTCGTCGATCAAAGGAGGCATATATATATAGTAATGTGTTTCTTCGGATTTTTGGGCCATGTTTTTAAGACAGACATCCACATGTATCTCATTTTCAAGCACAATCATGAAGAAATATTCTAAGGCGTCAATATAATAGGCCAGCATGAGTATGATTTTGCTGACAATGCAAATGGACTGAAGCCATCCGAACACAAGCATAGTCTTATACTGCAAGAATCGAAATTGAAGTCAGGATATGTTCGATAAAAATAATTTCATGACTCACCGTCTGAAGGGTGCACCATAACAGTATCATCTTTAGCTTCAATTAAATGACAGGTCATGTGTGAGTTGTTGTTTCATTCATATACTCGGAACTAATGAGGTATGATAGGAAGATAGAACATTTGGAATCTCGCATTCCACTTGTAATTGCTCAAATTTTGCCATTTGTGTGACTCTTTGTATCTTGGTTCTCCACAAAATGATAATTTAACAAATTCTCGTGCTTCTCTTAGTTAGATCATACAACCGTCTAGACATACATCAATTTGAATGTACCCCACGCTCAGTCGGCTCACCAGTTTCTTTGTTTGACAAAACGTAGTAGGCATCCAGTTGTCGTAGTCAAACAAATTTTCTATTGTTTCGCAAATTGAATCATATGCTTCTTCCAATAATCCATGGTCTACCTTAGTTTGAAGTAATTTCATGGAAATAGTTAGTTTTGTCTTAGTAGTGCAACTTTCAAATATAGGTCCACAACTCGATTTAAGCATATTATACAAGTGCGATGCTGCTTCATTAGGTACCTGGTATTGTTCTTGGTACAACTGATGAGAATCACTGCTCGGCCCAGCTATATCACTTACCATATTCTGAAACCTGCTATCACTTCCATCAAAAGATGGTCATACACGCGGTTCATAAGGATCATTAAAACTATGCTCTTTAACGCATCCAATAAGTGTCACTTCTGCTATTGCCTCTCAATGAAGAGTTCAATTATAATAATCTGTAACGATTAAACAGATAATTTTCAGTAATCCAATTTTATAAAATAACCTATTCTTACACTCAGGGTCTGTTCTTTTGACCTTAAGTCAGTTACTTAAATACTTAACTTAACTTAAGTGACCTTAACTTAACTTAACTTAAGTACTTAAATTACTATTCATCACCACAACCAACCACCACAAAAACACACCACCACCACCACCACCACATTAATCGACCACCACCATCATCATCACACCCACCACCACAACCCATCACCACTACCACCATCACAACCCACCACCACCACCACAACTCACCACCACATAACCCACAACCAAATAACCTACCATCGCCACCGCCACAACCCACCACCACCCACCGCAACCCATCACCACCACCACCACAACCCATCACCACCACCACCATCACAACCATTACCACAACCCACCACAACTCACCACCACCACCACAACCCAACACCACCACCACCACCATCACAACAACAACCCACCGCAACCCACCGCAACCCACCACAACCCATCACCACCACCACCACAACCCATCACCATCACTACCATCACAACCCACTACAACAACTCACCACCACCACCACAACTCATCATCACCACCACAACCCAACACCACCGCCATCACAACAACTCACCACCACCACCACCACAACCCAACACCACCACCATCACAACAAGAACCCAACACCGCCGCCACCACAACAACCCACCACCACCACCACCACCACCACAACTCACCACCCCCCACCACAACCTCTTAGTGAATAGTGGTGGTGATGATGAATAGTGGCGGTGGTGAATAGTGATTGTGATGAATAGTGGTGGTTATGAATAGTGGTGGTGATGGTGAATAGTGACTATGATGAATAGTGGTGGTGGTGGTGATGATGGTGATGAATAGTGGTGGTGGTGGTAATGAAAGACATGCAGGAAATTAACTTAACTTAACTTAAATACTTAAAATTTAAGGTCAAAAGAACAGGGCCAAGTGCATGGACAACATATCACTAAGAAATATATTCTTGTTTCTATCAAATACTTGCCCATTCGCAGAGACCACTTAAGAAATCTACCGACACCATCCATAAATATATCACTATTATACAATTCAACAAGATTATGTTGTTTGTACATCCAAAATGTTCTCGAACTAACTTTTTTCATGGAAAACATGTTAGACATATCTTCAATAACTCTTGTTCAGTGGAGAGAATATTATGTGGTGTAGACAAAAAATAGAAGACATCATAAAATAAGAGATAAATGCCGATGACATGCGGTTGTCATGTCGGTGAATTCTCCTGTCGCATTATAATATTTACAGCGGTAACTTCCGTCGCAAAACATATTTTATCATGTACCTTGTTTATGATGGAAAGTGCGCACGCCGTAATTCTGTCGTATCGTATGATGGATATACATTGAAGTTTACTGTTGTAAAAAATACTATCACAACTCCGTCCTAAAAATATCGCATAAACTGTAGAAATAATTAAACTGTCGCATGACCGCTGGAAAACCATCATATAATTATGTAACGGTATTGATACCGTCACATAATTCCATCGTACATAAGATCAAAATTTGTAGTGATATGTCTACGACAAAAGCACATGGTACATAATATCTTATTATAAAAATTCATGTAAGGACGACTCGATAAATAAATACAAGAATATTCATTTATTAGCTTACATAAGAATGACATGACACAATTGTAAACAACCCCTCAAGAGCGAAAAAACCTGTCATATTCACAAAAATAACACAATCACTCTTGCTTCTCCAATTATGTTGTATTTAAATACATAAGCCCTATATAAGCAGTAGAATGAATTCATCTTTATTTGCATTCAACTTGTTTACAAACTTATTTATAATCAAGCTCATTTGTAAATTGGATTAGATTTTGAGTGAAGAAAGTAAATTAGTTAAAAAGTATATCCTATGATTATTATTCACATCAAATAATCGAATCAAAAAGAGCTCATGATTTATAAACAAATCAAATTTGAAAAATCTAATCCTCCACTTGTTTGCAACTCTAGGAACAAAATTTGAACCCAAAACATTTAAAATTTTTAATAAAATACCATATGGAGAGTTTTTTTTTTCATACAATTTTCTAGAAAACATTTCCAAAATATCATCTTTTCAACAACCATGATTCATATCTGTTGGTTATGTATTGTCTATAGGAAACTCGTGTAAGAAATCAAATCAAATATCATACGTGGCGGTGGTGATCTATAACTAATCTCATTTATTTTCTAAAAGCGACTTTTCATATTAGAAACGAGACGAGTTGCTGATCAGAATCATGATTTTTGCTATCCATCAGGTAGTGGTCTAGTAACAAAAGAGGCATCAAACATTTCGGAGACTAGAATTCCATTCCTCATGGGATTAGGGTAGAATAAAAAAAAAACAAGACTTTTGCTATTTATTTATATTGTTCACATAAGTGGCCGGCTATCACAACTTGTCATTTGGGTGCCACATAAACACGAACTATGTAGAAAAAAAAATATGATTTTATATTAAAAATGGGATTTTAAGTGTATTTCCTCAACAAAAAAGTTATGAAAAGTGGCATTTAAACACTTATACCTCATTAGTCACTCGACTATATTCTTTTAAGTACTTATAAGTTAATAAAAATACGTATAAGTAAATTACCGTTCGTCATCTCTTTCCTACTATTAACACCATCACCCCAATCACAACACCACCACCACCCCAACCATAATACTACAATAACACACCACCGCCACCGCCACCATAACACCACTACCACAATAAAAATAATAATTAATGTACTTATAAGTAAGACACTGTTGTTTTGCACTTAAATTTTCAGTAAATAAGTTATGTTCAGTTAAGGTAAGTACATTAATTATTACTTTTTATTATGGTTGTGGTGGTAGTGGGGTTATATTGGTGGTGAGTTGTTGTGGATGTAGTTTTGTGTTGTTGTGATGGTGGTGGTAGTGTTGTGATGATGGTGGTGGCGGCGTTATGGTGGTGCTATTGTGATTTTATAGTGGTGGTGTTTTGTTAGTAGGTAGGAAAGAAATGATGAATAGTAATTTATGGTGGTGGTTTTGTGGTAGTGGTATTGTTGTGGTAGTGGCGGTGATATTATGATTTTATGGTGGGGTGGGGTGGGGTGGGGTGGCATTGTGGTTTTTAGTGGAGATGGTATTAAGATTTTGTGGTGGTGTTGTGGTGGTAAATAAAAAAAAGATGATGAATAATATATTAAGTATTTAAATTAAATTAAATTCATTACTTAAATAAATAAATTAAGTACATAAGAACATGCTCTAAATATAAATACATATCTAAATAAAATAATAAATATAAGTATAATTTATAAATAGAAAAGAAGACACCTCACCCTAAGCAAAAGCACATACCCAATTATTAAAATTACATAAATGTCAAAATAATCAACTTTCATAGAAAACAATTGCTTGTAACTACTCTCTGCTCTCCCTCCCACCCTCCCTACATTTTCTCTGGTTTAGGTTCACATACACACACCTTTTTGGGTATCAGTCCATCAATTTCCGTCACCCGCTGCGCTCTTGCTTGCGCTAATTTTACACAGCCGAGAGAGAAAACCGAATATAGAGAGAGGGTAACCGATTTAGCTACTGCAAACTTTTCGCCTCAGAGCTCCTCCTCGTCCGCTAGGTATGTTGATTCTCCTTTTGCGTTATAGATTTCTATGGTTTTCGCTTACCATATATTTGTCTGCTGCGATTGGCGGTGGCTACATAATGTAAGATGTGAGACACGATTGTCCGGTCAAAATTGAGGATGAGCTCCTAGTTCGGTCCGCGTTTTTGTAAGAAATATCATATTTCTTATCTGAATAATGATTTCATCACCAAACTCTCTCTCACAAGCAAATAAAAACAGTTACATAAAAAAGAGTTGGTCAATCATCACAACTCTGTATTTTTCTGATTCTGTCAGTGCTCATTTATCTCCTCTCACGTTTTATCCTTGACAAAAGAGTATGAAACCTTGTATTTGGTTTGTCGTAAAAGTAATCAAAATAAAACGAACACTGTAGAAACTTTTTCCTGCAGTAGAAAATCATTTCCCATTTTTTCCTATACCATTTTCTTTCCACCAAGATTTCCTAGATTCAAATTTTGTTTGTTTTCCTGGTTTTCTTGAGCTTAGATTGTTTCATTTGGATGATGGAAATACAGAGCTGATCTTGAATTCTGGAAAGTGATTTGGTTTAGAGAAACCTGTGCTCAATATAATGTGCTTTGTTTGACTAGTGATAAGGAGTGACGAGCGAAATGATGGAACATAAAAGAAGCCTCGGCAGCTCTATCAACCCGCTTTGTGTTACCTCTGTTGCACCAAAGCGCCACAGGGCCGGCCTTTCAATATCCACTAAGGTACACTAATTCCTCTCTCAATGACACTCAGTTCACATAAATGAATATTGCTGGATTATCTATGTAAAGTTAACTGGCTTAGGTATCTGATTATAAATACAGCCAAACATGTCATCATAGGAAATGCGTTTTTTAATCATACTTCATAGAACTCGATTATGATGGCAACATTGAGGAGCCTTCGTAAAATAGGCTTTTGCTGCTCTGCTTCGATCTAAATAAGGATTTATCTGTGCAGGAAAAGAAGGATAAGTTTGGCGAGCGGATTGCCGCTCTACAGCAACTTGTTTCACCTTATGGAAAGGTGTGGATAGCAATGACTTCATGCGCTGCATTTAAATTGTTTGGATCTTCCGGCATATTACTTTGTAGGTTGGTTTTGCGTAAGCCTCAGCTAGCCTACACGAAAATTTCTCTTATTCTATGCATTTCTCTGCAGACAGACACAGCTTCTGTGCTTATGGAGGCCATGGAGTACATACAATTCCTTCATGATCAAGTCAAGGTCTTTTTTATCCTCTCTTTTTCTGATATACTCTGAATATTGCATTTACGTCTTGTTGTTTGTAGAACACTTAAATGAGCTTGCAAAACCATTTCTTACGCATCTATGCTTTTCAAGACTATTGTGAGGCACTAAATTGAAGCGTTCAGTGCATCGGGTAAAATCTGATTTGGATTCCTAAAATTTCTGGCAAGTTCAGGTTCTCAGTGCTCCATACCTCCAAAGCACACAACCAGTCAAGATGCAGGTGAGCACTTTGATCCCATGCCCTTTTTAGTAACATATGGTTGTTACACATTCTTTGCTATCAGAACATTTGGACAAACCTTCTTTAACGTCTGAATTGCACAGAAGTTTGAAGCTTACAACATGCGGAGTAGAGGGTTATGCTTAGTTCCAGTTTCATGTACTGTTGGAGTTGCAAGCAGTAATGGGGCAGATATCTGGGCTCCAACTAAGTCAACATCTCCGAGGTACTAGATTTGCAATGTAAATTGAAAGGACTAAAGACCAAATATGACTCATATCAAAGACTACCTAAAAACATATCAGTTACATGCCTGTGGATCTTCAGCTAATGCTAATATCAGATATAGCAAATATGCCATATGATGAAATGCGGCTTCAGCAATCTCATTATGTAACAGAGAGCTTAAGGCAGATCAGTGTAATACAGGAAAGTATGTATTATGATATTTTCAAATTTCATGCCCCTGTACTATGCAGGACCTAGAAACTTTTTTAATTAAGGGAAACATCAAAAAAGCCCAAATTCTAAGATCATATTAGAATATTTATACAAAAATCATCAAATTATTTAATCTCAAACTCAATCATGCCATAACCGACATCAATAAATAGGTTATAAACATTACTGACTTTGACTAACAAAGAGGAGAAATAATTGGAACTACATAACTGATTCTATTCTGATAATATCTATTAAAAACATAATCTTCGTTTGTTTAGAAAAGACTTGGGGCTCAAATTGGCTAACTCTTTTCTCCTTGCAGATGAAGTTAAAGAATCCAAAAATTCATTTGAAAATGACTTAAAGCTACAGACATGACATGAATATAAGGGTGGATTTGGTTAGAAAATATTAACTTTGATTCAGAATGAGGTATCACAAAGCCCAGAGAATCAGTTGCTACTGGCCAAGGAAGTTCAACAGTTATGAATTTTAGGAAGGTTTTGAAATACCAGTTTTTCTATGACTGTCAGAAAGTCTGAATAAATTGGGCGAGAGAAGGGGATCTTTACACTAATACTTCCATTCAGTGATCTAAGGCTGTGGGAGTATGAATAAAATCTGCTGGATTAAACTCTCAGACAATAGCTACTCCTTTGACCCAACTATCATTAAGGAAGGTTTCCTTAGTTATTTTAAAGAGGAGGGGCTAAACTCAGTGAACTAGATTGTATTTACCTTTGTAGCCGAGTGAATGAAGATGAAATAGCTCAAATTGTTAAGAATCTGCCGAATAATAAAGTAGCCGGTCATGATGGGTATAATGCGTAATTTTTTTAAACCTTCTTGGTCAATCTGTGGTAGGGATATTTGCTCCACCATGCGCAATTCTTTTCAGATGGAATAATGCCGTATGACATTAACTCCACTTATCTTGCTTTGGTGCCAAGTCAAAATCCTAAATCCTCTCATGATTTCAGACCCATTAACTGTTGTAATGTAATTTACAAAATTATTTCTTCAATCCTAGTTATTAAACTAAAGTTGATTCTGTCTGGTATCATTGGGAAGTCTCAATCAGCCTTTCTTAGTGGAAGAAACATTGTGAATAACATCTGTCTTGCTCAGGAACTGATTTCTCTATATAATTAGAGGAATGCCAGTAAAAGATGCGTAATTAAAGTTGACATCTCCAAGGCTTATGCCATGGTTGAATGGAAGTTCTTGAAAGATATCCTGGTGCAGTGTGGTTTCCTCATATTTTTATCAGTTGGATTCTAGCGTGTGTTACATCTGCTAGATTTTCTTTATTGATAAATGGTAAGCTGGAAGACTACTTTACTAGTAGCAGGGGTCTGAGGCAGGGGGACCCCCTACCCCCTTTGCTTATGGAGGTGCTTGCTAGGAGGCTTAATGCTCAAAAAAAGGAAAACATTTTGTTTTTCACCCCAAATGCAAGAAAATCATGTTATCTCACCAGATGTTTGCGGATAATTTACTGATTTTGAAGGCAAATATAGGTTCAGTCACTCGTATTAAAAATGCTTTGGATGATTTTTATTCCTGGTCTAGTTTGAGAGTTAGGGCCTGTTCTTTTAAGCTTAAGCTATTTACTTAACTTAATTTAAGTACTTCAATTACTATTTATCACAACAACAACACATTCACACCACCACCACTCCACTATCTTAACATCACAATCACAGTATCACCACAACACAACAACAACCCACCACAACAAAAACACCACACCACCCTAACACATCAACAACGCAGCACCAACACACCACCACCACTAATCCTCTACCGCCACCACCCAACTACCTTAACAGCACAACCACCACACAATCACATTATCACCACCACCACAACACTACCACCGCCCCCACAACAACACATCCACACCACCACCACCACAAAAATACTATCATCACCACACAAGCACAATATCACCACCACCACAACAACCCACCACTACAAAAATACTACAAGCACCACAATAATCCACCACAACACCATACCACCACTCCCACAACAACACATCCACACCACCAAAACACCACCACACCACTACCACTCCATTACCACACCACCACCACCTGTTAGACAGATCCAATCTCAGCACAAATCAAGCGCAGGATCAACTCCAAATCAAAATCATCATTAGCTTGGAAAATTCACTATTAACAGCAAATCACAGTAGGCACATTTTTAGGCAAAAACATTGGATCTGCATTGACATACACTTATATATATAGTTGTATCAGTGTACATTCAGAATATATGAAATTCACAATTTACACCACCACCAACACCACCACTCCACTACAAGCATCATCACCACCACCACCCCACTACCTTAACATCACAACCACAATATCACTACCACCACAATAACAACGCACCATCACAAAAACACCACACCACCACCACCATTAACACAACACTACCACACCACCACCACCACCACACCACCACACCACCACCACCACCATCATCACAACACTTCCAAAACCACAACAAACCCACCACATAAAAACAACACACCACCAATACAAAATAATAATTAATGTACTTAACTTAACTTATTCACTGAAAATTTAAAGAACATGACCTTAGTGCTGAGAAATCTAATATTTATTTTGGTGGAACTTATCTTGAGAAGAGCCGTGTTGTGACTGCTGCTGGTTCCAAAGTGGAAACTCTCCCTTTTGTTTATCTAGGTATTCCTGTAGAGAGTTATGAGTTAAAGAAGAGCCATTTTGGGAAGATTATTGAGAAGATGACTGGTAAAATTACTCCTTGGTCTTGTAAATTTTTATCTTATGCAGGAAGAATGATTTTAGTGAAACATGTACTGAATGACACTTGTTCTTACTAGATGAGGATTACTATTCTGCAAAAGGGTGTCCTTAAAGAGATACTTGGCATTTGTCGTAACTTCTTGTGGTCTGGGGCTAGTAAGGGCTCACGGAACCTTGTTGCTTGGAATTCAGTGTGCACGAAAAAATCAGAAGGGGATCAGGGAATGATGAATTTATGCAATTTTAATATTGCTCTAAACCTTTCTCCTATTTAGGATTTTTGCTTGGGAAAGGAATCAGTCTGGTCTATGTGGTTGTAGAGTTATTTATTTGGCCAAATTTCTTTCTCGGAGTTTGAAGAAAAGAGACACCATAGGTGGGCTCTTAAAAAAATTATAAGATTGATAGGAAACCCTAGGAAATATGTGGAGGTTTTACTTGATCTAACTGTGCGTTATGAATTCAAAGCTAAAGGAGCTTGCCTAGTTGGGGAGGAAAAAACATGGCCTGATCTGGTGTGGTTATGCCTGTTGCCCCCAAAGCACAGCTTCTCCTCTTGGATAGCTATACTACACTAGGCAGATTCAGAAGTTACAGAGTAGAGGAGAGGTTATGAGGTTGGTGCAAGCTAGAGCTAGAAACAAATGAACATTTGTTTTTCAAATGTCAACTGATGAACATGTTGGCGCCTGTGACAGATAAATGTGTTTTGGTTTATTATCTCAGTTGGGTCTAGAGATGTAAGAACCATTTTGGTTCAGTAATAGTTTCCCCTTGCTATGTAAGAAGTTGGTCAGGACTTCATTTTAATAACAAGAAATATTCCATCGTATCTTTCATTGTCTCTCCATTCCGTTGTGCAAATCCAGTGAAATCTCGGCGGAGCTCTTCAGCCTGCAGCTCCCCTGATCTGGATTTTCTACCTTCGATCTCTCGGTGAGCTCTAGGTAGATGCTAATCTGCTGATAACATCCATTCCGGTTACAGCGCCTTTCTTTAAAGATGGTAAAGCTGAAGTTGGAAGAAACTCTGAAGAGCACAAGAAAATGTAAAAGCTTCCAAGACATCATCTTGTTAAATATAGCTTGAAACTTGTACTGTTGTGATGATGTATGAGTTTTCACGGTATCCTCTTTTGGGTTTGTTTTTCATATGGGTGTTGTTCTTTGTTTCTCCCTTCTGGTTGGGTTGGCAATGTCTCTGCAGATTGGCTGGTGGTTTGTTGATCTTGCATTGGTTTTATTTGGCTGTCAGTTTTGTTTAGGTTGTTAGTTGTTGTTTCTTGATTGTCTTTAGTGTCTTGTACAAATCTTTTTTTTAATAGATCCCCTTCTTTCAAAAATAAAATAAAGATAATCTTCCATAATATTCGTAGACAATTATTTTCTACATTCTATTATCGAATTACATTATTTTCTATATGAGACTTCAAATTTTAAACTCAATTTTATCTTATGAGCTATTGGGAATTAAAATTAATTACGGACATAAAGTTAATTAGTTTTTATTAAACTGATTTTTTATAAAAATTTTGGGACCATGCCTCCGAATTGCAAGATGCGTTGTATGATCACCACTTCAAGGCATAAAGAATGTAACATATTGAATAAAATATACAATTAACAATCTTGGAATCTTTCGTTAGAAAAAATAAAAACCGTTAATTGGACTTGATTCATATAGCACCACCACTAGGTCTGACCATGGGAGAGTGCGATGATTAAAAATTGAAGCAATTTGTGGACGAGAATATCAGTTTAGCCACTTCAACTATGAGTAACGCTATCGTTCAATAAACATATTCTCGTATTTCTCCCTAATTTTGGATAATGCATATCTTCACCTAAAAACTAACTTACCATTTAGGGTCGACTTTTTTAAATTGAAATACTTAATTTAACTCAAATACTTAATTCAACATATTCATTATTAACAATGTCATCATCCGCTCAACATTTTACAACCACTACCACACCATCATCCACTTACGTCTGTCACATACTGAAAAACATAACATATCTCAATACTTCCATTGCTGGCCAATGTTGCTCAGCTTACTCATTTTGGCGGTCCCTTGATATTTGCTTCAATATTTTACTTGTTATGATATGTTAGGTGATTGGTCAAATTCCTCACCAAAAAATTAAACATGGGTGCATGTAGGGCTGCCAACAAAATGAGTCAAGCCAAGTATTAGAATGTTCAAGCACATTGTTAGTATTTTTACTAGTTTGAGCTCGAATTGAGTATTCACGAGCTTAAAAAATACATGTCTGAGAATGATTTGTTTAATATTCACAAGTTTCAACTGAACTTGAGTTAATAAGTAGTTTGCTTTATTTTATTTATAGTGAAAATTTCAAATAACGACCTTTGAAACAGATTCGAACGACCTTTAGACGGGTTTGAATGAGCATGAAACATTTTTAATGAGCTTCAACAAGCTACTTGTTTAACTAAGGTCCTATTCTTTTGCGCTTAAATTTTAAGTACTTAAATTACTATTCATCATCACACAACCACCACCACAACACAGTCACACCATCACATACTACCTTAACATCACAATCACAATATCACCACCACCACCATAACAACCCACCACTAAGAAAATACCACCACCACAACAACACGATAACAACCCACCACCACAAAAACACCACACCACCACACCACCGCCACTAACACCAGTCACTATCTTAACATCACAACCACCACATTATCACCACCACAACACTACCACCACCCCCGTAACAACACATTCACCACCACCACAACGACCCACCATCACAAAAACACCACCACCACCACCACAACCCAACAATAACCCACCACCCCCACAACAACACACCACCACAACCCACCACCACCACAACATCACCACTCCACTTAAGGTAGTGGGGTGGTGATGGTGGTAGTGGTAGTGGAGTGGTGATGTTGTGGTGTTGGTCGGTTGTGGTGGTGTGTTGTTGTGGGGGTGGTGAGTTGTTGTTGGCTTGTGGTGTAATTTTTGATAATGGGTTGTTGTGGTGGTGGTGGATGTGTTGTTACGGGGGTGGTGGTACTGTTGTGGTGGTGGTGGTGCTATTCTCGTGTGGTGGTTGTGATGTGGTGGTGGTGATAATGTGGTCGTGTGATGGTTATGATGTTAAGGTAGTGAGTGGTAGTGGTGGTGGTAGTGGAGTGGTGGGTTGTTGTGTTGTGGTGTTTTTGTGGTGGTGGGTTGTTGTGGTGGTGGTGGTGATATTGTGATTGTGATGTTAAGGTAGTGTGGTGGTGGTGGTAGTGGAGTGGTGGTGTTGTTGGTGATGGCGTAAATGTGTTGTGGTGGTGGTGGTGTGGTGATGGTGTAGTTGTGGTGATGAATAGTAATTTAAGTACTTAAGTTAAGTTAAGCACTTAAGTAAATAACTTACTGTAAAAAAAAAGACCTAAATTACTTTTCTAACTATTATAAAATTCATATAAAAATAATCTAATCGATCTCAGAAACTAATTTTAAACGAGTTATAATTGAGTTTTTATCTAGTTTATCAATGAGCTCGTTAATGAGTTGTTTGCAAACATAAATGAATCAAGCTCTCATTTGCTCATATTCGGCTCGTTTCTTTAAGGAGCCCTTACATTGTGTTTGAACTTGTTTATTATCAACGAGCTCTTGACTGAGCTTTCACCGAATGTCTTCGTGAGCGACGGACAAATGTATTAGCTCACTTAAATCGTCAAGTGCATGAAATCCTATATTATCACATAACATGTTTATATAACTTACTAGGCACTCCACTCCAAACTTAAGAGAGTGCTTAGTCCCTAAGCATGAATTCTATATAGAGAAGAAGTGCATGGAGACTTCTTCGAGGTGCTCGAGCTCCAACTGTAGGGGTGACAATGTTTGACACATGTCTTTATACACGCCAAATTAATTTATTCAACTTAACACTAATATAGTGACAAAAAGAGGTTGATCCCACAAGGATATAATTTTAGTATCGGTTGCTGTAAAAAGAAGAAACGCAATGTTAAAAGATAGGGGGAGGGGCTTGTATGTTAACTGTGAACAAGGAACAAAATAAGGAAAGATTTTCCTAATGATGATAAGTATTGATTTAGAATAATAAATTGTGATTAATATTATCATATACATTAATTACAAAAATTCATGCATCTTTTAATATATTGTTGTAATATATTAGTTCCCATAAACATACATTTTTCAGTAAAGGTAAAATTTAGTCTGGTTGTTAATACTTATCGTTACGAAAAAGTGTTAATTATAGGAATTGAATAACATAGAAAAAGACTGCACTCACATACACCTTTAATCTAGTAACTCAACATTGAGGCACTATTCTTTAGCACTTAAAATTTAAGTAAATAAGTTAAGTTAAATTTAACGTAAGTTGTAACGTTTACATATATGACATCTATGACAAAACGGAAGATCCCGAGCGGAAGAAGAGGCTACAGAAAACTCTGGTACACAGAAGCTGGTACCTGCAATGATGACTGACAAAACAAAAAAGGCAGACGAAGCTATAGCATCCTTTGACGACTGGAGCTGGTGCAGATGATCAGAAAGGATGACAAGAACCAGAAGAGGCTATAGCATCCCCGGATGATTCAAGGTTAAAGCTAAAGAGAGTATCTTTGTAGCAGATCAATCTGGACGTGCTCGAAGGTTGTCTGGGAGATTGCGGCCGGCGTGGCAACAGGCAGAGGAAGGCCTAGATGATTAGAGAATCTTCAGCAACCGCGCAGATGATTGCGATCAAGGTAAAGTTTCTAAATTCCAATCCAAAAATCCAGGGAAGGATTCGGATTGTAGAATTATCGCTTGGGACTAAAGTTGCTAAGACCAAAGCAACAACACAGGGAAACTCGATATCAAAGAACACACACACACTGAGCAGAGGTCAGAGTGCGCAGAAGCAGAGAGTGCTGGAGTGCAAGTTGTGTGAGAGCTGAGGAGTAATCTGGACTGGAGTAGTCTGATTACTATATTGATTCGAGGGAGTCGACTGGAGCGTAGTCTCGTTGATAGGCGAATGGTTGATAGTCGCGGAGTGAAGCTTGCGCCGACTATCCCAGTGTGCTCCTTGATCGTGACGGAAGGTCCTTGATTGAGAGGGAGCAGCGCAGAGTGTCCGACTACTCAGCAGGGAGAGCTTGGAGAAGTCGTCGACAGAAGCGTCAGTAACTTGGCGGTAAAAGTTGGTGCAACATCCACCGTAACACATTATAATAGGATAGGCTGAGTCCGTGTGATCAAGTTGTTAGCTATTTATTACAGGAGTGTGTTGATAGTGTAGGTTAGTCTGTGTTGACAGATTGAGCGAAGACTTAGACTAGGTTAGGAGTAGTGGTTAGACTAGCAGAGGTTGAGTTATTAGAAACCATTGTACTCTAACTAAGAAATAGTGAAGTCTAGAGGACCGAGAGTCGTCCTCCCCAGATGTAGGCTGTTGCCGAACTAGGTGAACAAACTTGATTGTGTTCTACAGGTTTGGCAGAAGCAAAGCATCAACAACTTAGCGGAATAGGTTGCGGACAAGAAAATGCTAAACAAATCGCTGCTTGATTAATGTAAATGGGAATGCATCTCAGGTGAGCTGACATATTCTTTGGGTGTGAAAACTCCTAGTGGATGACATCTACTCCCTTGTCGTCTTCCGACCTTTTACCGGCTACTCCGGTTAACCCTAAGCCTCCAGATGGTAGCACGGTTCAGACTTCCTTTGCCTCGGTCGCATCTAGGGCTAGACTCAACCCCCGATTCAAACCCATCCCTCTCCCGGCTAGACAGTATGGCTCGATGGATGGGTTTCCTTCCGTTCCTTTCTCGGGCGCCGAGTATGGGGCAGGCATTCGGTGTTTCCAACACTCCTTGATAGTGAAGTTTGCTGTTGGGCGCCCCTCCATTGATGTTATACGGCAGGCTTTCAAAGCCAATTGGATGATTAAGGGGAGGGCTTCTATTTGCGAAATCTGGGATGGTAGGCATCTGCTTGTAATCCTTGACTCCGAAGAAGATGTTACTGTAGCCCTCACCAGCCAGATCCGGAAAGTCCAACATGCGGCCTTCAGGCTCTTTCGGTATTCAGATGACTATAACCCCAGGAAAGAGTCTACCATCACCACCAAATGGGTGAGACTGCCAGGATTGCCTCCGCCCCTTTGTCATAGCTCCTTTGTAGGAGCCATCTTGAAATCCTTTGCCCATTTCCTGGATGTGGATGATAGGACCAAAGCTTGTTCAACCATGAGATACGCAAGAGCGTGTATTGAGGTAGATGTGTCGTGTAATATCCCAGAGAAGGTCTGGATTGCCTTGCCGGATAATAGAGGTTTTTGGCAGAAGATTGAATATGAAGGTAATTTAGCTTATTGTTCCCATTGCAAGATTCACGGGCACGAGTTGTTACAATGCCGTAAGAGGAAGGTTTTGAAAGTAGTTGAGATCTCGGTAGGTGGGCCTAGAGTGGTGAAGGAGAATCTCTCCAGTGAGCAAGTAACAAATCTCCCCATGGAGAATTTACCTCTGCAAGAGTGGAAAGAGGTGCAGAATAGAAAACGAGGTAAAAAAGCTTTGGGTAACCAGCCGATTTCTGTGGTTTCCAAATCTAACCTTAGTAAGGAGATTATTAATCAGTGCGCTGACAATCCGAAAGCAGTAAGTGAGAACCCTTTTTTGCAAGAGGAGTGTATGAAATTCAGAGAAAAGGAGACGGGACTGAATGCCTCACTTGCTCCCAGAGAGTTGACAAATCCTGTTGGCCCTGTTCACGCAACTCAGCTTAACCCCCAGGTTAGCATATTGAAAAGACCACTAATGGTGGATGAACTTGCCAGCCGAATGGCAAGATTAAAAAAAGGATCCTCTGACAATGTAGTCACCAACCCTCATGGAGGTCTGGGAACTGGAGATATAAGAGGCGGGTCGACTAAATGTGATATAAACCCTTTGGGTTCTCCTTCTGATCTTAATGCCAAGTCCTGATGAATCTGCTTTGCTGGAATGTTCGTGGAGTCAAGAGTAGAGGTACTATCCCTTTCCTCACCCAGTTAATTAATGTTCATGATGTAGAGATGCTAGTCCTTCTTGAACCCATGGTTAATGGTGATCAGTGTGAAGAGGTAGCTAAGTCCATTCATTTTGAGTTCTTTCTTATGGGTGGGACCGTTAACAAGAAAATCTGGCTCTTTTGGAAATCCCATATTATGGTCCAAGATGTAGTGTGGAATGAGCAGTTTGTTACTTGCACTGTATCTAGGGACAATATTCATAATTCAACGATGGTTTGCTCCTTCATTTATGCCTTGTGTAGCCGATCAGAGAGACATTCCTTATGGACAGATCTGATCCTGACGGCTGATTCGATTGCTGAACCTTGGTTGGTTGGGGGCGATTTTAATGTTATTTCTCAGTGGTCTGAAAAGAAGGGAGGGAACCAGGTCGATGATGGTTCTATTATGGATTTCAACAATTTTCTTATGAGGGCTGGTCTTAGTGATGTTGGGTTTAAAGGGAATCCTTTTACTTGGTCTAATAACAGAACTGGGGATAACTGTATATGGAAAAGATTGGACAGATTTCTGGTTAATGGGAGATTCATTTCTGAGATTGGCATTCTGACAGTTAATCACCTTCCTCGTTGTAACTCAGATCATTGCCCTTTATTTGTGAAGAAATCTGAAGAGGATAGGCGAAAGAGTACATTCCACTACCTCAAAATGTGGGAATCTCATCCTTTATTTGACAGTGTAGTGTCTGAGTCATGGACTGGGTCCTTATCCTCTAACCCTTTGATTAATTTTTCATTGAAACTTAAGAAGCTGAGAGGTATTTTACACAAGTGGAACTGGGAGGTTTTTGGAGATCTCCATCAAAGAGAGAGGTGTTTATTGGGTACTATTGAATCTATGGAGGCTCAGCTTCAGGTTGCTTGGTCTGGTCAAATTGCTAGAGAGTTAAAGATTAAAAAAGCTGAGCTAGAAGATGTTTTATGTCACCAAGCTGAGTTGGCTAGGCAAAAAGCCCGTGCTCTGTGGACCAAAGAAGGGGACAGGAACACCGCTTTCTTTCACGCTGCGATGAAGATGAGGCGTAAACCTTTTAATATGTCCTTGCTGCAGGCTGATGGTTCCTACTCTTCGGATAAAAAGGTGATTGGTATGGCAGCAGTCGAGTATTTTTCGGACCTGTTCTCAGGGTCTTCCGCCCATCCTCAGGAGGAGGATCTAAATCTTTTTACCAAGGTTATTGATGAGGAGACGAATTCCTTCCTTATTGGTTGCCCTATCGAGGAAGAGGTGTTTAATGCTATTTCAGCCATGTCCCAGGATAGTGCCCCTGGTCCAGATGGTTTCCCAATCAGGTTTTTTCTTAAGTTTTGGAGCCTGATCAAAGAGGATTTCTTGGCAAGTATTAAAGGGTTTTTCCTTGGTTTTCAGCTGCCGCAATCTTGGACGGCTACGACCCTAATATTAATTCCTAAATCCCCTAATGCGAAGACGATTTCTGACATGCGGCCTATCAGTCTGTGCAATGTTAGCCACAAAATTATTATGCGGCTCCTTAACGACAGATTGAGTTCTCACCTTCCAAGGTTAGTGAGTGAGGAACAAGCAGGTTTCATTAAAGGGAGGAATATTCATTCGAATATTGCTCTTGCCCATGATCTGATTCATGACCTAGATAAAAAAGGTGCTCCAAGGAATCTTATTATAAAGCTAGATATGTCAAAGGCTTATGATAGAGTTTCTTGGCCCTTCTTATTGAAAGTGCTGCGATCCTTTGGTTTTTGCGAGAGGTGGTGTGATTTAATTTTCAGAGGCATCTCTAACAATTTTTATTCTGTGGCCTGGAATGGGGATACCTATGGGTATTTCAAATCTTCGAGGGGAGTTCGCCAGGGAGATCCCCTTTCCCCCACTCTTTTTGTTCTAGTGATGGAGTGGTTGTCAAAAGAGATTAATAAGAGAGTGGAGGAGGGTTCTTTGAAGCCTTTTAAAACTAAAAGAGGCACTTTAAAGGTCAATCATCTTCTCTTTGCTGACGATGTTTTAATTTTCACAAGGGACGACACGAACACTATTCAAGCCTTGTTGGATATCTTACAGAAATTTTGTTCGCTGTCAGGGCAGGTCCTTAACCCTGCTAAGAGCCAGATGTTTTTTGGTAATTCAGCCTCAGCTGCTCATAAACAGCTGGTTCGTGTGCTTACTAATTTTGAGGAAGGCCAATTACCTGTCAAGTATTTGGGAGTCCCTCTTTATCGTGGACGAACTCGGATTCATTTTTTTGAAGATTTGGTTAATAAGCTACGAAACCGCATCTCAGGTTGGATGAGGAATCTACTGTCCATGGTAGGGCGTGTAACTCTCATTAAATCAGTTCTGTGTTCGCAGTCCTTTCATGTGTTTGCTGTCTTGCCAGTCCCCCTGAGAATTATCCGAAGAATGGAGAGTTTGATTGGCAATTTCCTTTGGAACCAAGGGCCCAACAAAAGGCATCATTGGATACGGTACGAGCTGTTATGTAGACCTACAGTTGAAGGGGGTTTGGGTTTCCGGTCGCTTGCAGATAACATGGTAGCTTTTCATGGTAAATTAGCTTGGGATTTCCTTCAGCAAAATTCTATGCGGGCTAAATATGCTAAGGGCAGATTTAAGGAGGATAAGCCAGGGAGCCATATTTGGAATTCTATTAGACCTCTTATTGCCAGCTTGAGACAGGATTCTTTGTGGGATGTGGGAGATGGTAACATGGCTATGGTGGATCTTTGTTGGCACTATGGTGTTAGGTGCCCCTGGGATGCTCAAAACTTATCGGTCAAAGAGGCGCTAGAGAATGCAACTATTAACAGTAATCTCTTATTATCCTTTCCTCCTTTTGCTAGGGAGTATTATAGAGACATCTGCTGGGGGAGTGGGGATAGGATTCTTCAGTGGAAAAGGAATACCTCGGGTCAGTTCAACATCTAAGCCTTTTGGGAATCCTTCCGGACTAAATATCCTCCTTTGAAGTGGTGTAGAGCTATCTGGAAAAAATGGGTTCCTCCCACTCTTTGTTTATTTATGTGGCGGTTTTTCCTCGATGGTTTACCCCTAGACTCCAATATTAAGCGTATTGGTATTCCGTATGTTTGTCATTGTCACTGCTGCGGCAACAGGGAGGAAAATATGGAGCACCTTTTCTTCCAAGGGGTCTGGGCCACTAACCTGTGGAAATGCCTGGCCTCTATTTTTAAAAGAGTCTGCCCTCGTAACAGGTCTGATTTCATCGAGAATTGGCTAGTTAAAGGCTTGAAAAAAGATTTTGTGATTAAATTTACTGCTGCTATCTCAATGTGTGGTTTATGGGAAGTGTGGAAAATGCGGAATGGGGTCATTCACAATAATAAAGCCACTGATTTATTTACTAGATTGGCGAGATGGGCTCAAATTCTTGTTGATCAAATTCCAGGCGGAGGAGATTCCAGAACTGATTTGTTTGTGGCTGCTTCCTTTGGTATTAATTGCATTAAGAGAAGTAGTGTTTTTGGGACTTGGAATTTCTGGAGCGCGGGTGTCCCTGGTTCCTGCATGAATATTGCCCTCATTGATAAAGGTCAGACTATTAAAGGTGCAGCCATCTGCCGAACTAGTGTGGGTGCTATGCAGCTTGCTTTTGTTTATCAATTTGCGAAATCCTCTCCTTTGGAGGAGCTTGTTCTTTTTATGCGGAAGTCCCTCTTGGTAGCTAAGGAATAGCAGATTCAGGTCCAGGCCATTCAAAGCTCCCACCCTGAAATGGTCTACATGGATGATAGTTATGGAACGCGTTTTCCCTGGCAGATTTCTAATGAGTTGAAGCGGCTGGTTTCTGAATTTAACATCAGCAGCATGAAAAGAATCAGCACTTCCATGAATCATGTGGCTCTTGCTCTGGGTTTTACTTCTCCTCACCAGCTTTTAGAAACTAGAATAAATTTCACTCATCAGGCGGTCCAAAGGAGTTTATGTGCAGATAGGTTGCAGCTCAGGTTCTTCTGCCCTAGCTCGGCTGGCGGTGTAGGAGAAGATGGCGAGGAGCGTCAACCCAATGCAGACAATTCTTTGACAGCTCCCGGGGTATTAGACAGATACACTAGAGATGATTGGTATCTATAACTGTGAGGTGGTGGCTGTCCTCCTTTGCAGTGAGTTTTTTTGGAGCAGGTGGTGCTTCTCAATGCCCAGAGGCTTGTGCTTTCCAGCCATATTGATTGTTGAGTTTGATCTTATGTATTTCTTTTATGGGTCGAAGGAGATGGGTATTATCAAGCCCCGGTGACCCTTTTGGCTCGTACAACTATAATCTCCCCTTTGATCTCGTGTTGGCAAAGCTCAACCTGTGCTTGAGGCCTGCATTGATTAGTTTTCATAGGTCATATTGGCCTGGGTTAGGCTTTTTTATTGTCCTTGTTTCCCTAGGCTTGGCTACTCCTTTTGGTGCTAGAGTTGGGTCCTTATTTATTACGGCTTATGCTTGATTTCTGTGGTTGTTAATGCCATGGCTCAGGCTGTTTGAGCCCCTTTAATAAGATTGAGTTTTTGTTAAAAAAAAAAAAAAAAAAACAACTTAGCGGAATAAGTTGCTGAAGCAAAACCGTGGGGTGTCATTTACAGTAACGCAGTGCCAATTTCAATTAGTATCAGAGCTGGTCGCTCGACGCACAGAGTGAGGTCCGGGACGGCATTCATATCTATCATGGGCGATAGGATGAGAAGACAGAGCTCTAGTATATCACTATTATCCTAGAAGGGAAGTGAAGATAGTGATTATGACATCAGTGATGAAGAGGAAATCAATGAAGAAGCCATTGTCAGTCACTACAAGCGGATGGTTGAGAAGTGTATGGAAGTAGCAGAGATGAGCAAGGGGATGATTGCAAAAGTATCAAAACTTGAGGATGAAAAGGAAGAACCTGTAAAGATCATTTCATCAATGATAGAACAAACTGAACAATGAGAGGCAGAACACGCTGCAATTATGAACAAAGTGAGTCTGTACAGGAAAATAATCAGAATGCTCAACAACGGAACAAATAAACTAGAAGAAGTCCTAGCTCATCAAAGACTTGGAAATAACAATTCTGGTTTCGGGTACACTAGAGAAGGAGGCGTTGGAGTAACAACGTTTGTCAGAACAGAGATACCAGAAGTCTGTAACTGTGAAGTTCTCTAAAGGAAGAGAAACTAGGGTCAGAAGAAAAAGACCTGGAGAAAGAACTAGAAGATGGTACAACAAACTCTTCCGCTCCCTGGTCGGTTTTCACAAAAAAGCACATATGTTATTTTTGCAATCAACCTAGTCACATCCAACGGTTTTGTCCCATTCTGAACAAGTACTAGAGATTACGAAAAACCATCACTGAACAACCACCAGCAACACAGAAGACAATATGCCTTCGTATCCTACAACTCTTCGAAGGAGTTCAAGAAAGGAAGCCGGTATTTTGACAGTGGGTGCTCGGGACACATGACTGGAGAAAGATCCTTCCTGACAAACATTCAGCTGTGCAAAGCACAACATGTAACATTTCGCAACTGGCTAAAAGGGAAAGTTCTTGAAAGGGACACTCGACTTACTCGGATTACCCAAACTTAAAAATGTGATGCTCGTGGACGGATGGAAAGCAAATCTCATCAGCATAAGCCAGTTATGTGAAGGTACACACTTTGTAAAGTTCACTGAGAAATTATGCCACATATTTGATGCAGGGGGAAAGTGTTTGATGAAAGGAACGATTTCTGTCAACAATTGCTATTTGCTAGAAGATGTTGCAGCAACCTTGATGGAGCGTATTTATATGCTTCACTGAGTTGTTTATTCCCATAGTTTTATTACATTTTGCGTGAATCGATTACTCTTTTGTAGTGTTTTCTTATCGCAGGTGTGTTCAAGATCGCATTGGATTTTATCGCATATTCGAAGCATTCATCCAAGATCAAGAAGCCAACAGCAGTCAAAGTCAACATCAGTCAACTGAAGACCTGCTGGTTCAATCAGAAATCAGAACCGGTTCAAGCAGATGTGGTTCATTCTGGTTCAACCCCAAAACCCAAAACCTAAAAGATGAACAAAAGAGGAAAAGAAGGACAACTATTCTGGGGACAAGCTACAGTGACGGAGTGAGGAGAAGACTGAAGCTAGAGAGAGAAGCTGCTGGAAAGTCGCCGGAATTTACTGTTCACGGTCGGTTACTGTTCATTTTACTATTCACAATTACTATTCATCGTTACTGTTACTGTCACTGTTCACCGCCAGAATTTACTATCCACGGCCGGAATCACTGTTCACCGAATTTCCATTTTAGCTCAGTTTCGTTCTACTTCAGTTTATAGCTACTTAACCTAGTTTTTATTGTATTAATGGATATTATGAGTAGCTAAATCAATATTTCAGTTTGGGATTTGCATTGCAACAATTGGTTTGAGGTCAATGACAACATGATTTGAGCTATTGATTTGCTCCCCTTGTATGAATGAACCAATTGCTTTGATGACCAATTTAGTGCAGCTTAGCAGTGAGCTAATTTGATATCAATTGTGTTACACTTGACTGGATTGCATTGTTGGGGAGAACCTAGCGGTAGAACTTATTTGTGGTGTAGCCAAGTAACTCTTATACTCGTTTGAGAACTTAGCGGTTAAGAACAAGTAGAATTTGGAGTGCAGTATTCATTAGCTTATTCTCGTTGTTTGGTCTATGATAACTAGTTGCATTGCATTCCCCGAACTGATTTTTTCTGAATTGATATCCTCAGTTGTGTTCTTTTTTCAGTGACTCTCATTAGAACTCTATCCTATTTGCTCTCTTTGGGTTCGACCCTGCTTACCACTTGCTAGTGTGTTAACAGGAGTTATAAATATATATTTGAGACGCACTACGACGCGCTGTCAAACCTCTGTATCAACTTGTCTAATGTCCAAATCCGAGGATATAAAATTATGGCACAAACGGGTGGGACACCTGAACTTGAGAACACTGAGAAAGCTTGCTGCAGATCAACTAATCCGAGGAATTCCTTGAAATTGGCACTGCGTTACTATAGTCGACAACCCACAGTTTGCTTCAGCAACTTCTTCCGCTTCAGCAACACACAGATTTGGGAGGACTACTCTCGGTCCTCAAGACTTCACTATCACAGTTAGAGTTCAATGGTTTCCAACAACTCAGCCACCGTTACTGAAGTGTCTGCTCAATCTGTCAATACAAACTAGCCTACACTATCAACACACTCCAGTAACAGATTGCTAACGACTTGATCTCAGAGACTCAGCCTATTCTATTACAATGTGCTACAGCGGATCATACAACAACTTCTTCCACCGAGTTACTGACGCTTCTGTAGACGACTTCTCTAAGCACTCCCTTTGAGTAGACGGACGCTCTGCGATGCTCCCCCATAATCAATGACCTTCCATCAATACCAAGGAGCACGTTGGGATAGTCCGCGCAAGCTGCACTTCGCGACTGTCGACCGTTAGGCTTGTCGACGAGGGTTCGCTCCAGTCGACTTCCTCGAATCAATATAGTAATCAGACTACTTCAGTCCAGATTACTCCTCAGCTCTCACACAACTTGCACACCAACACTCTCTGCTCTTGTGCACTCTGATCTCTGCTCAGTTTATGTGTTTTCTTCAATTAATAGATAATCTTCTTCGGTCTCTGCCCCTGCATATGTAGCTTTCACACCTTAGCAAGTTTTTCCCCAAAGGATAATTCCACCTTCTGCAGAAAAATCCCACCTTTCAAATCTTCCCTTGGATTCCTAGAAGGTTGTTGGGATTCGATTTCCTAAACTGGACTTTAAAAACCTTATCTTATTGCTTCATTTGACCTTATCTTGTTGCTTCATTTGGGCCGCTGCTGAAGATTCTCTGATCATCTAGGCCGTCCTCTTCCTGTTGCCTCGCTGGCTGCAATCTCCTGGACAACCTTCGAGCTCCTCCAGAATGATCTGCTGCAAAGATACTCTCTTTAGCTTTAGCCTTGAATCTTCAGGGGATGCTATAGCCTCTTCTAGTTCTTGCCTTGATCCCTTCTGATCATCTGCACCAGCTCCATTCGTCACAGGATGCTATAGCTTCTTCTGCCTCTGCTGTGACAGAGATATCACCCATCAATACTCATCTCCCATTACTCCACAACAAAATGGCATAGTGGAAAGTAAAAATAGAACCATACAAGAGATGGATAGAGTAATGATACATGCCAAGAAGATCCCCTTATATTTTGGGCAGAGGCTATGAACACAACATGCTACATCATTAATAGAGTTTCCATCAGAAAAAGAACGAACCAGACTTGTTATGAACTTTGGAGACAGAAGATGCCCACTGTAAAACACTTTCATGTCTTCGGAAGTGAATGCTATATTCAAAGAGACTGTGAGTATCGGAAGAAGCTAGACCCGAAGAGTGACAGGAATGTTTCTGGGATATTCTGTGAACAGCAGGGCATACCGAGTCTGCAATCAAAGGACAGAGACCGTTTAAGAATCCATAAATGTTACTATAAAGATACAATTGAGGACGAAGGAGGTCCACCTTATGTTGAAAGTGATGAAGATTCTGAAACAGATGATCAAAATCAGCATCAATCTTAGAGAGCGAAAGAAGTTGCATCAGAGGATGCTACAACAAATTTCCGATCCAACAATTACAGTGGATGACTCAGAACCAAGTACTAAACCAGATCCCATTTCTGTTGAGCCAGATGCGAAGAAATCTAGAGGGATTATCCTTTAAAAAATGTCAACGATGATCCCACTGAAGGGAGACGCACAGGAGGTACCTCTCACACTAGTTTATGTGTTATGATCGGTAACTCTTGCTTTCAGTCCGTGTTGAACCAAAGAACATAAAAGAAGCCTTTACAGATGAATTCTGGATCACTGCAATGTAAGAAGAACTCGATGCGTTCGAAAGAAATGATGTATGGGACTCGATACCACATTCTGTAGGGGTGAACGTAATTGGAACAAAGTGGATATATGAAGACAAGACTGATGAGAAGGGACACATTACGAGGAGCAAAGCGAGATTGATAGCTCAGGGGTACACTCAGAATGAAGGAGTGGACTTTGACGAGACCTTTGCCTTAGTAGCCCCAATGGAAGCTATCAGGTTGCCGCTTGCCCTTGCCTGCCATTTAAAGTTCAAATTATATCAAATGGATGTGAAGTGTGCTTTCTTAAATGGAGTCCTATCTGAGGAAGTCTATGTAGCTCAGCCCAAAGGTTTTGAAGACTCCCATTATCCAAAACACGTCTACAAACTAAAGAAGGCTCTCTAGGATTGAAGCAAGCTCCCAGAGCTTGGTATGAGAGGCTGACCATCTTTCTGACTCAGCACGGGTATTGAAATTGTGCAGCGTTGCTGATGCGGAGTTATAGCTTCTGCTTAAGCACTCTCTGTATCTTTCTGCAGAATTACTCTACTGGCAGAATAAGAAAGACACAGTATTTGTTCACCGAGTTCGGCAACTTGCCTACGTCTGGGGAGGATACTCCGATCCTCAAGATTCCATTATTTCAGTTTGAAGTATAAAGGACTCACACCTCTACTTCCACCTAGCCAAAATCTTATGCTCAGTCTACACACAGACGCTCTTCATGTAACCTACACACTCCAGTAGTAAATAACTATAGACCTGACTCTCAGACTTAGCCTATTCTATTACAATGTGTAGCTCACGGAATGCTTAAGCACACTCTTCACCAGAATTGATGTCTCTACAGTCAAAGACTCGTCTAGCTCTCCCACAAATTAGTCGGACACTCTGAGTTTTGCAAACTCAATCTCTGCTCCCCTCAATCAATGACACACTCGTCAATATTGGGCAGCCTCGATCAGCTCTCATTCAGCCTGCGACAACCCTATCCGCAGCTATTCTCCGAGCTCTGATTGATCCTTCAACGAGCAACGCTCCAGTTGAACTTCGGGGATCAATGCTGAATCAAACTCCACGAGTTCTGATTCCACTAATCTTCAACCCAATGTGTATACTCTGCTACCGTAGGTTGATCTCTGTGTGTTTCTTTCTTATCGCTCGCGCATGTGTGTGTATTGAGAAGCTACTTCTACCCTTCATTTTCAAGCTCGCCAGATTACCAGGGACGGAAACCTTATTGCCATCATTATCAGAATCTTCTTTTATATTCTACCAAGGTTTGTTGAAGATTCTGTTGCCTATTTTGGTCTTTAGGATCTTTATCTTCTTCGACCATGTGCTGACGATTGCTGACATCTGCAGAGCTCCCTAGGCTTCGGTGATGCCAGCCGCACCAAGACGGAACCTCTCAATGAGTTTCCAGGTTGATCGGGCATACTTCTCTAGCTCTGGGTCATCGGGGAGTGCTGAAGTAGACTCTGGATCTTTGTTGCTATCGCTTGTTGCTATTTTGTGAGTCTTCAGATTGTGCTCCACAATCTTCAGGGAGTGCTTCAGCTGTCTTCAGGGAGTGCTTCAACAGTCTCTTTAGCAGTTTTGTCAAGGATGCCATTTATCAACAATCTCCCCCTTGGCATTTTGACAAAACTAAACTACAACTACAATAATACTGATAATCTGACTGTACTCGATAACCTGCTCTACTTATTACATTCCTCTCTCCCTTTTTGTCACAAATGACAGGGGCTGCTGTCAGCTCATTCAGAAACTATGCACAATCCCAAGGGAGCTTTGAGTTCCTCGAAATGAGCGCCATCCAAAGGCTTTGTGAAAATGTCAACCATCTGCTTCTGCGTGGCTACATGTTTAAGGACAATAGTCTGATTCTCTACCAGGTCTCTGATGTCAATGATTTTAGTCCGGGAATGCTGCACCAGATTCTTGCTAATACTGATAGCACTCATGTTATCACAGTAAATGTTAATATTCCCCTATTGAACACCATATTGTTCCAGCATTTGCTTCATCCATAAGAGTTGTGCACAACAACTTCCAACAACAATATATTCAGCTTCTGCAGTTGATAGAGAAATGCTATTCTTCCTTTTGCTGAACCAGGTGTTTCCAAGGAAGAAACATCCTCCAAATGTACTCTTCATGTCTTCTACACAGTCTGCCCAGTCAGCATCACGATATCCCATCAATTCTGTAATTGTGTCCCTCGTGTACCATAGACCATAGTTGGTGGTGCCGCCAACATATCTAATTATTCTTTTTACAAGCTGCATGTGTGTCTCCTTTGGGCAGGATTGATATCTGGCCCAAACACCCACGACAAAGTATATATTCGGTCTGCTAGCAGTAAGATACAGAAGACTTCCAATCATGCTTCTGTATAAAGCCTGATCAACGGCAATTCCAGCTTCGTCCTTGGTGGCTTTAGTATAAGTTGGTGCAGGAGAACGTGTATGGCTGGCCGAGTCCATCCCAAATTTCTTTACCAAGTTTTTTTGTACTTGCTTTGCGAGATGAAAATTCCTTCTTCTTTTTATGAGATTTGCAGACTCAGAAAGTAGGTCAATTGCCCCACCATAGTCATCTGGAACTCCATTTGCATATGTTCTACAAACTGCTTCACCATTCCCTATGAACTGGAGCCAAACACAATATCATCCACATATATCTGCGTAATAATAAAATCTGACCTGTTTCTGTGCACGAAAAGAGTCTTGTCCACCCCTCTTCGATCATATCCATGCTTGATCAAGAATTCAGTCAATCTTTCATACCAAGCTGTTGGGGCTTGCTTCAAACCGTAAAGGGCCTTCTTTAGCTTGCAGACATGGCTTGGATAATGAGGATCCTCGAATCCCTTAGGTTGAGCAACATAGACTTCTTCATTTAGAATTCCATTCAGAAAAGCACTTTTGACGTCCATTTGATACAACTTGATCTTTAGGTGATAGGCCAGTGCAAGGAGAAGCCTGATCGCTTCCATGCGGGCAACAGGGGCGAAGGTTTCATCTAAGTCTATTCCCTTAATTTGAGTGTACCCTTGAGCTACTAGTCTGGCTTTGTTTCTTGTAATATTCCCCGTTTCATCATACTTGTTTTTGTGTATCCATTTTGTGCCGATGACATTCACATTGTCTGAACGAGGGATCAAGTCCCATACCTTGTTCCTTTCAAATTCATCAAGTTCTTCTTGCATTACAGCAATCCAGAATTCGTCTCCCAGAGCCTCTTTAATGTTCTTGGGCTATGTACTAGACAAGAAACATGAGTTATTGATCATATCACAGAGGTTAATATTAGAGGTACGTCGAGTTCGCCTTCCTTCGGTCAAGCTACCAATAATGTTTGTCTTCGGGTGATCCTTCTGAATTTTTCTTGGGGGAAGTCTAGCTATGCCTGGTGTGGTTGGTGGGTTCTTTGATGGTACTACGAAATCTGGTTCAGACTCCTCGTCTGAATTTGGATGAACATCAGGTTTTGCTGAAGCATTCTCTGGTGCTTCTTCTTGGTCCTCTTCATTGCTGATTGGTGGCAGATACTGATTTCGGCCTTCTATATCAGAATCTTCTTTAATGTAAGAATGTTGGCACTTCTTTTATGGGTCATTCACAACAACATTGATAGATTCGATCACCATTCTGGTTCTGCTGTTGAAGACTTGATATGCTTTGCTGTTGGTTGAGTACCCTAGAAAAATTCCGAGTCACTTTTTAGATCAAGCTTTTTTTGTGTACTCATGATCTTTCAGAATGTAGCATTCACGTCCGAAAATATGGAAGTACTTCACCATAGGTTTCTTCTCCTTCCAAAGTTCATAACATGTTTAATCCGTGCCTCTTCTGATGGAAACTCGATTAATGATATAGCAAGCGATGTTCATGGATTCTGCCCAGAACTTCAACGACACTTTTCTAGCATGGATCATAACTCGAACCATTTCTTGTATTGTGCGGTTCTTTCACTCAACAATCCCATTTTGTAGCGGAGTAATGGGTGATAAGTATTGATGGGTGATTCCTCGGTTGGTGTAGAAATCATCCATGGCTTCATTCTCAAACTCCTTTCCATGATCCCTTCTTATAGCAGCCACTCTCAAGCCTCTCTTGCTCTAGCCGAGATAGTAGGGCTGTCACCACCTTTACACTATCTGATTTTCACACAGAAACTCGATCCATGAATAGAGAGCGTAATCATCTACACAAACAAATGCATACCTTTTTCTCGCCTAGCTTTCTACCTCCATTGGTCCCATATGTAGTAGTTGGAGTGGTCTAGTGGAGCTCATCTCAGTGACCCTTGGGTGGGGGACCCTGGTTTGTTTTCCGACTTGACATTCCCCACACAAGGTGTTCATCACTCCCTTTATCTCTGGAATACCACGAACTAATTGTTCAGATGCAAGTGTTCTAAGTGTGCTTAGATTGAGATGTACCAGCCTCTTGTGCCACAGGTTCATCTCTTATGTCTTTGTCAATAGGCAGGTTGATTCAGAGGTCTCTGATGATTGCCTTAGGCACCCCGTACCTGCAAAAGATGTTAGTTTTTAGAAACTCAGCGACCGTCTTACCATCATCCTTCCGTGTGGCCGTAGCTTCGACCCATTTGGAGACATAATCCACTGCGGCCAATATGTACTCGTATCCGGCAGAGGGAGGGAATGGCCCCATGAAGTCAATTCCCCATATATCAAACACTTCATCCACTAGAATCGGCGTCTGCGACATCTCGTTGCGCATTGATATGCTCCCTGTGCGCTGGCACCTGTCACAGTTCCTGCAGTAGTCATATGCGTCTCTAAACAGGTGTGGCCAATGAAATCCACAGTCCAGGATCTTTCTGCTCGTGCGCTTGGGACCGAAGTGTCCTCCACATACGTGCGCATGACAAAACATCAAAACAGAGTTAATTTCATGGTCAGGCACGCAGCGCCTTAAAATCTGATCAGGCCCTATTCTGAGCATATATGGGTCATCCTAAAGGTAATGCTTGGACTCATGTTTCAATCTCATGCACTGGGTTTTATTGAAATGCAGAAGAAACGTACCTGTGACTAGGTAATTCGCAATGTGCGCATACCATGGTACTTTACCTGTCAGCGCCATCAGATGCTCGTCAGGAAATGTCTCCGTGATCTGCCCTGGCTCCTCCTCTTTGACGATCCTGCTCAGGTGGTCAGCAACTGTATTCTCCGTGCCCTTCTGATCGCGCGTCGTTGTGCGCGTCAAATATAATCCTTCCTCTTCCACCAGTACAGCGGTTAAGTAAGGGTCGATCTCCACAGGGAGCAAGTAGTTCAGTCTTCAATCCTGTCGTCTACACTAAAAATGGGGGTTGTGTGAGATTGGGATGCGCGATGCGCAAATGAACAGTAGCTAGCGTAACGTAGGAAATTGCACTAGACGTGCGCAAGCAGTAGAGATTAGATACTATGACTATGAGAAGTATTGGGCAGACAATCCTCTATGCGTGCATTCCTTATCATCGACTCTAAACGTCTATAGTTTGTGTTTTACTCGGGTTAGTGTCCGGTAAAGGCTTCCTAACACGTGCGCATGTTCCGTTCAAAGTTCATGTGCTATTAATCCTAGAACTAGACTAAAACAGCTGCGAATCCTGTCACAGTAGCAACTGCTTACCCTAGCTCGTTACTCCTAGTCGTCACCGTAAGATTGCGGTTCAAGGCTTCCCCTACTCATGCAACTAGTTTAACATACGACAAGCAAGCAACACAAGTAAGATTGCGGTTCAAGGCTTCCCCTACTTATGCAACTAACTGTCTCAGTGTGCACAGAATTAATACAAGTAAATAAACTATGCATTAAGCTCAAGTCTCAAAGGTAATACTTCATAGATTCATGCCCGACCAACACTAAGAGTTTAGCTAGACATGCTAGTAATAAACATCATAGAATAGTAAATAAGGTCTAATATGTCTGAGAAACACAGTAGCAACAGTGCGTGCAGATTGTCTTCTCGGCTGGCGCAGTTGGCTGGCGCAAATCCTCTCAACAAGTCCGTGTGTTTTCCAGTGTTGCCGCTCTCTCTGATGTGCGTTGTCCAATGACGGCTGTGATATCTCTCCCTTGAAACCCTAGACTTACTTTGTTTATATATTGCCCAGGAAGTTCTCCTTTGGCAACTTCCAAATCTGGTCACTGGATTTTTGCGCCTGGCGCATGGCATTCGGCTAGCGCATCGGCTAGCGCACCGCTACCGACTCTCACCAACTTCTCTTCTGCTTGTGCTGCTATCTCCGCAGGCGGATCTCTCACTCCTAGGACGCTGCCTGTTAGCGCGTATCCGACTCAAGGACTCGTTTTGCCCTGTAATACAAAAACACTAGAAACGAGTAGTCCTGCTCATAAAATATTGCAAACAAGCATAGGGTTATGATCTAAATAATGCGTACAAATAGCCTCTATCAAACCCCCCACACTTGCCCCTTGTTCGTCCCGATCAAGCACTGAAGCGCGGATACAATTACCTCTTCTGGAGTCTAGCGCACAGTCTTGCACTCTGATGCGAATGCGCAATTTGCTCAACTCGCACTGCTCTATCACCTGCGCACAACTACTTTCAACAGTTCTAATATAATAATTTCGAAATTCATTACCTCTCAGCCGGGATGAAGATTTTTGGATGGCTGGGAGATAGCTCTTCTTAGACTCCTGGCTGTCAGCTCCTACTCCGAAGATAGGTATATGGTGGATAACGCAGCTTCTTCCAGTGCGTGATTTGCCTGCGCACTTCCTGGGAACCTGAGCTCTCTGATGATTTTCCTTATGGTCTTTGCGCATTTTGATGTTTGTGCGCATGCTGATTCTTTTGTAGCGTGTATCATCTGCTGGTATTTTTCTTTTGTGCAGCTTCATCTTTAATTTCTTATATTCCCAGAGCAGTTCCAGTCTCAGGCTTCGGATAGCAGCTATGGAACTCGCCCCGCTCTCTCTCCTTTGGTCTGCGCCGGTCAGCGCACGCGTTTACACCCGCGCCCGCCTTCCTTAGCTCGATTTCCAGAGAGAAGGTGGTCTGTTTTCCCACCTCGCCACGCATTGGGTGTTTTGCCTTTGGCATCTGCGTGACTGAGCGCGCTCTTTTGTCCCGAAGGCTGCGAGGCACCGACCTCCACTAACGCTCTCGACCATATACCTTGCCTTCGAAGCAAAAGCGACTAACCGCCTCTCTGGAGCATTTCTGTCAACTCCACATCCCCTGCATATCCCAACTAACAGGAGCAAAAAACGAAAAAATTATACTAAAACAGTAGATAGCAGCGCACGCAATATGGATAGCGCAAAACAAGCTGGAGCGCATGCGCATGCGCATCCTGCACTCTAGCGCACTGCTGCTACTATTCTCTTCAGTTTAAACTAAGGTCTACTAAAAATGCTCAAAAACGTGAAATGTAAGTGTAACGCCCCCCCCCCCCCCCCCACACTTGAACAGAGACGTGTCCCCACGACTCAAGCGCAAGCGCACGGAGAGCGCACACATGCAGGTAATGCAAAAAAAAAAAAAAAAAAAAAGAACATGAGAACAAAAACAAATAGTCACACAGCACAAACATTAGCACAGGGTCACAAAAATATGCGGCACAAATATTCAGCACATAATATCCAATAAGAAGCAGCAAAAATAAAAGACACCACCCTAAAGAAAACTAATGCGGCTGCCCCGCGGCCTTAGAAGGTCCCCGAGCTAGACGCAGCTGCTGAGCCAAGCGCCTCATCCTCTAAAGAATCAGTCACGTAGTCGTTGCTGGATGCTGGTGGCACTATGGCGAGGGGGTCAGGCTGCCTTATATACCCCCCTGGCTAGCGCTTCTGACCTGCGCATTAGGCGCACGGTCCCGCGCACTACTGTGTGACTCAAAAAACTACCAAGTCCTAAACTAGCCAAAAACTCAAAAAAAACACAAAACAAACAGAAAAATAAAATAGGCGGAAATAAAACGTGTCGGGTTACCTCCCGACAAGTGCCTTTGTTTAACGTCGTTGGCTCGACTGTACCTCATTACGTGCCAAAACGTGTGTCTGCAACCTCCCCCACTCTTGCTCCTGAGTGTTCCTGCGCCAGCGTGTGTGTCGCGATCTCATTGGTCCTGCACAAAGGGTAAAATGGAAGGTCAGTATGTGATAAATTATGCGTAACGAAGGTAGATGCAGAGGGAGAAGAAATGTGAGCTATGATCCTTGGTTCTCCCTCTGGTGCATCTGGTGGTGCCTCTGACGTGTCAGCTGGCGCATTGATTATCTCTGGTTCTGCCAGCTCAATGTCGCGCGCTGTGTTATCCCAAGGTTCTCCTAAGTACCGTTTGACTCTCAGCCCATTAACCTGAAAACGATGCCGGTGCCCGTCTTCTAACTCGATTGTTCCGTAGGGGAAAACCTTGGTGACGGTGTATGGTCCCGTCCACTTGCTGCGCAACTTTCCAGGCATGAGCTTCAGGCGTGATGAAAATAACAATACCTGGTCTCCTGGTTCAAATGTGCGCCGGAGGATATGCTTGTCATGATACGCTTTGGTGCGCGCCTTGTAATCGCGCAGTCCCTCATAGGCGTCCAGGCGCAGCTCTTCTAGTTCGCTCAGCTCAAATGCGCGTTCTTTTCCTGCCTCATCCAAGTTCAGGTTGCAAATACGCAAGGCCCAATATGCCTTGTGCTCGAGCTCTACTGGCAGGTGGCATGCCTTCCCATAGACCAGCCGAAATGGTGAAGTCCCAATGGGCGTCTTATGCGCAGTGCGGTATGCCCATAGTGCATCCTCCAGGCGCTGGCTCCAATCTTTGCGCGATGGCCTCACAGTCTTTTCCAAGATGCGCTTGATTTCTCTGTTAGACACTTCGGCCTGTCCATTCGTTTGTGGATGGTAAGCGGTGGACGTCTTGTGGCGCACCCCATAGTGCTTGAAAACTTGCGCCACAATCCTGTTGCAGAAGTGCGTCCCCTGGTCGCTGATGACTGCCTTAGGTACACCATACCTGCAAAATATGTTAGTACGGAGAAAGTCAGCGACAGTCTTACCATCATCCTTGCGCGTGGCCTTAGCTTCGACCCACTTGGATACGTAATCCACGGCCACCAGTATGTACTCGTAGCCGGCAGATGGGGGAAATGGACCCATGAAGTCGATTCCCCAAACATCGAACACTTCATCCACCAGAATCGGGGTCTGCGGTATCTCGTTGCGCGCGGATATTCCTCCTGTGCGCTGGCACCTGTCGCAATTTCTGCAATGGTCATATGCGTCTCTGAATAGGTGCGGCCAGTAGAATCCCCAGTCCAAGATTTTCCTGCTCGTGCGCTTGGGACCAAAGTGCCCTCCACATGCGTGCGCATGACAAAACATCAAAACAGAGTTAATCTCATGGTCAGGAACGCAACGCCTTAATATCTGATCTGGACCTATTCTAAGCATGTAAGGATCTTCCCAAAGGTAATGCTTGGACTCATGTTTCAATCGCATGCACTGAGTTTTATTGAAATGCGGAGGAAACGCACCTGTGACCAGGTAATTTGCGATATGCGCATACCATGGTACCTTACCTGTCAGCGCCATCAGGTGCTCGTCAGGGAATGTCTCCTTGATCTGACCTGGCTCCTCCTCCTTGACGATCCTGCTCAGGTGATCAGCGACTGTATTTTCCGTGCCCTTCTTATCTTTGATCTCCAAGTCGAATTCCTGAAGCAGGAGCACCCAGCGCATCAGGAGCGGCTTGGTCTCCTTCTTGGACATGAGGTAGCGGATAGCTGCGTGGTCAGTGTAGATGATGACTCTTGCGCCTAGGACATAAGCTCGGAACTTCTCCAGCGCAAATACAATTGCCAGAAACTCCTTTTCCGTGGTGGTGTAGTTCCTCTGCGCAGAGTCCAGCGTGCGCGATGCATAGTAAATGGCGTGTGGCTTCTTGTCCACGCGCTGCCCCAAGACTGCACCCACTGCGTAATCGCTTGCGTCACACATCAGCTCAAATGGCAGGTTCCAGTCTGGTGCGCGCATCACTGGCGCACTAGTCAGCGCTTCCTTCAGCTTATCGAACGCCGCCCTGCACTCATCAGTAAAATCGAAACACACATCTTTTTGCAACAGGTTAGACAGGGGTATACAAATTTTAGAGAAATCCTTAATAAAACGCCTGTAAAACCCAGCATGCCCTAAGAATGATTTCACGTCGCGCACGTTGGTGGCATAAGGCAGATTAGAAATGAGATCTATTTTAGCCTTGTCTACCTTAATACCCTCCTCTGAAATGATATGTCCTAGTACTACTCCGTGCGTGACCATGAAATGACATTTTTCGTAATTGAGCACTAAATTCATAGAGATGCAGCGCGCTAAAACTTTATCTAGATGAGTTAAACATGCATCAAAGGTACTCCCATATACAGTGAAATCATCCATGAACACTTCTATGCATATACCAATCATATCAGAAAAAATGCTCATGACTAAGCGTTGGAATGTACCTGGCGCGTTGCACAGCCCAAAAGACATGCGCCGAAACGCAAACGTACCGAACGGGCATGTGAATGTGGTCTTCTCTTGATCCTCCGCAGCTATGGGTATCTGGTTGTACCCTGGATATCCATCCAGAAAACAAAAATAAGGCTTACCTGCTAAGCGATCTAGCATCTGGTCCATAAAGGGTAACGGGAAGTGGTCCTTGCGCGTGACAGCGTTCAGCTTCCTGTAGTCGATGCACATGCGCCAGCCAGTTTAAATGCGCTTGGGAACTAGTTCGCCCTGCGCATTCTCTTCCACTGTGATTCCTCCTTTCTTTGGCACAACATGCACCGGGCTGACCCATTTGCTGTCCGAAATTGGGTAGATGACCCCTGCGCTAAGCAATTTTAGGACTTCCTTTTGCACTACCTCCATCATGTTTGGATTCAACCTGCGCTGAGCCTCCCTGGATGGTTTGGCACCATCTTCCAACAGAATTCTGTGCATGCACACGTCTGGGCTCACTCCGCGCAGATCAGCAAGAGTCCATCCTATAGCGCGCTGGTTCCTGCGCAGTACCTGTTGTAAGCGCGCCTCCTGCTCTTCTTCTAATCCCTTCTTGATGATCACTGGCAGGGTGTCCTCATCTCCCAAGAAAATGTACTTGAGGTGCTCTGGGAGTTGCTTCAGTTCGATCTTGGGTGCCTGTTCAATAGAGGGCAAGATTTTGTTAGCGGTGCAAATATGAACTGTATCAAGTACCTGTGTGGGTGCTGGTTCAGCACTGCTTAGCTCCTCCTCTTGCTCCTCCAGCTCTGCCTGTGTCAGTAGCTCTGGTCCTATGGTTGCGCTCGCACACTGCGCTTCTGTGACTAAATCGTCAATGCTGTCCATCGCGTGCACGGTAGCGTCCTCATGTGGGTGCTGCATCCCCTTGAATATGTTGAAATGGATTTCTTCGCCATCTACCTCCATGGAGAGCGTGCCCCTCTATACGTCTATCTTCGTGCGCGCGGTCATCAGAAACGGTCTGCCTAGGAGGATTTGCGCACTGCTGGCGCTTGATTCACCCTCCATTTCGAGCACATAAAAATCTGCTGGGAAGAATAGCTCTCCTACGCGAACTAGGACATCTTCTATCATGCCTGCAGGTTGTTTGCACGATCTGTCTGCTAGCTGAATGGTGAGACCTGCAGGCTTAAATGGTCCAAGGCGCAATGTCGTATATAGAGAATAAGGTAGCAAATTGATGGATGCGCCTAAATCGATCATGCAATTACTCACTGTGGTCTTACCTAGCGTGCATGGGATAGTAAATGTACCTGGATCTCGGCACTTAGGTGGTACCTTTTGTTGCACGATCGCTGAGGCCTGCGCATTTAGCATTACCTGTGCGCATTCACCTTTCCTTCGCTTGTTTGTGCACAGCTCTTTTAAAAACTTCGCATACCTGGGGATCTGTCGAATAGCTTCTATGAGAGGTATGTTGATTTCTACCTTGCTGAATAGCTCATATAATTCCTTGTCCAGCGCTTCTTTTCTCGCCAGTGGTGCCTGCACAGGGAACGGAGCAGGTATGTTAGTACAATTTTTGTCCTTGTTTTTCGAGTGAGACATACCTTGCGCTTTACCCTGCTGGTCTGTGGCTGGCGCTTCCGGTTGCGCATCTTGCTCTGGTTGCGCATTCTGATCTGCTGGATCCGGGATTTGCGCAACTGGTTGCGCGGGCGCCTGTGCGGTCTGCTCTGTTCCTACTGTGCGCCCAGTCCTCAGTGTCACTGCATTGACTCCTCCTTTAGGGTTCTGAATCACTTGCGAAGGCAGGTTGCCATCGCTCTTTTTCAGCTCATACACCGTGGTTGCTATTTGTGATAGCTGCTTTTCTATGGACTCGAACCTTTTGTCATATTTCTCGTCATTTTTGCTCACTGTATCTGCTAGCTGCCCCATGATGTCTTCCAAGGAACGCCGCGGCTGTTGGTTGCTCTGCGCTGGTGTGTCATTTCGGCGGTGCGGCGGATTGTAGGGCGCAGCTTGTTGCGTCTGCTGTGGTGCGCGCTGATCTGTGGGCTGCCTCTGGAAATTGTTCTCCTCCTTCCATCTGAATCCATTTGCGGCAAGCCCAAAGAGCGGCTGATTCTACCTCTGCGGTCCTCTGCTGTCCCATCCTCCAAGAGCATTGACATCTCCAGTCTCTTCGAAAAGTGTTGGGCATTCGTCTGTCTTGTGCTCAGTGGACCTGCAGAATTCACATACCTTTGGTGCAACTGGTTGTGCGCTCTGCGCACTCATCAGCTTCTGTAGCATGGCCTTCATTTCCTTGATCTCAGCGCTTGTTTCTACCTGATGCACAGAACGATTACGGCTACTTTCAAGCGTCAATTGATGTCTTACCTGCCCAGCAGAATCTTCTATCAGCTGCCACGCATCTTCTGGGTACATGTTGCAAATGTCCCCTCCTGCGCATGCATTCAGTAGTCGCAGCTCCATGGGCAGCAGTCCATTTAGAAAGTTCTCTATCAGCACATTCTGGGGAAGCCCATGATTGTAGCAGTTGGCTTCTAGCTCCCTGAAACGTTCATAGTATTCTGATAGAGACTCCCCTGCGCTCTGCCTTGGCGCGGCCAGTTCCCTTCTGAGCAGCGCAATCTTTGCTGCTGGATAGAATTTATCTAGGAATTTCTTCTGCAGCTGCTCCCATGTGTGAATAGATCCTGCAGGTAAATTCATTAGCCAGTGTTTAGCTGTATCACATAATGAAAATGGGAATGCCTTCATTTTCAGCGCCTCATCACTCTCCCCTTCGGTCTTCATGTTCTCGCAAATGACTAGGAACTCTCGCACATGCTTGACTGGATTTTCATTGTTCATCCCGTGGAACTTGGGCATGTGATGGATGAGCGAGCTCCTTAGCTCAAAATGACCGCCTGGTGGAAGCACGATGCACCATGGCTGGTTAACAGTGATAGGGGCCGACATCTCGCGCACTGTTCTGCGTCGCGCGGCTTGTTGCACGGGTGGCGCATGATACACTTCAGCGGCCCTCCTTGCTTCAACCTCGCGCTGCACTTCCTCTCTGAACAGGGCTGCGCGGTTATGTGCCCTTGCTTCCTCTGGGGTTCTGTCCCTCAAGTTGTCTCCTACGACACTGTTATCCTCCATAACCTGTTCCGAATCTCAAGAAAAATGAAATTAAAAGATAACTAATGTTGTTGCTGCTGTCAGTGCGCAACTAGAATCTGCGCAGCGCAACTGTTTCAAGGTTGCGCAGGCTGATGTGAATGCGCGCTGTCAGAAACAACAACGAAAACAAAACAAACTGAAAGAATTACTATATATAAAAAAACTCAGACTAAAGACTTAGCTGTGTTGCTCCCCCGCAACGGCGCCAAAATTTGATCGCGCGTCGTTGTGCGCGTCAAATATAATCCTTCCTCTTCCACCAGTACAGCGGTTAAGTAAGGGTCGATCTCCACAGGGAGCAAGTAGTTCAGTCTTCAATCCTGTCGTCTACACTAAAAATGGGGGTTGTGTGAGATTGGGATGCGCGATGCGCAAATGAACAGTAGCTAGCGTAACGCAGGAAATTGCACTAGACGTGCGCAAGCAGTAGAGATTAGATACTATGACTATGAGAAGTATTGGGCAGACAATCCTCTATGCGTGCATTCCTTATCATCGACTCTAAACGTCTATAGTTTGTGTTTTACTCGGGTTAGTGTCCGGTAAAGGCTTCCTAACACGTGCGCATGTTCCGTTCAAAGTTCATGTGCTATTAATCCTAGAACTAGACTAAAACAGCTGCGAATCCTGTCACAGTAGCAACTGCTTACCCTAGCTCGTTACTCCTAGTCGTCACCGTAAGATTGCGGTTCAAGGCTTCCGCTACTCATGCAACTAGTTTAACATACGACAAGCAAGCAACACAAGTAAGATTGCGGTTCAAGGCTTCCCCTACTTATGCAACTAACTGTCTCAGTGTGCACAGAATTAATACAAGTAAATAAACTATGCATTAAGCTCAAGTCTCAAAGGTAATACTTCATAGATTCATGCCCGACCAACACTAAGAGTTTAGCTAGACATGCTAGTAATAAACATCATAGAATAGTAAATAAGGTCTAATATGTCTGAGAAACACAGTAGCAACAGTGCGTGCAGATTGTCTTCTCGGCTGGCGCAGTTGGCTGGCGCAAATCCTCTCAACAAGTCCGTGTGTTTTCCAGTGTTGCCGCTCTCTCTGATGTGCGTTGTCCAATGACGGCTGTGATGTCTCTCTCTTGAAACCCTAGACTTACTTTGTTTATATATTGCCCAGGAAGTTCTCCTTTGGCAACTTCCAAATCTGGTCACTGGATTTTTGCGCCTGGCGCATGGCATTCGGCTAGCGCATCGGCTAGCGCACCGCTACCGACTCTCACCAACTTCTCTTCTGCTTGTGCTGCTATCTCCGCAGGTGGATCTCTCACTCCTAGGACGCTGCCTGTTAGCGCGTATCCGACTCAAGGACTCGTTTTGCCCTGTAATACAAAAACACTAGAAACGAGTAGTCCTGCTCATAAAATATTGCAAACAAGCATAGGGTTATGATCTAAATAATGCGTACAAATAGCCTCTATCACCTTCTTATCTTTGATCTCCAAGTCAAATTCCTGAAGTAGGAGCACCCAGCGCATCAGGAGCGGGTTAGTTTCCTTCTTGGACAGTAGGTAGCGGATGGCTGCGTGGTCTGTGTAGATGACGACTCTGGTGCCTAGAACATATGCGCGGAACTTCTCTAGCGCAAAAATGATTGCCAGAAGCTCCTTCTCCGTGGTGGTGTAGTTCCTCTGCGCAGAGTCCAGTGTGCGCGATGCATAATAAATGGCATGCGGTTTCTTGTCCACGCGCTGTCCCAGGACTGCTCCTACTGCGTAATCACTTGCGTCGCACATTAGTTCGAATGGTAGGCTCCAGTCTGGCGCGCTCAACACTGGCGCACTTGTCAGCGCCTCCTTCAGCTTATTAAATGCGGCCCTGCACTCATCAGTAAAGTCGAAGCACACATCCTTTTGCAAGAGGTTAGACAGAGGTATACAAATTTTAGAGAAGTCTTTTATGAAACGCCTGTAAAACCCGGCATGCCCAAGGAATGACTTCACGTCGCGCACGTTAGTGGAATAAGGCAGATTAGAAATAAGAGCTATCTTAGCTTTATCTACCTTGATCCCCTCCTCTGAGATGATATGTCCTAGTACTACACCATGCGATACCATTTAATGACATTTTTCATAATTGAGCACTAGGTTCTTAGAAATGCAGCGCGCTAAGACCTTATCAAGATGACTTAAGCATGCATCAAAGGTACCTCCATACACAGTAAAATCATCCATGAACACTTCTATGCATATACCAATCATATCAGAAAAAATGCTCATGACTAGACGTTGGAACGTACCTGGCGCGTTACACAGCCCAAATGACATGCGCCGAAACGCAAACGTACCGAACGGGCAGGTGAACGTGGTCTTCTCTTGATCCTCCGCAGCTATGGGTATCTGGTTGTACCCTGAATATCCATCCAAGAAACAAAAATAGGGCTTTCCTGCTAATCTGTCCAGCATTTGGTCTATGAAGGGTAGCGGGAAATAGTACTTGCGCGTGACTGCGTTAAGCTTCCTGTAGTCGATGCACATGCGCCATCCAATTTGTATGCGCTTGGGAACTAGCTCGCCCTGCGCATTTTCCTCTACGGTAATTCCTCCTTTCTTTGGCACAACGTGCACTGGACTGACCCATTTGCTGTCCGAGATCGGGTAAATGACTCCTGCGTCAAGAAACTTCAGAATCTCTTTTTGCACCACCTCCATCATATTTGGATTCAATCGGCGCTGAGCCTCCCTGGATGGTGTGGCACCATCTTGCAACAGAATCCTATGCATGCATACATCTGGGCTCACTCCGCGCAGGTCAGCAAGTGTCCATCCTATGGCGCGCTGGTTCTTGCGCAGCACCTGCTGTAAGCGCGCTTCCTGCTCCTCTTCTAATCCTTTCTTTATGATCACTGGCAGGGTGTCCTCATTTCCTAAGAAAATGTATTTGAGGTGCTCTGGAAGTTGCTTCAGCTCGATCTTGGGTGCCTGTTCAATAGAGGGCAAGATTTTATTAGCAGTGCAGATATGAACTATATCGTGTACCTGTTTAGATTCTAGTTCAGCACTGCTCAGCTCGTCTTCCTGCTCCTCCAACTCTGCCTGTGCTAGTGGCTCTGGTCCTACCGTTGCGCTCGCACATTGCGCATCTGTGACCAAGTCATCAATGCTGTCCATCGTGTGCACTGTGGCGTCCTCATGTGGATGCTGCATCCCCTTGAATATGTTGAAGTGGATTTCTTCGCCATCAACCTCCATAGAGAGTGTGCCCCTCCACACGTCTATCTTTGTGCGCGCGGTCATCAGAAAAGGTCTGCCCAGTAAGATTTGCGCACTGCTGGTGCTCGATTCACCCTCCATTTCTAGCACATAGAAATCTGCTGGGAACACCAGCTCTCCTACTCGCACAAGAACATCCTCTATCATGCCCGCAGGTTGTTTGCACGACCGATCTGCTAGCTGAATGGTGAGACCTGCAGGCTTTAGTGGTCCAAGGCGCAATGTCGCATATAGGGAATAGGGTAGCAAATTTATGGATGCGCCTAAATCAATCATGCAATTGCTCACTGTGGTCTTACCTAAAGTGCATGGGATAGTGAACGTACCTGGATCTCGGCACTTAGGTGGTACCTTATGTTGCACGATCGCTGAGGCCTGCGCATTTAGCATTACCTGTGCGCACTCGCCTTTCCTTCGCTTGTTTGTGCACAGCTCCTTCAAAAACTTGGCATATCTAGGGATCTGCCGAACTGCTTCAATAAGAGGAATGTTTATTTCCACCTTACTGAATAACTCGTATAGCTCCTTGTCCAGCGCTTCCTTCCTAGCCGATGGTGCCTGCACAGGGAAAGGTGCAGGTATATTAGTACGATTCGTGCCCTTGTCTTTTAATTGTGTTATACCTGGCGCTTCGCCCTGCTGGCTCGTGGCTGGTGCTTCTAGTTGCGCGTTTGACTCCGGTTGAGCATTCTGCTCTGCTGGATCCGGGACTTTCGTGGTCTGCTCTGTTCCTATCGTGCGCCCAGTCCTCAGTGTCACTGTATTGACTCCTCCTTTGGGGTTCTGAATCACTTGCGAAGGCAGGTTGCCATCGCTCTTCTTTAGCTCATACACCGTGGTAGCGATCTGTGATAGCTGCTTTTCAATGGACTCGAACCGTTTGTCATACTTCTCGTCATTTTTACGCACTGTGTTTGCTAGCTGCCCCACGATATCTTCTAAGGATCGCCTCGGTTGCTGGTTGTTATGCGCTGGTGTGTCAGTGCGGCGATGCGGTGGATTGTAGGGCGCAGCTTGTTGCGTCTGCTGTGGCGCGCACTGATCTGCGGACTGCCTCTGGAAATTATTTTCCTCCTTCCATCTAAACCCATTTGCAGCAAGTCCAAAGCACGGCTGATTCTGCCTCTGTGGTCCTCTGTTATCCCATCCTCCAAGAGCATTGACATCTCCTGATTCCTCGAAAAGTGTGGGACATTCATCAGTTTTGTGTTCGGTAGACCTGCAGAATTCGCATGTCTTTGGCGCAGCTGGTTGTGCGCCTTGCGCACTCATCAACTTCTGCAGCATGGCCTTCATTTCCTTGATCTCAGCGATTGTTTCTACCTGATGCATAGAACGAGCACGACTATTTTCAAGTGTCAGCTGATGTCTTACCTGCCCAGCAGAGTCTTCTATTAGCTGCCACGCGTCTTCTGGATACATGTTGCAAATGTCGCCTCCTGCGCATGCGTTCAATAACCTCAGCTCCATGGGTAGCAATCCATTTAGGAAGTTCTCTATCAGCACATTTTGGGGCAAGCCGTGATTATAGCAGTTGGCCTCCAGCTCCCTGAAACGCTCATAATATTCTGACAACGACTCTCCTGCGCTCTGTCTAGGTGCGGCCAGTTCTCTCCTGAGTAGCGCGATCTTTGCTGCGGGATAGAATTTGTCCACGAACTTCTTCTGCAGCTGCTCCCATGTGTGAATTGATCCTGCTGGTAAGTTCATCAACCAATGTCTGGCTGTATCGCACAGTGAAAATGGGAATGCCTTCATCTTCAGCGCCTCATCGCTCTCCCCTTCGGTCTTCATGTTCTCGCAGATGACTAGGAACTCTCGCACATGCTTGACTGGATTTTCGTTGTTCATCCCGTGGAACTTGGGCATGTGATGGATGAGTGAGCTCCTTAGTTCAAAATGACTGTCTGGCGGAAGCAAGATGCACCATGGCTGGTTAACTGTGATTGGGGCTGACATCTCGCGCACTGTTCTGCGTCGCGCAGCTTGTCGCGCGGCCATCCGTGCTTCAACCTCGCGCTGCACTTCCTCTCTGAACAGGGCTCCGCGGTTGTGTGCTCTTGCTTCTTCCGGGGTTCTGTCCCCTAAGTTGTCCCCAACGACACTGTTATCCTCCATAACCTGTTCTAAATCTCAAAGAAAACGAATATTAAAAGATAACAAGGCTGTTGCGTCTGTCGGTGCGCAACTGTTTCAAAGTTGCGCAGGCTAATGGTGATTGCGCGCTGTCAGAAACAACAACGAGAAAATAAAACAAACTGAAATAACTAGTTACTAAAAAGGAAAAACGTAAACTAGCTAAAATTTAGCTCTGTTGCTCCCCGGCAACGGCGCCAAAATTTGATCGCGCGTCGTTGTACGCGTCAAATTAATCCTTCCTCTTCCACTAGTACAGCGGTTAAGTCAGGGTCGATCTCCACAGGGAGCAAGCAGTCAGTTTTAACCAGTGACCTACACTTACGAAAGTTGGGTAGGTGAGTGATTGGGTTGCGCAATGCGCAAGTGAATAGTAGCTAACGCAGAACTTGCACCAGACGTGCGCAGGCAGTAAAGATTAAATACTATGACTATGAGAAGTACTGGGCAGACAATCCTCTATGAGCGCATTCCTTATCATTGACTCTAAACGTCTATAGTTTGATTTCACTTAAGTTAGTGTCCGATCAAGGCTTCCTAACATATGCGCATGTTCCGATCAAAGTTCATGTGCTATTAATTCTTGAACTAGACTAAACAACTACGAATCCGATCAAGGTAGCAATTGCTTATCCTAGCGCGTTACTCCTAGTTGGCACCGTCAGGCTATTCAACTAGTTTAACATACAACAACAAGCAACAAGAGTAAGATTGCGGTTCAAGGCTTCCCCTACTCATGCAACTAGCTGCCAACAATGTGCACAGAATTAATATAAGCAAACAAACTATGCATTTAAGCGCAAGTCTCAAAGGAAATACTCATAGATTCATGCCCAACCAATACCAAGCGTTTAGCTAGACATGCTAGTGGTAAACATCATAGAAACAGTAAAGAATATCTAAAGTATCCAAGAAAACAATAGCAAACAGTGCGTGCAGGTTGCAGTCTTGGCTGGCGCAGTCGGCTAGCGCAGGTCCTCTCAACAAGCCCGTGTGTTTTTGAATCTGGCTCTCTCTCGCTGATATCTTGTGTCTCTGAAGCTCTGGTCTTTCTCGTGATGATCTCAAACCCTAGACTTTCTCCTCTTTATATACTGCTCAAGAGGCCCAACCTTGGCAACTTCCAAATCTGGTGGTGTCAGGATTTGGAAACACTACCATCTGCGCATGGCGCACGACATCTTGGTTAGCGCAATCGGTTAGCGCACCGTGGTCGACTCTGCCAATTCTTCTGTTTGCGCCGCTAGCTCCGCAGGCTGTGTGATGCGCGTCCTAAACGCTGCCTGTTAGCGCGTATCCGACTTAGGCCCTTGTTTTGCCCTGAAATACAAAAACACTGGAAACCAGTAATCTTGTACATAAAATAATGCAAACAAGCATAGGGTTATGATCTAAATAACGCGTATAAATAGGCTCTATCAATCATCACAAAGAATGTCAATCAACTTAAAGAAATGATTTATGAATTCAAAGCACAACTCATTCCAAAAAATATTTTTAAATGATACTACATAATCACTTAGCAAATGTTACTTCATGTGATCAATACTTAAAGCTAGAATGAAAACAATCGCGCAAAATAAAAACGTATCGTAGAATCATTTTGTTAAGCAAAGAAAAGCACAAGCCCAAACCACTCCACACTTAAAATTTTGCTTAGTCCCTAAGCAATATAATGTAAAATAATTAAAGAGAAAGTTTCGAAGTAACTTCTCTCATGTGAAGGTAGCCAAATGCGGATCCGCCAATGTCCGTGAATGATGCTCTAATCAATTGCGCTAAGTCTGAAACTCAAAAAAAAGGTTTGCACAACGCCTGAATTCACAAATTCAAAAATCTAGCTATTACATATATATCAATGCGAAACATATAGCTAGGCTAGAAATCGGAAAAACAAATGCGCGACAATTCATACAATGAGTTTACTTAGATATGCTCATGTAAATCAAAAGTTATTAACTAGTGTACTATAATGTTTGAAAAAGGTTTCGAACAAATTTGCCTAAAGTCGCAAAATTCTCAAAGTCAACCAAAAAAATGCTGTCGCGAAACTACCCAAATCAAGTTGATTCGGGGTGCACAAAAAGTGATTCAACCAGCCTTTGGTCGGATCAAAGTAATAGTTCCAGAATGGTCCTCTGGTCCGCATTCAAACACCTACCAAGGAATCAAAGAAAACGTCAATAAGTGTGAACTTAAATCAAAGTAAGCAAGAATAGCACGCAAACACGCAATCACAATCAACATAATAAAAGAAAAAGAGAAAATGAAGTAAACTAACTAAAACAATACTAAAAAGCAAACTAGTCTAATGGCTATTCCCCCACAACGACGCCATTTTGACGTTGGCAAAATGGTGGAAGTAAATTTACTAATCCAATCACGCTCTGAGTGACCTCGGGTCGAACCCAAGAGAAAAGCCAAGATTAGTCTAAAGCTATTTGTCCTCTAGGCGCGGTATCTCTAGTAAATACTAAAGACAAGTTTGAGTTTGTTTTGAAATAAAGTTATAAAAAGCGTAGCTGGGATGCTATTTCACCCTTAGGTCATGTTATTAGCAACTCAAAATAGTAATACATCATAAGGCAATTTGATTGATAGTACTAAGGCTAATGTATCTTGCACTTTACATTTAACTCTCGTTCTTTCTCTAGAGTGGGAATGATACCAAAAGGACATGGTTTTCAAACTCTCGCTCTGTTGAATCGTGTAGAACATTAGTCCCTTAATCTAACCTCTCGGTCTGTTGATTGGTAACTCAAATTCTATGCTTAGCCTAATAGAGGAGTGTCGATCTTGCGCACAAACGCTATCTAAGATAAACATGTTCGATCCTCTAAACATCCTAAGTTCAATTCTCATTCATCGTTAGGTGATTTACTAATTCATACACATTCATGCATTTCGTCAAACACTTGGTGCGTATAAAATTAAGATGAAGATAAAGCATGTGAATTTTCAATCAAACTTCATATATATTGATAACAAACATGTTTTGCGTTACTATCTAACCTAAGGTGATGATGCATTATGGCAGTGTTTGAAAAAACCAGCACAAGTGAACAAGCAGCTGAACAAGGTGCTGCGATAGCAGGAGTCTGGCTTTCGTGAACAAGGTCAGTGAATAAAGAGCAGCTATAGCAGGAGGAAGCTTTAGCAGGAGAGCTGTAGCGTTTGTCCGTGCAGCAGCATTCTGGGTGTTGGAAAGAAGGCATAGCAGTCCTTCGAAGAGCATCAGAGGAGGTTCTGAGTTGCTGCAGAGAATATTCCAGTGGAGATTCCTAGCTGAAGTAAGAGTTTTGGTTTGAATCTCAAATCAAATCTAATCTCCTAGAAATTAGGAGATATTGATGTTGCTAGAGGAACTGCTACAATCTGATAATGATAGCAGTGGACGCACCTATATAATGGAGACCCTTCAGAGCAATGAAGGGTGATCGAAGAAGAAAGCTGAAAGCGAGAACACACAGATTTTTGAGAGAGTAATTTTGGTGTGCGGACGAGGTTTTCGATTATCACCGAGAGCAGAGCGTGAGCGCAGAGCTGTGGTGACAGAAGTAGAGGGTGATCAAGACTTGTGTAGTCTGATCCAAGCTTGATTGGAAGCCAATTCAGAGCAGTGGTGCTTGTTGGTTGATCAAGGGCAGCCGCGGAAGAACTGACGGGTGAGTGACTCGGTCGAGTGTCTGGACGGCAGTGCTTGCTAGTGATAGAAGGTCACTGAGTGAGGGGGAGTATTGTTTAGAATAGGCTGAGTTTCGAGGAGGCAGTAGCTATTCTAGATAGATATCAGTAGAGGGTGTGCAGACACCAGTCAGAGCATATTCTGACTGTGTGCGAGGATCCACCTAAGGTTGAGTAGCATATGTTGCGTGGGTTCTAACCTTGAGATTAGTGGATTGAGGACTGAGAAGAGTCCTCCCCAGACGTAGGCAATTTGGCTGAACTGGGTGAACAATCTTTTTTCCTTGTTCTTTCCTGCTGAAACAGTTTCCGAGTGAACAAGAGTGTGCTGTAGCAACTGCTTGTTCACAAATTTTTTTATCAGAGGAGCTGCTGAGGATAGGAAGAGCACTTCTGGTGGCTGCTTCTTCCTGGGGAACAACCTGGTGTCATGGTTCAGTGGGAAACAAAACAGCATTTCGCTATCTACAGCCGAGGCAGAGTACATAGCAGCTGGGAGCTGCTGTGCACAGATAATGTGGATGAAGCAAATGCTGGGAGAGTATGGACTCGAGGTGAAATGACTCTCTACTGTGAAAACATGAGTGCAATCAGCATCTCCAAGAATCCTGTTCAGCACAGCCGGACCAAACACATTGACATTCGACATCATTACATCCGAGATCTGGTGGAAAAGAAAATTGTTGCTCTCCAGCATATTGTGTCGGCCAAACAGCTTGCTGATATCTTCACTAAACCTCTGGACGCAATACGGTTTGAAGACCTAAGATCTTCTCTAGGACTCTGTGTCTCGCCCTCTTGAGATAGCAAGGAACTTCCCCTTGTCAATTGTGCCAAAAAAGGGGAGAAAAAGGGGAGGGGGAGTTACTTCCGGAGGATTTGAATTGAAGCTTTCAAAGGGGTTTTGTCAAAATGCCAAGGGGGAGATTGATGATACGTTATGGCAGTGTTTGACAAAACCAGCACAAGTGAACAAGCAGCTGAACAAGGTGCTGCTATAGCAGGAGTCCAGCTTTCGTGAACAAGGTCAGTGAACAAAGAGCAGCTATAGCAGGAGGAAGCTTTAGCAGGAGAGCTGTAGCATTTGTCCGTGCAACAGCATTCTGGGTGTTGGAAAGAAGGCGTAGCAGTCCTTCGAAGAGCATCAGAGGAGGTTCTGAGTTGCTGCAGAGAATATTCCAGTGGAGATTCCTAGCTGAAGTAGGAGTTGTGGTTTGAATCTCAAATCAAATCTAATCTCCTAGAAATTAGGAGATATTGATGTTGCTAGGGGAATTGCTACAGTCTGATAATGATAGCAGTGGACGCGCCTATATAATGGAGACCCTTCAGAGCAATGAAGGGTGATCGAAGAAGAGAGCTGAAAGCGAGAACACACAGATTTCTGAGAGAGTAATTTTGGTGTGCGGACGAGGTTTTCGATTATTACCGAGAGCAGAGCGTGAGCGCAGAGCTGTGGTGACAGAAGTAGAGGGTGATCAGGACTTGTGTAGTCTGATCCAAGCTTGATCTGGAAGCCAATTCAGAGCAGTGGTGCTTGTTGGTTAATCAAGGGCAGCCGTGGAAGAACTGACGGGTGAGTGACTCGGTCGAGTGTCTGGACGGCAGTGCTTGCTAGTGACAGAAGGTCACTGAGTGAGGGGGAGTATTGTTTAGAATAGGCTGAGTTTCGAGGAGGCAGTAGCTATTCTAGATAGATATCAGTAGAGGGTGTGTAGACACAAGTCAGAGCCTGTTCTGACCGTGTGCGAGGATCCACCTAAGGTTGAGTAGCATAGGTTGCGTGGGTTGTAACCGTGTGTACTTGGAAACCTTGAGATTAGTAGATTGAGGACTGAGAAGAGTCCTCCCCAAACGTAGGCAATTTGGCTGAACTGGGTGAATAATCTTTTGTCCTTGTTGTTTCCTGCTGAAACAGTTTCAAATTGAACAAGAGTGTGCTGTAGCAACTGCTTGTTCACAAATTTGTTTATCAGAGGCGCTGTGAATTTTCATAAGGAATCCCTACTACTATGCGACAACTCACTCATGGTGAGTTTGATACAAAACATGGTTATATATAAAGCAAATTGTTCAACAAGTAACGTAGTAGAGTAATAGAATGATGTTGTAAAATCTTCGATTGTAGGGTTCTTCTCCGAAATCTCGACGACAAGTCTCTAAGTCTGCGGTGATCTCTGGTTTAGGGTTTTTCACAGGAGAAGCACCCCCTATTTTCTTCCATCTTTTTCTATTTATACCCTTGAAATTTGACCAGGTTGAGTTGTCTTCCCCAAATCAAAGTTGATTTGTGCTGCTCAGAAGTTGATTCGACCAGACCTTTGGTCCAATCAAAGTATCAGTTCTGGACAAAGGATTATGTGTTGGTCGAATCAATTCTGCTTGGTCGAATCAATGTTTATTCACCCTGGCCTTCATTCTGATTCGGTCAATGCTGGTCAACGGATGAAATCTCCTCGAGTTAAGTTGATCCGGGTAGCTTGAGTTGATTCGACCAGGGTTGGTTGAAGCAATTTTGATTCGTGCACTTGCTTGGGAGAATCAACAATGCATTTTGCTCGATTCTCGCTAGTTTTTGCCCTCGATCAACTGGAATTCACCCAAAACTGCTTCGGACCACTTCATATCATGTAATACACATTTTTAACCTGAAATAGATAAAGAAAACATCAAACAACTTTATAAAATAACTGAATAAATAAGAAGTAAAGGGAAAATACGGACAGATATATGGTTATTTGTCTGTACATCACTGGTGACTTGTATCGGCAGGTTGTTATAGCAACCTCTGGGTCACTTTGCGGAATTATCTTGCTATGGCCGAACCTGAAGGACACTAGCATTTTGTTCACCCAGTTCGGCAATTGCATACGTTTGAGAAGGACTTCTCATGAGTCCTCAAGATTCCACTAAGCACGGTTTCTAGTACAAGGATTCCAGAACTCAGCATACGCTAGTTCAACCCTTACTTCTAACCTAGCTCGAATCTACACGCAGTCTGATCCCATAAACTATCTTACACTCTCTACACACTCCAGTACTAGATAGCTACAGATCTGATCACAGACTCAGCCTATACTAATACAATGTGTAACAGGAAGATGCTATAGAAACTTACACAGTCAAGTTATTGTAGCTTCTATCCACGACTCTCTACGCACTCTCTGTTGAGTAGTCGGACTTCCACGACTACTCCAGACTCTGGAAATTCTCCCCCTTGATCAATGTCCTTCAGGCAGTATCAAGGAACTCGGCTTTGATCTTCAACAGTCCGCGACAGCTCCTCTCCGTGACTGTGCTTCAAAGTTAGTACTTGATCCTTCAAAGAGACAGCGCTCCAGTCGAAGATCCTCGATCAAGCATAGATCAGACTTCTCTAGTCCTGATCTCCTCTCAGCTCACACACTCATCAATCAGTGAAATAGCCTTTAGCCTTCCACTCTCAACTTCTGCATCTCTCTCTCTAGGTGTGTGTCTCCGTTGATGTGCTACCTTCCCATAAATAGATGCATCAATCGAGCAAACAAAAGAATCCTAACCCCTTTAGGATTTATAGATCTTTCCAACCAACTTTAGCACATAGGATCTTCTCCTAGATTCTTGCAAGTTTGTTGAGAATTGATTTCCTAAAATCAATTTGGAATCTTATCTTCTGTCGATCACTTAGCGAAGGCTTCTGATCAATTGCGTCTGTCAGGGAGACTCTCTTCCGAGTTGCTCCGGCGACAACAGCCCTCGGAATGCTCACCATGCTGCTCCATGTTGAACGGCTACTTTTGCTTTAGCTTGGTCTCTTCACGGTATGCTATAGCATCTTCTAGTAGATGTTCGCTATCTACTTCCGAAACTTGCTCCAGCTTCTGTTGCAGTGGGTTGCTATAACATCTTCTTGTTGTTGTTTTATTTTGTCAATTCCAGTGTCATGATCCAGCTTCTAACTTCGTAGGAGTCTGTAGCATCTTTTTGGTTGATTTTTTTTGTCAATGATGTCATTACCTTAACATGATGGAACAGCTGAATAGTTTTAAGTCTCCTAGGATGGAGAAGCAAGTTAGTTTCCATCAGGAGTTAGAAAAAGGGTTATGGAGAACCAGAAGAGTTTCCGCGTAGTTATAGATAAGCAAGTCAGCTTTTGGGGAATCAGTCTAGGTCTTAATTTATTACCAACTAAATGAATTATAATCCAACTTGTTCCCCTTCACATTTTCAGACAGTGCAATGCTTGTTATCAGTTGAAGGAATAAACATCACAATGAGGTGGCTGGCTATAGTGATAACAGTGATGGGAAGCTTAATCATGTTGACGGTATAGGAACCTTATGCTACTGCATCATTTTGCAGAGAATCCACCGTTCAAAATCGAGGTCCATTAGAAGAACGGAGAGCTGCCCACACTCTTCAGTCGTTTCCTACGGTTCTGATCCTGAGGGTTTATGTTGTTTGGTCCAGTGCAATCTGAACCGGGTGAAGGGCAATTGAGCCAAGGCAATGGAAAGCAAGACTGGTTTATTGCTATCTTGGGCCGTAGTTGCTGATTGTTAGATGCGCAAGATGCATGGCTGGCGTTGCTTCTCAGTTCAGTATATATAAGTTATTTTTCTGTGAGAGGAGGAGGACCTCTTCGTGCTTTAGGGCATATCCAGCGGTGGAGTTCTCCAGCGGCAATCAGCACGAAATTTCTCCAATTTGTGTGCAGCAGTGGAGTTCTCCATCAGAAATCAGCACCAAATTGCTTGAGGAGGAAGAATGTCCTCGGAGGAATGCTCCTCGAGGAAGCGAGAGAGAAGTTCCTTGGCACGTCAGATCTGCGGAAAATGAAATAACTCACCCATACATGCATGAACTACGTTTGGTTGATAAAAGCAAGGCTAATGGCTCTAGGTTCAACTCTCGCTCCTTCCCTATACGGTTCTCTAACTCTCGCTCTATTGAACCGTGTAGAGCTTGAGTCCCATAACCGCACCCTCTCGGTCTATTGGCCGGTTACTCAAGTCCGCTTAAAACTAGCCTAATGTCAAAGTGTATGTCGCTCTCCCGCACAAACACTCCATATATGATCATACAATAGCTATTAAACATCCTAAGTTCAATTCTCGTTCCATCCTTAGGGGTTTTACTCATGCATACTCACTTAGGCATTTCATCAAACACTTGGTGTGCATACAATGAATACATAGCTAGCGCACAAATAATCAAAACAAACTTCATTTAATACAATAAAATAGTGATGATGTAGTATGGCAGTGTTTGACAAAACCAGCACTAGTGAACAAGGAGCAGCTACATCACAAGTGAACAAGGAGCAGCTACAACACAAGTGAACAAGGAGCAGCTACAGCAGGGGATGCTATAGCAGGAGCTTGTTCAAGTTGCTGCAACATCTGTCCGAGAAGCAGCAGCAACCTGGGCTTGGCTAGAAGGCCTGGCAGCTCTGCGGAGAACACCAGAAGAATATTTTAAATTGCTGCGGAGAATATTCTAGTGGAGAATTCCTAGCTAGAGAAGGAGTGTTGTGTTGGAGATCAAAAACAAAACTAATCTCCTAAAAATTAGGAGATAATTGTTCTTTTTGGGACATTGCTAAATTCTGGTCTTGCTTAAAGCTGGTGCTGCTATTTAAGAGAGAGGAGGTCAGAGCAGAAATGTTGATCGAAGCTGAGGGATATAGAGTGCGTGTGCAGAATTCAAAGAGAGGAATTTTGGTGTGCGACGGACGAGTTCTTCGATCATCACCCGAGAGCAGAGCGTGAGCGCAGAGCTGTGGTGGCAGAAGCAGAAGGAGATCAGTACTTGCGTAGTCTGATCCAAGCTTGATCTGGAAGCCAATTCGGAGCAGTGGTGCTTGTTGGTTGATCAAGGAAGGCCGCGGAAGATTTGACGGGTGTGTGGCTCGGTCGAGTGTCTAAGCGGCAGTTCTCGCTAGTGGCAGGAGGTCACTGAGCAAGGGGGAGTATTCCAGAGTGTGCAGCGCTCGTGGAATCGTTCGATCAGCTCGGCAGAAGGCCTTGGAGCGACGCGGACAATTGTGCATCAGTTGTGTGCTACAGCAACCCTGCAGAGTTGAGTGTAGTTTAGAATAGGCTGAGTTTCGGGGAGATAGTAGCTATTCTAGATTGACATTCGTAGAGGGTGTGCAGACACAAGTCAGAGCCTGTTCTGATTGTGTCCAGTGATCCACACAAGGTTGAGTAGCATAGGTTGCGTGGAGTTGTAACCGAGTGTACTTGGAGACCTCTGTGTTTAGTGGATTGAGGACTGGAGAATAGTCCTCCCCAGACGTAGGCAGTTGGCCGAACTGGGTGAACAAACTTGTGTCTGGTTCATTGTTTTGCTGAGACAATTTCTGAGTGAACAAGAGTGTGCTGCAGCAACTGCTTGTTCACAAATCTGTCTGTCAAGAGACGCTGCGAATTTCAAATAGTATTCTACATCATATCCAAATCTAGGGGATCCATTTGATCCCCAATCACATAAACAACTACTCACTCATAATGAGTGTGCACGAATACATGATAAATAAGTGAAACATGAATGTAAATACAAAGTTAAGGGTTTAGAAAAGTAGTCTAGGTCTTGAATGATCTTCAATCCAATCTCCAATCTTCAACCAAGCTTGATCTTCTCCAAAGGTTTGATCTTTGCTCTTTAGGGTTAGAGAGAGTTGGTGAGTTTTCTTGAAATTGAGAGATCGCTTTCACTCTCTTCAAAGCTTTCCATTTATGCCTAGGAGGTTTGACCGAGTTGACCCGACTTGTGCGAGTCACTTTGACACGGGCAGGGCACATAGTTGACTCGGGCGAGTCGAGCAATAGGACTACTTGGAATTGTTGACTCGCGTTGACCTAGTCAGACTGTGACTCGGGCTGTCTCGGAGTTGACTCGGGCGAGTCACTTTCTCAGGGGGTTTAAAGTTGGCCGAGTCAAGAAGTGACTCGGGCTTGGGTAAATTTGGCTCGGGCGGGTCAACCTTTGTATGCTTGACTAGGTTGTTGACCCGCGTTGACCGAGTCAGATTATGACTCGGGCTGTCTCGGGCGAGTCACTTCCTCAGGAGTTTTAAATTTGGCCGAGTCAAGAAGTGCCTCGGGCTTTGACAAATTGACTAGGGCGAGTCACTTGTTGACTCGGTCGAGTCATTTCTTGAGTGACCGAGTGCTTTGGTCCGGTCGAGTCGAAGTCCTGGCCGAGTCACATTCACTCGGGCGAGTCAACATGTGACTCGGGCAAATCTACTTTACCATGAATCTTTTGCGCTTTCGCCCGCAATCGACTGGATTCTGTCTGAAACTCCCTAAGATGCTGCGTGACTCCATCTACTCAATCTAAACCTGAAACGCACACGAAAAGCATCAAAAGACTTGCATAACATCACAGAATGAACAAGAACTAAAGGGATATTGCACGCAAATACTATGTACTTTGCGCGCACATCAAAATACCCCACACTTAATTCTTGTTCGTTCCGAACAAGTAAATGCATAAGTCATGAGAGGAGTAAGATGCTATAAATTATGAAACAATGTAATGGCGCATAGCAATACTTACTATCATGAAGATCCATTCAATTCTACTACCTTTTCCTGGCATGGAAACAAGTTAACTAAAATAACACCTACTCCTAACTCACTTTCGTAGGAATCATGGATGCATTTAGCATATGCATCAAGCTTTTAAACCTATAGGCTTCCCTAAAGGACGAGTTTAGTCTCATGAGAGTTTTTAGAAAAGGAATACTCACAAATCCCACTCGCAATCATCCATAAGAATTCAAGGCTCAAATATAGTTCGCTAAGCAAGTAGTTTTCTATAAGCTCATATAACGTAAGAGTTGTGCAAATCATTCACTTCATGCAAACTATAAGAGTCATTCAATTCATTTTGACAGCAAATATACATGCGATCAATAGAAAAAACTAGCATTCGTCAAATTCAAATTATCGCTCAATTTCCTATGCAAGTAGTATGAAGAAAAACGTTGCAAACACACATAAAATATGTCAAGTCAATCACCCATGCTTGATAAAGGCAAGTCCATTGGCTCATGATAACAAACTCGTTCTCAAGTGTTAGACTATGCGTCGTACCTCATAAGAGAAGAGGAGTTTTGACGTTTAAGATTTTAAAACCACTCGTACGAATCAATAATGCTTACGTAATACAATTACAAGGGTCATACCTTAGGATTTTCCTAAAAGCGAGATGTAAATGCCTCGCTCGCACGCACGCGAGTTAAATTTTGGAAAAAGCAATAAAGTCAAGCATTAAGTGGATTTTTATTTCTAATTTCTTTTTATTTTATTTTATTTTTTGGTTTATACAAATGCTTTCAAGGGGGAAAATACCTTCCTAACTCTCGGAAATTGTAAAACTTTTCAAACAGAATACTTATAAATCTTTGAACTGTCATAAGAGTCGAGTCTAATCTCATCTAGCTCGTGGAGTTGGAGGACTCTCATCTCCCCAGCCGTCTTCAAGTCGAAATTCGACTTCTTGATTGCCCACATGGCCTTGTACTCCATTTCGACGTGGAGATGACATGGCTTCTCATAGATTAGGCAGTATGGTGACATGCCAATCGGGGTCTTGAAAGCGGTGCAATATGCCCATAAAGCTTCTTTAAGCTCTGACGACCAATCCTTCCTTGAGTTCCCCACATTTTTCTCGAGGATCGCTTTTATCTCCCATTTAGATACCTCAACTTGTCCACTAGTTTGAGGGTGATAAGGTGTCGCAGTTTTGTGATAAACTCCATACTTTCAAAGCATCGCTTCGAATTGCCTCTCTTTGAAATGAGTTCCATTATCACTAATCACGGTCCTCGGGGTTCCAAATCTCTGAAAGATGACCTTCTTGAATACCTTCATCACAACCTTGGTATCACAAGAAGGTGAGGCAATGGCTTTCCCATATGAAGATGGGAATGGTTCCCATGAAGTCGATCCCCCATACGTCGAATATCTCAACCTCTAGAATACCCTTTTAGGCATTTCATCTCTCTTTGAAATGTTTTCGGTTCTTTGACATGCATCACAAGACTTCAAAAACTCATACGCATCCTTGAACAAACTCGGCCAATAAAATCCACATTGAAGAACCTTTGCGGCCGTTTTGTAGCTTGAGCCGTGTCCGCCATAAGGAGAAGAGTGACATCCTTCTAGAGTACCTTGTTGGTCACATTTCACGACACATAATCTATAAAGTCCATCCGCGCAAAGCTTATATAGATAAGGCTCATCCCAAAAGTATCGGTTGATATCATGAAGGAATGTCTTCCTTTGATTGTAATTTGCTCCCTCCGGTAGAATTCCACAAGCTAGGAAATTCACGAAGTCCACACACCATGGAGCTTGCGCAATCTAGATACTCATCAAGTATTCCCCAATGAATGTGTCATTTACGGGAATCGTCATCGAATCCTCTCCCTTGGTTAGTTCGAGCCTTGAGAAGTGATCCGCCACTAGATTATCTACTCCTTTCTTGTCCTTAATCTCTATATCAAATTCTTGCAATAAGAGTACTCAATGGATAGGTCTAGACTTTTCTTCCTTCTTAGAAACCAAATACTTGATGGTGGCATGATCCGTGTAGACTATCGTCTTAGAACCAATCAAGTATTGCCTAAACTTTTCAAAGGCATAGACAATAATAGCTAGCATTTCCTTCTCCGTTGTTGAGTAGTTTTCTTGGGTAGTGTCAAGGGCCTTACTAACGTAATAGATTAAGTGGAGTCGTTTATCGATTCTTTAACCCAAGACCTCCCCAATGGCGATATCACTTGCATCGCACATCATTTCAAATGGTAAGTCCCAATTCGGTGGTTGAATCATTGGCGCGGTCACCAAAGCTTTCTTCAATACCTTGAACGCCTCAAGACAAGGCTCATCAAAAATAAATTTCACCTCATTGCAGGCTTCGCTATCTTTGAGAAATCCTTGATGAACCTTCGATAAATTCCCGCGTGTTAAAGAAAACTTCTAATTCCTTTAACATCCCTTGGAGGCGGTAACTTTTCAATCACGTCGATCTTTGCTCTATCGACCTCGATCCCTCTTTTCGACACAAGATGTCCCAAAACTATGCCTTCTTTCATCATGAAATGGCATTTCTCCCAATTAAGGACTAAGTCCATCTCAATACGCCAAAACACGTGAAAGATTTTTAAGGCAATCATCAAAAGAATATCCATGCACAGAAAAATCATCCATAACACTTCCATGGAATCCTCAAGAAACTCGGAAAATATGGACATCATGCATTTTTGAAAAGTATCCGATGGATTACAAAGACCAAAAAGCATTCTCCTATATGCAAAAGTGGCATAGGGCAAGTAAATGTAGTCTTTTTTTGATCATCGGGGTGGATGGGAATTTGGAAAAAACAACCATAACCATCTAGAAAGCAAAAGTATTCATGTCCCGCTAATCTTTTTCTAACATTTGATCAATAAAAGGAATTGAGAAATGATCTTTCTTAGTGACTTTGTTTAATTTCCTATAGTCTACGCACATCCTCCACCTCGTGACCCTGCACATAGGGATTAATTCATTTTTGTCATTCTTTACAACGGTGATCCCGCCTTTCTTAGGCACCACATGAATTGGGCTCACCCATTCGGAGTCTGGGATTGAGTAAATCATTCCCGCATCTCTTAATTTAGTTACTTCCTTTAACACAACCTCACCTAGCTTAGGATTTAATCGCCTAAGGAATTCGCGGCTAGGTTTTACATTCTCCTCAAGTCTAATCCTAAGCATGCAAACCTTGGGGCTAATCCTTTTCAAATCATCAATAGAATGCCCAATAGCACCCTTATACAATTGCAACACATGATAAGCTTAGAGGTTTCACATTTATCAAGAGATTCCTCGATGATAACGGGTAATGAGTTGTTTGGTCCGAGAAATTCATACCTTAGATTTGGTGAAAGGGGTTTCAACCCCTCACCGAATTCCTTACCTTTTTGTGCATCTCCTTCGATGGTGTTCTCATCGAGAGTGTTATCGTCCTCAAGATTCATCAACGAGGCGAAAGATGGACCACCATTATCTTGGGCGAGCAACTCATACTCAAAACTTGTCAACTCATCATAAGCATCAAAAAAATCACAAGCATCATATATTTCAAGCAAATGACAATTCATAGAACTACTAGGAGCATTTAAAACCTTTTTCAAGTAAAATTTAATTTTGTCGGTTCCTAGGTTAAGTTCTATAACTCCCTCTCCGCAATCAATAACGGCTTTAACCATATTCAAGAAAGCCCTTCCTAGTATAATAGGGATTTCACGATCCTCATCCATTTCAAGCACATAAAAGTCAACGGGAACATAAAATTTCCCTACTCTAATCGGAACATCCTCTACAATACCCTTAGATAACCTAGATGATCTATCCGTCAATCTAAGGCTCATGGATGTAGGAATGAGTTCACCCATGTCAAGTTTTTGAAACAAGGAAAATGGCATTAAAGAAATACTTGCTCCCAAATCACATAATGCGCTATCTATGCAAAAATCGCCAATAGCAATAGGGATGGAGAATGAACCATGATCATTTAGCTTCCTAGGCATGTTATGTTGAATAATAGCGCTACAATTAGCATCCAAAGCTACATGATCAATTTCATGCATTTCTCTCCTATGCGATATAATATCTTTAAGAAATTTTGCATAAGTTGGCATTTGAGTTAGTACCTCCGTGAAGGGGAGAGTCACTTGGAGTTTACTCAAGATATCCACAAAGTGCTTAAAATGTGCGTCCTCCTTCTTCTTCTTTAATCTTTGCGGAAATGGAATGGGAGGCACATATGGAGCGGGATCTTGAGCCTTTTCTTTTCCTCTCTTCTCAACCTTCTCTTGAGATGAAGACCCTTCTTTCTCAACCTCAACGGTTGTGTTGGCAACTTTGGTCTTCGCTTGGGGTTCTTCTAAGACTCTTCCGCTCTTTAGGGTGATGGCATTTATAGTTTCGGAAGAGTTTACATCCGATTTAGAAGGCAATTTCCGTTGGTATCTTGAGGAAGAACTTGCTTGTTGAGCAATTGGGTCCCAAGCATTTTGTTATGCGCTTGCAATTGGTCGAGTCTTCGAAGGATGAGTTGGTTATCCTTTTATTGTTGAGCTTGAGTTGAGGCGAATTGTGCGACAATGGATAATAGGGATGGTTCCTTGACAGCGCGTCGTCGTGCGCCTCAAATTTGTATTTATAACTCCTGTTAACACACTAGCAAGCGGTAAGCAGGGTCGAACCCAAAGAGAGCAAGCAAGATAGAGTTCTAATGAAAGTCACAGAAAAAGGAACAAACTGAGGATAACAATTCAGAGAAAATCAGTTCGGGGAATACAATGCAACTAGTTATCACCGATCGAATACATGCATAAGCTAGTGAATTATGCCTTAGTCCAACATTCCCGCTAAAGATATGTCGACAATCAAATTCTACCTATTCTTAACCGCTAGGTTTTCGAACAAGTGCAATAGTTACTCAACTAACACCACAAAATCGGTTCTACCGCTAGGTTCTCCCCAACAATGCAATCCAATCAAGTATAACACAATTGACATCAATATAGCTCACCGCTAAGCTGCACTAAACTGACAATCAAAGCATTCATTCATTCATACAAGGGCAGCAAATCAATAGCTCGAATCATGCATTCATTGACCTCAAACCAAATGTTGCATTATAAACCCCAAACTGAAAATAGGATTTAGCTACTCATATTATCCATGGAATACAATAAAGATGAGTTCATTAAACTACAATAAGTTAGAGAACAAAAACTGAACTAAAACAAAATCTGAGTGAATAGTGTTTTCCGGCCGTGAATAGTGTTTTCCGGCCGGAACAGTAATGAACAGTAAGTACTGTAGCGCAGTGAATAGTGAATTCCGGCGAACTTCAATCTTCTCCCTATGCCATTCTACTGTAGCTCGCCGTCTGAATAGTGTCGTCCAAGTGAAGTCCAGTTGAAGTGAGAGGATTCTTTTTCTCTTTTGTCCATCTTTTAGGTTTAGGGTTTTTGGGTTGAACCAGGATGAACCGCATTGAACCACATCTGATTTCTGATTGAATCGGCAGAGTTGACTGCTGCTGTTGACTTTGACTGCTGTTGACTACTTGGCCTTGGATGAATGCTTCAAATATGCGATGAAATCCAATGCGATCTTGAACACACCTGGGATACAAAAATACTACAAAAGAGTAATCGATTCACGCAAAATGTAATAAAACTATGGGAATAAATAACTCAATGGAGCGTATAAATACGCTCCATCATTCCTCTTGGTTAGGCCTCTGCTCGTTTCTTTGATAAGAAGTTTTTCCTTGTTTCCTTGGTGGGAATCCCGGAGGCGTAGGCTTTGGCTCATTGTTAATAGGCGCTCTCCTTGGAAAGTTTGGGTCTTCATGGAACCCTACATGTTGAAGAGGGTTCCTTGGTGGGTAGGGAGGATTCCTTGGTTGATACCCACTTGATTGAGGTGGCACATAAGCTCTCTCTTGGTTCCTCACAAGATAGCTAACATCTTCAAATTTATCCGCATGCTTGAAGATGCAAGAATCTTCGTCATGTGATGGGAAGCGCATATGCTACAAGCTTGCTGATGTTCCTTTCTTTTGTTCAAATTCATGCTTCCAATAGATTATGCGAAAGAATTTACCGTCTTTGTTAGGGAGTTGAAATCTTCCTTTGTCACGGCCTTGGAGGTTTGTTCCTTGCCTTTCTTCTTCAAGTGATTCCTTTCACCACCCCATTGATGTGAATTCCGTTCAATCTACTCGATGATCTTGAAACCATCGGTAGCCGTTAAGTCCATCATAGCTTCATTACTCGCATGGTCCATATGGTTCCTTGCATCTTGGTCCATCTCATCGTAAAAGCTTTGCAACAATTGCCACTTGTTGAATCCATGATGAGGGCAATCTTTTTGAAGGGCTTATAAGCCTCATAGAAGGTTTCATCGTCATGTTGAGTAAATTGATTGATTCTACCCCGAATCTTCTTTGTCTTAGCGGGAGGGAAGTATTGGATCAAGAAGGCTTGCGCTAGTCCCTCCCAAGTGTTGAACGTATCCGGTTCATGACTCATCAACCATTCCTTAGACTTTCCGAAAAGTGAGAACAGAAAAACCTTCATATATACCGACTCTTGTTGAATGCCGGGCATCTTGAATGTATGGCATAGCTCCATGAATTGGGCCAAATGTGCATTTGGGTTTCCATACCCATCAAATTGATGCTCGGCCACCATATGGAGGAGGGCGTACTTGATCTCAAATTCTTGGTCTTCACCCTCCGGCAAGCAAACAGGAGAACCATAATGTCCAATAGGCAGATGTATGCCCCAACCAGTCTTTCTTCTTCCTCTTGTGGAAGAGGGGCAATTCCTTGCCTTCTAGGAATTTGTGGATCCATATTTTCCAATTGTTCGGCTCGTGTGATAGGCAAAGGAGTATCCAAATGAGAAGTATGAAGCTCGTGTGAAGCGGAGGGATGGGAAGGTTAGCTTGGAGTTGAGGTAGAAGCTTGTTCTAGTACTCTTTTTCCCTTTGCTCTAGTTTGCATTCAAACACCTATGAAGCAATCAAAGAGAGCTTTTGTAAGTGTGAACTTAAATAAAGGCAAGCAAGAATAGCACGCACGCAAGCAATCACGACAACTAAATAAAAGAAAAATAGAAAGTGAAGTAAACAAACTAAAAGTAATAATAATTAGCAACCTAGTCTAAAAGCCATTCCCCGGCAATGGAGCCATTTTGACGTTGGTGTTTTAGGCAAGCAAAATGAAGTGTTATTCTAGTCACGCAAATATCAAACAATATTTATAACTGAGTGAACTCGGGTCGATCGCAAGAGAAAAGCCTAGACTAATTGATAACAAATTAGTGCTACTATTGAAAGTCTACGGTTTAAGGGGGGCTTTTGTTCTCCTATAGAGGCATCTCTAGTAAGTACTAATGACAAATGATAGTTGGGTTTGCTTAATGAATTAAAGGTGACTAGGGATTCAACTTCTCTCCTAAGATATGAGGAAAATGAAATAACTCACTAATACAATCATGAACTACGTTTGGTTGATAAAAGCAAGGCTAATGCATCGTCCGCTCTAGGTTTGACTCTCACTCCTTCCCTAGAGTGGAGAGGATACACAACGGACACGGTTCTCAAACTCTCGTTCTATTGAACCATGTAGAACTTGAGTCCCATAACCGCACCCTCTCGGTCTATTGGCTGGTTACTCAAGTCCGCTTAAAGCTAGCCTAATGTCAAGAGTGCATGTCGCTTTCGCGTACAAACACTCCATATATGATCATAAAATAGCTATTAAAACAAACTTCATTTAATACAATAAAATAGTGTTCTACATCATATCCAATCCTAGGGGATCGATTTGATCCCCAGTCACATAAACAACTACTCACTCATAATGAATGTGCATAAATACATGATAAATAAGTGAAACATGAATGTAAATACAAAGTTAAGGGTTTAGAAAAGTAGTCTAGGTCTTGAATGATCTTCAATCCAAGCTCCAATCTTCAACCAAACTTGATCTTCTCCAAAGGTTTGATCTTTGCTCTTTAGGGTTAGAGAGAGTTGGTGAGTTTTCTTGAAATTGAGAGATCGCTTTCACTCTCTTCAAAGCTTTCCATTTATACCTAGGAGGTTTGACCGAGTTGACCAGACTTGGGCGAGTCACTTTGACATGGGCAGGGCACATAGTTGACTCGGGCAAGTCGAGCAATAGAACTTCTTGGAACCGTTGACCTAGTCAGACTGTGACTCGGGCGAGTCACTTTCTCAGGGGCTTTAAAGTTGGCCGAGTCAAGAAGTGACTCGGGCTTGGGTAAATTTGGCTAAGGCGAGTCAACCTTTGTATGCTCGACTAGGTCGTTGACCCGCGTTGACCTAGTCAGATTATAACTCGGGCTGTCTCGGAGTTGACTCAGGCGAGTCACTTCCTCAGGGGCTTTAAATTTGGCCGAGTCAAGAAGTGACTCGGGCTTTGACAAATTGACTCGGGTGAGTCAACTACCTTCGACAATATTCGGACCTCCTGAAACTTTGACTTAGGCGAGTTACTTGTTGACTCGGTCAAGTCATTTCTTGAGTGGCCGAGTGCTTTGGTCCGGTCGAGTCGAAGTCCTGGCCATCACATTCACTCGGGCGAGTCAACATGTGACTCGGGAAAATCTACATTACCATGATTCTTTTGCGCTTTCGCCCGCAATCTACTGGATTCTGCCCGAAACTCTGCTAAGCCGCTGCATGACTCCAACTACTCGATATAAACCTGAAACGCGCGTAAAAAGCATCAAAAGACTTATATAAGATCACAGAATGAACAAGAACTAAAGGGATATTGCGCGCAAACACTATGTACTTTGCACGGACATCAATGTATTTTCCATAAAAGAAGAAATCCGGAATCCGACGGTAATTTGCAAGATGAGGTATGTTTTTGAATAAAATATTTTTGTAGTTGTCTGGGTTGATTTGGTTGTCGACGAAGTCTCGCCTCTTCCTCTTGAACAGCTCTCTACGGCTACCACATCCATAACAAAGGAATTACTCATCTCATTCATTTCGTCATTCTTTGTTGGAATGCTTGAAAACTCTCATCAAAATTGTATGGTTCCATTATGTAGCTACGAGATTAAAGAACACAAGAAAACGAAAGTAAACAAGAAGATTGATGGTGTGAGTTTACAAAATTTGTGAACCTCATTTTATAGAGATTTGGAGTTTATCCTCAATTACACATGTTTTGTTATAATTGGCCAAAAATCTTCTCTCAGTCTATATCAGTAATAGGGAAATAATTCACTAACATTCCAAAAACAATTAAATGTTTTCAAAAAAAATATTTAATTTCATGAATAGTAAGGGAACTTTCTCACGAAGAATGTCATGATGCATAAATTGTGGAGAATGCTGTTAGTATTTGATTAATAGTAACAGAAATTGCTCCTAGAGAACTTTTTTGTGGAGAAAACGGGCGCTTAACTAGAATTTTCACCCGACAAGAGAACTTGACAGCTAGAGAGCAAGAGAGTTTGAGAGAATGATTTGTATTTCTGAGGTGGTTTGGAGCAAATGACTCCTCCCCTATTTATACACTTACACCTCCTCAACGGATGGCTAGGGTCGTTTCGATCCAACGGCTACAATTACAAGTATAGAAAGTTCCTACCAAAATATCTAGATATTTACATGTGAAGGATTCTTCTCCAAGCTTCTAAAATCTTCTATGAGGTTCCACACTCTTCCGAAATTTGGGTTGGATCCTCCTCTTCTTTGGGCTAGTCTACGTGGGCTAGCCTTCGGGCTAAGTGATGGGTTAAGTCACTTAGTCCAATTCCTTTGTCATGGCCCGGTATAACCCCATTCGAAGTCCAAAACAAAAGGGCCGTGACAACCTCCCCCACCTAATCCGTTGACGTCCTCACCGACTCTTCCTTGAACTCCTGGTTTTTGTCTTTGAACTGCCAAAGGGACTCGACGGGTTCCCAAATCACCTCACTTGCTGGTAGTCCTCTAAAAGACTAAGTATTTTGTGCTCGGAAGATGACTTGGATGCCTTTGTACTCTCTTTGATTCGATGTAGTCTACCTCCTTGTCGTATGAAGTGAGGATGGATGGGGGTGCTCGTGCCTCTAGAAGGATCCTTCTCGTCTTCATTATATGGCTTTAGGCAACTGACGTAGAAGACGGGGTGGATTTTCTTCAAAGTTGGCGGCAGCTCTACCCGATAAGAAGCCTTTCCGACCTTTTGTGTGATGGGGTAGGGTCCTTCGTACCGCCTCATGAGACCTTTGTGGAGCATACCTAGCCTTCTTCGCTGATTAAGGTTGAGCTTGATGAATACTTGGTCTCCTACACGAAACTCCACATGCCTCCGATTCTTATCTGCCCACTTCTTCATCTTCTTTGATCCTTGTCCAAGTATGATCACGCAATGTCGGCTTGTTCATGCCATGACTTTGCCTCTTTGAATGTCGCCGGACTTTGCCCCGTGTACTTGGACACTAAAGTTTGAGGTGTGAGCAGTTGTTGGCCAGTGGCAAGCTCGAATGGACTTTTGTTCGTCGACTCGCTCCTTTGTGTTGTATGAAAACAGCGCCATGTCTAAATGCTTGCCCCAATTCTTCTGATTTGCAGTCACAAAATGCCTCAAATAGAACTCAAGTAGTGCGTTGACCCTCTCTGTTTGCCCATCAGTTTGCGGGTGGAAGTTCATCGAAAAGTGTAACTCCGACCCCATGAGTTTAAAGAGCTTTGTCCAAAACTTCCCTGTGAAGCGAGGGTCACGGTCACTTACTATGTTCCGAGGCAACCCCCATAATTTCACCACGTTCTTGAAGAACAAGTGGGCTGTCTCATCAGTCGTTGATCGCGCGTCGTTGTACGCGTCAAATTAATCCTTCCTCTTCCACTAGTACAGCGGTTAAGTCAGGGTCGATCTCCACAGGGAGCAAGCAGTCAGTTTTAACCAGTGACCTACACTTACGAAAGTTGGGGGGTGAGTGATTGGGTTGCGCAATGTGCAAGTGATTAGTAGCTAACGCAGAACTTGCACCAGACGTGCGCAGGCAGTAGAGATTAAATACTATGACTATGAGAAGTACTGGGCAGACAATCCTCTATGAGCGCATTCCTTATCATTGACTCTAAACGTCTATAGTTTGATTTCACTTAAGTTAGTGTCCGATCAAGGCTTCCTAACATATGCGCATGTTCCGATCAAAGTTCATGTGCTATTAATTCTTGAACTAGACTAAACAACTACGAATCCGATCAAGGTAGCAATTGTTTATCCTAGCGCGTTACTCCTAGTTGGCACCGTCAGGCTATTCAACTAGTTTAACATACAACAACAAGCAACAAGAGTAAGATTGCGGTTCAAGGCTTCCCCTACTCATGCAACTAGCTGCCAACAATGTGCACAGAATTAATATAAGCAAACAAACTATGCATTTAAGCGCAAGTCTCAAAGGAAATACTCATAGATTCATGCCCAACCAATACCAAGCGTTTAGCTAGACATGCTAGTGGTAAACATCATAGAAACAGTAAAGAATATCTAAAGTATCCAAGAAAACAATAGCAAACAGTGCGTGCAGGTTGCAGTCTTGGCTGGCGCAGTCGGCTAGCGCAGGTCCTCTCAACAAGCCCGTGTGTTTTTGAATTTGGCTCTCTCTCGCTGATATCTTGTGTCTCTGAAGCTCTGGTCTTTCTCGTGATGATCTCAAACCCTAGACTTCCTCCTCTTTATATACTGCTCAAGAGGCCCAACCTTGGCAACTTCCAAATCTGGTGGTGTCAGGATTTGGAAACACCACCATTTGCGCATGGCGCACGGCATCTTGGTTAGCGCAATCGGTTAGCGCACCGTGGTCGACTCTGCCAATTCTTCTGTTTGCGCCGCTAGCTCCGCAGGCTGTGTGATGCGCGTCCTAAACGCTGCCTGTTAGCGCGTATCCGACTTAGGCCCTTGTTTGGCCCTGAAATACAAAAACACTGAAAACCAGTAATCTTGTACATAAAATAATGCAAACAAGCATAGGGTTATGATCTAAATAACGCGTATAAATAGGCTCTATCAAACCCCCCACACTTGCCCCTTGTTCGTCCTCGAACAAGCACTCAAGCACGGATACTATTACCTCTCTGGAGTCTAGCGCACAGTCTTGCACTCGGGCGCGATCTGCACTACTGATCACCTTGCGCTGCTCTACCACCTGCGCGCATCTGCTATCAACAGTTCTAATATAATGATTTCGCAATTCATTACCTCTCAGCTGGGATGAAGATCATTTCGGATGGCTGGGAGATAGCTCTTCATAGGCTCAAGGTTGTCAGCTCTCACTTCGAGGATGGGTATATGGTTAACAGCGCAGCTTCTTTCCGTGCGTGATTTTTCCACGCACTTCCTGGGAACTCAAGCCTTTTGATGATTTTCTTTGTGGACTTTGCGCACGCTGGTGCTTATTTGTGCGCATGCTGATTCTTTTGTAGCGCATATCATCTGCTGGTATTTTTCTTTTGTACAGCTTTGTCTATGGTTCCTATCTTTCCTAGAACGGTTCCAGTCTTGGCCTCCGGATAACAGTTATGGAACACCGCCCGCTCTCCCTCCTTAGTTTACCTGCGCAGGTCGGCGCACGCGTTTACTCCCGCGCCCGCCTTCCTTAGCTCGACTTCCAGAGGAAAGGTGGTCTGTTTTCCCACCTCGCCACGCTTTGGGTATTTCGCCTTCGGCATCTGCGTGACTGAGCGCGCTCTCTTGTTCCGAAGGTCGCGAAGCACAGGCCTCCACTAGCGCTATCGACCATATACCTCACCTCCGAAGCGCGAACGACTAACCACCTCTCTAGAGCGTTTCTGTCAACTCCACATCCCCTGTATATCCCAACTAACAGGAGCAGAAAAATGAAAAATATATACTAAAACAGTTGATAGTAGCGCACGCAATATGGATAGCGCAAAACGAGCTAACAGTATGCGCAACCCGCACACAAGCGCACTACTGCTACCGTTTTCTTCAATTAAACTAAGCTACACTATAAAGCTCAAAAATACGTGAAATGTAAATGTAACGCTCCCCCCCCCCCACGCGCGAATTCCTAGTTATCTGCGAGAACATGAAGACCGACGGGGAGAGTGAAGAAGCGCTGAAGCTGAAGGCGTTCCCTTTTTCATTGTGTGATACAGCCAGGCATTGGCTGATGAGCTTACCAGCAGGATCTATTCGCACATGGGAGCAGCTCCAAAAGAAGTTCTTGGATAAGTTCTACCCCGCAGCAAAGATTGCGCTACTCAGGAGGGAATTGGCCGCACCTAGACAGGGAGTAGGAGAGTCGCTATCAGAGTACTATGAATGTTTCAGGGAGCTGGAAGCCAACTGCTATAATCATGGCCTGCCCCAAAATGTGCTGATAGAGAATTTCCTGAACGGGCTACAACCGATGGAACTTAGATTGTTGAATGCATGCGCAGGTGGTGACATATGCAACATGTACCCGGAGGATGTATGGCAGATGATCGAGGACTCTGCTGGACAGGAAAGGCATCAATTGACGCTCGAGAACAGTCGTGCGCGCGCTGTGCATCAGGTGGATTCCAGTGCTGAAATAAAGGAGATGAAAGCCATGCTGCAGAAGCTGATGAGTGCGCAAGGCACGCAACCAGTTGCGCCGAAGGCATGCGAGTTCTGGACGTCCACTGAGCATAAAACCGACGCATGTCCCACACTTTTCGAGGAATCCGGAGATGTCAATGCTCTAGGAGGATGGGACAATAGAGGACCGCAGAGGCAGAATCAGCCGCGCTTTGGACTAGCCGCAAATGGATTTAGATGGAGGGAGGACAGCAATCTCCAAAGGCAGCCGGCGGAATATCGCGCACCTCAGCAGGCGCAGCAAGCATACAACCCACCGCACCGCCGCAATGACGCACCAGCACAGAATAACCAGCAACCGCGGCGCTCCTTAGAAGACATAGTGGGTCAGTTGGCAGACACAGTGCACAACAATGATGAAAAGTATGACAAGAGGTTCGAGTCAATTGAGAAGCAGTTGTCGCAGATTGCTACCACGGTCTATGAGCTGAAAAAGAGCGATGGCAACCTGCCTTCGCAAGTGATTCAAAACCCTAAGGGAGGAGTTAACGCCGTAACACTGAGGACTGGGCGCACAGTTGGGAAAGCTCCCGATCGCGAAGGTGCCCGCGCAGCCAGTTGCGCAACCTCCAGAGCCAGAACAGTCGGATGCGCAACCAGCCGCGCCAGCTACGAACCAACAGGGGGTGGCGCCAGGTATCATACAATCAGGAGAAAAGAGTACCAATCATACTAATGCACCTGCACCTTTTCCTGTGCAGGCACCTTTAGCAAGGAAGGAGGCGCTGGACAAGGAGTTATACGAATTATTCAGTAAGGTGGAAATAAGCATCCCCCTGATTGAGGCAGTTCGGCAGATTCCCAGATATGCCAAGTTCTTGAAGGAGTTGTGCACAAACAAGAGGAGGAAAGGCGAGTGCGCACAAGTAATGCTTAACGCACATGCATCAGCAATTGTGCAACACAAGGTACCACCTAAATGCCGGGATCCAGGTACGTTCACCATACCTTGCACCTTAGGTAAGACCACGGTGAGCAACTGCATGATTGATCTCGGTGCATCTATAAATGTGCTTCCTTACTCCTTGTATGTGTCATTGCACCTTGGTCCACTAAAGCCTGCAGGTCTCACCATCCAATTAGCAGATCGGTCGTGCAAACAACCGACGGGCATGATAGAGGACGTTCTCGTTTGAGTGGGAGAGCAGGTGTTCCCAGCAGATTTCTACGTCTTGGAAATGGAGGGTGAGCCGAGCAAGGGAAGTGCGCAAATCCTACTGGGCAGACCATTTTTGATGACAGCGCGCACAAAGATAGACGTGTGGAAAGGCACGCTCACAATGGAGGTAGATGGAGAGGAAATTCACTTTAACATTTTTAAGGGGATGCAGCATCCTCATGAGGACACCACAGTGCACGCATTAGACAGTATGGACGACTTGGTTGCGCATGCGTAGTGTGCGTGCGCAACAGGGGAGCCTGCGCCACTGGCACAGACAGAGATGGAGGCACAAGAGGATGAGCTGAGCAGCACAGAACCAGTGTCCAGACAGGTACGTGATCTGGTTAATGTTTGCGCTACTAATAAAATCATGCCTTCTATTGAACAGGCACCCAAGGTTGAGCTGAAGCAATTGCCCGAGCACTTAAAGTACATCTTCCTGGGCAATGAGGACACCCTGCCTGTCATTATAAAGAAAGGATTAGAGGAGGAGCAGGAGGCGCGATTACAGGAGGTGTTGTGCAAGAACCAGCGTGCTATAGGATGGACATTAGCTGACTTGCGCGGAGTAAGCCCTGATGTGTGCATGCACAGAATTCTGCTGGAAAATGATGCCAAACCATCCAGGGAACCTCAGCGCAGACTGAATCCGATTATGATGGAGGTAGTGCAGAAGGAGATCCTGAAGCTGCTTGACGCAGGTGTAATATACCCGATTTCAGATAGTAAGTGGGTAAGTCCAGTGCACATTGTGCCTAAGAAAGGAGGCATCACAGTAGAGGAGAATGCGCAGTGCGAGCTAGTTCCCAAGCGCATACAAACTGGATGGCGCATGTGCATTGACTACAGGAAGCTAAATACAGTCACGCGCAAGGATCATTTCCCGCTACCATTCATGGACCAGATGCTCGACCGGTTGGCGGGGAAGCCACACTTTCGCTTCTTGGACGGTTACTCAGGGTACAATCAGATCCCTATTGCTGCGGAGGATCAGGAGAAGACAACCTTTACCTGCCCATTCGGTACCTTTGCGTTCCGGCGCATGTCGTTTGGGCTGTGTAATGCGCCAGGTACGTTCCAACGCTTAGTCATGAGCATTTTCTCTGATATGATTGGTTTATGTATAGAGGTATTCATGGATGACTTCACTGTGCATGGTGAGACTTTTCATGCATGTTTGGATAATCTTGATAAGGTCTTAGCGCGCTGCATCACCAAGAACCTAGTTCTCAATTATGAAAAATGACACTTTATGGTGTCACATGGAGTAGTATTAGGACATATCGTCTCACAGGAAGGAATTAAGGTCGATAAAGCAAAAATTGATCTTATCTCAAATCTGCCTTATTCCACTAATGTGCGCGACGTTAAGTCGTTTCTTGGGCATGCAAGGTTCTACAGGCGCTTTATTAAAGATTTTTCTAAAATATGTATTCCATTGTCTAACCTCCTTCAAAAGGATGTGTGCTTTGAGTCACTGATGAGTGCAGGAATGCTTTTGATAAGTTAAAGGATGCGCTGACCAGTGCGCCAGTGATGCGCGCACCAGACTGGAACTTACCATTTGAGCTGATGTGCGATGCTAGTGACTACGCTGTATGCGCAGTGCTGGGCCAACACGTGGATAAAAGGCCTCATGCTATCTATTATGCGTCGCGCACACTGGACACTGCGCAGAGGAACTACACCACGACCGAGAAGGAACTTCTGGCAATCGTATTTGCGCTGGAGAAGTTCCGCGCAGATGTTCTGGGCGCTAAAGTCACTGTCTACACTGACCACGCTGCTATCCGCTACCTGATGTCCAAGAAAGAGACTAAGCGGTGTTTGATGCACTGGTTGCTGCTGCTCCAAGAGTTCGATTTAGAGATCAAGGATAAGAAGGGAACGGAAAACACTGTTGTTGATCACCTAAGCAGGATAGTGAAGGAAGAGGAGCCAGGGCAGATCACGGAGACATTCCCGGACGAGCACCTGATGGCGCTGAACGGTAAGGTACCATGGTATGCGCATATTGCAAATTACCTGGTCACAGGTGCGTTTCCCCCTCATTTCACTAAAACTCAATGCATGAGGTTACGACATGAGTCTAAATATTACGTTTGGGATGATCCGTACATGCTTAGAATAGGCCCTGATCAGATCTTGAGGCGATGTGTGCCTGATCATGAGATGAGCTCTGTTTTGAGATTTTGTCATGCGCACGCGTGCGGAGGACACTTTGGTCCAAAGCGCACGAGCAGAAAAATCCTAGATTGCGGTTTTTATTGGCCGCACTTATTTCGTGACTCATATAACCACTGCAGGGCTTGTGACAGGTGTCAGCGCACAGGAAATATCTCAGCACGCAACGAGATGCCACAAACACCTATACTGGTAGACGAAGTGTTCGACTTGTGGGGAATTGACTTCATGAGGCCGTTTCCGCCATCTTGTGGATACGAGTACATACTAGTTGCGGTGGACTATGTCTCGAAGTGGGTCGAAGCTAAGGCCACGCGCAAGGATGATGGTAAAACGGTTGTTGAGTTTTTAAGAACTAACATTTTCTGTAGGTACGGAGTGCCTAAGGCAATAATCAGCGACCAGGGGACGCACTTCTGCAATAGAATAGTGGCGCAAGTACTAAAGCATTATGGGGTGCACCACAAGACGTCCACTGCATACCGTCCTCAAACGAATGGCCGAGGTTTCCAACAGAGAGATCAAGCGCATTCTAGAGAAAACCGTGAGACCTTCGCGCAAAGACTGGAACCAGCGGCTGGACGATGCACTTTGGGCATACAGGACTGCGCACAAGACACCGATTGGGACTTCACCATTTCGGTTGGTGTACGGAAAGGCGTGCCACCTACCGGTTGAGTTGGAGCACAAGGCATACTGGGCATTGCGCACTTGCAATCTGAACCTCGATGAGGCTGGTAAGGGCGCGCATTTGAATTAAGCGAGCTAGAGGAGCTGCGCCTGGATGCATATGAGGGGTTGCGCGACTACAAAGCGCGCACGAAAGCATTTCACGATAAGTACATCCTCAGACGCACCTTCTAGCCAGGAGACCGGGTGCTGTTGTTCTCCTCGCGCTTAAAACTGATGCCCGGGAAGTTGCGTAGCAAGTGGACGGGACCTTACACAGTCACAAAGGTTTTTCCGTATGGAACTATCGAGTTAGAGAACGAGTGCAAGCATCGCTTTCAGGTTAATGGGCAAAGAGTCAAGAAATACTTGGGAGAACCGTGGGATGAGGCCACACGCGAAGTTGATTTGGCGGAACCAGAAATAGAAGATGCGCAGGCTGCTGCACCAGAAATACAACCTGCTGCACCGGAGGGAGAACCAGGAGCTACTGATTATATATCTTCTCCCTCATTGATTAACCTCGTTTCTTATGATGTGCCACACAATTTTGGCCACACTGACCACCTATCTATTCCTTTGCGCAGGACTAAAGAAGACATAGCACACACAGATGCACCAGAGCGCGCAGGAGCAAGTGTGGGGGTGGTCCGGAGCATGAACTTGAGCAAGTAACGAGGTACTGTCGAGCCAACGACGTTAAACAAAGGCACTTGTCGGGAGGTAACCCGACACGTTTTCTACGTTTTTTTTTTACACGTTTTTTTTTTAGGATTTGCATTTTAGGTAGTTCAGTATTTGCATATTTTTTGAGTCACATAGCAATGCGTGAGTCAGTGCGAAGTTCAGTGCGCAGGACAGGGGGTATATAAGGGCAGATACTTAGAAAATTCCAGACATTCTGTAATTTCGACCGTTAAGAGCTCTGCACTGCTGCCAGCCGATCTTTGCCGTTCCGCCCACCGTTTCCAGCGTTCTTTAGTGAGATTTGAAGAGCACAACATCACCAGCTCACTAGGTAACCTTTCATTCCTTGTTTCAGTCATTTTAGTGAGGGTTTGGTGAAGGAACCCGACTGAGGACGTAACCATAGAATCGAAATCGCACCTAGTTAGCCAACTTCGTTTGGTGATTCATTGCTGGGTTTTGTTGACATGAGTGAGGCGCCCATCTGGTAGAAATTTGAGGGTTTGATTTTAAGTTCTGATTTTGGGATCCTTAGTAGAGCGTTGACTACAGTTGACCGCTGCAAATATGAGGCCAGCAGAGGACCAGGACACCCCAGCATCTTTCGCACGGAAGTATGACGCCTTCTGAAGGCTGGACATGTATGGCACCCCGTGCATCAGCAGGGACTTCCTGCGCGAAGTGGGCTTAGAGGACTTGGTCACAGAGAAGCTCGCGCAAGCTGGCTGGGAAGCGCTAATGGACTTAGAAAGCGCAGCCGACAAAGAGGACACCTGTGAGTTCCTGGCGTCCCTGCAGATCAAACACTTAGAGATCCGATACCGACACCGAGGGGTGTGGTACATTGCATCGGCCAAGAGGCTGAAGCGCACCCTGCGCTGTGACAAGGTGAGCGAGCAAGATGTGGATACGCACACCAACTAGGAGGCGTGGCGTGAGATGGCGCCGGGTAAACCGTTTGCCGCTGGGCGCAGCAGAGGGCGTGAGTTGCGCGCGCGACCCCTGGATGTATTAACTGTGGCGCATGGTCGCATATGCAGTCATAGGGCGCTACAACGGTGCGCCGAAGGTCAGCCTGCTTGATATGGACGTGCTAAAGGGGTTGTATTATGGGAAGAAGGTGAGGTTTGTATCGGACATGGTGGTGCACTGGGAGCGGCTCAGCACCAAGGGCCTGCTCACTTGCGGAGGTGTGATCACGCATTTGTTGCGTGGGCTGCACGGAGAGCCAGAGGTGCCTGAGCACTCAGTTGTTCCAGCCGTTCCTCTTGACCGTGCCCAGATGCTGCAGTACCGAGCGGTAACTGCTAAGGAAGATGGGTCATTGGAATGGTGTTACCGGCTGCAGGCTGCTAGGGCACCGAGGCACGCAGCAATCAGAGGAGCGCCCGCAGAGAGTAGTGCGCGGCAAGAGGAAGCTGCAGCTGAGGAGGAAATGGAGAATGTGGAGGCACCGGTTGTGCAGCCAGCTAGGCGCATGAGGACGCGCGCACAGCCTGGATCGCACGCGGGGGCGAGTGGACCGCCAGGGGAAGTTCTGACCATTGACATCAGAGACTCTCCCCCTCGCGCGCCGCCGAAGCGGCGCAGACATGATTCTGAGGAGGCGCCAGCAGAGCAGCGCATGATGTTTAACGTCATGCGCCAGCAGAGCAGCGCATGATGTTTAACGTCATGCGCGTGCTGAACTACTTGGCGCCAGAGCGGCTGATTTAAGCATCAATCCACCAGCTGGGTGGAAATTTGGAGATCCCATTCCCCCTCTCCTCAGTCTGCGCAGGCCACCTCCAGGGTCACCTTCAGAGCAGCGCGAGCCAGCGAGTTCTCCCGCGCAGTCACCAGCCCAATCCTCAGTGCGCACCCCAGTCATGGACCCACTGCACATGCCATCAGAACCCCCTCCGCAACCTTCTGCCCAGATGATCAGATCGCCCTCTGAGGTCACCCCCATCAAAGAGTTAAGTTCAGATTCAATATGGGAGACAGAGTCCATGGACGAGGAGGCACAAGGGTCTGCGCTGGACTCCAGCTCAGAGGACCTTTAGGGCACAGCAGAGGGCTAGGCACAAATCATTTCGGGTTGTCGTTGTTGCTTTTGAAAACTATCATTGGATATTCTGTTCCTATTTTGTGTGGATATTTTGTGAACCCCTGACCGTGTTTCATTTGCTGCATTGACTTTGTTTTTCATTTTCATGATGCATTTCATTTTTAGTTCTTAGTTGTCCTAGTAGCTTGCATGTGTGCGCTCTCCGTTGCCCTTGAGCTTGAGTCGTGGGGACACATCTCTGTTTAAGTGTGGGGGGGGAGGGAGGGAGGGGGGGGGGGGGGGGGGGGGGGGGGCGTTACATTTACATTTCATATTTATCATTGTAGTTTAGCTTAGTTAGTGCAGTATAGGAAATAGCAGTGGTTGTGCGCTTGCATGCGGATTGCGCACACCTTTCGACTTGTTTTGCCTTATTCATCCTACATGCACCGCCATTAACCAATTTAGTATAATTTTTTCGATTTTTATCTTTGTAGTTGGGATATTCAGGGGATGTGGAGTTGACAGAAAAAGCACTAGAGAGGCGGTTAGTCATTTTTGCTTCGAGAGTAAGGTACATGGCTAAAAGCGCTAGTGGAGGCCGGTGCTTCGCAACCTTCGGAACAATAGAGCGCGCTCAGCCATGCAGATGCCAAAGGCGAATACCCAAAGCGTGGCGAGGTGGGAAAACATACCACCTTTCCTCTGGAAATCGAGTGTAGGAAAGTGGGCGCGGGTGTAAACGCGTGCGCTGACCTGCGCAAGTAGACCAAGGAGGGAGAGCGGGGCGTTGTTCCATAGCTGCTATCCGAAGGCCAAGACTGGAACTGTTCTGGGAATATAAGGAGAGTGGACGAAGCCGTATAAAAGAAAGAAATCAGTTGACGATATAAGCAAGGAAATGAAATCAGCGTGCGCACACAACTCCATATCAGCGCATGCACAAGTCCAAAAGTAAAAAAAATCGTCAAAGACGAAAGGCTTGAGCTCCCAAGAAGCGCGCGAATGAATCACGCACATGAAGAAACCTGCGCGATTATCCATGTACCAGAAATTGGAGTAGGGACCGACAACCAGGAGCCTATGAAGAGCTATCTCCGAATCATCCGAATTAAATTGCATCCTGGATGAGAGGTAACAAATTTCGAAATTATTATATTAGAATTGTTAAGGGTTTGTGCGCGTAGCTGATAGAGCAGCGCAGGGTGAATCGCTGTGTGAATCGCGCATGAGTGTGAGGCTGTGCGTTAGACTTCAGAGAGGTAAAAGTATCTGTGCTTCAGTACTTGTTCGGGACGAACAAGGGCAAGTGTGGGGGATTTGATAGAGCCTAGTTATATGCGCTATTTAGATCTTAACACTGTGCTTGTTTGCATTATTTTGTGTGCAAGATTACTGGTTTTCGGTATTTTTGTATTTCAGGATAAAATAGGAGCATAAGCCAGATGTGCGCTAACGGACGTTTTTAGAGCGCAATGCACGACCTGCGGAGCTAGCAGCGCAAAAGGAGATAGCTGATTCGGACTACAGTGCGCAAACCGACTGCGCATATAACTAGGCTCTATCGTGCAATTCTGCTTTCACTACTGTTCATTCGCGCACCTGCGCAACCCAGTCACTCACAACCCCAATTTCGTAAGTTGTAGGTTGCTAGCTAAGACGAGTCTGCACGCTCCTTGTGGGATCGACCCTGACTTAGCCGCTATACTAAGTGGAGAAGGAAGGATTAATTTGACGCGTACAATGACGCGCGATCACAGATGCGTGTGTCAGACTCTGTACCAGAAGTTCAGGATGATGAACATGTATCTGATATAGAGCCAGTTCTTAGCTACTCCACCACCGCATCGTATTCTGTAAAATCATCCAATGACCAATATTATTGGGGATCCGCGGCTGAATGAAGAAGTATATGTTGCTCAGCCTAAGGGCTTTGAAGACACGCATCTCCCGGATCACGTGTATCATCTCAAAAAGGCCTTGTACAGACTAAAACAAGCGCCCAAAGCATGGTATGAACGTCTCAGGATATTTCTCGTTCAACATGGCTATGTGTGAGGGGGAGAATACAAGACGCTGATTGTGAACCACGTTCAGAAGGAATTCATCATTGCACAGAAGTTGGTGGATCGGATTGCTGAACAGATGCAGAGTGAATTTCAGATGAGTATGGTGGGTGAGATGTTCTACTACTGCTACAGATGCAAGTATGCTAGGAACTTGGCGAAGAAGTTCGGATATGAAAATGCTAGCCAAAGCACACTCCTACCAGTACACATGTAAAAAACACAAAAGATGAATCTGGAGTCGGTGTGGAACAGATCCTGTACAGAAGCATGATCGGCAGCCTACACCATCTCTGGAACAGACTCTGTACTGCTCAGGAGGAATATATAGTTGCAGGAAGCTATTGCGCTCATATGATTTGGATGAAACAGATGCGGGAAGAGTATGGTCTGAAACAGAGGAAGATGACTCTGAAACATGTATCCACCAATAAACAACCAGCATATATCTTCAATAAAGCCTTGAACAATGCCCAGTTTGAAACACTTAAACTCGTCTTGGGTCTATGTGTTGTCAACACTTAAGTCAGATCCAGAAAAGCTGGACCAGTTCCTAATCACTGTACAAGAATCTGTTGAACTGGTTATAGAATTCAGGGGGAGAAGTTCTGGTGTTTATCTAGTATGATGGGTGAGACAGAGTCTGAGCCAGACGAAGTGTATTGAAACATGAATACCTAAAGGAAAATTTGTTTTGGAAAGAAGAGATTAACAAGATCCGAGAGTCTGATTGAGGTTCTAATTCTTTGAAACTTATGTTTTGAATTCCTAATTAGATCCTATATATTCGCAGTGCATCCAAGTGAAAGCTCCGGAGAAAAGAAGAAGCTCTTGGGTAAACCTTCAGTTCAGAAGTGTGCAGCAGTTGAACAAGCCTGTTTCAAAGGTCCTGACAGTCAGGGGAGTTGCCTGCCGAGACTGAGACAATTAGCGACAAAAGGCAAAGTCGGTCAAAAGGTCTCTGGCAGACATGTGTTAAACAGACCTGTTTCAAAGAAGAAAATGTGTGAAGTCTGTTGGTCAGAAAAAGGTCAGCCAAGCTGTTTGGTCAGAAAGTTGAGGAGAAGATAGAAATCAGAATTTGGATTGCTGCTAGGTCCAAAGTATGCATTGTCAGGAGAGAGTAAAGATTTGTTGCTGAGACAGTCTCTGGTGGAACAGACTAAGAGGCAGATGGGTGATGCTGAGACCGTTCCAGTCAACTTTCTTTCAAAGATCACTGAATCTGAGTCAGTTGCTGAGGCAAATAAGCAGAACAAGGAGTGATGAAGTCCTCTGTTGCAGCACGACTGTCTAAGGAAAAAGGGACAGTAGAACGAGGAAAAAGGAGAATGCAGCCACTGAGACAGTGGGAGCAGTGTCATGAAGAAGGGCAAGATTGGTGCCAGGAAGTTCGAGAAGTGACCACCCTATTAGAAATCTAAGTGGAAAGGCTTTGACAAAGGCTATCACAGTATCAGGAGCATGGTTCTGCAACAGTGAAATTAGCAATAAGCGAATGATTTTTCAGGAGAGGAGAGTTGTTCGAGAAAATGTTTTGAAGTCCCTGAGGTTGTCAAGGCCATTAAGTCTCTGACTCTGATAATGAATCAATCGTGTGTTGCAGAGGATGCGAAGCCACTCATATATATCCTTGTCGATTTTATTTGCATAAAGGAGGAGTATATTGAAAGGGCGAAGACGGCACTCGATACATACATGCCATTCGCCACCTATGATGATGAAGTTTTGTCAAAAAAATGCCAAGGGGGAGAATGTTAAGTCTAGCAGTTCATGGACTCTTGAATGACATGTTTTTGACAAGGGATTTACAAGGCTGTAACAGATAGTGAGACAAGGATGGCTGCGACAGGCTTGTGCAAGTGAATCCATCGAGATCAGGAAATATTCTGCGAATATACTTGCAACACAAAGATATATTATGGGATATTCGACGGAAATATTCTTCCAGATTATGCGCGCCAAAGATCGGATCCTTTCTGCATTAGGAAAAAAAATCAAGGATTTAGGAAAGCAAAATCAAAGATTACATACCTAAATCTATTTATGCGAGATCGGAATAATCAAGTGTGATTATCGAAAAAGAAGTCATCTTATCAGAACGGGAGAGTGGACGAGAGATGCAGATCGGCGATCAACTTCAGATAAAGTTAGAATCCAGCCGCCGAGCTAAAAGGTTGATCGGAGTAAGCTTATGAGAACGTTGAACAGACTGAGTTCCAGGTCTGATATTCTCGGGAAGAGAATCACCGATTTGCGATAGGCAAATCGAGGTGGGATGAGAAGAATCTCCGTTTGAGGGACTCAGACGCACTCACAATACTTCAACTACATAGTGGTAACCAAGGCAGTTGAGTTACTTAAAGATCTATTGTATTTGATTATATGCATTGTGAAGTGATTTTCACTTGGGGTTCCGAGTAACCCCCCTGAGTAGGCTCAGTGAGCTGAACAGGGTAAACATATCCTATGTCATCTACTTTTTTTGTACTATTTCCATTGCAACTAACAATCACCTAAAAGCAATCTGTTAAAGCTTTGTGAAACAGTTAAAAAGTGTTCTGGAACAGCCCGAGTAGAACAGATGTATAACTTTCATCCTCGAGTAGGGTATTGAGGGCATTCCTCTTTGGACATTCCTTGGCCCATTGTGGCCCTCCACATAAGAAGCAATCGTTCCACGGCTTCCTTTCAAATGTCTTGCCTTAGAACGCTCTATTCTGGGCTGGCTTGCTTGCCGCCTCCAAACTTTGGCTTTTCGCCCTTTGGCTCATGTGCTCCCCCACCTTTGACGAAGTTCTCCTTCTTGGCTTTTGGCTTCAAAGATGATTCTCCCCTTGTGTACTCCATCAAAGTATCCGCGATGGTCATGGACGTCACGGTGTCCCTTACGTCCCGCCTTTCCAACTCCATCTTCGCCCATGGCTTGAGCCCGTCCATGAAGTTGAAGAGTAGTTCTGCTTCGTTGATGTCAGGGAGTTGAAGCATGAGGGCCGAGAACTCCCTCACATAGTCTTGAGGCGATGACCCATGCTTCAATTCCTTGAGTTTCTTGCGCGCTTCATGGTTAGCATTCGCGGGATAGAATGTTTCTTAAGTTTCGCCACGAATGCTCCCCAAGTGTTGATCGTGCAAAGTCCCTTTGCATCTCATGATACTTTCTACGCCACCACGTTGCAGCAAGATCAACCAAGTAGAGAGACGCGGTACTTACCTTTGAAGCGTCATATAATTGGATGGCTTCAAAGTAGCGCTCCATGTGCCAAAGGAAGTTGTTAATTTCCTCTGCGTTGCGTGATCCCTTGAATTCCTTGGATTTCGGCACATCCTGGACCCTCGGAACATCTCGTGTGAAAGGGATCAATTCCCAAGTTCTCCCGGCTCTCGCAGCTACACCAATTCCAGGTTGGTCTTTTCTAAAGAAGACTATAACTCCTGGACCTGAGTAACCAAGGCGTCCACCCTTGTCTGGTACTCCTCCTTCTCACCTCGTCATGCTTCGAGACGGTGTTGATGTGTTGGAATAGCTTGGCTTGTAGGTCCTCCCCCAAGGACACTACTTGACTTTGAAGAACTCCCACCTTTCCTTCTAGAGTCTCGGCGTGGTCGTCGCATATCCCAATGCGATCTGACACTTCCCCAATGCGAAATTCCAACTTAGCAAGCCGCTTCTCGTTCGCATAGACAAAATGATCCCTTGGTGCTTTCGTCTTCTTGGAATCCGTCTCGGTATTCCTCCCTCGAGTTTCCATGTCGGAAGCCATGAAGATGTCGAACCTTGCCCTGATACCACTTGTCACGGACTTAGATTTTGCCCACTAAGTCGCGCGGCGCTTAGCTAGAACTTTCACCTGATAGCTAAAAAAGCCTTCCCCGAAAGTCGCTTGATGCACTAAACCAACAAAAGAACTTGAAAGCAAGAGAGCAAGAGAGTTTGAGAAAATGTTTTGTATTTCTGAGGTGGTTTGGAGCAAATGACTCCTCCCCTATTTATACACTTACACCTTCTCAACGAATGGCTAGAATCGCTTCTATCCAACGGCTACAATTACAAGTCTAGAAAGTTCCTACCAAAATATCTAGATATTTACATGTGAAGGATTCTTCTCCAAAGTTCCAAGATCTTCTATGAGGTTCCACACTCTTCTGAAATTTGGGTTGGATCCTCCTCTTCTTTGGGCTAGCCTTCGGGCTAAGTGGTGGGTTTAGTCACTTAGTCCAATTCCTTTGTCATGGCTCTGTATAACCCCATTTTCGAAGTCCAAAATAAAAAGGCCGTGACAGGATGCTCTTAGGAGTTTCTGGTTGAAGCGACTGAGAGGCAAAATTAAGGTGAAGCGCTGAGGAAGTGAGGGCTCGTGCGTGTGCTGGGCAGATTGTGTGAAGGTTGTGGCAGTGCCTACGAAGCTGCGAAGTCCTGGTGGGCTAGAAGAGGCTGCGTTCTTTTGTGCTCCTTGAGAGAGCTGTAATCGGTCCTTGTGCGTCCGTAGTCTAGTGGAGAGGAATAAAGAGCCTTGAGTGAGCTGTGTGCTTGTATCGCGTGTGAAGAACTCGACCAAATCTCATCATTGTGCAAATCAGAGTTGTCCAAAGTTCAACGTGGATGTAGCACCATTTATGGTGCGAACCTTGAGAAACAGTCTTGGTAGTCTTGTTTCTGTTTTTTTTCTCCTTTGTGTTCTTGCATTGCTGAGTTTAGGAGGTTACAGGTCTTGCTTGATTTTATCAGTTAGGAGTAGACTTTAGGTCAGTTTACTACACTTTACATATATGAAGCTGATGGAGACGCCTTAATTATACATATATAGTTCTTCCGTCATGAAGACGGTTGAGCTGGGATACTCGCCGTTGGTAGCAGCTAGTGATTTTGCTGGTATCGGGTGGGAATACCTACCTGGAGTGTTTGCTGAACCAATAAATATATATGGCCTGTGGACAGTTGGTGATCGATCATAGATTGCCTCCTGCCTATATATATTCAGATGATCCAGCACCACACAGATACAACAAGCAAGTGCTAACTTTGTCTTTCATACAGGTTTTTTCCAAAGGAGTTCCGCGAACAGAATTTCAGTCTAGATACAACTATTTATCATAGTACATTTCTAAAGAACCCCCAAGTATACACCACCTTGTAAAGGACACTTCACGAGACCCCCACCAGGATGATTTTGTGGCTCACTGTTTTCAGCTCACTGTGAGATGGTTATGGCTACTGGCTTCCCCCGCCCTTTGGCAAACCCTCGGGTTCCATCTGGCATTCGAGGACCAGGTGGTTGTTTGGTCATATTGGGATGGTCGGTAGATGTTAAATTATTCGATGAGGGAGTCCCTACATGATGATGATTTCCGCGATTGTAGTGATGGAGTGGTTGACCACGTCCACGTCCTTTTCCTCGACCACGTCCACACCCTTTCTTTGGCCCCTCCCTATCATTTGCATTCTCATCTGCCTATTCAAGCAGATTTCACAAAACTATAAACGTCACAACTTGTCGATTTCTCAAGTAGTATTAAAGTTCAGAAAGTATTTAAGTTATCGAGGCTTGGTACTTACTACTTGCTCATGGTATAGGACATCAAGCTGGGAAAACGTATTTTCCAGTGCTTTGTCATTTGACTGATGCTCGGCACTCTCTTCATCAGTGTACAATTCTCCTTCATGTCCCTTTCTCCCTCGTGAATGTGCAGGTTTTGACTGTGAACATTAGTAATTAATTTTAGCAAAACAAATGGAAATCTAGTACTTTCTCTAACCAGAGTGAAGATATTTCAAGTTGGGAACACAAGCAGTATTTGAGCACTGAGAATGGTAATAGTGTGGTTCCGCACATATACCATATGCCTGGGGAATAACTTCACTCTTAGGCCACTCCTCCAGTGTCCCTCATTATTTAACTCCACAACCTGAAAACAACAAAATCAGATACTTTCCATAACCACCTTAAGAAAATCATCGCAGAGCAATAACTTCACATCTTTTTACTTACCGCTTTCTCTGCAAGCTCGACGGTTGCATACTCCACGAATGCATGCAACTAAATAAAAACATAAGAAAACTCTAGTTAGAATATATTAACCTAACAAATATAATTTCCTATTTAGTAATCGCACAGCTTCAACGACACATTGAACATGCAAACATATAACAATCAGAGCTGACAAAGTTCAGTCAGCTGGGCTTCAATATGTAGAAAGGTGACATCAGAGTTTAAGAACCATGCACACACTGTTAGAAGGAACATTACAATCACATACATACAGAACAAACATTGTTGTAGAACCAACACCTTGTTTTTGAACAAGATACCAGCAACATATGCACAGAATCAAATGGGAAAGCAACGTCGAAGCAATAACAAATTATCACAAGTAAGACATATTTACTGCCATTATCATCACGTCAAGTCACGATGCGAAGATACAACCATGATGACTGGCTATGTCCGACGACTAGTCGTTCCAAGACAATTTCAAGGCAATAAATCAATATGCCCATTTCATATGACTCATACCATATATAAATGATTGTCATTTCACATCTAACTAATTGAGGGGTCCATTTATAAACTAAAAGACTTTCTGGGTTAAATTATATTTTTTAAACACAAGTGTATTATGTTAATGAAACAAAATTTCCTCTTAACAACTGCAAACCTTAATTTGGTCTTCTCCATTTCCGAACTTGCAACGCTGCCCTAACCCAATCAATTTTCTAGCGATGAGAGCGAGCGGTTGAGTTTTTTGAGCCACCGAAGGTATCTCTAGAGTTTGTTTGAATTGAAGTATAACTTCACTTAAGGTTAGATCTGTCCATTTTTTTTTGGCTTGTTTTGAATTTCAAATCATCAACGACTTGGGTGTGGAAATTCATCATGACGACTTGGTGGCACCTAGTAGATGGCTCGGTAACGCCATGATAACATTGTTTACTATAAAAGACATACCCATCCTAAATCTTATTTTCTGATGAAAAACCAAAAGAGGTTAAAAGGCTATTCAAATAGAATCGAAAAGGGGCATTGCAGGTATGTCATGGCTCTTGCAAGTTAAGAACAATTTATTAAAAAGACCACCAGTTTATATAGTCTTGTTTTCCAATGTAAACTTTTAGAAGCTTCTCCCTGAAACAAGGTTTGCCCCTATAATATGACCCATTATGGTTATTAGGTAGCTATTTTTATTAGGAAGAGAAGGGATACAAATAGTGACGTCACAGAGAAATTTCCAAATGGCATAACAAGGCATTTTCAAACACACTATATTTATGCTGATACAATGTATTATAACTGTTAAACCACACCCCAATGAAAACTATAATTATGTTTGTTGCTTGAGTTAATTTTCTACAACTCATCCAAAGTTAAGTTTCATATTCAACTGTTTCGGAGCTAACCCAAGTAAAAACTGAATTCACTATGCATTTGTAGACATGTGGATCAAGTGATTAAAAGGCACCAAAATCATTCAAACTTTAAGCATTTTAATATACGTTTACTAGGCACAATAAACCAATAAAAATAAACAGAAGCTGCTGCAACTAAAATAATGCTGAGGTACCAAGTTTGAGAGGTTTCCATAAAAGCATATGATGTGGACACCAACTCACCTTGTTATTGATATGCATGCCATCGGCCTTAGATGATCTGGAAGCCAAGGAAGACCCACCATTGTTTGGTTGTGGTTGACAGGTACGGATTTTTTTGACACTGGTAATGGGTAAATGCAAATGTGAAGTGTAATTAAAAGATGAAATATCATTCTCTACTTAACAGAAAAAAGTAGAAACAGTGCCAGCTTACCTGCCAACAGCAGAGAAGATTTTCATAAGGTTTTGATAGCAGTGATCTTCGGGTAGATTCTCCGCAACAACAATCCTAGACTGCAGTAAAGGCGAAATCAAATTAAGAATTACAACTTGACAAATCACTAGTCTTCTCCACGAAATAATGATCCTATACCAAGTAAAGGGTAATAGGGTAACAGCAATGTACATAAAAAGTGCATGTAATGGACCCATTTTCATTAATCGAAAGGAATTTGGGTCGGAATATAAAGAAATGGATGTAATACATGAAGCATGGTCATAAAAATGATATTTACAAGAACTGACCCGCAACTCTTCCAAATCCGCCTCCGTCAAGGCGTGCTGGCGTTTTATCCTTTTTCCATCTTCACTAACAACCTGTATAAGAAAGAAGAATGAGGCAGTGGTACAGTGAAACGGCTATGTGTTTATGAATGATCAAAACATCTTCAAAATAGAGAAGTTGGTTCTACTCAGACGCTAAGCTCATTGAGATGTATCTAAATAAATAATATTGAGTTGACAGCTATGCTAATCAAACAATCTGAAGAGTTGACACTTAGTATAATAAGAAGACATTACTTCGGAATATTGTAACACAAAAGTGTAGAGAGAACCCTAGAGGATTATTTAAATACTCTTGACAAAGGGTACAGAACTGCACTAGGCTTTCATTATACTGGTGCGGCCATTGTCTGTTTATATATTGCCTAGAGATGCATGGTCTGTTTACATGTCAAAGGATTCAATTTTTAATTGCCTAGAGATACAACCAATAGGTATGTAGACAATTAGAATCCCCAAAAAATGAATTCTAGCTTCAGAAACAATAGAACATGAAAATAGGATGACTCTTAAAAACTAAAACTTGGGCAACACTAGTTAACTACAAAAGTATAAGATCCTTCATTAATAGAACACAGAGCAAGGAAAATCAGTCAATAGCGCCTCAACACTATGAAGAGAGACATTTAAAGCACACGACTCATTAATATTGGATCTTTCCACCGAAATGTCAGTCTCACAGAAGACACCGATCATGCAGATAAACAAATAACGTAACATATAATAATACTTACAAGTTTTGTTGAGTTGCACAAAATCGATGCAAGCTGAGAATGACTACTGGTGAAGGCTTTGATCTTTTTGAAAGATGCCACAACAGACATCGGGACTACATGAACAGACATCAAAACCAAATAGGTACATTGCATGATAGATATCAAAGCGACCAGTGCCGCATAATGACACAAAGAGTAGAAAATGGCTCTCTAAGATCTAATTTGAAGAATTATGTTGAAGATAATTAATACTTTTCCATCACTAAAATCTTCCATTTTCGACCAAATATAAATTGATCCACAATTTACAAGAGGAGGCTTCTTACACGCAAAGTGCTCATCTTCAACGTGGCAACTAAAATCAAACTGGTTTATGTTATATACCGACTCATGTGTTGGCCCGCAAATCAATATGCATAAGGTTACACTTCTAGATGCCTATATGTAAAAGCTAAGCCTATTGAAAAAGAGCACAGTAAATAACTGATTTTGATCCATGAAATGATAGAGAACATGGACTCAAATGTTGAAGTCCAGGAATCATAGCATGCCAAATTAAAAGTTTTCAGGCAAGAAAATGGAGGGTTAACTCACCATAACCTTCGGGATCTTTGTTGATAAACCTCATCAGATGATCAGTAGTTGCCAAGTTGAGATCACTGAAGTAATATTCGACCTAAAACATAAAACATCAACCGTACATTCATCATGTCATGGAAACAAACAAAATAAGAATCTACAATCAAACAAAAAATCCAAAAATTCAATGGCCATAGTTCATTTCACGCTGGCAAATGAACTCAGATTCTGAGTAATATAACAGATTGATTGGCTATCATCATTCACAATCAGCTCCCATACTTATACATCACCATGACATAAATCACATAACAGAATGGTTGTTCTTTCTTGGTAATGGCTCATTGCTATTCTGTAAAAATAATGTGATATCGGATGTCCGTGTTCATTAGGCAGTAAATAAGAAAACATAAGATCATTTTCTATGTTCGACCAGAAATCAGACATTAGAGTAGGGTAAACCAGCATTTTTCAAAAACATCAGGTGGTACCTGATTAACAACTTTCTGAGTAACTTCCTCAGAAGGACCCCCATTTTTGTCGGCAGCAGCATGATCCTGCGGGTCAACCAGCGTTTGCTGAACCTCCACCACTTCTTGCTCCAGCTCCCGATGCCCACCACCACCGGCATAAAACTGATTATGATGATGATGGTCATTATATCCATGATGATACTGCCCAGAATAGTGATGGTGATGATTCTGTATCGGCACAAAAGCAGGACCGGGGTATATATGGACCACCCCTGGCGGCGGCGCACTTACCGTCAGCCCCTGAGTGGGCCTGACGACTTTCTGCTGGGAGGGTGGCAGAGACTGGGATTGACCATCACTCCTCCCGGATCCAGTCCTGACCGGAACAAACTCAGGCGCCTTAGCATTCAACTTACTGAATGAGACGTTCCTCGACAGCGACGGATCCTTTGACACCTCAGTCGGCGACTGAGACCGAGCTAGGGTTTCGGTAGCGGGTTGTTGAGCCATTAAAAAACACAAAATTAGGGCTTTGTTTAACGGGTATACATTTAACGGAGGGATGGATAGATTAAATAGTAGCAGCGAGTTGTACAGATGAAATTAAAGGTGGTCCGTTCAGGAAGTGAGTAGTTAGGGTTTTGGAGTGAGAGAAAGTGGCGGTGATGGATGGAGATGATTGCTCTCTCGGATTCTCGCAAATGATTCAATCCACGTTATATACTTGGAAGATGACGATCGAGCACTTTCCTTGCATTTTCTTTCTAATCTTTTCTTTTCTTCTCTATACTAATTTCTTGCTTTTACAGAATCAATAAGGCAATTAACGGTTTCTTCTACGCATGTAATGTGTAGAGTAACACTTAACAAAGCTTGGAATGCAAAAACCAATATACCAATATTGGGTAGGTCTAAAGTATCATTTAGAAGACTACTAACATTGTTTAGCATTTAGAAATAAAAAGGAGCGTTCAGTATGAGCCCTTAATAAGATAGATTTTAAGGTTTATTGTGAGTCATTTATCAAATGATTCACATATTGCCATACAACGCTAAGTAAGAGTTAGAATTTTTATCTTTTAGTATGTGTTTGTGTGTTACTTTTGTATCCTTTAAAACTTTTCATGGTTTTGATAATTGAAAATTGATTTTGACAAATAACAAAGTCCCTCGATAGAATCCCAAATAAAACATTCACCAAGGAAAACAAATGCCAACCCTCTTCTATTCTTCCAAATAAAAGTCAAAGTCCATACAAGAACAATCCAACCAAAAACAAGAAAATAGATGTAACCAAAGCGACAGAACAACAGCTTTATGCCCATATAATCGAGAAAATCTGACCCTCATGCTAAAAACATAAAGTAGAAAAGAAATATAGAATGGGGTGGTGTTCGCTTTCTATGGTCATTTTGGCTTTGGTGTCGATTCACGACTGTGTTAATGCACATCTAAATAGTCAAAAACATTGCAACCAGTGTTCCAAATGTGAGACGAACAAGTTCCCACCCAGTGGGAGTCATACCCGCATATGACTGCATATGATAACACTCTCAGTGCGAAGCAAGAATGAGAGAAAAACGAATACAAAAACACAAGATATATTCACCAAGTTGGTTGCAATGTGACTATGTCTGGAGACACTACCAAGCAATTGATTTTCGATTATTTTTTGATTCATGGGTTACAATAAGCAACATGTGTTTGTATAGGGAAAACACAGAAACCCTAATACGATTAGGACTAGGATTCCTAATACAATTAAGACCAGAATTCCTAATACGACTAGGATTCCCTAATCTATTCCGGACTAGACTTGTACTAACGACAAAGGGCCCAAAATTTGGACTCTAATTAACAGTCTGTTCCATCAAGCTCCATAACCCACAATCTCCCACCTGGAGACTAATTCCAATCATAACCATCTTCTTCTTCACTATCTCATTGCTAGCGGAGTGCCAATCCCTCACCTCAAGTACCAAGGGCAGTTGAAGCCATGAATGACTTCAACTTCTCTAAGGACACAACCTTAGTCAAAATGTCAGCAAGATTCTTACTTCCTTTATTCTTCATCTGTTGCAAGATCACTGTCTTGCTCACATGCTTCCTATCAGGTGACTTGAGTTCTCTAGTAGACCAGCGCAATGAATCTTTTTTGAGTGTGGTTCTTCCTTAACAACCTCTTGGTCAATTAATACCACTATACTCCCACTCGAGTTGGAAATATCTAATTACAACTTCTGCTTCTTCAAAGGTCTGCACCCTTTGAAAACTGACTCTCTTTTATTTCCCAAAGATGCAATTCTCACATGAACCGACTTCAACAGATTTGATACCTAGTAGCAAGCGCTTCGAACATATACATTTCATCCCTTTCCCACATTTTGTCATGTATATTATTTTCTCCTTATCTATAGCTATTACCATAGCTCTTTTGGTAATCTTCTTGCGGCCGCTACCAAACTTTATAACATAAACCTCGTTATCCAATTGTCCAACCGAAAGCAAGTCTCTCTTCATACCGAGGATGTGCTTTACCCCACGCAACGGCAACACAGATCCATTTTACCCTTTTATTCGAACATCTATCTTCCCTACGATTTATAAGGGCTCATCATCAGCAAGATAAACGTTTCCTAAATCTCTAGAGGTGTAGTATTCCATTATGCCTGCATTACTACATGAGTGAAATGAAGCCCTAGATTCTAACATCCAATACTCTAAAGGCTGCTCACGCTCAGAATCAATACATATGTAATATATTTTCTAGTAGCATTCGTTTACCTATCATGTGACGGTGCCTTACGCTCACTCTTATAATCGCCGAACTCGTCACACTTCCATCACTTGATTTTGCTTTTGTCTTTGGCATGTCGAGTATTTTCTTTTGACTTCGACCTGTCATGATTCCATCTCGATGTGGACTCTAACTTGCCCCTGTTCCCAGCATTCAAAGTTAATCTTGAAGTAGAGCTTGACTCCTTCATGTGAATTTCTTCACTAACAATCAGATATCTGACTTCATCAAGCTTAAGCTTTACCTTTTCCGCTTAAGCACCAACAACTGTAACCGTCCCTCTCCAACTCTCTAGTTAGGAAGATTATAAATTAGGGCTTATACCTCATCCTCGAAATTAATCCCAACTAAGCTCAATTGTGTGATTGTCATGTTGAACTCACTTAAGTGCTTAGCCGTCGTTGTACGTAAGTTCAACAGTCGCCACATCAGAAGAACTTTGTTCGCCACTGATAGTTTTTCATACAATCGAAAATATTTTCAGAATATCATTAGTCGTTTTTGCCTTGATCATGTGGGTCTCTAAACAATAATAAACAAATCACGCTCATTGTCGCCCTGTCCAACAGCTTCCACTCATCATCCTTCATGGTTGTTGGCTTCTCTCCCAAAGTTTGGTTCAAATCTTTACCATACAAGTAATTCTCGATCTACATCTTTCAGAAGCAGAAATATGTCCCATCGAATTTTCCACAGGATTTTTCATTTTTCATTGTGATTGGTAGAACCTGGGCTCTGATACTAATTGTTAGGATTAACGTAAGCATGAATGAGAGAAAAAGGAATGCAAAAACACAAGATTTGTTCACTTAGTTCGTCACAATGTGACTACATCTGGAGGCACTACCAAGCCAAGAATTTTTGACTATTTTCTGATTCATATGTTACAATAAAGCAACGTGTGTTTATATAGGAAAAACACAGAATCCCTAATACGATTAGGACTAGGATTCCTAATACAATTAACACTAGGATTTCTAATACAACTAGGACTAGTATTCCCAAATATATTCCACGCTAGACTTGGACTAATGGCAAAGGGCCCAAATATTGAGCTCTAATTAATCTAATCCATCAGGCTCCCTAACGTAACGTCATTGCCGGGTCTCTCCAATCAGGCTATTGAGCTGAGTGGTAGAGGGGCTTACTCCGTGCTTAATATTGTGGGTTGGGAGGCTGAGTTCAATTCTTATTTTGGATGGAAATCTACCTCGGGCATGGCTTTTGGGTATCACATGTATGAGTCTTACATGTTTCAAAATGAATACAAATCAAAGATCTAACCAATGGGGAGTCTCTAGTGGTAGGTAAAAGAAAAGTAGTATAGTTTTTTTGTATCTCACATATAAAGTAGATAGATAAAAGAAAACCTACGAAACAATATCCAATACCCCTTGATCTTATATATATTTTATCTCTGTTATATTAACACATGTAAAGCAGAGTTCTCTAAAGTATTTGGACAGATTTAGCAACAACATGGACAAATGCTCGCGTGAAAGCTATCTGGCAGTTGACAAGCAAGAAAAGGTGGGGCTCAGCTCCTTAACCTCACTTCATATTTCAGAGTTTGGGTTTCCAAGGACACTACGTCATTTTACATCTTATGTGACGTTTTTGGATTGTGTAGTATGAACATATGTCACAAATATGTAACGTAACAACGAATATTATGTCGCGAGAAACAACCGTCATATAGGAGACATGAAGTGACACAGCTTATATATCGCACATGTGGTTGTCATATATGAGACATAATAAAGTGACACAGTTTATACATCACACATGTGGTTGTCCTATAGGACTCATGAAGTGACACAGCTTATACATCACACATGTGGTTGTCATATAAGAGATAAAGTGACACGCCTTATACATCACACATGTGGTTGTCATATAGAAGGCATTAAGTGACACAGCTTATACATCACACATGTATTTATCATATAGAAGGCATGAAGTGACATAGCTTCTATGAAAAAAAATCTGTTTTTACTTTTTACTGCAGATTTCGTTTCTGTACTATGCAGATTTGTTGTAGACTTGTCTGACTTGTCACATCAACCTGCAAATTGTCACATAAGCTGTCACAAAAGTACAATTCATATTTGAATTTGAACACAATGTTGTATCAACTAATAGTAATAAATAAATGCATAGTATAAATTTTTACCAACTAATTATGAGTTCAACCTATATAAATCATACAACAAAACTTGTAGCTTATCCCACCACCATCTTCACTTTCCTTCATTTTCAAGTTGTTTGAAAATTCTGGGGAACTAAAATAGGAGGCGCTCTCACTTAAGTTCTGGTAATTCTAAACTTTTTATGTGTTAGCATTAATTTAGTTTGTATCAACTACGAATAATTTTAGTACGTTTAATTGCTATCACTTATACTGTCATATATGACACGAACATTATGCGACGTACTGATTATGTCATATAAGTTTGTGTATTATGCAGTTTGTGTATTTTACAGCAACCTTAGTATTTTATATGATGTTGCTGTTGCTGTTGGTAATTTATATAATGTTGCTGGTATTTTTAAATGTTGTTGGTATTTTACAGCAACCTTAGTATTTTATATGCAATTTGTATTTTATATGCAAGTGTATCTGTTAAAATAATGTAAATCATTTGATTGTACTTGTTTTATGTAGGAAGAGATGAAATAAAAAGTTCAACAAGTTTTGGATGAGGGAGCTGAGAATGACTCGTGTGGTGTTGATGATGCTACTCTGCCGGAAGAAACTCAAGCAAACATTATTAGTGAGGTGATCTCAAAACACAAGGCAACCAATGTCGATGGTGTTCGCAACTTATTTCAAAGGCCTCCACGCCCCAGAACTGTTGCTGATCAATTTGTGGAGAATATTCAATTGCGAGAAGAGCTAATGAAAGCCAAGGAAGAAGCAAAGGCTAAGACTGCCGAGTTTGAGGAGCGGATTCGCGCATTAGAGCAGCTTGTAAGGAATGGATCGATGGGTGCGTCCCCAAGCGATGGTGCAAGCTATCCTTAATTGATGGGTGCGTCCACAAGCGATTTATGAATCTCTTGATTTTTTGGATTGGAAAACTATGTGACTTTTGTTACTTATGTGACCTTGGTTCGAGACTTATGTGACTTTTGATGTTTGAGGCCTAGGACTTTTGATGCTTTGTCATCTGGGACTTATGTGCGTTTTGTGACTAATAATGTGACATTATCCTTCCTAATTGTTTTTTAAAAAGCTTGTACATAGGATATTTTAGATGACAATTTATTAATGTAATGACTGTCACATTAGTAAGTTGTCGATACCCCCAACTGAAATGACACAAACAAGAGTTACGATTCTCGTGACAAATACTCATATCTCCTAAGAGGAGTTTGAGATGACAGGTTTCTTATGCGACACGTTTGACATATACTAACGGGACGCACAAACTATGTTATTTTAGTGCTAAAGCCTATGCGACATGTCTAAAGCTATCATGTCGCTTAATGGGTTATGCGACAACACTTACGCCACGTGACATATATGACCAGTGGCGAAGCCACATGGTGAGGAGGGGGGGCGGCCGCCCTCGGTCATTTTTTAAATTTACGTTATATTACGTAGATTAGCTTGAATTTTTTTAGATTTATAACAAATTGCCCCCGGTAATTTTAAATCTATGCCCCGGGTAAAACATTTCCGATTTGTGAAAAAAATTTGCCCCCGATCCCAGAAAATCCTGGCTTCGCCACTGTATATGACATATATATTGTCATATTAGCTGCATGCGACATAAATCAATGACGTAGTGGGAGCACATGCAAATGCTTGACAGTATTCTAATTTTTATGGAAACACAGCAAAGAAGCGTGGGTGTAGCTGACTGCAAATTTGATGGATCCAACAATGCTCAACTTTTCGCGTTTAGGTTCCACTACCATAACTCTTTCTAATATTGTTGACTATAGAATGAGTAGACAGATGAAGAACAAATAAGTAATGGCATAAGAGAGACGCAGGTCTTGTAATAAAGCAGTGAAATGTATGTCAGATTTACGTCATATCTCATGATTATTTGATCAACTTCATGGGAAGCCACAAATACTCATGACGTTTAACACTAGACAGGCCCCATAGTGCCCTTCTAATGCATATGCGATTCCAGGAAACCTGATGAAGTCATATTTGAAAGGTACAAAAAGAAAAGGTCAAAAATCAACTAAACATATAAAAGTAATGAAGTGCCGTAAATTACAAATCAAATGATATGTCTAATTAAGACGACCAGGAAGGAAGATACTCATCGACATGTATAAAGAGATTCTTTCGTCTGCTGAGTTTGAAAGAAGATTCTAGAAAGATAATGATAGCGGAAGCTAGCTAATAACATACTCAAATGTCTCCCTAATTCAATTCGTTTCTGTTGAGAGTTCCTAAGCAACAAGCGATGACACAACTAGTGAAATAAAATGAAATCGGAACAAGACACAATCGATCACAATGAATTAATCCAGCAACAAGGAGAGATTATTATTGATCACAATAAAGTACAAGCACTCTTCGAGACATATAAGCTTTCGATCACTCTATCTTCCAAGCTTTCGTCTCCTCTCTACTCTCTCTACATTTTCCTTCTTGATTGCTCGGTTAAATACACCAACAAAATCCTTTCAACTTTGCTGCCTTTATTTCCTTTAATACCCTAGGTTAATATGCATTTAAACGATATGCCCCTTGGACTCCAAAACAATAACCAGCATAATGAATTGTTGAGATCACAAGACTTCACAATCTCCACCTTGATCCAGCAATTCATTTCAGCCATCTCTCCTTTACCCATGGTTACTGCTTCACCATGCCAATCTCTCCTGACACAAGTTGAACTTCTTGCCAGGAACAGATTTTGTCATCATGTCAGATGGGTTTTCATCAGTGCTTATCTTCAGCACTTTCACAACTCCTATCTCAACAACATCTCTGACAAAATGTAGTCTCACATTAAGTTGAGCAAGGAGCAATTTTCCTCAGATGATGCTGAGGTAAGTTCTATGAGGTCAGTTCCCTATTCTAATGTTGTTGGTTGCATTATGTATGCAATGGTGTGCATACATAATGATTTCTCCCTCAGGTCATGCGTCGTCTCTATAACCTTCCCCCTTTTGGCATCATCAAATTGCCTGGTCATAAAAAAGCAAGCATGAATAATAGACTAACGGACGTAAGACAATTAAACTAAAACAGCCTGAGACCAAATCTGAAATAGGTAGAGCAGTAATCAGTTCACAAAGCACCAACAGATAGGATACCCCCAAGTCCACGATAGAGAAAAGTAATAAAAAAATAAGCCAAGGAGAGTTGGGATAATGTAGCTGGGAATAAGAAGGATAATCAGCCAGATAACCGTTCAAGGGTCAGTTGGTTCATCAGGAACCGGAGGAGCGAGGGAGGGCTGCTGGATGATGGTGCTGGTCCTAGTGTTCCCCTGTTCGGTTTCCATGGCCACACTCTCTTCTGATTCTTGAATATGCTTTTCTTCAGTTGGTTGAGTGCGAATCCACCCAACCCCTTCATGTCTAACGAATTTCATCTTACTCAGGTTGTTTTCATCTAGAGAGCGGTTGCAGGTTACCTCGTCCGTGCATTCCCTATTCCTTTTTCTTTCTTGCCTTTTTTTTTTTCTTTCCTTATATAGTAGAGTATATGGAAGGTTTTTCTTGATCACGCTGGGGTAGAGGAGTGCATGACCGTCACTCTGACAAGCACGTTCCATATGTTGCATAATGATCTTTGGCAGGTTAATTGACCCTTCCCTCGGATAAGAATGGTGTTCCTCTTTTGTTCCGTTCGGTGAAGCTTGCTATTTTTTTTTTCTGTCTAATGGTGTTCCTTTTTTTCTTTAAATATCCACCAAAAACTCCCGCTCTATTTTTAAAAGTAGTCAGCCATCTATTTTCCTTTGCCCTCATAGATTGCAAGATATATTCTTCCTTGATTTCCTCGACCTTGTTCCTTCTGTTCCAACCAGCCCTTGAGGATTATCCGTGATTTTTCGAAAGCTGATATGGTGCGGTGAGATTACCCGAGTGGTACGAGGTGGGCACCATATTAAACAAAACAAACAAAAGGAGACAGATATGTTTTCAAGACAAGCTTAGAGTTACCTCATGAGGAACGATATCCAGAGATTATACGATCGTCCACTCATGAGTTGGCTAGGGTGGTCGTAGATTCCTTCCATCATTTGGGCTTATAATATGGGTGCAAAGCATCAGGAAGGATCTTTTGGGCCAGAAGAATAAATCTCTCTAACATGACTGGTAACAATACTCAGAAGGTAATTTGTTAGTGGTCACACCTCATCCTAGTCAGATTAGACCCTAGACATTTTCGAGAAAGAGCATACGTCCATAAAATCTATAATATCAAGCTATTTATACTCATGTTAGCAAATCAACCATTCCGTAGGGAGATCATGAGATGTCACATATTCAATCCAAGGAAATCATACCTAGCTCAAATTGCAGCTTTTCAAAGGGTTCCCTGTTGAGTGCCTTGGTGAATATGTCGGCGATTTGTTACTTAGTCCCACAGAAATTCATGTTAACCAGTCCCTTTTCTACACAGTCACGGAGGAAGTGATGTTTGATCTCAATGTGTTTTGTCCTAGAGTGCTGCACGGGATTCTTGGAGATTTTTATGGCACTAGTGTTATCACAAAAGATAGGAACAGAAGCAAAAAAGATACCGTAATCACTTAGCTTTTGTTTGAGCCATAGGAGTTGGGCACAACAAGCGGCGGCTGCGATGTATTCTGCCTCTGCTGTAAAGAGTGCTACCGAATTCTGCTTCTTAGATCCCCACGAGATGAGGCAAGTGTGGAATAAACTCATTATGTGCATATGGATATTTATTTAGATAAGTATTAAACATGTGTTAGTTATTTAGTTTTGAATCTGAACAAGTGTGTATGTAACCGTTTACTACTGGGTATAAATAAAATCAGAAAAACAAGAAAAGGTGCTGCGACTTCGATTCTGGCTTGTTTCTACAATTGGTATCAGAGCAAGGTTTATGAGTGGAAATGTTTGAAGCCAAGACATCATCAACAAACAAGTCCCCTTCAAAGTCAACATCGCTGTGAAGGTATGTGGCATCATTGACAAACTCCTACAAAGTGAACTACAGCCTGCTACAACAAGTATGGAAAGAAAACAGCTGATGAAGAGCATTCCAGAGTGAGCAAACTCAGTAAGTGGCGCTCCAGATGAAGACATTAAGTAGCGCTCCAGATGAAGACATTAAGTGGCTAATGTCTTCATAAGGCGCGCGACCTAATGTTGCCTTGGGGCGCTCGAAAATCTGAAAGAGATCATGAAGACATCAACCTGTGCAATCTGGGCAGAGTGACTATCTCAGTGGTCAAGCAGTGGAGTAAGCAAGTGCAATAGCAACCTCTGGAGCAGAAGTTCAGTAGCAGAAGTATTGCACACCTTCAGACAGCTTGTGCTACAGCAGATGCTGCAGCACAAATGCTGTAGCAGAAATTCAGCTTTCTCGGAGATTGCATTCAAACAACAAATCAGTGGATCGAAGGGCTTCCGGAAAGAGCTGAATATTCAGGAGAATATTTCTGGAGTGTCTCTCAAGAACAAGGGCAGATTTGTTGAAGTGAAGATATGATCTTGTAGAGATCTTGGAGGATCTTCCTTAGAATTGATGGGATTGTTTCCTAATGCATTTAGGAAATTCCAGCAGCAGTAAACATCTACAGAGTGAACAAGGAGCTGCTGCAGCTCAAAACAATCAAGCAGGCCAGCCAGCAGCAGATACAGCAGGGGATGCTGCAGCAGGTGCTGGTTCAAGTGCTGTATCAACTGTCCGAGTAGCAGTTATGTGCTTGGTGAGTTTTGAAGGTATGGCAGCTTTGTGAAAGTGCCTAGAAGAATTTCTAAAATACCGTTGAGCATATTCCAGCAAGGTTTACTGGTCAGAGAAGGAGATTTGCATTGAAGATATTAATGAAATCTAATCTCCTAGATTTTAGGAGATAATTGATCTTGTGGGTCAATTGCCTAAACCTGGAAACTGCTTAAAGTGGTGTGGGTATTTAAGCAGAAGGTTTGAGGGCTGAAGAGGGTGATCGAAGCTGAGTGATACACGAGAGTAGACACAGATTTCAGAGAGAGGATTTGTGGGGTGCTACGGACGTTGTTCTTCGATCATCACCCACGGGCAGAGCGTTGAGTGCAGAGCTGTGGTGAGTATTGCAGAAGAGAATCAGGTCTTGCAGAGACTGATTTGTGCATTTATCTGGAAGCCAATTCAGAGCTGTGGAGCTTGTTGGTTGATCAAAGGAAGCCGCGGAAGAACTGACGGGTGGAAGGCTCGGTGGAGGTTCGTGCGGAAGAACTCACTAGAGACAGGTGGTCACTGAGTGAGGGGGAGTTACTCAGAGTGTGCAGCGCTCTTGGAGTGGTTCGATCGGCTCGGCAGAAGGCCTTGGAGCGACGCGGACATTGTGCTTCAGCTGTGTGTTACAGCTGTTGCTGCAGCAACTCTGCTGAGTAGTGTAGTATAGAATAGGCTAAGTTCTTTGAGAGGATAGTAGCTATTCTAGACTGACATACTGTAGAGGGTGTGCTGACACAAATCAGAGCTTGTTCTGATTGTGTTGTGTGATCCACACGGGGTTAAAGTAGCATAGGTTGCGTGCGTTGTAACCGAGTGTGCTTGGGACCTTTGGTTGAGTGGATTGAGGACTGGAGAATAGTCCTCCCCAGACGTAGGCAGTTTGGCCGAACTGGGTGAACAAACCTGTGCCTTTGTTCATTGCTTGCTGAGATTATTTCTTGTGAACAAGAGTGTGCTGCAGCAACTGCTAGTTCACAAATCTGTCTAAGTGAGACGCTATGAAATTTCAATTGGTATCAGAGCGGGAGCTCGACACACAGAGTTAAAGATCCTACAGTGTCTCTGAAGAAGCCAAGACAATGAAGGAAGGACAGAGCACAAGCAGACCCCCATTGTTGGAAGAAAGCAACTATGGATGTTGGAAGGCGGGAATGAAGGTCTTCCTAAAGATGATGGATGAGAAGACTTGGAGAGCAGTAGTGTCTGGATGGTCACACCCACTGATCATCGACAACAAAGGAGTTGCACTGGAGAAACCAGAGGAGTTATGGACAGCTGAAGAGGAAGCTGTAGCAACCAGTAACTCAAGAGCCTTGAACGCGATATTTGCCGCTGTTGACGCAAATAATTTCAGGCTGATCTCTGACTGCGAAGTTGCCAAGCAAGCATGGGAGATCCTTCAGATGGCGCATGAAAGGATCAAGACTCCCGCTGCAAATTGGAGAGACGAAGATAGTGAAGAAAAATCTGACCAAATTAGCAATGTTGCTTTGATGATTGAAACTGATATGAAGAGCACAGTTTCAACAAAGCCAGAAATTGTTAATAGTGTTGATGAGTCAGACAGTAGTGATGATGAGGAAATCACTGAGGAGTCCATTGCCAAAAACTTTTCCCTATTGCACGAAGAGTGTCTGCGAGTCATGGAGATCAACAAAGGATTGACTGCCAAAGTTTCAGACCTGCAAGAAAAATAAGAGGAGCTGCTGAAGATGATCACTTCTCTTACGGATCAGGTTGCCCAGCAAGAAGAGAAGTTTGCTGCAGAGAAGGAAGAGCTCAACCTCTACCGGAAGACTACAAAGATGCTTAACAGTGGAACAAGCACTCTTGAAGATATTCTAGCACGCCAAAGACATGGAGGAGGCTACTCTGGTCTTGGATACACTGGAGAAGAAGGTGCTGAAAGTACTGTATTCATCAAAGCTACGGAGCTAGAAGATGCTGAGATTGCAGTGGAGAAACCGGTCTTGTCCCAGAAACCAGTTCAGAAAAAGGTGCATAGAAGGGTGAACAAGAAGCTGCTACAGCAACCGTTGTATCAACAACCTGTAGCAGAAAAGAAACCCAGGTGCAAAAGTCGCAGATGTTATTTCTGTGATCGAGAGTGACACATTCAGAGAAGATGCCCGATCCTGAACAAGTATTGGAGATCTCAGAAATCGCCTACAGACGGACAACGCCAGATGAAGCCAAGGATCAGGCGTGGCACGCAGGTGACCTCCAGCTCATCCAAGCCTATGGACTGTCACTGTCCAGTTGTGCAAGAAAACAACAGATACGTTGGAGGGACAACGAGCTGGAGAATGAGGATCGAGAAGGATGCTGGCACAGAGAGGATGAGACACCGAAACAATGCCGGAAGGAAAGGAAGAGTTGCTGGTCACAACAAATCTAGGAAGGAGCATGTTCGAAAACCAGTACAAGTATGGGTGGAGAAGCAGCCACCTGATTTTCCCCCAAAGCCAACCAAAGAAGCACATGGTGACACATTGGAATGCCCTCTCCTGTGGATGGAAAAGAGGCGTTGGCCTATTCGCTGAGTTTAGCTTGAAACTCCCCCTCTATCATTTGTGACAAAAAGGGGGAGAAGAGGAGAAGGGGAGAAGAAGAGAAGAGGTGCTCTTATAAATGATGCTCAGGTTTTGTCAAAAATGCCAAGAGGGAGAGTGTTAAGGTAATGGCATCCTTGACAAAACAAGCACAAGAAGTTGCTACAACATCCCTTGAAGATTGAAGCTAAAGAAGCTGCAAAAGAAGGAGTTCAAAGATGAGAAGAGGATTGCCTAAGATTAGAAGGGTTCTTGGATTTTGTCAAAATGCCAAGGGGGAGATTGTGAAGGTATTTGGCATCATTGACAAACTCCTACAAAGAGAACTAGAGCCTGCTACAGCAAGTATGGAAAGAAAACAGCTGATGAAGAGCATTCCAGAGTGAGCAAACTCAGTAAGTGGCGCTCCAGATGAAGACATTAAGTAGCGCTCCAGATGAAGACATTAAGTGGCTAATGTCTTCATAAGGCGCGCGACCTAATGTTGCCTTGGGGCGCTCGACAATCTGAAAGAGATCATGAAGACATCAGCCTGTGCAATCTGGGCAGAGTGACTATCTCAGTGGTCAAGCAGTGGAGTAAGCAAGTGCAATAGCAACCTCTGAGCAGAAGTTCAGTAGCAGAAGTATTGCACACCTTCAGACAGCTTGTGCTACAGCAGATGCTGCAGCACAAATGCTGTAGCAGAAATTCAGCTTTCTCGGAGATTGCATTCAAACAACAAATCAGTGGATCGAAGGGCTTCCGGAAAGAGCTGAATATTCAGGAGAATATTTCTGGAGTGTCTCTCAAGAACAAGGGCAGATTTGTTGAAGTGAAGATATGATCTTGTAGAGATCTTGGAGGATCTTCCTTAGAATTGATGGGATTATTTCCTAATGCATTTAGGAAATTCCAGCAGCAGTAAACAGCTACAGAGTGAACAAGGAGCTGCTGCAGCTCAAAACAATCAAGCAGGCCAGCCAGCAGCAGATACAGCAGGGGATGCTGCAGCAGGTGCTGGTTCAAGTGCTGTATCAACTGTCCGAGTAGCAGTTATGTGCTTGGTGAGTTTTGAAGGTATGGCAGCTTTGTGAAAGTGCCTAGAAGAATTTCTAAAATACCGTTGAGCATATTCCAGCAAGGTTTACTGGTCAGAGAAGGAGATTTGCATTGAAGATATTAATGAAATCTAATCTCCTAGATTTTAGGAGATAATTGATCTTGTGGGTCAATTGCCTAAACCTGGAAACTGCTTAAAGTGGTGTGGGTATTTAAGCAGAAGGTTTGAGGGCTGAAGAGGGTGATCGAAGCTGAGTGATACACGAGAGTAGACACAGATTTCAGAGAGAGGATTTGTGGGGTGCTACGGACGTTGTTCTTCGATCATCACCCACGGGCAGAGCGTTGAGTGCAGAGCTGTGGTGAGTATTGCAGAAGAGAATCAGGTCTTGCAGAGACTGATTTGTGCATTTATCTGGAAGCCAATTCAGAGCTGTGGAGCTTGTTGGTTGATCAAAGGAAGCCGCGGAAGAACTGACGGGTGGAAGGCTCGGTGGAGGTTCGTGCGGAAGAACTCACTAGAGACAGGTGGTCACTGAGTGAGGGGGAGTTACTCAGAGTGTGCAGCGCTCTTGGAGTGGTTCGATCGGCTCGGCAGAAGGCCTTGGAGCGACGCGGACATTGTGCTTCAGCTGTGTGTTACAGCTGTTGCTGCAGCAACTCTGCTGAGTAGTGTAGTATAGAATAGGCTAAGTTCTTTGAGAGGATAGTAGCTATTCTAGACTGACATACTGTAGAGGGTGTGCTGACACAAATCAGAGCTTGTTCTGATTGTGTTGTGTGATCCACACGGGGTTAAAGTAGCATAGGTTGCGTGCGTTGTAACCGAGTGTGCTTGGGACCTTTGGTTGAGTGGATTGAGGACTGGAGAATAGTCCTCCCCAGACGTAGGCAGTTTGGCCGAACTGGGTGAACAAACCTGTGCCTTTGTTCATTGCTTGCTGAGATTATTTCTTGTGAACAAGAGTGTGCTGCAGCAACTGCTAGTTCACAAATCTGTCTAAGTGAGACGCTGTGAAATTTCAATCGCATCTAAGAGTTCAAGATGTTGGTGCCGGCAATAGTGGCGATGGAAGAGATCTTCTTGTTCAGAAGGTGGTGAAGGAGGTGGCTTCGTCAGTGGATATCCAATGCTCATTCGAACAAATTATGGAGATTGGGCACTTCTTATGCGAGTAAATCTCCAGGCAACGGGTTTATGGGAGGCAATTGAACCAGGAGTCGCTGAATATAAGGAGGATAGAATGGCACTAGCTGCTATTCTTCAAGCCGTGCCGTCCGAGATCTTAGCCACTCTCGCCGTCAAGGACACGGCCAAAGAAGGTTGAGAAGCAATTAAAATAATGAGAATGGGAGTCGAACGTGTGCGGGCAGCCAAAGCACAGACACTTCGTGGAGAGTTTGAATGCATGAAATTCAAAGATGGTGAATCTGTTGATGATTTTGCAGTGAGACTCACTGGGTTAGTGAGCAATCTTCAAATTCTTGGAAGTGTAGGAAGAGGAAGTGGTAGTCAAGAAATTCTTAAGAGCAGTTCCAGTGAGATTCTCCCAAGTTGCTATTGCAATTGAAACTCTGGTTGATCTCAAGGAGTTATCTGTGGAAGAGCTTACAGGAAGGTTTAAGGCTGTGGAAGAGATTAGAGTCAGGTGGGGCTCAAGGAGAACAATTGTTACTTACAAAAGATGAGTGGTCAGCTAAAAGGAAGTCACAGTGGAAGACCTCTTCAAACTTTAGCAGTGACATAAGTAACAGAGGAGATCAACGTGGTCGTAGAGGTACATATCGAGGTCGAGGAAGAGGCTTTTTATACCAAGGTAAAAGAGAAGTTGAGGCGAATAAACATGGTCGTGATATGACTCACGTCAGGTGTTATAATTGTAACAAGATGGGGCATTTTGCAAGGGATTGCCAAAACCCGCATCGTGAGAATAAGGAGGTGAACTTGGCACAAATTGACGTAGAAGATGAACCTGCTCTTTTGATGACTAAAGTGCGTGATTTACTTGAAGTTGCCACTGAGACTTTAGAAGTTGTATTATTAAATGAAGAGAAGGAGAATAAGAAAGAATCTTGTGAAAAGGAGTGGTATTCAGATGCAGGTGCAAGTAATCACATGACGGGTTGTAAGTCAATATTCACGACACTTGATGAGAGAACTCAAGGATTTGTGAAGTTTGGTGATGGTTCAAAAGTTGAGATAAGAGGAAAGGAGACAGTGATGTTCAAATGTAAAAATCAAAAGCATAAAATGCTCACATAGGTATATTACATTCCACATTTACATTGTAACATATTAAGTATTGGACAATTTGATGAAATTGGGTGCAGAACTGTGATTGAAAATGGAGTATTAAGCATTTTTTATCATGAAAATAAGTTGCTTGCTTGTGTACATCGTGCGAAGAACAGATTGTATATGCTGCCTCTTCAAACGACAGAACCAGTATGTCTCCTAGCAAACACTAAAGTTGATGCATAGTTATTGCATGGTCGCTATAGTCATTTGAATTTTAGAGCATTGGGTGACTTGAGTTTGAAGGTAATGGCAGTAGGAATTCCAATCATCAAGCGCCCAGAAAAACTTTGTGATGGATGTGCAAAAGGTAAACAAATGCGTGATTCATTTCCTCAAGCTACAGTATATCGAGCACGTCGTAGATTGGAACTGTTACACGGAGATATATGTAGTCCTATTTGTCCTTCTACGATCGGAGGTAAGAGATATTTTTTACTTTTAGTTGATGGCTATAGCAGATTCATGTGGATGGAACTTCTAAAGTCCAAAGATGAAGCCTTCAAGTGTTTTAAAAGGATAAAGAATTTGGCAGAGAATGAGATAGATGAGAAAATTAAAGTCTTTAGAACAGATCGCGGAGGGGAGTTCAAGTCAGTAGAGTTTGACCATTATTGTGATGAGATGCGGATTAGGAGACATACTACTACACCTTACTCACCTCAACAAAATGGCGTAGTTGAGAGGCAAAATAAAACTGTGATGGAAATGGTGCGTTGTTTATTGAAAGGTGCTGAAATGCCACATCAATTTTGGGGTGAGGCAGTGCGAACATCAGTTTATATTCTCAACCGCACGCCTACTCGAAGTCTTCCCGGTATGACACCGTATGAAGCATTTTATAAAAGAAAGCCAAAGGTACATTATTTCTGTACTTTTGGTTGCATTGCACATGTAAAGAAGTTGGGAACAAGTATAACAAAACTATCTGATAGATCTTCTCCTATGATTTTTCTGGATATGAGGATGGTTCAAAAGGTTATAGGGTGTATGATCCAAAAGAGAACAAACTGTGCATAACGCGTGATGTTATATTTGATGAAGACAAGAAGTGGAATTAGCAAAAAGACTGCTCAAAGCAAGGCAGTGAGTTCATGAACACATCTCGAATCACTGAGTTAACATCAGTGTATGTACCCGGTGAAAGTAACATTAATGAAACACACACACCCTCTATTACAAAGTCAGTGAAATTTGTTTCACCTCCAAGTAATGCATCTTCTAGCTCAGATGGTGCATCGATGTGATATCGTCTATTATCAGATATTTATGATGAAACTTCTAAAATGATAGATGCTGAAGGTGATAATCTTTATTTGATAGCTGCTGATGACCCTTCTAGTGTTGAACAGGCATTAAAAGAGGAGTGTTGGAAGCGTGCAATGGAGGATGAGATGCGCTCAATTAATGACAATGCTACATGGAAACTTACTGAACTACCTGCTGGACATCGTGCAATAGGATTGAAGTGGGTGTTCAAAGTAAAACGAGATCAAAATGGTGGAGTTGTTCGGCATAAGGCTCGTTTAGTTGCAAAGGGCTATGCACAAAGAAAAGGTGTTGACTTTGAGGAGGTGTTTGCTCCGGTGGCTCGTATGGAGAAAGTTCGTATATTGATAGCTCTTGCAGCAAAAGATGGATGGGAGGTTCATCATATGGACGTAAAGTCCGCGTTTCTCAATGGTGAACTATCTAAAGAAACATATGTTCACCAGCCTCCAGGTTTCGTTGATAACAAACATGCTCATTTGGTGTACAAATTACACAAAGCATTGTATGGTTTGCGACAGACACCTAGAGCTTGGAATTCCAAGTTGAACAGTACACTAGTAGCTCTTGGATTCAAGAAAAATGCTTTGGAGCATGCTGTTATCGAAGACAAAAAGAAGGTAATTTCTTATTGGTTGGAGTATATGTGGATGACCTGATCATAACAGGTTCTAGTGTTGGTGATATAATGGAGTTCAAAGGTCAGATGATGAAGATGTTTAACACGAGTGACCTGGGGTTACTATCTTATTATCTTGGCATTGAGGTAAAACAAGTTACTGGGGCTATTATGTTATGCCAGTTTAGATATGCTTGTAAAGTCTTGGAAACATCAGGTATGGAGGGTTGTAATTCTTGCCAAGGACCAATGGAGAATCGATTAAAATTGAACAAAGAAGATGGAAGCGCTCTTGTAGATGCTACTGAATATCGGAAAATTGTCGGTTCATTGCGTTATTTAGTGAACACCAGACCCAACCTCTCTTATTCAGTTGGGATTGTTAGTCGATATATGGAAGCTCCTACTACACAACACATGGCTGTTGTGAAACAAATTTTGAGCGTACTTAAGTGGTACAAAGCAATATGGATGTTGTTATAAACAAGGCAATGCATCAGAAGTTGAGATTGTTGGCTACTGTGATAGTGATTTAGCAGGAGACGTGAATGATCGAAGAAGTACCACTGGCATGGTCTTCTTCTTAAATGGAAATCTTGTCACTTGGAATTCACAAAAGCAGAAGACTACCGTGATAATGCAAGTACGGCAGTGTTTGACAAAACCAGCATGAGTGAACAAGGAGCTGCTGCAGCTCAATCAATCAAGGAGGCCAGCAGAAGTATACAGCAGAAGTCAACCAGCAACAGATGCAGCAGGGGATGCTGCAGCAGGTGCTGGTTCAAGAGCTAGTTCAACTGTCCGAATAACAGTTTTGTGCTGGGTGAGTTTTGAAGGTTTGGCAGCTTTGTGAAAGTGCTTAGAAGAATTTCTAAAATGCTGCTGAGCATTTTTCAGCAAGGATTATCAGTCAGAGAAGGAGATATGCTTCAAGATATTAATCAAATCTAATCTCCTAGATTTTAGGAGATAATTGATCTTGTGGGTCAATGGCCTAAACCTGGAAATTGCTTAAAGTGGTGAGGGTATTTAAGCAGAAGGTTTGAGGGCTGAAGAGGGTGATCGAAGCTGAGTGATACACGAGAGTAGACACAGATTTCAGAGTGAGGATTCTTTGGTGTGCTACGGACGTTGTTCTTCGATCAAAACACACGCGAGCAACTGCTAGTTCACAAATCTGCATAAGTAGAGACACTTGAAATTTCAATTGGTATCAGAGCGGGAACTCGACACACAGAGTTTAAAAGGTCCTACAGTGTCTCCGAAGTTGCCAAGACAATGAAGGAAGGACAGAGCACGAGTAGACCTCCACTCCTGGAAGAGAGCAACTATGGTTATTGGAAAGCTAGAATGAAAGCTTTTCTCAAAGCTATTGATGAGAAGACATGGAGAGCTGTTGTGGTTCAGTGGTCTCCCCCAATCACCATGGATCAGCAAGGAGTGACAAGAATTAAACCTGAAGAGGAATGGACTGCTGAAGAAGGTGCTGCAGCAACTGGTAATTCAAAGGCTCTGAATGCAATTTTTGCTGCAGTTGATGCTAATAACTTCAGGTTGATCTCAAACTGTGACATGGCCAAGCAAGCATGGGAGATTCTGCAAACTGCCCATGAGGGAACTGATAGAGTAAAGCTGTCAAGACTCCAGATTATTGCCACACAATTTGAGAATCTAAGGATGCTTGATGAAGAAACTATCACTGAGTTTAATGCTAAACTCTGTGATCTTGCAAATGAAGCTCATGCCCTTGGTGAGCCCATTCCAGAAGAAAAGCTTATCAGAAAGGTTCTCAGATCGCTGCCCACAAAATTTGACATGAAGGTGACAGCCATTGAAGAAGCTCAGAATGTCAAATTCATGAGGTTGGAAGAGCTGATGGGGTCTCTCAAACAATTTGAGATGAAACTGGTCAAAGAAGACACCACTTCCAAGGACAAGAATGTTGGTTTAAAGGCTGAAGCAGAAATCAAGCAGACAGTTCCAGACGATCAGTTGAGCATGCTGGTTAAAAATCTAGGAAAGTTTCTGAAAAACATGGAATCCAGAACTGAGAGAAGCTCTTCCTCGCGAAGACAATTCAGACGGGGCAGTGAAAGAAAGAAGAAAGGGAAAGAACCAGCACTGGACGATGATGACAAGAAAGAGATGAAAAAGGGGGTTCAATGCTGGAACTGTGAAGGGTACGGACACATTGAGGCTGATTGTCCAAGCAAACCCTTCAAGAATTCTGAGAAAAAGAACAGCAAATCCATGACAGCAAAATGGAGTGATTCAGATGAGAGTGATGAAGAAAACTGTGTTGTGCTGACAAGTGTTTCAGATGTCCACCTCAATGAGCTAAAAAAGGTAGAAATTCACTATGGGATTGAAGTCTCTGAGAGTGAAGATGACGATGACTCATCTGACAGTTTTGCTGATCTTCTGAGGAAGATACTCAAACAGTGTGAGGCAGTTCTTCAGACCAATCAGACCTTGACTGACAGAGTAAATCTCTTGGAAGAAGAACGAAGGAGATGTCTACCCTCAGTTGATAATCAAGTTACTATTCTGAAAAGAGAAGATTCAGAAAGACAGACCTCTGCTGAATCCACTCCAGCAGCAGCCAAGACAGCTGACCCGCAGAGCAATATTCTGGACGAAATATTATCTTACCAAAGACTTGGAAAAGGGAAAACAGGGCTTGGATATACTGGTGAAGAAAGCTCTAAAGGGACAGTGTTCATTAAAGCCTCAGATGGTGAGACAGACGAGAAGAAGAATTCAGATGCCTTCTCAAAAATGGCAGAGAAAATTGGATCTAGACATGTGTACAAGAGGATGCTGCAGCATCATGGACAACATTTTTCTCAAACAAAACAAAAGTCTCAGAACAAGTGGAGTACTGATACAAGTGTTGGGAAGCAGAAGATCAATTTCGATCTGAAGCAGCAACACAGAACTTGCTCAGCTGAAAAAGGGGGAGCAAAGTCCAGAATTAGCACATGTTGCACAAAGACTCCATTTCATGTTGCTGCACAAGGGCACTGGATTACTAAAAACAAGGGTAAATCAAAGATGGTTCAAATATGGAAACCCAAACAAAGGGTTAGGAGGCTGGAAGATCAGAAGAAGAAAAGCTCTGGTGTATTCCAAGTATGGGTGAAGAAGGCTCCACCAGAATCTCTCAAGGATCCTCTGAGCAAAAATTGCAGCCTGAAGTGAATAGGTGAACAAGCTCACATGTGCTGCAGCAACCTGGTCCGAATTAGCTTGTTCACTTGTGTTGGTTGCTGAAGATGGAAAAGAAAATATTTGCACATGAGAGGCACGTGACTTACACTTTAAAAGGGAAAAGAAAATAACGGGTAAATATTTTCTAGGGCACAGATCAAGAGCAAAGGGCGTCTCAGAAATCTCTGCCGATCATCCTCTGTGCGCTCCTCCCTCCTTCCACATCTCTGCAGAAATGGTGAAAACACGTGGACTGAAGAAGAATCTGGCAGCTGACAGGCAAAGCAGGTCTGAGAGAAGGACCAAGGCACGCAACGAAGACCCTGCTCAGCCGCTGGAGGTGGTTGTGTGGGAACCAAACCCTCTCCCTGTGTCGCACAATGAGCCCTCTCCCTCTGAAGAAGCTTCGCAGAAGAGGAGGCGGTGGTACGTGATGGAGAACCTGTCTCCGGTTCTGCTGTGCTGCCAGAAGCGGATATGACTGAAGCTGCTTCAGAGGAAGAACAAGCAGCAGAGACTGCTGCAGCAGTTCCTGCAGGAGAAGAGTGCAGATCACTGGTCATGTCTCCAGGTATTATTGGTGAAGGGGTTGAAACAGCTGCTGAGTCCCCTGAACAAGAACCTGCTGCAGCACATCCCCCTTCTTCAGACAAGGGCAAAGCTCCTATCCTGATCCCAAGCTCCAGTAGTGAAAGCTCATCCAGTGAAGAAGGATCTCTTGGTGGACCCTCTGAGAAAGGTCCTGCGGCTGCAGATTTCTCTGCTCTCACTGTCGGAGGCACATGGTTCAGGAACAAAAGCGTCTCTCAATCCTGGAGTGTTGTTGAGAGGAAACACATTGTGCATGAGAAGCGTCTGGTGCAAGACAAGTATAGATCAGCTACTATGATTGAGCTCCTGACTGAGGTAAAATTGCTCAAGTCCCTAACCTTTCCTCACCGTTTCAATATTATTCTGGTTAGAGAATTTATAGTGAATATGGAAGAAAAATTTGGAGAAGAAGGAGCTGATGAGTATGGGAGAAGCTGGGTAAGGGGTAAACAAGTGGTTATTACTCCGGAAATTATTGATGCATTCCTTGGGATTTCTGAGAATGCAAGGGCTCCCACTGATGTGAAGCCTGAATTATTGGCAAAGACTCTTACAGCGGGAGTGTGCCTGTCTTGGGGCGGCCCGAATCTCAGTGCAGCTGAGCTTACCTCCAAGTATGCTCTGCTGTATCATCTTGGTGCAAGGAACTGGATTCCTAGTTCTCACAGAGGGAAGGTCAGCAAAGACTTTGCTAACCTTCTTTATTCTATTGGAAAGAGAAGGAAGATCAGCCTGGGAAGTGTGATGTTCCCTCAGCTTGCTACACATGCCGGGAGTGCCTCCTCCAGCAAGCCTATTGTGCTGCCCTCCCTCATCCATGGGATCATGGTATCTCAGCACCCAGAGTTCGGAGCGATTACTGAAGGTTTATCTGAGGAGCTGCAGGTCTTTACTGTTGATCACAAATTATTCAAGGGAAAACATGCAGTGGATGTTGCCTATGAGGATCTTCTCATGGGTGGTTCTTCAGCTCCAGCTCCCTTGGAGGAATCTCTTCCCCCTGCTGCCACAATCCAGTCTGCTCTTCGTGCCAGGATTGTGTGCCACCTCCGGTCTGAGCTGGCTATTCTTGATGCTGAAGCCAAGAGGAGAGATGCCAGGCGGGGACAGATCAGGAGCCTCATCAGAGACTTGGAGTTCCTGGAAGATGAGGAGCAGGCCCCTTGAGCATCTATGACAAAAAGGGGGAGAGAAGATTTATTTGTGCTACTGAATATTGATACATTTTTTTTGACCCTGCGTGGTCAGTATTATGGCCGAGTGTGGCCTCATCTACTTACTCTCTATTAATTTTATTTAGAGTATTTCGTTTCTGGTTTTCGGAAGAGTGCATTGGCCTTAAGGTTTTGTCAAAATGCCAAGGGGGAGATTGATAATGCAAGTATGGCAGTGTTTGACAAAACCAGCATGAGTGAACAAGGAGCTGCTGCAGCTCAATCAATCAAGGAGGCCAGCAGAAGTCAACCAGCAACAGATGCAGCAGGGGATGCTGCAGCAGGTGCTGGTTCAAGAGCTAGTTCAACTGTCCGAATAACAGTTTTGTGCTGGGTGAGTTTTGAAGGTTTGGCAGCTTTGTGAAAGTGCTTAGAAGAATTTCTAAAATGCTGCTGAGCATTTTTCAGCAAGGATTATCAGTTAGAGAAGGAGATATGCTTCAAGATATTAATCAAATCTAATCTCCTAGATTTTAGGAGATAATTGATCTTGTGGGTCAATGGCCTAAACCTGGAAATTGCTTAAAGTGGTGAGGGTATTTAAGCAGAAGGTTTGAGGGCTGAAGAGGGTGATCGAAGCTGAGTGATACACGAGAGTAGACACAGATTTCAGAGTGAGGATTCTTTGGTGTGCTACGGACGTTGTTCTTCGATCAAAACACACGCGGGCAGAGCGTTGAGCGCAGAGCTGTGGTGTGCATAAGCAGAGGAGAATCAGGTCTTGCAGAGACTGATTCGTGCATTGATCTGGAAGCCAATTCAGAGCTGTGGAGCTTATTGGTTGATCAAAGGCAGCCGCGGAAGAACTGACGGGTGGAAGGCTCGGCCGAGGTTCGTGCGGAAGAACTCACTAGTGGCAGGTGGTCACTGAGTGAGGGGGAGTTACTCAGAGTGTGCAGCGCTCTTGGAGTGGTTCGATCGGCTCGGCAGGAGGCCTTGGAGCGACGCGGACAGAGTGCTTCAGCTGGTGTTACAGCTGTTGCTGCAGCAACCCTGCTGAGTAGTGTAGGCTAGAATAGGCTGAGTTCTTGAAGAGGATTGTAGCTATTCTAGACTGACATATTGTAGAGGGTGTGCTGGCACAAATCAGAGCTTGTTCTGATTGTGTTGAGTAGTCCACACGGGGTTAAAGTAGCATAGGTTGCGTGCGTTGTAACCTAGTGTGATCTGAACCTTTGGTTGAGTGGATTGAGGACTGGAGAATAGTCCTCCCCAGACGTAGGCAGATTGGCCGAACTGGGTGAACAAATCTGTGTCCTATTCATTGTCTGCTGTGCCTTCATTTAAGTGAACAAGAGTGTGCTGCAGCAACTGCTAGTTCACAAATCTGCATAAGTAGAGACACTTGAAATTTCATACCGCATTATCATCCTGTGAAGCAGAGTACATTGCGGCAGCCACTGCGGCATGTCAAGGAGTATGGATTAGCCGATTGCTTGCTGAATTTTTTGGGACAAACCTGCAGAAGGTCAACTTACTCATTGATAATCAAGCTGCCATTGCTCTATGTAAGAATCCAGTACATCACGATCGCACAAAACACATTGACACAAAATACCACTTCATTAGAGAATGTGTTGATGAAGGCAAAATCGAAGTAGAGCATGTGACCACAAGTGGGCAGTTTGTAGACATTCTTACAAAGCCTTTAGCACGACTCAAGTTTTTGGAACTTCGAGAGAAGATTGGCCTGCAGAAGATAAAGGATGCACAAAGAGTTTAGGAGGTGAATGTGGAGTAAACTCATTATGTGCATATGGATATTTATTTAGATAAGTATTAAACATGTGTTAGTTATTTAGTTTGAATCTGAACAAGTGTGTATGTAATCGTTTACTACTGGGTATAAATAAAATCAGAAAAACAAGAAAAGGTGCTGCGACTTCGATTCTGGCTTATTTCTACAGCAGGTTCCTAGAAACTGAGCATGCCAGATGTGGACTTCCGATCCACTTTGTTCCCTGCAAAGTCAGCATTTGTGTATCCCGTTAATCGGAAGTCTCCATTTCTTGGGTACCATAGGCATAATTTCTCTTTTCTCTTCAGGTACCGTAAGATTCGCTTGACAGCTTTGATGTGGGTCTCACGGGGATCAGCCTGAAATCATCATTCCTCTGTAGAGTGATTGGTCTACTTTTGGCGAATTCTCATCCTTGCCCAGAGAGTCATTTGGGGAGATTGGAGTGACATGTCGTTTGGAGTTCTCCATCTTGAACTTCTTGATTATCTCTCTGATGTACTTTTGTTGATGTTTTCTAGTCCCATCCTTCTCTTGCATCAATTGAAGCCCTAGGAAGAACTTGATTTCCTCTACCATGCTCATCTCAAAGTCGCTTTCCATGAGCTTTGTGAATTTCTCAGTCAGGGTTGTGTTGGTAGATCCAAATATAATGTCGTCGACATAGACTTGTACCACCAGTGTGTAACATCCTTCCCTCAGGAGGAACAAAGTCTTGCCTGCCTGTCCATGAACATATCCGTGAGATAAGAGAAATTGAGATAATCTTTTGTACCATGCACGAAGAGCCTATTTCAAGCCATATAGCGCCTTGTCCAGGATGTACACATAGTCCGGATGTACAGAGTCTTCAAAGCCGGGGGTTTGAGACACATATACTTCTTCCTTGAGGTTTCCATTCAGGAATGTCGTCTTTACGTCCATCTGTTGCAGTTTGAACCCACAGTATGTTGCAGTTTGAACCCACAGTATACTGAAAAGGCAATGAATAAACGAATGGCTTCCAACCTTGCAACCGGGGAAAACGTTTCATCATAGTCAATTCCCTCCAGTTGATTGTACTCCTTGACGACTAGCCTTGCTTTGTTCCTGATTACTTGTCCTTTATCATCCAGTTTGTTCTTGAATACCCACTAGGTTCCAACTATCATTTTGTTCTCTGGCCTGGGAACCAACCTCCATACTTTGTTCCTTGCGAACTGATGTAGCTCTTCCTGCATGGCTCTCACCCATTCAGTGTCTTTCAGTGCTTCTTCTACGTTCCTGGGTTCTATCAAAGACACAAAAGCAGAAAAGGCATGATTGTTAATTAATGAGACTTTCGAAAACCTAATTCTCATTGTTTGCTGATTCTGATGTGTAGCAGGCGTAGTTTTCTAGCCACACGGGTGGAGTACGGTTCCTGTCCCTATCTGATGCTTGTTGTGTTTTCTTCTTTTTCTGGTGCCTGTTCCCTCTGGTGTAAGTTAGGTATTTGTTCCCATGGTTCTTCTTCCTGAGTTCCCCCTGAGTCATGTGAGAAGGGTCTGTGATTCGGTGGATCTGGAAGCGAAGGTTATTGTTCTGGTGCGGAGAAGTTGTGGCTTATGCCCCTGTTCCTACATAAGAGAAGAAATTGTGAGTTTTCGAATTCTGTCCCGTGATTAGTACGGATACTTCGTAAGGAACAATCTAACTTCACCTTTTGTCATTAGAAGTATGATCCGGGTGTACCTTAAGTAACTAATAATCACAAATATGTATCTATTTCCCCCTCGACTTTGTACTTGTATAGGTCCTCATAGGCCCATATAGATGTGTTCCAAACGTTGAAAGGTGCTTACCTCGCTTTAGCTTTGAATGATGACTTTACCTATTTTCCTCTTGTACATGCACTGCAAACATTAGTTGCCCTATTTTCTACCTTAGGCAGCCCGCTTACCAGCTCTTGATGGTGAAGTTTGGCAATGAGGGGGAAGTTGGCATGTCCAAACCGCTTGTGCTAGATGGTGGAGTCTGGATTCATCATTATAAGACAAAGTTCCTCCTCAGGAACAAAGGAGGGATCCACCTTGTAGACTCTGTTCCCGCACTTCCCTCTCAAGAATGTTTTTCCTGTACTTATGTTCTTAACACAGCAGTCGTTAGAAGTAAAGGTGACACTATTCCTACCATTTTGACGAAGCTGTGACACACTAAGAAGATCAAATTTTAAGCTGTCCACTAGATTGACGTTGTCTATATGAATATGCTTAGCCAGATTTACTTTACCTAACCCGAAGACTTATCCTTTTCTTTTGTTTCCGAAGGTGATGGATCCTCCAGAGTGTTGTCAGAGAGAAGAAAACCATTCTTGACCTGAGCAGGCGTTGTCAATATACCAGGAACAGTTTCTCCCTCCAACCTGCACAAGAGAAGGTTAGTTCTTACGAACCCAAATAAGGTTGGGTTGGTTAGTACTGTGATATGTGTAAAATTTTATCTTGTTGATACGGATCCTTGAGTTTTTTGAGTTCGAGGAATGCCTGGCCTTCACCTTTTCATATAGGGTCCTTCGGAGGGAACGCTCTCTTCTGTAATGTTCCGCTTGATCACAGTGCCAGCATATCCTGTGCAATTTGAGATCGACATATTTGTTTTTTCCTGCCCATATGGGTTTGTTTGCTATTCTCGAGTGAAAGTCTATGTGGGAGGATTTCCTGCTGTTAACCTATTTGAGCCACATGACATGTGCCTTTCCTCCGTTCCACAGAATTGTACTATCGTTAGAGGAAATGTCCCCCTTTTGTTCAGTGATGTTCTGTTCCCTCCTGGTCCGGTTCTTTGTCTGATTTGGTCGTTCTGGCTTGCTGCGGATTTTTGGTGACATTTCATCATTTGTTCCTGAGTATCCCAATCCTGGTCTTGATACAAAGCGTGCAGTTAAGTCTTTTCTCACCTCTTCGATCTTGGTGCTAGTGTGTTCCTTGAGCCAGACTTGTTTATTATCTTCATCACTTGCTTGGAGTATCTCAATTTTCTTCCTCAGCTCGGTATTTTCTGATTCCAAGCAAGCAACCTCCTTTTCCAGGTATTGAATCTTTCTCTTCAGCTCATCTTCTTTGTGATTGTACGACTGTCTTTCTTCTTCCAGCTTCATGGCTTTGGCAAACCAGAGTTCACTATTTCCTGTGAGACCTGTGATGAACTCTTCCTGTTTTTCTATAGTTTCACTAAGGTCGACGTTCTTTTGTGCTAGGTTTTTGACGATAGACATCAATTGAGAGTTAGTTTTATCAATCAATTATGAAAGAGGGTCAGGGTTACTTACCTCATGAGCTGGAGTTTCGCCATTAGCAAAATTCGTTTGAGTGTTCATCTTCTTCACTTTCCTCTTCAGATTCTCCCCATGCAGCTATCATTACCTTATTATCTTTCTAAGCAGGTGGTTCTCCTGCCTTCTTGCTGAAACAGTCCTTAACCCAATGTCCTTCTTGAAACAGTTCTGAGCGGGTTCAGTTTGGGCAAGCTCAAATGCTTTCTCTACTTTTAGTGCAACGGATTGGGTCTTTTCAGGATCGCGCCTTGCAATCTTGCGCTGTTGTATCCCATCATTGCTTTGGAGTCGTGCAACGAGTTCTTCGAGTGTAATTTCTTTGATATCCTTTTGAGCTTGAAGTCCCACTGTTACTGCGTCCCGTTTTGAGTTTAGGGCTTGAAGGAAGTGGTGAGTGATCTTCCACTCAGGGATCTCTTCTCCTAGAAATTCCATTTGTCCAATGTACCCCTGAAATCGTGAGTCTCAGCAAGGGATTCATTTTTGCTTTGAATGGCGTTGTCATAATCCTTCGTGGCGGCAAAGATGCGGTTCCTTTTGACATTCTCATTTTCCGAATATAGTCGTTTGAGGGTGTCACATATTTGCTTGGCTGTTTTGTATCGAAGCATTTTCTTCAGATCTCCTGGTCCTAAGGCCATGTGGAGCACCTACTTGGCTCTTTTGTTCTTCTCGAGTATCTTGTAATCAGCCTCAGTATACTCTTCCCTATCCTTAACCTTGGTGAGCTATATTTTGTCCATTATGGGCAACGGTCCCTTTTCTATAATCCTCCAAAGTTGTACATCTAGGGAATATGTGTGAGCTTCAAACTGTTCCGCCCACTAATCGTACTCACCAGGTTTCAGTATGGGAGGTTTCCAGAAAGAGTCACTCTGAGTCGCCATTCTTCCTGTAATGCTAGTTTAAAAATCTAGAGACAAGACTCTGATAACAATTGTTGGATCGTGGTTAGTGTTCCTTAGCAAGAAACAAAGGGTTTTGTTCCTTGTCAGGTAATAAAGCAGCGAAAGTAAATAAATGCATAAAGTAAATGGATTTGCACAGTAACTTATAGTGGAAACTCTGGTACCTTAATTAGTACCTGGGAGAAAAACCGCTACCTTCTAGCAAACTAGAACGATTTGAAAATACTCTTGTATTTAGGTGTGTTATTGGTTACACTTGAAATTATACCTCTAGCATCCAGACATTCCAGCTCACTTTCTGCAATGGTATTCTCCACAGGTTAGACGCGCCACAAGTAGTACTCCTTTTTGACACAGACTACAGCACCGTCTTCAGTTCTCTCCGGAGTAGCGAACTTCTCCTTTGTCAACTTCTTGGCAGTGTAGTCTTCCGAGCCTTACCTGTTACGCTGATGTGTGTCAAGGACCTTTTTCAATTCGCTGCTTTGGTCGAAAGCTCTGCCTTCTGTTTTATCTTGATCTCCTTGGAAAAACCCTTAGATTTGATCAACCGCAAATCCTAGATTTGTTGGGTAACAAATCCCAGATTCACCTTCCAAATTTGGAATTGAATATCTTAGATTGTCAAGGATTATCTCATAATAATCTTGACAATCTTTGATCGAATCTTCTCAATCTTGATCCTTATTTTGCTCCGAAAATCTAGATAGAGATCGTAATCTCAGAGATCAGCCTCCTGCTTTCGTGTTGCGATGTCCGTTCCAGGGATCGTTCCGTGCACACTCATGTAGCATTATTGGTTGGTTGTTTGTCTCATAAAAAAATATTGAGTGTACATATTCCAATAAATCCCTTAAAAAAAAGGTATTTGAGAAATAATTTCTTGAGATGGGTGCCGGCATTTATTTTTTAGATTGTATTGCTTTTAGTCATTGCCGTCTTCTTCATTCTCTTTCTGGCCTGCCTGCGTCATTTCATATCTATATATCAATCCTTTAATTGTATAAATTATTGTTGAGGGGATAACTCAAAGAGCACAGGTACTCACTTTTTTTTTACCTTTTTAACTGCTTTAGTTTTTAAAGATTTGGGGTTTTATGCGGGTGACTTGGTCATTGCATTCTGGTTATGGCTTGGCTTGCCAAGAAGGGTGTTTGTTAGTTTTTCATTGAGATCTGAATCGGGCCGTTATGGAATTGCAAAAAGATTTGATCTTTGCAATTTGGTTGAAGAGGCGCCAACTTCCATTTTATGCAGAATTGGTGATGCGTGCAGTATTGGGATTTGTCGAGGAAATGCGAGTGTTAATTGAAGTTTGTGCGATGGAGATAAAGCGTTTTCAATTAGGGTGGACTTTTGCCGGGACCTGGTTCAGTACTTCAGTCTCCAATGTAGAACCTGGAAGTTTCGGTTTCCGCTAAGATTTGTTGTGAATATGTTTCCACTCATCTCTTTTATCTCTTTGTCTGTTGCAGAATTGGGATTTTCAGGCATTTGATGATAGTTCACCCTTCAAGGAGCTTCGGTTTTAAAGAAACTAATACAATAGCAGCGGATGAGCATTAAAGAATTGTTCGCAAGTTTATGTACCAAGGAAACAGTATTAGGTTGATCCAGGCAACCTGCTTCAGCCCCGAAGCAGTGATGTTATTATTATGCCTCTCTTCCGCTGATTTTGCCTCCCCCACCTTTCCTGTTGCTTTTGTTACCCCGATCGCTTTCCTATGGAAGTAACTTATGCATGTGATAGATTTATAGTTTTATTTATTTATTTTACATGCCCAAATAGAAATCAAATAACATTTCCTTATGGGTTTTATCCGTGTCTTTTCGAGCATCCAATGCTTTGTAACAGATTCATATCTGATGGGATGTTTATCTACTTCTGTTAGGTGCAATGTGAGTTTGGACAAAACATTGGGAATATGCTTTTTGGTTTCTTGAAAGAGATATGACTTTGAGATTGATCATCATATGTGCTTGTTCTGCTTCCGCAGAGCTATCGCCCTTAGCTGCTATCAATATTAGAACATAGGAAAACGTCATATATGGTTCAGAACATTGAACCAACAAGGTTTAGAGCTTCAAGGTCCATAAATGGTCAACGTCAACAAAATGTAGCTGACGGATCCTGAACTTTCTGTCCATGTGAATGTATCACGTTAGCTATTCAGGTGTTAATTAAATCCAGAGTCTTAAATTTCATACAAAGAAAGAAGAAAAATTTCCTTGTTGAAGAAGATAACACATGTCCTATGTATCCACAGTCAGTCGTAGTTAGAATCCTAGACATCTTTGTTGAATCCTTGTGTTTTGGTGATGACAAACACTCAATTAACAAAGAATAATGAGTGTGCAGAAAAAACACAAAGTAGGAAGGCAAGAGGGAACTCATGAGGGAACATGATGACGGTAAAGTCAGCATGGTACCGGAAACAAGGCGATACACGAATCAGGAAAGAATCTAGCAAATATTCGAATATCTTTCAGAGATAGTTGAATGCATCTAATATATATTATGTGATATATATTAGATGCATTCAACTATCTCTGAAAGATATTAAAATATTTGCTAGATTCTTTCCTGATTCGTGTATCGCCTTATTAGATCTTCAAGATTATCTCTTCATTTAAATAAGGAAACAACTTGATAAGCTTTCCTTATCTTAAATGAGGGATATCTGATTTAGATTTGGATTGAAGCCGATTTGGAAACCTGAATACTGGCATGCAAATCAAGTGCATCAATCCAGGGTATCCGGGAGATCACGCGCTGCTCTTTTAAGCAACCAAGCTAGAGGTTGCGGAAAGGAGTACTCGGGTGAACAAGATCGGAGCGAGAACCAAGAAAGCAATATGTGAACTCTGAGATCTTGAACGATCAAGTTCAAGAGTGGAAGGAGAATTTTCCGAGAGTTAGATTGAGTCAAGGAGAGACAAAAGAATAGCTTAGGCGTTGGAGGCGATAAGTTGTTCGTTTTGTACTTGACAAGAGATCTAAATAAAGCGACGATCCGTCTTTCACAAATCCTTCCAGCGGATACTGGAAGGTAGTGGTTTTACTCAGTGCTCAATTAGCATTGAGGTTTCCACTCTAAATCGTGAGTATTCGAATTTCTTACTATTTTTATTATTCTTAATTCCGTTGCTGTTATTGAGTTACCCGTTGCATTACCTCTCGGGTAACTCGATCTGAACTTTCACTGCAATACCTCTCGGGTAATCTAAAACTGAGTTACTCAAGAGAGAGCGCTGACTAACGATCCAACAATTGGTATCAGAGCCAGGCGCTCTAGATTTTGAAGTTACCTTTGTAGGAAAATGGCCTCGAGCAATTCAATCAGTTATTTCTTCTGGAAACCTCCTATGCTGAACCGTGGAGAATATGATTGGTGGACTCATCAAATCGAAGCACATAATTGCTCACTAGATGGACAGTTATGGAGGGTAATTGAGCAAGGACCATTACCCATCAAGAATGCTACTGATCCAACTAAGGACAAAAAGAAAGAAGACTACAAAGATGAAGACTACAAGGCCTTGGAGAAAAACAATCGCGCTAAGAAGGTGCTCTATGCTGCTCTCTCTCCCGGAGATTTCAAGAAAGTCATGAAATATAAGACAGCCAAGGAGATCTGGGATGGATTGTGCAGGTTGTAAGGAGGAAATGAGGATATCAAGAGAAACAGAATATTGGTTGCATCCAAGGACTATGAGAACGCCCTGCAAGGGAAGGCAGAATCTCTTGCAGATTTCCACACCCGCTTCCAAACTTACGTAGGACAGATGGAGTTTCTGGGAGAGGAAATACCTGAGTGGAAAGTCACACACAAATTCCTCTAAGCACTAAACCCCAAGTGGGATGACGTTACCCTAGCCCTGACGGCGCAAAGCAATATAAAACGGATTACCCTTGAGGAACTAGTGGCTAAACTTACAAAGCCACGTTGGAATCATTGAAAGAAAAATGGTTAGGCGTGAGCCCGACCGCTCAAAATTCATTGCACGCAAGATAGAGAGGGCATTTGACATCTCTCAAAATGACAAAACAGATGAGGATGATGAGGATGAAGAAACTGCTCTCATGACTAGAGCTTTCAGATTGGCTTCCCTCAGAGGGAACATAGGTCCTTCCAAATTCAAACCTGATTAGAGGCGTGAAAAACTAGACGACAAGGACTTAGTGTGCTACCACAGCCAAAAGACAGGACACCGCTCCTTAGACTGCAGTAGTAAGAAGAGAGAAGAACCTCCAGCGCAGAAGACCAGACATGCAATGCTTACCTCATGGGGAGAGTCGGATCCAGACAGCGATGAAGAAACACCTGTGAGGGAAGGCTCCTTAATGGTTGGGTCAGGCACCTCTGAGGTAAACCATTTTGAAAACTGTGATGATTCAGAATACTCTAACTCTGATTATGTAGAAGTAATAAGAGGACTGCTAAGGACAAATGTCAAGCTGAAAAAGACCATCGCAAAGAAAGATGAGAAAATAGCTGAAGAGGAACATAAAATTCAAGCGTGGGTTGAAAAGGTTGCAGAACTAGAAGAAGAAAGGACTCCACACAAGCTCCAGTTGCGTCACCTGTGAGGAAAGCATCAGCGAAGCAATAACTCTTCGGGATAAAGTGACTCAACTGGAATCCGACAACGCTGAGTTACTTCACTCTTTGCAAAATGCCAGAGCTAGCGAGGAAGAGATTAGAGAAAGGCTGATCAAAGAACAAGCTGCTCTTAAGTTGGAGGAGGAGAGCAAGAAATTTGAAAGAAAGTTCATCAGATCAAGAATAGGATATTCAGATGAAGAAGCTGCACTGAATTCTGCAACTGCCACACCTGGAGAGGAACTCTGCACTACTACAAGTCAAAGCTCTCATGCAAAAGCAAAGGATCAGAGAATGAAGTATCCCACTGAATAGTCTGTGCAAAGAAAGCATATCATATTTGGAAAAAAACAGAGCATGAGTCAGGACCCTCCTAAAATAGATCTCTTGGCCCGTAAGAACAATAAGTTCGTTCCCGCTGGCAGAAGAAAAGATGTGGGTCTGAAATGTCATCGAGTATGTTGGCACTGTGGAATGGAAGGACACTACAAGAGGGACTGTCCCAATTGGAAAGGGATAGAAGAAAAGGTCCAACGAACTTATGGTAAAAGTGCTCCAAAGAAAGCCAGAACTCTCCCTGAGGGAACTCGGAGAAGGACAAAATGTGTTCCCTCATAGGGAACCCAACATAAGTATACTCAACCTCGACACCACTCAAACTCAGGGATGAGGAAACCACGAAATACCCCAAAGAGTAAAATTGACTTGTCTGATACTTGTTATATTCGTACTATTCCTTCTAAACCCAACAAACTCAAGTTTGTCTGGGTTCGAAAAAACTAAAATTTTCCTTACAAGTAAAGCGATAACTGAGTCTTGATTCATATACAGTGCATACTCAAGACATATGACAGGAAACCAAGCATGGTTCATCACTTTTCAAGAAGGTTCCGGAAAACACATATTCTTCGGGAATAAGCGAAAAGAAAAGGTAGTTGGTTAAGGGAGAAGGAAAGATCATTCTACGTGGAGTACGTCGAAATGAACTCTTTATAGTGGACCCAGACTTCATACCTGACGAGGAAGTCTGTCTGTGAACCATTCAAGATGACACCCTGCTGCGGCACAGGAGATTCGGACATGTCTGACTAAAATTGGTATACAAACTTTACAGAAGCAGTCTAGTAGACGGTCTAACCAGAGTGGGGAGTGAGACAGACGAAGTCTGCAATGCATGCGTTAGAAGAAAGCAAAAAGAGTATCCTTGAAATCTGAGCAGACAGTGACCACAGCTGCCCCTCTCGAGAAGATCCATATGGATCTCTATGGCCCCATGAATGTTCTAAGTAGAGGAGGTGATCGTAAAAAGGAACCGAATCCAAAATTCCTTATGGGGGAAGACGAACTTCAACTGACTTGGAGAGACGATCACACTGACTACACTCCCGAAGGAACACACGAGGAAGCACCCGACGTCAACCCTGCGGAGGAAGCCGCCGACCCAACTCCCCAGGAAGAAGAGGCTGGAGATGTACAATCTGAGGGTAACAACCCGATCTCCCTCACGAGGAAGGACGAGCAGAGACAACCCAACAATCTCCGAGCCCAGAACAAAGGGTCATCAGAAGTGGAAGACATGTTCATCAACCCACTCGACTATCGGACTATGAATGCTCCTCTTCACATGAGCAGGTACACAATAGTCCCTCCGATGTTTCACTAATAAGTAAATGTCCTACTTTTGTGTCTCTTGCAGAGCCTAAAACTGTGAAGGAAACATTTAAGAACCCCGACTGGGTGGTTTCCATGCAAGATGAGTTGCACCAGATAGTTTCAGAGTTACCCAGGGGAGACACGCGTCAGGGCAGTAAAAAGAATACTGAGATACCTCAGAAGGGCAGACAATATGTGTCTATGGTATCCCCGAGGAGGTGACCTGAGACTCATAGGTTATACAGATGCTGACTATGCTGGATGCAGACTGGATCGGAAATCCACTTCAGGTTGACCAGAATGGACTACTGCCCTACGGATAATCAGGTGGCTGACATATACACAAAGGCATTACACGGGGAACCTTTTGAAAAACAGCGCTTGGAACTAGGTATGACTTCCCTTGACTGATATGTGTGTTACCTGTCATACTCCTTCAATGACTAGCTATGACGAGCATAAGTAAGTACCTGTTCTAGATTGCATTCAATTATGAAATGCTGTTTTTTTTGTCAGTTCTGGGTAGCTATTGTGAAATTTCAAGTGTCTCTACTTATGCAGATTTGTGAACTAGCAGTTGCTGCAGCACACTCTTGTTCACTTAAATGTAGGCACAGCAGACAATGAATAGGACACAGATTTGTTCACCCAGTTCGGCCAATCTGCCTACGTCTGGGGAGGACTATTCTCCAGTCTTCAATCCACTCAACCAAAGGTTCAGATCACACTAGGTTACAACGCACGCAACCTATGCTACTTTAACCCCGTGTGGACTACTCAACACAATCAGAACAAGCTCTGATTTGTGCCAGCACACCCTCTAGAATATGTCAGTCTAGAATAGCTACAATCCTCTTCAAGAACTCAGCCTATTCTAGCCTACACTACTCAGCAGGGTTGCTGCAGCAACAGCTGTAACACCAGCTGAAGCACTCTGTCCGCGTCGCTCCAAGGCCTCCTGCCGAGCCGATCGAACCACTCCAAGAGCGCTGCACACTCTGAGTAACTCCCCCTCACTCAGTGACCACCTGCCACTAGTGAGTTCTTCCGCACGAACCTCGACCGAGCCTTCCACCCGTCAGCTCTCCCGCGGCTGCCTTTGATCAACCAACAAGCTCCACAGCTCTAAATTGGCTTCCAGATCAAAGCACGAATCAGTCTCTGCAAGACCTGACTCTCTTCTGCAATACGCACCACGGCTCTGCGCTCAACGCTCTGCCCGTGTATGTTGATCGAAGAACAACTTCCGTAGCACACCCAGAAAAAAATCCTCTCTCTGAATTTCGTGTCTACTCTCGTGTATCACTCAGCTTCGATCAACCTCTTCAGCCCTCGAACCTTCTGCTTAAATACCCTCACCACTTTAAGCAATTTCCAGGTTTAGGCCATTGACCCACAAGATCAATTATCTCCTAAAATCTAGGAGATTAGATTTGATTAATATCTTGAAGCATCTCTCCTTCTCTGACTGATAATCCTTGCTGAAATATGCTCAGCAGCATTTTAGAAATTCTTCTAAGCACTTTCACAAAGCTGCCAAAACTTCAAAACGCACCCAGCACAAAACTGTTATTCGGACAGTTGAACTAGCTCTTGAACCAGCACCTGCTGCAGCATCCTCTGCTGCATCTGTTGCTGGTTTACTTCTGCTGTATACTTCTGCTGGCCTCCTTGATTGAGCTGCAGCAGCTCCTTGTTCACTCATGCTGGTTTTGTCAAACACTGCCATACTTGCATTATCAATCTCCCCCTTGGCATTTTGACAAAACCTTAAGGCCAATGCACTCTTCCGAAAACCAGAAACGAAATACTCTAAATAAAATTAATAGAGAGTAAGTAGATGAGGCCACACTCGGCCATAGCATACTGACCACGCAGGGTCAAAAAAAATGTATCAATATTCAGCAGCATATAAATCTTCTCTCCCCCTTTTTGTCATAGATGCTCAAGGGGCCTGCTCCTCATCCTCCAGGAACTCCAAGTCTCTGATGAGGCTCCTGATCTGTCCACGCCTGGCATCTCTCCTCTTGGCTTCAGCATCAAGAATAGCCAGCTCAGACCGGAGGTGACACACAATCCTGGCACGAAGAGCAGACTGGATTGTGGCAGCAGGGGGAAGAGATTCCTCCAAGGGAGCTGGAGCTGAAGAACCACCCAGGAGAAGATCCTCATAGGCAACATCCACTGCATGTTTTCCCTTGAATAATTTGTGATCAACAGTAAAGACCTTCAGCTCCTCAGATAAGCCTTCAGTAATCGCTCCGAACTCTGGGTGCTGAGATACCATGATCCCATGGATGAGGGAGGGCAGCACAATAGGCTTGCTGGAGGAGGCACTCCCGGCATGTGTAGCAAGCTGAGGGAACATCACACTTCCCAGGCTGATCTTCCTCCTCTTTCCAATAGAATAAAGAAGGTTAGCAAAGTCTTTGTTGACCTTCCCTCTGTGAGAACTAGGAATCCAGTTCCTTGCACCAAGATGATACAGCAGAGCATACTTGGAGGTTAGCTCAGCTGCAATGAGATTCGGGCCGCCCCAAGACAGGCACACTCCCGCTGTAAGGGTCTTCGCCAATAATTCAGGCTTCACATCAGTGGGAGCCCTTGCATTCTCAGAAATCCCAAGGAATGCATCAATAATTTCCGGAGTAATAACCACTTGTTTACCCCTTACCCAGCTTCTCCCATACTCATCAGCTCCTTCTTCTCCAAATTTTTCTTCCATATTCACTATAAATTCTCTAACCAGAATAATATTGAAACGGTGAGGAAAGGTTAGGGACTTGAGCAGTTTTACCTCAGTCAGGAGCTCAATCATAGCAGCTGATCTATACTTGTCTTGCACCAGACGCTTCTCATGCACAATGTGTTTCCTCTCAACAGCACTCCAGGATTGAGAGACGCTTTTGTTCCTGAACCATGTGCCTCCGACAGTGAGAGCAGAGAAATCTTCAGCTGCAGGACCTTTCTCAGAGGGTCCACCAAGAGATCCTGCTTCCACTTCTTCACTGGATGAGCTTTCACTACTGGAGCCTGGGATCAGGATAGGAGCTTTGCCCTTGTCTGAAGAAGGGGGATGTGCTGCAGCAGGTTCTTGTTCAGGGGACTCAGCAGCTGTTTCAACCCCTTCACCAATAATACCTGGAGACATGACCAGTGATCTGCACTCTTCTCCTGCAGGAACTGCTGCAGCAGTCTCTGCTGCTTGTTCTTCCTCTGAAGCAGCTTCAGTCATATCCGCTTCTGGCAGCACAGCAGAACCGGAGACAGGTTCTCCATCACGTACCAGCCGCCTCCTCTTCTGCGAAGCTTCTTCAGAGGGAGAGGGCTCACTGTGCGACACAGGGAGAGGGTTTGGTTCCCACACAACCACCTCCAGCGGCTGAGCAGGGTCTTCGTTGCGTGCCTTGGTCCTTCTCTCAGACCTGCTTTGCCTGTCAGCTGCCAGATTCTTCTTCAGTCCGCGTGTCTTCACCATTGCTGCAGAGATGTGGAAGGAAAGAGGAGCGCACAGAGGATGATCGGCAGAGATTTCTGAGACGCCCTTTGCTCTTGATCTGTGCCCTAGAAAATATTTACCCGTTATTTTCTTTTCCTTTTTGAAGTGTAAGTCACGTGCCTCTCATGTGCAAATATTTTCCTTTCCATCTTTAGCAACCAACACATGTGAACAAGCTAATTCGGACCGGGTTGCTGCAGCACATGTGAGCTTGTTCACCTATTCACTTCAGGCTGCAATTTTTGCTCAGAGGATCCTTGAGAGATTCTGGTGGAGCCTTCTTCACCCATACTTGGAATACACCAGAGCTTTTCTTCTTCTGATCTTCCAGCCTCCTAACCCTTTATTTGGGTTTCCATATTTGTACCATCTTTGATTTACCCTTGTTTTTTGTAATCCAGTGCCCTTGTGCAGCAACATGAAATGGAGTCATTGTGCAACATGTGCTGATTCTGGACTTTGCTCCCCCTTTTTCAGCTGAGCAAGTTCTGTGTTGCTGCTTCAGATTGAAGTTGATCTTCTGCTTCCCAACACTTGTACCAGTACTCCACTTGTTCTGAGACTTTTGTTTTGTTTGAGAAAAATGTTGTCCATGATGCTGCAGCATCCTCTTGTACACATGTCTAGATCCAATTTTCTCTGCCATTTTTGAGAAGGCATCTGAATTCTTCTTCTCGTCTGTCTCACCATCTGAGGCTTTAATGAACACTGTCCCTTTAGAGCTTTCTTCACCAGTATATCCAAGCCCTGTTTTCCCTTTTCCAAGTCTTTGGTAAGATAATATTTCGTCCAGAATATTGCTCTGCGGGTCAGCTGTCTTGGCTGCTGCTGGAGTGGATTCAACAGAGGTCTGTCTTTCTGAATCTTCTCTTTTCAGAATAGTAACTTGATTATCAACTGAGGGTAGACATCTCCTTCGTTCTTCTTCCAAGAGATTTACTCTGTCAGTCAAGGTCTGATTGATCTGAAGAACTGCCTCACACTGTTTGAGTATCTTCCTCAGAAGATCAGCAAAACTGTCAGATGAGTCATCGTCATCTTCACTCTCAGAGACTTCAATCCCATAGTGAATTTCTACCTTCTTTAGCTCATTGAGGTGGACATCTGAAACACTTGTCAGCACAACACAGTTTTCTTCATCACTCTCATCCGAATCACTCCATTTTGCTGTCATGGATTTGCTGTTCTTTTTCTCAGAATTCTTGAAGGGTTTGCTTGGACAATCAGCCTCAATGTGTCCGTACCCTTCACAGTTCCAGCATTGAACTCCCTTTTTCATCTCTTTCTTGTCATCATCGTCCAGTGCCGGTTCTTTCCCTTTCTTCTTTCTTTCACTGCCCCGTCTGAATTGTCTTCGCGAGGAAGAGCTTCTCTCAGTTCTGGATTCCATGTTTTTCAGAAACTTTCCTAGATTTTTAACCAGCATGCTCAACTGATCGTCTGGAACTGTCTGCTTGATTTCTGCTTCAGCCTTCAAACCAACATTCTTGTCCTTGGAAGTGGTGTCTTCTTTGACCAGTTTCATCTCAAATTGTTTGAGAGACCCCATCAGCTCTTCCAACCTCATGAATTTGACATTCTGAGCTTCTTCAATGGCTGTCACCTTCATGTCAAATTTTGTGGGCAGCGATCTGAGAACCTTTCTGATAAGCTTTTCTTCTGGAATGGGCTCACCAAGGGCATGAGCTTCATTTGCAAGATCACAGAGTTTAGCATTAAACTCAGTGATAGTTTCTTCATCAAGCATCCTCAGATTCTCAAATTGTGTGGCAATAATCTGGAGTCTTGACAGCTTTACTCTATCAGTTCCCTCATGGGCAGTTTGCAGAATCTCCCATGCTTGCTTGGCCATGTCACAGTTTGAGATCAACCTGAAGTTATTAGCATCAACTGCAGCAAAAATTGCATTCAGAGCCTTTGAATTACCAGTTGCTGCAGCACCTTCTTCAGCAGTCCATTCCTCTTCAGGTTTAATTCTTGTCACTCCTTGCTGATCCATGGTGATTGGGGGAGACCACTGAACCACAACAGCTCTCCATGTCTTCTCATCAATAGCTTTGAGAAAAGCTTTCATTCTAGCTTTCCAATAACCATAGTTGCTCTCTTCCAGGAGTGGAGGTCTACTCGTGCTCTGTCCTTCCTTCATTGTCTTGGCAACTTCGGAGACACTGTAGGACCTTTTAAACTCTGTGTGTCGAGTTCCCGCTCTGATACCAATTGAAATTTCAAGTGTCTCTACTTATGCAGATTTGTGAACTAGCAGTTGCTGCAGCACACTCTTGTTCACTTAAATGTAGGCACAGCAGACAATGAATAGGACACAGATTTGTTCACCCAGTTCGGCCAATCTGCCTACGTCTGGGGAGGACTATTCTCCAGTCCTCAATCCACTCAACCAAAGGTTCAGATCACACTAGGTTACAACGCACGCAACCTATGCTACTTTAACCCCGTGTGGACTACTCAACACAATCAGAACAAGCTCTGATTTGTGCCAGCACACCCTCTACAATATGTCAGTCTAGAATAGCTACAATCCTCTTCAAGAACTCAGCCTATTCTAGCCTACACTACTCAGCAGGGTTGCTGCAGCAACAGCTGTAACACCAGCTGAAGCACTCTGTCCGCGTCGCTCCAAGGCCTCCTGCCGAGCCAATCGAACCACTCCAAGAGCGCTGCACACTCTGAGTAACTCCCCCTCACTCAGTGACCACCTGCCACTAGTGAGTTCTTCCGCACGAACCTCGACCGAGCCTTCCACCCGTCAGCTCTCCCGCGGCTGCCTTTGATCAACCAACAAGCTCCACAGCTCTAAATTGGCTTCCAGATCAAAGCACGAATCAGTCTCTGCAAGACCTGACTCTCTTCTGCAATACGCACCACGGCTCTGCGCTCAACGCTCTGCCCGTGTATGTTGATCGAAGAACAACTTCCGTAGCACACCCAGAAAAAAATCCTCTCTCTTAATTTCATGTCTACTCTCGTGTATCACTCAGCTTCGATCAACCTCTTCAGCCCTCGAACCTTCTGCTTAAATACCCTCACCACTTTAAGCAATTTCCAGGTTTAGGCCATTGACCCACAAGATCAATTATCTCCTAAAATCTAGGAGATTAGATTTGATTAATATCTTGAAGCATCTCTCCTTCTCTGACTGATAATCCTTGCTGAAATATGCTCAGCAGCATTTTAGAAATTCTTCTAAGCACTTTCACAAAGCTGCCAAAACTTCAAAACGCACCCAGCACAAAACTGTTATTCGGACAGTTGAACTAGCTCTTGAACCAGCACCTGCTGCAGCATCCCCTGCTGCATCTGTTGCTGGTTTACTTCTGCTGTATACTTCTGCTGGCCTCCTTGATTGAGCTGCAGCAGCTCCTTGTTCACTCATGCTGGTTTTGTCAAACACTGCCATACTTGCATTATCATATTGCATTCTAGCATCCTAAGCATGTAGGTATCATAATTTTCTCTAATTTTGATTCAAGAAGACATGATGAGCTTCCTTCTAGACCTATTGAGTCTTCCAGAAAATTGATCACTCTCTACAAGCCAAGGAAGATCTCAAAGCCACCCTTAGCTGCTCAGGATTTGACGCCCCAATGAGCCCATTGTCATATTACAAACTGGAGTGATCAATCTTGAGGTACACATACTTTCTCATTTAATATTTCTTGTTTGTATGGTGCCTTTCTTGTACCACTTGGGTAACTCAACCGCATCATACCCCTCCTTGATTAAACAATAAGACTCGAACTGAGTATATGGGCTGAACAGAAAGTTTCAAGCGGGAGTTTTCATGCAGAAACAATTGGAGGGAAATCAATAAAGAAAAATTTAACAGCAAACCAGTGGACATACTAAAGAGGGTGCATATCAATCTTTCCTTGCTTCCAATGCCTCATTATACCCGTTCCTTGCTATTTTTTTGTTCCTTATCATGCGCTGACTTTTATCTATGTTAGTTGTTAATTATGTCTCCTATCTTGCGGTTGGTGTCACTTTGTATGGCATCAGGTTATGATTGATAAACTAAATTTCTAAATTGATGTGATCTTTAACTTGTTACTAACGATTTTCTTTTCGATGATGCCAAAAGAGGGAAGAGCGATAAGGGACTGCATAACTTGAGGGGGAAGTTATTACTTAAATTCTATTCCACTGTCTTTCTTAGAGGGAACTGTGTAACTGTCTTACCAGGGAAGGAGGTCACCACATACAGTCTATCTATCAGATTATCTTAGGGGGAAATCTGTGAACTGTTTAGCTTGAGTATAACTTAGGGGGAACTGTTTACCTTAGGGGGAACTCTGTGCCTCTCTTGTACCACTTGGGTACCCCTCCTTGATTAAACAATAAGACTCGAACCGAGTATCTGGGCTGAACAGAAAGTTTCAAGCGGGAGTTTTCATGCAGAAACAATTGGAGGAAAAACAAGGGAAATCAATAAAGAAAAATTTAACAGAAAAACAATGTACATACTAAAGAGGGTGCATATCAATCTTTCCTTGCTTCCAATGCCTCATTATACCTGTTCCTTGCTATTTTTTTGTTCCTTATCATGCGCTGACTTTTATCTATGTTAGTTGTTAATTATGCCTCCTATCTTACAGTTGGTGCCACTTTGTATGGCATCCGGTTATGATTGATAAACTAAATTTCTAAATTGATGTGATCTTTAACTTGTTACTAACGATTTTCTTTTCGATGATGCCAAAAGGGGGAAGAGCTATAAGGGACTGCATAACTTGATGGGGAAGTTATTACTTAAATTCTATTCCACTGTCTATCTTAAAGGGAACTGTGTAACTGTCTTACCAAGGAAGGAGGTCACCACATACAGTCTATCTGTCAGATTACCTTAGAGGGAACTCTGTGAACTGTTTAGCTTGAGTATAACTTAACTGACTCACTTGACAGGGAACTCGGATATCTAATATGTGTTGTCAGTACTTGTGATTTTTTGTCCTTATCCAAGGAGTGTTTGTCATCATCAAATTTTGATGATGACAAACAAATAATGAGTGTGCAGGAAAAACACAAAGTGGGCGATTGAGTTCCGCCTCGTGGAAGGCAACAGGGAACTCATGAGGGAACATGATGACGGTAAAGTCAGCGTGGTCCCGAAAACAAGGCGAAACACGAATCAGGAAAGAATCTAGCAACTATTCGAATATCCTTCAGGGATAGTTGAATGCATCTAATAAATATTATGGGATATATATTAGATCTCCAAGATTATCTTTTCATTTAAATAAGGAAACAACTTGATTCGCTTTCCTTATCTTAAATGAGGGATATCTGATTTAGATTTGGAAACCTGAATACTGGCATGCAAATCAAGTGCATCAATCCAAGGTATCCGGGAGATCACGTGCTGCTCTTTTAAGCAACCAAATTAGAGATTGCGGAAGGGAGTACTCGGATGAACAAGAACGGAGCCAGAACCAAGAAAGCAATACGTAAACTCTGAGATCTTGAATGGTCAAGTTCAAGAGTGGAAGGAGAATTGTCCGAGAGTTAGATTGAGTCAAGGAGAGACAAAAGAATAGCTTAGGCGTTGGAGGATATAAGTTGTTCATTTTGTACTTAACAAGAGATCTAAATAAAGCGACGATCCGTCTTTCACAAATCCTTCCAGCGAATACTGGAAGGTAGTGGTTTTACTCGGTGCTCAGTTAGCATTGAGGTTGCCACACAAAATCGTGAGTATTCGAATTTCTTACTATTTTTATTATTCTTAATTCCGCTATTGTTATTGAGTTACCCGCTGCATTACGTCTCGGGTAACTCGATCTGAACTTTCACTGCAATACCTCTCGAGTAATCCAAAATTGAGTTACTCAAGAGAGAACGCTGACTAACGATCCAACAATCTCGAAGTTCCATTAAAACTCACTCATGTGTGACTTCTTTTTTCCAACATCCTGTTTGTATAAAGTATAATGCACCAAGTTACAGTAAGGCCAAAGGTAGCAGAAGATGTCTTGCCTACTCATAAACATATTATAATCCCACCATGACCCTACTTGTCTTATCTCATGCTCCTAAGCTTATCTTGAGCCTGGAGGACACTTGAATTGAATTGAAGAAAAGTGCTTTCTTTAACTGATCTAGCAAATTTACAGCAAAGAACGATCAAAATTGCTGGCATGTTAGACTAGTACCTACCACCAAACCTTGATTGAATTTGTTTTTTCTCCTCAAGCTTTTGTGTTTGCCATTTCCGTTAACTAACCAGAATTCTTTTGTTCATTAGCCTTTCCTGTTGATAGTTTGTTTTGCATATTTTGTACTTCAATCAAAAAAAATCGTTGACTGGTTTGGACAATGTATGTATGAGTAGGCTGGTTGGACCAATACAAGTCGAAGGGCAGTAAAAATTCGTGGGTTGGATCCTAATAAGATTGATTGTACATTGATAAGGAGGGGGAGTAGCAAAGGGTGCACCTACGAACCTACTTGGAGGAGATTGTTGGAATGAGCCGTTGTTGAAATTGTCCATATCAGTTAGTGAAGTAGGAATGAATTTGTTTAAATTGAATTATAGACCATGATTAATAAGCCAAAGTTTTGAGTTAGAATGATACTATAATCTAGTTGGGTTATTGAATTTCTGCAAATAATAATAACATTAATGAAAATTTCACTACAAGAAAATGTACTAAAATCTACGTTATAAAAGCAACGGAATTTATGTTGTTGTTTTTATGTTCAATGCCAACGAAAATAGGTTGGAACTAATTCCGTTGACAGTATGATTTTATTTGCAACAAATATCTGTCGTAATAAAAGTCTTTGATTGTAGGAAGCATATTTTCGACAGAATTTACGTAAGTAATGAAAATTGTAAATATAAAGTTTTCAAACTTAATTCCATGTAATTTAAATATGTTAAGTATCAACAAATATTGTGGGAACTATTTCCGTCACTAATATTACTTTTAATTTCAACAGAATTTTGGTGGAGAATTTCCGTGAGAAACCAAATTACCACATAATTATTAAGTATTAACGAAAACGGTAGGAAATAAATTTGTAGCAAGTATTATTTTTATGTTCAACAATTTGTCATATTAAAATTCATAGTCTTTAACTATCATTTAGTCGACAACACGTTTCTATATATTTGAGTATTACAAAAAGGATTTAAAATACATCGTCACAAATACTTGTGTGATTTTGTTAAGCTGGCAAATTTTTTGGAAACAAAAATAAATAATCTTTTTTGTAAAAACATTATATTCATATTTATATCAATTTTTATACTTTGATATTTTAATTATTTTAGTTTTAGCACATCACTTATTTATTTATGGAAAACCAAACTTCAAAAATCAAGTATAGTGTTAATTTAATTTAAATTTTTATATAATTTTTATATATATTGATAGAATATGTAATTGAATATTTAACATTGAAAAAAAACAAAAAGCAATTACAGTTTTAGTTTATTGTTCTCTAGAGCTCCTGGATACGGTCTCCATCTGCCTTCCCCCTTCCCACCAGGTAAGGTCTCCATATCCCCTTTCTCTCTGACCTCCCCTCTTCATCTTTTAGCTGGGTGTGGCAGCTGTGGCGTGTGGCAGCTGTGGCGTGCGATTGGAAGAGCGGAGGGTGGCTGGGTGCCGGGAGTTATTGGCTTGCTGTTGCCGGGGAGAATCGATTGCTGTGGCTGGTGATTGCTGGATTGCTGTGCGTGATTGCTGCTGCTGCCGGGGAGAATCGATTGTTGTGGCTGTGGTTGGTGATTGCTGGATTGTTGCCGGGAGTTATTGGTGTTGGCGTTTCTATAATACATGTTATTTTATTTGTTTTCTGTGCTTCCGGCAGTCAATAACTTTTAATCCAGAGTTTTCGGTGGCTTCTTAGGTTACAGTTAATACTGATTTTTTTGTACTGTTGCATAGTTTGTGTTCGCACATGACCTGCTTTATAAAATGTCTAAAAGACAATTCGATGTTCTTTTACTTGTCCATATGTATACTTGTCAACCCTAATTGTATAAGTCTCTTAACAGGTTAATTTGTCATTGTATGCAAAGTTATTGATTTTGTTGATTAATCTATGTTAAGAGACTCATTGTATAAGTCTCTTAACAGATTAATTTCTCAAGTATATGTCATTTAGAATACATGTTCTTTACTGTATAAATCAAGTAAATTTTAATAGATTAATTTGTAGAATAATGGTTCTATGCCATTTAGAGAATTTTTTAATTGTAACTAATCGCTTTACAAAAATTAAAAAACATATAAAATCTTCATATCTTTAATCTGAATAATTAAAGATTAAAAAACATATAAAATCTTCATATATATATATATATATATATATATATATATATATATATATATTTATAGAAAGAAGCTCCTAATCTAAACTAAATGGTAACATATCTTTACAACAAGCTGTGGCTTGTTGTTGGGTGCTGGGAGTTGCTGGCTTGCTGCTGCCGGGTAGGATCGATTGATGTGGCTGGTGATTGCTGGCTTGCTGTTGCCGGGGAGTTCGATTGATGTGGCTGGTGATTGCTGGCTTGCTGTTGCCGGGTTTCCGGCGTTTCTATAATACATGCTATTTTACTTGTCAATTACTGTGCTTCCGGCAGTCAATAATTTTAATACTGATTTTTTTTTAATGCTGCATAGTTTGTGCATAGTGAAATCTCTAACCGCGTGGTGGGGTATTTGAGTTTCGACAGCTTTCCTTGTTGTTATGGCTTTTGTAAATCATGTTGATGGATCGGAAGCCGTTCAAATTTGTGGCAGTAGCAGCGAAGTGAATAATCCACGTGCTAAACGCAAGCGTCGAAGTTATTCCAAGGGTGATTATGTTAGTCCTCCTCCCTCGGATAAAATCCCATCAATTGAAGTTGCTGAAGGACAGTAAGTATTTATTTAATTTTTTTATAACTTCTAAGATGCTAATTATATGACTTGTTGATTTTTTATTGTAAATGGATGCAGCATACTAAATCCTACAGCTACTAGGACAATGTCAGCTATCATGCGGATACATTGGCTCGTTGGATGTTTCACATATCGCGATGCTATTTTAAATACGCAAGGAAAATTCAAAGAGACCGTCTTGAAAGAGTTTTGCGTAATTTTTTTCCATATCTTAAATTTTATCATTTTTTCAGTTAATTGATGTATATCTTACCATCGTAATAGACATACCACAAGCACAAAGACGGAGTAAGTGAAAGCCAATGGAACAAAGATGTCATCATTCATGTTGAAAATCGGATGCAATGGCTAAAAAGCGAAGCAAAAAAAGAAGCTTTCGAAAGAGCTGCAAAATATAAGACCTCTATCTATGACCAAAGACCAGAATACTTTGCAAAAGAAGTTTGGAACTCACTGTATGGTCATTTTTTAGGACAAGAACATGCTTCCAAATCTGATATTAACAGGAATAATCGGCGAAAGAAAGTCATGGTACATTGTACTGGTTCTATATCACACGCAAAAATTAAAAAGGTACACTTCCATATTTTACATATTTTCTTAAAAGATTTACTTGATAACTTGTTGGTTAATCTCAATCATATGATAACTTGTTGGTTAATCTCAATCATATGATAACTTGTTTCGCACTTTGCAGACACACATGATATAACTGTTCTTTTTTGTAATAAGTTAGGTTGATGCTGTTTGAAACTCTTGTAGGACCTTGCTGAGAAGATAGGCCAATGTCCTACGCGTTTAGAGCTTTCTGAGGCGGTCTATAAACACAAAGGCACTCAAACCTTTACTTCAGATGAAGCAAGACCAATTGCAGTGAGTTTTTTTTTAAATATTTTTTCTTTAATTACAAGCTTTATTTGTTTACTCATTGTACTGCCCTTTATTTTTATTTTCATAATATTATCCAGTATGTTATTTTGGGTACTCTTTGCTAGTTTATGAGTTTTGGATCAAATGCTATTTTTAAACCATGAATTTATTCAAAATGGTTCTAAATTCTAAAACATATTCATTAGCTTGGAGTTTGCATCCCATTTTTATTGAGGCAATAGTAAGCTCATTTACTTTTGGCAGGACCGATATAAAAAGATTTTAGATGAGCGTATACCAACATTAGAAGAACAAGAAAACGAACCTCTTGAGTGGTGGATTGAGGCTGCAAGACCAGTTAAAAAGAATCGAATTCTTGGTGAGCCACGCATTCCAGTGAATGAGTTATTAACAGGTTCTCATGATGAAACTCTTGGGTCAAAAATACCAACTCAATCAACTTGTGGTGGGTGTCTTTCCGATGATCTATTTTTCAAAGTTATGAATGAAACCTTGCGAAGTGCTCGCACGAATGCATTATTCAAAGAAGTTGCAGTCTCTAGTGAACAAGTACAGAGTTTGGCCGAAGATGTAGTTTCTAGGGGATGTATTTCAAACCCAGCAGATGGTTCTTTGAAAGAAAAAAAAGAAGAAGTTATCCGCCTCATGATAACTACATTGGAGAGTGTATACTCAACGATCCACAATTCTCTTAAGGTAATTTTCTTACTTTTACTTCATGTCCATGAAATGCAGTGACTGGAAAACTTCTATTTATTATGTGGACCCGAGACTCCATGAGCCGCTGCCGATAGACAGGCGCCGCAGGCGGCCAGTAGCGACAGAGCCGGCTGAGTCGTCAGCTGCTGGCTCCAGGAGAGCCGCACACGGTGAGCAGCCACCATCGGCCTTCACCCAGGCACAGTTGGACGCAGCGTTCAACGCCTACAGGGTGTTGGATTATCTCTTGCCACCTGGGACGCAGCCAGTACCGGCACCTCCAGGGTGGATTCCAGGGCAGCCAATCCCTCCGGAGTACGTGATCGCGCGGGCGCCCCCCTCATCCCCCAGCGGACCCACAGACAGCTCTGCCGAGTTATAGGGGAGTTTCTGTTTTCTATATTTTTTTTATTTTTTTTATCATCCGTGTTATTTGGTTATGTTGCATGACCCGCCCTTGAGCATAAGTCGATCCGTGAGGACACGGCTATGTTCAACAGTGTGGGGTGGGGTAGTTGAGTCTGTTTTGTCAGCACGTTTACTTTTTTAGCATGCATTAGCAGTTACTATGTCGCACGTTTTTTTCAAATTTGTGTATGCTACGATGAAAACACTGATTTTATGAGATGATGTTTGATGCTATGAGGTTTTGATGTGTAATGCTTTGCATGATTTCTGAAATTTTGTGATGCGAGTTACGTTATGTTATATGTGCTTTTGAGTTGAGATATTACAGGATGTGGAGTTTACAGAAAATGTCCTAGAGGGACTTGACAAACATTCGAAGGTTCGAGGGATTAGTCGCGTAGCGCATTGAGTTTGTGGAGGTTGGCACTCCGAGTTATGAGGGGTGAGACTTTCACTCCATCATTGCAGTGTTTATGCAATGGTGGGACGGGAAAACAAACCGTCCTATCTCTAGTCCTAGTAACCGGGAATGGGTGGGTAACCCCTATCCTGCCTCGCGCTGAAAGGATAATGATGAGAAAGAGCGGGACGCGCTCCATATGCTGCTATTCGAAGGCAATGATTGGAACGGTTCAAAGAAATGAGGGGGACAAGCAGTTCACATTGGAGAGCAAAGCTCAAAAGGAAAATTCAGTCAAATGTGAAAGAAAGAAAAGTCAGAAAAAAATAAACAATCGAGTTGAGTGAAGTCTTCGGACCAAACAAAACAAGAAAGTTTCAAAAGCTGTCCGACCAAAAGGAGAAGAATAAGAAAAGTTGAGTTCCTCATGACTTGGATTTCTCACGTGCCAGAGAAAGCGAACTCAGTACATGCGCGTGACTATGATCTCGAGCTGAAGAATGGAGTCAGGAGTCTAAAGAGGACTATCTCCCAGTCATCCATTAAATCACATCTTGACCTCTCAGGTAACATGTATCATTACGGTTTCTTGTTGATCCTTATTGAAGAATGAATGTGAGTATATGTTGATGAACTGATTAGTGACGACATCTCGAGTAAAGTCAGTGTTTAGTCGTTGGCATGTTAGAATAGTTTTGGTGTCGCGAGTCTTGCTTTCGTTCTTTGTTCGGGACGAACAAGTTTAAGTGTGGGGTGGTTTGATGGGGAGTATTTATACGACTCGCTAAACCATTTAAACCCAACTATTTCGACATGTTTTGATGTGAACAGTTACCTCCTAGTGTTGTTTGCATTTCAGGTGTTCGGAATACATGAGAAGAGATTTGCGGCTCAAACCGGTGTTTTTATGGAAGAAATCGGCGTTGGCGGAAATGGGAGTGCACTGCAGTGAGTCGCGCGCCATCAGGCAACATTAGTGTCGCGCGCCGAGAGTTAATGTATTCGTCGGGCGCGCGACATAATGTCTTCATGGGGCGCGCTGGGTTTATGATGACGTCACCATTCGGGCCCGCGGCCCGAAATCAGTTTTACAGCCCGATCTCAATTAGGGTTTCGGAAGATTGGGACGGCAGTTTTTTGACGACGGAAGAGTTTTGGACGACGGAGGTTTGACGGAGACGGCGGACGGAATTTTGCAGCTTGCGTGAACAGTACTTCCGGCATGAACAGTGTTTCCGGCAGTGAACAGTGTTTCCGGCGGTGAATAGTGATCGTGAACAGTATTTTTTATGTTTTTTCAGTTTAATGTATTTTGCAATTATGAACATGAGTAGCTAAACTTTTATTTCAGTTTAGGGTTTTCAATTGGTGACATTCATGTTTGAGACTTGGTTCAATGCATATTTCTATTCATTCGTAAGTTCTGGATCTTAATTTGCCTGAATTGTATTCCACGGTTAGCGTATACTTTGTCGTGAAACTATCCGTTTAACAATTCTGATTATTAACTCTTGTTGAAGCTTTGTCGTGGAAACAAGTAGTAGAATCCAGGCTCCGTATCACCTTTGTCGGGATACTCTAGATTATTACCTTTGTCGGGATGATCGCATGTTTGATTAGAATAGCTATCCTTAGAAGTCAATGATAACAGTCACTATTGAATTCCCTGAGCTGAATATTTCTCTCGATTGACATTTGCACTTTTATTACATTCGTTCTTGCGATCATTCACTCAAAACCCCCCTTTAGTTCAGTATTCACAGGAAACCGCTTCACAGTCAGTTCTCTTGGGTTCGACCCTTGCTTGCCGCTACACTAGCTAGAGCTTGGAATTATAAATACAAGGTTGCTGCTGCACGTATTGCTGAAGCGGTGGGTTAGGCTCATTGAAACCTTCTGCTTGAACCACTGCATCCCTAGCCAGAAATTCCCTTTCGCGAAGTTCCCTCTGGCGCGCTCTAAATACTCGCTCCGGCTCTTCATAAAATGGTGGAACCTGCACATCCGGATTTCCTGGTGGTGGTAAAGGATGGTTGTTGTTGTTGACCTGATTTTGTTCATTATTTTGGCGGCCATCACCATTAACACTACCTGCGTGCGACATGCTGGAAAGAGCAATTTATCGCAACAAAAAAAACACAAAAAAATAATTGAAAACTAAAAAATAAAAAAGAGAAAAAGAAACTCTTCACTGTAGCAGTTCCCCGGCAACGGCGCCAAAATTTGACGCGCGTCGTTGTGCGCGCCAAACTTGTATTTATAATTCCAAGCTCTAGCTAGTGTAGCGGCAAGCAAGGGTCGAACCCAAGAGAACTGACTGTGAAGCGGTTTCCTGTGAATACTGAACTAAAGGGGGTTTTGAGTGAATGATCGCAAGAACGAATGTAATAAAAGTGCAAATGTCAATCGAGAGAAATATTCAGCTCAGGGAATTCAATAGTGACTGTTATCATTGACTTCTAAGGATAGCTATTCTAATCAAACATGCGATCATCCCGACAAAGGTAATAATCTAGAGTATCCCGACAAAGGTGATACGGAGCCTGGATTCTACTACTTGTTTCCACGACAAAGCTTCAACAAGAGTTAATAATCAGAATTGTTAAACGGATAGTTTCACGACAAAGTATACGCTAACCGTGGAATACAATTCAGGCAAATTAAGATCCAGAACTTACGAATGAATAGAAATATGCATTGAACCAAGTCTCAAACATGAATGTCACCAATTGAAAACCCTAAACTGAAATAAAAGTTTAGCTACTCATGTTCATAATTGCAAAATACATTAAACTGAAAAAACATAAAAAATACTGTTCACGATATTGGTGTCCCTCCAACGATAGTAAAGGCAGCCGAACCTCAGAAAAACATTCTGGATGAAATTCTTTCATATCAAAAACTTGGAAAAGAAAGAATGGGGCTCGGATACACTGGTGCAAAGCCACTAATATTGGTGTCCCTCCAACGATAGTAAAGGCAGCCGAACCTCAGAAAAACATTCTGGATGAAATTCTTTCATATCAAAAACTTGGAAAAGAAAGAATGGGGCTCGGATACACTGGTGAAGAGAGCATTGGAGGAACAGTCTTTGTAAAAGCCTCTGATACATTGATCGAGAACAATGAGAAATCGGATTATTGTCCAACTCCCGTAGAAGAAGACAAAGCCGAATATCTGAACAAGCAGATGCTACAGCACCCGCTATATCATCCCTCTGTAGCAAAACAACAGAGTCAGAATAGAAGATGGTTACCTGCACGTCCCTTTGGTCAAGAGAAATGGAGCCAAAGGAAACATTCAAGTCTGACGAAACAGCAGATATCTCAAAAGGGTACCAGGGTTGGAATTAGGGGGAGGAATCTGAAGACCAACACAAGCTGCCGAAAAATTCCTACCTCTGCTAAAATAGTGAGTGCTCACCAACGATCAGAACATAAATGGAGAGCCAGAATAATGGATAAACCAGCGCACTGGAATGGAACAATCAAAAGTGAGTCACACGAAACCCAAGGGTGGAAACCTAAATGTGACAAACGGAAAGACAAGAGAGATGACTGTCAAAAGCAGTGGAAACTGAGACCAACTCATGTGTGGATGAAGAAACAACCAGCTGACTCTGACAATGGATCACCAAACAATGAGAATAACGCCAACCAGCCCTATCTGCTATAGCAATCAGGACCAGAAAAGCTTGTTCAAAATTTCTGGTTGCTAAAAGTAGAGGTAAGCACATGCTGAGCACATGCTTCTAAAACAAAACAAAAAGGAGGGAAAGCAGCAGGTAAATCAAATTTCTAGGGCACAATCAGTTGAAGGCTCTTCCCAAAAAGTTCCCTGATCAAGCTTCACCCCCTGTCCTTTCTCTTTCCGCAAATTCGTAACAATGGTGAGGACTCGTGGACTGAAGAAGAACATAGCAACAACACGACAAGGCAGAGCTGAAAGGGAGTCTAAGTCACGAAGTGAAGCGCCTACTCAAAGACTAGACTTGGTGGTCTGGGAGCCCGCACCTCTCCCTGTGTCACACAATGCTCCTTCTCTGCAAAGAGGAACTCCACAAAAAAGGAGACGACTTGTCCGTGATAGGGAGCCTGCAACCAGCGCAGCAGTGGTGACTGAAGAGGCAGTGGTCGAAGAAGGCTCAAGGGGAGTACAAGCTACAGAGGTTACTACAGCCGGTCAAAAGGTTGAAGAGTTCTGCAGAACCCTTGTCACGTTCCTGGCATATAAGGAGAAGGTGAGGAGGTTGAAGCGGATCTTCCTGAACAAGAAACTGTTGCAGCACATCCTCCTCCATCATTTGACAAAGCAAAAGCTCCAATCATCATCCCTGATTCTAGCAGTGAAGAAAAGGAGGAGTCTAGTGAAGAGGATGCTGTTGGTGAACCGTCTGAGAGAAGACCTGTTCTGATTGACACAGAAGCAGTCTCTGTAGGAGGAGTTTGGTTCAGAAACAAGCTAGTCTCTCAATCTGGAGTACTATGGAGAGGAAGCACATCACTACAGAGAAGAGACTGGACCTGGACAAATACAAATCTGCAGCAATCATCCAGCTCCTAACTGAGGTAAACCTACTCAAGTCCCTAACTTACCCCTACAGATTCAATATACATCTAGTTAGGGAATTTATAGTCAATATGGAAAATAAGTTTGGTGAGGAAGAAGGAGATGTCTTTGGGAAGAGTTGGGTACGAGGTAAAAAGGTAGTAATTACCCCAGAGAAGATAAATGAATTTCTAGGAATAGAAAGTGATGCCAGAGAGCCTACAAATGTCAAGCAAGAGTTGTTGCCCAGAGTTCACACGGGACGAGTGTGCATGTCTTGGGGTGGACCAAACCTCAGTGCTGCGGAGCCCACCTCCAAGAATGCCCTGTTGTACAATTTGGGCATTAGGAACTAGATCCCCAGCTCTCATAGGGGAAAGGTTAGCAGATCCTTAGCTAACATTTTACACTCGATTGGGAAAAAAAGAAGAATCAGCATGGGTAGTGTGATATTCTCCCAAATTGCTGCTCATGCTGGCAGTTCTTCCTCTAGCAAACCCATTGTGCTGCCATCCCATTGTCCATACCCAAGAGCTGGAGGTTTTTATAGTAGATCACAAGCTCTTCAAAGGGAAGCATGTAGTTGACATTGCCCACGAGGATCCTCTCCCGGTTGCCGCATCAGACCCATGTCCTCTGGAGGTAACTCTTCCCCCTCCCTCAGCTATCCAAGCAGCCCTCCTAGCCAGAATTGTGAGTCACCTGAAGTCTGAGCTGCTTATACTGGATTCTGAAGCCAGAAGAAGGGATTTCAGATGCACCCAAATCAGAAGTCTGCTCAAAGACTTGGAATATTCTGAGGAAAAAGGCCAGGCCCCTTGAGCATCTGTGCCAAAAAGGGGGAGATTGCAAGCCAAGGCCCACTGATGATCTCCACTGATAAACTCTAAATTTTTTTGAAGCCCTGCGTGGCTATACTGAACCGAAGGCCGACTGTGGCCACAACATTTATTTTGACCAGATGATAAGTAGTCTTTAAAATTTGTTTCTTTTTTCGTGGAAGACTCCATCTGTGGCAAAGGGTTTTGTTAAAATGCCAAGGGGGAGATTGATGATGCAGTATGACAGTCTTTGACAAAACCAGTACGAGTGAACAAGCTTCTGCTATAGCTGGAGCTATATCAGGCAGTTGTAGCACCTGTTCTACAACAGATATCCGGACCTTCAGAAAAAGCGCCCGGCTGTTCATCATCGAGCATCAACGGAGCTTCTAAATATTCAACAGAGAATATCCTAGAGAAGATACAGTCCCAAGGTGAAGATTTGGTTGTGGGAGATTTGTTTCTCAAATCAAACCTAATCTCCTACAAATTAGAAGATATTGTTGTTTGGAGAAATTGCTAAAAACTGTTAACGATGGAACTAGGTGTTCCTATTTATAGGAGGCTGTTCAGAGCGTAAAATCTATCGAAGACAAGAGGGCAAACACCAGAGCGTACACAGAAACCTACGAAGGGTGTTTGTGAGTGAGCCGTGCTACGATCATCACCACGAGCAAAGGTGATTGAAGCTGAGAGTATTCAAGACCTACAGAGTCTGATCAGTACCTGATCTTGGAAGCCAATTCAGAGCAGCTGTTGCTTGTTGGTTGATCAAGGGAAGCCGCGGAGAGCAATTGTCGACTGGAGGTGCTCAGACAATTTGCAGAGTTCTTGACTCGCTAGTAACAGGAGGTCACTGAGTGAGGGGGAGTATTCCAGAGTGTGCAGCGCTCGTGGAATTGTTCGATCGGCTCAGCAGAAGGCTTGGAGCGACACGTACAGATTTTGCACCAGCTGTGTGCAACAGCGGGTGCTATAGCAGACCTGCACAGACTGCGTGTTAATTAGAATAGGCTGGGATTCGTTGAGTCAGTAGCTGTTCTAGATTAATACCAGTGTAGGTAGTTGTGACACAAGTCAGAGCCTGTTCTGATTGTGGTCGAAGTCCTAGCTAAGGTTGAGTAGCATAGGTTGCGTGTTGGCTAACCGTGTTGTACATCAAACCTTGAGCTTAGTGGATTTAAGGACTGAGTTCAGTCCTTCCTAGAGGTAGGCACTTGGCCGAACTGGGTGAACAAATCGTTGTCCCTTGTTCTATCTTGGTGCATCAGATTTGAGTGTTTAAGAGTGTGATGTAGCAACTTCTTGTTCACAAATCTACATATCAGAGATGCTGCGGAAATTTCAAAATGCATTACTCGAAGTTTTATTTAGGAAATACTATTTTTTTTATAAAGTAGCTTTTCACAAAGATGATTTTTGAGAGAAAAAAGTGATTGTTGTGTCGTACAATGATAATAATATAAAAGTTATGTAAAAAATACTAAATGATGAATAACTGCATCCAAATTCAATGTATATACAAATGAGCATATATACAGCAGATTCGCCTAATGATAATCTATATGGTCTCTTCCTTTGACGTGTATTCTTTCTTGGCGCTCCTCCAGCCTGATTCTCAACTTGAGTAATTTGAGAAGGCGAATGTGAAGCAGTCTGCATTAGAGTAAAGGAATGTCTAGACAAATGGAAGATGAAGGTGGATGATTCTATTGATAAGTACAAAACGAAACTTGTCACAAAAGGTATAGATAAAAGGAAGGTCTAGACAACTTTTATACATATTCTCTAGTGATCAATAACATCCACTAGGATGATAATAGCCATTGCCACTTTGTGACTTTTGAAGTCCATAAAAGGGATGTAAGAAAACGGCTTTACTCAACAGAGTTTTTGAGAAAGAAATATATGGACCAATCCGAGGGCTATATGATGTCTGCTCAAGAGAGAAAAGTTTGTAAACTTATAAAATCTCTCTCTACGGCCTAAAATATACGAGTAATGTACTCTTAAGATATATGAGTAATCCAAGATCAAAACACTGAAAAACAAAAACAATCATGAGAAAACTGAGGTGTTTATGATTCACTCGTTACCATGATCACATTATACAAGATATCATGAAGTCATTAAGGGAGTCACTGACGTAAGTTGAATATCTGATATACAAGACTCTAGAGCCATAACTGCATATATATTCACATAAGGATGTATGTGTGTGTCTTAAAAATCCTCCAAGCAAGTTTGAAATTTGCAGCGCCCCTAAGTTACTGATAGTGTACAAGCAGTTGCTATAGCAACTCCTTGTTCAGCCGGATCTGGTGCAACAAGAAACAAAACAGTGAACAACGAATTTGTTCAACCAGTTCGGCCAATCTACCTACGTCTAGGGAGGACTATACTCCAGTCCTCAATCCACTAGTCTCCAAGGTACTCCGTACAACACAGACTCGACTCCTCGACAATCTATGCTACTCGACCTCAACTAGCACACAATCAGAACACCCTCTGATTTGTGTCTCACTCACCTACACAATTGGATTAATTCAGAATAGCTACTTTTCTGATCGCACAGAACAGCCTATTCTAATTAACACAATGTCTTAGTAGGTTTGCTATAGCCACACGCTTGTGCAACTAGCTAGTATAGATTCTGACGCTTCGCTCCAAAGCCTTCCGCTGAGCCACTCGAACTCTGTCTTGAGTACTCCTCACAATGGGATGCTCCCCCTCACTCAATGATTACCTGTCACTAGTGAGAATAGGCCTTCTACAGATAGTCCGAGTTCCTCAACTCGACAACTCTCCTGCTGCCTTCCTTGATCAATCAACAAGCATGCCCTGCTCTTAATTGGTCCTCCTGATCAACACTGACTAGACACTGCTAGTCTGCAATCAGTCGATACAGAAACCTCACTGATCTGTGCTCACGCTCTGCTCACAGTGGTGATCCGATCCTCCGCACAACTCCACTAATCTTTTCTTTTTAATCTTAGGTGCTTGAATGCTCTCTATGTGTTTCTCTCTCTGTTCGGATGCCTGTCATGCTTTGCTCAGCCTCCTTCTATAGGAACTCTTCCACCATTAAAATTAGGAAACCCTCAAAGATCTTAATAAGATCCTATCTCTTAATTTTTAGGAGATGATTTCCTAATCAAAACTTCAAGCTTGAGGCACGGAAATCTTTACTGGGATATTCTGAGAATATTCGGAAGCCTCCCGTTGCACTGCTACTTAATATCTGAGAATATTTCTCATGGGGCCAAAACTATTGCTCTGCTGCTACAGCAGAGCTGTAGCAATTGCTTGTTCACTGGGTTTGTACACTTTGGCATGTTTTGTCAATTGAATGTCATTTGCATTATCAATCTCTCCCTTGCAATTTTTGACAAAACTTGATGTCCGCTGATGCTTTGAGTTGATCCTCCCTTGGTGGCAGACTTCAAAAGAAATTTTGTCGTTGCCTGCCCATATCTTCAGCCTTTTGATTGGGCACTATTAGCCACTTTCTTCAGAACTAACTCAAATCTAAGCTACTTAGATTTTTGTCTTAAAGCAAACGATTTTTTCTATTAAAGAACCACTATCCGTGTGGGATAAAATATGACCACATTTGGTCTTAAGGTTAGTTCAGCAACGCAGGGCCGCAAAACAATAATAGTTATCTATTATAATCAAAACAGTTCTCATCAGTGGGTTTTTCTTTCCCTTTTTGACAAAAGATAGCAAAGGGGGGTATCAGTCATCCTCTTCTTCATCAACAGGGACAGCTTCTTCGTCTGGATACTCCAAGTCCTGCAGCAGACAACGAACCTGAGCTCTTCTGGTAGTGGCTGACAGCGCGTAGTCGTGCGCCTCAAATTTGAATTTATAACTCCTGTTAACACACTAGCAAGCGGTAAGCAGGGTCGAACCCAAAGAGAGCAAGTAAGATAGAGTTCTAATGAAAGTCACAGAAAAAGGAACAAACTGAGGATATCAATTCAGAGAAAATCAGTTCGGGGAACACAATGCAACTAGTTATCATCAATCGAATACATGCATAAACTAATGAATTCTGCCTCAGTCCAACATTCCCGCTAAAGATATGTCGACAATCGAATTCTACCTATTCTTAACCGCTAGGCTTTCGAACAAGTTCAATAGTTACCCGACTGAGACCACAAATTAGTTCCACCGCTAAGCTTAACTAATTATGCATTCCAGTCAAGTATAACACAATTGATATCCAATTAGCTCACCGCTAAGCTGCACTAAATTGACAATCAACGCATTCAGTTCATACATGCGAGGGCAATAAAATCACTAGCTCAAACATTCATTCATTGATCTCAAACCATTGTTGCATTATAAATCCCCAAACTGAAATATTGATTTAGCTACTCATATCATCCATGGAATACAATAAAACTGAGTTCATTACACTACAATAAGTTAAAGAACAAGAACTAAACCTAAATAAAATCCGGCCGTGAACAGTATTCCGGTGTGAATAGTAATAGTAACAGTGAACAGTGTTCCGGCATGAATAGTGAATAGTGAATAGTAACAGTAAAATGAACAGTACAGTAACCGGCGTGCATAGTGAATTCCGGCAACTTCTCTCTCAAGCTCTTCAATCTTCTCCTCCACTCCGTCACTGTAGCTCGTGAATAGTAGCTGTCAATAGTGTCTCCATAGTGAGAGGATTCTTTTCCTCTTTTGTCCATCTCTTAGGTTTAGGATTTTTGGGTTGAACCACATTAAACCACATCTGCTGAACCGGATCTGATTTCTAATTGAACCAGCAGAGTTGACTGCTGTTGACTTTGACTGCTGTTGACTTCTTGATCTTGGATGAATGCTTCAAGTATGCGATAAAATCCAATGCGATCGTGAACACACTTCCGATACGAAAACACTACAAAAGAGTAATCGATTCACACAAAATGTAATAAAACTATGGAAATAAATAACTCAATGTCAGTGGCCTTCTTTACTGATGCAGATCAACAAGTTCAACTCAGTCTTGAGGTGACTCACAAGTCTGGCTTTGAGGGTAGCTTGTAGAGATGAGTCAGGGCCAGCTTCATCTACTCCAAGAGCATGAACATGTGGAGGATCAACCAGCAAGGGATCTTCTTGTGCAATGTCCACTACATGCTTTCCCTTGAAAAGTTTGTGATCAACCATAAACACTTGCAGCTCTTCTGACATCCTTCTGAAATGGTCTTCAACTCAGGATGTTGTGCAATGATTAATTCATAGATGAGGGAGGGAAGAACAATAGCATGTGTAGACTTGGTACAACCCGCATGTGCAGCAATCTGAGGAAACATTACCTTACCCATGTTAACATTCCCAATGGTGTACAAGAGGTCTCCAAAGTCCTTGCTGGCCTTTCCTCTGTGGGAGCTAGGAAACCAGTTCCTGATGTCAAGATTGAACAACAATGCATACTTTGATGACAATTCCAAAGCATACAAATTTGGTGTTGCCCAAATCCTGCATAACCCACCAGTAAGAATACTGGCAAGAACCTCTTGAACAATAATAGTTGGACCCCTTGCTTCATTGCTTATCTCTAGATATTCATTTATCTTCGCCGAAGAGATCACAACCATCATGCCCCTTACCAGCTTCTCCCATAATTATTAGTCCTCTCAACTTCAAATTCATCCTCCATATTTGCCAAAAATTCCCTAACCAATGATGTATTGAACTTGTTAAGGAAGGTTAGGGTTTTCAGAAGGTTTACCTCTAAAAGAAGCAGGACAATTGCAGCAGATTTGTGTCTTCCAGGAACCATCCTCTTTTCAGGCACAACAGTCTTTCTTTCCAATGTTCCCCATGATTCTGAGGCAGACCTGCTCCTGAACCAGATGCCTCCTACAGTGACCTCTTCGTTGCTCTCAGGCAGTGTAGACTTCCTCACAGATGTTTCTCCATTGCGAGCCCCTTCAGAGTCATCGGAGTCTTCTTCTTCTTCACTACTTGAGTCTGGAATGATGATGGGGTGACTTCCCTTTGTCTGTTGGTGGTGGGTGGTTGCTTCAGCAGACTCTTGTTCAGATAGCTCCTCAGAGTCTTCATCAGGGGTTCTGACAACAGTCGGCCAGGCTCTTCTATGCTTTGGGATGTTGCAGCAACCTCTCTAGCTTGTACATCTCTGTGGGAGACATCTTCTATTTCAGTGGCAGTCTCTTCTTCGACTGCTGCTGCTATGATCACGGGATCCTCTTCTTGCACTAGTCTCCTCTTCATGTTTGAGGGTTCCTCTGATGGTGTAGGGTTCTGCGATTGTGGTTGAGGGGCTGGTTCCCAAACTACCATGTCTAGACACTATACTCTAGATTTGCGCCGAACCTTGGTCTCCTTTCTTCCACTAGCTTGGCGGGCGGCTGCCAAATTTTTCTTCAGTCCACGTGTGCAAACCATTGTCAGACTCCACCTGTGATCGTGGATGGCAGAACCTCTTGAGAAGGCTGTCGTCGGTCAGTGCTTGCAAAGTGTGCCCTAGAACACAAATTTACCGTTTTTCTTTTCAAATATCTGCATATGCCTTACACGTGTCCTTTCTTTCTTTAGCACCCAAATATTCTTGTACAAACTCCTTTTCTGTGCCCGGTTGCTACAACAGCTTGAGCTTGTGCCACTTAAGATTTTGAACCATCCACGTCATTGGGCAGTTCTTCGTGAATTCCAGATGATTGTTTCCTCATCCATACCTGAGTTGAATTGCATCGCCACTGTTTCTGACCTTTGTCGTGTTCAAACATCCTCTCTCTTCTTTTGGCATATACAGATTGCCTCATCTGATTTTTCCAAGACCCATTTGTGATCGTCTCTCTCCACTGGATTGAACTGTCATTGTTCCTGACTATCCTTGGATCATGTGAATATCTGTTGTTCATCACCGATCTTATAGAGCAGACGACCATACCACTGTTTGGTTTAGGATGCAATTTCTCCCTCCACTTTCCAGTTCCAGTTGACTTCTAAGATCTCCATTACTTGTTCATCTTCTGGCATTTCCTCTTTGAGCACAGTAATAGCATATGCACCCTTTTCTCCTGGGTTTTCCTTCTGCTACAGGGGAATGATACAGAGGTTGTTGTACCAACCTCTCGTTCAGATCTCTGTATTTTTCTTTCACTGTAGGTTTCTGACTAATACCCATGAAGAACAGAATGCTGAGACTCATGATCCACCGTCAAGGCAGCCTCCAAAGAGGATTCAGAAGAACCATCCACTAACCAATGTGACTGGAGATTCGACAAAAAGAAGGAGAACCAGAAGCAATGCTTACCTCAATACCTGCTTCCTATCCAGTATAGAACCGAAGACATTCAAGGAAGCTTTGAATGACGAATTCTGGATGATAGCTATGCAGGAAGAACTAGCAGAATTCGAAAGACACGATGTTTGGGACTTGGTGGACAGACCTAAAGGAGTAAACATTATAGGTACCAAATGGATCTTCAAAAACAAAACTGATGAAAAGGGGAACATCACAAGAAATAAAGCCAGGCTTGTTGCTCAAGGATACACTCAAATTGAGGGGCTAGACTTCGAAGAAACTTTTGCTCCAGTCGCTCGTCTGGAGGCCATCAGACTGCTTCTAGCTATGTCATGTTTTCTGGGGTTTAAACTATATCAAATGGATTCAAAAGTGCATTTCTACACGGAGACCTCACTGAAGAAGTATATGTTTTATGGTATACTAAGGATATAAATGCAAACCTAGTGGGATATAGTGATGCAGACTGGGCAGGTTGTGCTGAGGATAGGAAGAGCACTTCTGGAGGCTGCTCCTTCCTGGGTAACAACCTGGTGTCATGGTTCAGTAGGAAACAAAATAGCATTTCGCTATCTACAGCTGAGGCAGAATACATAGCTGCTGGGAGCTGCTGTGCACAGATGATGTGGATGAAGCAAATGTTGGGCGAGTATGGACTCGATCAAGGTGAAATGACTCTCTACTGTGACAACATGAGTGCTATCAGCATCTCCAAGAACCTTGTTCAGCACAGCAGAACCAAACATATTGACATTCGACATCACTTCATCCATGAATTTGTGGAAAAGAAAATCATTGCACTTCAGCATGTTGTGTCAGCCAAACAGCTTGCTGACATCTTCACAAAACCTTTGGACGCAGTACGTCGAAGACCTGAGATCCACTCTGGGGCTCTGTGTCTCGCCCTCTTGAGACAGCAAGGAACTTCCTCTTGTCTATTGTGCCAAAAAGGGGGAGAAAAAGGGGAGGGAGTTAGTTACCGGAAGATTTGAATTAAAGCTTTCAAAGGGGTTTTGTCAAAATGCCAAGGGGGAGATTGATGTTGCAGTATGGCAGTGTTTGACAAAACCAGCACAAGTGAACAAGATGCTGCTACAGCCGAAGTTCAGCTTTTGTGAACAAGACCAGTGAACAAGGAGCAGCTGTAGCAGGAGAAAGCTATAGCAGGAGCTTGTTCAGACGGGCTGTAGTGTCTGTCCGAGTAGCAGCTATCTGGGTTTTGGAAAGAAGGTGTGGCAGCCCATCTAAGAGCATCAGGAGAGTTTCTAAGTTGCTAAAGAGAATATTCCAGTGGAGTTTCCTAGCTGGAGAAGGTGATTTGATTGTGGGAGTTTTGAATCTCAAATCAAATCTAATCTCTTGAATATTAGGAGATATTGATCGTGCTAGGGGAATTGCTAAATCCTGATAATGATGGCAGTGGGCGCGCCTACTTAATGGAGACTCTTCAGAGCAATGAAGGTTGATCAAAGCTAAGAGAGAAAATATGAGAGTTACACAGAAAGTTCAACAGAGAGTGAATCTATGCGGGCGAATCTTCTATCATCACCGAGAGCAGAGCGTGAGCGCAGAACTGAGGTGATTGAGACAGTGGGTGATCAGGACTTGCAGAGTCTGATCACAGCTTGATCGGGAGACCAATTCAGAGTAGCAGTGCTTGTTGGTGGATCAAGGAAGGCCGCGAAGGGATTGTCGAGTGGAGGGACTCAGGCAATCGATCGAAGGCCAGCTCTTGCTAGTGACAGGAGGTCACTGAGTGAGGGGGAGTATTCCAGAGTGTGCAGCGCTCGTGGAATTGTTCGAACGGCTCAGCGAAAGGCTTCGGAGCGACGCGGACAGTTTGTGCATCAGCTGTGTGCTACAGCAGATGCTATAGCAACCCTGCAAAATCTGAGTATTGTTTAGAATAGGCTGAGTTTCTAGGAGATAGTAGCTATTCTAGATAGATATCAGTAGAGGGTCTGCAGACACAAGTCAGAGCCTGTTCTGTTTGTGTACGTGGATCTACTTGTAGTTGAGTAGCATAGGTTGTGTGGGTTGTAACCTTGTGTACTTGGAAACCTTGAGATTAGTGGATTGAGGACTGAGAAGAGTCCTCCCCGGACGTAGGCAATTTGGCTGAACTGGGTGAACAAACCTTTGTCCTTGTTCTTTCCTGCTGAAACAGTTTCCGGGTGAACAAGAGTGTGCTGTAGCAACTGCTTGTTCACAAATCTGTTTATCAGAGGCGCTGCAAATTTCAAAATGTTTTACAAAAAGTGTGATGCATATGCGGTGATATGCTTTGGGCAGCCTCCATTCATCTTTCATCATTGGGTTAACATTTTCAACATGCCTATCAGAAATAATACATAGCCCCTAGCGTTGTATGACATCATATCTGATGCATGTCGTTGACCACCTCCAACTATCTTTATTTTCACTCTCCACCAAAGCATATGTGAGAGGAAGGACATGGTAATTTGCATCTAACAAAGTCTCATTACATTTGCAAACAAATGCATCCCATCAACACAAAAAAATGGGACGACAATGACAAAAAGCATGGATTACAGGAGCAACTACCCAAAATTACCGATCCACACTCATCTTGTTCTCGTTAATTTTAGATTCATTCTGATACATTAAAGTTCCAAGATTAAACCTTCCAATGAGTTCTAATATGATGGTAGCTGTTTTAATGACTCATCCAATTCTCTAAATATAATTTTCAATGCATGTTTTCATACTACCCGTGTTGTGAAGTATGGAATGTCATATCCATACTTCAAACCCATAATTTGTTTGATACCATTCGAAGAAAGTCTAAGCTTTTCTTAAATTATATCTGTAACCTCAATGACTGTGGTATTCTTGTTGAAATGAGCCTTGTCCTTAAGAATAACATTAGAGGCACGTGTGTGGACATACATCCAGATCCAACAATTCACCACATAGGCATTTTACTGTTCTTTATAACTCGAATATGCCATGGATGTTTGAAAATTGTGTTAAGATGAAAATGGTGATGCAACCTCATTTTGTGAGTCAATTTAAGGATGGAGTACCCCTCGGATTGAATTGAAATACTCATACTTAAATACATTGAGAAGAGAGGTATTTGATTGATTATTCATAAGCCGAAATACAAGTTATATTGGATGTCATTTTGATGTTCGAAGTGTGGTCTAAAATATTGAAAATATGAGTCCATAAAGAATAGAACACTCAATCCTGTTAAGTAGAAAAGAAAGAAATGTGCAAATGTCCCACATTGCTTGAAAAGTAGATGAAATATAAGTTTATATATAAATTCACTCTACTTTCCTGGTAAGATGTCAAACACCGAGTCTCTCTCTATGCATTGGGGTGCCAATAACGAACTGATTCGGGTTTGAAGTAGTGGTCCATTGGGTGCGCCTGCGACGTACGAGACACGAATAGTGATTGATTTATTATTTGTAAGTGGCATACCTCTTTTTCATTTATTGCTACTTGAATTTTAATTTTTGATTATCAAAGTGAAGGCGACACCGTAACATTACTTGGAAGCGACACTTGAATTGGGCATCGCCTGCGTTTTTGTCATAAGCGAGGCAGTGCATGAAGGACTTGTTACGTCCGGGCGTTGCTTACCTTAGAACTAGGCAATGCCTGATGGACCATTAATGACAAATAATAACAATTAAGGTCTAGGCATGGCCTGAGTTAATATGGAGCGACGCCTGGCTCACTTTCACAATGATGCCTGAGTTTATCAATGGCTATGAATAAGCACTCAGGGGGTCGTCTGACTTCATATGAGGTGACGTTTTATTATGTTTGATGCAACGCCTGACTGTTACAATCTGCGTGCCCTTCCAAAGAGAAGCATTTCTCTTCATTTGAAGATCACACGACAGAAATTCAGCAATCCAACTTTAATTCGTATATGGAGCATTCTAGGTCTCACTCGATCACTCGAGACTGCAAAGAGCGAAGACTTGATCGCGAGAGCATCAATACGGGCCAGGGCCCCACATGCCCAAATCCCGGAGCCTACAACCAACAATCTAAGATTTGCATATAAATAAATTTTCAACACAGAGAATTCGAAGAGAAATGGAGACAGAATTTAAAGATGAAAGATTAGAGAGACACAATTCGAATTGACGCGAAGATCGATCGGTGAACAGTGCGCAACAGTTTTCGTATTCTCTAAACTCAGTTTTTCATTATTGTTAGATGGATTGTATTAGTAGCTAACCCTAACTTAGTTTGGGAATTTGCATTGCAACGTTTAGTTTGATATTTATGTTTCATAGTTTGATTTATTGAATTATTATTCTTCGTATGAATTGCATGCTTTGATCATCAAGTTAGTATAGCCTAGCGGTGAAACTGGATTGATATTTATTGCGTGATACTAGATTGAAATGCTCTATTAAGCCTAGCGGTAGAACTAAATTGGTATTGTTAGTCAAATAATCGTTAACCTATTTAAGAATTTAGCGGTTAAGAGTAGGTAGAACATTGGAGTCGACACTACCTTAGCAGGATTGTTAGACTAGAATAGTAGTTTTTACTAATTGATGCATGTTCGATTGATGATTATTAGTTGCAATGCATATCCTTGCACTGGTTCTTTCTGAATTTGATAAACATCATTCTTCTTGAGAACAAACCTCCGTTAATTATTAGTAGAACTCTAGAACTGATTGCTCTCTTTGGGTTTGACCCTACTTATCACTTGCTAGTATAGTAGATCACTTTAAATTCAAATTTAGCGCACACAGTGAAGTGCCATCAGTGAGCTAAACCAATTCTCATTTAATTATATGGTTCTTTCTCTCGGCTTACAATCCAACTTGTGCAACCCACTCAAGAGGCGAGTCGTGCGCACGCTATGTGAAGTAATTTCCACTCTTACGTTGTGTAATTAGTTTCTCACCAATGAAGTTCTTGATATTATATCAATAAGAGTGTTTTTTTTTTAAAAAAAAGAAAGTTAAATATTATAATTTTATGTTGATTACGTGTGAAATGCCTCTCCTAATTCTTCACACAGTAGATATTTCGTATAACCTCGTTTTTACAAAAGAAAAAAAGAAAAAAAAAAGAACAATTTTAAAATTGAAGCTCTTTGATATTTGCAATTAAAGAAAAAGGCCAAGATATATTTGAGTCTTTCTTAATGTACCAATGGATAAAAATTAGACAACCAATTCATCATTCACAACTATGATCCAGGGATATGACATTTCAGGCCAGCGAAGATTGCCAGAATTTCTTGACGCAGCTTTAAACTTAAGAACCAAAGTTACAGAGTGAAGCTGAGAGGCTTCATCACAAATCTGTACCGATAGAACATGGACCAAGGATGGTACACCACTTGTTTCAGAAATGCCGTGCAAAGCAAGGTTTCAGAACATAATCCTCTCATAGTTGCGAGCTATTTTATTTTTGGTAGAGATACAATCCGAGGCCAAACCGGGCACATGCTCTACAGAAGGCTATTTCTTCAGCTGCAGCAACAGGATCCTCTATGCTGGTGTCACTTGGTGACACAGTTCCAGTTGATTCGCGGTGTGCCTAAACAGTTTATCGGAACAAAGTCAGTTGGGGCACCAAACTAAGCTGCTATAAACTTCAATAGCCACACAAAGTATGTGCTCCTTTATATTTTTCTTTTTATTCTTTGTTTATAAACTCAAATGTGCAAATAGAGCAGCTTGTTGTTGTGGCAGTAGTACAAGCAAAACTAGAATGTGTTATTGGGTGTATTGAATAAAAATCTTCAACAGATTGGAGGGATGAAAATACATTTCCTAATACTGCAGAACTCGTTTGAAATTACAGTAAAGGTGTTGCCGTTTACGCTAGAAAATAAGCATTTGGTATAATCACAACTAAGTATAGCTTGTGCATCATCGTTACCTCCAACAGCCTAGACTTGCCCTAGTATTGAATACAATGACTAGCAAAAAGTATAACAGGAAAGCATAAGGTGTTACAAAATGATGATGACCATTAAGATATCCATAGTGTATGAAGTACGTGCAGTTTGACCCTCTGTTAAGCAACATTTTTGCTCAGGACACAACAACCCCCAACACTCCAGCAGAGTATAACTAATAAAAAGGTTCCCCATAAAGAAGCAAAATCAAGACTACAAGACCAAATCACAAATCACAAAACTTAGCCTTTGGAATATCGAACCATCAGGATCTGGGAAGACTCACATTACAATGGAATATAAGCGAAGTCTCACCTCTCCATCAGATCCCCTAATGGTAACACGGAACACGACAGTCACACTTCCACTGTCCGAGAATATAACATCGCGTATTTCCCCACACCATCCTGCCACAAGCAAAACAAAAGTCAGTGCATGTCTGGATTTTCTTGCATCCAACAAATGATATAGTTACAAAATCAAGTATGAAATCCTAGTTAAACCAAGAGATTTGACCCGCAGTAGTATTCTACTTATTCTGAACTCGAAGAGTTAAATAAATATACATAAAGAAATGAATCAGAGCTCATAGATATAGACATTTATCAAAGCAAGGAAAGTCAGAAAAAGCAGGCCAGCAATTCAATGTCAGGAATCTACTGATGAGAGATTTTCAATGAAGAAAACAGCACCTGGAGCATAGAAACTCAGCATCCTATTTGCATGGTACCTGTAACCATCATCATAATCAACAAAATGAGTCAATTATTCAACTAGCCCGAAAAACACAAAAGAAAGAATGAAAAATCAGAACCATGGAATCCTAGTGGAGTCCTCGGCGGCGATGTTCGTTTCCGGAATCCTCTTATTGAGATCCCTGAGTATCTCGGCCAGTGGCCTAGTGATGGTAGAGCTGGAACTATACTTGTCGAACGGCACAACGTAGTTAGTATTGACGGCGCTGTTCATCTTCACATCGCCTTCTCCGCCTCGATCCATCGCTAAAACGGTCGGAACAAGAGCCAGCTTCTTCGCCCTCGCATCCACTTTCCGCGCCGGAAAAACCCTAAATCTCAGCTCATTTGAGGAGGAGAAGACCGAGTTCGCCAGCAGGCTGAAGCTGCTCTGAGCCGCCATTTTCGGATCAAAAACCGGAAGCGAAGAAGAAGGATGAAAAATGGGAGAAGAGAGCAACGAAGACGATGGAAGGAAAGACTGAGGCGAGTCGTAGTTGGTGGTCGTATTTTTGTCTCTGAGCGGATGCGTGTAAATTCACGCTGGGCGGGGAGGGTCTATTCGTCATTTTATCATCACACCTATCAAGCAACCTCTGGCGTTTGTATTTAATATTTTAAAAAAAAGCCATCATTTGAAAAGTAAACTTCCTCGATACTAATGAGCCCGTCCGTAAGAAACCGTATACTCTACTTTCGAGGATTCCTAGGCAGCAGTCTTCTGTTTCATTGTTTGTCTTTTTGAAAGGAGGTGTCGCGAATTCTTTAATCATTTCTGAATAGTTCTGCTAGGGGGCGTGACAGACTCAAGCCTCAGTTATTGTTGAACATGGTTCAGAGAGTCATAGGCCATGTGAAGGAGGTTCATTTTCCGAGAGGTTTTTATAGACCATATCGGGCTTTTGCTAAGTGGGAGAGCGCCTCTTAGTTTGACATCAGTTCTTATGAGTGCTCCTATCATTCCTCTTGCTAAACATATGAGAATGAGTTCGGTCGGTTATAGTGGGAGAGGTTTGGCTTTGTCTTACGTGGAGAGTGGCTCTGACTGCAGTTAGAGCCTCAACAATAGCTCATTTGTTGCTTTTCAGTTAGGTGTGGGAGTGAGAGAGGCAAAATAGGCTGTTACACATTCGTTGAATCACTTGGTAGCGAAACATTCAGATGACGAGGGTTGGGGTTTTTAAAAGTGGATCATGCGAATGCTTTTAATTTGGGCAGTAGAGAGGTTTTCATGGAGGGAGTGCGGCGTCATTTCCTATATCTTAGTGCTTGAGTTGAGTGTTGTTATTATTCTCAGGTGTTGCTCTTTGTTGGAGAGTCACCTATTCGTAGTTGCCGCGGGGTGTAGCAAGGCGATCCTTTGGGGCCCGTGCTATTTGTCATTGCTTTGTTATGTGGATTAGGGAGTTATGTCTGCAATTTGCAGCGCCTGTAAGTTACTGATTGTGTACAAGCAGTTGCTATAGCAACCTCTTGTACAGTCAAATCTTGTGCAATAAGATAAAAAAATGAACAGTGATTTTGTCACCAAGTTCGGTCAACTGCCTACGTCTGTGAAGGACTATGCTCCAGTCCTCAATCCACTAGTCTCCAAGGTACTTCGTACAACACAGATTCGACACACTGCCAACCCATGCTACCCAACCTCAACTAGTAGATAACACACAATCAGAACACCCTCTGATTTGTGTCACACACTTACACAATTGATATAACTCATAATAGCTACAACTATGCTCTCCAGACTTAGCCTATTCTAATTAAACAATCTCACCGTAAGTTGCTACAGCACACCCTTGTGCAATTAGCTTGTGCAAGTTCTATCCGCTTCGCTCCAAAGCTTTCCGCCGAGCCGTCCGAGCTCTGTTGTGAGTGATCCTCACTCCGGGATGCTCCCCCTCACTCAGTGACCGCCTGTCACTAGCGAGAACAGGCCTTCTGCAGATTGTTCGAGTTCCTCTACTCGACAACTCTCCTGCAGCCTACCTTGATCAGCCAACAAGCAAGTTCTGCTCTGAATTGGCCTTCTCCGATCAAGCTCTTATCAGACTCTATAAGTCTTCGATCAGCCTCTGGTTTAACCACTCAGCTCTACGCTCTGCTCTCGGTGATCCAATCTCTCTGCTCGGCACTCTGAATCTCTCTCAGTGTTTTCTCGATATCTTGATGCTTGGATTCTCTATTGGATAGATACTTTGCTGCTCTGCCCAACCTCCTTTAAATAGGAACTCCATGCTCCATCAATATCAAATATAGGAAGCCTTCCAAAACGCTCTCCTAGAATCTTGCAAGTTTGTTGAGATTTGATTTCCTAAAATCAAATTTAGAAATCTTATCTTTATCTTGAGCTTGCTGAGTTGTTTGATGCTGCTGGAATTTCCGAAATCCATTATCAAACAATCCCACGTGCTAATTTTTTAAATCTACAATTTCTCAACTCGCGCTGGTGCTGGCCAATAGGATGCTCCAGCTCCTGTCTTCACAGGATGCTATAGCTTCCACTTGTGCAACTGGCTTGTTCGCCTTGTCGGAGCATCACTGTGCTTCAGTTGCCATCTCTACATGTTGTTGTAGATCTCTCCTCTTTTTAGGACTCTCGATAAGGACACTTACTTTCCAAAAATCAATATCCTTTGGCTGACTTGTTGTGACAAGCTATTGACTCTGGGAATCTTCTAAATTACATTTAAAAATCTTCCGTTGCTCTTCTCTTCAATTCTAGGCAGCTTGTTCTTCACACTGAAATCTGTTATTTAGGATGCTACAACTCTATGCTACACAGGTTGCTGTAGCAACTCCCTGTGCACTGCTTGTTCACTCTGGAACGCTCTGCACCAGCTGCTGCCTTCACATGCTTGCTGTAGTAGACTCTTGTGCACCTTGGCTTGTTCATTCTGGAGCGCTTTGCAATCTGACCTTTTGTGACACCGGCAGCTTGCTCTCCATATGTTCTCTGGGCTGCTCCAAGTTGATCGGCATGCTGCTGGCTGCTCCCAGTTGACCGGCATGCTGCTCTTGCTCTAAGTCTTCATGGTATGCTATAACATCTTCTGGTGTCTTCAGAAAGCTTGCTGCAATAGAATGCTATAGCATCTTGCTAGATCATCTTCAACTGAGTTTTTCAATGATGTCACATACATTAACAATCTCCCTCTTGACATTTTTGACAAAATCCAAGGACCCTTTTGATCTTAGGCAATCCTCATCTTGTCTTTAGACTCCTTCTCTACCAGCTTCCTAAGCTTTTTTAGGATTCATCTAAATTCAAGGACTCTGCTGATCTCAAGCTATCCCTAGCTTGTGGCTTCTTCTCAAGTGATGTCTTTAGATAGCTTCGGATGTCATCGGATGGTGTACCAACTTATTGCTCTTTGTTATTGTTTTATCAGCCTTTGGAAGAAGCTCCAACTTTAATCTTCGCGGGATGTTGTAGCAACTTCTTGCGCTGGTTTTGTCAAGGATGTCATTACCTTAACAATGTCATCGCTTGGTGCTCAACGCTTGGTACCTTGACGATGGCATTTTGGTGGGTCAAATAGAGGATTTATTGCCAGCGTTTGGGGTCATTCGGGATTCGGGCCCATGACTAGGGTTAGTGGTGAACCATAGCAAATTTTTGTGGTGGTGGCTAGGGCGACCCCTGAGGTGTCACATGGGTTTGTTTTCTCTGGTTCTTCGGCTTTGTGTGTCTTGGGTAACCCTATTTCAGGGGATGGGAGAGGAGCCGCCGATGTTGTGGGACAAAGACTTCTTGGTATTCAGGGCATCCTACATGAGGTGTCTAAGTTAGATAACCCGCAGTTGGAGTTGTTACTTTTACGGGCATGCGTACGTATGCCGAAGATGATGTACACTTTGAGGAGTTCATCAGGTGGCTGGATTGAGAGGGTCAATTCGTTCTTTTGATGCTATAATACTCAGAGTTTGGTGCATATCTGGAATGCGTATTTCACGATGGAGCAAAGGAGGTCGGTGAGGGTTGCCTCTAAAGTTCGGTAGGCTAGGTATTTCGGTGGGAAACGATGTGCCCCTCTTAGCTGCTGTAGCTTTTTTGGTGCAGGCCGAGGGTTTATGGGAGATGCTTACGAGGGATTCATTCTCTTTGTCAACGTATGAAGTCTTTTTTGAAGAGTGAAATTTGAGGTTTCATTCTTGCTCCTAGTTGGCTTGGTGGAGCTGAGGTCAAAGGCTAGCCACATCAGTGGCTTACCGAGTTGGCCGCGGAAGTCATCAGGGAAGAGATCAAGGGGCGTGGAGTGGCCCGAGTGAAGTTCTGGTAAATGTAGTTTCTACATCGGGGAGCGGTATTTGGACCACATCGGTACCTAAACATGCCGGCGTATCGTTTAATCCTCATGTACCCTATCGGACACGATGTGTTTGCTATTTCTTGAGCTTGCACGGCCCGCAGAGAGTTGCACACTTCTGATGGGGCCGGTGATCATGACTTCCATTGTCCTAGGGGGTAGGATGATTCATAGGCATAATGCGATAAAAGATGATTTGTTCACTTATTTAGGGAGGCTGATCTGGGACCTAGGTTGGAGGTGGGTGGTCTTCTCGCTAGAGTGAGAAGCCATCAACATTTTAGTACATGCATTGGATGAGGATAGAGATCTTTTGTGGATGTGTCCATTGTGCTACTCGTCATTTTAGCAAGAACGAATCATCTTTCCCAAAGACGATCCTCTCTTCAAACCAGATAATTCCCTGAGAAGTCACTGCCACATCATCATTGATTGTACAAACTATGCACATTTTGAGCCCCATAGAAATAAACTCATCAATTTAGTTCATTAAAATCCCAACTCCCAAGTACAACACATTAGCCTATCCTATCTATTAAATTCACATATGTTTTATTGATTCTTCTGTTTTAATTTTATAATATTCTCGTTTAATTGGCTATCTTTACGTGGAATAATATCATGTTTCTACCGATGAAAATTAACAATTTATTTGTTAAATCTTTCAAATATGTCAAAATTCTAGATATAATTGTTCAATGGAGGCAACCTTTATACTAATAATGTAAAATACAAAACATGTGTATATATAATAATAATTTATACTTACAATACTGTTATTTTATCCATTATGTTATGACTTAGAGAATGTTTTTACTATCGTCTAATGTTTCTACATAAGACAATATTTTTTATAAAGGCGCGACGCGGCCTTACTTTTTGAACTCAAGATAGCGCATCTCTTGAAAAATTGTTGTCTACTATCTAACATAAGATGATTTTAATCCAAGAGAAATACAACCTAAAAAGTGTAAGAAATTCCACTTATCAAGCAACTAGCACTTTTTACACGTAAATAATTTAGGCACCTTGATGAAGCAGGTGCTAGCACTACATTTCACGATGATTGAAAGCAAATAATATTTAGTAAAAAGTTACTAATTGAAACATATCACGAAAAGAGGCTTACGTATGTTGATGGGTTACACATTTTAGGAATTATTACACTATTGAGATAGAACTATCTATTACCATGAAATTGCTTCAAATCAGCACAAACCATGGATGGTCGGAAGCATCATATCATTCAATATGTAGGAAAATTAAGAATTTACTTGACTGCGACAACCAGACGCCTTCTACTTTTTGTCAAACGAAGATACTGGTGAGTGGACTCGGCTTGTGATGGAGCGTATTTCTACGATTCATCGAGTTGTTTATTTACATTGTTTAGTTGCATTTAGCGTGTGCTAGATTACTTATTTGTAGTGTTTCGCATCGCATGTGTATCAAGACCGCTTTGAAGCTTTATTGCGTATTTGGAGCATTCTAGGCCTCACTCGATCACTCGGGAATGCAAAGAGCGAAGACTAGATAGCGAGAGCATCGATACGGGCCAGGGACCACAGGCCCAAATCCCGAGGCCCACATCCAGCAATCTAGGGTTTGCATAATTTAAAGACATAATTTTAAAAGGGAATTCAGAGGAGAATTGGAGACATAATTTAAAGACGAAAGATCAGAGAGACACATTCGGATTGACGAGAAGATTGATCGGTAAACAGTGCGCGGCAGTTTTTTATTCTCTAAACTTGATTTTTCATTATTGTTAGATGAATTGTATTAGTAGCTAAACCCTAACTCAGTTTGGGGATTTGCATTGTAACGTTTGATTTGAGATTTATGTTTCATAATTTGATTTAGTGAATTACTGTTCTTCGTATGAATTGCATGCTTTGATCATCAAGTTAGCATAGCCTAGCGGTGAAACTCGATTGATATCTATTGTGTGATACTAGATTGAAGTGCCTTATTAGCGAAGCCTAGCGGTAGAACTAAATTGGTATTGTTAGTCAAGTAATCGTTAACCTATTCGAGAACTTAGCGGTTAAGAGTCGGTAGAACATTGGAGTCGACATTACCTTAGCAGGATTGTTAGACTAGAACAGTAGTTTTTACTAGTTGATGCATGTTTGATCGATGATAACTAATTGCAGTTCATATCCCAGAACTGATTTTTTCTTAATTTGATAAACATCATTCTTTGTGAGAAAAACCCTCGTTAATTATTAGTAGTACTCTAGGACTATTTGCTCTCTATTGGGTTCAACCCTACTTACCACTTGCTAGTATAGTAGGTCACTATAAATTCAAATTTGGCGCACATAATGACGTGTCGTCAATATGTGATACATTTGAATTGATGTATGTGTAAACAGTTGTACATTATGTGGACGATGAGAATATGTTAAATAGTTGTTTTTGTGAAGAACCAGGATACAACGAGTCACGCAAATCGCAACCCTCTAGCAATTACAAGAGAAGTGCGAGATCCCAAATGTTCTACTATTTGGTTGATTTATCGACTAAATATTCCACTCATTCATATGGATTTTTGTTTGTGTCACGGACTTTTTACTGTCATATTACCACACTACTTTTGTTATAGGTCAATGTTTACTAAATTGAAGTTTTGTAGCCCATTGGAGCAAAATAAAGAAAAACACAGATTCAGACGAAAACAGACCAAATATGGGCAATTGCCTTATTCCTCTCCAAAGGCTTGTCGAGCGCATGATCATTGATTGAGGCGTGCCACAACTTTCTAGTTTACCTCAAGACGAAATTTTAAACTTTAAATGGCCCAAAAAGCTATTGAAGTCAAAAACATGATGTAGAGTGAACAACAGCCACATTCAAGCTAGGTATGACCGGTACGCCCGTACCATCAGACGGTATGGAAGCCTCTGAATGTGTTTACGTCCGTATCAGCCATATCATTCATGAGAAGTACGCCCGGTACGGCCGTACTAAGCATATTGGTACTGGCTTGAAGGCACTGAGTTGAGTTTTTTCATGTACCCGAAGGAATACATTCATATCCAGATGAGGTAGCTGAACAGAGTGCTACAACACTCCCTAGTAACTTGAGGCTGTAACTTGTGAAATTATAGTTGGCGCCAAAGTTACTCGTGTACAATGAAGTCGACACGTGTCCAAATTTCAAAAAGAAAAGAAAAATGAAAGAAGGGGGAAAATTCGAGTTAACCGTTTTGATTTAGGGTTGAAATTTCTCCAGCTCCTTTAACCTCCAAAAGATCTCATCTCCGGCTAATCAATGACAATGGTTCGAACAAGGGGTGCCAAGGTGTACAACCGCAAAGAAGGGTACAGAAAACGGAAAGGAAGCAAGGTACCCTTGAGGCAACCCCCTGCAACAAAAGTCACTAAGAGGAGCTTCGCCCTTCAAATCATAGAACCGGAGGACGCCCCGCGTCTGACCAGGAACCCACCAGCCGGTCAGTCAGAGGAAGGACCATCAGCAACAAAGAGGGTAGTCAACATCAACGAGTACGTGTCTGCAGAGGTCGATGAGGAGCTCATGTCCACCAACAAGAGCAACAACCCTTCTGCTCAAGAGACTGCTATAACATCTGGTATTGCTCGCACCCCTAAAAAATCTGACATAGAGGACACCACTCACGGGACTAGAACAAAGAGGGCCTTAGAAAGGTAAGTTGTTGTGGTGCCCACTCCTCCATCAGAAGATGATCTCTCAACAGCCTTCAATAGTGAAGAAAAAGTAGCAGAGGAGGAGGAACAAGCACCCTCCGTGAAACCAGTTGACAAAGGGAAGGAGCCTATAGATATTGACTCCTCCAGTCAGGAAGATGAAGCTGAAATAAAAGAGTCCGAGCATGATGACTTCAGGGTTGTCCCAAACCCTCATAACCCCTGGCTAGAGCCTTCCATGGCCAAGACCGCACCTCCTCCTCCCAGCCAATCAGCCGTGTCAGGATTTGACCAACGGGGCATTTGGTTCAGAAACAAAAATATCGCAAAATCATGGAAGGTAGTAGGAAGTTTAAAGTATGGGGTAAGCTTAGTGAGAAAACTAAGAGTAGTGATCACGTTGTCGGTGATCAACAAATTTTTAGGGATAAATGAGGATTCCAGTCCACCGGCAGAAGTGAGCTCAGATGCACTGGCTGCGACGCTCACTGGTGGTTTGTGTAAGAACTAGCTATCTCACAATCTAAGAGCTACAGATCTGACAACCAAATATTACATCCTCTATTCCTTTGCCGTGAGAAACAGGATGTCCAAACTCACACAGAGGGAAGGTGAGCAAAGCCATGGGCCAGCTGCTATTCAGCATAGGACAACCGAAAAAAGTCAATCTTGGTCAGATCATTTTCCACCAGATTGGTTCTCATGCTGACAATCCAAAATCAAACTTGATCACCCAACACATGAAGATCCTCATCACCCAGCACAAGGAGTTGTGCGTTATCTCTGAAGGTTATCTGAAGCCCCTCAGCTGTTCTTGTTGGATCACAAGGTTTTTAAAGGAAGACATATAGTGGATGTAGCAGAGGGAGAACCAGCCTTGGTACCAGCACGTGAAGATCCACAGGAAGTTGAAGCATTCCCTGAAGCACAAGCTCCAGCTATGGATGCTGCTCTGCGAGCCCAGATGATCAGTCACCTCAAGTCTGAGCATGCATATCTGACAGCGGAGGCCAACAAGAACACAATGCGGAGAACGCAGATTAGAAGCCTCCTCTGAGACTTGGAGTACCCTGAAGCAAGCAGCTCAGCACCAGCAGTCCGTGAATCTTAGAAGCCCCTGTCATTTGTGACAAAAAAAGGGGAGAAGATTGTACTAGTTGAACACTGAACACTGACTGACATGTCTCTAAATTTTCTAATAGTGTTGCTTTGGTTTTGTCAAAAATGCCAATGGGGAGATTGTTGAGGTATGACATTCTTGAGAAAACGACACAAGAAGATACTACAACACTCCCTGAAGATAGTAGCAGGAGCACAATATGAAGATTGACAAAACAACAACAAAATACAACGACAAGCACAAGAAAGTGCGATAGCACTTTGTGGACCACAAAAGCTGAGACAAGCTGGGCAAATGACAAATGACAGAAACTGATACAGCAACCCGTGATGTTTTGAAGCTAGAGCAGAACGGACAATCATTTTGATGCTGCACGGAGAGAGTCCGGCGAGGTCTACAGTTGTCACGAAAGCTCGGGGAGTTTTGCAAACGCCCTCAAGTGATCAGCAAACGTCATCACACGGTCGGAAGAATTCGAGAAAGACAAGGTTTCTAAATTCTGATTTAGGAAACAAAATCTCAACAACTCCGTAAGAATCTAGAAGAAGGTTCAAGTGATGGTGAGTTGTTCTAAGAATCTTAAGGCAATTAGGATTTCCATAAGCTGATCATTGATGAATGTATAAGAACAATGTAGAGGCAGATCAATTAAAAAATCAAAGACAGGATACACACAACTAGAGACAATCCTAGAAGGCTGAGTTGTAGAGTTGTGTTGAGCGTAGAGGGAGATCAGAACTCGTTGAGTTTGATCGAGCATTGATCCACCAAACTCAATTGGAGCGTGGCTCGTTGAAGGATCAATCAGCGTCTTCGGAGAACAGCTGCGGACAGGTGCTGTTGCAGCGTGTTGAGGAGTTGAATGACTCTCCTTGATAGTGACAGGCAGGCATTGATCAGAGGGAGCAGATTCTGAGTTGAAGGAACTCAGAGAGAGACAGACAAATTGGCAGAGAGTGCTAGAGAAGTCGTCTACAAAAGTTACAGCAATTCTGGTACAATGATTGCTGTAGCATTCCGTCTACTGCACATTGTGATAGAATAGGCTAAGTCTGTGAGTCAAGTCTGTAGCTATTTGTTACTGTAAGTGTGTAGGTAGTACGAAGCGAGTTTGTAGGATCAGACTGCGAGCTAATCTGTGTTGTCAAATTGAGCTGAAATGGATCTGGGTTAGTGGTAGTGGTTAAACTAGTGTGGCTTAGTTATGGAATCTTTGTACTCTAACAGATAAGTGAAACCTTGAGGACAAGGAGTTGTCCTCCCCAGATGTAGACAGTTGCCGAACTGGATAAACAAAGTATCTTGTGTCTATCAAGTTCGGCCAGAGAAACAAGTTCCGCGAAAGTGATACAGAGAGTGCTACAGCAACCACTGTAACTCTTCACCAGCAACGTGTTATAATCGCTCTCGTTAATGTGATCGATAATAACATAACCAGTCTCTTTAAATATATCTCGTCCTGCATGTCATCCACTCAGCATAATTCCGATGAAATTGATTATGATATCATAATCGATCTCTTTATAAAATACAACTATTCGATCTTGTTATGTGCGGTTTCTATTTTTTAACCAGATCGATCTCGTAGAAAACGCAACATGCTAAAAAGTAGACAGGACATTTGGGAAATGTGTTTTGGGAGGGAGGACGTTTCTAAATTTTTTCGTGAAACCGCAAACAACCTACCAGACTGTGCTTCCATCCTATAAATTTATGTAATTTTTAAATTGTTGATCGAAACGAACTGGTAGGGGAAGCGCGTAGTTCAATCAGAATTTGTAGATGAGAATCAAACTTTGTAGCTTTGGTTTCTCCGGCGATTTAGTTGGAGGTTTCATGTTGTGTTAGACCGGAACATTCCACTTCTGTAAAATGGATGTGCTTTGGTCACCCCTATCCCATTCTCTCTTCAAGCCACCGGACAAAGTCCGCAGTGTCCAATTCAAACACAGCTCCTGTGTTGACGTTTCTACAAGAGTGACAGCCGACGGTACACAGCAGCTCACTCTGACCCACCACGCGTTCGATGAAATTCCTGAGATGGATAGTTATTCTTGGAACGCCCTTATGCGCACACATTTGAAGAATAGCAAGTTGGAAAGTGTTTTTTCAACTTATCACCAGATGATGATCCAAGGAGTGTCCCCTGATAGACACACTTTACCTAGAGTTGTGGATGCATCGCGAATGGCGGGTCTATTATCATTTGGTAAGCAGGTGCATGGGCATGCCATTAAGTTTGGGTTTTCTAATGATGAGTATGTGATTACGTCTCTAATGCAAATGTATGGATGTTTGGATTCAGTCGATATGGCTAGATGGCTGTTGATGAAGTCCTCTTATCATGATAATTCAGTACCCTGGACTGTGCTAGCTAAGATGTATATATTACAAAATAAGCCAAGTAAGGCGATGGAGATGTTTCAAAAAATGATAGAATTGGGGGTTAAGGTTGACTCTGTGGCATTGGCGACTGCATTGGCTGCCTGTGGAATGCTAAGGTCCTTGCACGAAGGGAAGAAAGTGCACAGGATAGCAGAAAAGTATAATATAAGTTCTGATGTCTTAGTGTGCAATTCACTTTTGAAAATGTATATGGAGTGTGGTAGTCTGAAGGATGCGCGGGCAGTGTTTGACGCTGTTGCAGTGAAAGATGTCATCTCGTGGACAGAAATTATCCGTGGACATGTGAAGAATGGAGAATTTAATGAAGGTTTAAAATTGTTTAGACAGATGAACTTGAAAGGGCTGAAACCAGATTCAGTTTCAGTAGCTACTGTGCTCCCAGCTTGTGCAAGGACTACTGCTCATAATCAAGGTAAAGAGATCCATGGCTTCTTGATTAGAAGCGGGATTGACATGAGCATCACAGTGCGTAATGCTATTATGGACATGTATATAAAATCAGGCTACATTGATTATGCTATCAAAATTTTTGAAGGTATGCAGAAGAAGGATATAGTTTCATGGACAACGATGATATTAGGATTTAGTATACATGGGCAAGGAGATCGTGGTGTCTCTTTGTTTGAAGTCCTGGATAGAACAGACATACAAGTTGATAATGTCCTTTATGCTGCTGTCCTTCATGCTTGCCTCACTTCAGGCATGGTGAACGAAGGAAAACATTACTTCAGACATATAAGGACACCTAGAGTCACACATTATGCTCTAATGGTGGCTCTCCTTGTTAGGGCTGGATTACAGGACGAGGCTAAGGTCTTTATCAAGGTAAGGAAGCTTGAAAGATACCCAGAGGTAATCAGAGTGTTGCTGGATGGGTGTACAATCCAGCAACATGCACAAGAAGGAAAGAGAATAGTCGAGACTCTTTGTGAGTTAGAACCGCTGAATCCTGACAACTATGTGTTACTATCCAATTGGTATGCTTGCAATGTCAAACATGAAATGGTTGAAGAAGTACGAGGGACAATCCGAGATATGGGCCTGAGGACCAAGAAGGCACATAGTTGGATGGTCTTGCGAAATAAAGTCCATGTGTTTGAAACAGGCGACTTGTACCACCCAAAATCAGAAACAATTTACCATGAGTTGAAAGCTTTGTGGGATAGAATGGAACATGAAGGTATAAGGCCTAACTTCGATTATACTCTTCATGATGTTGATGTGGAGCGGGAATGTGATCCCATCAGGCACAGCGAGCTGCTGGCGCTCACTCTTGGCCTCATTAGTACACAAGACGGGGCTACAATAAGAGTGACCAAAAACCATCGCGTTTGTCGGAACTGCCATGAAGCTACAAAAGTTATATCAAAGATGGTTGGTAGAGAAATCATCTTAAAAGACCCAAAGTGCTTCCACCACTTTAATGATGGACATTGTTCCTGTGGTGATATCTGGTGATGTTGAACTGATTATTTTTTCCTCCAGCATGGGTTACATCATAACTGCATCATTCATTGATAGATTGTGAGACACTAAACTTTACGCAAGTAGGAAGGGATCTTCCCATGGCTTCCCGAGCTTCATTATACTGAATTTCCTTTGAATTCAGGTTTTTTCCATTTCTTTTTCACATCCCATCACTTTTACATGTTTCCCCTCAAAATTCTGCAACTGAAAACTGCTTATGATGAAGCAAACTCCTATTACACTTGCATCCATCAGAGATCTGGTTATGAGATTTTCGGTAATGAATGAAATAACAACGGAGTTCCATTAATAGCTAACAGTTGACGAATAGTAAAACTGACCCAGCATAGCCCTGAAAAAAGGCAAAATTCAAGGATACAATAGCATGCAATAGGCCATTCTAAAATGTCATTGGATTAATAAAATGAAAATTATCCAGGGTAGGGTTTAGGATGATGAATAAATACCGGCTGAAACAACTATTAGCCTGATTTTCCGAGCACAGTAAAATCAACTGTACCAGGTGCCATGCAATATTTAGCCACGCTTGGTCTTCTTCTGACTCTGTGCTTCAACTGATGCACATATCTTCTTCCAGCAACGTATAGATATAAGAGTAGGTATCACAAGCCAGAAGGAATTCAAGAGGACATAATAGCCATAGTAGTAAAGTGTACTTGCAGCAAAATTATCACCATCCAGGATTGCAGCTATGAAATACACCAAGGTTCCATAAAGCTGCCCGAGAGATATGGCAAACTGCAGTATGTAGCTGTATGACTTTCTTGTTGCGATAGCGTACCTGCCAAAGGGAGAAAGCAAAATTTAGTCCACTGAGAGGAAGCAGAAACAGACCAAAACTTTAAGATAGAAATCAACTACACTGCAGAATTGACATGCTACTTACACAGCTAGCAGGCAAAAAGGACCTTCTAAAACAGCAGTGATTCCTTCAACAGTGACTACAGCAGTGTCCCTACCTGCATACCTCGAGTCCCCTTTGCTGTATTCCTTCCCTGCAAGTCCAATCAGAATCTATAATCCCACGGCATCATAACTATGTAGGTTCACAAGGATCCGTACTAGTCGGGGAGGGGGGGGGGGGGGGGGGTGTGGAGATCCTCAAGGATTAATCAGGGACTAGTTGGGTAATAATCGGTTTTGTATTTTTATAATGAAAAACACTTATGTACCATTAAAAATATATTACAGGCAACTTACAGACTTCGGCAAGGAAAAATCCCTTGTAGAATTCAGGAGAGAATGCAAAATATATACTACAGGCACTAGTTGGGTATTAATCGGTTTTGTATTTTTATAATGAAAAACACTTATGTATGTACCATTAAAATATATATTACAGGCAACTTACAGACTTCGGCAAGGAAAAATCCAGTCTTGTCCTTGTAGAATTCAGGAGAGAATGCAAAATATCCCTCCAAAATCATGTGAGTAAGCCCCGTGAAAGCCCACCAGCACATTAGCACCCTCTCAATCTTCACTACCTTGCTCCGTCCTACAGCAAGACACATCTCCCTTTGTTAACATAATTTGTTGGCTACTTAGCCATGCACAACCAACGAGGCTTGATGCAAACAACATACTTCAATACCCCAGTCGGTCGTTGGAAAAACCGACGGATGGAAAGAAAATTTAGACATAATGAAATTTTGTTTTTGTTTTAACATGAATCAAAATAGAACTGTGCAAATCATAGATCAAATACAGGCAGCTTGGCATACTTACTGAGCATCATTTTAATGAATAGATCCAATGCAATTTTCAAATATCCAATACAAGGGGATTCAACATAGAGTGTAGGAATTCCACGAGAAAAACAAATTTGCAAATGAGCATTTCAGAGAGTAATTGGTCTAATACAAACTGTAGCACAGCCTATGAGCAGTTTTTGATACATAAAAGCAGATTCAGATTCGAAAAATCAATTTTCTAATCCACAACAATCTGGCGAATAATAAAAGAGGTTGAGATGGGTACCAGACATGAACCAGACAAGAGCGACGACTATTACGGAGGCGGCACCGTAGATGCCGAGGATGGAGGTCCAAGGGAGGAGATTGGGGACGTAGTCGGGTAGATGGAGATCCGCGGGGATGTAGGGGTGGACTGGGGCTGCTTCGGCCATTGTTGATCCGATCTGGGTGGTAGTGATCGAGATGCAACGGTATATACTTTTGGTTTCGGTGTACTGTGATTTTGAGTCGACTAAATACAGAAATTTTTTAATTCTCATAAATATATATCTTTTAAAATTTGTCACTTTTATTTTGTGTCCACGCTTTTCGATTATGCTCCACTTTTCTTAAAACTCGTATTTATCAATGGCGCTTTTAATAGAAAGAGCTATTTTTGAACGTGTCTTATTTCTAGTATATGACCATAGGCGCCGAGGTGACAACGCTTCAAGTTAAACATAAATTTCAAAACATTTTGTGAAATGATCTGTTTCTGAATTTAGGGTATGTTTGTCGAGTACAAACGACTAAGTTACTCACTAATACATACAATACAAAGTCTAACTTATCTTTGATACTGTCGGCTCAACCCAACCCTTGAACATATTTCTTTCACTCTCGAACTTAACCGTCCGAACTTTTGGAGTTCACAAAAAGCTTTTCTTTTCTTTGCACACTCTTTCTTTTTCTCTCTCAAAACCGTTCTTCATCCGATACTCTAGCTCGCCTATTTGTAGCTTTTTGTGAGTACACGGATATCTTGTCGTGATTGCCAAGAATATATTTGGTTAAGATTTTTCAATCATAATCAAATATCTCAAACAATCGAATATCTGATTTTCTATTGTTTAAATTGGGAAACTTATCAAATTAGATTTGTTTCCAAATTCATCAAAGAGATATATCGTTGTTATACAAAATATATACCAAAATATATTCTGGATTTGATAACAACTTTCCAAAAAGTTGCTATCAATATCTTTTGGATCTTCCTTATATATCCTTAAAGATTCGTCCGAATTTTCTGATAGAAAATCTATCCTTCTTTTCTCTCTTGCATTTAATGCAATTTAAAGCTTTATCCGTATTTTCCTAATCCACTACCAACCCTAATTAATCACACATACGTGCACACACTACCCATCCTAACTACACACAATTAATCTACGACATCCCATACTAACTACAACCACAAAGAAGAATCCAAATCGTACATGTGTAGATGATTTTGAACACTCCGAACGAATGCGGCAGAAGAGAGACCCATCTAGAAGCTGAATTGAAAGTTTAATTTGACAATAGACAATGTTACGAACATCACCTTTTGTCTATTTATTGACTAGTTTAACATGGGCTGCTACATCAGCGTCAAATGGACGTTAGGCGTTGTTTTACCAACGCTTTTACAATCCTAAATCTTCTCACAACCCTTACTAAAAAGGACATTCGAAAACAATTAAAAAACTAGTGCAAATGGAGTGAAATTGTGAAAAGGGTACATTAAAAAACGTTTCTAGATTTTTTTACTTGTTTAAGCACAACATATAAAAATGTGGATGAACAGAATTATGAGTTCGTTAATTTCTTACCAGTAAATGAAGAATCAAATAGAAAATGATGCAAGTGAGGAGTGTTGGATCAAAATCATACAACAGAAACGAATTTAACAGGATCAAACTCATACCAGAATAATTAAGCATACCTGACTACAAAAATAAAACATACCTGATTTCATTGACTGAAAGTTACCTGCAGCACAAAATCCTGGTTGGGTTGGTGATTTCAGTCTAACCATATGTCTCTTGGGTCAGTTTCTTTAAGAGTAAAAACTGGAGAACGATATGATAGACCGGGGATCGTAACACATATTTATATCTTCTACACGAGAAGATATAATTGATATAATCATGGATTTCGTCTCTCAAAGATTTCCATAATTATCTCTAGGTATATATACAATATATTCCATGACTAAAATTATACCTAATAAGTTTCCAAAAGAATTAGATCACGTTATTCAAGTTTACCACAATGATAGCATATTTACAATTATCTAAATTACACGTTCGGTCCAAATTAGATTAATCATAATAATCGAACAATCTCCCACTGGACCGCATGTGTAAAACCAAATAAATGTATAACCAAAAGTGTGCACAAAACTGCTATCATGCCAGAACAGGTATATCATAAACTATCTGGTCCATTACCTATGCAAACATAGGATCAAGGCGGCCTTCGTAATCATCATCGTTACTCGACCGTGCTTGTCACGTATGCCAACATAGCTAAATGATATGGATTCATCGTGGTGTGTAACATGGAAATTACATGAAATGTGATTTGCACATGCCTATTTCCAACCGGTCTCCTCAAAGGTAAGATCACCAGAATCATATAGGGTGTACCGTGTAAAGATAATTTATGCCGAACATAATCCAAAATGTATAGATAGAAAAATCTATACATCTCATAGAGCGTCAATACAAAAATACAAACTCTCACTAATCATTAATATCCTCAAACAAGATTACACCCTTGTGAGCTGCATGCTCATGAAAGACCTTGGGTGTCAACGCTTTCGTAAGCGGATCCGCTATCATGGAGTTTGTCCCAATATGCTCTATGGATATCTGTCCACTCTGTATCTTTTCTTTCACAACCAGGAACTTGATATCAACATGCTTTAATTTCGTAGTGCTCCTATTGTTGTTGGAGTACATCACTGCTGATTTATTATCACAGTATAACTTCAGTGGTCTTTCAATATCACTCAAAATGCGCAGTCCAGTGACAAAGTTTCGCAGCCATACGCCAAGATTTGATGCCTCAAAACAAGCTATAAGTTCTGCTGCCATAGTCGATAAAGCAACGAGTGTCTATTTGGCAGACCTCCAGGAAATGGCTCCCATAGCTAACAGATAGATATAGCTTGACGTGGATCGTCTACTATCTTGGCATCTAGCAAAATCAGAGTCGGAGTACCCTATGACCTCAACACGATCTGATCTCTTATAGGTGAGCCTTTATTCTTCAGTTCCCTGCAAATACCTCATAACCCGTTTGACTGCTCTCCAATGATCCACTCCCGGGTTACTCGGATATCTTCCCAACATACCAACAAAGTATGCGATATCAGGACGCGTACACACCTTAGCATATATAAGACTTCTTATAGTCGAAGCATACGGAAGCTGCTGCATCTCCTGAATTTTCAGACTAGTCTTAGGGCACTAATCGAGACTAAATTTGTCTCCTTTAGCGACAAGGGTGTCCAATGGTCTACAGTTCTGCATGCCGAATCTTACGAGAACTTTCTCAATATAATTCCTTTTTAATAATCCCAAGATATCCTTCGAACGGTCTCTGAGTATCTGGATCCCCAAAACAAAGGATGCATCATCAAGGTCTTTCATCTCAAAATGCTTTGATAGAAACTTCTTAGTGTCGCGCGAAGTCCTCACACACACACACACACACACACACACACACACACACACACACACACACACACACACACACACACACACACACACACACACACACACACACACATGCCTTAAAGCCATACGATACAACAATCTTATGAAACTTAAAGTACCACTGAGGAGAAGCTTGCTTAAGCCCATAGATAGATTTTCTCAACTTACAAACCATATTCTTTGCATCCTCAGACACAAAGTGTTCTGGTTGTACCATGTAAATCGTTTCGTCCACCATTGAGAAACACTGTCTTAACATCCATCTGATGCAGCTCAAGATCAAAGTGTGCAACCAGTGCCAGGATTGTCCTAAAAGAGTCCTTCGAAGAAACATGAAAGGTCTCTTTAAAGTCAATCCCTTCCTTCTGAGTAAAGCCTTTAGCTACAAGACGAGCTTTGAATTTCTACACATTACCATTAGAGTCCCTCTTGGTTTTAAATATCTATTTACAACCAATGGGTCTCGCATGGCCTGATAATGGACAAGTTCTCAAACTCCATTGTCTTGCATGGACTTATACTCCTCATTTATAGCATCAATCAATTTCTGAGAGTTTGAACTATCCATGGCAGTTGGAAGTTGATTGGATCATCTTCCAGCAATCCATTTTTCCCATGTTCTAAAGAGATATACGATGTAATCATCCGGAATCGCATTTCTCCTCTCTTTAGTGGATCTACGAAGTGGCACTGTCTATTGAGATTGTTGAGTTTGAACATCAGGAACATTGTTCTGATCCAGAACAGGGGTTTGAACAACATTGCGAGTAGGTTGATGATTGAAGTCCACTTCTTGATCAATGATGAGTAAAAGAACCTGATCATTGTCAAAAGCAGTAGTTGATCCCTCTTCCTCAAACACAATGTTTCTGGCCAAATTTCTCTCCCCAAGCTCAACATCTCAAAAAATGTTGCATTTCCCGTCTCAAGAATATTTTTGGAAGTAGGATAATAAAATTTGAAACCCCACGATCGCTCCACATAGCCAATAAAGTAGTTGCTAAAGTATAATTTACCTTCATGAGGCCTATAAAGCCTAGCCTCAGCTGGACATCCCCAAACATGCAAATGCTTTAGACTGGGCTTACGCCCACACAAAAGCTCAATAGGTGTTTTAGCAGCCGCTTTGGTTGGGACACGGTTAAGGAGATACGCTGCTGTCGTAAGTACTTCACCCCAGAGGCTTTCTGGTAATGAAGAATGACTAATCATGCTTCTTACCATATCCTTCAGTGTCCGGTTAGGTCTTTCAGCTACACCGTTCATGCTAGGTGAACCTAGCATGGTGTACTGAGGTACGATTCCGCATTCCTCTAGGTAAAAAGCGAACGGTCCTGGGCGCTGTGCTCCTGAGCCATCATATCTATCATAGTACTCACCACCATGGTCTGATCTAACGCTCTTAATTTTCTTATTGAGTTGCAGCTCAACCTCAGCCTTAAAGACTTTGAACACATTCAAAGACTGTGATTTCTCATGTATAAGAAATAGGTAGCCAAAACGTGAGTAACCATCTATGAAACCGATAAAGTACCGTTGGCCATTCTAGGAAGTAATAGGGAACGGTCCACATATATCAGTATGAATCAGTTCCAAGACGCCAGAAGTTCTTTTGGCACCTAATTTCTTAACATTGGTCTGTTTTCCCTTGATGCACTCGAGGCAAGTAACAAGATCAGAAAAGTCGAGTGAATCCAAAATGCCATCAGACACAAGACGCTGAATCCGAGATCTCGAGATATGACCCAGACGCTTGTGCCACAATGAAGCCGAAGCAGTCAATTTATGCTTCGTACCACGTGTTTCCACGTGCAGGGTCTCAGAATACGATGGAACAACATCCAACGAGTATAGATTATCAAACACATTTAATGCACCGATTCCCACAATTCTAGAATTAATGTATAACTGAAATTGATTGTTTCCGAATTAACAAGAATAACCAAATTTGTCCAATATGGAAACCGAAACTAAGTTCCGACTAAAGGATAAAACTACAAAAGTATCCACTAAATCTAACAATTGACCAGATGTCATTAATAAATTAAAGCGATGATGAGTCGTACCATCGAACCATTTAAGCCCAACAATTTCGGCATTTTGGTATGTGAACAGTTTCTTTTTAGTGTTGTTTGCATTTCAGGTGTTCAGAATACATAAAAAGGAGATTCGTGTCTTAAATGGTGTTTTAGAGAGTTGATACAGAAATTGGCGTTGATGGAAGTTGAGTGTGCAACTCAGTAGATTCCGCGCTGGAAAAACAGTTTAGTGTGCTTAATGTCTCTTTCGGACGCGCTCATAATGTCTCTATCGGGCACGCTATTAATGTCTTCTTCCGGAGCGGCCAGCATATGATGACGTCAGCATCGGGTCCACAGCCCGAGATCAAATTTAGATGCCCACATGGTTTACATATAAATACATACATGGGAGACGCCAATTAGAAACAGAGAGAGAAGAGAAGTGGCGGCTTCAGAAACACACGAGAATTGAGGCGGAAGCACTATTCATCATCGGAAACACTATTCATGGTCTATTATTCATTACCGGAAGTACTGTTCACAGTTTTAGTATTTTTCTAAACTTAGTTTATTTTCATTATTGTTTTCGATGGATTATAGTAGCTAAACCTTAATTCAATTTGCGGATTTTGTATTGCATCATACGATTTGAGATACTTATGTTTTCATAATTAGATTCAGTGAATTATTGTTCTTGAACTTAATGACATGCTTGTATGTTTGATTGGAGGAACTTAGCGGTGATCTAGTTAGACTAGCAGTGCATGTTATCCGATTAGTCCAATATTAGCGTAAGCCTAGCAATAGAACTAGTACTGGTAACTAAAATGATAAATATTACATCTACTTGAGAACTTAGTGGTTAAGAGTAGGTAGAACATTGAAGTCGACATTACCCTAGAAGGATTGTTAGACTAAAATAGTAGTTTTACTAGTTGATGCATGTTTCAATCTATGATTACAAGTTGCAATGCATATCCCGGAACTGACTTTCTCTGAATTTGATAAATAACAAAATTCTTCCTGTAAACCCCCCTTTTAGTATGACAACTGTTAGTAGAACTCTTGACTAATTGTTCTCCTTTGGGTTCGACCCTGCTTACCACTAGCGAGTAAGTATGAAATATAAATTTAATTTTGGCGCACACAACGACTTGCCGTCAAGCAACCAATTGCCTCTACTTACACTGACTTGCCATTTCCGACATAGATGCGTCTTTCAGCATCATTTGACTTCGGTGGGTCAGGCAACCCTGCATAGAAACACATATATGGTAGTAGCACCAGAGTCTATCCACAATGTGTTTCTAGGTACCGAAGATAAATTAACTTCAGAATAGACCAAGTTGAGAAACTTACCCTTTCTAGCACGCCATTTGGTGTACTGAGAACAATCCCTCCAAAAGTATCCAGGCTTATTGCAAAAGTGATAGGTAGAATCAATTTCTGCCTCTTAAAGTCTGAACCTTGGGAGGTGCAGCAACCTTCCTTTTCTTAACATTATCTTTGCCCTTTCGTTTTGGTGTGCAAGCCAAGTAAGCACTCTCGGGGCTATCTTGCTTCAGCCTCTCTTTAGTGAGATCATCCGATTTAGGCATACGAATAGCTAAGTCAGATCCATGCAGCCAAGCGTAATCATCAAATTCTGCTTCCAATCCTTGAAGTTGGTCCCATTCAACTTAAGAGTGTTGTTTATGTTGGTAATTGCAAAAGACATTAACAAAAGAATTCAAATAAGTTTAGGCTCACAAAGTATATACATATAAATGTATATACCACAAGTATTTAAAAGAAGAATCTGACATTCCAAGATACCGGCCACAACATTAATAACAAGTTTTAAGACAATGGTATTAAATGTGAGTGAATTTCTTGTTATAGTGATCAAAACATTGACAAGAAGATGTGTCAAATAATAAACCATCTTAGGATGTATTTATTATTCACACCAAGATGCAGAAGAAACGTCACATGTTGATCACCACAGATATGTATGCAGCCATATTGAATATTAATTTACCTTAGGACTAATTAAATATATATAAAATAAACACATCCATCCTAACAAACCAAATAAGTCAATCTACGTGGATACGCCACTTAGGTGTACGTGTATTTTCGTTTCAATTGACATATTTTAACGTGTTAGCTCAAAATTGAATGTCAATCTTATAGTTAAATATTTAATAATGTTGATTCCCAAAATTATGATTAAAGAATTGAACCATAGAACAAATCAAAAAACTGATTGAGGACGTAATAAGTCTAGTGTTATCCAACTCCCGAATAATTGTAGAAAATGAGTGGGTAGGATAAATGTTCTAGGACCCCTCACTCATTTTTCTAATTTTTTAATTAAATATTATGTTATTAGTTTCTCTAACTTACATTCGGAATTGTATCTTCAAATAAAATATTGTAACGGCCCATTAGAACTTTAGATTAAAATTAGAGTGCATGGGAAAAGCAAGTCAATTTGGCTTTGTCATCCAAATCCCTAAAATCGATCGACCATCGTCGACTTTTCGAGAACTGATCAACCATCATTAACCTCCCAGCATTGTCTACCTCTTCCGATTACATCCCCTTGAGCTCTTCCTGTCTTTGGTAAGTGGTATCCGCTTTTTATGATTTTTTTCATTGTTATGGACTGATTTATAACAAAAATATGTAAGTATGAGGTTTTGATTTACTTGTGTTGATTAATGGCTAGATTACCAGTTGCTTTCAGACTGTGTCTTTTTGTTGGATTTTGTTTGCTGCTGCAGATTTGATGTTTGTGTTTGGAGGGTTTATTTATTTCTCGCTATGTATGCTTTGGTGTTTTAATGGTTTGTCCAATGTGTAGTGTGACATTAATTTTGTGTTAATGTTTTGTGTGTGCCTTTTTTCTTATTTTTATAAACAAAAAAAGATTGGTTCATCCTTTCCTTTATTGCATTTTCTGCATCTTTAATCCATTTACTCTCTAAAGTTTTATATTTTGGAACTACAAGTGGTAGTACTACATTGCTACTATTAGTAATGACATCTAAAAGAGCTCAAGCGTAGAATGAATGCGAGAGGAATTTAAAATTGTCACTGGTCCGACATTGAGAAAATCGATAAATGATTATGAGCCTATGTTTAGTAAAATTACGAGCGCTGTCGGTGACTTGTATCAACAGGTTGCTGTAGCAACCTCTGGGTCACTTGCAGAATTTTCTTGCTAAGGCCGAACCTGAAAGACACAAACACTTTGTTCACCCAGTTCGGCAATTGCCTACGTCTGGGGAGGACTTCCTTGAGTTCTCAAGATTTCACTAAGCACGACTTTTAGTACAAGGATATCAGAACTCAGCATATGCTAGTTCAACCTTTACTTCTAACCTAGCTTGAATCTACGCTCAGTCTGATCGCACAAACTAACTTACACTGTCTACACACTCCAGTAATACATAGCTACAGATATGATCACACAGGCTCAACCTATACTAATACAATGTGTAACAGAAGGTGCTATAGCAACTTACATAGTCAAGTTGCTGTAGCTTCTGTCCACAACTCACCACGCACTCTCTGTTGTGAAGTCGGACTTCCATGAGTACTCCAGACTCTGGTGAGGTTCCCTCTTGATTATTGACCTCTAGTTAGTATCAAGGAACTCGGCTTTGATCTTCAACAGTTTGCGACAGCTTCTCTCAGCAACTATGCTTCAAAGCTAGTACTTACCTTTGAACGAGACAAAGCTCCAGTTGAAGTTCCTCGATCAAGTGTAGATCAGACTTCTCCAGTCATGATCTTCTCTTAGCCCACACACTCACAATTCTACGCTCTAGCCTTTAATCTTCCGCTCTCAGCTTCTGCGTCTCTCTCTCTCTCTCTCTCTCTCTCTCTCTCTCTCTCTCGGTGTGTGTGTTCGTTGATGTGCTGCCTTCCTATACATAGCTGCAGCAATCAAACAAACAGAGGAATCCTAATTCCCTTCACGGTATGCTATAACATCTTCTAGTAGTTATTTGTTTTGTCAATTCCATTGCCATGCTCCAGCTTCTAACTTCGTAGGATGTCGTAGCATCTTCTTTGTTGATTGTTTTGTCAATGATGTCATTACCTTAACAATCTCCCCCTTGGCATTTTTGACAAAACTTCAGCAGGGGCTCCTCTTCTGTTTCCTGTTTAGCAACCACAACTCAGGTGCTGTATGTATACTATGCTAGCTACTGATCACGACAACACACATTAACTTTCCATACTAATACTAGCAAAGGGTTTTTATGAGGTAATGTTATTCTACCTATTACACAAACTGTTTCTCAATGTTTTCTTTTTCCCCTTTTTTGTCACAAATGACCGGGGTGGGGGGGGGGGGGGGGGGGGGTGTTCTTCATACCTGGGGTTCAATGGCAGGCGTGGGATACTCTAAGCCCCTCAGTAGACTTCGAATATGGTTCCGCTGTGCAACATTCTTCTTTGCCTCTGCGGTTAGGTGCTCAAGTTCTGACTTCAGGTGACCCACAATCCTCACCCGCAGAGCTGCATGAAGGGCTGATGATTGTATGTCCTCTGTTGCTTCAGCCTCTTCATTTGCTTGACCAGCTGCCTCAAAGATGGGTTTTCCTTCAGTCACATCAACAATGTGTCATCCCTTGAACATTTTGTGGTCCACCAAGAATGATTGCAGAGCCTCAGACAATCCTTTGGTAGGCCCTAAGAGCTCGGGGTGCTGCTTAGTGACTATTTCATATATGAGGGAGGGGAAGACTATGCTTAATCTTGATCTTGTTGAACCAGCATGAGCAGCAATCTGAGGGAAGATGGTTTGTCCCAAGTCCACCTTCTACTTCTGGCCAATGCTGTAGAGCAATTGAGCCATTTCCTTGCTCACTTTCCCTTTGCGGGTGTTGGGAATCCAGGTCTTCACCGTATTGTTATACAATAAGGCGTACTTGGTCGTGAGGTCAACAACTGGAAGATTGTGAGTGATCCATCTTGTGCACAGTTCACCAGTGAGGGTGACTGCCAATTCATTTGGGCTCACCTGCCCGGGGGTCTTGCTTCCTCACCAATCTCCAAAAACTAGTTGATCACCGCAGGGGTAATCATTACCTGCTTCCCCCATACTCGACTGTTGAGGTATGGAATTCTTGATAAAAAAATACAAGATTCTGCTACAGTAATCCCTGAAGATTTAGAGCTGGAGCAAAATCTGGAGATCAACAAAACAACAACACAGTTCGGTGACAAAGAACTAGAATCTACTGCAGCACTCTGTGGACCAAAATAGTTGAGGCAAACTGGGCAACAGACAGAGGACATAATTTACTTCAGCAACTCGTGATGATTTGAAGCTAAATCAGAATGGCTGAGAATGTCTAGAGAGGTGCTGCTAGTATCGTAGTGGCTCAAGGTGCTTCACAAACGTCATCAAGTGGTCTGCAGTCGTCATCACGCGATCGGAGGAATTCAAAAAGATAAGGATTCTAAATTTTGATTTAGGAAACAGAATCTTCAACAACTTGGCAGGAATCTAGGAGAAGATTCTTGCCATCCAAGGATTGGATTTCTAGAAAGCTGTGATTGATAATTCTATAAGAAGAGCATAGAGGCAGATTAATCGAACACCCCCGAGAATCAATCAAAGTAGAGAACACACAACCAGAGAATCGTAGAAGGCAGAGATACAGAGTTGTGTCGTGCGTGGAGGAGATCAGTACTCATTGAGTTTGGTCTAGTGTTGATCCGCAGAATTCAACTGGAGCGTGGCTCATTGAAGGATCAAATAGAAGCTTCGGAGAACAGCTGCGGACAAACCTGTCACAGTCTGTTGGAGAGCCGGACGTCTCTCCTTGATATTGTTAGGTGAACATTGATCAAGGGGGAGCAACATCTGAGTTGGAAGAATTTAGAGAGAGAGTCTGACGACATGGCAGTGGGTGCTAGATAAGCTGTCGACAGGAGTTATAGCAACTCTGATACAGAGTGTGCTATATCAGGTCTAAGTGTGAGTGTCAGGTCTGTAGCTCTTCTTTACTCGAAGTGTGTAGGTAGCACGAGGCGAGTGTGTGTGATCAGATTGCGAGCTAGTCTAGGTGGTTAGACTGAGCAAAAGATTTCAGCTAGGTGAGAAGTAGAAGTCAGAGTCTTTTGTACTTTAAACCGTGATAGTGAAGTTTTGAGGATCGAAGTGTGATCCTCCCCAGATGTAGCCAAGTTGCCAAACTAATGAACAAATTATTTACGTCTTTCTTATTTGGGCAGAAGTACAAGTTCCGTAGGAAGATAATAATGAGTGCTACATCAGAAGTTGTAACTCGCAATCAGCAGCGCAGTCAAATTTCATAGACATTTACCATACTCAGCCTTCCCTACCTCTCCAAAATTCTCAGGCAAATGCACTAATACTTCCCTAACCAGTTGACCACAAAACCTCTTGGACATAACAATTGATTTCAAAAAGTTTACCTCTTTGAGCAGATAGGTGATCTTTGGCACCTTTTACCGCTCCACTTCCAGTAGCTTTTCGTTGATAATTGCTCGCCTGTCCCCCACCTCCCATGAGCCATACACGATCTTGTTGCGAAACCAGATATCTTTGTGATCGAATCCGGGCAACATGCGGGTGGGCTGCTGGGTTATTGGTTCCCCTTGTAAGAATTCAACAATCCCTTTTAGCTGTCCAGTGGGGTTTTGGCAACCTTGAAGTCCTCATCTTCTCATTTTTCACTGGAGGAATCAACATTTATTGGCCGTTTGCCTTTCATATATGTCGTTGAGGGACTAGGCAAATCTCCTCCTTCCTCATTGCCCTCACTGCTGTCTTCTGATGCATCTTCTTCAATTGTTGGACTAGGATCCTCCTTCCTTTTTGTTACTTTCAGTTATGCAGCCTTCTTAGACCGGATTTCACGAGTTGCTTCAGCATCCTCCATCTCGGGCTCGCTCTCGCCTTCATGATTACTTTCTTTTTCATCAACTTGAGCCGACAGGTACTCTTTGATGGGGACTATTTGCTTCTTCTTTGACGGACCTTCGCTGCCCGCTGACGATCCTTCAGTTTGACCGACTGGCTTCCAAGTTAGCAGCGCCAAAGCCGGAGGTTCTGCGACTTGGATTGCGGTGACTTTTGGAGAGACCGGTTCTGGGGACTGCTTCCTAGCACTGGTGAGGTTCTTCATTTTCTTCGAGTTTTCACTGATGCCTGTATTAGACCTCTTGCCTCCTCTTTTTCGAACAATAGCTTTCTTCGGGGATGGATTTGAGAGTATCGAATAATCGGTAGAGACGAAGTTTGAAAAAGACCTAGACTTTCATCCGTTACTGAAGTTTTCTTTTCAACCGTACAGGGACACGTGTCCACCTGATAGATTGAGTTTTGGCGCCAAAACTATTTTCACAGTTTTCAACCTCATGCTGCTGAAGGTTGCTATAGCGACATCTTCTGAGAACCTTCAATCTCTCGCCGCCGGTCTAACTATTCCGAATCTTGATTTCATTCAGTGACTCATTGCGTATGCCGGCCAGCTGTTTCTCAATAGTAGTCTGATTCATCACATTGATTATCTTCTCCACTAGATCTCAACCGAGATGATGTCTTATCCCCTTCTGCTCAAGCCGTAAGCTTAACTCCTCTGTCTTGGTTATCTGAGTTATGGATTCAAGGGTTGCTGCAGCATCCTCTAGTAGGTAGCAATTGTTTGCAGACCTCGTACCTTTCATCAAGCATCTCCCATCTGCACAAATCACTGGACATTTGTTTTAATCAAAATTTACAAGGTGCTTACCGTCGCATATGGCTTATGCTGATGAGGTCTGCTTTCAGTCCTTCCCCAAGCATCACATTATGCAGCTTGGGCTGATTGTGCAGGTCTAGAGTTCCCTTGCCAAGAACTTTCTGAAATTCGCAATACCTCTGAGATGAAGACTGTGAACAAGCAGTTGCTACAGCACACGCTTGTCCGAAGCAAAAAGACACGTCAAGGAACACTGATTTGTTCACCCAGTTCGGCAAACTGCCTATGTCTGGGGAGGACTGTACTCCAGTCCTCAATCCACTAATCTCGAAGGTCTCAAAGTACACTCGGTTACAATCTCCACGCAACCTATGCTACTTAACCTTTAGTGGAAACTAGATCACAATCAGAACAGACTCTGACTTGTGTCTGCACAACCTACACTGATATCAATCTAGAATAGCTACTGTCTCCACGAACTCAGCCTATTCTAATTAATACCCAGTTGCTGCAGGTTTGCTATAACATCTGCTGTAGCACACAGCTGATGTACAATCTGTCCACGTCACTCCAAAGCCTTCCGCTGAGCCGATCGAACAATTCCACGAGCACTGCACACTCTGGAATACTCCCCTCACTCAGTGACCTCCTGTCACTAGCGTGAACAGCCGACCAGACACTTGACCGAGTAGCCCACTTGTCAGTTCTTCCGCGACTTCCCTTGATCAACCAACAAGCACTCTCTGCTTTGAATTGGCTTCCAGATCAAGCAGTGATCAGACTCTGTAAGTCTCGATCACCCTCAGTTCAATCACACAGCTCCACGCGCATGCGGTGCTCTCGGTGATGGTCGAAGCTCTTCTCACACTTGAATTTCACTCTCTGGTATTCTGTGTATGCTCTCTCTGTATATTCTCAGCTTCGATCACACCTCAAACTCTCTGAAGAGCCTCCTTTAAATAGGAACACCCAGTTCCATTATTCACATTTTTAGCAATTTCCTCCAAAGAGTAATATCTCCTTATTTGTAGGAGATTAGATTTGATTGGCAAATCTAATCTTCTACAAACAAATATTCTTCTTTATCTGGGAATCTCCACTGGAATATTCTCTACTGAATATTTAGAACCTCTCTTGATGCTCGTTGATGAACTGCCAAGCCCTTTTTCTGAAGATCCGAATAACTGCTGTAGGCCACATGCTACAGTTTCCTGAACAAGCTCCTGCTAAAGCAACCGCTTATTCAGCCGCTTGTTCACTTGTGCTGGTTTTGTCAAACACTGCCATACTGCATCATCAATCTCCCCCTTGGCATTTTGACAAAACCATTGGCCACAGATGAAGTCTTCCACGAAGAACAAATATAAAACTACTTAAAAACAATTTCAAAGTAAGAGTAAGTGGTGGCCACACTCGGCCTTAGCATAGCCACGCAGGGCTTAAAAAAAAAACATTAGCAGCAGCAAGCAGCAGACGTTGCAGAGGTTAGCAGCTTTCTCCTTCTCCCCCTTTTTGTCATAAATCCACATCAGTCTTCTATCGCTGGGGCATCACCACCTTCTTCTGGGTACTTGATAGAGCCTAGTTATGCACATTATTTAGGTCATAACCCTATGCTTGTTTGCAATATTTTATGAGCAAGATTACTCGTTTTCAATGTTTTTGTATATCAGGTCAGAACGAGTCCTTAAGTCGGATACGCGCTAACAGGCAGCGTTCTAGGAGTGAAAGATCAGCCTGTGGAGCTAGCGGCGCAAACAAAAGAAGAAATGGCGAAAGACAGCAGAGGTGCGCTAACCATATGCGCTAGCCGATGCCGTGCGCCAGGCGCAAAGTCCCAGTGACCAGATTTGGAAGTTGCCAAAAGATGAACTTCCTGGGCACTATTTAAACAAAGAAAGTCTAGGGTTTCACAACAACACGGAGAGGCAGCACCACGGCCTCAAAGGAGGCACTGTGCGGTAGAACTGGAAAACACACGGACTTATTGAGGAGAATTGCGCCAGCCGACTGCGCCAGCCGAGAGAAGACACTGCACGCACTGTTTGCTACCGTTTTCTTGGATTCAGTAGTTGTTACTTACTATTTTATGATGTTTACCACTAGCATGTCTAGCTAAACACTTAGTGTTGGTCGGGCATGAACCTATGATGTATTACCTTTGAGACTTGAGCTTAATGCATAGTTTATTTACTTGTATTAATTCTGTGCGTACTGAGACAGTTAGTTGCATGAGTAGGGGAAGCCTTGAACCGCAATCTTACTTGTGTTGCTTGCTTGTCACCTGTTAAACTAGTTGCATGCGTAGGGGAAGCCTTGAACCGCAAACTTACCGTGACAATTAGGAGTAACGAGTTAGGGTAGGCAGTTGCTACTGTGACAGGATTCGCAGCTGTTTAGTCTAGTTCTAGGATTAATAGCACATGAACTTTGAACGGAACATGCGCACGTGTTAGGAAGCCGTTACCGGACACTAACCCAAGTAAACCACAAGCTATAGATGTTTAGAGTCGATGATAAGGAATGCATTCATAGAGGATTGTCTGCCCAGCACTTCTCATAAAGATAGTACTTCATCTCTACTGCTTGCGCACGTCTAGTGCAATTTCCTGCGTTACGATATTCACTGCTACTCGCGCATCGCGCAAAACCCCCAATCACTCACGCAACCCCCGTTTTCTTAAGTGTAGGTTACTGGCTAAGACTCACTGCTTGCTCCCTGTGGAGATCGACCCTTACTTAACCGCTGTACTAGTGGGAGAGGAAGGAATTATATTTGACGCGCACGACGACGCGCGATCAGTACTCAAGGTCTTTGAGTAAGCCCTTGATCTAAGTTCTTCTGACATTGATTCTTTTGGCTTCAGCGGCCATCACATTCAGCTCAAACTTCGAGTGACTCACAATCCGTGCTTTGAGGGCTGCTTGGATTGCTGGGGCAGGGGGATGAGCTTCCTCCAGAGATGAATCAGAAGGGGCAACCAAAAGCGGGTCTTCTTGGGCAATGTCAATTGCATGCTTCCCTTTGAATAGCTTGTGATCTACTGTAAACACTTGTAGCTCTTGGGACAGACCTTTAGTAATCTCTCCTAACTCTGGATGCTGGGGGGTAATCAGCCCATATATGAGAGATGGTAGTACAATGGATTGTACTGCAGAAGGATTCCCAGCATGTGTCGCAATCTGAGGGAACATCACATTCCCCAAGCTCACTCTCCTCTTCTTCTCAATGGCATGCAACAAGTTTGCAAAAGTTCTGCTGACCTTTCCCCTATGAGAGCTTGGGATCCAGTTCCTAATGCCCAAGTTGTACAGCAGGGCATTTTTGGAGGTGAGTTCCGCAGCACTGAGATTTGGTCCACCCCAAGACATGCACACTCCTCCTATGAGAATTCTGGCTAGGAGTTCCTTATTTACAATGGTCGGCTCCCTAGCATTACTATCTATCACTATATAGTCATTTATCTTTTTCGGAGTAATAACTACCAGCTTGCCTCTCACCCAGCTTTTCCCATAGTCTTCAACAAATTCATCGTCAAACTTATCAGCCATAGTTGCTACAAATTCTCTAACTAACGAGATATTGAATCTCCGAGGAATTGTTAGGGAGCTCAGTAGATTTACCTCAGACAGGAGCTGAATGATCGCTGCCGACTTGTATCTGTCAAGGTCCAGTCTCTTCTCTGGAACAATGGTCTTCCTCTCCACAATACCCCATGATTGGGAGGTATGCTTGTTGCGAAACCATATGCCACCTACAGAGATCCCTTCCCCTTGCTCCTGAAGGGTGACTTGTATTTCATGCTGCTTCTGAGAGGTTTCTCCAGCCTCATCACTTGATGAATCTTCATCACTGGAGTCTGAAATGATGATGGGGGCTTTTCCTTTGTCTTGTTTTGGTGGAGAAGATGCTTTAGCAGCTGCTGAATCAGAAGACTCCTAAGTCCAAGATGTTTCAGAGTCTTCATCTGACCCTGGAGTACGCACTATTGCTTTGCTTGCCTCCTTTTTGTCCACCTGAGGTGCTGTAGCAACCTTTGGGGCTTGTTCCATAGTTGGAGCAAGGTCTTCAGAAAGAGGGGAGGGTTCTTTCAGTGATGCTGCAGCCAAACCAGGAGCATCAGGCTGCTCAACTCTCCTCCTTTTTGACGAAGAACTATCTGAGAGAGATGATTTCCGAGACCTAGGATGCTGAGGGGGTTGCCAGACAACTATGTCCAGACACGGTTCACCCTCCCTGTGATCTTCCACTGATGCAGCAACTTTAGATTTCCAGCCTCCTTTAGCCTGGCGAGAGACACCTAAGCTCTTCTTCAGCCCGCGAGTTTTCACCATTGTCGGGGATTTTCGGAGAGGTGTACGAACTGGAGAGGATCGATCTACGAGCAATTTGTGATACAAACATGAAACAATTGTGCCCTAGAAATTTGATTTACCCGCTGTTTTTCTCCCTTTTTCAAATGCACTTGCCCAGCATGTGACTTCCTTTATTTTAGCAACCAAAAGATTTGAACAAGCTTTTCAGGTCCAGGTTGCTATAGCAGCTAGGGGCTGGTCCCCCTATTTCTTGATGCTACCTCCATTTTCTGGTGATTCCTTGTCAGGGTCAGCTGGTTGTTCCTTCATCCATACTTGAGTCGGTCTCTGTTTCCACAACTTCTTATAGTCAACTTGTTTTTCAGTTTGTCACATTTGGGTCTCCACACCAGCGTTTCCTGAGACACTCTTTTGTTTGCTCCATTCTAGTGCACTGGTTTCTTCATTCTCTCCATTGCAGTTCTGATCGGTGATGAAGATTTCCTGGATTAGCCGAGCTGGGAGACATCTGACAGTGATTGTTAAACTTTGATTTCCTCCCCCTAATATCATCTCTGGTAACCCTTCTGTGTATCTGAGGATTCTTCGGAGTAAAATGTTTTCTTGGAGCACAGTTTCCTTTTCTACAGACCTGGGGATTTCTTCTTCTTCTGTGAAGATTTGCATTTGATACAGCTGGCAGATACAGCGGTTGCGGAAGCACGTCCTGGTTCAGATTGACTGTTAATTCTTCCTCCATCAGTTTCTTGCAGAGATTACCTTTCTCTTCACTATCCGTGATATTCTCTGTTCCAGTAGGTTTAACAAAGACTGTTATACCAGAGGTTTCCTCACCTGTATATCCCAGGCCCATTCTTCCTCCTCCAAATCTTTGATAAGAAAGGATTTCATCCAGTATATTTTTCTGAGAGTCAGTTGTGAGAGGGGTGCTAACATCAGTGTCTTTGATAGCAGCATCTTCTTTCTTCTGTAGGATGACAGGTCTACTGAGTGATGACAGTTTCTCAAGCAGCTTCTCCCGCTCTTCTTCCAGTTGATTGACTCTGTCATTTAAAGCTTGATTTACCTTCAGGGCATCCTCACATTGTTGAAGAATGTCTTGCAGATTTTCTACCATGTTGTGTGTAGAGTCATCCTTCTCTTCGCTATCTGACACATCAATCCCATAATTGAACTCATTCTTTGTTGCTTCTTCAAAATCATAAGAGGATACACTAGCTAACACAATAAAATTTTCTTCATCACTTTCCTCGGAGTCACTCCATTTTGCAGTTAGTGACTTGTTATCTTTCTTGTCAGAGCCTTTGATCTGCTTGCTGGGACACTCTACTTCTCTTTGTCCCTATCCCTTACAATTCCAGCAATGAATGCCTTTCTTTCTTTCTTTATTTTCTTCTTCCTCTTCGGCTGTTTCTTTGATTTTTCTCTGATTTCCTCCACCTCTTCTGGATTGTCTTCTAGAGGTTGAGGTCTGACCAGACCTTGATTCCATGTTTTTCAAGAACTTCTCCATATTTTTTACTAGTAAACCTAGTTGATCATCAGCTGAGGGCTTCCTCTTCTGTTTCAGCTTTCAATCCAACATTCTTCTCTTTAGGAGAGGGATCTTCTTTAACCAACTTCATCTCAAACTATTTGAGGGATCCAATCAATTCTTCCAGCCTCATGTCCCGGACATTCTGAGCTTCTTCAATGGCTGTCACCTTCATGTCAAATCTGGATGGTAATGATCTGAGGACCTTCCTAATTAGCTTTTCTTCAGGGATATGTTCTCCAAGAGCATGAGGTTCATTTGACAGGTCACACAGCTTGACATCGAATTCTGTGATGGTTTCCTCCTCCTGCATTTTCAGACCTTCAAACTGTGAAGTAATCATCTGCATTCTGGATATCTTCACTTTGTCAGTCCCCTCATGAGCAACTTCCAAGATCTCCCAAGCTTGCTTTGCAATGTCACAATTGGAGATTAATCTGAAGTTGTTGGCATCCACAACAGCAAAGATTGCATTCAGGGTTTTGAATTGCCATTTGCTGCAGCATCCTCTTCTACGGTCCACTGTGATGATGCAGTATGGCAGTGTTTGACAAAACCAGCACAAGTGAACAAGCAAGTGAACAAGCTGCTGCTACAGTCAAAGTTCAGCACAAGTGAACGAGCTAGTGAACAAGGAGAAGCTATAGCAGGAAGAAGCTTTAGCAGGAGCTTGTTCAGAAGAGCTGTAGCGTCTGTCCGAGCAGCAGAAATCTGTGCTTTGGAATGAAGGCGTGGCAGTTCATCTAAGAGCATCAGGAGAGGTTCTAAGTTGCGCTAGAGAATATTCCAGAGTGGAGATTCCTAGCTGAAGTAGGAGTTGTGGTTTGAATCTCAAATCAAATCTAATCTCCTAGAAATTAGGAGATATTGATGCTGCAAGGGGAACTACTGTAATTTGATAATGAAGCAGTGGACGCTCATATATAAGAGAGTCCCTTCAGAGCGATGAAGGGTGATTGAAGCGGAGAGCCTGAACGAGTACACACACAGAATTCTGAGAGAGGATTTTTGGGTGTGCGAGGAAATCTTCAATCGTCACCGAGAGCAAAGCGTGAGCGCAGAGCTGAGGTAACAGAAGCAGAGTGCGATCAGGACTTACAAAGTCTGATCCAAGCTTGATCAGGAAGCCAATTCAGAGCGGTGGTGCTTGTTGGTTGATCAAGGTAGGCCGCGGAGGAATTGTCGAGTGGAGGAACTCGGGCAATCGATCAAAGGCAAGCTCTTGCTAGTGACAGGAGGTCACTGAGTGAGGGGGAGTATTCCAGAGTGTGCAGAGCTCGTGGAATCGTTCGAACGGCTCAGTGGAAGGCTTGGAGCGACGCAGACAATTTGTGCATTAGCTGTGTGCTACAACATATGCTATAGCAACCCTGCAGAACTTGAGTATTGTTTAGAATAGGCTGAGTTTGAGGATAAAATAGCCATTCTAGATAGATATCAGTAGAGGGTGTGCAGACACAAATCAGAGCCTGTTCTGATTGTGTGCGAGGATCCACCTAAGGTTGAGTAGCATAGGTTGCGTGGGTTGTAACCGTGGGTACTTGGAAACCTTGAGAATAGTGGATTGAGGACTGAGAAGAGTCCTCCCCAGACGTAGGCAATTTGGCTGAACTGGGTGAACAACTTGTGTCCTTGATCTTTCCTGCTGAAGCAGTTTACTGGTGAATAAGAGTGTGCTGTAGCAACTGCTTGTTCACAAATCAGTTTATTAGAGGCGCTGCGAATTTCAATTGGTATCAGAGCGGGAGCTCAACACACAGAGTAAAAGATCCTACAGCGTCTCTGAAGAAGTCGAGGAACAATGAAGGAAGTACAGAGTACGAGCAGGCCTCCATTGTTGGAAGAGAGCAACTATGGATATTGGAAGGCTAGAATGAAGGCCTTCCTCAAGGCTATTGATGAGAAGACCTGGAGAGCTATTGTGGTCCAGTGGTCTCCTCCGATCACCATGGACGAACAGGGAGTTACACGTATAAAACCTAAAGAACAATGGACTGCCGAAGAGGGAGCTGCAGCAACTGGTAATTCAAAGGCCCTGAATGCTATCTTTGTTGCGATGGATGCTAACAATTTCAGGTTGATATCAAACTGTGATATGGCCAAGCAAGCTTGGGAGATCCTGCAAACTGCACATGAAGGTACTGATAAAGTAAAGCTGTCAAGATTACAGATTGTTGCTGCGCAGTTTGAAAATTTGAGCATGTTAGAAGAGGAGACAATCACTGAGTTCAATGCAAAACTGTGTGACCTGACAAATGAAGCCCATGCCCTTGGAGAACCTATCCCTGAAGAGAAGCTGATTAGGAAGGTACTCAGATCATTGCCCACAAGATTTGACATGAAAGTGACTGCCATTGAAGAAGCTCAAAATGTCAGACACATGAGGCTGGAAGAATTAGTTGGTTCGCTCAAACAGTTTGAGATGAAGTTAGTCAAAGTAGATGCTCCTCACAAAAACGTTGATGTTGGATTGAAGGCTGAAACAGATGAAAAGAAACCCTCAGCTGATGATCAACTGGGTCTGCTGGTAAAATATCTCGAAAAGCTCTTGAAAAACATGGGAACAAGGTTAGGGCAGACCTCAACTTCTCGAAAACAATCCAGAAGAGGTGGAGGAAATCAGAGAAAGAGCAAAGAATCAGCTGAAGAGGAAGAAGAAAAGAAAGAAAGAAGAAAAGGGATTTCAGTGTTCGAACTATGAAGGATATGGTCATCGACAAGTCGACTATACTAGTAAACCACTGAAGAAGGCAAATCAGAAAAATGCTCTTTCTGCCAGCGGGAGTGAAGAAGAGACAGACCTGAGTGAAGATGAATGCAACATGGTCAGATCCAGATCAGTCAAAAAAGGCAGAAAAACACAAGGTAGGGTGAATCAGCTTCTGCTACAGCAATCCCTATATCACCATGTCAAGACACTATTAAAGTGTAAAAGATGCTATAGGTGCGGGCTCAAAGGTCACATTAGGAGGAACTGTCCATCAGCATTCCACAGACAGGGGTGAGCCAGAAGAACACCTAAGCTCAACTATGAGAGAACTCAGCATCTTGCTCTTATCAGCACAGCAAGTTCCTCGAACAAGGTTAGCTGGTATTTTGATAGTGGCTGCTCGGGGCATATGACGGGAGAAAGATCCTTCTTGAAGAATATAACCCCTTGTCTAGAACAACAGGTGAAGTTTGGAAATGGCCTGAGGGGAAGAGTTCTGGGAAAGGGAATACTGGCAGTTGAAGGGATGCCCGAACTAAGCAATGTCATGCTGGTGGAAGGGTTGAAGGCGAACCTCATAAGCATTAGCCAGCTGTGTGATGGGACTCAACAGGTGAAGTTTACAAAAGATTCCTGCAAAGTCTTCAACAGGAATGGAGAATGTATAATGGAGGGGACCAGATCGAGAAGCAACTGCTATCTTCTCAAGGTAGATACAAACTCTCATTTACCAAGATGCATGCTAACTAATGCGGAGGAAATGAATCTCTGGCACAGAAGCATGGGTCATGTAAATCTGAGAACTCTGAAGAAGATTGCAACAGAAGGGCTAGTCAGAGGAGTACCACTGATTAAAGGTGAGACAAGTTCCATCTGCGGAGAATGTCAGATTGGGAAACAAAAAGGGCTTCACATCCAAAAGTTAAAGATACAAACTCAACCAGACCGCTCCAGCTGATACACTTGGACCTGATGGGTCCTATGGAAGTCGAGAGTGTGGGTAAGAAAAGATATGCATTTGTCTGCGTTGATGACTTTACCCGGTTCACTTGGATTGATTTTATCAGAGAAAAATCAGACACTGTAAAAGTGATAGTATCATTAGTGTCCCGTCTGGAGCAACAGAAAAATCTCAGAATCACCAACATTCGCAGTGATCATGGCAGAGAGTTTGAAAACGAAGCAGTGGATGAGTTATTTATGTACATCTTGTGCAAGGATTATATTTAGTGAGGTATCTCTAGTGAATACATAGATGAAATATAGTCTAAGAGAGAATAATAGAGAAAGCATAGTCGGAATCCTACTTCACCCCTAGGTCATGCGATTAGCAACATAAAACTTTTCTAAATCATGAGTAAATTCGAGTGATGGTTCTAGGCTAAGGTATCACACATTCTAAATTCAACTCTCGCTCCTTCTCTAGAATGGGAATAATACCTATATAGTACGCTTCTCAAACTCTCGCTCTATGGAACCGCGTAGAACTAAAGTCTCATAATCTCAACCTCTTGGTCTATTGATAGTTAACTAAAGTCGCTCAATACTTAGCATAGTCGAATGCGTATGTCACTCTCGAGCACACACGCAACCTAAAACAATCATTCTTGATCTTCTAAACAACCTAAGTTCAACTCTCATTCCATCCCTAGGTGTTTTATCAATTCATACTCACTTAGGTATTTCGTCAAACACTTGGTGTGCACAAAATTGACATGAAGAACAAGCAAGAGAATTTTCAACCAAACTTCATTCATATAAATGAAAAGACAAGTCTTGCATTACAATCAGACCTAAGGGATCCATAAGGATCCCAACTACAATGGGACTACTCACTCATGGTGAGTTTGAAACAAAACATGATATTCAAATTGAAATTGTTCACCAATTGGATGCAAAAAGTAGTGGATGAGTAGAGGGTTGATGTAGGATCTCCAATTGCGTGCCTCTTCCTTCAATCCTTGAAAATTCTCCAACTTCTCCAAGAGAAAATCGCCTAAGGTTTCAAATTCTGGAAAAAGAAAGATTTTAATTTTGCATCTCATTCTATTTATACCCTTTGAAAATTTTCAAATTTTACCCGCAGTGCCCGAATCACTTGATTCGGGCAAGGCTTAAAGAAACTGATTCGGACAGGGTGTTCGAATCAAGTGCTCAGTGCTGTTTCGAGTTTGGTGAATCACTTTGTCTTAGCCGAATCACTTTTTGATTCGGTCAACCCTTATTTGATTCGGTCAACTCTTATTTGATTCGGTCAAGATCCTTGTAGAGTTAAACCGATTCGGGCACCTCCTGGGCGAATCACTTCATTCGACCGAATCATTTGCTCAGTGCTTTAGTGAAGCTGGGCGAATCGATTTCTTCTAGCCAATCACTTTTTGATTCGGTCAACCTCATATGTGATTCGGTCAAACCCGTCAAGTTCTCCTCGAGTCAAGTTGATTCGTGCAGCTGAGAGTGATTCGGCCAAGCAGGTGGGCGAATCACTTCTGCAATGTTGCCCAATCTTGCTGTTTTTGATCTCGATCGACCGGAATTCATCCAGATTTTCTTCGGGCCACTTCGTATCATGCAGTACACATTTTCAACATGAAATGGACAAAGAAAACATCAAATAACTTTATAAAATAACGGAACAAATAAGAAGTAAGGGGAAAAATATGGACAAATATTAGGTTATTTGTTTGCTTATTAAAAACACCCCACACTTAAGTTTTGTTCGTCCCGAACAAGTATATGCACAAGTCAAGCGGAGAGTAAGATGCTAAATCATATATGACAATATCAAAGCACGTAGCAAATCTTACGCACATAAAACATATCCAACCCCTACTCATGAAACATACCATAAGGATAACTAAACTAAGAAAATTAAATCTACTCCTAACTCACTGTCGTAGGAATCATGGATGCATTTAGCGTAAGCATCAAGCCTTTAAACCCCTAGGCTACCCTAGTGGACGAGTTATAGTCTCGTGAGAGTTTTCAGAATAGGAATACTCACAAATCCTACTCCCAATCATCCATAAGAGTTCAAAGTCCAAATATAGTTAGCTAAGCAAGTAGTTCTTTATCACCCCACATAATAATAAAGTTGTGCAAATCATTCACTTCACGCACTCTAAGGATCATTCACTTCATTGTGACAACAAATATTCGTAGAGTCGATATCAAGACTAGCATTCGTCAAATTCAAATTATCGCTCAATTTCCTATGCAAGTAGTATGAAGAAAAGCGTCGCTTACACAAAAAGCTTTGTCGAGTCAATCACACATGCTTGCTAAGGGCAAGTCCATAAGCTCATGACAACAAACTCATTCCCAAGTTTTATACTATACGTCATAATCCGTAAGAGAAGAGGAGTTTTGACTTTTAAAATTTTAATATTCACTCGTACAAATCTTGATGCTTAAGTAATAAATTACGAGGGTAGTACCTTAGACACTTCCTAAAAGCAAAATGCAAATGCCTTACTCACACACATGCGAAAGAATTTGCGGAATAGGCACAAAGTCAAGATTAAGTGTGTTTATTATATATATATTTTTTTTGCGTCAATACAAATGCTTTCAAGGGGGAACTTACCTTCCTAACCCTCAGCATTTGTAAAACTTTTCCTTGACCAAAAAAAATTTAACAAATAATATTTTTGTATTTATACAAATGCTTTCAAGAGGGAACTTACCTTCCTAACCCTCGGCATTTGTAAAACTTTAAAAAATATAATTTTTCTTTCTTTCTTGCGCCTCTCTTTTCTTTTTCGCAAACGCTTCAAAACACCCCACACTTAATACTTGACAATGTGCCTAAGTGATATATGATGGAGCATGAAGTGTGAGCCAAAAGAAATGCAAAGGCTAAATAGGAACGCTAAAGTCACCTAAAAGCAAACAAAAGCAAGTACAAGATTTTTGTATGAAAACTGTTTTTATTTTATACTTGTCCTCGCTAAACTTCACTTCATTTTTCATGCACGGAAGAGCTTAAAAATGAATCAAGCTAAGCTAGTCAAGATACCGAATCATGGGAATAAAATCATCACAAAGAATGTCAACCGACTTAAAGATACAATTCATGAATTCAAAGCACAACTTATCCCAATTTTTTATTTTGATACTACTTAATTGCTTAGCAAACATTACTCCGTGTGCTCAATACTTAAAGGTAGGATGACAACAATCATGCGAGTATAATGTGCTCAAAGTAAATGTGTAGCATAGGATCATGGTGCTAAGAAAAATAAAAGTGAAAGCGCAAAACACCCCACACTTAAAAATTTGCTTAGTCCCAAAGCAATATAAAGTATAAAGAATGGTAAAGAGAAAGTTGCGAAGGATCTTCTCTCGTGTGGAGGTAGCCAAATGCACCTCTGCCCAGATCCGTGAATGATGCTCTAGTCGGTTGCAATAAATCTGAAACTCAAGAAGAAAGGTTAGCGCAACACCTGAATTCCCAGAGGAAAAACAGCTTGCTATGACATATATAGCAATGCGAAACATATAGCTAGGCAAAAGATTGGAAAACAAGTGCGCGACAATTCAAATGGTGAGTTCACTTAGATATGCCCGTGTGCATCAAAAATCATGAATTAGTGTATTATGGTGCTTGAAAAAGATTTCGAACAAATGCAAATAAGTTGCAGAAATTTCCAAAGTGAACTGAGAAAAGTGCTGCTCAAGACTGACCGAATCACTTTCTAATTCGGGGAAGGCAAAATAAGTGATTCGGCCACACCCTGGGAGAATCAGTTCAGTTCGAATATTATGTGCTTGCCCGAATCAAAATTTGATTCGGGCAAGACAAAACAATGTGATTCGGCCAGGGTGTTCGAATCAAATGAGCTCGGATAGCATGGTTCCCCACAGGTGATTCGGACAAGGGCAAAAAGGGTGATTCGGCTAGTGTGTCCGAATCAATTTACCAGGGCAGTTCAAAAGGTTGTTCTAAGGAAAAATCTGCCAAATGAAAGAAACATACAAGTACGAAAACCATCTGTCATGCAAAAAAAATATCGCGGCAAAGCGCGTCAAAGTACAAATGGACTAGTCAAGCAAAGTTCTTAGCAATAAAAGCACCATAAGTCATGACAAGCATAATAAACAATCTAAACATCATTCCTACCCTTCGTGCGCCTCTCGAGACCGAAGTCTTCACTTTCTTCAGTGGCTGTCCCCTCGTCTACATGCCGCGCCCCACTGCCTACCCTGGTAGCTCCCTCACCATTTCCTCCATCAAATCTGCCTTCAACCATGGCTGAAATAGAGTCATCGCTCGCGGCTACAGGCTGCATAGTCGGCTGAGGAGGTGGCTGAGAAAATGGTGGTGGTGGTGGTGGAATGTCTGCAATACTCATGTGCGCTGCCATACGTGCCATGACACCTTCTTGCAGACAAGTGTGGATAATACCTCGTGGGAGCGAATGAGCGACGTGTGAGAATCTGAAAGTGAGTCCAAATGTGCGCTCATCAATCTCAGGTCCTCGTGTGCAAGTGGCTCGGTCTCAGCGGGAGGAGGGGCAGTGGAGGATGGCCTGATATCTGGGGCATGTGCTGAGGCGGGGGTAAGGGCAGATTCATGTGCAGGCAGCTGTTCGCTGACTGATCTAGGCAGGGTGGGAAGTCGAGGAGCCCCATGCTCTTTTCTCTTCTTCGATATCCGTTTCCCTAACTATTTTGGGACATCCTTCCGAACAATCCATTCTTTCGTCTTTATGTCGATCATGTGCATCTTGCGAAGCCCCTCCATGTGAAGCACCTTTTTGGGCAGAGGCGTGCCCCGGTCCAATGTGAAGCCCAAGTGCTTCGCGAGAAGTGTAATAAACGATCCTCCACCTATGGCACGCCCCTTGTATTGGGGATTCTGACAAGACTCAAACTGGAGGGTCAAAGGACAATGCAGACCTTATGGTTAGAACGAATTTGAAGCATGAGGTCTATATCCGCATTGTTCACATACCGGCCACCATCTTTGCGGATGTGAATAGACGTCGCAATAAAACGATCGTTCAGCCGCCAAACTGGGGACTCAATCATCGACGCTGGCTGAGGTGGGGTGAAGAAAATGTCCTGCTCGGTAATTTCTTTCCAGAACTTGTACCGTTCGCTTTCCTTGAATGTCATGTACTCCCCATACTCAGTGCACCCAAATATAGTCGCGACATCATCGGTGTCTAGGCTAAAAGCCTGTCCGCCCAACCGGAAGTTCCAAAACTGCACAAAGCGCTCCCTCTTGCCCTTGCAATTTGAATCAGCTCGACCATCCTCTCAAGTAGCTGAAAATCAGGCCATAAATTCCTTAACCAGCCTCGGGTAAGTACCAGAATCACTCATCAAGATATAGTGAAGATTACTAACACGTAGATAATCATAAATTTTTCAATCGAGATTTTAAGCTCATGTAGTGTGGGACGATCCGGGTAAGTGGGAGCTAGTACCTCATAGGTGTTGTGCTGCGCCAACAGGGCCTTCATCTGAGCATCGGCAGCCTGAATTGCTCCACTAAAAGGAAAAGGGCGTCCTTGCCCTTTCTGCGCTCGAATGTGGGACGATGGCTAAGCTGGTTCGGGCTCCGGATGATTCTCCCACGGGTCTGAATTCCTCGGAGGATGATGATGAGGAGGCACGGACTGGAGATGGCGGGAGGGAGGAGTGGAAGACAATGCCGCTAGCAGCTCACCTCGGCTTTGGCTTGGTTTTGGCTGGGGCTTTATGTCTAGCCAATCCCTTCCATTTCTGAGCTACAGACAGTTTCTTGGTGGGAGGCTGTGTTGGTTTCCCAGCCGTGATCATATTGGAGCGAGCCATGGGAGCAGGTGATAGAGCCTATTTAGATCCTAACACTGTGCTTGTTTGCATTATTTTGTGTACAAGATTACTAGTTTCCGGTGTTTTTGTATTCCAGGACAAAACAAGGGCCTAAGTCGGATACACGCTAATAGGCGCGTTTAAGGAGCGCAACACACAGCCTGCGGAGCTAGCAGCGCAGACAGGATAGGAAGTGGCAGATTCAGACTGCGGTGCGCCAACCAACTGCGCGAACCAACGTGCGCAGTGAGCCATGCGCAAGGTAGCGGTATTTCCAAATCTTGAACACCATATCCCTACAAAATCTCCTAGGATTTGGAAGTTGCCAAGATTGTCATGGGCCTCACAAGCAGTATATAAAGAGAGGAAGGCTAGGATTTGAGACAACAAAAATAACATATCAACGAGAGAGAGCCAGAACTGAAAAACACACGAGCTGCCACCGAGGACCTGCGCCAACCGACTGCGCGAACCGAGACACAGCACCCTGCACGCACCTGCTTGTTACTGTTTCCTTGGACACTTTAGCTTTTATTTACTATTTCTATGATGTTTACCACTAGCATGTCTAGTGATCCGCGCGTCGTTGTACGCGTCAAATTAATCCTTCCTTCTCCACTTAGTATAGCGGCTAAGTCAGGGTCGATTCCACAGGGAGCAAGTAGATTAGCTCTAACTAGTAACCTACACTTACGAAAATTGGGGTGTGAGTGATTGGGTTGCGCAAGTGCGCGAATGACAATAGTTAACGCAGGAATTGCACTAGACGTGCGCAGGCAGTAGAGATTAAGTACTATGACTATGAAAAGTATCGGCGCAGACAATCCTCTATGAATATATTCCTTATCATCGACTCTAAACGTCTATAGTTCGGTTTACTGATGTTAGTGTCCGATCAAGGCTTCCTAACATGTGCGCATGTTCCGATCAAAGTTCATGAGCTATTAATTCTTAAGACGTTCTCGACCATATACCTCACCTTCGAAGTAAAAATGACTAACCACCTCTCTAGAGCTTTTCTGTCAACTCCACATCCCCTGTATATCCCAACTAAAAGGGGTAAAAAAAACGAAAAAAATATACTAAAACAGTTGATAGCAGCGCATGCAATATGAATAGCGCAATACAAGCTGAACAGTGTGCGGGTTGCGCACACTAGTGCACCACTACTACTATTCCCTTCAACTAAACTAAGCTACACTACAAAACTCAAAAAAAAAAACGTGAAATGTAAATGTAATGCTCGCCCCCACACTTAAACAGAGACGTGTCCCCACGACTCATGCTCAAGCGCACGGAGAACGCACACATGCATCCAAGCAAAACTAAGAATATAGGAAAAAAAAACATATAGTCAGCGCAGCAACAATATAGTAAGGGGTCACAAAATATTCAGCACAATATAGCAAAATATAGCAACAGTTGGTTCAAAAAGATAAGAAATAGGAAACCACCCGAAAGAAATGCGCGCCCCACTGCAGCCCTAGATATCCTCGGAGCTGGACTCAGCCGCAGACTCGTGCGCCTCCTCCTCTGAAGAATCTGTCACATACTCGGTACTGGAGGCTGGCGGCACTACAGAAATGGCGGCGGGCTGAGCCACGAGGTCGTCCTCTGAGATAGGATCCCATAGTGAATCTGAGCTGGAACTTATGATGGGATCAGCTTCAGGGGACCTCTGAACAGAAGGCTGTGCAGGGGGAACTGCAGGTGCTGGTACTGGGTCTACTGCTAGGGTGTGCTCTGCTGTATGGACCGGGGACTGGGTAGGAGGGCTGGCTGGCTGGCTGGCGCGGCTCGCTGGGGGATCCTGGGGGCGGCCTGCGCAGACTGAGGAGAGGGGGGGGATAGAATCTCCAAATATCCACCCTGATGGTGGGCTCATGCTCAAATCTACCCCCTCGGGCGCTAAATACTCGAGCACGCGCATGACGTTGAACATCATGCGCTGCTCCTCTGATACCTCCTCAGGCGCCTCCTCTGCCTCTGTCCTGGGGCGCTTTCCTCGTGCACGCGGGGGAGAATCATCAATGGCAATGGTAACTGGCTCCCCCTGCGGTGCACTTGCCCTCCGGTGCGCTCCAGTCTGCGCACGAGTCCTCATGCGCCTGACTGGAGGCGCAACTGGCTCTGGGGCCTCTTCCATCTCCCTTTCCTCCGCAGCCTCCTCTGGTTGCGCGCTGCTCTCTGCTCTTTGCCTCGGCGCTCTGGCCGGTTGCAGCTGGTAGCACCACTCCAATGTCCCATCCTCTCTCACGGCTACCGCTCTGAGCTGCAGCATATGGGCACGGTCCAGGGGAACAGCTGGCACTACTGTGTGCTCGGGCACCTTAACCGTCTGGTGCGGGAGCTTGCTTGCAACGGTCGATTGTAAAAAGGAGTGCTGAAATTTTTCTAAGTCCTGGCCTTTTATACCCCCTGACTGGCGCAGCTGTTCTGCGCACTGAATTTGCGCACTGCTGCGCGACTAAAAAACTACAAGTCCTAAACTAGCTAAAAGACACCAGAAAACTATAAAAAAATGTGTAAAAGTGAAACGTGTCGGGTTACCTCCCGACAAGTGCCTTTGTTTAACGTCGTTGGCTCGACTGTACCTCGTTACTTGCGTAAAAGTGTGCCAGCGACCTCCCCCACACTTGCTCCTGAGTGACCCCGCGCTCGTGCGTGTGTTGCGTTCATCTTGGTCCTACGCAAAGGATCGGAAGGGTGGTCAGCATGGTTAATAGTATGTGATAACTTATAAGTAACGAGGGTAGGTAAAGAGGAAGAAGAAGTATGAGCAATAGTTCCCAGTTCTCCCTCTGGTGCATCTGGGGGCGGTTCTGGCGCAGCAACCTGCGCATCTGCTATCTCTGGCTCCGCCAATTCAACTTCGCGCGCTGTGTCATCCCAAGGTTCTCCTAAATACTTTTTGACTCTCTGCCCATTGACCTGAAAACGATGCCGGTGCTCGTTTTCTAACTCGATTGTTCCGTAGGGGAAAACCTTGGTAACCGTGTATGGTCCCGTCCATTTGCTGTGCAGCTTCCCAGGCATGAGCTTTAGGCATGAGGAGAACAATAGTACCTGGTTTCCTGGCTCAAAAGTGCGTCTGAGGATATTTTTGTCATGAAATGCCTTTGTGCGCGCCTTGTAATCGCGCAGTCCCTCATATGCATCCAGGCGCAGCTCGTCTAATTCGCTCAGCTCAAATGCGCGCTCCTTACCAGCTTCGTCTAGGTTCAGGTTGCAAACGCGCAATGCCCAGTATGCTTTGTGCTCTAACTCCACTGGCAGGTGGCACGCTTTTCCATAAACCAACCGAAACGGTGAGGTTCCAATTGGTGTCTTATGTGCGGTTCGGTATGCCCATAGCGCATCGTCAAGGCGCTTGCTCCAGTCTTTGCACGACGGTCTCACAATTTTCTCCAGGATGCGCTTGATCTCTCGGTTGGAAACCTCGGCCTGTCCATTCGTCTGAGGGTGGTAAGCGGTGGACGTCTTGTGGCGCACTCCATAATGCTTGAATACCTGCGCCACTATCCTATTGCAGAAATGCGTCCCCTGGTCGCTTATGACTGCCTTAGGCACCCCGTACCTGCAAAAAATGTTAGTTCTCAAAAAGTCAGCGACCGTCTTACCATCATCCTTCCGGGTGGCCTTAGTCTCGACCCATTTGGAGACATAATCCACTGCGACCAATATGTACTCATATCCGAAGGATGGAGGAAATGGCCCCATGAAGTCAATCCCCCAAATATCGAATACTTCATCCACTAGAATTGGCGTCTGCGGCATCTCATTGCGCGCTGATATGCTCCCTGTGCGCTGGCACCTGTCACAATTCCTGCAGTGGTTATACGAGTCACTAAACAAGTGTGGCCAATAGAATCCGTAGTCTAGGATCTTTCGGCTCGTGCGCTTTGGACCAAGGTGTCCTCCACATGCGTGCGCATGACAAAACATCAAAACAGAGTTAATTTCATGGTCAGGCACGCAGCGCCTCAAAATCTGATCAGGTCCTATTCTGAGCATATAAGGATCATCCCAAATGTAATACCTGGACTCATGCTTTAATCTCATGCATTGGGTTTTAGTGAAATGAGAAGGAAATGTACCTGTGACCAGGTAATTTGCAATGTGCGCATACCATGGTACCTTACCTGTCAGCGCCATCAGATGCTCGTCAGGGAATGTCTCCGTGATCCGCCCTGGCTCCTCTGCATTCACGATCCTGCTCAGGTGATCCGCGACTGCGTTCTCCATGCCCTTCTTATCCTTGATTTCCAAGTCGAATTCCTGAAGTAGGAGCACCCAGCGCATCAGGCGCGGCTTAGTCTCCTTCTTGGACATCAGGTAACGTATTGCTGCATGGTCTGTGAAGACGATGACTCTGGCGCCTAGAACATATGCGCGGAACTTCTCCAGTGCAAACACGATTGCCAGAAGTTCCTTCTCCGTGGTGGTGTAGTTCCTCTGCGCAGCGTCCAGTGTGCGCAATGCATAATAGATGGCATGCGGCTTCTTGTCCACGCGCTGTCCCAGGACTGCGCCTACTGCATAGTCGCTTGCGTCGCACATCAGTTTAAACGGCAGGTTCCAGTCTGGCGCGCGCATCAATGGCGCACTTGTCAGCGCCTCCTTCAGCTTGTCAAACGCGGCTCTGCACTCATCAGTAAATTCGAAACACACATCCTTTTGCAAAAGGTTAGACAGGGGTATACAAATCTTAGAGAAATCTTTTATGAAATGCCTGTAAAACCCAGCATGCCCAAGGAATGATTTCACATCGCTCACGTTAGTGGAATAAGGCAGATTAGAAATAAGATCTATTTTGGCCTTATCTACCTTGATCCCCTCCTGCGAGATAATATGTCTTAGTACTACTCCATGCGATACCATGAAATGACATTTCTCATAATTGAGCACTAGGTTTTTTGAAATGCAGCGCGCTAAGACCTTATCAAGATGAGTTAAGCATGCGTCAAAGGTACTTCCGTGCACAGTAAAATCATCCATGAACACTTCTATGCATATACCAATCATATCAGAAAAGATGCTCATGACTAAACGTTGGAACGTACCTGGCGCGTTACACAGCCCAAATGACATGCACCGAAACGCAAACGTACCGAATGGGCAGGTAAATGTGGTTTTCTCTTGATCTTCCGCAGCAATGGGTATCTGATTGTACCCTGAGTACCCGTCCAAGAAACAAAAGTATGGCTTTCCTGCTAATCGATCTAGCATCTGGTCCATGAACGGCAGCGGAAAATGGTCCTTGCGCGTGACTGCGTTAAGCTTTCTGTAGTCGATGCACATGCGCCATCCAGTTTACATGCGCTTGGGAACTAGCTCGCCCTGCGTATCTCCTCTACTGTGATTCCTCCTTTCTTCGGCACAACGTGCACTGGACTTACCCATTTGCTGTCCTAGATTGGGTAAATGACTCCTGCGTCAAGCAGCTTCAGGATCTGCTTCTGCACCACCTCCATCATGTTCGGGTTCAATCTGCGCTGAGGCTCCCTGGATGGTTTGGCACCATCTTCCAATAGAATCCTATGCATGCATACGTCCGGGCTCACTCCGCGCAGGTCAGCAAGTGTCCATCCTATGGCGCGCTGGTTCTTGCGCAGCACCTGCTGTAATCGCGCCTCCTGCTCCTCTTCCAATCCTTTCTTTATAATTACTGGCAGGGTGTCAGGGTCGATTAATCCTTCCTTCTCCACTTAGTATAGCGGCTAAGTCAGGGTCGATTCCACAGGGAGCAAGTAGATTAGCTCTAACAAGTAACCTACACTTACGAAAATTGGGGTGTGAGTGATTGGGTTGCGCAAGTGCGCGAATGACAATAGTTAACGCAGGAATTGCACTAGACGTGCGCAGGCAGTAGAGATTAAGTACTATGACTATGAAAAGTATCGGCGCAAACAATCCTCTATGAATATATTCCTTATCATCGACTCTAAACGTCTATAGTTCGGTTTACTGATGTTAGTGTCCGATCAAGGCTTCCTAACATGTGCGCATGTTCCGATCAAAGTTCATGAGCTATTAATTCTTAAGACTAGTCCAAGCAGCTACGAATCCTGTCACAGTAGCAACTGATTATCCTAGCGTGTTACTCCTAGTTGTCACCGTCAAGCTACCAACTAGTTTAACATATAACAAACAAGTAGCAAGAGTAAGATTGCGGTTCAAGGCTTCCCCTACTCATGCAACTAGCTGTCAACAGTGTGCACAGAATTAATACAAGCAAACAAACCATGCATTAAGCATAAGTCTCAAAGGAAATACTCATAGAATCATGCCCAACCGATACAAAGCGTTTAGCTAGACATGCTAGTAGCAAACATCATAGAAACAGTAAATAATAACTAAAGTATCCAAGAAAACAGTAACAAGCAGGTGCGTGCAGGTTGCAGTGTCTCGGCTGGCGCAGTCGGCTAGCGCAGGTCCTCTCAGTAGCTCGTGTATTTTTTAGTTCTGTCGCTCTCTCGTGTGCTGTGGTCCTCTATGATCGTCTCTCTCAAACCCTAGCCTTCCTCTCTTTATATACTGCTCATGAGGCCCAAGGACGGCCTTGGCAACTTCCAAATCTGATGGTGTCAAGATTTAGAAACACTAATATCCTGCGCATGGCGCACTGCACACACTGGTTAGCGCAATCGGTCTGCGCACCGTAGCTTACTCTGCCACTTCCTATCCTGTTTGGGCTGCTAGCTCCGCAGGCTGTGTGTTGCGCTCCTTAAACGCTGCCTGTTAGCGCGTATCCGACTTAGGCCCTCGTTTCGCCCTGAAATACAAAAACACCGGAAACCAGTAATCTTGTACACAAAATGATGCAGACAAGCATAGTGTTAGGATCTAAATAGCGCGTATAAATAGGCTCTATCATCTAGCTAAACACTTTGTATCGGTTGTGATTCTATGAAGTATTTCCTTTGAGACTTGTGCTTAATGCATAGTTTGTTTGCTTGAATTAATTCTGTGCACACGGTTGACAGCTAGTTGTATGAGTAGGGGAAGCCTTGAACCGCAATCTGATCGCGCGTCGTTGTGCGCGTCAAATATAATCCTTCCTCTTCCACCAGTACAGCGGTTAAGTAAGGGTCGATCTCCACAGGGAGCAAGTAGTTCAGTCTTCAATCCTGTCGTCTACACTAAAAATGGGGGTTGTGTGAGATTGGGATGCGCGATGCGCAAATGAACAGTAGCTAGCGTAACGCAGGAAATTGCACTAGACGTGCGCAAGCAGTAGAGATTAGATACTATGACTATGAGAAGTATTGGGCAGACAATCCTCTATGCGTGCATTCCTTATCATCGACTCTAAACGTCTATAGTTTGTGTTTTACTCGGGTTAGTGTCCGGTAAAGGCTTCCTAACACGTGCGCATGTTCCGTTCAAAGTTCATGTGCTATTAATCCTAGAACTAGACTAAAACAGCTGCGAATCCTGTCACAGTAGCAACTGCTTACCCTAGCTCGTTACTCCTAGTCGTCACCGTAAGATTGCGGTTCAAGGCTTCCCCTACTCATGCAACTAGTTTAACATACGACAAGCAAGCAACACAAGTAAGATTGCGGTTCAAGGCTTCCCCTACTTATGCAACTAACTGTCTCAGTGTGCACAGAATTAATACAAGTAAATAAACTATGCATTAAGCTCAAGTCTCAAAGGTAATACTTCATAGATTCATGCCCGACCAACACTAAGAGTTTAGCTAGACATGCTAGTAATAAACATCATAGAATAGTAAATAAGGTCTAATATGTCTGAGAAACACAGTAGCAACAGTGCGTGCAGATTGTCTTCTCGGCTGGCGCAGTTGGTTGGCGCAAATCCTCTCAACAAGTCCGTGTGTTTTCCAGTGTTGCCGCTCTCTCTGATGTGCGTTGTCCAATGACGGCTGTGATGTCTCTCCCTTGAAACCCTAGACTTACTTTGTTTATATATTGCCCAGGAAGTTCTCCTTTGGCAACTTCCAAATCTGGTCACTGGATTTTTGCGCCTGGCGCATGGCATTCGGCTAGCGCATCGGCTAGCGCACCGCTACCGACTCTCACCAACTTCTCTTCTGCTTGTGCTGCTATCTCCGCAGGCGGATCTCTCACTCCTAGGACGCTGCCTGTTAGCGCGTATCCGACTCAAGGACTCGTTTTGCCCTGTAATACAAAAACACTAGAAACGAGTAGTCCTGCTCATAAAATATTGCAAACAAGCATAGGGTTATGATCTAAATAATGCGTACAAATAGCCTCTATCACAATCTTACTCTTACCACTTGTTGTTATATGTTAAACTAGTTGGTAGCTTGACGGTGCCAACTAGGAGTAATGCGCTAGGATAATCAGCTGCTACTGTGACAGGATTCGTAGCTGCTTAGACTAGTTTCAAGAATTAATAGCTCATGGACTTTGATCGGAACATGCGTACATGTTAGGAAGCCTTGATCGGATACTAACTTCAGTAAATCGAACTATAGATGTTTAGAGTCGATGATAAGGAATACATTCATAGAGGATTGTCTTTGCCGATACTTCTCATAGTCATAGTACTTAATCTCTACTGCCTGCGCACGTCTAGTGCAAAATCTGCTTTCACTACTGTTCATTCGCGCACCTGCGCAACCCAATCACTCACAACCCCAATTTCGTAAGTTGTAGGTTGCTAGCTAGAACGAGTCTGCTTGCTCCTTGTGGGATCGACCCTGACTTAGCTGCTATACTATGTGGAGAAGAAAGGATTAATTTGACGCGTACAACGACGCGCGATCAGCAGGGCAGTGATGAGCGGACAAATAACCTTTTATTTGTCCACATTTTTCCCTTACTTCTTGTTTGTTTCGTAATTCTATAAAGCCATTTGATGATTTCTTCGTCCATTTCAGGTTAAAATTATATATCTCACGATACGAAGTGGCCCGAAGAAAATCTAGACGAATTCTGGTAGATGGAGATCAAAAGAAGGCAATCTGAGCAAACTGCAGAAGTGATTCGGCCGAATCATAAGTGATTCGCCCACCAGCTTGACCAAATCACTCTCAGCTGCGCGAATTGACCTGATCCGGGGAAAGTCCTGAAGGTTTGACCGAATCACATAATGGGTGTGACCGAATCAAAAGTGATTCGACCAAGAAAAGTGATTCGCCCAGTCCGAGACCGCCACTGAACAGATGATTCGGCCGAATCAGAGGTGATTCGCCCAGAGGTGCCCGAATCAGTTTAGCTCCACAAGACGTTTGACCGTATCAACACAAGGGCGTGACCGAATCAAAAAGTGATTCGGCCAGGATAAGTGATTTGCCCAAACTCAAAACACCACTGAACAAAAGCTTCGAGCGAATCACATGGACATTGACCGAATCAAGTGATTCGGTCACTTCGGGCTCTTTTTGGAAATCTTCACAAAGTATAAATAGAATGAGATAGAAGTGAAGAAAAGAGCTTCCATATTTTTGCAACCCTAGGCGATTGGAGCTCGAAGAAGATGAAGTTTGATTGAAGATTGAAGCTTGGATTGAAGATTCTACACCAACCTCTCTTAAACCCTAGCTTTGTATTTACATTTATGCTTCCCTTAGTTGTCATGTATTTGTGCACACTCATTATGAGTGAGTAGTTGCTTTTGTGGTTGGGGATTAAATGGATCCCCTAGGATTGGATATGATGTAGAACTCTAATTTTTTGCATTGAATGAAGGTTGGTTTGATTATATTTTGCCCTAGCTATGTATTCATTGTATGCACACCAAGTATTTGACGAAATGCTTAAGTGAGTATGCTTGGTTAAAACCCCTAAGGAAGGAGCGAGAGAGTACAAGAACAAGCTTCTACCTCAACTACAAGCCAACCTTCTCATCCCTCCGCTTCACACGAGCTTCACGCTCCTCATTTGGATACTCCTTCGCCTACACGAGCCGGACAACCGGGAAATATGGATCCACAAATTCCTAGAAGGCAAGGAAATGCTCCTCTTCCGCAAGAGGAAGAAGAAAGACCGGTTGGGGCATACATCGCCCCAACCATTGGACATTATGGTTCCCCGATTTGCTTATCGGGGGGAGAAGACCAAGAATTTGAAATCAAGTCCGCCCTCCTCCATATGGTGGCCGCACATCAATTTGACGGGTATGGAAACCCAAATGCACATTTGGCCCAATTTACGGAGCTATGCCGCACATACAAAATGCCGGGCATCCAACAAGAGTGGGTATACATGAAGGTTTTTCCGTTCTCACTTTCCAGGAAATCTAAAGATTGGTTGATGAGTCATGAACCGGATACATTCAATACTTGAGAGCGACATGCACTCTTGACATTAGGCTAAGTTTTAAGCGGATTTGAGTAACCGACCAATAGACCGAGAGGGTGCGGTTATGGGACTCAAGTTCTACACGGTTCAATAGAATGAGAGTTTGAGAACCATGTCATTTGCGTATCCTCTCCATTCTAGGGAAGGAGCGAGAGTTGAACCTAGAGCGGACGATGCATTAGCCTTGCTTTTATCAACCAAATGTAGTCCATGCATGTATTAGTGAGTTATTTCATTTTCCTCATATCTTAGGGGAGAAGTTGAATCCCTAGTCACCCTTTTTATTCATTAAGCAAAACCCAAAAATATCATTTATCTTTAGTGCTTACTAGAGATACCTCTATAGGAGGACAAAACCCCCCAAAAACCGTAGACTTATAATAGTAGCATTGATTAGTTGTCAATTAGTCTAAGCTTTTCCCTTGGGTTCGACCCGAGGTCACTCGGTTATAAATATTATTTGATATTTGCGTGACTAGAATAGCACTTCAATTTGCTTGCCTAAAACGCCAACGTCAGGCCGGTAGAGAGTGATTAGGCCGGATTAGAGTTGAGTCGTGCACGGGCGAAGCGGCTGGAGCGAGTGATGCGGGTGAAGCAGGACGCATATATTTAGGGTTTGTTCGAGAGGGTAGTGCTGGCGACAGAAAGCTAGGTAGGAGGGACGGACGGTGGTGACGGGCGGGGTCGGACGGAGTGGGAGAGATTTTAGGGTTCGCGGTTTTGGAGGAAAGCGAGAGGAAACAAAGGCTGATTCGGGATATAAGCCCGAATGAAATTTGATTCGCGCAAGGGTGACTGAAGGGTTGTTGCCCGAATCAAACTTGATTCGGCCGAATCATTTACTCACTGCTGCTTTAAGGCTGCACGAATCAACTGATTTGCGGATCCCCTGTCGGAATCAAAACTGATTCGCAGACTTTGCCCGAATCAAAGATTCGGGGTGGCTAAAAGTGATTCGCCCGAATCATTTACTCAGTGCTGTCTTGAAAAGTTTTAGGCTACACGAATCAACTGATTCGGGCAAGCCAGAAAACTGATTCGGGCGGATCAACTACTGTGTGTTAACAGCTACTCCGCATAAAATTTTTCATAGAAATGCACCAGATTCCACAATCACTTAAATATCCCTAATACTCACTCAAAACACCCCACACTTAAATAATTCTACACACAGATAATTAAACCAAAAGGGATAATTCGAGTGCTCTCTAACACAAAATTCCAAAAACCTCTAACTTAATATTGGCACGGCGCAACACAAAGTCAAAAATAATTCTACACTACCAACAAGTAGAAGAAAAAGCACGAATACTCACCAGCCTAGTTTAACGTCTTGGCTAAGACGTAGCCGATCCCCTTCTTCATAAGAAACACACTTGAGAAGTCCTTTGCGAGGATCCCTCCTCAAGTGGCATGCAATAATATGGTGGTTAGGTAGAATCATCAAGCTTGAAGTCTCCAAGCTCCAAGCTGTGCTCGCCTCCATGGTACGCTTTAACACGATGGCCATTCACTTTGAAAGTTTCGCCTTCTTTGTTCATCAATTCGAAGTGGCCATCTTTGTACACTTTTTCGACTTTGAAAGGCCCAGACCACCTTGATTTCAGCTTTTCCGGGAATAGTCCAAGTCTGGAATTGAAAAGTAAGACGGTGTCCCCTTCGAGAAAGTTCTCCTCTGAATTTTCTTGTCGTGCCACAGCTTGGTCTTCTCCTTATAAATTCTGGCATTTTCATACGAGTCAAGTCTGATTTCATCTAGCTCATTAAGCTGGAGCAGCCTCTTTTCCCCTGCTGATTTCAAGTCGAAATTCAGTTTCTTTACAACTCATAATGCTTCATCAAGCTTTGACGACCAATCCTTGCGGGAACTACTAACCGTCTTCTCCAATATTGCCTTATCTCGCGATTAAAGACTTCAACTTGCCCGCTGGTTTGAGGGTGATACGGCGTCGCTATCTTGTGGTAGACACCATATTTTCGGAGCAATGTCTCGAACTGCTTTTCTTTGAAGTGCGATTCATTATCGCTGATCACTGTTCTAGGCTCACCGAACCTTGGAAATATTACCTTGGTGAAAAGTTTCCTTACCATATTAGCATCACAAGAAGGAGCAGCGATGGCTTCCACCCATTTGGAGACATAATCGACGGTAACCAGAATATATTTGTTCCCATTCGATGATGGGAACGGCCCCATGAAGTCTATACCCCAAACATCAAATATTTCAACCTCAAGGATTCCCTTCTGCGGCATCTCGTCACGCTTAGATATATTTCCCGTAAATTGGCATGCGTCACAAGGCTTTACAAATTCCTACGCGTCCTTAAACAACGTAGGCCAATAAAAACTGCATTGTAGGACCTTCGCGGCTGGTTTGGAGCTAGAGCCATGTCCACCACATGGGGAAGAGTGCCAGCTTGGCAAAATTCCCTTTTGATCATTCTCCGCGATGCATGACCGATATAACCCATCAGCGCATAGCCTATAAAGAAATGGCTCATCTCAATAATAACGGTTCACGTCATGGAGAAATTTCTTCCTTTGATTATGATTTGCCCCTTCCGGTAGAATACCACAAGCAAGAAATTTACGAAATCAGCATACCAAGGGGCTTGCGTTCGTCTCAATGCTCAGAAATATTCGCCAATAAAAGAGTCTTCAATCGGCACACTCTTGGCATCATCAACACTGATTTGCTCAAGCCTCGATAGGTGATCCGCGACCACATTATCCACTCCTTTCTTATCTTTAATTTCAACATCGAACTCTTGTAAAAAGAGAATCCAACGGATTAGTCTCGGCTTTGCCTCCTTCTTTGCCATAAGATATTTGATCGCTGCATGGTCCGTGTAGACAACTGTTTTGGACCCGATCAAGTATTGTCTGAATTTCTCGAAGGCATAAACAATAGCAAGCATCTCTTTTTCTGTGGTCGAATAATTTTCTTGTGTAGAGTCAAGGGCTTTACTCACATAATAAATCACGTGCAAACGCTTATCGACCCTTTGACCCAATACCGCTCCAATAGCGCTATCGCAAGCATCACACATTAGCTCAAATGGAATCTCCCAATTCGGTGATTGAATTATCGGGGTGGACACCAAAGCTATCTTTAGCGTTTGAAGCGCTTGATGGCACGGTTCATCGAAATTAAATTCTACTTCATTACATAGCAAATTTGTAAGAGGTTTAGCAATTTTCGAGAAGTCCTTGATGAACCTCCTATAAAATCCAGCGTGCCCGAGGAAACTCCTTATTCCTTTTGCATCTCTCTGCTGTGGCAACTTCTCAATAACATCAATTTTGGCCCTATCGACCTCAATTCCTCTTTTTTACGTAAGGTGTCCCAACACAATGCCTTCCTTCACCATAAAGTGACATTTTTCCCAATTTAGTACTAGGTCCATTTCAATACACCTAGCCAACACCCGAGACAAATTTGTGAGACAATCATCGAATGAGTAGCAATGACAGAAACATCGTCCATAAATACTTCCGTAGAATTTTCCAAAAATTCAGCAAAAATGGACATCATACAATGTTGAAAAGTTCCCGGTGCATTACAAAGACCAAAAGGGCATCCTCCTATATGCAAATGTGCCATAGGGGCAAGCAAATGTGGTTTTTTCTTGGTCATCGGGGTGGATAAGAATTTGAAAGAAGCCACTATACTCATCAAGAAAACAGAAATATTCATGTCTCGCTAGACGTTCTAACATTTGATCTATAATGGGAATGGGAAAGTGATATTTCTTAGTGGCTGAATTTAACTTCCTATAGTCTACGCACATTCTCCACCCCGTGACTGTACGCGTAGGTATCAACTCATTCTTCTCATTTCTAACCATGGTGAGCCCGCCCTTTTTAGGCACCACATGAATTGGGCTCACCCATTCAGAATCTGGGACAACATAAATAATCTCTGCATTTCGCAATTTCGTGACTTCCTTCAATACAACTTCTCCTAGCTTAGGATTTAAACGCCTAAGGAACTCACGACTAGGCTTCGCATTATATTCTAAACGAATTCTATGCATGCAAACATCGGGGTTAATCCCCTTCAAATCATCAAAGGAGTGCCCAATGGCACCTTTATATTCATGCAACACATTCATCAATTTAGAAGTTTCAATATCATTCAAAGAAGCTTCTACGATAACAGGTAGAGATTCATTTGGTCCCAAGAATTCATACCTTAGATTCGGTGGAAGGGGTTTCAACCCCTCACCAAATTCCTTACCTTTCGGCGCCACATTTATTCCTTTCGCACCATCATTAAAATCAGCGGGATCCTCATCAATTTCCATTATAGAGGTGAACGACGAGCTATTTTCTTCTTGTGCAAGCAACTCATACTCAAAGCTCGTTAGTTCACCAAGAGAGTCAAAAACATTATACGGATCATATGATTCAATCAAGTGACAATCCATAGAATTACTAGGTGTCCTAAGCATGCTTTTCAAATCGAATTTGATCTTTTCACTACCAAAATTTAATTCAATTGTACTTCTTCTCAATCTATAATAGCCTTAACCGTGTTCAAAAATGATCTACCTAGAATTATGGGGATTTCCTTATCTTCATCCATGTCTAACACGTAAAAATCAACCGGAATATAAAATTGTCCAACCTTAATGAATACCCTTAGATGCCCGAGAAGAACGATCCGCTAATCTCAAATTAACCGTGGTTGGAGTCAATTCCCCCATATCTAGCTTATTAAAAAGTGAATAAGGCATTATTGATATGCTAGCACCTAAATCACACAATGCACTAGCTATGCTAATTTCTCCAATAGAAATGGGAATAGAAAACGACCCATGATCGCTAAGCTTCCTAGGCATGGCACGCTGATCGGTTGATTTCTTACCGATTATTCGCTTCATTCGATGACGAATTTCGCTCCTCCCCCGAACTTTTCATTATGTTTTCACCACTCTACTCTCATTTCAGGTCAAGTTATATTAAATTGAGGGTTTGTAGTTCGTTTGGAGCAAAATAAGGTAAAACACAGAGATTCAAACGAATACAGACCAAATCTGGGCAGATTGACCTATTCGTCATCAAAAGCTTGCCGAGAACATGATTCTTATCCGATTGAGGTGTGCTATATCTTGTTGGAAAGCTGACTCAAAGGGCTACAACTTTCTAGTTTACAGCAAGACGCAATTCGAAGGTTTAGATGGTCAAAAACGCAAGACAAGTCAGATTTACAGTGCTGAGTGAACAGTATCCCGGTTCAAGTAAGAACCCCCGGTTCAATGGTCAAACCACCGGTTCACTGGTCAAACCGGCGGTTTACTGTTCAAACCGGCCCCAAAGGCAAATTTTCGTTTTTCTCTGAAAAGGGCCGGTTCAACTTAGAACCGGCGGTTTAGACGTTAAACCGGCGGTTTAGACGTTAAACCGGCGGTTTGGTCGCTGAACCGCAGGTTTGGAACCAAACCGGGCCCCAAATCAATTTTGAAAATCAATCCAATTGATTTTCATATAAATAGAAATCGAGGGCTCGTTCAGAGGGGGTGGGACGATTTTGGAGAACGAACGCAAGAGAGAAGAGGATAGCTTGGAGTGAAGATCGTCGTCACGGGTTCTTCGTTCTTTATTCTCTTCATTCTTGTATTGGTAGTAATCCCGATGAGTAGCGAGTAGTTTATTTAGTTCTGGGATCCTACGGATCCCATGCCTGTAACCTAATTTCATGTGATTTGTACAAACATCAGTTTTAGTCTAATGCAAGTTTATGTTTTCAATTCTATTATGCTTCATTCTATCGTTTTATCATTGTTGATCATTGATTGGGATGACTGCATGTTAGAACGAAACTAGGTTAGATGCCAAAAAGATGAATGGGTCTGAGGCAGTTAACTGGAACAAATAAGATTGATGTCGAGACATGGTAGCTATATATTGTTAGTACATGAATCGATAGGAGAGTTGACATATTTTGTCTGGAAACCTTTGTGTCTAATAAATCGAGACTGTTGATAATCCGTGATTGGGCGGCGTTCAATAGTGTAGATTAATTCAGGTGATGATCCGTGAATGGGCGGCTCATCTGATGTCAATTTAGGTTATTTCCAAAGCAATTTTGCATGACTATATGGTGTGACTGATTGCATGAATTGTGTTGCGAGCATGGGTGAAGTTCGATCTTGGAATTACTTTCTCTGATCGAATCAACCGTTAGTTATATTAATTAGGAAAATTAGGATAGTTAGAACAAACCCACACTTTTCATTAGGAGTAGCTGAACATAATGTTTGCTAGCTAGTATATACACGCGCCTGTTCCTAGGATCGACCCTCGGCTTACCAAGGTCTATAAATTGTTTTTGACTACAATTTGACCCATGAAACTTATATCTGACATCTATAAAGGGTTAAAAATACGATTGTCAAAATGGCGCCGTTGCCGGGGAACAGCGTCCAAGTGTGTTATTAGTTTTTAGCATACATAGTTTAAGACTATTCCATTTTTTTTATTTTTATTTTATCCTTCACTAATCATATGTTTATCTCAAATTGCGAGGATGTATTCATACAATCAACAAGGGATGTATGCAAGTGATGAAAGCCCATGGACACAATCGTATGAGCAAAATTGGGAAAGCAATCATCATCCACTGTTGAGAAAGCACTACTATGGAGACGCACAATATCAGCAGACCCAACCTCAGAACATTGGGACATCAAGAGTGGAGTCCATGCTTGCTGATTTTTTGGCACATCAAAGCAAGCATCGTCAAGAAATTGACACAAAACTTGCCAACTTGACAAAGTCAGTGGAGCAGCTTGCTATTAAGAACCGAATGCTAGAAAATCAGATTGCACAACAAGAAAGCTTAGCAACAAGAGAACCGGGGGCAACCAAGGAATTCATAGACAATGACGTCGAGATGGAAGTGGCCAGCCATCAAGAAGTTCATGTTAATGAAGCATTTGCCCCTTCACCCTTATTTTCCAATGATGTGAATGAACATGGTGTTGTAGTGGGAGAGATGGAGCACTTTGAGCAGCCACAAATTCAAAATTATGAGGACTTCGTTGATATATATCAGAATTTGACTAGAGAAGATCCTCGCATACATATAGATGTGATAGTGAAGGAAAGTCATGGGACATTGGCATCTGAGTTACTAACTGAAGAACTCACAGGAAGCATGCCAATTGGATATGGAGCATGTAGTGAAGATGTATATCTTCTTGCACCACCGCCGGACAAGTTTCTAAGGTTCTTGCCATATTTTTTGAAATTGCCGAGAAGAAGCTCCTACAATCCGTTGGTTCACAAGGGACTAATATTTATAAAGGGATTGGACTGTCAATTCAACTTCCATATAGCACTTGATGGACGTAAATTCAAATGGGATTTGAAGGTGGATTGACACCTTTGAGCATTGAAGGCCCCGCGAGAAGGGATTCTAGCAAAGGACTTCTCGCGAGTGATTTCTATTGGGCGCTTTGCTGAGTCTTGCCAATACGTTAAACTAGGCCTTGACGAGAAGTAACCCGGTTTGTAAGTTTTTATATTTGTTTTGGTTAGCTAAATTTGTGCATTACATGACATGATGTGTGATTTATGTGCTCTCAACTTAAGTGTTTAGTTCTCTTTCTGGTTGATTTATATTTATATTTTTATTGCTTAGGGACTAAGCTTGCTCTTAAGTGTGGAGTGTTTAGAGCGCATAATCACTCTTGCCATGTATTGCATTTTAGTTAGGTTGATAGGCATTTAGTTTAAGAACACTTGCACGCTCAAATTATCTATGGCTTGTTGTTAACTTTCTCACGCTTTATGAGCTACGCCGGTTATCTGTTCATCCTATTTGAGTTTGTGTTTAGAATCTGAAATAGTTCGTTTGAGTGTGTATTCTTTGGAGTTAATAGTATTACTATCTTTTGTCTATCATATGTCCCACACACTTTTGAAAGCATGCTTCGAACTTGATACTTGTAGGCACCGGTCTTAAATTAATCTTTTTTGAAAACTTAAGCATTGTTTGTGATTCCCGGTGACTTTAGTTCTCTTATTATGTATTCTCGTGTATGTTGTTACTCACACACACCCACCTTCACTTTTTATACTTTGTCAAGCTTTAAGTGTGGAGTCCCTCGAATGAGAGGAACAAAAAGAACGTCAAAAGAGGGCACAAAATAGGCCCCAACAAAAAATATCTATGAAAAAAAAAGGAAAAAAAAATGCAAAGGAACGGAAGAAAAGTTCCTCCTTGAGCATAGTAAGGCCGAAGGCCATTAGACACTCCACCTTAAGCTTGACATTGTGTATTATACCACTCGTTTATTGTGTGTGAGTGCATCATGTATTGGAAGTCATATAAGATGAGTTAAGGAACGACCCTTGTGATTGCACGGAATCATTGACTTGCTTATGCAATTTTCGTAAAATGCCAAGCCAAGCTCCTCTTCTCTTATGAGTTATAAAGTTTGGACTTTAAGACTTGAGAATGAGCTTTGCGCCAAGAGCCTGTGGACTATCCCTAGATAGCATAGGTGAATGGCGGGCATGTTTTGTGTAACCTGGATTTATGTTTCGGATGCATAGCTTGAAAAGGATGTTAAGACACGTGGTTAGTCATTTGATGGTTTTGATACCGACTTGTTTGAGTGCAACATCTTGTTTGAACTATGAAGGTTTGAAAACTCATTTGAAGATAGTTTGACTTGGATGTTGGCTTAGCGCATTAGTTTGAGATTGTTGCAATAATGCCGTCACTTTTGAGCACCCATTTCATGCATTCATATAGGGCACCTGCACTAGGGATTTGTAGGTATTCCCTCTTCTGAAAACCTTCACGAGACCAAAACTCGTCAACTAGGGTAGCCTAGGGGTTTAAAGGCTTGATGCATATGCTAAATGCATCCGTGATTCCTACGAAAGTGAGTTAGGACTTGCATATCTTAGGATATTAGTTTAGTTAGTGTAGATCGCATGAACTTGATTTGTACTTGCACTGAGTTTCTCTGCTACTCATTGTCCATTTTATATTTGTTCGGGACGAACAAATTCTAAGTGTGGAGTGTTTGATCGGTTGATTCTTACCGATTATTCGCTTCATTCGATGACGAATTTCGCTCCTCTCCCGAACTTTTCATTATGTTTTCACCACTCTACTCTCATTTCAGGTCAAGTTATATTAAATTGAGGGTTTGTAGTTCGTTTGGAGCAAAATAAGGTAAAACACAGAGATTCAAACGAATACAGACCAAATCTGGGCAGATTGACCTATTCGTCATCAAAAGCTTGCCGAGAACATGATTCTTATCCGATTGAGGTGTGCTATATCTTGTTGGAAAGATGGCTCAAAGGGCTACAACTTTCTAGTTTACAGCAAGACGCAATTCGAAGGTTTAGATGGTCGAAAACGCAAGACAAGTCAGATTTACAGTGCTGAGTGAACAGTATCCCGGTTCAATGATCAAACCACCGGTTCACTGGTCAAACCGGCGGTTTACTGTTCAAACCGGCCCCAAAGGCAAATTTTCGTTTTTCTCTGAAAAGGGCCGGTTCAACTTAGAACCGGCGGTTTAGACGTTAAACCGGCGGTTTGGTCGCTGAACCGCAGGTTTGGAACCAAACCGGGCCCCAAATCAATTTTGAAAATCAATCCAATTGATTTTCATATAAATAGAAATCGAGGGGGTGGGACGATTTTGGAGAACGAACGCAAGAGAGAAGAGGATAGCTTGGAGTGAAGATCGTCGTCACGGGTTCTTCGTTCTTTATTCTCTTCATTCTTGTATTGGTAGTAATCCCGATGAGTAGCGAGTAGTTTATTTAGTTCTGGGATCCGTGCCTGTAACCTAATTTCATGTGATTTGTACAAACATCAGTTTTAGTCTAATGCAAGTTTATGTTTTCAATTCTATTATGCTTCATTCTATCGTTTTATCATTGTTGATCATTGATTGGGATGACTGCATGTTAGAACGAAACTAGGTTAGATGCCAAAAAGATGAATGGGTCTGAGGCAGTTAACTGGAACAAATAGGATTGATGTCGAGACATGGTAGCTATATATTGTTAGTACATGAATCGATAGGAGAGTTGACATATTTTGTCTGGAAACCTTTGTGTCTAATAAATCGAGACTGTTGATAATCCGTGATTGGGCGGCGTTCAATAGTGTAGATTAATTCAGGTGATGATCCGTGAATGGGCGGCTCATCTGATGTCAATTTAGGTTATTTCCAAAGCAATTTTGCATGACTATATGGTGTGACTGATTGCATGAATTGTGTTGCGAGCATGGGTGAAGTTCGATCTTGGAATTACTTTCTCTGATCGAATCAACCGTTAGTTATATTAATTAGGAAAATTAGGATAGTTAGAACAAACCCACACTTTTCATTAGGAGTAGCTGAACATATTGTTTGCTAGCTAGTATATACACGCGCCTGTTCCTAGGATCGACCCTTGGCTTACCAAGGTCTATAAATTATTTTTGACTACAATTTGACCCCTGAAACTTATATTTGACATCTATAAAAGGTTAAAAATACGATTGTCACACGCTGAATTATAGCACTACAATTTGCATCTAAAGCCAGATGGTGTAAATCATGCATTTCCCTTCTATGAGACATAATATCTTTCAAAATTCTAGCATAGGTAGGCATTTGAGTGAGTACCTCCGTAAACGGCAATGTCACTTGCACCTTTTTCAGCATCTCCGCAAAGCTCTTGAAATACGCATCCTCCTTTTTCAGCCTTTGAGGGAAGGGAATCTGTGGCACATAAGGTGCTGGCTCCTGCGGCTTCTCCTTCTCCCGTACATCACTTGAATTCTGCGGCAAAGACTCTTCTTCGACAACTCCATCTGCTGCCTTTCCCACTTTGGCCTTTGGTTGCGGCTCCTCTAGAACTCTCCCACTCTTGAGTGTGATTGCGTTAATCGTCTCGGAGGCGTTCACATAGGGGTTGCGAGGGCAGCTTCCCTTGATATTTTGAAGACGAGTCAGCTTGTTGCACAATTTGCGTTTCGAGCATTTTATTGTGTCCTTGCAATTGATCTAGCCTTTGAAGAATAAGCTGGTTGTCTTTTTGCTGCTTCATGACAAGCTAGGATTGTTTCAACAGGGTCTGCTCCCCCTTCATCTGTGCCAGGGGCAACCACATCCATTTCCTCAACAACTGCCTCTGCAGTCTCCTAAACACCACCCTTCGTGGTTTCTTCAATCACAGACGGTTCAACTACCACTACAACGGTTTCCTTAATAATAGATGCAACAACATCTTCAACATTTACCTCAACATTAATGGGAATAGGTATTACCTCAATAGATGACGCAATATCAGCCTCTGACGCCTTAACCAGTTCAGCTGCTTCACGCCTCAGCCCTCTCCCTGGCAGCTCGAATTCTTTCTTCAGTGGCCTTTTTCTCAGCTTTAGCTCTAGCCATCTCCAGCTTCCTTTTGCTATCAACTCGGCTTCTGTCCTCTTTTCTTATTCAATTTTTCTCCTTGCCTCAACCTCAATTTCAGCCTTCCTTCTCTTCTCTGCTTTTCTTTGTTTTTTTCCCTCATCGACAACCTTCTTCGAGCCTGTTCTTTAGGTTAGCCATTGGCACTACTCTTTTGGCCGGGTCTTGAGGTTCGGACCCCTCTCCCTCTTTCTGCACAGACTTCTCCGTAGGCATGTCTTTCTTGGAGGATGTCTTCCTTGCTGTTTTCTTTGACGGCTAAGCTTTTCGGGCTACTTTTGAGCGTTGCTCCGTCCTATCGATCTTTGGTGGCGGCACCACCGTTAGAGGTATGAATGGGTCAAGTTTGGTGGAGGCCGGCAGCAGCATGAGATGTGCCGGAATGGGTCAAGTACCTTCACGAGAGCTCACCATTCTGACCTTGCGAGTTTAATCGTTTGAGACGCGAGCGATGGTTGAGAGAATTTGAAACTTCAATTAGTCTCGTATATCCCTTCTTACCTCTTCAAATATTTTGGCCCAGATTCGGCCCAAACATGATTCCTTCAGAAGTTTGTCACAGACCTGAAACAACATGCAATTAGGCAATGTTATAACACTAGCTGAAATATTTGTATTACAATGCCTCTTAGCTTTCCTGGTAGCCCAAACTTTAGCCCTCTTCTTTAAATAAGAGCTACCAGAAGTCATCCTGTGATTAGTTTTAAATCACGCATAGTCCCAGCTCAGACCTCAAAGTCTCGAATTATTGTGTGCTCAAGGCCTTTGTAAAGATGTCAGCTTTCTGGCTATCCGTGCGAATATGTGTCAGGATCAGCTCCTTCTTCTCCACAAGCTCACGAATATAATGGTGTCTGATCTCTATATGCTTTTTCCGTGTATGTCGAACGGGATTCTCCGATATGCTGATGGCGCTCATGTTGTCATAGTACAATGTCATGACATCCTGTTCAACACCATATTCCTCCAGCATGTGCTTCATCCACACCATCTGCTGAGTGCTGCTCCCAGCTGCTATGTATTTTGCTTCTGCAGTTGATAAGGAGATGCTATTCTATTATGTACTGAACCAAGAAGTAAGGTTATTACCAATGTAAAAGCATCCTCCAGAAGTGCTTTTCCTATCATCCGCATTGCCTGCCCAATCTGCATCATAGTATCCTACAATTCTGGATGTTGTGTCTTTAGTGTACCAGAGTCCAAGTTCAGCAGTACCTGCAACATATCGTATAATCCTCTTCAACTGAGATACATGGCTCTCCTTGGGATTACCTTGGTAACAGGCACACACTCCCACGACATAGGCAATGCAAGGTCTGGTTGCCGTCTGATAGAGAAGACTCCCAATCATACTTATGAACAGCGTATGGTCAACATTTGCTCCAACATCATCTCTAGTCACCTTCTGATTTGTGGCAGCAGGGGTACTCTTGTGACTTGGCTTCTCCATATTGAATTTTTTACCAGATTCCTAGCATACTTTCTTTGCGTAATGAATATGCCATCTTTCTTTTGGTACCCGAAAGCCCAAAAAATAGGTTAGTCCCCAACTAGGCTGATCTGGAGCTCGCTCTGCATCTGCTCCACGAACTGCTTCACCAACTTCGTAGATGTGGATCCAAACACTATGTCATCGACGTATATCTAGGCTACTATAAATTTAGAACTAGTCAGTTTGATGAACATCGTTGTGTCAACTCCCCTCGCTCATAGCCTTGTTTGAGAATAAAACTATGTCAACCGCTCGTACCAGGCTCTAGGAGCCTGCTTGAGTCCATACAATTCTTTCTTTAAACGGTACACGTGATCTGGCCGATGTGTGTCAACAAAACCTTTAGGTTGTGCTACGTACACCTCTTCCTATAACACTCCGTTTAGGAAGGCGCACTTCACATCCATCTAATGCAATGTGAAATCAAAGAAACACGCCAAGGCCATCAAGATCCGAATAGCTTCTAAGCGGGCCACCGGTGCAAAAGTTTCCTCGAAGTCAACCCCATCAATCTGTGAACTCTTGCCACCAATCTTGTTTTGTTTCTAGCGATGTTCACGTTGTCATCTGTATTCTTAAACACCCACTTTGTGCCAATCACGTTCACATCAGTGGGTCGTGGAACCAGTTCCCAGACATCATTCTTGACAAACTCTCCAAGTTCCTCCTGCATAGCCACAACTCAGTATTCATCTGCTATGGCATCCTGTACTCGTTTGGGTTCGATGGTAGATACAAAGCAAGCGAAGCGCACCATCTCTATGTAATTCTTCTTAATCCCTCGAGTGACCATTCGACCCCTTGGACTGCCAATGACATTAGTCAAAGGATGGTGTTTCTGAACATGACGTGAAGGAATCATCTCGATCTCTTCTTTTGCATCAGCATTATCCTCAACATGTTCCTCAACAATGGGTGGCTGTGAATGAGCCTCTATTACAACTTCTTCTGCTGAGACCTCAACATTACTTACTGGAGCTTCATCAGTTGTCTGTGGAATCCAAACTTCTGCATCGTTAGTGGTATTGACCTTTCCATCATCTATTATAACATTTGACGACTCCATAATAGTCTTTGTCCTTCGATTGTAGACTCTGTAGGCACGACTGTTACTGGAGTATCTTAGGAAAATGCCTTCATCACTTGTAGCATCCATCTTCTGCTTATACTCTCTGTCATCTAAAATATAGCATGTAGTACCAAATACATGAAAATATTTCACAGTGGCTTTCTTAACGTTCCAGATCTCATAGCACGTTTTGTCAGTACTCCCCACAGAGTTACATGGTTATGTATGTGATAAGCCTTGCTAAGAGCTTCTAGCCAGAAGTGCAGTGTTACATCTTTGGCCCGTAACATCGTCCTTCCCATTTCCACAATTGATCTGTTTTTCCATTCAATAACTCCATTCTGTTGCGGGGTCAGAGGTGAAGAAAACAGATGTGCAATGCCTTCCTTCCTATAGGACTCTTCAAATGACTGATTCTGAAATTCTCTGCCATGATCACTTCGGATGAACACAAGAGGTAATTTTTTCTCATGCTGTAATCTAATAATCAGCTCAACAAGATGTTCAGCAGTCTCTAATTTTTCTCTAAGAAATTCAACCCAAGCATATCTACTTGGAATCATCAACACTTACCAGAGCATACCTTTTTCCACCAATTCCTTCTACTTGGAATGGTCCAACAAGATCCACATGGAGTAGCTCAAAGATACGCTTCGTGTTTATCTGAGAGCGTACCTTTTGTATATCCTTTTTATGAACCTTCCAAACTGTTTGGCCATCGTGGCTATTTGATCGTCATTCATCTCACCGTCAGACTCTGTTTCAGCATCTGTTGTAATAGTCTTTAAAGCAATTCCTTTTGTCTTCTTAGCTGAGACTTTCTGCTGTTTATCTTCATCTCATAGACTCTGAGAGATCCCATGAGGGAGTCCAACTTCATTTTTTCCAAGTCAGCTATTTCCTCAATGGCTGTTACCTTGACATCAAACTTCTGAGGGAGTGACATGAGAACTTTTTCAACTTGTTAAGTTTCTGATACATGCTTTCTGAGTATCCTCATTTCATTTACTATATCCATCAGACGGTTGTTGAAGTCCGCTATGGTCTCATTATCTTTCATCACCAGTTTTTCATAGCTAAGCATCAACATCTGTATTCTGGCCTTCTTTACTTTAGCATCTCCTTCAAAAGTTGTTTCCAGAATGGTCCACCCAACTTTTTCTATTTCAACACCAGCAATCAACTTATAGTTCCGTTTATCAACTGCAGCGATAATAGCATACAAAGCATGATTATTTCATTGGAGTACTTTCTTCTCTTCTTTAGTCCAGTCTTTTTCTAACTTCGGTGCTTTTACTCGAAGAGCATTTGCTGCGCCTGATGGTACAACCCAGCCTTCGACAACTGCCTTCCATGCATACTGATAGAGGCTATTTGTACGCATTATTTAGATCATAACCCTCTGCTTGTTTGCAATATTTTATGAGCAGGACTACTCGTTTCTAGTGTTTTTGTATTACAGGGCAAAACGAGTCCTTGAGTCGGATACGCGCTAACAGGCAGCGTCCTAGGAGTGAGAGATCCGCCTGCGGAGATAGCAGCACAAGCAGAAGAGAAGTTGGTGAGAGTCGGTAGCGGTGCGCTAGCCGATGCGCTAGCCGAATGCCATGCGCCAGGCGCAAAAATCCAGTGACCAGATTTGGAAGTTGCCAAAGGAGAACTTCCTGGGCAATATATAAACAAAGTAAGTCTAGGGTTTCAAGAGAGAGACATCACAGCCGTCATTGGACAACGCACATCAGAGAGAGCGGCAACACTGGAAAACACACGGACTTGTTGAGAGGATTTGCGCCAGCTAACTGCGCCAGCCGAGAAGACAATCTGCACGCACTGTTGCTACTGTGTTTCTCAGACATATTAGATCTTATTTACTATTCTATGATGTTTATTACTAGCATGTCTAGCTAAACTCTTAGTGTTGGTCGGGGATGAATCTATGAAGTATTACCTTTGAGACTTGAGCTTAATGCATAGTTTATTTACTTGTATTAATTCTGTGCACACTGAGACAGTTAGTTGCATAAGTAGGGGAAGCCTTGAACCGCAATCCTACTTGTGTTGCTTGCTTGTCGTATGTTAAACTAGTTGCATGAGTAGGGGAAGCCTTGAACCGCAATCTTACGGTGACGACTAGGAGTAACGAGCTAGGGTAAGCAGTTGCTACTGTGACAGGATTCGCAGCTGTTTTAGTCTAGTTCTAGGATTAATAGCACATGAACTTTGAACGGAACATGCGCACGTGTTAGGAAGCCTTTACCGGACACTAACCCGAGTAAAACACAAACTATAGACGTTTAGAGTCGATGATAAGGAATGCACGCATAGAGGATTGTCTGCCCAATACTTCTCATAGTCATAGTATCTAATCTCTACTGCTTGCGCACGTCTAGTGCAATTTCCTGCGTTACGCTAGCTACTGTTCATTTGCGCATCGCGCATCCCAATCACACACAATCCCCATTTTTAGTGTAGACGACAGGATTGAAGACTGAACTACTTGCTCCCTGTGGAGATCGACCCTTACTTAACCGCTGTACTGGTGGAAGAGGAAGGATTATATTTGACGCGCACAACGACGCGCGATCAAATTTTGGCGCCGTTGCCGGGGAGCAACACAGCTAAGTCTTTAGTCTGAGTTTTTTTTATATATAGTAATTCTTTCAGTTTGTTTTGTTTTCGTTGTTGTTTCTGACAGCGCGCATTCACATCAGCCTGCGCAACCTTGAAACAGTTGCGCTGCGCAGATTCTAGTTGCGCACTGACAGCCACAACAACATTAGTTATCTTTTAATTTCATTTTTCTTGAGATTCGGAACAGGTTATGGAGGATAACAGTGTCGTAGGAGACAACTTGGGGGACAGAACCCCAGAGGAAGCAAGGGCACATAACCGCGCAGCCCTGTTCAGAGAGGAAGTGCAGCGCGAGGTTGAAGCAAGGAGGGCCGCTGAAGTGTATCATGCGCCACCCGTGCAACAAGCCACGCGACGCAGAACAGTGCGCGAGATGTCGGCCCCTATCACTGTTAACCAGCCATGGTGCATCGTGCTTCCACCAGGCGGTCATTTTGAGCTAAGGAGCTCGCTCATCCATCACATGCCCAAGTTCCACGGGATGAACAATGAAAATCCAGTCAAGCATGTGCGAGAGTTCCTAGTCATTTGCGAGAACATGAAGACCGAAGGGGAGAGTGATGAGGCGCTGAAAATGAAGGCATTCCCATTTTCATTATGTGATACAGCTAAACACTGGCTAATGAATTTACCTGCAGGATCTATTCACACATGGGAGCAGCTGCAGAAGAAATTCCTAGATAAATTCTATCCAGCAGCAAAGATTGCGCTGCTCAGAAGGGAACTGGCCGCGCCAAGGCAGAGCGCAGGGGAGTCTCTGTCAGAATACTATGAACGTTTCAGGGAGCTAGAAGCCAACTGCTACAATCACGGGCTTCCCCAGAATGTGCTGATAGAGAACTTTCTAAATGGACTGCTGCCCATGGAGCTGCGACTACTGAATGCATGCGCAGGAGGGGACATTTGCAACATGTACCCAGAAGATGCGTGGCAGCTGATAGAAGATTTTGCTGGGCAGGTAAGACATCAATTGACGCTTGAATGTAGCCGTAATCGTTCTATGCATCAGGTAGAAACAAGCGCTGAGATCAAGGAAATGAAGGCCATGCTACAGAAGCTGATGAGTGCGCAGAGCGCACAACCAGTTGCACCAAAGGTATGTGAATTCTGCAGGTCCACTGAGCACAAGACAGACGAATGCCCAACACTTTTCGAAGAGACTGGAGATGTCAATGCTCTTGGAGGATGGGACAGCAGAGGACCGCAGAGGCAGAATCAGCCGCGCTTTGGGCTTGCCGCAAATGGATTCAGATGGAAGGAGGAGAACAATTTCCAGAGGCAGCCCACAGATCAGCGCGCACCACAGCAGACGCAACAAGCTGCGCCCTACAATCCGCCGCACCGCCGAAATGACGCACCAGCGCAGAGCAACCAACAGCCGCGGCGTTCCTTGGAAGACATCATGGGGCAGCTAGCAGATACAGTGCGCAAAAATGACGAGAAATATGACAAAAGGTTCGAGTCCATAGAAAAGCAGCTATCACAAATAGCAACCACGGTGTATGAGCTGAAAAAGAGCGATGGCAACCTGCCTTCGCAAGTGATTCAGAACCCTAAAGGAGGAGTCAATGCAGTGACACTGAGGACTGGGCGCACAGTAGGAACAGAGCAGACCGCACAGGCGCCCGCGCAACCAGTTGCGCAAATCCCGGATCCAGCAGATCAGAATGCGCAACCAGAGCAAGATGCGCAACCGGAAGCGCCAGCCACAGACCAGCAGGGCAAAGCGCAAGGTATGTCTCACTCGAAAAACAAGGACAAAAATTGTACTAACATACCTGCTCCGTTCCCTGTGCAGGCACCACTGGCGAGAAAAGAAGCGCTGGACAAGGAATTATATGAGCTATTCAGCAAGGTAGAAATCAACATACCTCTCATAGAAGCTATTCGACAGATCCCCAGGTATGCGAAGTTTTTAAAAGAGCTGTGCACAAACAAGCGAAGGAAAGGTGAATGCGCACAGGTAATGCTAAATGCGCAGGCCTCAGCGATCGTGCAACAAAAGGTACCACCCAAGTGCCGAGATCCAGGTACATTTACTATCCCATGCACGCTAGGTAAGACCACAGTGAGTAATTGCATGATCGATTTAGGCGCATCCATCAATTTGCTACCTTATTCTCTATATACGACATTGCGCCTTGGACCACTTAAGCCTGCAGGTCTCACCATTCAGCTAGCAGACAGATCGTGCAAACAACCTGCAGGCATGATAGAAGATGTCCTAGTTCGCGTAGGAGAGCTGGTCTTCCCAGCAGATTTTTATGTGCTCGAAATGGAGGGTGAATCAAGCGCCAGCAGTGCGCAAATCCTCCTAGGCAGACCATTTCTGATGACCGCGCGCACGAAGATAGACGTATGGAGGGGCACGCTCTCCATGGAGGTAGATGGCGAAGAAATCCATTTCAACATATTCAAGGGGATGCAGCACCCACATGAGGACGCTACCGTGCACGCGATGGACAGCATTGACGATTTAGTCACAGAAGCGCAGTGTGCGAGCGCAACCATAAGACCAGAGCTACTGACACAGGCAGAGCTGGAGGAGCAAGAGGAGGAGCTAAGCAGTGCTGAACCAGCACCCACACAGGTACTTGATACAGTTCATATTTGCACCGCTAACAAAATCTTGCCCTCTATTGAACAGGCACCCAAGATCGAACTGAAGCAACTCCCAGAGCACCTCAAGTACATTTTCTTGGGAGATGAGGACACCCTGCCAGTGATCATCAAGAAGGGATTAGAAGAAGAGCAGGAGGCGCGCTTACAACAGGTACTGCGCAGGAACCAGCGCGCTATAGGATGGACTCTTGCTGATCTGCGCGGAGTGAGCCCAGACGTGTGCATGCACAGAATTCTGTTGGAAGATGGTGCCAAACCATCCAGGGAGGCTCAGCGCAGGTTGAATCCAAACATGATGGAGGTAGTGCAAAAGGAAGTCCTAAAATTGCTTAGCGCAGGGGTCATCTACCCAATTTCGGACAGCAAATGGGTCAGCCCGGTGCATGTTGTGCCAAAGAAAGGAGGAATCACAGTGGAAGAGAATGCGCAGGGCGAACTAGTTCCCAAGCGCATTCAAACTGGCTGGCGCATGTGCATCGACTACAGGAAGCTGAACGCTGTCACGCGCAAGGACCACTTCCCGTTACCCTTTATGGACCAGATGCTGGATCGCTTAGCAGGTAAGCCTTATTTTTGTTTTCTGGATGGATATTCAGGGTACAACCAGATACCCATAGCTGCGGAGGATCAAGAGAAGACCACATTCACATGCCCGTTCGGTACGTTTGCGTTTCGGCGCATGTCTTTTGGGCTGTGCAACGCGCCAGGTACATTCCAACGCTTAGTCATGAGCATTTTTTCTGATATGATTGGTATATGCATAGAAGTGTTCATGGATGATTTCACTGTATATGGGAGTACCTTTGATGCATGTTTAACTCATCTAGATAAAGTTTTAGCGCGCTGCATCTCTAAGAATTTAGTGCTCAATTACGAAAAATGTCATTTCATGGTCACGCACGGAGTAGTACTAGGACATATCATTTCAGAGGAGGGTATTAAGGTAGACAAGGCTAAAATAGATCTCATTTCTAATCTGCCTTATGCCACCAACGTGCGCGACGTGAAATCATTCTTAGGGCATGCTGGGTTTTACAGGCGTTTTATTAAGGATTTCTCTAAAATTTGTATACCCCTGTCTAACCTGTTGCAAAAAGATGTGTGTTTCGATTTTACTGATGAGTGCAGGGCGGCGTTCGATAAGCTGAAGGAAGCGCTGACCAGTGCGCCAGTGATGCGCGCACCAGACTGGAACCTGCCATTTGAGCTGATGTGTGACGCAAGCGATTACGCAGTGGGTGCAGTCTTGGGGCAGCGCGTGGACAAGAAGCCGCACGCCATTTACTATGCATCGCGCACGCTGGACTCTGCGCAGAGGAACTACACCACCACGGAAAAGGAATTTCTGGCAATTGTATTTGCGCTGGAGAAGTTCCGAGCTTATGTCCTAGGCGCAAGAGTCATCATCTACACTGACCACGCAGCTATCCGCTACCTCATGTCCAAGAAGGAGACCAAGCCGCGCCTGATGCGCTGGGTGCTCCTGCTTCAGGAATTCGACTTGGAGATCAAAGATAAGAAGGGCACGGAAAATACAGTCGCTGATCACCTGAGCAGGATCGTCAAGGAGGAGGAGCCAGGTCAGATCAAGGAGACATTCCCTGACGAGCACCTGATGGCGCTGGCAGGTAAGGTACCATGGTATGCGCATATCGCAAATTACATGGTCACAGGTGCGTTTCCTCCGCATTTCTATAAAACTCAGTGCATGCGATTGAAACATGAGTCCAAGCATTACCTTTGGGAAGATCCTTACATGCTTAGAATAGGTCCAAATCAGATATTAAGGCGTTGCGTTCCTGACCATGAGATTAACTCTGTTTTGATGTTTTGTCATGCGCACGCATGTGGAGGGCACTTTGGTCCCAAGCGCACGAGCAGGAAAATCTTGGACTGCGGATTCTACTGGCCGCACCTATTCAGAGACGCATATGACCATTGCAAAAATTGCGACAGGTGCCAGCGCACAGGAGGAATATCCGCGTGCAACGAGATGCCGCAGACCCCGATTCTGGTGGATGAAGTGTTCGATGTTTGGGGAATCGACTTCATGGGTCCATTTTCCCCATCTGCCGGCTACGAGTACATACTGGTGGCCGTGGATTACGTATCCAAATGGGTCGAAACTAAGGCCACGCGCAAGGATGATGGTAAGACTGTCGCTGACTTTCTCCGTACTAACATATTTTGCAGGTATGGTGTACCTAAGGCAGTCATCAGCGACCAGGGGACGCACTTCTGCAACAGGATTGTGGCGCAAGTTTTCAAGCACTATGGGGTGCGCCACAAGACGTCCACCGCTTACCATCCACAAACGAATGGACAGGCCGAAGTGTCTAACAGAGAAATCAAGCGCATCTTGGAAAAGACTGTGAGGCCATCGCGCAAAGATTGGAGCCAGCGCCTGGATGATGCGCTATGGGCATACCGCACTGCGCATAAGACGCCCATTGGGACTTCACCATTTCGGCTGGTCTATGGGAAGGCATGCCACCTGCCAGTAGAGCTCGAGCACAAGGCATATTGGGCCTTGCGTATTTGCAACCTGAACTTGGATGAGGCAGGAAAAGAACGCGCATTTGAGCTGAGCGAACTAGAAGAGCTGTGCCTGGACGCCTATGAGGGACTGCGCGATTACAAGGCGCGCACCAAAGCGTATCATGACAAGCATATCCTCCGGCGCACATTTGAACCAGGAGACCAGGTATTGTTATTTTCATCACGCCTGAAGCTCATGCCTGGAAAGTTGCGCAGCAAGTGGACGGGACCATACACCGTCACCAAGGTTTTCCCCGACGGAACAATCGAGTTAGAAGACGGGCACCGGCATCGTTTTCAGGTTAATGGGCAGAGAGTCAAACGGTACTTAGGAGAACCTTTGGATAACACAGCGCGCGACATTGAGCTGGCAGAACCAGAGATAATCAATGCGCCAGCTGACGCGCCAGAGGCACCACCAGATGCACCAGAGGGAGAACCGAAGATCATAGCTCACATTTCTTCTCCCTCTGCATCTACCCTCGTTACGCATAATTTATCACATACTGACCTTCCATTTTACCCTTTGCGCAGGACCAATGAGATCGCGACACACACGCTGGCGCAGGAACACTCAGGAGCAAGAGTGGGGGAGGTTACAGACACACGTTTTGGCACGTAACGAGGTACAGTCGAGCCAACGACGTTAAACAAAGGCACTTGTCGGGAGGTAACCCGACACGTTTTATTTCCGCCTATTTTATTTTTCTGTTTGTTTTGTGTTTTTTTGAGTTTTTGGCTAGTTTAGGACTTGGTAGTTTTTTGAGTCACACAGTAGTGCGCGGGACCGTGCGCCTAGCAATGCGCCGGTCCAAAGCGCTAGCCAGGGGGGTATATAAGGCAGGACTTAGAAAACAATCCAACACTTTCTCACTCGACCGTTGCACACGAGCTCCCGCCGTCAGACTTCTGCCCGTCGATCAGCGCCCTACCCAGCGTCCGTTTAGAGTGATTCAAGGGCCACACGACCGCACAACACCCAGGTAACCTTCCCTCCCCGCTTTGAGCAGTTCTAGTTAGGGTTTGCGCAGTGGAGGCAGTTTTTAGGGTTTTGAAATCGCACGGGGGTAGAGTGCGCGGATCAGAGCGGTGTTTAGTGCGTTGTGTCGGCGCGTAGTACGCGTTCGTTCGGTACACGGTTCGGAGATTTCTGGGCAGTTTCGATTTTGAAAGTTTCTAAGGAGCGTTGACCACAGTTGACCAGAAAACCAGCACAAGATGAGACCTGCCACAGACCAGGAACCCCAGCAGCCTCGGCAGCCCCAGTCCATCCAGCAGCGCCTTCTCCCGCGCCAGCACCAGAACCAGCAGCCCCCGCAGCAGAGCCCACCCCTGCACCAGCACCGATACCACCACCAGTAGCTTCCCCTGCCCGGCCTTCTGTTCCGGAGTCCCCCATAGCCTATCCCAGCGTAGACTCCGATTCCATTTGGGATTCTCTTTCCGAGGACGAGCAGCCTGACCCCCTCGCCATAGTGCCACCAGCATCCAGCAACGACTACGTGACTGATTCTTCAGAGGATGAGGCGCTTGGCTCAGCAGCTGCGTCTAGCTCGGGGACCTTCTAAGGCCGCGGGGCAGCCGCATTAGTTTTTTTTAGGGTGGTGTCTTTTATTTTTGCTGCGTCTTATTGGATATTATGTGCTGAATATTTGTGCCGCATATTTTTGTGACCCTGTGCTAATGTTTGTGCTGTGTGACTATTTGTTTTTGTTCTCATGTTCTTTATTTTTTTGCATTACCTGCATGTGTGCGCTCTCCGTGCGCTTGCGCTTGAGTCGTGGGGACACGTCTCTGTTCAAGTGTGGGGGGGGGGGGGGGGGGGGGGGGGCGTTACGCTTACATTTCACGTTTTTGAGCATTTTTAGTAGACCTTAGTTTAAACTGAAGAGAATAGTAGCAGCAGTGCGCTAGAGTGCAGGATGCGCATGCGCTCCAGCTTGTTTTGCGCTATCCATATTGCGTGCGCTGCTATCTACTGTTTTAGTATAATTTTTTCGTTTTTTGCTCCTGTTAGTTGGGATATGCAGGGGATGTGGAGTTGACAGAAATGCTCCAGAGAGGCGGTTAGTCGCTTTTGCTTCGAAGGCAAGGTATATGGTCGAGAGCGTTAGTGGAGGCCGGTGCCTCGCAGCCTTCGGGACAAAAGAGCGCGCTCAGTCACGCAGATGCCAAAGGCAAAACACCCAATGCGTGGCGAGGTGGGAAAATAGACCACCTTCTCTCTGGAAATCGAGCTAAGGAAGGCGGGCGCGGGTGTAAACGCGTGCGCTGACCGGCGCAGACCAAAGGAGAGAGAGCGGGGCGAGTTCCATAGCTGCTATCCGAAGGCTGAGACTGGAACTGCTCTGGGAATATAAGAAATTAAAGATGAAGCTGCACAAAAGAAAAATACCAGCAGATGATACACGCTACAAAAGAATCAGCATGCGCACAAACATCAAAATGCGCAAAGACCATAAGGAAATCATCAGAGAGCTCAGGTTCCCAGGAAGTGCGCGGGCAAATCACGCACTGGAAGAAGCTGCGTTATCCACCATGTACTTATCTTCGGAGTAGGAGCTGGCAGCCAAGAGCCTAAGAAGAGCTATCTCCCAGCCATCCAAAAATCTTCATCCCGGCTGAGAGGTAATGAATTTCGAAATTATTATATTAGAACTGTTGAAAGTAGTTGTGCGCAGGTGATAGAGCAGTGCGAGTTGAGCAAATTGCGCATTCGCATCAGAGTGCAAGACTGTGCGCTAGACTCTAGAAGAGGTAATTGTATCCGCGCTTCAGTGCTTGTTCGGGACGAACAAGGGGCAAGTGTGGGGGGTTTGATAGGCTATTTGTACGCATTATTTAGATCATAACCCTATGCTTGTTTGCAATATTTTATGAGCAGGACTACTCGTTTCTAGTGTTTTTGTATTACAGGGCAAAACGAGTCCTTGAGTCGGATACGCGCTAACAGGCAGCGTCCTAGGAGTGAGAGATCCGCCTGCGGAGATAGCAGCACAAGCAGAAGAGAAGTTGGTGAGAGTCGGTAGCGGTGCGCTAGCCGATGCGCTAGCCGAATGCCATGCGCCAGGCGCAAAAATCCAGTGACTAGATTTGGAAGTTGCCAAAGGAGAACTTCCTGGGCAATATATAAACAAAGTAAGTCTAGGGTTTCAAGAGAGAGACATCACAGCCGTCATTGGACAACGCACATCAGAGAGAGCGGCAACACTGGAAAACACACGGACTTGTTGAGAGGATTTGCGCCAGCCAACTGCGCCAGCCGAGAAGACAATCTGCACGCACTGTTGCTACTGTGTTTCTCAGACATATTAGACCTTATTTACTATTCTATGATGTTTATTACTAGCATGTCTAGCTAAACTCTTAGTGTTGGTCGGGCATGAATCTATGAAGTATTACCTTTGAGACTTGAGCTTAATGCATAGTTTATTTACTTGTATTAATTCTGTGCACACTGAGACAGTTAGTTGCATAAGTAGGGGAGGCCTTGAACCGCAATCTTACTTGTGTTGCTTGCTTGTCGTATGTTAAACTAGTTGCATGAGTAGGGGAAGCCTTGAACCGCAATCTTACGGTGACGACTAGGAGTAACGAGCTAGGGTAAGCAGTTGCTACTGTGACAGGATTCGCAGCTGTTTTAGTCTAGTTCTAGGATTAATAGCACATGAACTTTGAACGGAACATGCGCACGTGTTAGGAAGCCTTTACCGGACACTAACCCGAGTAAAACACAAACTATAGACGTTTAGAGTCGATGATAAGGAATGCACGCATAGAGGATTGTGTTCCCAATACTTCTCATAGTCATAGTATCTAATCTCTACTGCTTGCGCACGTCTAGTGCAATTTCCTGCGTTACGCTAGCTACTGTTCATTTGCGCATCGCGCATCCCAATCTCACACAACCCCCATTTTTAGTGTAGACGACAGGATTGAAGACTGAACTACTTGCTCCCTGTGGAGATCGACCCTTACTTAACCGCTGTACTGGTGGAAGAGGAAGGATTATATTTGACGCGCACAACGACGCGCGATCACATACTCATTTATTTATTTATTATTTTTTTTTTGCATACTCATTTATTGATCTGGTGTAAGCTTTCATCTTTGATTTCCAGTAGCCAAACTCATCTTCCTCCAAACTGGGAGGTCTCCTCATGTCTCTTCCACTCATTCTGAGTTTCCTCCGATCTCACCACATGTGTCGGATGCCTGCTCTGATACCACTTGTAGTTCTAGTACTGATGATAGAACTTGTTACAGCTGTTGTTATGACAACTGCTGAGGAAACGCGTTAGGAATATTTCGACTGCTTTGAGTGAAAGGTAAGTACTGTAAAGTAAATGCGAGACGCAGGGATTTGGTAACCCACTTCGGGACAATGTGCCCCTAATGTGGGGGGTTCTCCTCACCCCAACAAGCAGCAATCCACTAGTAATGATTGGACAACTAAGTACAAACTTGCAAGACTCCCTCTTCAAGTCCTACCACCGACTCGTCTGGTTGCGCACTGAGCTCCCCTCAGTGTAGAGATCCCTCTCTATTTCTTATCACAACAGCTTCGTTCTCCCGCACAGCTGCCACTAATTGTCCTCCCGAGTAGATGAACAGATCTATTTTGCAACAGGGTTTGTCAAGCGTATTGCTTCAGCAAATACCTCTAGTTCTCGTGCTTGAGTGATAACTTTGCTCCAATCTCCTATGGTTGCACTCAATCACTTAACCTCGTCCTCTCTTGTATATTGCTATAATGCAAGAGAGCTGCTTGAATGTTCATTGATGTTTTCACGAATCTCTTCAACTTCGTTCGTGCTTCTTTTAAAGCTCTCGCCAATCTCCTTAAAGATTTCAACAATATTCAATTTGAATATTCGATGATCTTATCTTGTTGCAAAACCAAGAGACCGCGTATCAATGATGTCGTTGAAGAATATTGTGTAGCCAGGACTCCGGGGATCTCGGGGTCTTTGATTCTCAAAATCTGCTATTGATTTTCGGAATCTGCTGATTCCCGAGAATATCCATCTTAGGTTTACAGTCTCGTATTTCAGCACTTGCTATAACATCTTTTGTTGCATCTTCTGACTTTAGTGATGCAGTTGTATATTCAGGCTATTCTACACATATCTACTAACTTACCTGAACAACTCTTTGCACGCATGCCATATAAAACATGGGACTAACAATCTAGTCATTCATGACTTGTCACACATGCTCTGCTTCAGACTCTACTTCACCCAAAATGAAAGACAGACATTTGAATCTCTGCTTCTAGATGCTTAACCAGTTCAATAGTTCCTTACGCATTGTTCTAGAACTGGTGAAGCCTTTCTGAGCCTGATTAAGTGTCCACAACACATAGACCCAAGGCGAGTCTAAGTGTTTCAAACTGAGCATTGTTTAAGGCTTTAGTGAGATATCTGCTAGCTTCCCATCGATGGATACATGTTTCAGAGTGATGATCTTCTGTTCAACCAACTAACGAATGAAGTGATGCTTGATGAGATTTTTCGAAATGTTGATTGCATTCAAGTTGTCACAAAATAGAGTCATCTCCCCCTGTTTCAGACCATACTCTTTCAACATCTCTTTCACACTTGCCAAGTGACTTTCTTTGGGGTCAGCCTGGTACCTAGCACATACTGAAGTGGATTGGTCAGTTTTCCGCATTAAAAGGCTGCTTGTGCGTCAATTCCAACAGGTTGATATTTTCAGAATATGCCCCAATCAAAATTTGCCAGCAGAAGCTTTGTGTTGGTCAAAATATAGCTTCTTATTTGTCAGGAAGATGGAAGATCTTCCTATATCGATTAGGTATGCTCTTGCCAACGATTATAAGCCTCATCCGTGTACTATCTATGAGCAGCAAATCTTCTTGTAGTTTGGGCCTTGGAGCGATATCAGGGGGTTTGGCTAGGTCTCTTCTTCCTATTATCTTTCTCTTTGTTGGTTTAGTAGGATCGGAAGATTACTGTTTTTGCGCCTCCTCACAGGATATGAATTTGATCTTTTGTAATGTTTGTGTTTTGTATGATGTTATGTATAAGTGTTTTCAGCGCTTTTATTGTCTTTTATGTTGAGCTGGGTCTATAACCTGTTCGGTGTTTTTAAGTTGGGAATGTATTCCTACTGGCACTTGAGGGTCAAGCTCAACTTTATCTGTATTAGCCATGATCCGGGCTTTTTGGATCCTTTGTAATAAAATCTGGGTTTTAAAAAAAAAAAAATACCTAGCACATACTCCAACATCATAACAAATTTCGGGTCGACTGGCAGTGAGATAGAGTAGGCTGCCAAGTTCTATTCCACACTGACTCCAAATTCGTCTTTTGTGATTTTCACGTGTAGCGGCAGGAGTGTGCTTATGGCTGGCATTTTCCAATCCGAACATCTTCACCAAGTTCCTAGCATACCTGCACTATATCATAAATATTCCATCTGATTTCTGAGACACTTGCAGACCAAGAAAGTAGTTATCAGGTAGTTTTGGCGCCCGACACTATGTCACATAACGATATGCCTGTCAAATTTTGGTGTCGTTGCCGGGGAGAGCAACAACTGAGATAGAGTTATTATCAGGTAGTTTTTTTTGTGTTTTTGTGTTTTAGTGAATAGTGTCGCCGGCTAGGAGTGAACAGTGCTTCCGGAGTCGGATCGGTGATCAAGAGACCTTTTTCTGAGCGGAACGGGCCAGCGGTCCCAATTCATCGCTTTGCCATGAGTCGAGTGTTTTTTAGCCATCCGAGATCGTTTATTATTTTATTTTGAGTTGTTTAGGTTTAAATTTTGTAGTTTTTTTTTGTTTTGCTCTGTACTAGTTTGCATTTTACTTGCCTGCCCAGTATGTCTAATGCAGGAAGTTCCCACGAAAGTGTCCAGGCCAACCATGCACCTGATCAAGTCAATGAGGAAGTGTCCCCACAGATAATACCACCATTGTATGATGAGGCGAAACGAGTGTTTAATCAAAGGCAAATAACAGCTCGTCAGAGGATGGAGTTCCAGGGAGGACACAACGATAGAGGTGGAAGAATGGATGAGTATGATGATTATGCCCCACCTAGCCACAACCTCTACCATACCCAATTCAGCAACAATACGGACAACAACCACCACTTCAGCAGCAATATAGACAGCCAGTTCGACATGAGCCAACTATGAGGGCGCTTTCGACCCCACATTCCAGAACCAGCCATGGTGCATCAACGCTGACCCGGAAGAAGATATTTTTGAGATCAAAACCGCGGTGGTGCACCATCTGCTTATGTTTGGAGGATTACCAGGAGAGGTTGCGACGAGGCATTTACAAGAGTTCACTGGAATCTGCCAAACATTGAGACCATACGCAGCTTCGCAAGACAGGTTCAAATTAAGAGTATTTCCTTTGAGTTTAACTGACCTAGCGAAATTGTATTTTCTTTCTTTGTCTTCAGGTTAAATGAGAAGATGCTTGTGGAATATCTGTTGGATGAGTTGAGGCCTTTCGAGAGGATGTTGTTAAATGCCGTAGCTGGTGGTACGGTGCTCAACTTGACACCCGGAAAAGTACGTGGTTTGATCACCGAGACCTCAGAGAGCGCAAGGTTCCGAGAGGAGACGAGTCGTAGGGATGAGAGAACAAGGAACGTGTCTCAAGTTGCGGCAAATGACAGCCAGCTGGTGAAGGAGATTAAAGAGTTGAAGGAAACCATCCAAAGGATGTCGGTGAGCCAAGCCAGCACGGTTAAAGTTTGTGAGTTTTGCAGCGCTGCAAACCACAAGACGGATGAGTGCCCTACACTCCAAGAGGATGAAGTAATGGATGTCAATGCGGTAAGGAATTATCAGAACTTCAATAACAACAATAGGCCACCGCAGCAGAGGCTGTTCGGACTGGCGGAAAATGGTTTCAGTTGGCTTAACGAGGGCGGATTTAGGTAAAACCAAGGGCAGAACCAATGGCCGCCTCAGAATCGGAATCAAGGATAGCCTTACCGCCTCCCATTCCAACAACAAGAGAGGTACCCTAATGAGAATAATTAGTACCCAAGGAAGAATTTCAACCAAGTAGGGCTAAGCACTGGTAAATCATGGGAAGAGTCGCTCAAGGACTTGGAGAGTACCATGCAAAGGACCTGATGGAGCGTATTTATACGATCCATCGAGTTGTTTATTCCCATTGTTTAATTACATTTAGCGTGTGATAGATTACTTCTTTGTAGTGTTTCGCATCGCAGGTGTATCAAGACCACTTTCGAGATTTATGGCATTTTTGGAGAATCGATGTGCATCTCAGTGAGTATGGCGCCGGAAGAACACTTTACGAGCTAATGTCTTCATCAAGCGCCTGGCTAATGTCTTCATCGGGCGCAATTCCTAATGTCTTCTACTGGAGCGGAAAATATATGATGACATCAGCATTGGGCCCACAGCCCAAAATCTGATTTAGAAGTTTGCTTGATTTGGAAGTCTGCATTACCTATAAATACAGCCTTGCTACACCAAAGAGAACAACAATTTTTGAGAGCAAGTTTTGAGAAACGGCAGAGGCAGCAGCGCGCTGAATTCGGGGCGAAATTACTATTCATCGCCGGAATTAGTTACTGTTCATCGCAGATTACTATTCACAGTTTCAGTATTGTTTCTAAACTAAGTTTATTCTCATTGTTTTAGATGACTCGTAGCAGCTAAACCTTTCGTTCAGTTTGGGGATTTTATGTTGCAATGTACGATTTGAGATACTTATGTTTCGTAATTCAATTTCGTAAATTCCTGTTCTTCATTTGAATTGCATGCTCTGTTTTTCAAGTTGGCATAGCCTAGCGGTGAAACTAAGTTGATATCTATTGCGTGATATTGGATTGACTTCCTTAGTAGCTAAGCCTAGTGGTATAACCTAATCGGTGTCGTTAATCGAGTAATCATTAAACCTATCTGAGAATTTAGCGGTTGAGAGTAGATAGAACACTAGAGTCGACATTACCCTAGCGGGATTGTTAGACTAGGAGCAGTGGTTTACTAGTTGATGCATGTTACAATAGATGATTACCAGTTGTAATGCATATCTTTGAACTGACTTTTCTCTGAATTTGACAACAACAAACATTCTTCCTACAACCCCGTTTTAGTGTGACAATTATTCGTAGAACTTTATCAGTGATTGCTCTCTCGTGGGTTCGACCCTGCTTACCACTTGCTAAGTGTTAACAGAAGATTATAAATATAAATTTGGCGCACAACGACATGCCTTCAGGAACCAGGCCAAAACTGATGGAGCAATAACCGAGCTAACCAAGCAAATGTCGCAGCTAGCTTCCACAGTTTATGAGCTGAAGAGTGACTTCAACTGAACCTCTACAGGAAAGGAGAGGATGCTTCAACTGAACGAACTTTAGGAGCTGCGCCTAGAGGCTTACGAAAGCCAAACAGACTACGAGGCGCGGACAAAGATGTATCATGATAAATTAATTTTGCGTCGTTCATTTGAAGAGGGACAAAAGGTACTACTTTATTCCTTACGATTAAAACTAATGCATGGGAAGTTGCGTTCTCATTGGACATGGCCGTACATGGTGATACGAGTGCTCAACCATGGTGCACTTGAGCTAGAAAAAACGAGCACGGGGGAGACGTTCTTGGTGAATGGCCAAAGGGTGAAACACTACCACGGGGAGATCATACCACCCGATGAGGAGCTCGAGTTGGCTGAGCCGGTAAATGCTTAAGGATGAGAGGTACCATCGAGCCAACGAAGTTAAACAAGTGCGCTTTGTGGGAGGCAACTCGACTTTAGTTTGTTTTAATTCTTAATGTGAGTCAGCGAGTTAAGCTCCCCAAGGCAACATTGGGGCCGCTCCGCGTTCATACATTAGCGCTGCTAATGTGTGCTTGGCGCGCGCCACCTAATGTATGCATGGGGCGCTCAACTTGCTGAGTTAGGATAGTTTTCTTGTGCGTTTCTTATTTGTTTCGTTTCTTTTGTTTTGAGTCTTGCATGACTACCCTTCCCGACGATCTTATTGTACTGTGAGGAAACGGCTTGTTTCAAAAATGTGGGGTGGGGGAGTTAGTATGTGTCAGCAAGTTTACTTTTGTTAGCATGCATTAGTAGTGCATTAATATTGGTTAGGAGCACGTTTTTTTTTTGGTGCTACGATGCTGCTGATTTCGAGCGACTTGATGTGTATGCGGATGAGTTTATGCCGTTATATGCTATGATGAAGATGCTGATTTTATGAGATGATTTTTGATGCTATGAGGTTTTGATGTATGCTTTTCATGATTTCTACAATTTTGTGATGCTAGTGACTTGATGTTATATGTTCCTTTGAGTTGAGATATTAAAGGATGTGGAGTGGATAGAAATTGTCCTAGAGGGACTTGAAAAACATTCAAAGGTTCAAGGGATTAGTCGCGTAGCGCGTTGTGTTTGTGAAGGTTGGCATTCCGAGTTATGAGTGGTGAGGCTTTCACTCCATCATTGCAGCGTTTATGAAATGTTGGGACGGGAAAACAAACTGTCTAGTCCTAGTAACCGAGAATGGGTGGATAACCCGTATCTTGCCTCGCGCTGAAAGGATAATGATGAGAAAGAGCGGGACGCTCTCCATATGCTGTTGTCCGAAGACGATGATTGGAACGGTTCAAAGAAGAAAAAAAGGGGACAAGCAATTCACATTGGAGAGCAAAGCTCAAAAAGAAAAAAAATTCAAACATACGTGAAAGAAAAAAATTCAAAAAGCAATCGCGTTGAGTGAAGTCTTCGGACCAAACAAAACAAGAATGTTCAAAAGCTGTCCTCCAAAAGAAGAAGAATGAAAAATTGAGTTCCTCATGACTTGGATTTCTCACGTGCCAGAGAAAGCAAATTCAGCGTATGCGCGTGACTATGACCTCGAGCTGAAGAATGGAGTCAGGAGTCTAAAGAGGACTATCTCCCAGTCATCCATTGAATCCATCTCGTCATCTCACGTAACATGTATAATTCTAGTTTCTTGCCGATCATTATTGAAGAATGTATGTGAGCATATATTAATGAACTGATTAGTGAGGACATCTCGAGTAAATTCATTGTTGAGTCGTTGGCATATTAGAAGTGCTTTGAGTATTGCGAGTCTTGTCTTTATTCTTGTTCTGGACGAACAAGTTTAAGTGTGGGGTAGTTTGATGGAGAGTATTTATATGATCCATCGAGTTGTTTATTTTCATTGTTTAATTACATTTAGCGTGTGATAGATTACTTCTTCGTAGTGTTTCGCATCGCAGATGTATCAAGACCGCTTTCGAGATTTATGTCATTTTTGGAGAATCGACGTGCATCTCACTGAGTATGGCACCGGAAGAACACTTTACGCGGAGCTAATGTCTTCATCGGGCGCAATTCCTAATGTCTTCTACTGGAGCGGAAAACATATGATGACATCAGCATTGGGCCCACAGCCCAAAATCAGATTTCGAAGTTTGCTTGATTTGGAAGTCTGCATTACCTATAAATATAGCCTGCTACACCAAAGAGAACAATAATTTTTGAGAGCAAGTTTTAAGAAACGGCAGAGGCAGCAGCGCGCGGAATTCGGGGCGGAGTTACTATTCATCGCCGGTATAACTATTCACTACCGGAGTTACTGTTCATCGCAGATTACTATTCATAGTTTCAGTATTGTTTCTAAACTCAGTTTATTCTCATTGTTTTAGATGACTCGTAGCAGCTAAACCTTTTGTTCAGTTTGGGGATTTTGTATTGCAACGTACGGTTTGAGATACTTGTGTTTCGTAATTCAATTAAGTAAATTCCTGTTCTCCGTTTGAATTGCATGCTCTGATTATCAAGTTGGCATAGCCTAGCGGTGAAAGTGAGTTGATTTCTATTGCGTGATATTGGATTGACTCCCCATTAGCTAAGCCTAGCGGTATAACCTAATCGGTGTCGTTAATCGAGTAATCGTTAAACCTATCCGAGAACTTAGCGGTTGAAAGTAGGTAGAACAATAGAGTCGACATTACCCTAGCGGGATTGTTAGACTAGGAGCAGTGGTTTACTAGTTGATGCATGTTACAATCGATGATTACCAGTTGCAATGCATATCCCTGAACTGACTTTTCTCTGAATTTGACAACAACAAACATTATTCCTACAACCCCTTTTAGTGTGACAATTATTCGTAAACTTTATGACAGATTGATCTCTCTTGGATTCGACCCTGCTTACCGCTTGCTAAGTGTTAACAGGAGATTATAAATATAAATTTGGCACACACAACGACGTGCCGTCAGGAACCAGGCCAAAACTAATAGAGCAATAGCCGAGCTAACCAACCAAATGTCGCAGCTAGCTTCCACAATTTATGAGCTGAAGAGTGACAAGGACAAGCTGCCTTTGCAGACCATTCAGAACCCTAAGGGGAATGTGAGCGCAATGACCCTGAGGCATGGGAAGGTGATCCAGGCTGCAGAAGAGGAACCAAAGGAAAGGGACACAGGAGACACCATGCCCGAGGAGAACATTATTCAGGCGCGCCAGAGCTTAATGTCTTCACCCAGTGCACTCATAACGTCTTCATCCAGCACGGGTAAGCCTGCTTCAAATTTTGAGATTCGTCGTACTGATCCCCCTTTGCTTTTTCCAATATAGGTCAATACCCCTAAAAGGCAGGAGATGGACCAAGAAGTGTGGTACTTGTTCAGCAAAGTGGAAATCAACATCCCACTATTGGAGGCCATCAAACAAATACCGCGCTACGCTAAGTTTCTCAAGGAATTGTGCACTAACCGTCGCCGGTCATCACAGTTGGAGAAGGTAACTCTTAATGCTCATGTAGCCACTGTTATTCAAAGATCATTGCCTAGAAAATGCGGAGACCCAGGTGTGTTTTCTATTCCTTGCACAATTGGTAGCATTCGCATTAATAATTGTATGCCTGACTTAGGAGCTTCTATCAATGTATTACCGCACTCTATTTACTCGTGCTTGCGTATTGGACCTTTGGAACCTCCTGGACTAACTATTCAGTTAGTAGATAGATCGTGTAAGCAACCTGAGGGCATTATCGAAGATGTACTAGTGCAGATAGAAGAGCTTGTATTTCCAGGGGACTTTTATGTCTTGAAAATGGATGGTGGAGACCTAGCCGACAGTCCACCAATACTGCTAGGACTCCCCTTTTTGAAGACCTTGAGGATGAAGATTGATTGCGATACCGGCATGCTGACCATGCGTGTCGAGGATGAGGTAGTAAAGTTTGACATCTTCAAAGCAATGAAGCATCCACCGAAGCACAACACAGTAAATGCTATTGATGTCGTGGATGACATTGTGAGTGAAATGAACCCGTCCTGTGGAGATGATGGACTTGCAATTGTGCTGAAAAAATCTATCTTCGAACCAGATGAATCCTACGAGCTTTGGGAGTTAGTGCAGACAGCTCTTGGGCAACTGGAAGTGTCACACCCGCTGTCGCCAAGGTATGAAATCAGTTTGTTTAAGACTAATACCTTGATGTCTTCTTTTGTGCAGGCCCCGATCATCAAGCTTAAACCATTATCGGATCACTTGAAGTACGCCTTCTTAGGAAAGGATGACACATTATCGGTGATTTTTAGGAAGGGGTTGGAGCTGGAGCAAGAGCACAAGCTCGTGAAGGTTTTGAAAAACAACCAACAAGCAATTAGATGGACACTTAGCGACATTCGAGGGATTAGTCTAACTGTTTGCATGCATAGAATCTTGCTGGAAGATGGAGCTACACCATCGAGAGAACCACAACGTCGACTTAACCCAATAATGATGGAAATGGTGAAAAGAAATTCAGAAATTATTAGATGCTAACGTCATTTATCCTATTTCAGATAGCTAATGGGTGAGTCCAATACATGTGGTTCCGAAGAAGACCGGCATAACAGTGGAAGAGAATGAAGTTGGTGAGATGGTATCGACTATAGGAAGTTGAACGCTGTCACTCGTAAGGATCACTTCCCCCTTCCTTTCATTGATCAAATGTTGGATAGGCTTGCATATAAGCCATTCTTCTGGTTTCTTGATGGTTTCTCTGGATATAATCAAATCCCTATAGCTCCTGAAGATCAATAGAAAACTACCTTTACATGTCCTTCTGGTACATTTGCATTAGGCGTATGTCTTTTGGTTTATGCAATGCATCTGAAACCTTTCAAAGGTTGGTCACTAATATTTTTTCTGATTTGTTAGGTAGTTTCATTAAGGTTTTCATTGATGATTTTACGGTGCATGGTGACACATTTGACACATGTTTAGAGAATTTGAACAAGGTGCTAGAGAGATATGTGTCGATGAACCTTGTATTGAATTATGAAAAGTGTCATTTCATGGTCACGCATGGTGTGGTGCTTGGACATATAGTGTCACAAGAAGGGATCAAGGTAGATAAAGCAAGAATTGACATGATTCTTAGTCTTCCTTACCCTTTGAATGTTCGTGATGTTAAGTCTTTTCTTGAGCATGCTGGTTTTTATCGTCGCTTTATTAAAGATTTTTGTAAGAAGGCGCTGCCCTTGACTAACCTCTTGCAAAAAGATGTTCCTTTTGAGTTTTCAGATAAATGCAAGGAGGCTTTCGATGAGTTTACACATGCACTGACTAGTGCACCCATCATCCAAGCACTCGATTGGATGCAACCCTTTGAAATCATGTGTGATAAGAGCGACTACACCGTAGGGGCTGTCCTTGGACAAAGAAAGGAGCAAAAACTAGTGGTGATCCAATACGCGTCAAGGACCTTAGACGTGGCTCAAAAGAATTACTCCACTACGAAGAAAGAGGTCCTAGCCATAGTATTTGCATTAGAGAAGCTTCATCCCTATTTGCTTGGTGCTAAAGTCATTGTATTTTCTGATCATGCAACAATTAGGTACCTAATATTGAAGGAGTCCAAATCTCGCTTGATAAGATGGATCTTACTACTCCAGGAGTTCGACGTGGAAATAAAAGACAAGAAGGGGATGGATAACATGGTGGCTGACCACTTGAGTAGGATTGTCACGACGGAGGAGCCGATAGCCATGACAGAGACATTCCCCGACGAGCATCTTTACGCCATGCAGGACAAAGTGCCATGGTACGTGATGCGCGCGTCGTTGTGCGCGTTCAAATTAATTCCTTCCTCTTCCACTTAGTACAGCGGTTAAGTCGGGGTCGAATCCACAGGGAGCAAGTAGATTAGCTTTAACTAGTATCCTGCACTTACGAAAACTGGGGGTGTGAGTGATTGGGTTGCGCAATGCGCGAGTAAACAGTAGTAAAATGCAGGAATTGCACTAGACGTGCGCAGGCAGTAGAGATTAAGTACTATGACTATGAGAAGTATCGGCGCAGACAATCCTCTATGAGTGTATTCCTTATCATCGACTCTAAACGTCTATAGCTCGGTTTACTAAAGTTAGTGTCCGGTCAAGGCTTCCTAACTTGTGCGCATGTTCCGATCAAAGTTCATGAGCTATTAATTCTTAAGACTAGTCTAAGCAGCTACGAATCCTGTCACAGTAGCAACTGATTATCCTAGCACGTTACTCCTAGTCGTCACCGTCAAGCTATTCAACTAGTTTAACATATAACAAACAAGCAACAAGAGTAAGATTGCGGTTCAAGGCTTCCCCTACTCATGCAACTAGCTGTCAACAGTGTGCACAGAATTAATATAAGCAAACAAGCTATGCATTAAGCGCAAGTCTCAAAGGAAATACTCATAGATTCATGCCCAACCGATACTAAGCGTTTAGCTAGACATGCTAGTAGTAAACATCATAGAACAGTAAATAATATCTAAAGTGTCTAAGAAACAGCAACAAGCAGGTGCGTGCAGTTTGCAGTGTCTCGGCTGGCGCAGTCGGCTACCGCAGGTCCTCTCAGTAAGCTCGTGTGTTTTCTGTTCTGTCGCTCTCTCCTTGATATCTTGTGTGTCTGATGATGTCGGATGCTCCCTCAAACCCTAGCCTTCTTCTCTTTATATACTGCTCAAGAGGCTCATCCTTGGCAACTTCCAAATCTGGTGGTGTCAGGATTTGGAAACACCACTATCTGCGCACGGCACACTAACTAACGCAATCGGTTAGCGCACCGTAGCTGACTTTGCCAACTCCTATCTGTTTGTGCTGCTAGCTCTGCAGGCTGTATGATGCGCTCCTTAAAAGCTGCCTGTTAGCGCGTATCCGACTTAGGCTCTCGTTTTGCCCTGAAATACAAAAACACTAGAAACCAGTAATCTTGTACACAAAATAATGCAAACAAGCATAGGGTTAGGATCTAAATAATGTGTATAAATTGGCTCTATCAAACCCCCCACACTTGCCCCTTGTTCGTCCCGAACAAGCACTCAAGCACGGATACCATTACCTCTCTGGAGTCTAGCGCACAGTCTTGCACTCTGGCGCGATCTGCACTACTGTCCACCTTGCGCTGCTCTATCACCTGCGCGCATCTGCCTTCAACAGTTTTGATATAATAATTTCGAATTTCGTTACCTCTCAGCTGGGATGAAGATCTTTTTGGATGACTGGGAGATAGCTCTTCATAGGCTCCGGGTTGTCAGCTTGCACTCCGAAGACGGGTATATGGTTAACAGCGCAAGCTTCTTCCGGTGCGTGATTCTTCCGCGCACTTCCTGGGAACTCAAGCCTTTGATGATTTTCTTGTGGACTTTGCGCACGCTGGTACGTATTTGTGCGCATGCTGATTCTTTTGTAGCAAATATCATCTGCTGGTATTTTTTCCTTTTTGTACAGTTTTATCTATGGTTCCTATCTTTCCCAGAACGGTTCCAGTCTCGGCCTCCGGATAACAGCTATGGAACAACGCTCCGCTCTCCCTCCTTGGTCTATCTGCGCAGGTCAGCGCACGCGTTTACTCCCGCGCCCGCCTTCCTTTGCTCAACTACAAGAGGAAAGGTGGTCTGTTTTCCCACCTCGCCACGCTTTGGGTATTTCTCCTTTGGCATCTGCATGACTGAGCGCACTCTCTTGTTCCGAAGGTCGCGAAGCACCGGCCTCCACTAGTGCTCTCGACCATCTACCTCACCTTCGAAGCTCAAACGACTAACCGCCTCTCTAGAGCATTTCTGTCAACTCCACATCCCCTGTATATCCCAACTAACAGGAGCAGAAAAAACGAAAAAAAAATACTAAAACAGATGACCGCAGCGCATGCAATATGGATAGCGCAAAACAAGCTGAACAGCGTGCGCAACCCGCATACTAGCGCACCACTGCTACTGTTTCCTTCAACTAACTAAGCTACACTATAAAGCTCAAAAAACGTGAAATGTAAATGCTACGCTCCCCCCCACACTTAAACAGAGACGTGTCCCCACGACTCATGCTCAAGCGCACGGAGAACGCGCACATGCATGCAAGCAAAACAAAGAACATAAAAACATATAGCCAACGCAGCGCACAATATAGCAAGGGGTCACAAAATATTCAGCACAATATTCAGCAAAATATAGCAACATATAGCAACAGTTCTCAAAAAGATAAGAAAAGAAAACCACCCGAAAGAAATGCGCGCCCCACTGCAGCCCTAAATGTCCTCGGAGCTGGACTCAGCCGCTGATCCGCGCGCCTCCTCATCTGAAGAATCAGTCACATACTCGGTGCTGGAGGCTGGCGGCACGACAGAAATGGCGGCGGGCTGAGCCAGGAGGTCGTCCTCTGAGATAGGATCCCATAGTGAATCTGAGCTGGTAGTAATGATGGGATCAGCTTCAGGGGACCTCTGAATGGAAGGCTGTGCAGGGGGTGGTGCAGGTGCTGGTACTGGGTCTACTGCTGGGGTGGGCTCTGGTGCTGGGGATGGTACTGGTGCTGGAGTGGGCTCTGCTGTATGCACTGGGGACTAGGTAAGAGGGCTGGCTGGCTGGTGCGGCTCGCTGGGGGATCTTGGAGGCGGCCTGCGCAGGCTGAGGAGAGGGGGAATACCATCTCCAAATCTCCACCCTGATGGTGGGCTCATACTCAAATCTGCCCCCTCTGGCGCTAAATATTCGAGCACGCACATGACGTTGAACATCATGCGCCGCTCCTCTGGTACCTCCTCTGGCGCCTCTTCTCACTCCATCCTGGGGCGCTTTCCTTGTGCACGCGGGGGAGAATCCTCAATGGAAATGGTAACTGGCTCCCCCTGCGGTGCACTGGCTGTGGGCGCAGCTGGCTGTGGGGCCTCGTCCTCCTCCATCTCCTCCGCAGCCTCTTCTGCTTGGGCGCTGCTCTCCGCTCTTTGCCTCGGCACTCTGGCCGGCTGCAGCCGGTAGCACCACTCCAATGTGCCATCCTCTCTCACGGCTACCGCTCTTATCTGCAGCATATGGGCGCGGTCCAAGGGAACAGCCGGCACCACTGTGTGCTCTGGCACCTCTGGCTCTCCATGCAACGCACGCAGCAGGTGCGTTATGATCCCTCCACAAGTCAGCGGCCCCTTTGTGCTGACCCGGCTCCAATGGATCACCATGTTCAAGACAAACAGCACCCTCTTCCCATAGTAAAAGCCCTTCAAAATCTCCATATCCAGCAAGCTGATCTTCGGCGCACCATTAAAGCGCCCGATGATGGCATAGGCGACCATGCACCACAAGTAAAACATCCACGGGTCGCGCAGCTCGCGTCCTCGGCTGAGCCCCGCGGCAAAAACTGGGCCGGTCGCCATCTCACGCCACGCCTCTTGATTCGTGTGCGTGTCCATATCAGCTTCTCGCACCTTAGCGCACCTCAGTATGCGCTTCAGCCTCTTAGCCGAGGCAATGTACCAGACACCCCTGTGCCGGTACCTTATCTCCATATCACTCGTTTCTAGCGACGCCAGAAACTCGCAGGTGTCCTCTTTGTCTGCTGCGCTGTTGATCTCCAACAGCGCCTCCCAGCCCGCCAGCGCGAGCTTCTCCATGATGAGGTCCTCCATACCGACCTCTCGCAGAAACTCCCTGCTGATGTACGGAGTCTCGTACATCTCAAGCCTCAGGAAGGCTTCGTACTTGCTGGCGAAGTGAGCTGGGGTCACTTGGTCCTCGGCAGGCTGCATCGTGCTCGGGGTCTCTCTGGTCAACTACGGTCAACACTCTCTAAAGCTCAAAAATTCCAAACTCCTCCAAATGCCCTGAAACTTTCACCAAATGGGCGCCTACTGCCCGCCTACAAAACCCACTAACCAAACCTCCAATCGGTGCACGCTAGCTCAGTGCGATTTCAGACCTAGGGCACACTCTTCTCGCACAAACCCTAACTCAATCGGCTCAAATCTCAAGGTTACCTGGAGGGCGTGCGACGGTGTGCTCCTCAAATCTCTCTAAACGGAAGCTGGGTTGAGCGCCGGACGGTGAGCGGCTGCTGAGGGCGGGCGTTTCTCTTGCAACGGTCGAGTGTGAAAAGTGCTGAAATGTTTCTAAGTACCGCCCTTATATACCCCCCTAACTGGCGCAGCTGTCCTGCGCACTGCTGCTCGACTAAAAACTACAATTCCTAAACTAGCTAAAAGACACTAGAGAAACTAAAAGAAAAAACATGTAAAAGTAAAACGTGTCGGGTTACCTCCCGACAAGTGCCTTTGTTTAACGTCGTTGGCTCGACTGTACCTCGTTACTTGCGTAAAAATGTACCAGCGACCTCCCCCACACTTGCTCCTGAGTGACCCTGCGCCCGTGCATGTGTTGCGTTCTTGATGATGCTGTATGGCAGTGTTTGACAAAACCAGCACAAGTGAACAAGGAGTTGCTGCAGCTCAAATTATCAAGCAGACCAGCAGAAGTGATCTAGCAGCAGCTGCAGCAGCAGGAGCTTGTTCAACTGACTGTTTCAACCGTTCGATAGCAGCAGCTACCTGGGTTGGTCCAGAAGGGCTGGATACCCTATGCAGAGCATCTGAAGAATTTCTAAATTGCTGAAGAGTTTTTTCCAGTGAGGTTTCCTAGTCAGAGAAGGAGATTGGCATTGAAGTTAAAGATCAAATCTAATCTCCTAGATTTTAGGAGATAATTGATCTTGTTGGGACATTACCTAAACCTGGACATTGCTTAAAGTGGGGCTGCTATTTAAGCGAGAGGTGTTCAGAGCTGAGGGTGATCGAAGCTGAGGGATACACGAGTGCATACACAGATTTCAGAGAGAACAATCTTTGGTGTGTGACGGACGAATTCTTCGATCAGCACCCGAGAGCAGAGCGTGAGCGCAGAGCTGAGGTGATTGTAGCAGAAGGGAATCAGGACTTGCAGAGTCTGATTCTAGCTTGATCTGGAAGCCAATTCAGAGCTGTGGAGCTTGTTGGTTGATCAAGGGCAGCCGCGGAAGAACTGACGGGTAGTTGGCTCGGTCGAGTGTCGTGTGGCAGTACTCGCTAGTGGCAGGTGGTCACTGAGTGAGGGGGAGTATTCCAGAGTGTGCAGCGCTCGTGGAATCGTTCGAACGGCTCGGCAGAAGGCCTTGGAGCGACGCGGACATTTGTGCTTCAGCTGTGTGTTACAGCAGTTGCTACAGCAACCCTGCTGAGTAGTTGTAGTTTAGAATAGGCTGAGTTCTTTGAGAAGACTGTAGCTATTCTAGATTGACATAGTACAGAGGGTGTGCAGACACAAGTCAGAGCTTGTTCTGATTGTGTCAAGTGATCCACACAAGGTTGAGTAGCATAGGTTGCGTGAGTTGTAACCGTGTGTACGTGGGAACCTTCGAGTTAGTGGATTGAGGACTGGAGAATAGTCCTCCCCAGACGTAGGCAGATTGGCCGAACTGGGTGAACAAACCTGTGCCTTGTTCATTGTTTGCTGAGACAATTTTCTAGTGAACAAGAGTGTGCTGCAGCAACTGCTTGTTCACAAATCTGTCAAACTAAGACACTGTGAAATTACAGTTCTTCTTGGTCCTGCGCAAAGGATCGGAGGGGTGGTCAGCATGGTTAATAATATGTGATAAGTCATGAGTAACGAGGTTAGGTAAAGAGGAAGAAGAAATATGAGCAATAGTTCCCAGTTCTCCCTCTGGTGCGTCTGATAGTGACTCTGGCGCAGCAACCTGCGCATCTGCTATCTCTGGCTCTGCTAATTCAACTTCGCGCGCTGTGCTATCCCAAGGTTCTCCTAGATACCTTTTGACTCTCTGACCATTGACCTGAAAACGATGCCGGTGCTCGTTTTCTAACTCGATTGTTCCGTAGGGGAAAACCTTGGTGACTGTGTACGGTCCCGTCCATTTGCTGCGCAGCTTTCCAGGCATGAGCTTTAGGCGTGATGAGAATAATAATACCTGGTCTCCTGGCTCAATGGTGCGTCTGAGGATATGTTTGTCATGAAATGCCTTCGTGCGCGCCTTATTATCGCGCAGTCCCTCATATGCATCCAGGCGCAGCTCTTCTAATTCACTCAGCTCAAATGCGCGCTCCTTGCCGGCCTTGTCTAGGTTCAGGTTGAAAACGCGCAATGCCCAGTATGCTTTGTGCTCTAACTCTACTGGCAGGTGGCACGCTTTTCCATAAACCAATCGAAACGGTGAGGTCCCAATTGGTGTCTTGTGTGCAGTTCGGTATGCCCATAGCGCATCGTCAAGGCGCTGGCTCCAGTCCTTGCGTGACGGTTGCACAGTTTTCTCCAGAATGCGCTTGATCTCTCTATTGGAAACCTCGGCCTGTCCATTTGTCTGAGGGTGGTAAGCGGTGGACGTCTTGTGGCGCACTCCATAATGCTTGAAAACCTGCGCCACGATCCTGTTGCAAAAGTGCGTCCCCTGGTCGCTAATGATTGCCTTAGGCACTCCGTACCTGCAAAATATGTTAGTCCTTAAAAAGTCAGCGACCGTCTTACCATCATCCTTCCGTGTAGCCTTGGCCTCAACCCATTTGGAGACATAATCTACCGCGACTAATATGTACTCGTATCCGGAAGATGGAGGAAATGGCCCCATGAAGTCAATTCCCCAAATGTCGAATACTTCATCCACTAGAATCGGCGTCTGCGGCATCTCGTTGCGCGCTGATATGCCTCCTGTGCGCTGGCACCTGTCACAGTTCCTGTAGTAGTTATATGAAGCGCGGCCAATAAAATCCGCTGTCCAGGATCTTTCTGTTCGTGCGCTTCGGACCAAAGTGTCCTCCACATGCGTGCGCATGACAAAACATCAAAACAGAGTTAATTTCATGGTCAGGCACGCAGCGCCTTAAAATCTGATCAGGTCCTATTCTGAGCATATATGGATCATCCTAAAGGTAATGCTTGGACTCATGCTTTAATCTCATGCATTGGGTTTTAGTGAAATGAGGAAACGTACCTGTGACCAGGTAATTTGCAATGTGCGCATACCATGGTACCTTACCTGTCAGCGCCATCAGATGCTCATCAGGGAACGTCTCCGTGATTTGCCCTGGCTCCTCTGCTTTCACGATCCTGCTCAGGTGGTCCGCGACTGTGTTCTCCGTTCCCTTCTTATCTTTGATTTCCAAGTCGAATTCCTGAAGTAGGAGCACCCAGCGCATCAGGCGCGGCTTAGTTTCCTTCTTGGACATTAGGTAACGGATTGCTGCGTGGTCTGTGTAGACGATGACTCTGGCGCCAAGAACATATGCACGGAACTTCTCCAGCGCAAACACAATTGCCAGAAGTTCCTTCTCCGTAGTGGTATAGTTCCTCTGCGCAGCGTCCAGTGTGCGCGATGTATAATAAATGGCGTTCGGCTTCTTGTCCACTCGCTGTCCCAGGACTGCACCTACTGCATAATCACTTGCGTCGGACATCAGTTCAAATGGCAGGTTCCAGTCTGGCGCGCGCATCACTGGCGCACTTGTCAGCGCCTCCTTCAGCTTATCAAACGCGGCCCTGCACTCATCAGTAAATTCGAAATGCACATCCTTTTGCAAGAGGTTAGACAGGGGAATACAAATTTTAAGCGCCTGTAAAATCCAGCATGCCCAAGGAATGATTTCACATCGCGCACGTTAGTGGAATGAGGCAGATTAGCAATAAGATCTATTTTGGCTTTATCTACCTTGATCCCCTCCTGCGAGATAATATGTCCTAGTACTACGCCATGTGATACCATGAAATGACATTTTTCATAATTAAGCACTAGGTTCTTTGAAATGCAGCGCGCTAAGACCTTATCAAGATGAGTTAAGCATGCGTCAAATGTACTTCCGTGTATGGTAAAATCATCCATGAACACTTCTATGCATATACCAATCATATCAGAAAAAAATGCTCATGACTAGACGTTGGAACGTACCTGGCGCGTTACACAGCCCAAATGACATGCGCCGAAACGCAAACGTACCGAATGGGCAGGTAAATGTGGTCTTCTCTTGATCTTCCGCAGCTATGGGTATCTGATTGTACCCTGAATATCCGTCCAAGAAACAAAAGTAGGGCTTACCTGCCAATCGGTCTAGCATCTGATCCATGAAAGGTAGTGGGAAATGATCCTTGCCCGTGACTGCGTTAAGCTTCCTGTAGTAGATGCACATGCACCATCCAGTTTGTATGCGCTTGGGAACTAGCTCGCCCTGCGCATTCTCTTCTACTGTGATCCCTCCTTTCTTCGGCACAACGTGCACTGGACTTACCCACTTGCTGTCTGAAATGGGGTAAATGACTCCTGCGTCAAGCAACTTCAGGATCTCCTTCTGCACCACCTCCATCATATTCGGGTTCAATCTGCGCTGAGCCTCCCTGGATGGTTTGGCACCATCTTCCAACAGAATTCTATGCATGCATACGTCCGGGCTCACTCCGCGCAGATCAGCAAGTGTCCATCCTATAGCGCGCTGGTTCTTGCGCAGCACCTGCTGTAATCGCGCCTCCTGCTCCTCTTCTAATCCTTTCTTGATGATCACTGGCAGGGTGTCTTCTTTTCCCAAGAATATGTACTTGAGGTGTTCTGGGAGTTGCTTCAGCTCGACCTTGGGTGCCTGTTCAATAGAGGGAAAGATTTTATTAGTAGTGCAAACATTAACTAAGTCTTGTACCTGTCTGGATTCTGGTTCAGCACTGCTCAGCTCATTCTCTTGCGCCTCCAACTCTGCCTGTGCCAGTGTTTCAGGTTCTTCTGCTGCGCTCGCACATTGCGCATCTGCAACTAAGTCGTCTATGCTGTCCATTGCGTGCACTGTGGCGTCTTCATGAGGATGCTGCATCCCTTTGAATATGTTAAAATGAATTTCCTCGCCATCAACTTCCATAGAGAGCGTGCCCCTCCACACATCTATCTTAGTGCGGGCTATCATCAGAAATGGTCTGCCCAGTAGGATCTGCGCACTGCCTGTGCTTGGCTCACCCTCCATTTCTAGGACATAGAAATCTGCTGGGAACACCAGCTCTCCTACTCGGACAAGAACATCCTCTATCATGCCCGTAGGTTGCTTGCACGACCAGTCTGCTAGCTGAATGGTGAGACCTGCAGGCTTAAGTGGTCCAAGGAACAATGACGCATATAGGGAATAGGGTAGCACATTTATAGATGCGCCTAAGTCAATCATGCAATTGCTAACTGTGGTCTTACCTAAAGTGCATGGAATGGTGAATGTACCTGGGTCTCGGCATTTAGGTGGTACCTTATGTTGCACGATTGCTGAGGCCTGCGCATTGAGCATTACCTGTGCGCACTCTCCTTTCCGTCTCTTATTTGTGCACAGCTCCTTTAAAAATTTGGCGTACCTAGGGATTTGCCGAACTGCCTCACTAAGAGGAATGTTTATCTCCACCTTACTAAATAACTCGTAGAGCTCCTTATCAAGCGCTTCCTTCCTAGCCGATGGTGCCTGTACAAGGAATGGTGCAGGTATGTTAGTACGATTCGTACCCTTGTCTTTTAATTGTGTTATACCTGGCGCTTCGCCCTGCTGGCTTGTGGCTGGCGCTTCTGGTTGCGCGTCTTGCTCCGGTTGCGCATTCTGCTCTGTTGGATCTGGGACTTGCGCAACTGGTGGCGCGGGCGCCTTCGTGGTCTGCTCTGTTCCTATCGTGCGCCCAGTCCTCAGTGTCATGGCGTTGACTCCTCCCTTAGGGTTCTGGATCACTTGCGAAGGCAGGTTGCCATCGCTCTTTTTCAGCTCGTACACCGTGATAGCAATCTGTGATAGCTGCTTCTCAATGGACTTGAACCTTTTGTCATATTTCTCATCATTTTTGCGCACTGTGTCTGCTAGCTGTCCCACGATATCTTCTAAGGATTGCCTCGGTTGCTGGTTGTTCTGCGCTGGTGCGTCAGTGCGGCGATGCGGTGGATTGTAGGGCGTAGCTTGTTGCGTCTGCTGTGGTGCGCGCTGGTCCGCGGACTGCCTCTGGAAATTGTTTTCCTCCTTCCATCTGAACCCATTTGCGGCTAGTCCAAAACGCGGTTGATTCTGCCTCTGTGCCCTTCTGTTATCCCATCCTCCGAGAGCATTAACATCTCCTGATTCCTCGAAAAGTGTGGGACATGCATCGGTTTTGTGCTCAGTGGAATTGCAGAACTCGCATACCTTTGGCGCAACTGGTTGTGCGCCTTGCGCACTCATCAACTTCTGCAGCATGACCTTCATTTCCTTGATCTCAGCGCTTGTTTCTACCTGATGCACAGAACGAGCACGACTATTTTCAAGTGTTAGCTGATGTCTTACCTGCCCAGCAGAGTCTTCTATCAGCTGCCACGCGTCCTCTGGGTACATGTTGCAAATGTCGCCTCCTGCGCATGCATTCAATAATCTCAGCTCCATGGGCAGCAATCCATTCAGGAAATTCTCTATCAGCACATTCTGGGGTAGGCCGTGATTGTAGCAGTTTTTTTTTTTTTTAAGGGGGTTATTTTATTGATTAAGATCCAAAAAGCCTGGATCATGGCAAATACAAAAAGAAAAGAACGCCACCCTCAAGCGCCAGCTGAAGCAATGGCTAAACATCCCAAAGCGAAGAGGGGGCAGCATAGAAAGAACAGGCTTCAAGAGAAGACAAAAGCAAAAGGTTGAACCCACAGCCTGGGAACTAACCAAAACCAAACAAAAGGAGCGAAGCCTAAAAAAGGAATCTGTACCCTGCAAAGGACCATAATAGCATTTAAACATAGATAGGAATGTATCGTTGTCCAATGCATGTATAACTGATCCTGGAAGGTTGCCTTTGTGCCTTGTGAAAAGGTGTCTACCTTTAGAGAAACAGAGGGCATCCGCCGGACGATTCAGAGAATGGCTAGTCATGTATATTCCAATACCCTTTAGCCTTTGGCCAAGCTGCCTCTTAGCAGGGAAAAGAGCCCAATCAACCCCTGAATTCTTTCCCAAAAGAAGTGCATCCGGATGAGATAATTTAAAGCAATTACAGCTTATATTGTGAGAGTCAATCACATGAAGGATATGTATCAAACTAAGGAGGAAATGCTTACTCAAAGAGGTAAGCTTTACCGCTGCCACAAACCTGCCGAAACCATCTCGGATCACTGCCGCCATTCTGGAGCTATTCTTGTCTATAAAAATAGCGATATTACACATATAGCCAGTGCAGAAAGGCTGCCAAGAGGACCAGAAAATCCAGCAATTGCTGGCAACTGGCGCCTGAATATGAAGAGCATTACATAAATCCAGCAATTGTAGCAGTTGGCCTCCAGCTCTCTGAAACGCTCGTAATACTCTGACAGCGACTCTCCTGCGCCCTGCCTAGGTTCGGCCAGCTCCCTCCTGAGTAGCGCGATCTTTGCTGCGGGATAAAATTTGTCCAGGAACTTCTTCTACAGCTGCTCCCATGTGTGAATTGATCCTGCTGGTAAGTTCATCAGCCAATGCCTGGCTGTGTCACACAATGAAAATGGGAACGCTTTCATCTTCAGCGCTTTGTCGCTCTCCCCTTCGGCCTTCATGTTCTCGCAAATAACTAGGAACTCTCGCACATGCTTGACTGGATTCTCGTTGTTCATCCTGTGGAATTTGGGCATGTGATGAATGAGCGAGCTCCTTAGTTCAAAATGACCGTCTGGTGGGAGCACTATGAACCATGGCTGGTTAACCGTGATTGGGGCTGACATCTCGCGCACTGTCCTGCGTCGCGCAGCTTGTCGCGCGGGTGGCGCATTATACAGTTCAGCGGCCATCCTTGCTTCAACCTCGCGCTGCACTTCCTCTCTGAACAGGGCTGCGCGGTTATGTGCCCTTGCTTCTTCCGGGGTTCTGTCCCCCATGTTATCTCCAATGACGCTGTTATCTTCCATGACCTGTTCTAAATCTCAAAGAAAACGAAATTAAAAGAAAACTAAGCTGTCGCGTCTGTCAGTGCGCAACTAGAATCTGCGCAACGCAACTGTTTCAAGGTTGCGCAGGCTAATGGTGATTGCGCGCTGTCAGAAACAACAACGAAAATAAAGCAAACATAAATAACTAACTTTTATAAAAGAAAACTTAAGCTAATTAAAGCTTATCTGTGTTGCTCCCCGGCAACGACGCCAAAATTTGATGCGCGCGTCGTTGTGTACCTAATATTGAAGGAGTCCAAATCTCGCTTGATAAGATGGATCTTACTACTCCAGGAGTTCGACGTGGAAATAAAAGACAAGAAGGGGATGGATAACATGGTGGCTGACCACTTGAGTAGGATTGTCATGACGGAGGAGCCGATAGCCATGACAGAGACATTCCCCGACGAGCATCTTTACGCCATGCAGGACAAAGTGCCATGGTACGTGATGCGCGCGTCGTTGTGCGCGTTCAAATTAATTCCTTCCTCTTCCACTTAGTACAGCGGTTAAGTCGGGGTCGAATCCACAGGGAGCAAGTAGATTAGCTTTAACTAGTATCCTGCACTTACGAAAATTGGGGGTGTGAGTGATTGGGTTGCGCAATGCGCGAGTAAACAGTAGTAAAATGCAGGAATTGCACTAGACGTGCGCAGGCAGTAGAGATTAAGTACTATGACTATGAGAAGTATCGGCGCAGACAATCCTCTATGAGTGCATTCCTTATCATCGACTCTAAACGTCTATAGCTCGGTTTACTAAAGTTAGTGTCCGGTCAAGGCTTCCTAACTTGTGCGCATGTTCCGATCAAAGTTCATAAGCTATTAATTCTTAAGACTAGTCTAAGCAGCTACGAATCCTGTCACAGTAGCAACTGATTATCCTAGCACGTTACTCCTAGTCGTCACCGTCAGGCTATTCAACTAGTTTAACATATAACAAACAAGCAATAAGAGTAAGATTGCGGTTCAAGGCTTCCCCTACTCATGCAACTAGCTGTCAACAGTGTGCACAGAATTAATATAAGCAAACAAGCTATGCATTAAGCGCAAGTCTCAAAGGATTTACTCATAGATTCATGCCCAACCGATACTAAGCGTTTAGCTAGACATGCTAGTAGTAAACATCATAGAACAGTAAATAATATCTAAAGTGTCTAAGAAACAGCAACAAGCAGGTGCGTGCAGTTTGCAGTGTCTCGGCTGGCGCAGTCGGCTACCGCAGGTCCTCTCAGTAAGCTCGTGTGTTTTCTGTTCTGTCGCTCTCTCCTTGATATCTTGTGTGTCTGATGATGTCGGATGCTCCCTCAAACCCTAGCCTTCTTCTCTTTATATACTGCTCAAGAGGCTCATCCTTGGCAACTTCCAAATCTGGTGGTGTCAGGATTTGGAAACACCACTATCTGCGCATGGCGCACGGCACACTGACTAACGCAATTGGTTAGCGCACCGTAGCTGACTTTGCCAACTCCTATCTGTTTGCGCTGCTAGCTCTGCAGGCTGTATGATGCGCTCCTTAAAAGCTGCCTGTTAGCGCGTATCCGACTTACGCTCTCGTTTTGCCCTGAAATACAAAAACACTGGAAACCAGTAATCTTGTACACAAAATAATGCAAACAAGCATAGGGTTAGGATCTAAATAATGTGTATAAATAGGCTCTATCAGTACGTTTACATAGTGAATTACCTGGTAGGAGGTAAGTTTCCCCCTTCCCTCTCTAGACCTCAAAGATTGAAACTCAAGCATGATTCTCGATTTTATATATCGGATGATCCCTTCTTGTGGAAGATTGGAGCTGATCAAATACTTAGGAGATGTGTCCCTGATGATGATATACATTTTTCCATGAGCATGCTTGTGGAGGCCATTTCAGACCTCGTAGAACTGCTAGAAAAATTCTGGATAGTGGATTCTATTGGCCTCATGTGTTTAAGGATGCATATAATCATTGTAAACATTGCGATAAATGGCAGCGCGTAGGAAATATATCTTTTAGGAATGAGGGATAAAAGGGATAAAATGTACTACTTTATTCCTCATGATTAAAACTAATGCCTGGGAAGTTGCGTTAGCGTTGGATAGGGCCGTACACAATGATACGAGTGCTCAACCATGGTGCACTTGAGCTAGAAAAAACGAGCATGGGGGAGACGTTCTTGGTGAATGGCCAAAGGGTAAAACACTACCACGGGGAGATCATACCACCCGATGACAAGCTCGAATTGGCTGAATCGGTAAACGCTTAAGGATGAGAGGTACCGTCGAGCCAACGACATTAAACAAGTACGCTTTGCGGGAGGCAACTGGAGGCAACATTACGGCCGCTCGGGGTTCATACATTATGGGCCATAACGTGTGCTTTAGGCACGCGCGCCTTGCGCCGTAGGATTTTTGTGTAGTTTCTTTTGTTACTTGCATGAATACCCTTCCCGGCAATTTAATTGTACCGTGAGGACACGGTTCGTTTCAAAAGTGTGGGGTGGGGGAAGTTAGTATTAGGTGTCAGCACGTTTGCCGTTATTAGCATGCATTAGTATTAGTTAAAGCACGTTTTATTTTTTATTTTTTAGATGTTGCGATGCTGCTGATTTCGTGCGATTATATGCTGCTAGTTTTATGCCATTATATGCTATGATGAAGCTACTGATTTTATGAGATAATGTTTGATGCAATGAGGTTTTGATGTGTATGCTTTGCATGATTTCTACAATGTTGTGATGCTGGTGACTTGATGTTATATGTTCTTTTGAGTTGAGATATTACAGGATGGGGAGTTGATAGAAATATTCTAGAGAGAAAGGTTCATGGGATTAGTCGCGTAGCTTGTTGAGTTTGTGGATGTTGGCATTCCGAGTTAAGAGGAGTGAGGCTTTCACTCCATCGTTGCAGCGTTTGGTCGTTGGCATACTAGAAGTGCTTCGGGTATTGCGAGTCTTGTTTTTGTTCTTTGTTCGGGACGAATAAGTTTATGTATGAGGTAGTTTGATGGAGCGTATTTATACGATCCATCTAGTTATTTATTCCCATTATTTAATTGCACTTTGCGTGTGATAGATTACTTCTTTGTAGTGTTTGGCATCGCATGTATATCAAGACTGCATTCGAGATTTATGGCATTTCTAGAGAGTCGATGCAGAAATTGACGTTGATGGCAGTGTGCATCTCAGTGAGTACCACGCCTGAACTTTAGTGACCCTTAATGTCTTCATTCGGCGCGTGACTAATGTCTTCATTGCTGCTAATGTCTTCTTCCGGAGTGGACAACATTTGATGACATCAACATTGGGCCCGCGGCCCAAGATCATATTTAGAAGTCTGCATTATTTACCTATAAATACAGACTTGCCACTCCGAAAGAATAACATTTTTTAGCAAGAGAGAGGAAAGGCGATAGTGGAAGCAACGCGCGAAAATTGAGGCGGAGGTACTGTTCATCGCCGGAGTTACTATTCATCGCCAATGTTAGTGTTCACAGTTTTAGTATTTTTCTAAAGTCAGTTTATTTTCATTATTGCTTTACATAGATTGTAGTAGCTAAACTTAACTTTCGGTTTGGGGATTTTGTATTGCGACACGGCTTGAGATACTTATGTTTCGTAGTTCAATTTTGTGAATTCCTATTCTTCGTTTGAATTGCATGCTCTGATTATCAAGTTAGGATAGCCTAGCGGTGAAACTGATTTGATTTTTTTTAAAATAAAAAAAAAACTGGCTATATAAAACAGCCCAAACAGCCTGAGCCAAGGCGCTTACACCACAGGCTGCAAAAGCAGCTAACCCTTCTAAACCCTAGACCTCACAAAACGGGCAGCAAAACCAGGAAAATCAGCTAACCACCTAGCAAGGAACTATACAACAAGGCGCTGCCCAACTAAACCTGCAATCCACAATCCCAGCTAAAGCTAGAAACACAAACAAGCCTACAGACCACAAAAAAAACAGAGCCCTTCTCATCCAAAGCTAGACCAAGAATCTGCGCAGGTGGCCATCAATTCAAATAGCAATGAGCTGCTCCCTAAAAGTGCAGGGTTGAGGCTTCAAATCACTGGCGATAGCATGTTTAACAGCCCTAGGAATCTCTTCAAATCTGGAGGTGAAGCAGGACTTGAACTCGGAGAAGCACAAGGCATCTGCTGGCCTATTAAGGGAGTGACAAATTCTATAAATGTCAAAGTTCTTGAGCCTTTTAACCAGCATTCTTTTAATCTGGAAAAGCTTCCAATCAACCGAGTAGCTGTGGCCAAGAAGATGCACATCAGGATGGGAGATCCGTAAGCACTGGAAAGTCAGATTTCTAGCTCGCACCTCGCAAATAATCTGCAACAATCCCTGCAAGAAATGTTTTCGAGCCGCAACAATTTTAATAGCAGCAACAAACATACCATAGCGATCCCGGATCACTGCAGCCAGACTAGAGTCATCCTCACCAATAGATATAGCAAAATTGCATGTGTTTCCTTTAACAGTTGGCTGCCAAGGAGACCAAACCAATTTGTCTGACTTAAACAACCTAGGATTAACATGAAGCGCTTTACAAACATTGTTAGACATTAAATCTTGATTGCAAGGGGCCTTAATAATGTTAACGAGAGCCGCAGCCCATCTGAAAATGTTGCATTTACTAAAGACCCCTGGCTTATCATTATAAACCATCATATTTCTGAATTTCCAGATGTCCCACAAGCAGCAGCTAATAAGGCCAAATCCTATGCAGTCTTTAAAAATATTGAGATCAGCTGAAGTTCCCCAATCATAACAAAGCTGGTGGAACGTCGCCGGCTTTCTTTTGCAGAAAATAGGACAAATAAAATCCCACATCAGATTAGCTTTATTACTATGAAGGAGCAGATGTTCCATGGTTTCAATGCTCGGATCAATGCAGCAGACACATTTGCTGGCAAACTGATAGCCAATTTTTATGATATTTTCATGAGTAGGGAGGGCTGAGTGTAGAACCTTCCACAAGAAACAGGAGACTTTAGCAGGGATAAAGCTGCTCCAAATGACTTCGAAATTTTTAATACAAGGGAGGGGGAGGCTGAAGCTCTTCAGAAAGTTGGCTGTAGTGACCATACCACTAGTGTCCCCTTACCAAACTAATCTGTCTGAGATGTTTTCAGTCAAAGACTCTCCAATGGATAGATAGATACTGGGGTTCATATTGTGCAAAAAGTCTCTTCTGCAATCCGGATTCTGAATAACCTCTTTAATATGGTAATTCCTTAATCTCTTAGGGCAAACTATGGCAATACCCCTACAGAAATCAGGGATAGAAGTTTTGCCATTCCCTAGGATCCACCGGCAGTTTAGGGAGATACTAGAAATGTAAGGGGTAATAGTTTTCCAAAGCCAAGAACCTCTGCCTCCAATGGAAAATCTGCTCCTAGCATGTTTAGCCTACAATGAAGAATTGAGCAGGAAATTCCAGGCTAGTTTCCCTTGCAGCGCTGTCATAACCTGCTGCAGGATTCTGATCCCCAGTCCCCCAGCATTGGTTGGGAAACAGACTGTCTCCCATTTAACCCAATGATGCCGAGAAACCCCTCCAGAGTCCCACAAAAAATTCCTTATGACCTTATCTATCTCCCTTAACGTACCTTTGGGAACAGGTAAGACCGACATGCAGTGGATGGGAATGGATTGAAGGACTGCCTTGATTAAGGTGATCCTCCCGGCCATAGAAAGAAAGGATTTCATCCAGCCAAGAAGCCTCCCTTTGATTCCATCGACAATCCCCTGAAAATAAGAACTTCTAGGCCTCCCCGGGAATAAGGGGGCTCCTAAATACCGAACAGGGAAAACACTAGGAATAAAATCCGACAGTTGAATAATCGAAGCTTTCCTGGCATTATTTATATGCTTGGAGAAAAAAACCTTGCATTTCCTTTCACTGAGTTGCTGTCCGGAATTAACGCAGAAACATTTTAGAATCTGAAGGACTTTATGAAAGGAGGTCCTCCCTCCATTAGTGAAAACCAGCACATCATCTGCGTAGAGAATATGGTTGATATTATCAGCTTGAAGGGAAGACCAATAGGGCTTAACACCTCCTCCCCTCCTACCAGCCCCCTTCAACATTCTGGAGAGGAATTCCATAGCCACTACAAAGAGGCTGGCAGACAAGGGATCCCCCTGCCTCAGACCCCTATTGGATTTAAAGTGCCCAAAGGATTTCCCTCTAATCCGGATAGAATACCAACAATTGCTAATATTCCGATAGACAAGATCGCACCACTGCTCATCAAACCCTAAGGCCCTCATACCTCGGATAAGAAAGACCCAAGAAATCCGATCATAAGCTTTCGCCATGTCAATTTTAACCATCACATTACCCCCATGAACTTTTTTGTTGATATCTGAAACTAGATCGTGAGCCAGCGCAATGCTATGATGAATGGACCTCCCAGGAATGAATCCTGATTGTTCCGGGCTGATAATTCTGTCAAGAAGGGGACGAATCCGGTCATTTAAGATCTTAGAAATGACCTTGTGAAAAAAATTGCAGAGGCTGACCGACCTTAAATGATCAAGAGAGGTAGCATTCTTAACTTTCGGAATAAGAGTAAGCACCGTAGCTGAGATGCATTTGGGGAGGCTGACACCCTTAAAGAAAATCTGGACTGCTTCTATAATGTCTTCTCTAATGATATTCCAACACGACTGATAAAAAACACCTGTGAACCCATCTGGTCCTGGGGAGCTGTTCTCTGGCAGATTGGATACAACGATCCAGATCTCGTCTTCATCAGGAATAACACTCAACTTGCAATTATCTGAGGCAGTAATCATGGGTCGTATATTATCAAAGAAACTCCTTTCAGGAATGGCAGAAAACCCTCCAAGTAAGCCCTGAAAAAAACCTATAGCCAAAGATCCAATTTCCTCTTGGTCATCTGAAACTAAACCCGAGGGGAGAGTAGCTTTAAAATTATTAGCAGCCCTCCGAGCCTTAATAGCTGCGTGAAAAAGCCCAGTATTCCTATCCCCCTCCTGCAGCCAGCCAATCTGAGATTTAGCGTTTAGAAATAATTGGCGATCATCTAAAGCTGTTTGGAGCCTCTTTTGACAATGAACTAGATCTTCCTCACTTTCCGAACTCCAGCAGTTCTGAAGAACAAACTCATTATCCTCCACTTGCTTACTGAGATCACTGATCTTTTGATTAATATCCCCAAAGACATCCCAATTCCAACTACGCAGCTCACTTCTCAGTCTTTTGAGCTTAGCATAGCAATTAATTAAGGGGTTGACATGAGCCCGAGCAGCCCAAGAAGTCCGAACAAAGGAGTGCAGATCAGCGTGCTTGATCCAGGCCGGATTGAAGCTGAAATAACTTTGCACATATTCTTTTTTGCTAAAGGAAATCAACAAGGGACAATGATCAGATTGTATACGAGGAAGATGTATCACTTTAAGCTTCGGAAACCAAGCTGCAGCCAGTCCATTAATTAGAACCCTATCAAGCCTCATCCAAATACACCTCAAACCCGCTTGATTATTACACCAAGTGAATTTATTACTAGAAAACCCAACATCCGTAAGCCCGCTGTCTGCAATAAATCTATTGAAATCTGAGGAAGCCTTGTTGCCGAATTTTTGACCACCTTTTTTCTCACCAGCATGAGAAACTGCATTAAAATCTCCCATAATAATCCAGGGAACTGTGTTATATATGGCCTCTTTGGCAAGGTTCTCCCATAACACCAGTTTGTCATTTACTTTGTAGGAAGCATAGACAACAGAGCATAAAGACTTAATACCAGACGCAATAATGGAGACTTCACAAGAAATATGTTGTGAACTGATATTTAACACGGAAACAGCTAAGGAATCCTTCCAAAATATCCAAATATGTTTATTGGTAGGGTTCCCCTGCATAAATCTAGAGAAACCTAACTTCCTAGCGATAGAAAAAATTTTGTCCCCTTGCAATTTAGGCTCTAGCACAGCACAAAAGGAAATATCATGCTTGATTAATAAACTTTTTAGGAAACAAATGGTACCTCGATTTGCAATCCCTCTGACATTCCAGCAAAGGCCTTTTATCATTGATACACCTTGGAGGGGCAGTGCTTGCTGCCAGGGATGATGCAATCTGTAAGAGCATCCGAAAATCTTCTATCCGCTCTACCTCTACCAGGGCTCCTTGTGCATCCAACTTTATCCAAAATGTTTTTATAGTGTTGAAGGGATCGAGGATGAACTAGCACTCCTAGCTCCTCATTAAAGAAAATTTTATTGGGACTTTGCTTCTTTAGCCGAAGCTCAGCTTCTGAAAAATCGTTCGGAGGTTTTTTAGTCCCTTCCCCGGATCTGTCTTCCTCTTGAACCCTATCAGACTGGCAAGAAGAATCCAACTTAGTAAGCTCCCCCTTACTGAAGCTGTCTGAATAGTCCCCTTTCCGGATAACCTTCCTAGACCCTGAGCCAACCCCATCTTTTAGCACTACTAACGAAGGGTCCTCTGCACAAACCAAGTCCTTCTGAGTGGCTGCAGTAGCCTTATCACTGAATTCGCAGGGGGTAAGATCCACCATTGTCCTAGCTTTTTTTTCCCCAACCTTGACCCAATCGGATTCCCCTGAATGATTGGGAATTTTAGACAAAGCTCCTTCTTTCGAGATAACCATCATGGATCCACCATCTTTTGTCTTAAGGGTATCAAAAGACTGTTTGACCTTCCGACACATAGCTAATAGATGCCCATGTACCTTGCATTTGCTACAATAGGCTAATTTTGTCTCAGCGACAATAGATTGCCAGAATCCCTGATTATCCGGCAAAGAAATCCATACAGCCTCCGGTAAATTCTGAGTGACATCTAGCTCTACACATGTGCGAGCATACTTTACTGAAACACAAGCCTTAGTTCTATCGTCCACTGCAATAAAATAACCAAAGGTAGAGACTATCGCCTCAATGAAAGCGCTGTCATATAGAGGAAGAGGAAGATTTGGGAGTCTTACCCACACTGAGGTGCTCGTTGATTCACTCTTAGGATTGTAGTCAGCTGTCCAACGAAATAGTCGAAAAAAGGCATGACCAACCTTTGTTAGTGAGGACGACAAAACATTCCGGATATCAGCTTCTGAATCCAGGATAATTAAGACGTGCCTCGCATCCCAAATCTCACTGAGGATAGCCCTTCCGGAGACGGACCAGCTCGCCTGAAAGGCTTTTTGGATCTCACCCAAACTAGGCCGGCCAACAGTGAATTTGGCAATGAGGGAGAAAGCAAACCTCTTGGCACCAGCCCCAAGCTTAGGTCCCGAGAAGCTGATGGACGGACGGCCATCCTTTAACCCAACTTGCCTAGACAGAAGAAGAATGGGGCTAAACCTCGGCTTCAGGGGAGGCCTCACCGAGGCGACTGTGTTAGCGAAGGACCGAGCCAAGAACAGGGGACAGATCCATTGGGAGCAAGCGACTCTGGCGACAGAGCCGGAGGGGCGGAGCCCATGTCGGGAAACCCTAGATTCGTGCGTCTAGATTCCTCTCACTAGATTCCTGTCACTCTCAAACTTAAACGGCTTAGGAAAGACGAAACTGAGTTGATATCTATTGCGTGATATTGGATTGACTTCCCTATTTGCTAAGCCTAGCAGTATAACCTAATCGGTGTTGTTAATCAAGTAATTGTTAAACCTATTCGAGAACTTAGCGGTTGAGAGTAGGTACAACACTAGAGTAAACATTGCCCTAGCAGGATTGCTAGACTGGAACAGTAGTTTACTAATTGATGCATGTTTCAATCGATGATTACCAGTTGCAATGCATATCCCTGAACTGACTTTTCTCTGAATTTGACAACAACAAACATTCTTCCTGTAACCCCCTTTTAGTATGATAATTATTCGTAGAACTTTATCACTGATTGCTCTCTCGTGGGTTCGACCTTGCTTACTGCTTGCTAAGTGTTAACAGGAGATTTTAAATATAAATTTGGCGCACACAAGGACGTGCCGTCATGTGTCATTGATTGAGGGGGAGCTAAGGCTGAGTTTGAAGAACTCAGAGGGTCTGACTACTTGGCGGGAGAGCTTGGAGTATCGTGGATTGAAGATATAGCAACTCTAGTGAAGAGTGTGCTCAAGCATTCTGTGAGCTATATACTGTAATAGAATAGGCTGAGTTTGAGAGGTAGAACTGTAGCAATTTATTATTGAGAGTGTGTAGAGTACACGAAGAGATTCTGTGAGTTCAGACTACTTGCTAGTCTAGGAGTTTAGACTGAGCATTAGATTTCGGCTAGGTGAGAAGTAGAGGTATGAGTCCTTGTACTTCAAACTGTGATAGTGGAATCTTGAGGTCGGAGCATCCTCCCCAGACGTAGGCAAGTTTCCAAATTGGGTGAACAAATAGACTGTGTCTTTCTTATTCTGTAGTAGAGTAGTTCCGCAGAAAGATACAGAGAGTGCTTAAGCAAAATCTAAGGCTTGGATTGCTGTTATGTCAGACTGGTCCCCCCAATGGCCGTCGATAGTGCAAGTGTCACTCACAAGCAACCTGAAAACATGTGGTCTGCCGATGAGGTAGCCTCAGCATCAGAAAATTATAAGGCTTTTAATGCTATATTTGCTGTTGTGGATGCTAACAATTCTAGATTAATCTCCAATTGTGACACTGCCAAACAAGCTTGGGAGTTACTTGGAACTGCTCATGAGGGGACAAACAAGGTAAAGATCTCCGGACTCCAGATGATTACTTCGAGATTTAAAAGTCTGAAGATGTAGGAAGAAGAAACCATTGCTGATTTTAATGCCAGAATATGCGACATATCAAATGAGGCTCATGTTCTCGGGGAACCAATTCATTAGGAGAAGCTGGTAAGGAAGGTACTCAGATCGCTCACTTCCAAATTTGATATGAAGGTCACATCCATCAAGGAAGCACAAGATGTGAAGAACATGCGGCTGGAGGCATTGATCGGTTTACTGAGACAGTTCCAGATGAAGGTTACAAAAACTGCGTCACCACTCTCTGGGAAAGATCTCGGATTGAAAGCAGAAACAAAAGAGAAAGAGGCTGTCCCAAATGATGTCAACCAACAACTGTCTGTGCTGGTCAAAAATCTTGAAAAGTTCATGAAGAGAATGGATCAGAAACCTTCATATTCAGGTCAGTCATCCATGAGGAGAAACCGAAAAGGAGAGAATTCTCAGAGAAAGAATAAAGATACTGACAAAGAAAAAGATTAAGGAAAAGACAAACCGAAAGGGATCCAATGCTAAGAATGCGAGGGATATGGACACAGACAGAGTGAATGTCCAAGTTACCAGAAGAATAATAATAAGTCTTTCACAGCAAACTGGAGTGATGATGACAGTGAAGAGGAGACCAACTTCAAAGGAAATCTTGCTTTAACTAATGTATTCCGTAATGATGATTCAGATTCAATAAAGTCAGAGTTTGATTATGGGATTGTTGAATCTGACAGAGATGATGATGAGGAATATTCAGTAGAAACTGTGGTTGATCAAATCAAACCGATACAACAAAAATGTCAGGAAGTCATTGAAGCCAACAGAGAACTAGTGTCAATGGTTTCGGAACTGGAAGATGACAAAGACAACCTTCAAAGCATCATTACCTCTTTATCCAAGAAATAATAAGATGATGCTGACACAGTTTGAAATTCGCAGCTCCTCTGATAAACAGATTCGTGAACAAGCAGTTGCTACAGCACACTCTTGTTCATCCGGAAACTGTTTCAGCAAGAATGAACAAGGAAAAATGTTTGTTCACCCAGTTCGGCCAACTGCCTACGTCTGGGGAGGACTGAACTCCAGTCCTCAATCCACTAACCACAAAGGTCTCAAAGTACACATGGTTACAACTCCACGCAACCTATGCTTCTCAACCTTAGGTGGATCCTCGAACACAATCAGAACAGGCTCTAACTTGTGTCTGCACACCCTCTACTGATATCTATCTAGAATAGCTACTATCTCCTCGAAACTCAGCCTATTTTAAATTATACTCAGACTCTGCAGGGTTGCTATAGCATCTGCTGTAGCACACAGCTGATGCACAAACAGTCAGCGTCGCTCCGAAGCCTTCCGCTGAGCCGTTCAAACGATTCCACGAGCGCTGCACACTCTGGAATACTCCCCCTCACTCAGTTTGACCTCCTGTCACTAGCGAGCACTGCCGTCCAGACACTCGACCGAGTCACTTACTCGTCAGTTCTTTCGCGGCTGCTCTTGATCAACCAACAAGCACTCTCTACTCTGAATTGGCTTTCAGATCAAGCTTGGATCAGACTACGAAGTCCTTATCACCTTCTGCTTCTATCACCACAGCTCTGCGCTCACGCTCTGCTCTCGGTGAAGATCGAAGTTCTATTCGCACAGCAAAATTACTCTCTCGGAATTCTGTGTGTGTTCTCGCTCTCTGCACTCTTCTTCGATCGCCTTTGATGCTCTGCTCAGCCTCCTTTAAATAGGAACTCCCAGAAACATCATTATCGGATTTTAGCAATTTCGTGCAAATAGCCAAATCTCCTATTTTGTAGGAGATTTGATTTGATTGGCAAATCTAATCTTCTACAATCAAATCTTCTTCTTCAGCTGGGAATCTCCACTGGAATATTCTCTGCAGCAACTTAGAAACTCCTCTGATGCTCTTAGAAGGACTGCCAAGCCCTCTTTGCAAAGACCCAGGCTGCTGCTGCTCGGACAGACGCTACAGCTCTTCTGAACAAGCTCCTGCTATAGCTTCCTCCAGCTATAGCTGCTCCTTGTTCACTGATCTTGTTCACGAAAGCTGGACCCCTGCTATAGCAGCGTCTTGTTCACGTGTGCTATAGCAGTGTTTGATAAAACCCCTTTGAATGTTTTAATTCAAATTCTCCGGTATATCTCTGATAGAGCCTATTTATACGCACTATTTAGATCTTAACATTGTGCTTGTTTGCATTATTTTGTGTACAAGATTACTGATTTCCGGTGTTTTTGTATTCCAGGACAAAACAAGGGCCTAAGTCGGATACACGCTAATAGGCGCGTTTAAGGAGCGCAACATACAGCCTGTGGAGCTAGCAATGCAAACAGGATAGGAGGTGGCAGATTCAGACTGCGGTGCGCAAACCAACTGCGCGAACCAACGTGCGCAGTGAGCCATGCGCAGGATAGCGGTATTTCCAAATCTTGAACACCATATCCCTACAAAATCTCCTAGGATTTGGAAGTTGCCAAGATTGTCACGGGCCAAATCTGAGCATTCCTCGGGCCTCACAAGCAGTATATAAAGAGAGGAAGGCTAGGGTTTGAGGGATACACACAGAGATACACTAGAGAGAGCCAGAACTGAAAAACACAAGAGCTGCCGCCGAGGACCTGCGCCAACCGACTGCGCGAACCGAGACACAGCAACCTGTACGCACCTGCTTGTTACTGTTTCCTTGGACACTTTAGCTTTATTTACTATTTCTATGATGTTTACCACTAGCATGTCTAGCTAAACACTTTGTATCGGTTGGGCATGATTCTATGAAGTATTTCCTTTGAGACTTGTGCTTAATGCATAGTTTGTTTGCTTGTATTAATTCTGTGCACACGGTTGATAGCTAGTTGTATGCGTAGGGGAAGCCTTGAACCGCAATCTTACTCTTACTACTTGTTGTTATATGTTAAACTAGTTGGTAGCTTGACGGTGACAACTAGGAGTAACGCGCTAGGATAATCAGCTGCTACTGTGACAGGATTCGTAGCTGCTTAGACTAGTTTCAAGAATTAATAGCTCATGGACTTTGATCGGAACATGCGCACATGTTAGGAAGCCTTGATCGGACACTAACTTCAGTAAAATCGAACTATAGACGTTTAGAGTCGATGATAAGGAATACATTCATAGAGGATTGTCTTTACCGATACTTTTCATAGTCATAGTACTTAATCTCTACTGCCTGCGCACGTCTAATATATATATATATATATATATTTTTTTTAACCTGTGGGATATATTAATAGAGGTCCAAACAGCCTGGACCGAGGCACCAAATACAGATGAGAAAAAAAGAGCCCCTCAGGAGCAAGAAAGGGAGACAAATGCTCCCAGACTAAAACCACCAACCCTAAAAAGATAGAGAACCAGCAAACCAATATCAAACTAGATAGCAAGGATCATAAACAAGCAAAATAAAATAATTACTCAATGAGAGAGCCGCTGGAATTGTCAAAGGATTGAGCCTTTGACAATAAAAGGAAACAATGATCTCCAAGGCTGAAGAGACTCAGCCAAACGCAGCTGACCTGCAAAACCAAAATCAGCACCAATCTTCAACGCCTGAACAGCCAGGACCTCACAAACCCAGAGCAGGAACCAAATCTGGCAGGACCTAAGAGCTCAATTCAAAGAACAATGCGCTGCTCCATAACAAAGCAAGGTTGGACCCTCAAATCGCTGGCGATCGCATATTTGACTGCCCTCGGGATATCTCCAAAACTGGCAGAGAAGAGGAGATTAGGCTCGGAGAAGCACAGGGCATCTGCTGGCCGGTTAAGGGAGGGGCTGATTTTGAAAACATCAATAAGCTTGAGCCTTTAACTAGCAGCATTTTAACCTGAAACAGTTTCCAATCCACCACACAGCTGTGTCCCAGCTGAAGCACTTCAGGATGGGAGATCCGTAAGCACTGAAAAACCAAATTCCTTGATCTTAATTCGCAAATAAGCTGCAGCAGACCCTGCAAAAAATGCTTTCGAGCCGCATTAATCTTGAGAGCAGCAACAAAACACCCATATCTATCTCGAACCACCGCAGCCAGACGAGAGATATCATCACCAAAAACTATAGCAATGTTACAAGTGTTACCTTTGCTAGAAGGCTGCCAAGAAGACCAAATCAGTCTATCCGACTTAAGCATCTCAAGGCTAACTCGGAGAGCTTTGCAAACATTAGCAGACAAATAATCTTGATGACAGGGAGCTTTAATAATGTTAACAAGGACCGTAGTCCATCTGAAGATGTTGCACCTACTGAAAACTCCCGGCTGCTCGTCAAAAACCATTTTATTGCGGAATTTCCAAATATCCCACAAGCAGCAGCTAAGAAGGGCAAACCCTAAGCAATCCTTAAAATTATTAAAATCAGCCATGATACCCCAATCATAGCAGAACTGATGAAAAGACAAAGGCCTGCTTTTGCAGAAGATAGGGCAGAGAAAATTCCAGACCAATTGGGCTTTGTCGCTATGAAAAAAACAGATGTTCCGTAGTTTCAATCCCGGGGTCAATACAACAGACACACTTATTAACAACCTGGCAACCAGTTTTGATGATGTTTTCATAGGTGGGGAGGGCTGAGTGAAGAGCCTTCCATAAAAAACAAGAGACCTTTGAAGGAATGAAATTACTCCAGATAACTTCAAATTTTTTAATGCTAGGAAGGGGCTGGCTGAAACTCCTCAGGAAGTTAGCTGTAGTAACCATTCCACTAGAATCCCCTTCCCAAACTAATCTATCTGAGAAATCTTCAGAGAAGTTATCGCTGATGGAAAGGAAAATCCGAGGGTTCCTATTGAGCAAAAAATCCCTTCTACACTCTGGATTCTGGAGGACCTCCTTAATTTGCAAATTCCTTAGCCTCTTAGGACAATACATGGCAATGCCTTCACAGAAATTAAGGGTAGAGGTTTTGCCATTCCCAATAATCCAGCGACAGTTCAAAGAGATGCTAGAAATGAAGGGAGAGATAGTTTTCCATAGCCAGGAGCCTCTGCCTCCAATGGAAAATCTGCTCCTAGCATGATTAGCCCACAAGGAAGAATTGAGAAGGAAATTCCAAGCCAGTTTCCCTTGCAGCGCTGACACAGTCTTCTGAAGAACATTGATCCCCAACCCCCCAGCACTAGAAGGCGAACAAACAGCTCCCCAATTAACCCAGTGATGCCTAGAATCCCCGCCAGAGTCCCACAAAAAATTCCTAAGAACCTTATCCACATCCTTCAACAAGCCTTTAGGAACGGGTATGACCGACAAGCAATGAATGGGTATGGATTGCAGCACTGCCTTGATTAAGGTAATCCTCCCCGCCATAGAGAGAAAGGATTTCATCCATCCTAAAATCCTCCCTTTGATACCATCCACTATCCCCTGAAAAAAAGACCTTCTGGGCCTCCCTGAGAACAAAGAGGCTCCTAAATACCAAACTGGAAAATTACTGGAGTGAAAATCCGAAAGATTTAAAAGACTAGCTTTCCTAGCATTGTTTATATTTTTGGAAAAGAAAACCTTGCATTTCCTTTCATTCAGCTGCTGTCCGGAGTTAATACAGAAACAATTGAGAACCTCCAGCACTTTAGCAAAGGAGGTTTTCCCTCCATTAGTGAAAACAAGGACATCATCTGCATAGAGGATATGGTTAATATCTGTAGCTTGAAGAGAAGACCAATAGGGCATAATGCCTCCTCCTACCCTTCCAGCCTCCTTCAAACCTCTGGAAAGAAATTCCATAGCTACTACAAACAGGCTCGCAGACAGAGGATCTCCCTGTCTCAGCCCCCTATTCGATTTAAAGTGGCCGAAGGCTTTCCCTCTAATCCGGATCGAGTACCAACAGTTGCTAATATTTCGATAAACGAGATCACACCAAAGCTCATCAAACCCAAGAGCTCTCATCCCTCGAATAAGGAAAACCAAAGAAACCCGATCATAAGCTTTCGCCATATCGATTTTAAGCATAACATTACCCCCATGGACCTTTTTGTGAATATCTGACACAAGGTCATGGGCCAGCGCAATGCTGTGATGAATAGACCTCCCCGGAATGAATCCTGATTGTTCCTGGCTAATAATTCTATTCAGAAGCGGACGTAGCCTATCATTTAGGATCTTGGAGATAATCTTGTGGAAGAAATTACATAGGCTGACTGGTCTTAATTGATCTAGGGAAGTGGCATTCTTTACTTTCGGAATAAGAGTGAGGACTGTGGCTGAGAAGCACTCAGGGAGACTGACACCCTTAAAAAACAGCTTGACTGCTTCTACGATATCTTCTTTAATAATATTCCAGCAAGAGCGATAGAAGGAACCTATGAAACCATCTGGACCAGGGGCACTATTCTCCGGCAGGTTGGTCACAGCAGTCCATATCTCGTGATCATCAGGAATAGCTCCCAGTTTTAAATTATCTGCAGGGAAAATCCTGGGGCAAAAATTATCAAAAAAGTTCCTCTCAGGAATAGCAGAGAAACCTCCAAGTAAATCCTGAAAGAAATCCGTAGCTAAAGCACCAACTTCGTCACGATCATCAGAAACTAAACCCGAGGGGAGGGTAACTTTAAAAAGATTTGCAGACCTTCGAGCCTTAATGGCTGCATGAAAGAAACCAGTGTTCCTGTCTCCCTCCTGCAACCAGCCCAGCTGAGATTTAGCACTGAGAAAAAGATGTCGATCATCTAAAGCTGTTTGAAGCCTCCTTTGACAGAGAACCAGGTCTTCCTCACTTTCCGAGTCCCAGCAATTATGAAGAACATATTCAATATCCTCTACTTGTTTACTAAGGTCTCTAATTTTCTGATTGATGTCCCCAAAGACATTCCAATTCCAAATGCGCAGGGCTGATCTTAGCCTTTTGAGTTTGACATAACAATTAACTAACGGATTGGCGTGCGCACGATCAGACCAAGAGTTCCGAACAAAAGATTGAAGATCATCGTGCTTGATCCATGCAGGATTGAAGTTGTAAAAGCTTTGCACATGATCTTTTTTACTGAAAGAGATCAACAAAGGGCAGTGATCAGATTGGATGCGAGGAAGGTGTATCACTTTAAATTCAGGGAAACGAGCCATAGCCAACCCATTAATAAGCACCCTATCCAGCCTCATCCAAATACACCTCAGCCCCTCTTGATTATTGCACCAGGTGAAGGCATTGCCAGAGAAGCCAACATCCACTAGCCCACTATCAACAATAAAGCTATTGAAATCTGAAGAAGCCTTGTTTCCAAATTTTTGTCCTCCTTTTTTCTCCCCAGCATGGGTAACGGCATTGAAATCTCCCATAATAATCCAAGGATCTGAGATAAGAGTGGATTCTTTGACTAGATTATCCCAAAGGAGCACTCTGTCAGCAACTTTGTAGGAAGCGTAAACCACCGTACAAATAGACTTATAACCTGAATCAGAGATAATCACTTCGCAAGAAATATGCTGAGAGCTAATATTTAACACGGACACTGAAATGGAGTCCTTCCAAAAAATCCAGATATGCCTATTGGAAGGATTCCCCTGCAGAAACCTATTGTAGCCTAGTTTTCTAGCAATAGAAATAATATTTTTACCTTACATTTTGGGCTCTAGAATAGCACAAAAGGAGATATCATGCTTGGAAATAAAGCTTTTTAGAAGACAGATAGTACCTCGATTAGCAATGCCCCTAACGTTCCAGCAGAGACCTTTAATCATTGAGACACGTTAGAGAGGCAGTGCTTGCTGCCAAGAATGATGCAATCAGAGAGAGCATCCGAAAACCTTCTATCCACCCTTCCTCTTCCGGGACTTCTAGTGCAACCAACCTTATCCAGAATATTTTTATAGTGTTGAAGGGAGCCAGGGTGAACGAGAACCCCTAACTCCTCGTTGAAGAAAATCTTGTTGGGGCTTTGCTTCTTCAGTCTAAGCTCAGCCTCAGAAAAATCATTCGGGGTATTTTTAAACTTTCCCCCAATACTGACCTCCGCTTGTTTCCCATGCATCTTGCTAGAGCCAGCTCCCTCCCCGTCTCTAGTCACTGCCAAGGAAGGATCCTCGACATAATCCAAATTCTTATCAATATCTGCAGTAGCATTATCGGGGAGATCGGCCAGGATAGGGTCCTTTCCTTTCCTAGAATTTTTTTTTTTTCCAGCTTTCACCCAAACAGCAGGCTCTTAATTCCCAGAGGGATTAAGGGAACTAGACTTGTCCCCTGTTATTGGAGTGACCAGGGTCGAAACACCGTCTTTAACCTTAGCCATAGGGTTGGTGTGTTTGATCTTCCGACACATAGCTAACTGATGCCCATGAACTTTGCATTTGCTACAATATGAGATTTTTGTCTCAGCGACAACCGATTGCCAGAAGCCCTGACTATCCGGCAAGGAAATCCAGACAGATTCCGGTAAGGCCTGAGTGACATCTAACTCTACGCAGGAGCAGGCAAATTTAACCGAAACACAAGCCTTCGTCCTATCATCCACTGCAACAAATTGGCCGAAAGTAGACACTATCGCCTCAATGAAAGCGCTATCATACAGAGGAAGAGGGAGATTTGGTAATCTAACCCACACTGTGGAGGTCGTTGACTCTTTCCTAGAGTTGAAATCTGCTGTCCAGCGGAATAATCGAAAATAGGCATGACCAACCTTAGTTACGGAGGAGGACAGAGCACTCCTAATATCAGCTTCGGAATCCAGTATGATAAGGACATGCCTCGCGTCCCAGATCTCGCTAATAGTAGCCCTACCAGCAACGGACCAGTTGGCCTGAAAGGCTTTTTGGATCTCCCCCAATCTTGGCCGGCCAACAGTGAATTTGGCAATGAGGGAAAACGCGAACCTCTTGGCACCAGCTCCAATTTCAGGTCCAGAGAAGCAGATTGACGGGCGGCCGTCCTTTACGCCGACCTGCCTGGAAGGGAGAGAAATGAGGCTGAATCTCGGTTTCAAAGGAGGCCTCACAGAGGCGACCGAGGGAGCATAAGACCGAGTCAAGCTGGGAGAAGAGCCCAGCGCGGAAGCAGAACCACCGGGAGCAGGAGGCTCGGGAGGCACAGCCAGGGGGGCTGGACCCATAACGGGAAACCTAGCCTATCTCACACCTAGATTCACTCTCCTCTATCTCTCTCTTCTTTCTCTCATGATACGAAACACTTCAAGCTGGTTCAAGCAGGTTTGCTTTTCTGCGCACGTCTAATACAAAATCTGCTATCACTATTGTTCATTCGCGCACCTGCGCAACCCAATCACTCACAACCCAATTCTCGTAAGTTGTAGGTTACTAGCTGAATGAGTCTGCACGCTCCTTGTGGGATCGACCCTGACTTAGCCGCTGTACTAAGTGGAGAAGAAAGGATTAATTTGACTCGTACAACGACGCGCGGTCAATCTCCCTACCCTTTTTCTCCCCCTTTTTTGAACAAGTGACAAGGAGAAGTTCCTGGCTGTCTCAGGGAGGCGAGACACAGAGCCCCAGAGAGGATCTTAGGTCTTCTAACCGGACTGCGTCCAAAGCTTTCGTGAAGATATCAGCAAGCTGTTTGGCCGACACAACATGCTGAAGAGCAATGATTTTCTTTTCCACCAGATCACAGATGAAGTGATGTCGAATGTCAATGTGTTTGGTTCTGCTGTGCTGAACAGGGTTCTTGGAGATGGTGATAGCACTCATGTTGTCACAGTAGAGAGTCATTTCGCCTTGATCGAGTCCATACTCACCCAGCATTTGCTTCATCCACATCATCTGTGCACAGCAGCTCCCGGCAGCTATGTACTCTGCCTCAGCTGTAGATAACGAGATGCTGTTTTGTTTTATACTGAACCAGGACACCAGGTTGTTTCCCAGGAAGAAGCAGCCTCCAGAGGTGCTCTTCCTATCTTCAGAGCATCCTGCCCTGTCCGCATCACTATATCCTACCAGGTTTGCATTTGTATCCTTAGTATACCATAAACCATAGTGCACAGTACCTCCAACATACCGAATGATTCGCTTGACCAGCTGCAAGTGACTATCTTTGGGGCGTGCTTGCAATCTAGCACATACTCCTACTGCAAAGGAGATATCGGGACGACTGGAAGTCAGGTACAGTAAGCTCCCAATCATACTTCTGTAGATAGTCTGACTCACTTCCACTCCATGTTCATCTTTGATGGTTTTGACATGAGTGGCAGCGGGCGTTCGTTTATGACTGGCTTTATCTAGCTGAAATTTATGCACAAGATTCTTGCTGTATTTGCTTTGTGCAATAAAGACTCCATCTTCTTTCTGGGTGATCTCCAGACCAAGGAAATACGACAGTTTTCTGACCATGCTCATTTTGAATTCCTTCTGCATGTGATCCACAAATTGCTTCACCAGGTGCCGAGACTTCGATCCAAAGACAATGTCATCCACATATATCTGTGCAATGATCACATCTGACTTGGTTCTTTTCACAAATAAAGTTTTGTCAGCTCCCCCTCTTTTGTAACCATGGTTTTCAAGAAAGACTGTCAGCCGCTCGTACCATGCTCGAGGAGCCTGTTTAAGCCCATACAGAGCTTTCTTCAGTATGTACACGTGCTCCGAGTGATGAGGATCTTCAAATCCTTTTGGCTGGGCAACATACACTTCTTCAGAGAGATCTCCGTTCAGGAACGCACTTTTGACATCCATTTGATATAGTTTAAATCCTAGGAAACAAGACATAGCTAGGAGCAGTCTGATGGCCTCCAAACGAGCAACTGGAGCAAAAGTTTCTTTGAAATCTAGCCCCTCAATTTGAGTGTATCCTTGAGCAACAAGTCTGGCTTTATTTCTTGTGATGTTTCCCTTTTCATCAGTTTTGTTTTTGAAGATCCACTTGGTGGCTATAATGTTTACTCCTTTAGGTCTGTCCACCAAGTCCCAAACATAATGTCTTTCGAACTCTACTAGTTCTTCCTGCATAGCTATCATCCAGAATTCATCACTCATAGCTTCCTTGAAGTTCTTCGGTTCCATACTGGATAGGAAGCAGGTATTGAGGTAAGCGTTGCTTCTGGTTCTCCTTCTTTCTGTCTGGTCTCCAATCACATTGGTCAGCAGATAATTCTTCTGAATCTTCCTTGGAGGCTACCTTGATGGTGGATCATGAGTCTCATTATTCTGCTCTTCATGCAAGCTCTCTGATGATGTAGTATGGCAGTGTTTGACAAAACCAGCACAAGTGAACAGGCAGACTAGCACTAGTGAACAAGCAGCAGCTGCAGCAGGGGATGCTATAGCAGGAGCTTGTTCAAGTGGCTGCATCATCTGACCGAGAAGCAGCAGCGACCTGGGCTTGTCTAGAGGGGCTGGGAACTCTACGGAGATCATCAGAAGAATTTCTAAAATGCTGTGGAGATTTTTCCAGTGAGGTCTCCTAGCCGGAGAAGGAGATTTGTGTTGAAGATCACAATCAAATCTAATTTCCTAGATTTTAGGAGATAATTGTTCTTTTTGGGACATTGCTTAAACCTGGTCTTGCTTAAACCTGGTGCTACTATTTAAGAGAAGGGGGTTTAGAGCAGAGAGGTTGATCGAAGCTGAGGGATACACGAGTGCATACACAGAATTTCGAGAGAGCAATTTTGGTGTGTGACGGACGAATTCTTCGATCATCACCCGAGAGCAGAGCGTGAGCGCAGAGCTGTGGTGATAGAAGCAGAAGGGAATCAGGACTTGCTAAGTCTGATTCGAGCTTGATCTGGAAGCCAATTCAGAGCAGTGGTACTTGTTGGTTGATCAAGGGCAGCCGCGGAAGAACTGACGGGTGTGTGACTCGGTCGAGTGTCTAAGCGGTGGTTCTCGCTAGTGGCAGGTGGTCACTGAGTGAAGGGGAGTATTCCAAAGTGTGCAGCACTCGTGGAATCGTTCGATCGGCTCGGCAGAAGGCTTTGGAGCGACGCGGACAATTGTGCTTCAGCTGTGTGTTACAGCAGTTGCTACAGCAACCCTGCGGAGTGAGTGTAGTTTAGAATAGGCTGAGTCTTGAGAAGTCTGTAGCTATTCTAGATTGACATTTGTAGAGGGTGTGTAGACACAAGTCAGAGCTTGTTCTGATTGTGTCAAGTGATCCACACAAGGTTGAGTAACATAGGTTGCGTGGAGTTGTAACCGAGTGTACTTGGAGACCTTCGTGGTTAGTGGATTGAGGACTGGAGAATAGTCCTCCCCAAACGTAGGCAGTTGGCCGAACTGGGTGAACAAATTTCTGTCTTTTTCATTGTTTGCTGAGCAAATTTCCAAGTGAAGTAAAAGATCCTGATGAGCGGGAGCTGTGAATTTTAATTGGTATCAGAGCGGGAGCTCAACACACAGAGTAAAAGATCCTACAGTGTCTCTGAAGTAGCCACGACAATGAAGGAAGGACAGAGCACAAGCAGACCTCCATTGTTGGAAGAAAGCAACTAAGGATATTGGAAGGCTAGGATGAAAGCCTTTCTCAAGGCCATTGATGAAAAGACCTGGAGAGCAATCATGGTCCAGTGGTCTCCCCCAATTACTATGGATGAATAGGGAGTCACACGGATTAAGCCTGAAGAACAATGGACTGCTGAAGAGGGAGCTGCAGCAACTGGTAATTCAAAGGCCCTAAATGCGATTTTTGCTGCAGTTGATGCTAACAATTTCAGGCTGATATCAAATTGTGACATGGCCAAACAAGCGTGGGAAATTCTGCAAACTGCACATGAAGGAACTGATAGAGTAAAGCTGTCAAGACTCCAGATCATTGCTACACAGTTTGAGAATTTGAGAATGCTGGAAGAGGAGACTGTAACTGAGTTTAATGCTAAACTCTGTGATCTTGCAAATGAAGCCCATGCTCTTGGTGAACCCATCCCTGAAGAAAAGCTGATCAGAAAGGTTCTCAGATCGCTGCCCACAAGATTTGACATGAAAGTGACGGCCATTGAAGAAGCTCAAAATGTCAGATTCATGAGGCTTGAAGAGTTGATGGGGTCTCTCAAACAATTTGAGATGAAGCAGGTTAAAGAAGACACCACTGCTAAGGACAAGAATGTCGGACTAAAAGCTGAAGCAGAAGCCAAGAAGCCAGTTCCAGATGATCAGCTGAGTATGCTTGTCAAGAACCTTGGAAAGCTCCTGAAGAACATGAAATCCAGAACTGGGAAAAGCTCTTCCTCGCAAAACCAATTCAGAAGGGGCATTGAAAATAAAAGGAAAGGGAAGGAACCGGCTCAGAATGAAGACGAAAAGAAAGAAATGAAAAAGGGAGTCCAATGCTGGAACTGTGCAGGTTACGGTCATCGACAAATCAACTGCACTAGCAAACCAATGAAAAAGAGGGCTCTCTCTGCCAGTGGAAGTGAAGACGAGAAAGATCTGAGTGAGGATGAATGCAACTTGGCCAGATACAGATCAGTCAGAAGAGGCAGAAAAACACAAGGAAGAGTGAACCAGCACTTGCTACAGCAACCTCAGTATCACCGTAACAAGAGAGCTTCAAAGTATAAAAAATGTTATAGCTGCGGGCACAAAGGTCACATAAAAAGAAACTGTTCCTCAGCTCATGCCGGAATAGCTTCAGCTAGGGGACCTATCAAGCAGAATCATGTGCAGACTCAGCTCCTCGCGCTTGTCAGCACAGCAAGCACCTCGGACAAGATAAGCTGGTACTTTGACAGTGGTTGTTCAGGACACATGACAGGAGAAAGATCCTTCTTGAAAAAAATTACACCCTGTCTGGAACAACGGGTGAAGTTTGGAAACGGCCTAAAAGGAAGAGTTCTGGGAAAGGGAACTTTGGCAGTTGAAGGAATGCCGAGCCTGAGCAATGTCTAACTAGTGGAAGGGCTAAAGGCAAATCTCATAAGCATTAGTCAGCTGTGTGATGGGACTAAACAGGTGAAATTTACGAAAAAACTCGTGCAAACTTTTCGACAAATCTGGAAAATGTATAATGGAAGGAGCCAGATCAAAAAGTAACTGCTATCTTCTCAACGTGAGTTCAAACTCACCGGTTCCGAAATGTATGCTGACAAAGGCCGAGGAAATGATTCTATGGCACAGAAGGATGGGGCATGTTAATCTGAGAACTCTGAAGAGAATTGCAACAGAAGGGCTAGTCAAAGGAATACCGCTGTTAAAAGGGGAGACAATCTCTATCTGTGGAGATTGTCAGATTGGGAAACAAAAGAAGGCTTCGCATCCAAGAGTCAAAGATACAGGTACTACCAGGCCTCTACAGTTGATTCACATGGACCTGATGGGACCAATGGAAGTCGAGAGTCTGGGCAGAAAGAGGTATGCATTTGTCTGTGTTGATGACTACTCCAGATTCACCTGGATTGATTTTATCAGAGAAAAATCAGATACTGTGAGAGTTATTGTATCACTGGTGTCTCGGCTAGAGCAAGAGAAAAATCTCAGAATCGCAGCATTCGCAGTGACCATGGCAGGGAATTTGAAAACGAAGCTATGGATGATTTCTGTCGTCAAAGGGGTATCTCACATCAGTACTCCTCTCCCATTACCCCTCAGCAGAATGGTGTAGTGGAACGAAAGAATCGAATAATCCAAGAAATGGCCAGAGTCATGATTCATGCTAAGAGGGTTCCCCTGAGATTCTGGGCAGAGGCCATGAACACCGCATGTTACATCATCAATAGAGTCACCTTACGGAGAGGAACCAACCAGACCTGCTATGAGCTCTGGAATCAGAAGAAGCCCACGGTCAAATACTTTCACGTCTTTGGAAGTGACTGTTTTATTCTGAGAGATCGGGAGTATAGGAAGAAACTTGACCCAAAGAGTGATCCTGGATTGTTCTTAGGCTATTCAACAAGCAGCAGGGCTTATCGAGTCTATAACCAGCGGACACATACAATAATGGAATCCATAAATATTGTTGTCTACGATGCTGAAGAAGTCCCTGCCTCTGATACTGCCACTGATGATGAAGACTCTGATCTTGAAGAGGTGTCTGTCAGTCAGAACAGAAGTGAACAAGCTGTGGCTCCAGAAGATGCTACAGCAAGTGCTGAAGCAGAAAATCCAGATATACAATTAGAAAGCATGTCTGAAGATGGGAACTCGGAGACTTCTGATCCACCTTCAAGGCAGCCTCCGAAGAAGATTCAGAAGAATCATCCCCTGACAAATGTAATTGGTGATCCGGCAGAAAGAAGAAGAACCAGAAGCCATGCTTACCTCAATACATGTTTTATGTCCAGCATTGAACCTAAGAACTTCAAGGAAGCCATGAGTGATGAATTCTGGATGATGGCGATGCAGGAAGAATTGGCAGAGTTTGAAAGACACGATGTTTGGGACCTGGTGGACAGACCAAATGGAATAAATATTATAGGCACAAAGTGGGTGTTCAAAAACAAAACTGATGAAAAGGGAAACATTACAAGAAATAAAGCCAGACTGGTTGCCCAGGGATATTCTCAGATTGAGGGTCTAGACTTTGAAGAAACGTTTGCTCCAGTTGCTTGCCTGGAGGCCATCAGACTTCTTCTAGCCATGTCTTGTTTCCTGGGGTTTAAACTATATCAAATGGATGTCAAAAGTGCGTTCCTGAATGGAGACCTCTCTGAAGAAGTATATGTTTCTCAGCCAAAAGGTTTTGAAGATCCCCATCACCCAGAGCATGTATATAAGTTGAAGAAAGCCTTATACGGACTGAAACAGGCTCCTCGGGCATGGTATGAGAGGTTGAAAGTGTTCCTAGAAAAACATGGCTACAAACGAGGGGGAGCTGACAAAACTCTATTTGTCAAAAGAACTCAGTCTGATGTGATCATTGCTCAAATCTATGTGGATGATATTGTCTTTGGATCAAAGTCTCAGCACCTGGTGAGGCAGTTTGTGAATCACATGCAGCAGGAATTTCAAATGAGCATGGTAGGAGAACTGTCATACTTTCTTGGTCTGGAGATTACCCAGAAAGAAGATGGCATCTTTATTGCTCAAAGCAAATACAGCAAGAATCTTGTGTAGAAATTCCAGCTAGATAAGGCCAGTCACAAACGAACTCCTGCTGCCACTCATGTTAAAGCCATTAAAGATGAGACCGGAATGGAAGTGAGTCAGACAATCTACAGAAGCATGATTGAGAGTTTGCTATACCTGACTGCCAGCCGCCCCGACATTTACTTTGCAGTAGGAGTCTGTGCCAGATTTCAAGCTTGTCCCAAAGATAGTCACTTGCAGTTGGTCAAGCGCATCATTCGGTATGTTGGAGGAACTGTGCACTATGGCTTATGGTATACTAAGGACACAAATGCTAATCTGGTAGGATACAGTGATGCGGACTGGGCAGGATGCTCAGAGGACAGGAAGAGCACTTCGGGAGGATGCTTCTTCCTAGGAAATAACCTGGTGTCTTGGTTCAGCAGGAAGCAAAATAGCATTTCTCTATCCACTGCCGAGGCTGAATACATAGCTGCTGGGAGCTGCTGTGCACAAATGCTGTGGATGAAGCAAATGCTGAGTGAGTATGGACTTGATCAAGATGAAATGACTCTCTACTGTGACAACATGAGTGCCATCAGCATATCTAAGAATCCGGTTCAGCACAACAGAACCAAGCACATTGACATTCGTCATCACTTCATCCGTGATCTAGTAGAAAAGAATATTATTGCGCTACAGCATGTGGTGTCTGCCAAACAACTTGCATATACTTCACAAAAGCTCTGGATGTAGTCCGCTTTGAAGAACTGAGAGCCTCTCTGGGGCTCTGTGTGTTACCTCCATATGGCAGCCAGGAGCAACCCCCCCTTGTCATTTATTCCAAAAAGGGGGAGGAGACGATAAGGAGAAAAAGGGGAGGTTAAGAAATTATATTCTGCAAACAACTCTCTGTAGGGTTTTGTCAAAATGCCAAGGGGAGATTGATGATGTAGTATGGCAGTGTTTGACAAAACCAGCACAAGTGAACAAGCAGACTAGCACTAGTGAACAAGCAGCAGCTGCAGCAGGGGATGCTATAGCAGGAGCTTGTTCAAGTGGCTGCATCATCTGACCGAGAAGCAGCAGCGACCTAGGCTTGTCTAGAGGGGCTGGGAACTCTACGGAGATCATCAGAAGAATTTCTAAAATGCTGTGGAGATTTTTCCAGTGAGGTCTCCTAGCCAGAGAAGGAGATTTGTGTTGAAGATCACAATCAAATCTAATTTCCTAGATTTTAGGAGATAATTGTTCTTTTTGGGACATTGCTTAAACCTGGTCTTGCTTAAAGCTGGTGCTACTATTTAAGAGAAGGGGGGTTTAGAGCAGAGAGGTTGATCGAAGCTGAGGGATACACGAGTGCATACACAGAATTTCGAGAGAGCAATTTTGGTGTGTGATGGACGAATTCTTCGATCATCACCCGAGAGCTGAGCGTGAGCGCAGAAAAGTGGTGATAGAAGCAGAAGGGAATCAGGACTTGCTAAGTCTGATTCGAGCTTGATCTGGAAGCCAATTCAGAGCAGTGGTGCTTGTTGGTTGATCAAAGGCAGCCGCGGAAGAACTGACGGGTGTGTGACTCGGTCGAGTGTCTAAGCGGTGGTTCTCGCTAGTGGCAGGTGGTCACTGAGTGAGGGGGAGTATTCCAAAGTGTGCAGCACTCGTGGAATCGTTCGATCGGCTCGGCAGAAGGCTTTGGAGCGACGCAGACAATTGTGCTTTGGCTGTGTGTTACAGCAGTTGCTACAGCAACCCTGCGGAGTGAGTGTAGTTTAGAATAGGCTGAGTCTTGAGAAGTCTGTAGCTATTCTAGATTGACATTTGTAGAGGGTGTGCAGACACAAGTCAGAGCTTGTTCTGATTGTGTCAAGTGATCCACACAAGGTTGAGTAGCATAGGTTGCGTGGAGTTATAACCGAGTGTACTTGGAGACCTTCATGGTTAGTGGATTGAGGACTGGAGAATAGTCCTCCTCAGACGTAGGCAGTTGGCCGAACTGGGTGAACAATTTTCTGTCTTGTTCATTGTTGGCTGAGCAAATTTCCAAGTGAACAAGAGTGTGCTGCAGCAACTGCTTGTTCACAAATCTGCCTAATAGAGACGCTGTGAATTTCACTCTCTAATTGTTCGTCTGGACTTTCTGCTTCAGCACTTGCTGTAGCATCTTCTGAAGCCGAAGTTTGTTCACTTCTGCTCTGACTGGCAGGAGCATCTTCAATGTCAGAGTCTTCGTCGTCAAGGACAGTGGAAGAAACTTCTTCAACATCGTTGACTACTACATTTATGGATTCCATCACTGTCCTTGTCCTCTGGTTGTACATTCGAGATGCCCTACTGTTCATTGAATATCCCAGGAACAATCCAACATCGCTCTTTGGGTCAAGCTTCTTTCTGTACTCCCGATCTCTCAGAATGAAGCAGTCACTTCCAAAGGTGTGGAAGTATTTAACTGTGGGCTTCTTCTAATTCCAGAGCTCATAGCAAGTCTGGTTGGTTCCTTTCCGTATGGTGACTCTGTAGATGATGTAACATGCAGTGTTCATTGCCTCGGCCCAGAATCTCAGGGGAACCCTCTTGGCATGAATCATGACTGATAGAGCCTATTTATACGCGCTATTTAGATCCTAACACTATGGTTGCTTGCATCATTTTGTGTACAAGATTACTGGTTTCCGATGTTTTTGTATTTCAGGGCAAAACGAGGGCCTAAGTCGGATAAGCGCTAACAGGCAGCGTTTAAGGAGCGCAACACCCAGCCTGCGGAGCTAGCAGCGCAAACAGGATAGGAAGTGGCAGAGTCAGCTACGGTGCGCAGACCGATTGCGCTAACCAGTGTGTGCAGTGCGCCATGCGCAGGATATTGGTGTTTCCAAATCTTGACACCATCAGATTTGGAAGTTGCCAAGGCCGTCCTTGGGCCTCATGACCAGTATATGCGAAGGCTAGGGTTTGAGAGAGACGATCATAGAGGACCACCGCACACGAGAGAGCGGCAGAACTAAAAAACACACGAGCTACTGAGAGGACCTGCTGATAGAGCCTAGTTATACACGTTATTTAGATCATAAACCCATGCTTGTTTGCAATATTTTATGGGCAAGATTACTCGTTTCCACTATTTTTGTATATCAGGTCAGAACGAGTCCTTAAGTCGGATACGCGCTAACAGGCAGCGTTCTAGGAGTGAAAGATCAGCCTGTGGAGCTAGCGGCGCAAGCAAAAGAAGAAATGGCGAAGGACAGCAGAGGTGCGCTACCCGATTGCGCCAGTCAATGCTGTGCGCCAGGCGCAAAGTCCCAGTGACCAGACTTGGAAGTTGCCAAAAGATGAACTTCCTGGGGCACTATTTAAACAAAGAAAGTCTAGGGTTTCAGGGAGGCGGAACACCATCACTCAGTGACATTCCAGAGGCACTGCGCGGCAGAACTGAAAAACCCACGGACCTGTCAAGGAGAGTTGCGCCAGCCGACTGCGCCAGCCAAGAGAAGACACTGCACGCACTGTTTGCTACCGTTTTCTTGGATTCAGTAGTTGTTATTTACTATTTTATGATGTTTACCACTAGCATGTCTAGCTAAACACTTAGTGTTGGTCGGGCATGAATCTATGATGTATTACCTTTGAGACTTGAGCTTAATGCATAGTTTATTTACTTGTATTAATTCTGTGCGCGCTGAGACAGTTAGTTGCATGAGTAGGGGAAGCCTTGAACCGCAAACTTACTTGTGTTGCTTGCTTGTCACCTGTTAAACTAGTTGCATGAGTAGGGGAAGCCTTGAACCGCAAACTTACCGTGACAATTAGGAGTAACGAGTTAGGGTAGGCAGCTGCTACTGTGACAGGATTCGCAGCTGTTTAGTCTAGTTCTAAGGATTAATAGCACATGAACTTTGAACGGAACATGCGCACGTGTTAGGAAGCCTTTACCGGACACTAACCCAAGTAAAGCATAAACTATAGGTGTTTTAGAGTCAATGATAAGGAATGCATTCATAGAGGATTGTCTGCCCAATACTTCTCATAAGTATAGTACTTCATCTCTACTGCTTGCGCACGTCTAGTGCAATTCCCTGAGTTACGATATTCGCTGTTATTCGCGCATCGCGCAAAACCCCCAATCACTCACGCAACCCCCGTTTTCTTAAGTGTAGGTTACTGGCTGAGACTCACTGCTTGCTCCCTGTGGAGATCGACCCTTACTTAACCGCTGTACTAGTGGGAGAGGAAGGAATTATATTTGACGCGCACAACGACGCGCGATCAAATTTTGGCGCCGTTGCCGGGGAGCAACACAGCTAAGTTTTAGCTAGCTTACATTTCTCATTTTAGTTATTTCATTTTGTTTTTGTTTTCTCGTTGTTGTTTTCTGACAGCGCGCAATCACATCAGCCTGCGCAACCTTGAAACAGTTGCGCTGCGCAGATTCTAGTTGCGCACTGACAGACGCAACAACTTCATTGCCATTTAATTTCGTTTCTGAGTTTGGATCAGGACATGGAGGATAACAGTGTGGTTGGAGATAACCTGGGAGACAGAACCCCAGAGGAAGCAAGGGCACATAACCGCGCAGCCCTATTCAGAGAGGAAGTGCAGCGTAAGGACGACGCACGGATGGCCGCTGAACCATACATTGCGCCACCCGTTCGTCCAGTCGCGAGGCGCAGGACAGTGCGCGAAATGTCAGCCCCACTCACTGTTAACCAGCCATGGTGCATAGTGCTTCCGCCCGACGGACAGTTCGAACTAAGGAGCTCACTCATCCATCACATGCCCAAGTTTCACGGAATGAACAACGAAAATCCAGTCAAGCATGTGCGGGAGTTCCTAATCATTTGCGAGAACATGAAGGCTTTGGGGGAAAACGATGAAGCGCTGAAGATGAAAGCGTTCCCTTTTTCATTGAGCGATGCAGCCAAACACTGGCTGATGAGCCTACCCGCAGGATCAATCCACACATGGGAGCAGCTGCAGAAGAAATTCTTAGATAAATTTTATCCAGCAGCGAAGATCGCGCTGCTCAGAAGGGAATTGGCCGCGCCAAGGCAAGGCGCAGGGGAGTCTCTGTCAGAATACTACGAGCGTTTCAGGGAGCTAGAAGCCAACTGCTACAATCACGGGCTTCCCCAGAATGTGCTGATAGAGAACTTTCTGAATGGACTGCTGCCCATGGAGCTGCGACTACTGAATGCATGCGCAGGAGGGGACATTTGCAACATGTACCCGGAGGATGCATGGCAGCTGATAGAAGATTCTGCTGGGCAGGTAAGACATCAATTGACACTTGAAAGTAGTCGTAATCGTTCTGTGCATCAGGTAGAGGCAAGCGCTGAGATCAAAGAAATGAAGGCCATGCTACAGAAGCTGATGAGTGCGCAGAGCGCACAACCAGTTGCACCAAAGGTATGTGAATTCTGCAGGTCCACTGAGCACAAGACAGACGAGTGCCCAACACTTTTTGAAGAAACTGGAGATGTAAATGCCCTTGGAGGATGGGACAACAGAGGACCGCAGAGGCAGAATCAGCCGCGCTTTGGGCTTGCTGCAAATGGATTCAGATGGAGAGAAGAGAACAATTTCCAGAGGCAGCCCACTGATCAGCGCGCACCACAGCAGACGCAACAGGCTGCACCCTACAATCCACCGCATCGCCGCACAGACGCACCAGCGCAGAACAATCAGCAACCAAAGCGATCCTTGGAAGATATCATGGGGCAGCTAGCAGACACAGTGCGCAAGAATGACGAAAAGTATGACAAGAGGTTCGAATCCATAGAAAAGCATCTATCACAAATTGCAACCACGGTGTATGAGCTGAAGAAGAGCGATGGCAACCTGCCTTCGCAAGTGATTCAGAACCCTAAGGGAGGAGTTAATGCAGTAACACTGAGGACTGGGCGCACAGTGGGAACAGAGCAGACCGCGCAGGCGCCCGCGCAACCAGTTGCGCAGATCCCAGATCCAGCAGCTCAGAGTGCGCAACCAGAGCCAGAGGCGCAATCAGAAGCGCTAACCACGAACCAGCAGGGCAATGCGCCAGGTATGTCTCACTCGAAAAACAAGAACAAAAATTGTACTAACATACCTGCTCCTTTCCCTGTGCAGGCACCACTGGCGAGAAAAGAAGCACTGGACAAGGAACTGTATGAGCTGTTCAGCAAGGTGGAAATCAACATACCTCTCATAGAAGCTATTCGACAGATTCCCAGGTATGCGAAGTTTTTAAAAGAGCTGTGCACGAATAAAAGAAGGACAGGCGAATGCGCACAGGTAATGCTAAATGCGCAGGCCTCAGCAATCGTGCAGCAAAAGGTACCACCTAAGTGCCGAGATCCAGGTACATTCACTATCCCTTGCACCTTAGGTAAAACCACGGTAAGCAACTGCATGATCGATTTAGGCGCATCAATCAATTTATTACCATATTCTCTCTATGCGACCTTGCGCCTTGGACCACTAAAACCTGCAGGTCTCACAATTCAGCTAGCAGATAGATCGTGCAAACAACCTGCAGGCATGATAGAAGATGTCCTAGTTCGAGTAGGAGAGCTGGTGTTCCCAGCAGACTTTTATGTGCTCGAAATGGAGGGTGAATCAAGCGCCAGCGGTGCGCAGATCCTCCTAGGCAGACCGTTTCTGATGACTGCGCGCACGAAGATAGACGTGTGGAGGGGCACGCTCTCCATGGAGGTAGATGGCGAAGAAATCCATTTCAACATCTTCGAAGGGATGCAGCACCCACATGAGGACGCCACCGTGCACGCAATGGACAGCCTTGACGACTTAGTCACAGAAGCGCAGTGTGCGAGCGCAACCATAGGACCAGAGCTATTGACACAGGCAGAACTGGAGGAGCAAGAGAAGGAGCTAAGCAGTGCTGAACCAGCATCCACACAGGTACGTGATATAGTTCATATTTGCACCGCTAACAAAATCTTGCCCTCTGTTGAGCAGGCACCCAAGATCGAACTGAAGCAACTCCCGGAGCATCTCAAGTACATTTTCTTGGGAGATGAGGACACCCTGCCAGTGATCATCAAGAGGGGATTGGAAGAAGAGCAGGAGGCGCGTTTACAACAGGTGCTGCGCAGGAACCAGCGCGCTATTGGATGGACTCTTGCTGATCTGCGCGGAGTGAGCCCAGACGTGTGCATGCACCGGATTCTGTTGGAAGATGGTGCCAAGCCATCCAGGGAGGCTCAGCGCAGGTTAAACCCAAATATGATGGAGGTAGTGCAAAAGGAAGTTCTGAAGTTGCTTGACGCAGGGGTCATTTACCCAATCTCAGACAGCAGATGGGTCAGCCCGGTGCACGTTGTGCCAAAGAAAGGAGGAATCACGGTGGAGGAGAATGCGCAGGGCGAGCTAGTTCCCAAGCGCATACAGACTGGCTGGCGCATGTGCATCGACTACAGGAAGCTGAACGCTGTAACGCGCAAGGACCACTTCCCGCTACCCTTCATGGACCAAATGCTGGATCGCTTGGCAGGTAAGCCTTACTTTTGTTTTTTGGACGGATATTCAGGTTACAATCAGATACCCATAGCTGCGGAGGATCAAGAGAAGACCACGTTCACATGCCCATTCGGCACTTTTGCGTTTCGGCGTATGTCTTTTGGGCTGTGCAACGCGCCAGGTACGTTCCAACGCCTCGTCATGAGCATTTTCTCTGATATGATTGGTATATGTATAGAAGTGTTCATGGATGATTTCACTGTATATGGGAGTACCTTTGATGCATGCTTAATACATCTAGATAAGGTCTTAGCGCGCTGCATCTCTAAGAACTTAGTGCTAAACTACGAGAAGTGTCATTTCATGGTTACGCACGGAGTAGTACTGGGTCATATCATTTCAGAGGAGGGTATTAAGGTAGACAAAGCTAAGATAGATATTATTTCTAATCTGCCTTATGCCACCAACGTGCGCGACGTGAAATCGTTCTTAGGGCATGCTGGGTTTTACAGGCGTTTTATTAAGGATTTCTCTAAGATTTGCATACCCCTGTCTAACCTGTTGCAAAAAGACGTGTGCTTCGATTTTACTGATGAGTGCAGGGCGGCGTTCGATAAACTGAAAGCAGCGCTGACCAGTGCGCCAGTGATGCGCGCCCCAGACTGGAACCTGCCATTTGAGCTGATGTGTGACGCAAGTGACTACGCAGTGGGAGCAGTCTTGGGGCAGCGCGAGGACAAGAAGCCGCATGCCATCTACTATGCATCGCGCACACTAGACTCCGCGCAGAAGAACTACACCACCACGGAGAAGGAGCTTCTGGCAATTGTATTTGCGCTGGAGAAGTTCCGAGCATATGTTCTAGGCGCCAGAGTCATCATCTACACGGACCACGCAGCTATCCGCTACCTCATATCCAAGAAAGAGACCAAGCCGCGCCTGATGCGCTGGGTACTTTTGCTTCAGGAATTCGATTTAGAGATCAAAGATAAGAAGGGCACAGAAAATACCGTCGCTGATCACCTGAGCAGGATCATAAAGGATGAGGAGCCAGGGCAGATCAAGGAGACATTCCCTGACGAGCATCTGATGGCGCTAACAGGTAAGGTACCATGGTATGCGCATATCGCAAATTACCTGGTCACAGGTGCGTTCCCTCCTCATTTCAATAAAACTCAGTGCATGCGATTGAAACATGAGTCCAAGCATTATCTTTGGGATGATCCTTACATGCTTAGAATAGGTCCAGATCGGATATTAAGACGTTGCGTGCCTGACCATGAGATTGACTCTGTATTGATGTTTTGTCATGCGCACGCCTGTGGAGGACATTTCGGTCCCAAGCGCACGAGCAGGAAGATCTTGGACTGTGGATTCTACTGGCCGCACCTATTCAGAGATGCCTATGACCACTGCAGGAAGTGTGACAGGTGCCAGCGCACTGGAGGAATCTCCGCGCGCAACGAGATGCCGCAGACCCCGATTTTGGTGGATGAAGTGTTCGATGTTTGGGGAATCGACTTCATGGGTCCATTTCCCCCATCTGCCGGCTACGAGTACATACTGGTGGCCGTGGATTACGTATCCAAATGGGTCGAAGCTAAAGCCACGCGCAAGGATGATGGTAAGACTGTCGCTAATTTTCTCAGAACTAACATATTTTGCAGGTACGGAGTGCCTAAGGCAGTTATCAGCGACCAGGGGACGCACTTCTGCAACAGGGTTGTGGCGCAAGTCTTCAAGCACTATGGGGTGCGCCACAAGACGTCCACCGCTTACCATCCGCAGACGAATGGACAGGCCGAAGTTTCTAACAGAGAGATCAAGCGCATCTTGGAAAAGACTGTGAGGCCGTCGCGCAAGGATTGGAGCCAGCGCCTGGATGATGCGCTATGGGCATACCGCACTGCACACAAGACACCCATTGGAACCTCACCATTCCGGCTGGTCTATGGGAAGGCATGCCACCTGCCAGTGGAGCTCGAGCACAAGGCATATTGGGCCTTACGTATTTGCAACTTGAACTTGGAGGAGGCAGGACAAGAACGCGCATTTGAGCTGAGCGAACTAGAAGAGCTGCGCCTGGACGCCTATGAGGGACTGCGCGATTACAAAGCGCGCACCAAGGCGTTTCATGACAAGCACATCCTCTGGCGCACATTTGAACCAGGCGATCAGGTATTATTATTTTCATCACGCCTGAAGCTCATGCCTGGGAAGCTGCGCAGTAAGTGGACGGGACCATACACCGTCACCAAGGTTTTCCCCTACGGCACAATTGAATTGGAAGACGGGCACCAGCATCGTTTTCAGGTTAACGGGCAGAGAGTCAAACGGTACTTGGGCGAACCTTGGGATGGCGCAGCACGCAACATTGACTTGGCCGAGCCAGCAATAGTAGACGAGCAAGCTGTTGCGCCAGACGCACCACCAAATGCTTCAGAGGGAGAACTAGCACCCATCGCCTATATCTCCTCTTCCTCTGCATCTGCCCTCCTTACGAATAATGTATCACATGCTGACCTTCCCTTTTATCCTTTGTGCAGGACCACTGAGATCGTAACACAAGCACTGGCGCAGGGACACTCAGGAGCAAGAGTGGGGGAGGCTGCAGACGCACTACTTGGCACGTAACGAGGTACCGTCGAGCCAACGACGTTAAACAAAGGCACTTGTCGGGAGGTAACCCGACACATTTTATTTTGGCACATTTTATTCTGCTTGTTTTGTTTTTTGCGTGTTTTTAGTTAAGAGTAGGGTTTGGTAGTTTTTTTAGTCACACAAGTGCGCAGGACCGTGCGCCTATCAATGCGCAGGTCAGTTGCGCTAGCCATAGGGGGTATATAAGGCCAGACTTAGAAAAATTCCCAGCACTTTTTCACTCGACCGTTACACACAAGCTCCCGCCCTCAGACCTCTGCCGTCGATCAGCGCCATCCCACCGTCCGTCTAGAGAGATTCAAGGACAACACGACCACACAGCACCCAGGTAACCCCCGATCCCGCTTTGAGCCGCTTCTGTTAGGGTTTGCGCGGAGAAGACAGTTTTTAGGGTTTTGAAATCGCACCAGGCTAGAGTGCGCGGCTTGGAGTGCTGTTTTGTGCGTTGTGTAGGCAACCAGTAGGCGCTCGTTCGGTGCAAATTTCAGAGGATTCTGGGCAGTTTCGATTTTTAGGGTTTTGGGGAGCATTGACCGCGATTGACCGGAGCCAGCGCAAGATGAGACCCGCCGCAGACCAAGTGACCCCAGCGGCTTTCGCTAACAAGTACGCAGCATTCATTAGCCTGGACATGTACGGGACACCGTACATCTGTCGAGATTTCCTGCGCGAGGTAGGGTTAGAGGACCTCGTGGCGCAGAGGCTAGCAATTGCCGGTTGGGAGGCGCTAATGGACCTCCGCAGCGCATCAGACCAGGAGGATACGTGTGAGTTCCTGGCGTCTATGGAGGCAGGGACAGGGAGATCAGATATAGACACAGGGGTGTCTGGTTCATAGCCTCGGAAAGGAGGCTGAGGCGCGCATTCGGGTGCGCCAAGGTGCGTGAGGAGGAGTTAGACACGCACAATAACCAGGAGGCTTGGAGGGACATGGCAACAGGGCCAGCATTCGCCGCGGGGCGCAGCAGGGGCCGAGAGCTGCGCGACCCGTGGCTGTTCTACTTGTGGCGCATCGTGGCCTACGCAATCATTGGCCGTTTCAACGGCGCTCCAAAGATCAGCCTCCTGGATATGGAGATTTTGACGGGGCTTTATTATGAGCGGAAGGTGTTGTTCATCCTGAACATGGTGCACCATTGGAGCCGAGTCAGCATGAGAGGGCCGCTGACGTGTGGAGGGCTTATCACGCACTTGCTGCGGAGCTTACATGGAGAGCCCGAGGTGCCAGAGCACACCTTGGTGCAGCCTATACCTCTGGACCGCGCCCACATGCTGCAAATCAGGGCGGTAGCCGTTCGGGACGATGGCACACTAGAGTGGTGCTACCATCTGCAGCCAGCCAGACCACCGCGGGCCAGAGTTGAGAGCAGTGCGCGGGCCAGGGCAGAGAGCAGTGCGCAGGGCGCAGCGGCAGGCGCAGCAGCAGCAGCCGCAGCAGCCGCCGCAGCAGACGAAGAGATGGAGGAGGCCCTAGAACCAGAGGTGCCTCTAGTCAGGCGCCCAAGGACTCGGGCGCAGACTGGAGCACAACAGAGGGCCCGTGCACCACAGGGGGAGCCAGTAACCATTTCCATAGAGGACTCTCCCCCGCGTGCACCTGCCAAGCGCCCAAGGACTGAGACTGAGGCGGCGCCTGAGGAAGCCACTGCCGAGCAGCGCATGTTGTTCAACGTTATGCGCGTGCTCGAATACTTAGCGCCAGAGGGGGCGGATTTAAGTATGAGTCCACCATCCGGGTGGAAAGTTGGAGATGCAATTCCCCCTCTCCTCAGCCTGCACCATCCACCTCCTACCCGAACCCCAGAAACTTCAGCAGCTCCAGCACCCTCTCCAGCTCCAGCGCCAGCTCCAACCCCAGCCCCAGCCCCAGCAGAGCCCGCACCAGAACCAGCAGCCTCAGCTGCAGAGCCCACCCCTGCACCTGAACCAGCACCGGTACCACCACCAGTAGCTTCCCCTGCCCGGCCTTCTATTCCGGAGTCCCCCATTAACTTTCCCAGTGTAGACTCCGATTCCATATGGGAGTCACTTTCCGAGGACGAGCAGCCTGACCCCCTCACCATTGTGCCACCATCCTCCAGCACCGACTCCATGACTGATTCTTCAGAGGATGAGGCGCATGGGTCAGCAGCAGCGTCTAGCTCGGGGAACTTCTAAGGCCGAGGGCAGGCGCAGTAATTTTCTTTAGGGTGTTGTCTTTTATTTTGCTGCGTCTATTTGACTATTATGGGTGCTGAATATTTGTGCCCTACATTCTGTGATTCCCCTGCTATATTTTGTGTGACTATTTGTGTTCACCCTTATATTCTTTATTTTCGTTGCATTGCATGCGTGTGCGCAACCTCCGTGCGCTTGAGCTTGAGTCGTGGGGACACGCCTCTGTTCAAGTGTGGGGGGGGGGGGGGGGGGGGCGTTACTCTTACATTTTATGTTTTGAGCATTTTTAGTATAACTTAGTTTAAGTTGAAGAAAACTAGTAGCAGTAGTGCGCTAAGGTGCAGGATGCGCTTGCGCTCCAGCTTGTATTGCGCTATCCGTATTGTGTGCACTGCTATCTACTGTTTTAGCATAATTTTTTCGTTTTTTTCTGCTCCTGTTAGTTGGGATATACAGGGGATGTGGAGTTGATAGAAATGCTCCAGAGAGGCGGTTAGTCGCTTCTGCTTCGAAGGCGAGGTATATGGTCGAGTGCGCTAGTGGAGGCCGGTGCTTCGCAACCTTCGGAACAACAAAGCGCGCTCAGTCACGCGGATGCAAAAGGCAAAATACCCAAGGCGTGGCGAGGTGGGAAAACAGACCACCTTCTCTCTGGATATCAAGCTAAGGAAAGCGGGCGCGGATGTAAACGCGTGCGCTGACCGGCGCAGACAAACCAAGGAGGGAGAGCGGAACGAGTTCCATAGCTGCTATCCGAAGGCTGAGATTGGAACTGTTCTGGGAATAAAAAAAAAATAAAAAAAAAAAAAATTGGAAAGGAAGCTGTACAAAAGAAAAATACCAGCAGAAGCAGATGATTTGCGTTACAAAGAATCAGCATGCGCACTACTTAGTACCTGCGTGCGCAAGACCACAAGGATATCATCAAAGGCTCAGGTTCCCAGGAAGTGTGCGAACGAATCACGCACTGGAAGAAGCTCGCGCAAGAAACCATATACCTATCTTCGGAGCGGGAGCTGACAACCAGGAGCCTAAGAAGAGCTATCTCCCAGTCATCCAAAGACCTTCATCCCGGCTGAGAGGTAATGAAATTTCGAGATTATTATATTAGAACTATTGAGTGCAGTTGTGCGCAGGTGATAGAGCAGCACGAGTTGAAGCAGCTGTGCATCTTGCGCTAGAATGCAAGGCTGTGCGCTAGTCTCCAGAAAAGGTAATTGTATCCGCGTTTCAGTACTTGTTCGGGACGAACAAGGGGCAAGTGTGGGGGGTTTGATAGAGCCTAGTTATACACGTTATTTAGATCATAAACCCATGCTTGTTTGCAATATTTTATGGGCAAGATTACTCGTTTCCACTATTTTTGTATATCAGGTCAGAACGAGTCCTTAAGTCGGATACGCGCTAACAGGCAGCGTTCTAGGAGTGAAAGATCAGCCTGTGGAGCTAGCGGCGCAAGCAAAAGAAGAAATGGCGAAGGACAGCAGAGGTGCGCTACCCGATTGCGCCAGTCAATGCTGTGCGCCAGGCGCAAAGTCCCAGTGACCAGACTTGGAAGTTGCCAAAAGATGAACTTCCTGGGGCACTATTTAAACAAAGAAAGTCTAGGGTTTCAGGGAGGCGGAACACCATCACTCAGTGACATTCCAGAGGCACTGCGCGGCAGAACTGAAAAACACACGGACCTGTCAAGGAGAGTTGCGCCAGCCGACTGCGCCAGCCAAGAGAAGACACTGCACGCACTGTTTGCTACCGTTTTCTTGGATTCAGTAGTTGTTATTTACTATTTTATGATGTTTACCACTAGCATGTCTAGCTAAACACTTAGTGTTGGTCGGGCATGAATCTATGATGTATTACCTTTGAGACTTGAGCTTAATGCATAGTTTATTTACTTGTATTAATTCTGTGCGCGCTGAGACAGTTAGTTGCATGAGTAGGGGAAGCCTTGAACCGCAAACTTACTTGTGTTGCTTGCTTGTCACCTGTTAAACTAGTTGCATGAGTAGGGGAAGCCTTGAACCGCAAACTTACCGTGACAATTAGGAGTAACGAGTTAGGGTAGGCAGCTGCTACTGTGACAGGATTCGCAGCTATTTAGTCTAGTTCTAAGGATTAATAGCACATGAACTTTGAACGGAACATGCGCACGTGTTAGGAAGCCTTTACCGGACACTAACCCAAGTAAAGCATAAACTATAGGTGTTTTAGAGTCAATGATAAGGAATGCATTCATAGAGGATTGTCTGCCCAATACTTCTCATAAGTATAGTACTTCATCTCTACTGCTTGCGCACGTCTAGTGCAATTCCCTGAGTTACGATATTCGCTGTTATTCGCGCATCGCGCAAAACCCCCAATCACTCACGCAACCCCCGTTTTCTTAAGTGTAGGTTACTGGCTGAGACTCACTGCTTGCTCCCTGTGGAGATCGACCCTTACTTAACCGCTGTACTAGTGGAAGAGGAAGGAATTATATTTGACGCGCACAACGACGCGCGATCACCTGCGCTAGCCGACTGCGCCAGCCGAGACACTGCAACCTGCACGCACCTGCTTGTTACTGTTTTCTTGGATACTTTAGTTATTATTTACTGTTTCTATGATGTTTGCTACTAGCATGTCTAGCTAAACGCTTTGTATCGGTTGGGCATGATTCTATGAGTATTTCCTTTGAGACTTGTGCTTAATGCATGGTTTGTTTGCTTGTATTAATTCTGTGCACACTGTTGACAGCTAGTTGCATGAGTAGGGGAAGCCTTGAACCGCAATCTTACTCTTGCTACTTGTTTGTTATATGTTAAACTAGTTGGTAGCTTGACGGTGACAACTAGGAGTAACGCGCTAGGATAATCAGTTGCTACTGTGACAGGATTTGTAGCTACTTAGACTAGTCTTAAGAATTAATAGCTCATGAACTTTGATCGGAACATGTGCACATGTTAGGAAGCCTTGATCGGACACTAACATCAGTAAACTGAACTATAGACGTTTAGAGTCGATGATAAGGAATATATTCATAGAGGATTGTCTGCGCCGATACTTTTCATAGTCATAGTACTTAATCTCTACTGCCTGCGCACGTCTAGTGCAATTGTTGCATTAACTATTGTCATTCGCGCACTTGCGCAACCCAATCACTCACACCCCAATTTTCGTAAGTGTAGGTTACTAGTTAGAGCTAATCTACTTGCTCCCTGTGGAATCGACCCTGACTTAGCCGCTATACTAAGTGGAGAAGGAAGGATTAATTTGACGCGTACAACGACGCGCGGATCAAATTTTCGTGCCGTTGCCGGGGATCGACACAGATAAGCTTTAACCAGCTTAAGTTTTCTTTTACAATAGTTAGTTATTTCTGTTTGCTTTATTCTCGTTGTTGTTTCTGACAGCGCGCAATCAACATCAGCCTGCGCAACCTTGAAACAGTTGCGCTTTGCAGATTCTAGTTGCGCCTTGACAGACGCGACAGCTTAGTTGTCTTTTAATTTCGTTTTCTTTGAGATTTAGAACAGGTTATGGAGGATAACAGTGTCGTTGGAGAAAACTTAGGGGACAGAACCCCAGACAATGCAGGAGCAGATAACCGCGCAGCTCGGTTCAGAGAGGAGGTAAAGCGCGAGGTTGAAGCAAGGATGGCCGCTGAAGTGTATAATGCGCCACCAGCCCGACAAGCCGCGCGACGCAGAACAGTGCGCAAGATGTCAGCCCCAATCACGGTTAACCAGCCATGGTGCATAGTGCTTCCACCATACGGTCATTTTGAACTAAGGAGCTCGCTCATTCATCACATGCCCAAGTTCCACGGGATGAACAACGAGAACCCAGTCAAGCATGTGCGAGAGTTCCTAGTCATTTGCGAGAACATGAAGGCCGAAGGGGAGAGCGACGAAGCGCTGAAGATGAAAGCGTTCCCATTTTCATTGTGTGACACGGCCAGGCATTGGCTGATGAGCTTACCAGCAGGATCAATTCACACATGAGAGCAGCTGCAGAAGAAGTTCTTGGACAAGTTCTATCCCGCAACAAAGATCGCGCTACTCAGGAGGGAGCTGGCCGCACCTAGGCAGGGCGCAGGAGAGTCACTATCGGAGTACTATGAGCGTTTCAGGAGGCTGGAGGCCAACTGCTACAATCACGGCCTACCCCAGAATGTGCTGATAGAGAATTTCCTGAATGGATTGTTGCCCATGGAGCTGAGATTATTAAATGCATGCGCAGGAGGCGACATTCGCAACATGTACCTAGAGGACGCGTGGCAGCTGATAGAAGACTCTGCTGGACAGGTAAGACATCAGCTAAAACTTGAAAACAGTCGTGTTCGTTCTGTGCATCAGGTAGAAACAAGCGTTGAGATAAAGGAAATGAAGGCCATGCTGCAGAAGTTGATGCATGCGCAGGGGGCGCAACCAGCTGCTCCAAAGGTATGCGAATTCTGCACATCCACTGAGCACTGCGTGTCCCACACTTTTCGAGGAATCAGGAGATGTCAATGCTGTAGGAGGATGGGATAATAGAGGGCCACAGAGGCAGAATCAGCCGCGTTTTGGACTAGCCGCAAATGGGTTCAGATGGAGGGTGGAAAATAATTTCCAGAGGCAGTCCGCGGATCAGCGCGCACCACAGCAGACGCAACAAGCTACGCCCTACAATCCACCGCATCGCCGCACTGACGCACCAGCACAAAACAACCAGCAACCGAGGCGATCCTTAGAAGATATCGTGGGGCAGCTAGCAGACACAGTGCGCAAGAATGATGAGAAGTATGACAAGAGGTTCGAGTCAATTGAAAAGCAGCTATCACAGATCGCTACCACGGTGTATGAGCTGAAAAAGAGCGATGGCAACCTGCCTTCGCAAGTGATCCAGAATCCCAAGGGAGGAGTCAACGCAGTGACACTGAGGACTGGGCGCACGGTAGGAATAGAGCAAACCGCAAAGGCGCCCACGCAACCAGTTGCGCAAGCTCCAGATCCAGCAGAGCCAGATGCGCAACCAGAAGCGCCAGCCACAAGCCAGCAAGACGAGGCGCCAGGTATGGCGCAATCAAAAGACAAAGGCATGAATCGTACTAACATACCTGCACCTTTCCCTGTACAGGCACCATCGGCTAGGAAGGAAGCGCTTGATAAGGAGCTCTACGAGTTATTCAGTAAGGTGGAAATAAACATTCCCCTTATTGAAGCAGTTCGGCAGATCCCTAGGTACGCCATATTTTTAAAGGAGCTGTGCACAAACAAGAGGAGGAAAGGCGAGTGCGCACAGGTAATGCTAAATGCGCAGGCCTCAGCAATCGTGCAGCATAAGGTACCACCTAAATGCCGAGATCCAGGTACGTTCACCATCCCATGAACTTTAGGTAATATCACAGTAAGCAACTAGATGATTGACTTTGGCGCATCTATAAATGTGCTACCCTATTCCCTGTATGCATCATTGCGCCTTGGACCACTAAAGCCTGCAGGCCTCACCATTCAGTTGGCAGATCGGTCGTGCAAGCAACCGACAGGCATGATAGAGGACGTCCTTGTTCGAGTAGGAGAGCTGGTGTTCCCAACAGATTTCTATGTCCTAGAAATGGAGGGTGAGTCGAGCAAAGGCAGTGCGCAGATCCTACTGGGCAGACCATTTCTGATGACAGCGCGCACAAAGATAGACGTGTGGAGGGGGACACTCTCAATGGAGGTCGATGGCGAGGAGATTCATTTTAACATATTCAAAGGGATGCAGCACCCTCATGAGGATGCCACAGTGCACGCGATGGACAGCATAAATGACTTGGTTGCAGATGCATAATGTGCAAGCGCAGCAGAAGAACCTGAGACACTGGCACAGGCAGAGTTGGAGGCGCAAGAGGATGAGCTGAGCAGTGCTGAACCAGCATCCAGACAGGTACACGATATAGTTAATGTCTGCACTGCATCTTGCCCTCTATTGAACAGGCACCCAAGGTCGAGCTGAAGCAACTCCCAGAGCACCTCAAATACATATTCTTGGGAAATGAGGACACCCTGCCAGTAATCATAAAGAAAGGATTGGAAGAGGCGCAGGAGGCGCGATTACAGCAGGTGCTGCGCATGAACCTGCGCGCCATAGGATGGACACTTGCTGACCTGCGCGGAGTGAGGCCAGACGTATGCATGCATAGGATTCTATTGGAAGATGGTGCCAAACCATCCAGGGAGCCTCAGCCCAGATTGAACCCGAACATGATGGAGGTGGTGCAGAAGGAGATCCTGAAGCTGCTTGACGCAGGAGTCATTTACCCAATCTCGGACAGCAAATGGGTAAGTCCAGTGCACGTTGTGCCGAAGAAAGGAGGAATCACAGTAGAGGAGAATGCGCAGGGCGAGCTAGTTCCCAAGCGCATGCAAACTGGATGGCGCATGTGCATCGACTACAGAAAGCTTAACGCAGTCACGCGCAAGGACCATTTTCCGCTGCCGTTCATGGACCAGATGCTAGATCGATTAGCAGGAAAGCCATACTTTTGTTTCTTGGACGGGTACTCAGGGTACAATCAGATACCCATTGCTGCGGAAGATCAGGAGAAAACCACATTTACCTGCCCATTCGGTACGTTTGCGTTTCAGCGCATGTCATTTGGGCTGTGTAACGCGCCAGGTATGTTCCAACGACTAGTCATGAGCATCTTTTCTGATATGATTGGTATATGCATAGAGGTGTTCATGGATGATTTTACTGTGTACGGAGGTACCTTTGACGCATGCTTAACTCATCTTGATAAGGTCTTAGCGCGCTGCATTTCAAAAAACCTAGTGCTCAATTATGAAAAATGTCATTTCATGGTATCGCATGGAGTAGTACTAGGACATATTATCTCGCAGGAGGGGATCAAGGTAGACAAAGCCAAAATAGATCTTATTTCTAATCTGCCTTATTCCACTAACGTGCGCGATGTGAAATCATTCCTTGGGCATGCTGGGTTTTACAGGCGTTTCATAAAAGATTTCTCTAAGATTTGTATACCCCTGTCTAACCTTTTGCAAAAGGATGTGTGTTTCGAATTTACTGATGAGTGCAGGGCCACGTTTAACAAGCTGAAGGAGGCGCTGACAAGTGCTCCAGTGATGCGCGCGCCAGACCGGAGCCTGCCGTTTGAACTGATGTGCGACGCAAGCAACTATGCAGTGGGTGCAGTCTTGGGACAGCGCATGGACAAGAAGCCGCATGCCATCCATTATGCATCGCGCACACTGGACTCTGCGCAGAGGAACTACACCACCACGGAGAAGGAACTTCTGGCAATCGTGTTTGCACTGGAGAAGTTCCGCGCATATGTTCTAGGCGCCAGGGTCATCGTCTACACAGACCACGCAGCAATACGTTACCTGATGTCCAAGAAGGAGACTAAGCCGCGCCTGATGCGCTGGGTGCTCCTACTTCAGGAATTCGACTTGGAAATCAAGGATAAGAAGGGCACGGAGAACACAGTCGCGGATCACCTGATCAGGACCGTGAAAGCAGAGGAGCCAGGGCGGATCACAGAGACATTCCCTGACGAGCATCTGATGGCGCTGACAGGTAATGTACCATGGTATGCGCACATTGCGAATTACCTGGTCACAGGTACGTTTCCTTCTCATTTCACTAAAACCCAATGCATGAGATTGAAGCATGAGTCCAAGCATTACATTTGGGATGATCCGTATATGCTCAGAATAGGACCTGATCATTTTGAGGCGCTGCGTGCCTGACCATGAAATTAACTCTATTTTGATGTTTTGTCATGCGCACGCATGTGGAGGACACTTTGGTCTAAAGCGCACGAGCAGAAAGATCCTAGATTGCGGATTCTATTGGCCACACTTGTTTAGTGACTCGTATAACCACTGCAGGAACTGTGACAGGTGCCAGCGCACAGGGGGCATATCAGCGCGCAATGAGATGCCGCAGACGCCAATTCTAGTGGATGAAGTATTCGATATTTGGGGGATTGACTTCATGGGGCCATTTCCTCCATCCTCCGGATATGAGTACATATTGGTCGCAGTGGATTATGTCTCCAAATGGGTTGAGGCTAAGGCTACCCGGAAGGATGATGGTAAGACGGTCGCTGACTTTTTGAGAACTAACATTTTTTGCAGGTACGGGGTGCCTAAGGCAGTCATAAGCGACCAGGGGACGCATTTCTGCAATAGGATAGTGGCGCAGGTATTCAAGCATTATGGAGTGCGCCACAAGACGTCCACCGCTTACCACCCTCAGACGAATGGACAGGCCGAGGTTTCCAACCGAGAGATCAAGTGCATCCTAGAGAAAACTGTGAGACCGTCGCGCAAAGACTGGAGCCAGCGCCTTGACGATGCGCTATGGGCATACCGAACCGCACATAAGACACCAATTGGAACCTCACCGTTTCGGTTGGTTTATGGAAAAGCGTGCCACCTGCCAGTGGAGTTAGAGCACAAAGCATACTGGGCATTGCGCGTTTGCAACCTGAACCTAGACGAAGCTGGTAAGGAGTGCGCATTTGAGCTGAGCGAATTAGACGAGCTGCGCCTGGATGCATATAAGGGACTGCGCGATTACAAGGCGCGCACAAAGGCATTTCATGACAAAAATATCCTCAGACGCACTTTTGAGCCAGGAGACCAGGTACTATTGTTCTCCTCACGCCTAAAGCTCATGCCAGGGAAGCTGCGCAGCAAATGGACGGGACCATACACGGTTACCAAGGTTTTCCCCTACGGAACAATCGAGTTAGAAAACGAGCACCGGCATCGTTTTCCGGTCAATGGGCAGAGAGTCAAAAAGTATTTAGAAGAACCTTGGGATGGCACAACGCGCGAAGTTGAATTAGCGAAGCCAGAGATAGCAGATGCACAGGTTGCTGCGCCAGAACCGCCACCAGATGCACCAGAGGGAGAACTGGGAACTATTGCTCATATTTCTTCTTCCTCTTTATCTACCCTCGTTACTTATAAGTTATCACATACTATTAACCATGCTGACCACCCTTCTGATCCTTTGCGCAGGACCAAGACGAACGCAACACACGCACGAGCGCGGGGTCACTCAGGAGCAAGTGTGGGGGAGGTCGCTGGCACACTTTTACGCAAGTAACGAGGTATAGTCGAGCCAACGACGTTAAACAAAGGCACTTGTCGGGAGGTAACCCGACACGTTTCACTTTTACACGTTTTTTTTATAGTTTTCTAGTGTCTTTTAGCTAGTTTAGGACTTGTAGTTTTTTAGTCGCGCAGCAGTGCGCAGGTCAGTGCGCAAATTCAGTGCGCAGAACAGCTGCGCCAGTCAGGGGGTATAAAAGGCCTAGGCTGAAGTTCTTGATGGAGAAATTTGATGTTCATCAGATGAGACGCATTCATTTTATGCTTCCTCATGCTACTAACTTCCTTGCTTTAAAAAGTAGGAAAGATGCGATTTATCAACAGGTAGAAGACCTTCCCGCTGCGGTTATTCACTGTTTGAAGGCTGATTACACAGGTCTTAGAAGCTTCTGTCCGCGGCGTATGAACCGTACTCAGGATGAGAACAGCTACATCCATACTTTTCACCATGCTACAACTTCTGGCTCAAGGGATGATAGCTGTCTTCAGGTCTATTATTAACATGCCATGTCTCCTAGTGTGCTTGTTTGGGCTTGGTGATATTGTGTGCTTAGAGTGCAATAGATTTGGGCAGCAGCAGTCATATATATCAGTCAATGTATGGTGGTAGAACCTTACCTGTTACTCTTTTGCTTAATGGCTGCTGGTCTAGGTCTTGTATTGTCCATCACTTGAGGGTGGCAAATCTTTTGTGTTTAGGTGGGTCTTGGGTTGGTCCAGGGCGACCTCCTGATTGTAATCGTACCATGGTCCAGGTTTTTTGGATCACTATATCAATAAAATTGCTGGCTATAGTCAAAAAAAAAAAAAAAAAAAAGGGGGTATAAAAGGCCAGGACTTAGAAAAATTTCAGCACTCCTTTTTACAATCGACCGTTGCAAGCAAGCTCCCGCACCAGACGGTCAAGGTGCCCGAGCACACAGTAGTGCCAGCTGTTCCCCTGGACCGTGCCCATATGCTGCAGCTCAGAGCGGTAGCCGTGAGAGAGAATGGGACATTGGAGTGGTGCTACCAGCTGCAGCCGGCCAGAGCGCCGAGGCAAAGAGCAGAGAGCAGCGCGCAACCAGAGGAGGCTGCGGAGGAAAGGGAGATGGAAGAGGCCACAGAGCCAGTTGCGCCTCCAGTAAGGCGCATGAGGACTCGTGCGCAGACTGGAGCGCGCCGGAGGGCAAGTGCACCGCAGGGGGAGCCCGTTACCATTGCCATTGATGATTCTCCCCCGCGTGCACAAGGAAAGCGCCCCAGGACAGAGGCAGAGGTGCCTGAGGTGGTATCAGACGAGCAGCGCATGATGTTCAACGTCATGCGCGTGCTCGAGTATTTAGCGCCCGAGGGGGCAGATTTGAGCATGAGCCCACCATCAGGGTGGAGATTTGGAGATTCTATCCCCCTCTCCTCAGTCTGCGTAGGCCGCCTCCAGGATCCCCCCAGCGAGCCGCGCCAGCCAGCCAGCCCTCCTACCCAGTCCCCGGTCCATACAGCAGAGCCAACCCTAGCAGTAGAGCACACCCCAGCAGTAGACCCAGTACCAGCACCTGCAGTTCCCCCTGCACAGCCTTCTTTTCAGAGGTCCCCTGAAGCCGATCCCATCATAAGTTCCGGCTCAGATTCACTATGGGACCCTATTTCAGAGGACGACCTCTTGGCTCAGCCCGCCGCCGTTTCTGTCGTGCCGCTAGCCTCCAGTACCGAGTACGAGACAGATTCTTCAGAGGAAGAGGCGCACGGATCTGCGGCTAATTCCAGCTCCAAGAATATCTAGGGCTGCAGTGGGGCGCGCATTTCTTTTGGGTGGTTTCCTATTTCTTATCTTTTTGAACCAACTATTGCTCGATGTTGCCCCCTTACTATTGTGCTGAATATTGAGCTGAATATTGTGCTGAATTTTGTGACCCCTTACTATATTGTTGCTGCGCTGACTATATGTTTTTCTTTCTTATATTCTTTGTTTTGCTTGCATGCATGTGTGCGTTCTCCGTGCGCTTGAGCATGAGTCGTGGGGACACGTCTCTGTTTAAGTGTGGGGGGGGAGCGTTACATTTACATTTCACGTTTTTTTTTTTAGTTTTGTAGTGTAGCTTAGTTTAGTTGAAGGGAATAGTAGCAGTGGTGCGCTAGTGTGCGGGTTGCGCACACTGTTCAGCTTGTATTGCGCTATTCATATTGCATGCGCTGCTATCAACTATTTTAGTATATTTTTTTCGTTTTTTTTGCTCCTTTTAGTTGGGATATACAGGGGATGTGGAGTTGACAGAAAAGCTCTTGAGAGGCGGTTAGTCGTTTTTGCTTCGAAGGTGAGGCAAATGGTCGAGAGCGCTAGTGGAGGCCGGTGCTTCGCGACCTTCGGAACAAGAGAGCGCGCTCAGCCACGCAGATGCCGAAGGAGAATACCCAAAGCGTGGCGAGGTGGGAAAATAGACCACCTTTCCTCTTGAAGTCGAGCGAGGGAAGGCGGGCGCGGGTGTAAACGCGTGCGCTGACCTGCGCAGATAGACCAAGGAGGGAGAGCGGAGCGTTGTTCCATAGCTGCTATCCGGAGGCCGAGACTGGAACCGTTCTGGGAACATAGGAACCATAGGTTAAGCTGTACAAAAAGAAAAAACCACCAGCAGATGATATGCGCTACAAAAGAATCAGCATGCGCACAAATACGTACCAGCTGGCGCAAAGTTCACAAGAAAATCATCAAGAAGGCTTAGGTTCCTAGGAAGTGCGCGGAAGAATCACGCACCGGAAGAAGCTTGCGCTATTAACCATATACCCCTCCTCGGAGTGAAAGCTGACAACCCGGAGCCTATGAAGATCTATCTCCCAGCCATCTGAAATGATCTTCATCCCAGGTGAGAGGTAACGAATTGCGAAATTATTATATTAAACTGTTGAAGGCAGATGCGCACAGGTGATAGAGCAGCGCAAGGTGAATAGTAGTGCGGATCGCGCCAGAGTGCAAGACTGTGCACTAGACTCCAGAGAGGTAATTGTATCCGTGCTTGAGTGCTTGTTCGGGACGAACAAGGGGCAAGTGTGGGGGGTTTGATAGAGCCTATTTATACGCGCTATTTAGATCCTAACACTATGGTGGCTTGCATCATTTTGTGTACAAGATTACTGGTTTCGGGTGTTTTTGTATTTCAGGGCAAAACGAGGGCCTAAGTCGGATACGCGATAACAGGCAGCGTTTAAGGAGCGCAACACACAGCCTGCGGAGCTAGCAGCGCAAACAGGATAGGAAGTGGCAGAGTCAGCTACGGTGCGCAGACCGATTGCGCTAACCAGTGTGTGCAGTGCGCCATGCGCAGGATATTGGTGTTTCCAAATCTTGACACCATCAGATTTGGAAGTTGCCAAGGCCGTCCTTGGGCCTCATGACCAGTATATAAAGAGAGGAAGGCTAGGGTTTGAGAGAGACGATCATAGAGGACCACAGCACACGAGAGAGCGGCAGAACTAAAAAACACACGAGCTACTGAGAGGATCTGCGCTAGCCGACTGCGCCAGCCGAGACACTGCAACCTGCACGCACCTGCTTGTTACTGTTTTCTTGGATACTTTAGTTATTATTTACTGTTTCTATGATGTTTGCTACTAGCATGTCTAGCTAAACGCTTTGTATCGGTTGGGCATGATTCTATGAGTATTTCCTTTGAGACTTGTGCTTAATGCATGGTTTGTTTGCTTGTATTAATTCTGTGCACACTGTTGACAGCTAGTTGCATGAGTAGGGGAAGCCTTGAACCGCAATCTTACTCTTGCTACTTGTTTGTTATATGTTAAACTAGTTGGTAGCTTGACGGTGACAACTAGGAGTAACGCGCTAGGATAATCAGTTGCTACTGTGACAGGATTTGTAGCTGCTTAGACTAGTCTTAAGAATTAATAGCTCAAGAACTTTGATCGGAACATGCGCACATGTTAGGAAGCCTTGATCGGACACTAACATCAGTAAACCGAACTATAGACGTTTAGAGGATTGTCTGCGCCGATACTTTTCATAGTCATAGTACTTAATCTCTACTGCCTGCGCACGTCTAGTGCAATTTCTGTGTTAACTATTGTCATTCGCGCACTTGCGCAACCCAATCACTCACACCCCAATTTTCGTAAGTGTAGGTTACTAGTTAGAGCTAATCTACTTGCTCCCTGTGGAATCGACCCTGACTTAGCCGCTATACTAAGTGGAGAAGGAAGGATTAATTTGACACGTACAACGACGCGCGGATCAATGACTCTGGCCATTTCTTGTATTATCCGTTTCTTTCGTTCCACTACACCATTATGCTGAGGAGTGATGGGAGAAGAATACTGATGTGAGATACCCCTTTGACGACAGAACTCATCAACTGCTTCGTTTTCTAATTCCCTACCATGATCACTGCGGATGTTGATGATTTTGAGATTTCTCTCTTGCTCTAGTCGGGACACCAAAGAGACTATAACTTTTACAGTATCCGATTTCTCCCTGACAAAATCAATCCAAGTGAACCGGGTATAGTCATCAACACAGACGAAAGCATATCTTTTGCTACCCACACTCTCGACTTCCATAGGACCCATCAGGTCCATGTGTATCAACTAGAGAGGTCTGGTTGTATTTGTATCTTTGACTTTTGGGTGTGAAGCCTTCTTCTGTTTCCCAATCTGACAATCTCCACAGATGGAGCTTGTCTCTCCTTTAATCAGCGGTATTCCTCTGACTAACCCGTCTGTTGCAGTTTTCTTCAGAGTCCTCAGGTTGACACGACCCATCCTTCTGTGCCAGAGATTCATTTCCTCAGTATTAGTTAGCATGCATCTTGGTGAAAGAGAGTTTGTACCCACTTTGAGAAGATAGCAGTTGCTTTTTGATCTGGCCCCCTCCATTATACATTCTCCAGTTTTGTTGAAGACTTTGCATGAATCTTTCATAAACCTTACCTGTTGAGTGCCATCACACAGCTGGCTAATGCTTATGAGGTTCGCCTTTAATCCTTCCACCAGCATGACATTGCTTAGTTTGGGCATCCCTTCAACTGCTAGTGTTCCTTTACCTAGAACTCTTCCCCTCAGGCCATTTCCAAACTTCACCCGTTGTTCCAAGCAAGGAGTTATGTTCTTCAAGAAAGATCTTTCTCCCGTCATATGCCCCGAGCAGCCAATGTCAAAGTACCAGCTTACTTTATTCGAGGAACTTGTTGTGCTGACAAGTGCGAGATGCTGAGTTCTCTCATATTTCTGCTTGGTTGGTTCCCTGGCTGAACCCTTCCTGGTGTATGCTGAAAGACAGTTCCTCTCAATGTGACCTTTGTGCCCTCAGTTATAGCATCTTTTATACTTTAATAACTTCTTGACTTAGTGATACAGGGGTTGCTCTAGCAGGAACTGATTCACTCTTCCTTGTGTTTTTCTGCCTTTCCTGACTGATCTGTATCTGACCATGTTGCATTCATCTTCACTCAGATCTATCTCATCTTCACTTCTGCTGGCAGAGAGAGCACTTTTCTGCTCAGCCTTCTTCATTGGTTTGCTGATACAGTCGACTTGTCGATGGCCATATCCTTCACAATTCCAACACTGCATGCCTTTTCTTCTGTCTCTCTTCTCATCATCATTTTGAGCAGATTCCTTCCCTCTCCTTTGATTTCCTCCACCTCTTCTAGATGGCCTTCGTGAGAATGAGCTTTGTCCAGATCTTGACTCCATGTTTTTTAAGAGCTTCCCGAGGTTCTTTACTAGCAGACTCAGGTGGACATCTGGAGCTGGCTTCTTCACTTCTGTTTCTGCATTCAGTCTTATATTCTTTTTAGGAGTGGGCTCTTCTTTAACCAACTTCATCTCAAATTGTTTGAGGGATCCAACCAACTCTTCCAGCCTCATGTGTCTGACATTTTGAGCTTCTTCAATTGTCGTTACTTTCATGTCAAATCTTGTGGGCAACGATCTGAGGACCTTCCTAATCAGCTTCTCTTCAAGAATAGGTTCTCTAAGAGCATGAGCTTCATTTGACAAGTCACATAGTCTTGCATTGAACTCAGTGATTGTCTCCTCTTCTTGCATTCTCAGATTCTCAAACTGAGTGGCAATAATCTGTAATCTCGACATTCTTACTTTATCATTTCCTTCATGGGCAATTTGCAGGATTTCCCAGGCTTGCTTGGCAATATCACAGTTTGATATCAACCTGAAATTATTAGCATCAACTGCAGCAAAAATAGCATTCAGAGCCTTTGAATTATTTATTTATTTATTTATTTATTTTTAAACTGGGCAGCACCTTTATTGAAAATAAACGATCCAAAAAACTTGGATCATGGTGTATACAAATCTGGAGGACGGCCTGGATAAATCCAAGGCCATCTAACAAACAACCAAAAAACCAAAGATAAACACCTGCAATAAAAATATACAGCTCCAAAAGAACACATGAGATCCCCAAAAAGAGCTGGAAAGGAAGCCTAGAAGACCTTCACCAGTAAGAAAGCCCAGCCCCTTAAAACCAAACAAATCTAGCTAAAAAACAATGGCAAAAAAGAAGGCAGAGGCTTCGCTGGAAATAAAATTCTGCACATAAATTCTGGGAGCAAAAACTTCACCAAAGCTGCCAATTAGACTCTCCGCATCCTTTGCAAAAGGAAACAAAGGAGTAACGCTCAGAAATAGCCAACACTTGTTCCAAGAAAGTCATTTGTCCCTCCCTCGAAGAAAAATTAGGAATCTGCACTACTTCTAGGAGTAGAAAGAAGAATGCATTGCTCGTGGAAAGAGCAAGGATGGAGGTCACTATCTTTATTAAGAGCGATCACAATAGCCTGAGGTAGTTTCTCCATTTGTCTAGTATATAAGAACCTTGGAGAGGACCAACACAAAGCATCGGCTGGCCTATTTAAAGAATGGCTGACTTTAAAAACCTCAACGTTATGCAATCTCTTAAGAAGAAGCCTCTTGATCGAGAAAAACTTCCAATCAACCATATTATTCCAGCCAAGAAGAGATACATCTGGGTGAGATATCCGAAGGCAGTGAAAGCCCAACTTAAGGCTAACAATTTCATTCAGCATATGGAAAACGGATGGCAAAAAATGTTTCCTCAAAGAGACAATCTTGAGAGCAGCAACAAAAGAGCCATTTCTATCTCGAATCACTGCAGCCATGCGAGATAAATAGTCATCAATGAAAATAGCCAAGTTGCAAGTGTTACCTTTAATAGAAGGTTGCCAAGGAAGCCACAAAATTTTCAGATGATCCTTGATAGGAGGGCTGAGGTGCAGAGCCTTGTAAATATGACAAAAGGATGGATTCTGCTTGAGGGTAGAAGGAAGATTGAGAGAAATATACAAAGCCCACTTGAGAATGTTACTTTTACTGAAGCTGCCAGCATGATCCCCATAAATACTTTGATTTCTAACCTTCCAAATATCCCAAAGGCAGCCACATATGATCCCAAAACCCAGGCAGTCCTTGTAAACACTGAAATCTGCCGAAACACCCCAATCATAAAACAAGGAGTGCAGATTTGGAGGTTTGCTTTTACTGAACAGGGGGCAGAGGAAATCCAGAGCCAAGTTAGCAAAATCACAATGCAGAAACAGATGCTCCATTGTTTCAATACTCGGCATCTTGCAGCACAAACATTTGCTGGCAATAGGGCTACCAATTTTGCTGATATTGTCATGTGTAGGAAGACCAGCATGAAGTAATTTCCAAAGAAAATAGGAGATATTAAAAGGAATCCAAGGTTCCCAAATAATAGCAAACTTTTTGATAGAAGGCAGTAAAGGAACAAAATTACTTAGAAAAGTTGAGGTTGTAACCTAGCCTGTAGAATGCCCCTCCCATACAAGTTTGTCCGGTTTATCTTCAATGAAACTGCCCTCTATAGATTGGAAGACCCTTGGATTCATATTGTGTAGAAAAATTCGCCGGAGAAGCGGCTGCTGAACTACTTCCTTAATAGGAAGATTCCTGAATCTTTTTGGACAAGTCAAAGCAATATTTTGACAGAAAATAAGGGTGCTGGTCTTACCATTTCCCAAGTTCCAGCGGCAACCCAAAGCAATGCTCGTAATAAGGGGACCAATACGTTTCCATAGGTGCGAACCTCTTCCTCCAATTTGAAATCTGCTTCTTGCATGTTTGGCCCACAGAGAAGAATTCAAGAGGAAATTCCAGGCCAATTTCCCATGCAAGGCTGTCATGACCTGATGAAGAGGTTTGACCCCTAAACCACCAGCATGGGTAGGTTTACAGACCTCATTCCAATTGACCCAATGGCGTCTAGAGTCACCGCCCATGTCCCAGAGGAAATTGCGAAAAAGACGACTAATATAGGTGAGAATAGTTTTAGGAACAGGTAGGACCGAGATACAGTGTATTGGAATAGATTGAAGGACCGAATTTATCATAGTCAGTCTGCCCGCCAAAGAGAGAAAATTCTTCATCCAACCTTCCATTTTGGATTTAATTTGGTCGAGCAGTCCATTAAAATAAGAGACTCTAGCAAACCCAGGAAATAAAGGGGCCCCAAGATAGCGAACCGGAAAAGATCCCAAAGAAAAGCCAGACATTTGTAAAAGGGAGTTTCTCCTGGCACTCAAAACATGTTTAGAAAAATATACCTTGCATTTTGCTGAATGGAGGTGTTGGCCAGAATTTGTGCAGAAAGTTCTCATAATATTCAAAAACCTGGAAAAAGAAGCTTTCCCACCATTAGTGAAAACCAAAACATCATAAGCATAAAGGATATGATTGATTTCTAAGGCGCGCAGAGATGACCAATATGGCAGCAGCCCGCCACCCACACTACCCGCCATTTTAAGTTTCCTGGAGAGGACTTCCATTGCTATAATGAACAAAGTCGGGGAGAGGGGATCCCCCTGACGAAGACCTCGATTGGACTTGAAATGCCCAAAAAGTTGTCCTCTAATTCTGATAGTGTACCAGCAATTGCTGATATTGCGAAAAACCAGATCACACCATTTATCATCGAAACCCATGGCTTTCATAGCCCTTAAGAGAAATATCCAAGAGAGTCTATCATAAGCCTTAGCCATATCAAGCTTAATGACAACATTTCCACCATGTACCTTTTTATGAATGTCAGACACAAGATCATGCGCTAAGGCTATGCATTGATGAATTGATCTGCCCGGAATAAATCCAGTCTGCTCCAGGCTAATGATTTTGTCCAGCAGCAAGCGGCATCTGTCATTAAGAATCTTGGAAATAATCTTATGCAGAAAGTTACACAGGCTAATGGGTCTCAGCTGATCTAGAGATGTGGCATTCTTGACTTTTGGGATGAGAGTCAAAATTGTGGCAGATATACACGAAGGGATGTGGAAACCTTTGAAAAAATACTGAACTGCTTCTATAATATCATCCCCAATGATTCTCCAGCAAGATTGAAAGAAAACTCCTGTGAAACCATCAGGGCCCGGAGCACTAACTTTAGGGAGGTTGGAAACTGCAGACCAAATTTCCTCAGCGCTAGGGGAACAATACAATTTATCATTGTCTGCTGCTGTAACGACCGGATGAATGTCATCAAAAAAATCAGAAGCTGGATTGACAGAAAATTCCCCAAGCAGATTCTCAAAATAATTAGTCACCATTGTTCCTATAACCTCACGATCATCAGTAACACTTCCTGATGGCAGGGTTACCTTGAAGCTATTGAAAGATCTCCTAACTTTGGAGGCTGCGTGAAAAAAACTGGTATTTCGATCTCCATCGCGAAGCCAACCAATGTGGGATTTAGCATCGAGAAAAATATGTCTATCATCCAGGACAGAGTGAAGTCGTTTCTGAAGAGCCACTAGGTCCATTTCGGTCTCCAGAGACCACTGCTGCTGCAAAAGCTACTCAGTAGCTTCTATACGAGAGCTAAGATCAAAAAAATTTTGGTTGATATCTCCATAGACATTCCAATTCCAGCTACAAAGAACGCTTCTCAGCCTTTTAAATTTGAGATGACAGTTGAGCATAGGACTGACATGGGCCCTTTCACGCCAAGATTGTTGAACCACACATTCAAAATTATCATGCTTAACCCAGGCAGGATTGAAGCTGAAAAAACTGTAGGCATGCTCCCTAGTTCCACTTGTAAGGAGGAGAGGACAATGGTCCGATTGTACGCGAGGCAAATGGGTCACCTTCAACTCTGGGAAATGCACAGCAGCGAGACCATTAACAAGAACCCTATCAAGCCTCATCCAGATACATCTTAGGCCAGCTTGGTTATTACACCAGGTATACTTATTCCCAGAATATCCGATATCAGCTAGGCCAGCACCGGTAATAAACTCATTGAAATCCGCTGAAGATTTATTAACAAAAGTCCTGCCGCCTTTTTTCTCCTCCGCCGATGTAACCGCATTAAAATCTCCCATAATGATCCAAGGGGCGGTGATGGAAGTAGATTCAGCTAATAGATCCCTCCATAGAAAAACTCTGTTGGCAACTTTGTAAGAAGCATAAACCACTGAGCAGATAGCTTTATAACCACCGGCCAAATGAGAGATTTCACAGGTAATATGTTGCGAACTAATATTCTGAAGGGAGACCCTAACCGGATCCTTCCAAAAAAGCCAGATATGATTATTCGCAGGAGCACCCTGAAGATAATCAGAAAAACCAAGCTTCCTAGATATCGAGATAATCTTCTTACCCTGTGATTTAGGCTCCAGAATAGCATAGAAGGAGATATTATGCTTAGACAGTAAAGATTTTAAATAAAGAAAGGTACCTCGATTAGAAATACCCCTTGCATTCCAACAAAAGCTTCTTATCATTGAGAAGGCTTGGGAGGACAGTGCTTGCTGCCAGGGATAAGACACTCTTTAAGAGCATCTGATAAAACTCTCTCCGAACTTGAGGAAGTCAGACGACTTGAACTACCCGCCTTGTCCTGAATGTTTTTGTAATGTTGAATGGAGTCAGGATGAACTAAAGCATTTAACTCCTCATTGAAAAAAATCTGATTGGAACTTAGCATTTTTAGACGAAGCTCCGCGCCTGAGAAATCATTAGGGGCAGCACTCATATCACTCTCACTGCTGTCAACCTCTCGAAGTCCTCCAATCTGGCTAGGCTGAACTATTCCAGGATTTGGAGTATAGGCAGATGAAGAAAGGGGAACAACAGGGGCTAAACTTGTCTCATAAACAGCTTTAAAGTGTTGGCCATCCAAATCGCCACTACTGGGATCCCTCTCAGAGATCACCAAAGCAAGATTGTTGTCAGGATGGTAAACTGCTTGAGGAGCTTAATTACTAGAACCAGGAGGCACACCATCAACAATCTTCCCTTTTCTAGACTTTTTACTTCCAACCCGCACCCATTCAGAGGCTTCGTTATCTTTAGAGGGTATCTCGTTAGTACTAATTGGATTGGACATATCTCCGGGCTTCAAGACTTCCCCTGAAACAGCAGCTCCTTGCTGGTTATGAGAAGCACCAGTAACTTTAACTTTCCGGCAAATAGCTAAATGGTGCCCATGGACCCTGCATTTGCTGCAGTACAAAAGCTTAGTCTCCACAACAATAGGCTGCCAGAATCCCTGGTCATTAGGGAGATTAATCAAACAGAGTATGGAACCTGCTGCCTCACATTAAGCTCAACACAGACCCTGGCAAATTTGACAGAAGTACAGGCCTTAGTGCGCGCATCCGTGTCCACAAAATAAGCAAAGGTGGAAACAATAGCCTCAATAACAGAAGAATCATAGAGATATAGGGGAAGGTTAGGGAGTCTTATCCAGGCAGTCGTGGAAGTAGGTTCCCGCTTGGGGTTGTACGCTGCATCCCAGCGAAATAGCCGGAAGAAGGCATGGCCAATCTTGTGGATAGGCGAGGCGAGAGCAGAGCGAACATCCTTTTCAGAGTCGAGGATAACCAGCGCCTCAAGCCTTAAGAATTCCGTCGAGAAAGGACTCGACAACCACCATCGATCCTCTCCTCCATGTCTGCTTCGGTGGTATGATCTTGTCCTACCTCATTGCCCTCCCGGAGGAGCGTCGCCATCTCCAGCACGCTAAGGAGCACGGCGGACATTGATGGCTCCGGGTTCTCAGATTTTCCTATGAATGCCTCTTGGAGCCTATCTAATCAATTCACATGTTCTGGGATATAAAAACTCAATGGCTACTGCTAAGTTGAAGTGTTATTGCACAAAGCCAAAATATAAAACAAATGTGGGACCTGATATTTAGTATTTGTTCCTTAATAAAAAAATAGATTATTAATTTCTTGCTGCTTAAAAAAAAAAAAAAAAAAAAGGATAACCAGAATATGGCGCCCATCAAAAATTTCACTAATGGTTGCCCGACCGGAAATCTCCCAGTTGGATTGAAAAACCTTCTGAATCTCACCCAGAGAAGGACGACCAATGGTAAATTTGGCAATTAAGGAGAAGCTGAACCTTTTGGACAAGGCCGAAACCTCCGCCGCAGTGAAGGAGATAGCTGGTTTGCCATCCCTTTGGCCGACTTGTCTAGACGGAAGCGCGATTGAGGGAAACCGAGGTTTCAGATTAGGCACAGATACAGCTGCCACCGCTGCAAAAGAACGCTTTTCCACCGGTTTAGGGTTTCCGCTAAACTCACATGAAACAGGTCTGGAGCTCGCTGGATCTGGAGGTTTAGCAGATGTTGGAATCGAGGGGGAGGTAGAGGCCATCAGGCCGGAAAAGGAGAAGGACTACCAGAGCCTTTGAATTACCAGTTGCTGCAGCTCCCTCTTCAGCAGTCCATTGTTCTTCAGGTTTTACCCGTGTAACTCTCTGTTCATCTATAGTAATTGGAGGAGACCACTGGACCACGATAGCTCTCCAGGTCTTCTCATCAATGGCTTTGAGAAAGGCCTTCATCCTAGCCTTCCAATATCCATAATTGCTTTCTTCTAACAATGGAGGTCTGCTCGTGCTATGTCCTTCCTTCATTGTTCCTTGTCTTCTTCAGAGCCGTTGTAGGATCTTTTACTCTGTGTGTCGAGCTCCCGCTCTGATACCAATTGAAATTCGCAGACCCTCTGATAAACAGATTCGTGAACAAGCAGTTGCTACAGCACACTCTTGTTCACCCGGAAACTATTTCAGCAAGAATGAACATGGACAAATGTTTGTTCACCCAGTTCGGCCAACTGCCTACGTCTCGGGAGGACTGAACTTCAGTCCTCAATCCATTAACCACAAAGGTCTCAAAATAAACACAGTTACAACTCCACGCAACCTATGCTACTCAACCTTAGGTGGATCCTCGAACACAATCAGAACAGGCTCTGACTTGTGTCTGCACACCCTCTACTAATATCTATCTAGAATGGCTACTGTCTCCTCGAAACTCAGCCAATTTTAAATTATACTCAGACTCTGTAGGGTTGCTATAGCATCTGCTGTGGCACACAGCTGACGCACAAACTGTCCGCGTCGCTCCGAAGCCTTCCGCTGAGCCGTTCGAATGATTCCACGAGCGCTGCATACTCTGGAATACTCCCCCTCACTCAGTGACCTCCTGTCACTAGCGAGCACTGCCGTCCAGACACTCGACCGAGTCACTTACTCGTCAGTTCTTCCGCGGCTGCCTTGATCAACCAACAAGCACTCTCTGCTCTGAATTGGCTTCCAGATCAATCTTGGATCAGACTACGCATGTCTTGATCACCCTCTGCTTCGGTCATCACAGCTCTGCGCTCACGCTTTGCTTTCGGTGAAGATCGAAGTTCTCTTCGCACACCAAAATTACTCTCTCGGAATTCTGTGTGTGTTCTCGCTCTCTGCACTCTTCTTCGATCGCCTTTGATGCTCTGCTCAGCCTCCTTTAAATAGGAACTCCCAGAAACATCATTATCGGATTTTAGCAATTTCCTCCAAATAGCCAAATCTCCTAATTTGTAAGAGATTAGATTTGATTGGCAAATCTAATCTTCTACAATCAGTGAGGAACAAGCTGGATTTATTAAAGGCAGAAATATCCATGCAAATCTTGCTCTAGCCCATGACCTTGTTCATAGTATTCACAAACCTGGAACAAGTGGGAATGTGTTAATTAAGCTGGATATGTCCAAGGCATATGATCGACTATCTTGGTCCTTCATTATGAATGTCCTTCGAAGGCTAGGCTTTCAGGAACCTGTTTGTGACCTGATTTTCAGATGTATTTCTTACAACTGGTATTCGGTTTGCTGGGAAGGTAGACAATATGATTTCTTTAAATCCAGTTGTGGGGTTCGACAAGGAGACCCTCTGTCGCCGACTCTTTTTGTTATTGCTATGGAATGGCTGTCTAAAGCCATTAACAATGATGTTCATACAGGAGCAATGAAACCGTATAACAGGAAGAGGGGGGGGGCTCTACGGGTTAACCATCTCCTATTTGCAGATGATATTCTGATCTTCACAAGGGACTGCCCCCAGTCTATTGAAACTCTCATCTCGATTCTCAATAATTTCTGCAAAATATCTGGACAGATCCTCAACCCATCTAAGAGGCAGATAATTTTCGGTAAAAATACCAATGAGGACAAGAAGGCACAAATCATAGCCATAACCCAATTTGTGGAGACAAATCTGCCCACAAGGTATCTTGGAGCCCCTCTAATGCAAGGCAGAATTAAGAAGATATACTTTGAGAACATTCTTGATAAATTGCGTAAGACAATTGGTGGCTGGACAAAAATCTGCTTTCAATGGGAGGACGGGTGACTTTAATTCAATCAGTGCTGAGTTCTATGAGTTTACATGTCTTGGCTGCTCTTCCTATTCCGAAAGGTGTTCTCAAAAAGGTAGAAAGCCTTCTTGCCAATTTCCTATGGGATCAGGGCTCAACAAAGAAATTCCACTGGATTCGTTATGAATTTGTAGGCCTAAACATATGGGGGGCTTAGGGATCAGAAGCTTGGCTGATAACATGCTTGCCTTTCAAGGCAAACTTGCCTGGGACTATCTGCAACAAGGCAGTCTTTGGGCTCGTCATGCTAAATCGCGTTTTCTTATTGGATAAAATGGATCTCCTCTATGGAATGCTATTAATCATCTGATTCTTTATCTGAGAAATAAATCGATTTGGGACGTTGGAAATGGATCTATGAAGATTGAGAGGCTTTACTGGCATTTTGGTATTCGTTGCCTAAGTGATATGCAGGGTCAATCCATAAAGCAGATTCTTGAGAATCCTTCTCGCAAGTTTTTGTTCCTGTCCGCCCTCCCGAGGAATGCTTACAACTACTACAATGATTTTAATTTGAAGGATAGCTCAGCAAAGCTTATTTGGACAGATCATACATCAGCCGCCTGATGTTAGCCCTTCCGTTGGCTCGCCCCCTGTCCCCGGCAACCCTTCACCTGCCTTGGGATCTTCATTCGCGGCGATTGCTGCCACTCCTCGACCACAACTTAGGCCGCGGTTTGCCCCTATATCCCTTCCCTCTCGACAAGTTGGGTCGAAGGATGGCCGCCCGTCCATCGGTTTTACTGGCTCTGAGATTGGGGCTGGCGCGAAGAGATTCCAATTCTCTCTGATAGCCAAATTCACAGTTGGCCGTCCTTCCATTGGGGATATTCAGAAGGCTTTTCAGACTAATTGGGTATTGAAGGGCAGGGCTACCTTGAGCGAGATTTGGGATGCTCGCCACGTCCTTATTATCCTTGATTCAGAGGCTGATGTTAGGACTGCCTTAGCATCTCCGCTAAATAAGGTTGGCCATGCTCTTTTTCGTTTATTCCGTTGGACCCTAGATTACAACCCCAAAAAAGAATCTACTGTCACTACAGTCTGGATTCGACTACCAAATCTCCCTTTGCCTCTATATGACAGCGCTTTCGTTGAAGCTATTGTTTCTACCTTTGGATATTTTGTTTCAGTTGATGAGCGAACCAAGGCCTGTGTGTCTTTAAAATTTGCTCAGGCATGCGTTGAGCTTGACGTCACAAAACCTATTCCTGATGCTGTTTGGATCTCAATGCCAGAGAATCAAGGTTTCTGGCAATCTATTGTTGTTGAAACTAGCCTGGCTTACTGCAGCAAATGTAAAGTACATGGTCATTCCTTGTCATCCTGCAGGCGGGTCAAGCAGAGCTCCAATATTCCTTCACAGCAGGGTTTAAACGCTAAACAAAAATCTTCCAGCTTCAATAATTCTTCCAAGAATGGGCAGAATATTATCTCAAAAGATAAACCTGTTGAGGTCCGGAATTCTAACAAAGGGAAGGAGGTGGTTACTTTTCCTTCTGGTGAAGCTCCTTCCACTGGAGATAATCGGGGTATCGGTGTTTCCGGTATTGATGGCGGTCCGTCCAATTCGGGTAGTATCGGTGTAGCTGATCCTTCTGCTGCCCAGGATATCTCTAATGGCAGTGAAGATTCCTCTGCTCAAAATCCTCTCCTAGTGGAATCTTTTGATAAGGATAGTGAGAATATTTCTGTTTCTCAAGTCCCTAATAATTTTTCTGGTGCCGAACTGCGTCGCAGGAAACAAAATCAGAATGAGGTGTTTTTCAGTGAAGAGCTGGGTGTTCTTGTGCAACCAGGTGCTTTGGATCATTTTAATAAAATCCAGAAAAGAGCTGGCTCTTCTGTCCGGGGTGCGAGGAAGCTATCTGAAGCTCTTCAGGACTGCATTATCCCAGGCAGCAAGCACTGCCCTTCAAAGGACTCCCAATGATCAGTGGTCTCTGTTGGAATGCCAGGGGTATCTTCAATCGAGGTACCATTTTCTATTTAAAATCTATTTTATCAAAGCATGACATCTCTTTTTGTGCTATTTTGGAGCCCAAATCACATGGAAAGAAAATTATATGGGCTGCGAAAAAGTTGGGTTTTTCTGGCTCCTTTCAAGGGGATCCTATTAACAAACATATTTGGATTTTTTGGAAGGATTCGATTTCAGTCACTATTTTCAATATTAGTCCACAACATATCTCTTGTAGGGTGGATCATGCTGCCATGAATAGTACAACTATTTGTTCAGTGGTGTATGCTTCTTGTAAGGTGAACAATCGAGTTCAGCTATGGTGTGATCTCTCTGCGGACAGCCAATCATTTTCTGATCCTTGGGTCATCATGGGTGATTTCAATGCAGTCACTCATCCTGCGGAAAAAATGGGGGGCCGTGATTTTGGTAATAAATCCTCCTCGGACTTTAACAATTTTATTACTGGGGCTGGTTTACTGGATGTTGGCTTTTCCGGAAACAAATTTACATGGTGTAATAATCAAGCTGGTCGCAGATGTATTTGGATGAGACTTGATAGGGTTTTAATTAATGGTTTGGCTGCTGCGGCTTTCCCAGATATCAAAGTTGTTCATCTCCCCCGTGTTCAGTCAGATCACTGTCCCTTATTGATCTCTTTTCGGAACTTCGAGCGAGCCATGAAGCTTTTTCAGCTTCAATCCTGCCTGGGTTAACCATGAAGATTTTTTTAGAGTTGTTCAGGACTCTTGGAAGGGTAAAGCACATGCAAATCCGATGGTAAATTGTCATCTCAAGTTCAAAACTCTTAGATGTGTTCTTCGGAAATGGAATTGGAATGTTTTTGGCGACATTAATCAACGAATTAATGATTTAACTAAAAGAGTAGAGGCAGTTGAGGAAAGTCTTCAGAATCAATGGTCGGAAGATAGTGAAAGAGAATTCGTCTTTCTTCATAATCGCCTTCAGTCAGCTTTGGATGATCGGCAGCTTTTCCTTGATGCTAAAGCGCGTGTTGGCTGGCTGCTGAATGGGGAAAAAAATACAGGGCTGTTTCATACTGCTATTAAGGTCCGCCGAGCTTGTAATAAATTAAAAGTTACACTTCCGTCTGGCCTTGTCTCTGATGATCGTGAAGTGGTTGGTCCTTTGGCAGTGGATTATTTTCAGCAACTCTTGGGTGGTTTTTCTAATATTCCAGACACTAATTATTTTGCTAATATTCTACCGCTTATTTCGGAAGCTGAAAATGAAGCATTGGTCTGTATTCCGAATGCCGAGGAGGTATGGCTTGCCGTCTCTTCTCTGCCTGAAAAGAGTGCTCCTGGCCCATGTGGTTTTACTGGAACTTTCTATCAGAAATGTTGGAATATTATTAGTGATGACATTATTGCTGCAATCCAGTTTTTCTTCAAAGGTTTTAATCTGCCAAAATCTTTGTCGTCCACCATTCTTACCTTAATTCCAAAGGTTAAGAATGCAGCATTTTTGGACCAATTCAGACCTATTAGCCTCTGCAATTTCCTCCAAAAAATAATTTCCAAAATTCTTAATGAGCGCCTCTGCCCGTTGATTACCAGAATTGTTGGCTTAGAACAATCAGGTTTTGTTCCTGGCCGTTCTATTCAGCAGTGTATTGCCCTGGCGCATGATCTTACTTCTGATATTCACAAGAAGGTGCATGGAGGCAATATTATGCTTAAACTTGACATGGCAAAGGCCTATGATAGGCTGTCTTGGATTTTTCTTATTCGGGGAATGAAAGCTCTGGGTTTCAATGACAAATGGTGTGACTTAATCTACCGTAACATCAGTAATTGCTGGTATTCCATTCGTATCAGTGGGAAATCCTTTGGTCACTTTAAATCGAACAGGGGTTTAAGGCAGGGAGATCCGCTGTCTCCCAGCTTATTCATTATTGCCATGGAGATTTTGTCTCAAAACCTTAATGAAGCAAGCAAGCCCGGTGGTGGAATTATGCCATATTGGTCTGCTCAAAAAGCCTTAACAATTAATCACATTTTCTATGCTGATGATATCTTAATCTTTACAAATGGACGGAAATCTTCCTTTGCCAAGCTTCTTAATATTTTGAACTGCTATTGTGCTAACTCTGGCCAACAGCTGCAAGCCTCTAAATGTAAGATTTTTTTCTCCAAACACATCCCGTGCGATAGAAAAAGAAATCTTCTTCGTGTTTCTGGTTATTCCCAAGGGATTTTCCCAGTCCTATATCTTGGAGCTCCCCTGTTCCCTGGGCAAGCTAAAATTAATTATTTTCAGGGCTTGGTTGATCGTATTAAAGATCGTCTGCAAGGCTGGATGAAGACCTTTCTATCCATGGCAGGTAGAACCACTCTAATTAAATCTGTTTTGCATTCCATTCCCATACACTGCATGTCAGCTCTTCCTGTTCCGAAAGGTATTCTAAAGTCCGTTAATCATCTCATGCGGAATTTTTTATGGGACAATGGAAATGATCATCGTCGCCACTGGGTTAATTGGAAAACTGTCTGTCAACCCGTTTCTGCAGGTGGTCTTGGGATTAAATCTCTTCATCAAGTTATGACTGCGTTACATGGTAAAATGGCCTGGAATTATCTGGAGAACACATCTTTGTGGGCTAATCATGCAAGAAGCAGATTTTCTATTGTTGGTAAGGGTTCTTGTTTATGGAAAACAATTTCTCCTCTGATTACGAGTATCGCTCTTAACTGCAGATGGCAGTTAGGGAATGGGCAGACTGAAACTCACATCTTTTGCCAGAATCTTGCTTTGCCATATCCAAAAAGGTTTAAACATAAACCCATCAAGGAGGTGATTCTTAATCCTACACTGCGAAGGATTTTTGTTCATAACATGAACCCTAGGATTTTTGGATCCATTAACGGTAACTGTTTGGACAATAAACAGGATAAACTTGTTTGGGAAGGCAGTCCGGAGAGTTTTGTTACCACATCCAACTTTTTAAAGAGCTTTGCCCCGTCTTTGGCCAATCTTGAAAAATTCAAAATCATATGACAATCTTGGATTCCAGCAAAAATTTCTGTTTTCATGTGGCGGCTGCTACACTCAGCGCTGGCTACACAAGAGAACATCATGAAAGTTGGTATTCCTCTTGCTAGCAAATGTGCTTGCTGCATACGGCCAGGAATTGAAACTCTGATCCATTTGTTCTTATATAGTAACCTTTCTGATCTGGTTTTCAATTTTATCTGTCCCATTTTCAGGAAGAGCAAACCTCATTCCTTTCAGCAGTTCTTCTTTGAGTGGGGTTTTAAGGCTGACTTCTCCAAATTCTCGGATTGCCTTGGCTTTGGCCTCGTGATTTGCTGTTTCTGGGATATTTGGGAACATAGAAATCAGTTGTTTTATGGTGATCAGGCTGGCAGCTTCAATAAAAATAATATTCTTCGTTGGGCGTCTTTTTTAGCTAAGGCAATTAAGGAGCCTTTTATTTTAGATTCTTCTTCAAATCTTATCTGCAAATCTCTTCTCATCTCCCCTGCTTTCTGCAAATTCAGTTCTTTGTGGAGTCCCTGGAAACCATACCAAAGTGGTAATACTTGTAACTTTGCAGTTATCATGAACAACACCAACTCCCAGCTGGCTGCTGTGGTTCGAAATGGCTCCGGTCTTTTTATTGCTGGATTTAAGATTGCTACAGCGAGGAAGAATTTTCTCAGTTGTCTGCTTCTTTTGTTTCATGAGATGCAAAGACATGATGTCAAGTTTCATTGTCTGAAAGTTTCTCATCCAGACATATCTCTGTTAAGTCGAGACTCGGAAGTAGATTGGCCTTCTTTTCGCATCAAAAGGCAGCTTGTGCGGTGTTTACAGGGGCATATTGTTTTCAAGGTCTGCAGCTCGCTCAATCGCCCAGCAGAAGCGCTGTGTTGGGCTAGATACAATTTCCTTTTTTCCAAGAACCTTGAGGATCTTCCGACAGCAGTTAGATATGCTATGGGTATTGACCATATTCCCCATGATGTCTCCTTTTATGAGCAACGCATATTCCTGTAGGGACTGTCCTTGTTTGGTCTTGCTTCAGGATTATCTCCTGGTGATGACAGGTCTGTTCTGCTTTTGTGGGCTGGCTGGTTTTTTTTCTGGCAGGGGATATACAAGTCCTCTCTTATGTGAGAGATATGAGCATAGGAATATGCGAGCATCTTATTTTTCTCTAGCTGCCTTCTCTTTATATTTTGCTGCCATGTTTTTGCTGATATGCTCAATTGGCGTCTACAAATGAATGCATGACGTCTGCTCTTTTGTCGTCTTCCGGCCTCTTACCGGCTACTCCGGTTAACCCTAAGCCTCCAGATGGTAACACTAGACCCTCCTTTGCAGAGAAAGTCTCCTTCGCTGCTGCGCTTAGCCGACCTATTTTGAAACCTAGGTTTTCTCCCATCCCCCTTCCGAATCGTCAGTATGGCAGCGTGGATGGCTTCCCGTCGATCCCTTTCTCCACCTCAGAGGTTGACGCTGGTGCAGGTTGCGTTAAGTTTTTGCTTATCGCTAAATTCACGATTGGAAGACCTCCAATCGATGTTATCCGCAAGGCTTTCCAGGAGAATTGGGCGATTAAGGGCCGAGCCACTTTGAGTGAGATTTGGGATGGCCGCCACTTCCTGGTGATTCTAGACTCTGAGGCGGACATGACGGCTGCCCTTACAAGCCCCCTCAGAAAGGTCCAGACCTCCATGTTCAGGCTGTTCAGATACTTGGTGGACTATGATCCCAGACGTGAATCTAGTGTGACCACCAAGTGGATTCGATTACCTGGTTTACCCCCTCCCCTATTTCATCGCTCTTACATTGCTGCCATAGTCAACTCCTTTGCTCGTTTTCTGGATGTCGACGATAGGACTAAAGCGTGTGCCAGCATGAAATTTGCAAGAGCCTGTATTGAATTCGATGTTACCCTTTCTCTTCCTGAGAAAGTTTGGATTTCTCTTTCTGATAACAAAGGTTTTTGGCAAACTGTTGAGGTGGAAGGGAATCTGTCGTACTGTGCTCACTGTAAGTTACATGGTCACATTCTTGCAGATTGCAGGAAAAAGAAAGCTCCCAATCAGAATAGGCTCAAAGAGAAGAGTCACCCCCTTAATTTGCAAGTTACTGTCCAAGATGGGGACCATGATTCTGAATGGAGGAAGGTGTCCAAAGGGAAGGCTCCTGTTAATAATCACCTCCACCTTCTTCCCCCTAATCAGGACATGGGATATGGCCCTGATATTTTATACAACAACACAACTAGGGTGGAACAAAATCTAACCAGTCATGGTAATGAGGGAAATGGTAATAAGGGTACAAAGTGTGATAAAGATGGGCATAAAAATCAGCCATTAGTGGCATCAAATCTCCCAGGTGCTGGACAGGTAGCTAAAATCAATCCCTCTTTGAGATCGAGATGGAATACCAAAAGTATGCTCAAGGTTTCTGGTATCAGTAGAAAATCTGGTCGCAAACCAATTAGATTTATCTCTACTGATGGACCTCTTAACTGTATTGAGGAGCATAGCAATCAACATTCCCAGGGTGCAGGTTCCGGAACTCCTCTCGCTTCCTCTCAGGCTAATCCTTCTTCCTCCGTTGAGCCCTCCAATCTAGCTATTTATTCTGATATGGTAGCAACGGAAAGAACTCATAATTATATTGATGCTGGTGAGCGGGAGCTTCCTAATGTGGACACCATCCAAAAAGTTTTTTGCCTTGGTGCGCAATACCATCCCCCAGACACTAGTCCTGACCCTATCATTCAGACCCCTCCTTCTACTATCACAGGCAGCGAGCACGGCCTTTCTTCTTCTATCCAATGATCAGAGGCCTATGTTGGAATGCGCGTGGTATCTGCAATAGAGGTACCATCTGTTTTTTAAACAATTTAATTTCCTGTCATACTGTCTCTTTTTGTGCTATTTTGGAACCTAAAGTGCAGGGTAAAAGGATTCATTCCATTGCGAGAAGATTGGGGTTTTCCGATTTTTTGGAAGCTAGCCCTTCGAATAATCACATCTGGTTATTTTGGAAGGGAGAGATCACTGTTAGCGTGTTAAAAGTGAGCTCACAACACTTGTCTTGCTCAATTTCCCTCGCGGATGGTACCTCGGTCTTGTGTTCGGTAGTTTACGCTTCGTGCAAAGCGGTTTCTAGAGCCAGCCTCTGGGAGGATCTCAATTTGGAGAGCACGGCTATTTCTGTTCCTTGGCTTATTATGGGAGATTTCAATTCCATCACCAATGCTAGTGAAAAGTCGGGTGGTCGTCCTTTCGGGGGCAAGGCTTCAAGGGAGTTCACTGATTTTATTGATAGAACTGGCCTTATTGATGCTGGTTTTTTGGGGAGCAAGTTCACCTGGAGTAATAATCAGGCAGGAAGCAATTGTATCCGTATGAGGTTGGATAGAGTCCTTATTAATGGGGAAGCCTCCTTGATGTTCCCTAATCTCAAAGTTTCCCATCTTCCTCGAGTTCAATCAGATCACTGTCCCCTATTGATCTCTTTCAATCAAAAGGAGAATAGGCATGGCTTCTTCAGTTTCAATCCTGCTTGGGCTAACCATCCCAATTTTCTTTCTTTAGTCAGCAAAGAATGGGATGGTAGACTTCATCCCAATCCGATTATTAATTGCCACATGAAGCTCAAAGGTTTAAGGAGCCGCCTTCGAATTTGGAATTGGGCTGAGTTTGGTGACATTAACAGAAGAATTTCAGATTTAAGCAAGCAGATTGAGGAATCTGAGAAAAGCCTCCAAGATTGTTGGTCGCCTGAACTGGAGTGCACACTTGCAGGTCTTCATAACCGCATTAATTCAGTCATGGATGACAGACAATTATTCCTTAATGCCAAGTCTCATATCGGGTGGCTTCAGGAGGGGGAGAGGAACTCAAAATTATTTCATGCAGCCATAAATGTGCGAAGGGCTTGTAACAACATCAGAATTACCCTCCCTTCAGGGGATGTTAGTGATGATTGGGATATTGTGGGTAATATGGCTGTCTCCTACTTTCAGAATTTGCTTGGTGAATTTTCTGCTCTCCCGGTTCCTAGCTATTTTGAGGATATTTCCCCTATTGTTTCGGAGAATGAAAATGCTGCCCTTTCTGCCATCCCTAATAATGAAGAGATTTTTTTAGCTGTGGTCAGTCTCCCTCTCTCTAGTGCTCCTGGGCCTGATGGCTTCACAGGAGGGTTCTACAAGCATTGTTTTCTTCCACAAGATTATTTCAAAGGTTCTCAATGATCGCCTTCGACCCTTACTTGACAAATCGGTGAGCTCTGAACAGTTCGGGTTCATTCCGGGGAGGTCTATTCACCAATGCATCGCCCTTAGTCTTGATCTGGTTGCTGACATTAATAAGAATGTTCATGGAGGTAACATTATGGCTAAGCTTGATATGGTGAAAGCTTATGACAGGATTTCTTGGCTGTTCATCCTTCAATGTTTAAAATCTCTTGGCTTCAGTAATGTATGGTGCGATCTGATCTATAGGAATATCAATAATTGTTGGTACTCTATCAGATTAAAGGGCCGTTCTTTTGGTTATTTCAAGTCCAATAGAGGCTTGAGACAAGGTGACCCATTGTCACCGAGCCTTTTTGTGTTAGCTATGGAAGTTCTCTCCCGCAAACTTAAAGCTGCTGCTCGTCCTGGTGGTGGGCTGATGCCCTACTGGTCCTCCCTTAAAGCTTTGGTGATAAATCACGTTATGTATGCAGATGATATCTTGATTTTTTCCAATGGAGGGCAGGCTTCTTTTTCTAAGCTCTTGGAGATTATTAAGTTATTTTGCTCCAACTCTGGCCAGATGCTGAATCCTTCCAAATGCAAGATATTCTTCTCTAAACATATCAAAGGAGCTCGGAAGTCCAGGTTACTGCATCTGTCAGGATATGTGCAGGGAGCCTTTCCCATCCGTTATCTAGGTATCCCCTTATTTATTGGGAAGCCCAGGATCTCCTATTTCAATGGTTTGATTGACACGATCAGAAATCGGCTTGAAGGTTGGTTGAAACCTCTCCTCTCTATCGCAGGCAGGCTTACACTGATTAAATCTGTTCTTCAGTCTGTTCCTCTTCACTGTCTTTCGGTACTTCCGGTTCCAAAGGGGGTAATTTCTTCTATTGAGAGACTTTTGCGGAACTTCCTTTAGAATCAGGGGATGCAAGATAGGCATCACTGGGTTAACTGGAAGGTCATCTGTCAACCTTTGCAATCTGGTGGACTGGGCATCAGACCTCTTCATCAAGTCATGACAGCTTTGCACGGTAAACTTGCTTGGAATTATATTGATAACTCCTCCCTTTGGGCAAAGCACGCTCGGTCTAGATTTTCCGTTGGAAGGAAAGGATCCTGCCTGTGGGATAGGATTTCCCCTTTTATTACCAGTCTCTCTCTTGATAGCAGGTGGATTATTGGTAGAGGTATGGTTTCCACTGGTGAGTTTTGTCACAGCCTTTCTCTTCCGTGTCCTAAGAGGCTTAAGTCCAAGCCTATCAAGGATGTGCTTCAAAATAGTGATTCTCGCCGCCTTCTTCTTCTCAATGCTAATCCGAGAATTCTGCGCTCTATTGAAGGGAACTTTATGGAGGAATTTCCTGACAAATTAATTTGGGAAGGTGATGACTCAGGGACTGTTACCTGCTCCAATTTCTTCAAGATGCTCTCCACTGCTCCCCCTGTTGCTGGTAAGTTCTCAGCTATCTGGCAGCCTTGGCTACCATTAAAAATTTCGTGCTTTTTATGGAGGATGTTGCATGGGGCTATTCCTTCTAATGATAATGTGTGCAAAAAAGGTGTCCTTATGGCCAGTAAGTGCATCTGTTGTTTACAGCCCAAAGGTGAGAGTATGGATCATCTTTTTCTACATAGTGACCTTGCTAATATTGCCCTTGATTTTTTATGCCCTATTTTTCATAAGTCCAGGCCAACTTCCCTGCACCAATTTTTTTATGACTGGGGGAGTAATGCCAACTTTAAAAATTATTACGATTGCTTGGCGTTTGGTCTAGTAGTGTGCTGCTTTTGGGAGATTTGGAGGTATAGGAAACTCGTCATCTTTGAAGACCATGCTTGCAGCTTCAGTCGTGTGGTTATTTTTAAATGGGCCTCCTTCCTATCCAGGAGCATTTCTGCCCCAGCAGATGTCCTCTCCTCCAGGAAATCAGTTTTTGCTACCCTTAAAATTAATTTCCCCAAGATTAACAGCTTCCGGGTTATTTGGCTACGTTGGCAACCGTTTTTTAGAGGTAACACATGCAATATTGCTATTGCTGATGATGGGGTCACCTCTTATATGTTTGCTGTGGTTCGTTATCATGATCGTCGTTTCATTGCTGGCCTGAAATGTACCTCAGTTAGTAAGCACTTTGCTCGCTGCTTGCTTCATATTCTGGAAGAGCTTCATCGGCTTAAAGTTGACTTTCACTGCCTGAAGATTGCTCACCCTTGTGCCAGTTTTCTTGGCAGAGATCAAATTGCTGACTGGGCTGTCTTTATAATTAAAAGAAGGCTTATCCGCAGCCTTACAAATGTGTCAGTTTTTCGTACCAGTTTTTCTCTTAATAGGCCTGCAGATGCGTTTTGTTTCTCGAGCAGCAGATTTCTTTTCAATACCTATATTGAGGACCTGCCGAACTCAGTTGCTTGCGCCCTTGCCAATGATGCATATCTCCAGCCGTGCTCCTTTGAAGATCAATTGATCTTCACTTAATCTACAGCTTTTTTGCCTCTCTTTTTGTTTTTGTTTCAGGTTTTTGCTTGCTGTATATTCTAGTGATGGGTATGCCCATCCTAGTTTCTTTGTTTTGCTGTTGTAGCTGCAACTGCAGCCCCATTTGTAAGCGCCGCGGCTCTGGCTTTTTGAGCCCCTATCAATAAAAGAGTTTTTTTTTTTAAAAAAAAAAAAAAGATATGCTGAATTGGCTGCTCGGTGCTGTTTTTTGCTCGCTGGTTTCCAGCGCCTTTGCTTTGGTTGATCAGGTTTTTATGTTGTGCGGATGGCCAAGCGCATTTAGTAGGCTCCTTGGTGGGTTTTCGCATCCTCTTGGTTATCACCGGACCTTGGCAGTGTACAGGTTTCTCTCCCAGTGCTGCTGCTGCCATTTCAGAGTTTGGAAATGCCTTACTCTCTTTTGCTTCTTTTAATTTTTGCTGTGTTTCTAGGCATTTGATTGCCTCTCCTATTTTGTGTTTGGGAGGGATATGGATATTCCCAGGCCGTCCCCCAGACCTTGTAAACACCATGATCCAGGTTTTTTTTTTTTTTTTTTTTTTTTTTTTTTTTTTCAGCAAAATGAGCCTTTATTGATAGAGATCCAAAGAGCCTGGATCATGGCTAAAACAAGGGGGATGGAAAAGCCCATCTAAAGGAAAAACAGGTTGATCCCACATTTTGGGAACTAACCAAGACAAAGCCAGCAACCACAAAGAGCAGACATCAGCTGACTTACATAGAGACCTAACTCTAGCAACAAAAGAACAAGCCTTGGAAAGCAATAATAACCTGTGAAACTCAGCCCTCAACCACATGATGAGAGCTGCCATCAAAAAAACAAAACCAGGAATAAATCTGTACAAGTCAAAAGGGTCATAGAGCTTGGTACTACTCATCACCTTTGACACATGGAAGCAAAGAATAAGAACAAGCATAGCAAGCAACATGGCTGGATGGAAACCAGCGCTGGGCAGGGAGAAGCACCTCCTGTTCCTCATAAACTCCCTGCAAAGAAAGGCAGCCAACCCCTCACAATAAAAGTTGCCAATCATCTCTAGTATATCTGTCAAAAATCAAGGCAGTTGGCATATCATTGTCTTCATTGGAATGGAGCTCCACTCCTTCAACTCCCACGCCTCCAGCCGAGCTAGGGCAGAAGAACTTGAGCTGTATCCTATCTGCATATAAACTCCTTTTGACCGCCTGATGAATACAGTTAAATCTAGTTTCCAAGAGCTGGTTTGTAGAGGTAAAACCCAGAGCAAGAGCCACATGATTCATGGAAGTGCTGATTCTTTTCATTCTGCTGATGCTAAATTCAGAAACCATCCTCTTCAACTCATTAGATTTCTGCCAGGGAAAACGCATTCCATATCTGTCATCCATGAAGACCATATCAGGGTGAGAGCTTTGAATGGCCTGGACCTGGATCTGCTGCTCCTTAGCCACCAAAAGGGATTTCCGCATAAACAGAATAAGCTCCTCCAAAGGAGAGGATTTAACAAATTGATAGACGAAGGCCAGCTGCATATCACCCACGCTAGTTCGACAGATGGCTGCTCCTTTAATATGCTGACCTTTATCAATTAAAGCCAGATTCATACAGGACCCATTAACCCCCGCACTCCAGGAATTCCAAGTCCCATAAACTTTACTTCGCGTAATGTGATTAATACCAAAGGAGGCAACCACAAACAAATCCTTTCTGGTATCTCCTCCACCTGGAATTTGCTCAACAATAATTTGCGCCCATCTCTTCAACCTAGGAAGTAGATCAGTGGTTTTATTATTGTGAATGACCCCATTCCGCATTTTCCACACTTCCCATAAACCACACATTGAAATAGCAGCAGAAAATTTACTCACAAAATCTTTTTTCAGCCCTTTCCCAAGCCAATTCTCGCTGAATTCAGACCTGTTACGGGGGCAAGCTCTGTTGAAAATAGAAGCCATACATGACCACATGTTAGAGGCCCAACTCCCTTCGAAGAAAAGGTGCTCCAGATTTTCCTCCCTGTTGCCGCAGCAATGACAGCGCGAGGTAATCGGAATACCAATACGCTTAATATTAGAATCAAGAGGTAATCCATCTAGGAAGAACCGCCACATAAATAAACAAACAGTGGGAGGAACCCACTTTTTCCAGATCACTCTACACCACTTCAAAGGAGGAAATTTACTCCGGAAGGATTCCCAAAAATCTTTGGTGCTGAATTGACCCGAGGGATACCTATTCCACTGTAGAATCCCATCCCCACTCCCCCAGCAAATATTTCTGTAATACTCCCTAGCAACAGGAGGAAATAAAATTAAGAGGTTACTCTTGATAGTTTCATTCTCTAGCGCCTCTTTGACTGACAAGTTTCTAGCATCCCAGGGGCACCTAACACCAAAGTGCCAGCAAAGATCCACCATAGCCATGTTACCGTCTCCCACATCCCACAAGGAATCCTGTCTCAATCTGGTAATCAGAGGTCTAATAGAATTCCAAATGTGGCTCCCTGGTTTATCCTCCTTAAATCTGCCCCTTGCATATTTAGCCCACATAGTATTTTGTTGGAGGAATTCCCAAGCTAATTTACCATGAAAAGCTACCATGTTATCTGCAAGCGACCTGAAACCCAAGCCTCCTTCCACTGTAGGTCTACAAACCAGCTCGTATCGTATCCAATGATGTTTTTTGGTCGGCCCTTGGTTCCAAAGGAAATTGCTAATCAAACTCTCCATTCTCCTGATAATTCTTAGGGGGACTGGCAAGACAGCAAACACATGAAAGGACTGCGAACACAGGACTGATTTAATGAGAGTTACACGCCCTGCCATGGAAAGTAAATTCCTCATCCAACCTGAAATGCGATTTCGAAGCTTGTTAACCAATTCCTCAAAATAATGAATCCGAGTTCTGCCACGATAGAGAGGAACTCCCAAATACTTGACAGGTAATTGGCCTTCCTCAAAACTAGTAAGCACACGCACCAATTGTTTATGAGCAACTGAAGCTGAAGTACCAAAGAACATCTGACTCTTAGCTGGATTAAGGGCCTGCCCCGACAATAAACAAAAATTCTGTAGGATGTCCAACAGTGCTCGAATCGTGTTCTCGTCGTCCCTAGTGAATATTAAAATAAGTCGTCGTCTCGAATCATGATCCAGGTTCTTTGGGTCGATTTATCAATAAAATAATGTTTTTTTTTGAAAAAAAAAATACATCAGGTTTGTTCTCTATTAAGAATTTTATTGAAACCTATAGTACGAAACATTTATCCCTTGGCTGGGCAAAAGCAATCTGGCAGCAATGGCTTCCACCAAAACTCACTCTGTTTATGTGGCGTTTATTTCTGCGTGGGCTTCCAACTGATGCAAATATTCGCAGAATTGGTATTCCCATTACATCGCGATGTATCTGCTGCTTTCGCAATGAAGAATCTGAATCTCATATTTTCTTTAATGGAAACTGGGCCAAGACTATGTGGCGTACACTGGCAGATGCTTTTATTTGTGCTAGACCATTGTCGCTGGCATCTTTTCTTCGTTACTGGGTTAATCCTGTCCAGAAACGAAATGCCTTCTCCTGTTTTAAATTTGGTATGGCGTGCTATGGTCTATGGGAAATTTGGAGGGCTCGAAATAATTTTTTACATGAGGGCAGTAAATGCGCCAACATGGCTGATAAGCTCTTTCATTGGGCTCGAGTCTTAGCTTCTATAATTCCTGGTTTTCAATGGGATGACAAGCATACTAGGCATGCTTTATTTTTCTTCGATATTCAGACCATACATAAATCTCTCATTTCAGGGCGCTGGAAAATTTGGAATTTTGAAGCTAAAGGTACTTGTCTAGATATTCATATTTTGGATGAATCAGGGACTGCTCTCTTCAGAAACCAGCAAGGGAAATTCCTCCTTGCTGTTAAATTGCAGATTGAGACCTATTGCTCAGGAGCAGTTTTACTGAATTTTATTCAACAAGCTCTTCTTATTGCTGAACGACATCTCATATCCACATCAGTGGTTCAAAGTTCACACTTCAATATGGTCTTTGCCACCAAATCTAATCTGAAAGCTTTGCCTTGGAACCTTGTACACAAGACTAGATACCTGTTTGATCAGCTAGGAATTCAGCAGCTACGGCGCATTCCAACCTACATTTGCCAGACAACCATCTGCCTTGCCTATACCTGTCCAAATCCCATGGAAGAATCTGACTTTTCCCGTCTTCCCAAGGCAGCTCAAAGAAGCATTCAACAAGATATGCTTCAGCTCCCTGCGTTCTGTCCAATCTCTGAAGATAACTCAGCTCCTGTGATTAATTTGAGGGCTACAAGAACTCAGGATGATAATCATTTATCCAGAAGAATTAATGAGCTTCAACACATCTTCAGAGATGACTTGGCAATGTAACACTGCTTGCTCCTTGGTGAAGGTCATGCTCTTCCTTTACCAACCTTTTTCATTGTTGCTGTTTTTGCCTGCTTTTTTGATTCACGTTCCTGAGTTGGCTGATGTCAACCGGCGTTTGATGGTCCTCTCTACTTCCTTCGGAATATATGGTGGTCTTGGGCTTCCCCAAATCATTAGGCTCTTCTTTTTAGTGTTGCTGCCTCCTTGCCATCTCTGCAATTTTGGCTCAATGTTTAATGCTCTGCCTTTAGTGAGCTTTGGCCTTCAGGTTGACTGCCTTGGTAATTTGGGCATGAATCAAATCCATAGTCTTACTACCTCTTGGCTTATAAGGGTATGGTCCTTCCATTTATGTAGACTTTTGCTTAATACCCATTATGTGGGTTCAGCCATTTGTCTTACTTCTCATTTTCTCAGTGTATTTTCCAGGTGCCAAAGGCGCCTTTTATTTTCTTTTAGGTTGAGCTAGGTTTATCAATATGTTCGGTGTTTTTAAGTTGGGAATGCTATCCAACTGGCACTTGAGGATCAAGCTCAACCTCTTTTGTTTTCGCCATGATCCAGGCTTTTTGGATCCTTTTAATAAATAGATCGTTCTCAAAAAAAAAAAAAAAAATCTTCTACAATCAAATCTTCTTCTTCAGCTACTGAAATATTCTCTGCTGGATACTTAGAAACTCCTCTGAAGCTCTTAGAAGAACTGCCAAGCCCTCTTTCCAAAGATCCAGGCAGCTGCTGCTCGGACAGATGCTACAGCTCCCTGAACTAGCTCCTGCTATAGCTTCCTTCGGCTATAGGAGCATCTTGTTCACTGATCTTGTTCACGTATGCTGGACTCCGGCTATAGCAGCATCTTGTTCACGTGTGCTAGTTTTGTCAAACACTACCATACTGGATTATCACAATTGACAAGGTATGTGAGCAGAAAATCATTTCCAAAGCACACAGAGGAGATTCATCCATTCTAGAAGAGATTTTATCTTACCAAAGGTATGGAGGTGGGACTGAAGGTCTCGGATATACTGGTGAGGAAGGAACCAGTATAACTACATTTGTTAAAGCCTCAGTGATTGATCAAAGTGCAAGTGTTCAGAAGGGGTCTATCTCAGTTAATCTCAAAAAAGCACCAGAAAAGAAGTCCAAGAGAGTGCTGAAGCATTCTCTACATCAGTCACATGCTCGGAAACCCAAATCAAAGTAGAAGAGATGCTACGCATGTAATTAAAATGGACATTACTAAGAAAGTACCCAACACTGACCCAGTACAGGGTGACTCAAAGAAGATCAAATGATCTACAAGTCAGAACAATGGGTCCTTCGAGCATATATGCAAACCACTGGACTCAGAAGCAGGTAAACCTTGGCTATCATGTTATTATGCAGGAAACTTCCAGAAATGATGAAAAGATTTTCCCTCAGAGAAGGAGACATAGAAAGAAATGAAGCAATCATCATTCTTCTACAGCCACTCAAAATTGGAGAAAATATGAGGAGAACAAATGGCAAGTGCGCTGGGTGGAAGTGAAAAGGAACAAGGTTCAAAAGCGCTGGGTTGTAAAACAGCCAGCTGATATCCCCATTGAGGCAGGAACTGAAATAAAGATGACAGCAGAAGTCAATTTATTTCCAGAAAAAATAGCTAAACAGAGTGCTGAAGCACTCTCTAGTGATTTGATCAGTAGTTCTTCATCAGCCTTGCTGAGCTAAAGGGCATAAACTTGTACTGTTTGATCTTTGGACTCTGAGGACTCCCGTGCTTGTTTAGGATCGAGCATTTTCTCTGGATGTGATCGACCTAATCACAAAAGTAGCATTTGTGACTTTTGCTCCTGGGCTTCTTCTCTGCTACAGGTGGTTGATACAGTGGTTGCTGTAACATCCTCTTGTGCACTTCTCTGTGTATTTTCTTTACCATACTCCTCATTTCGTTCCTCTGCATCTTTGACAAACATCGTTGTTCTTGAATTTTCTTCACCTGTATATCCAAGACCAGATCATCCTCCTCCATATCTTTGGTATGCTAGGATTTCGTCCAAAATATTTGAGCTCTGGTTGAGCATCTTTTCTATCTTCTGAAGCAGGTTGCGTTCTCCCTTCTTAGCAGCAGGTTTTTGTTCTTGCTGAGTAACTTGGTCAGTGAGGGATGATATCTTGTCTAGTAGTTCTCCTCGCTCCTCTTCTAGACTTGAAATTCTGTCAGTTAATCCTTTGTTGATTTCAAAGGTTTCTTCGCACCTTTGCAATATGACTCTAAGGTTTTCTGTCAGGTTTTCTTAAGTGACTCTTCATCTTCACTATCTGACACTTTAATCCCATAGGTATATTCATTCTTCATTGATTCATCCGATATTTTTGGATACAGTGGTCAAGGCAATGTAGTTCTCTTCCTCACTCTCTTCAGAGTCTCCATCACTCCACTTTGCTGCTAGGGAGTTATTGCTTTTCTTCTTGGAGCTCTTCTTCTTATTGCTAGGGCAGTCGGTTTCTTGGTGCCCGTAACCTTCCCATCCCAAGCATTGCATACCTTTCCTCTTCTCCTTCTTCTCTACATCATCTTGATTAGGTTCTTTCTCTTTCTTCTGATCGTTTCCTCCTCTTTTGGGTTGCTTCTGAAATTTGAGGATTGACCAGGTTTGAAATCCATCTTCTTCAGGAATCTACTAAAGTTCTTTACTAGTAAGCCTAGTTGATCATCAGTCTGAGGGCTTCTTTTACGCTTCAGTTTTTATCCCCACATTTTTGCTTCTGATGGAGGATCATCTTTGATCAGTTTCATCTCAAACTGCTTGAGGGATCCTATTAGTTCTTCCAACCTCATATGCCTGATCTTATGAGCTCTTGATGGAGGATCATCCTATCAGTTTCATCTTTGCTTTATCTTCTGAGCACTGCGCTCAGGATCTTCGAGGGATTGGCAAATGATTTTCTTGAAACAAGTGTTGGCTATTGCGGAGCGTTTCTCCATTGTTTCCTTTTGCAACGTTTGCGGAGAGGTTTATAGCAGTTTTGGTGAAGTTTTTGCTCCCAGAATTTTTGTGGAGATTTTTATTTCCAGCGAAGCCTCTGCCTTCTTTTTTGCCATGGTTTTTTGGCTAGATTTGTTTGGTTATAAGGGGTTGGGCATTCTTAAGGGTGAAGCCCTTCCAGGCCTCCTTTCTAGCTCTTTTTGGGGTTCTCATGTGTTCTTTTGGAGCTGTGTTTTTTATTTGTGGCTTACAAGTTGGTCCATGCAGCCAGCCTCTTTGCTAGTTACAAATGTGTGCCTCTTTGCTATCTTCATAGTCCTTCTCATAGCCATATATGCTTGTCAAATGATCCTGAATATGCAGCTTGTTGTTCTTGTTGCTTTGTCTGTCTTTAGGGCAGGGGTATGCCCCTGTCCGTATCTCTATTACAGGTTTTTAATTTTGGCTTTTTGGTTGTTTGTTAGATGGCCTTGGATTTAGCCAGGCCGTCCTCCAGAATTGTATACACCATGATCCAGGTTTTTTGGATCGTTTATTTTCAATAAAGGTGCTGCCCATTAAAAAAAAATGCGCTCAGGATCTTCACTAATTGTGTCGACTTCCCGCTCTGATACCAATTGAAATTGCAGGGCCTTTGACCGCGCGTCGTTGTGCGCGTCAAATATAATCCTTCCTCTTCCACTCAGTACAGCGGTTAAGTAAGGGTCGATCTCCACAGGGAGCAAATAGTAAGTCTTTAGCTAGCAACCTACACTTACGACAATGGGGAGGTGTGTGAGTGATTGAAATGCGCGATGCGCAAGTGAACAGTAACTAGTGTAACGCAGGAAATTTGCACTAGACGTGCGCAAGCAGTAGAGATTAAATACTATGATTATGAGAAGCATTGGGCAGACAATCCTCTATGAGTGCATTCCTTATCATCGACTCTAAACGTCTATAGTTTCCGGTTTACTTGGGTTAGTGTCCGGTCAAGGCTTTCTAACACGTGCGCATGTTTCGTTCAAAGTTCATGTGCTATTAATCTTTAGAACATAGACTAAAACAGCTGCGAATCCGTTCAAAGTAGCAACTGATCACCCTAGCTCGTTACTCCTAGTTGTCACCGTAAAGCTATCAACTAGTTTAACATATGACAAGCAAGCAACACAAGTAAGATTGCGGTTCAAGGCTTCCCCTACTCATGCAACTGGCTGTCTCCGTATGCACAGGATTAATACAAGTAAGTAAACTATGCATTAAGCTCAAGTCTCAAAGAAAATACATCATAGATTCATGCCCAACCAACACTAAGAGTTTAGCTAGACATGCTAGTGATAAACATCATAGAATAGTAAATAATGACTAATGTGTCTGAGAAAACAGTAGCAAACAGTGCGCGCAGCTTGTCTTCTCGGCTGGCGCAGTCGGCTGGCGCAAATCCTCTCAACACGTCCGTGTGTTTTCCAGTTCTGCTGCGCAGTGCCTCTTGGTGATCTCTGATGCGTCTCCAGAAAGTCTCTTGTTCATCCTCTGTTGCCCTAGCCTTCCTCTTGTTTATACACTGCTTGGGAAGCTCACTTTTGGCAACTTCCAAATCTGGTCACGTCAAGATTAGGCAGTACTGGACTTTGCGCTTGGCGCACGGCATCGGCTAGCGCATGGGCTAGCGCACCTCTGCTGACTCTCGCCAACTTCTCTCCTGTTTGTGCTGCTAGCTCCGCAGGCGGATCTTTCACTCCTAGAACGCTGCCTGTTAGCGCGTATCCGACTCAAAGACTCGTTTTGCCCTGTAATACAAAAACACTTGAAACGAGTAATCTTGCTCATAAAATATTGCAAACAAGCATAGGGTTATGATCTAAATAATGCGTACAAATAGCCTCTATCAAACCCCCCACACTTGCCCCTTGTTCGTCCCGAACAAGCACTGAAGCGCGGATACAATTACCTCTTCTGGAGTTTAGCGCACAGTCCTGCACTCTGATGCAAATGCACAATTGCTCAACTCGCACTGCTCTATCACCTGCGCACAACTGCACTCAACAGTTCTAATATAATAATTTCGAAATTCATTACCTCTCAGCCGGGATGAAGATTTTTGGATGGCTGGGAGATAGCTCTTCTTAGGCTCCAGGCTGCCAGCTCCTACTCCGAAGATAGGTATATGGTGGATAACGCAGCTTCTTCCAGTGCGTGATTCGTCCGTGCACTTCCTGGGAACCTGAGCTTTCTGATGATTTCCTTATGGTCTTTGCACATGTTGATGCTTGTGCGCATGCTGATTCTTTTGTAGCGCGTATCATCTGCTGGTATTTTTCTTTTGTACAGCTTTCTCTTTAATTTCTTACATTCCCAGAGCAGTTCCAGTCTCAGCCTTCGGATAGCAGCTATGGAACTCGCCCCGCTCTCTCTCCTTTGGTCTGTCTGCGCAGGTCAGCGCACGCGTTTACATCCGCGCCTGCCTTCCTTAGCTCGATTTCCAGAGAGAAGGTGGTCTGTTTTCCCACCTCGCCACGCTATGGGTATTTCGCCTTTGGCATCTGCGTGATTGAGCGCGCTCTTTTGTCCCGAAGGCTGCGAAGCACCGGCCTCCACTAACGCTCTCGACCATATACCTTGCCTTCGAAGCAAAAGCGACTAACCGCCTCTCTGGAGCATTTCTGTCAACTCCACATCCCCTGCATATCCCAACTAACAGGAGCAAAAAACGAAAAAATTATACTAAAACAGTAGATAGCAGCGCACGCAATATGGATAGCGCAAAACAAACTGGAGCGCATGCGCATCCTGCACTCTAGCGCACTACTGCTACTATTCTCTTTAACTTAAACTAAGCTACACTAAAAATGCTCAAAACGTGAAAAGTGAATGTAACGCCCCACACTTGAACAGAGACGTGTCACGACTCAAGCGCAAGCGCATGGAGAGCGCACACATGCATGTAATGCAAAAATAAAGAACATAAGAACAAAAACAAATAGTCACACAGCAGAAACGATAGCACAGGGTCACAAAATATGCGGCACAAATATTCAGCACAAAATATCCAATAAGACGCAGCAAAATAAAAGACATCACCCTAAAGAAAACTAATGCTGCTGCCCCTCGGCCTTAGAAGTCCTTCGAGCTAGACGCAGCTGCTGATCCAAGCGCCTCATCCTCTGAAGAATCCGTCACGTAGTCGGTGCTGGAGGCTGGTGGCACTATGGTGAGGGGGTCAGGCTGCGCTACGAGGTCGTCCTCGGAAAGTGAACCCAAATGGAATCGGAGTCTACGCTGGGATAGGCTATGGGGGACTCCGGAACAGAAGGCCGGGCAGGGGAAACTGCTAGTGGTGGTATCGGTTCTGGTTCAGGGGTGGGCTTTGCTGCGGGGGCTGCCGGTGCTGGTGGTGGTGGTGGTACTGGAGAGGGTTCTGCTGGATGGACTGGGGCTGCTAAGGCTATGAACCAAACACCCTTATGTCTGTACCTGATCTCCTTGTCTCCTGCCTCCAGAGACTCTAAAAACTCGCACGTGTCCTCTTGGTCAGATGCGCTGTTGAGTTCCAACAGCGCTTCCCAGCCTGCGAGCGCCAGCCTCTGCGCTACGAGGTCCGCTAGTCCAACCTCGCGCAGGAACTCTCGGCTGATGTACGGGGTCCCGTACATTTCCAGGCTTATAAACGCCGCATACTTGCTGGCGAATGCAGCTGGGGTCTCCTGGTCCTTGCCAGGTCTCATGATGCGCTAGGGCTGCGGTCAACTGTGGTCAACACCCTCAATAACTTCAAAAATCCAAACTGCACAGAAATCCCTGAAATTCTCACCGAATGAGCGCCTACTGCTCGCCTACACAACGCACTAAACAATACGCCAATCGGCGCACTCTACCCCGGTGCGATTTCAAAACCCTAGAAAACTTCTCCTCCGCACAAACCCTAACGGAAGCTGCTCAAATCGGGGGGAGAGGTTACCTGGGTGTAGTGCGGCTGTGTGGTCCTCGAATCGCTCTAAACGGACGCTGGGTTGGGCGCTGATCGACGGGTAGAGGACTGAAGGCGGGAGCTCGTGTGCAACGGTCGAGTGAAAAGTGCTAGATTTTTCCTAAGTCCTGCCTTATATACCCCCCTGGCTAGCGCATCTGACCTGCGCATTGCTAGGCGCACGGTCCTGCGCACTACTGCGTGACTAAAAAAAAACTACCAAGTCCTAAACTAGCTAAAAAAACTCAAAGAAAAACAAAATAAGTAGAAAATAAAATATGCAAAAGTAAAAACGTGTCGGGTTACCTCCCGACAAGTGCCTTTGTTTAACGTCGTTGGCTCGACTGTACCTCGTTACGTGCCAAAATGTGTGCCTGCGACCTCCCTCACTCTTGCTTCTGAGTGTTCCTGCGCCAGTGTGTGTGTTGCGATCTCATTGGTCCTGCGCAAAGGGTAAGATGGGAAGTCAGCATGTGATAAATTATGCGTAACGAGGGCAAATGCAGAGGAAGAAGAGATATAAGCAATAGGTTCCAGTTCTCCCTCTGGTACATCCGGTGGTGTGTCTGGCACAGCAGCTTGCGCATCTATTATCTCTGGTTCGGCCAAGTCAATGTTGCGTGCTGTGCTGTCCCAAGGTTCTCCTAAGTACCGTTTGACTCTCTGCCCATTAACCTGAAAACGATGCCGGTGCCCGTCTTCTAACTCGATTGTTCCGTAGGGGAAAACCTTGGTGACCGTGTATGGTCCCGTCCATTTGCTGCGCAGTTTTCCAGGCATAAGCTTCAGGCGTGATGGGAATAGTAATACCTTGTCTCCTGGTTCAAAAGTGCGTCTAAGGATATGCTTGTCGTGAAAGGCCTTGGTGCGCTCCTTGTAATCGCGCAGTCCCTCATAGGCGTCCAGGCGCAGCTCTTCTAGTTCGTTCAGCTCAAATGCGCGCTCCCTTCCTGCCTCATCCAAGTTCAGGTTGCAAATGCGTAAGGCCCAATATGCCTTGTGCTCGAGCTCTACTGGCAGGTGGCATGCTTTCCCATAGACCAGCCGAAATGGTGAGGTCCCAATGGGCGTCTTATGCGCAGTGCGGTATGCCCATAGCGCATCATCAAGGCGCTGGCTCCAATCTTTGCGCGATGGTCTCACAGTCTTTTCTAAGATGCGCTTGATCTCCCTGTTAGAAACTTCGGCCTATCCATTCGTCTACGGATGGTAAGCGGTGGACGTCTTGTGGCCCCATGAAGTCGATTCCCCAAATATCGAACACTTCATCCACCAGAATCGGGGTCTGCGGCATCTCATTGCGCGCGGATATTCCTCCTGTGCGCTGGCACCTGTCACAATTCCTGCAGTGATTATAGGCGTCTCTAAACAGGTGCGGCCAATAGAATCCGCAGTCCAGGACCTTTCTGCTTGTGCGCTTGGGACCGAAGTGTCCTCCGCATGCGTGCGCATGACAAAACATCAAAATAGAATTAATTTCGTGGTCAGGCACGCAACGCCTCAATATCTGATCTGGTCCTATTCTAAGCATGTAAGGATCATCCCAAAGGTAATGCTTGGACTCATGTTTTAATCGCATGCACTGAGTTTTATTGAAATGCGGAGGAAACGTACCTGTGACCAGGTAATTTGCGATGTGCGCATACCATGGTACCTTACCTGTCAGCGCCATCAGATGCTCGTCAGGGAATGTTTCCGTGATCTGCCCTGGTTCCTCCTCTTTCACGATCCTGCTCAGGTGATCAGCAACTGGATTCTCCGTGCCCTTCTTGTCTTTGATCTCCAAGTCAAATTCCTGCAGTAAGAGCACCCAGCGCATCAGGCGCGGCTTGGTTTCCTTCTTGGACATGAGGTAGCGGATAGCTGCGTGGTCAGTGTAGATGATGACTCTTGCGCCTAGAACATATGCTCGGAACTTCTCCAGCGCAAATACAATTGGCAGAAGCTCCTTCTCCATGGTGGTGTAGTTCCTCTGCGCAGAGTCCAGTGTGCGCGATGCATAGTAAATGGCATGCGGCTTCTTGTCTACGCGCTGCCCCAAGACTGCACCTACTGCATAATCACTTGCGTCGCACATCAGCTCAAATGGCAGGTTCCAGTCTGGTGCGCGCATTACTGGCGCACTAGTCAGCGCTTCTTTCAGCTTATCAAACGCAGCCCTGCACTCCTCAGTAAAGTCGAAGCACACATCTTTTTGCAAAAGGTTAGACAGGGGTATACAAATTTTAGAGAAATCTTTGATAAAACGCCTGTAGAACCCAGCATGCCCTAAGAATGATTTCACGTCGCGCACGTTGGTGGCATAAGGTAGATTGGAAATAAGATCTATCTTAGCTTTGTCTACCTTGATCCCCTCCTCTGAAATGATATGACTTAGTACTACTCCGTGCGTTACCATGAAATGACATTTTTCGTAATTTAGCACTAAGTTCTTAGAAATGCAGCGCGCTAAGACTTTATCTAGATGTGTTAAGCATGCATCAAAGGTACTTCCATATACGGTAAAATCATCCATGAACACTTCTATGCATATACCAATCATATCAGAGAAAATGCTCATGACAAGGCGTTGGAACGTACCTGGCGCGTTGCACAGCCCAAAAGACATGCGCCGAAACGCAAACGTACCGAACGGGCATGTGAATGTGGTCTTCTCTTGATCTTCCGCAGCTATGGGTATCTGGTTGTACCCTGAATATCCGTCCAAGAAACAAAAATAAGGTTTACCTGCTAAGCGATCCAGCATCTGGTCCATGAAGGGTAGCGGGAAGTGGTCCTTGCGCGTTACTGTGTTAAGCTTCCTGTAGTCGATGCACATGCGCCAGCCAGTTTGTATGCGCTTGGGAACTAGCTCGCCCTGCGCATTTTCTTCCACTGTGATTCCTCCTTTCTTTGGCACAACATGCACCGGACTGACCCATTTGCTATCCGATAATTGGGTAAATGACCCCTGCACCAAGCAATTTCAGGACTTCCTTTTGCACTACCTCCATCATATTTGGATTCAACCTGCGCTGAGCCTCTCTGGATGGTTTGGCACCATCTTCCAATAGAATCCTATGCATGCACACGTCTGGGCTCACTCCGCGCAGATCGGCAAGTGTCCATCCTATGGCGCGCTGGTTCTTGCGCAGTACCTGCTGTAAGCGTGCCTCCTGCTCCTCTTCTAATCCTTTCTTTATGATCACTGGCAGGGTATCCTCATCTCCCAAGAAAATGTATTTGAGGTGCTCTGGGAGTTGCTTCAGTTCGATCTTGGGTGCCTGTTCAATAGAGGGCAAGATTTTGTTAGCAGTGCAAATATGAACTATATCACGTACCTGTGTGGGTGCTGGTTCCGCACTGCTCAGCTCTTTCTCTTGCTCCTCCAGCTCTGCCTGTGTCAGTAGCTCTGGTCCTACGGTTGCGCTCGCACATTGCGCTTCTGTGACTAAATCGTCAATGCTGTCCATTGCGTGCACTGTAGCGTCCTCATGTGGATGCTGCATCCCCTTGAATATGTTGAAATGGATTTCTTCGCCATCTACCTCCATGGAGAGCGTGCCCCTCCACACGTCTATCTTTGTGCGCGCGGTCATCAGAAACGGTCTGCCTAGGAGGATCTGCGCACCGCTGGCGCTTGATTCACCCTCCATTTCGAGCACATAAAAATCTGCTGGGAACACCAGCTCTCCTACTCGAACTAGGACATCTTCTATCATGCCTGCAGGTTGTTTGCACGATCTATCTGCTAGCTGAATGGTGAGACCTGCAGGCTTTAGTGGTCCAAGGCGCAATGTCGTATATAGGGAATAAGGTAGCAAATTGATGGATGCGCCTAAATCGATCATGCAATTACTCACTGTGGTCTTACCTAGCGTGCATGGAATAGTAAATGTACCTGGATCTCGGCACTTAGGTGGTACCTTTTGTTGCACGATTGCTGAGGCCTGCGCATTTAGCATTACCTGTGCGCATTCGCCCTTCCTCCTTTTGTTTGTGCACAGCTCTTTTAAAAACTTTGCATACCTGGGAATCTGCCGAATAGCTTCAATAAGGGGAATGTTGATTTCCACCTTGCTGAACAACTCATAAAGCTCCTTGTCCAACGCTTCCTTTCTAGCCAATGGTGCCTGCACAGGGAAAGGTGCAGGTATGTTAGTACAATTTATGTCCTTGTTTCTGGACTGAGACATACCTGGCGTGTTGCCCTGCTGGTTTGTGGCTGGCGCTTCTGGTTGCGTATCTTGCTCTGGTTGCGCATTCTGATCTGCTGGATCCGGGACTTGCGCAACTGGTTGTGCGGGCGCCTGCGCGGTCTGCTCTGTTCCTACTCTGCGCCCAGTCCTCAGTGTCACTGCATTGACTCCTCCTTTAGGGTTCTGAATCACTTGCGAAGGCAGGTTGCCATCGCTCTTTTTTAGCTCATATACTGTGGTTGCGATCTGTGATAACTGCTTTTCGATGGACTCGAACCTTTTGTCATATTTCTCGTCATTTTTGCGCACTGTGTCTGCTAGCTGCCCCACGATATCTTCTAGGGATCGCCTCGGTTGCTTGTTGTTATGCGCTGTTGCGTCATTGCGGCGATGCGGTGGATTGTAGGGCGCAGCTGGTTGCGTCTGCTGTGGCGTGCGCTGATCAGTGGACTGCCTCTGGAAATTGTTCTCTTCCCTCCATCTGAATCCATTTGCGGCAAGCCCAAAGCGCGGCTGATTCTGCCTCTGCGGCCCTCTGTTGTCCCATCCTCCAAGAGCGTTGACATCTCCAGATTCTTCAAAAAGTGTTGGGCATTCATCTGTCTTGTGCTCGGTGGACCTGCAGAATTCACATACCTTTGGCGCAACTGGTTGTGCGCTCTGCGCACTCATCAATTTCTGCAGCATGGCCTTCATTTCCTTGATCTCAGCGCTTCTTTCGACCTGATGCACAGAACGAGCACGACTATTTTCAAGCGTTAGTTGATGTCTTACCTGCCCAGCAGAGTCTTCTATCAGCTGCCACGCATCCTCTGGGTACATGTTGCAAATGTCCCCGCCTGCGCATGCATTCAGTAGTCGCAGCTCCATGGGAAGCAGCCCATTCAGGAAGTTCTCTATCAGCACATTCTGGGGCAGGCCGTGATTGTAACAGTTGGCCTCCAGCTCCCTGAAACGCTCGTAATATTCTGACAGAGACTCCCCTGCGCTCTGCCTTGGCGCGGCCAGTTCCCTTCTGAGCAGCGCAATCTTTGCTGCTGGATAGAATTTATCTAGGAATTTCTTCTGCAGCTGCTCCCATGTGTGAATGGATCCTGCGGGTAAATTCATCAACCAATGTCTGGCTGTATCACACAGTGAAAATGGGAATGCCTTCATTTTCAGCGCCTCATCACTCTCCCCTTCGGTCTTCATGTTCTTGCAAATGACGAGGAACTCTCGCACATGCTTGACTGGATTTTCATTGTTCATCCCGTGGAACTTGGGCATGTGATGGATGAGCGAGCTCCTTAGCTCAAAATGACCGCCTGGTGGAAGCACGATGCACCATGGCTGGTTAACAGTGATAGGGGCTGACATCTCGCGCACTGTTCTGCGTCGCGCGGCTTGTTGCACGGGTGGCGCATGATACACTTCAGCGGCCCTCCTTGCTTCAACCTCGCGCTGCACTTCCTCTCTGAACAGGGCTGCGCGGTTATGTGCTCTTGCTTCCTCTGGGGTTCTGTCCCCCAAGTTGTCTCCTACGACACTGTTATCCTCCATAACCTGTTCTGAATCTCAAAGAAAATGAAATTAAAAGATAACTAATGTTGTTGCGTCTGTCAGTGCGCAACTAGAATCTGCGCAGCGCAACTGTTTCAAGGTTGCGCAGGCTAATGGTGATTGCGCGCTGTCAGAAACAACAACGAAAACAAAACAAACTAAAATAACTAGTTACTAAAAAGGAAAAAACGTAAACTAACTAGAACTTAGCTGTGTTGCTTGATGGAGCGTATTTATACGCTCCATTGAGTTATTTATTCCCATAGTTTTATTACATTTTGCGTGAATCGATTACTCTTTTGTAGTGTTTTCGTATCACAGGTGTGTTCAAGATCGCATCGGATTTTATCGCGTATTTGAAGCATTCACCCAAGACCAAAAAGTCAACAGCAGTCAACTCTGCTGGTTCAATTGGAAATCAGATTTGGTTCAAGCACATGTGGTTCAATCAAGGTGGTTCAACCCAAAAACCCTAAACCTAAGACATGGACAAATCAGGAAAAGAATTATCTCTCTTGAACACTCCTTTTTTGGACAGCACTATTCACGCGGAGCTAGAGTGACGGCAGTGGAGTCCGAGCTAGCTAGAGAGTGAAGCTGCTGGAAAGTCGCCGGAAAACACTGTTCACGGCCGGTTACTATTCACATTTCACTATTCACATTTCACTGTTCACATTTCACTAATTACTGTTACTATTCACGCCGGAACACTGTTCACGGCCGGACTTGTTTTGAGTTCAGTTCGTGTATTGTAGTGTGATGAATCTAGTTTCTATTGTATTCATGGATATTATGAGTAGCTAAATCAATATTTCAGTTTGGGGATTTATAGTGCAACAATGGTTTGAGATCAATGAATGAATGTTTGAGCTAGTGATTTTATTGTCCTCGTATGTATGAATGAATGAATGCTTGATTGTCAGTTCGGTGCAGCTTAGCGGTGAGCTGAATTGATGTCATTTGTGTTATACTTGATTGGATTGCATTGTTGGGGAGAACCTAGCGGTAGAACCGATTTTGTGGTGTTAGTCGAGTAACTATTGCACTTGTTCGAAAACCTAGCGGTTAAGAATAGGTAGAAATCGATTGTCGACATATCTTTAGCGGGAATGTTGAACTGAGGCAGAATTCATTAGCTTATTCATGTATTCGATCTGTGATAACTAGTTGCATTGTATTCCCCGAACTGATTTTCTTTAAATTGATATCCTCAGTTGTGTTCCTTTTTTCTGTGACTTCCATTTGAACTCCGACTCATTTGCTCTCTTTGGGTTCGACCCTGCTTACCGCTTGCTAGTGTGTTAACAGGAGTTGCAAATTCAAATTTGAGGCGCACGACGACGCGCTGTCATTGCTCCCCGGCAACGGCGCCAAAATTTGATCGCGCGTCATTGTGCGCGTCAAATATAATCCTTCCTCTTCCACTCAGTACAGCGGTTAAGTAAGGGTCGATCTCCACAGGGAGCAAATAGTAAGTCTTTAGCTAGCAACCTACACTTACGACAATGGGGGGGGTGTGTGAGTGATTGAAATGCGTGATGCGCAAGTGAACAGTAACTAGTGTAACGCAGGAAATTTGCACTAGACGTGCGCAAGCAGTAGAGATTAAATACTATGATTATGAGAAGCATTGGGCAGACAATCCTCTATGAGTGCATTCCTTATCATCGACTCTAAACGTCTATAGTTTCCGGTTTACTTGGGTTAGTGTCCGGTCAAGGCTTTCTAACACGTGCGCATGTTCCGTTCAAAGTTCATGTGCTATTAATCTTTAGAACATAGACTAAAACAGCTGCGAATCCGTTCAAAGTAGCAACTGATCACCCTAGCTCGTTACTCCTAGTTGTCACCGTAAAGCTATCAACTAGTTTAACATATGACAAGCAAGCAACACAAGTAAGATTGCGGTTCAAGGCTTCCCCTACTCATGCAACTGGCTGTCTCCGTATGCACAGGATTAATACAAGTAAGTAAACTATGCATTAAGCTCAAGTCTCAAAGAAAATACATCATAGATTCATGCCCAACCAACACTAAGAGTTTAGCTAGACATGCTAGTGATAAACATCATAGAATAGTAAATAATGACTAATGTGTCTGAGAAAACAGTAGCAAACAGTGCGTGCAGCTTGTCTTCTCGGCTGGCGCAGTCGGCTGGCGCAAATCCTCTCAACACGTCCGTGTGTTTTCCAGTTCTGCTGCGCAGTGCCTCTTGGTGATCTCTGATGCGTCTCCAGAAAGTCTCTTGTTCATCCTCTGTTGCCCTAGCCTTCCTCTTGTTTATTTACTGCTTGGGAAGCTCACTTTTGGCAACTTCCAAATCTGGTCACGTCAAGATTAGGCAGTACTGGACTTTGCGCTTGGCGCATGGCATCGGCTAGTGCACCTCTGCTGACTCTCGCCAACTTCTCTCCTGTTTGTGCTGCTAGCTCCGCAGGCGGATCTTTCACTCCTAGAACGCTGCCTGTTAGCGCGTGATAATGCAAGTATGGCAGTGTTTGACAAAACCAGCATGAGTGAACAAGGAGCTGCTGCAGCTCAATCAATCAAGGAGGCCAGCAGAAGTAAACCAGCAACAGATGCAGCAGGGGATGCTGCAGCAGGTGCTGGTTCAAGAGCTTGTTCAACTGGCCGAGTAGCAGTTTTGTGCTGGGTGAGTTTTGAAGGTTTGGCAGCTTTGTGAAAGTGCTTAGAAGAATTTCTAATATGCTGCTGAGCATATTTCAGCAAGGATTACTAGTCAGAGAAGGAGATGTGCTTAAAGATATGAATCAAATCTAATCTCCTAGATTTTAGGAGATAATTGATATTGTGGGTCAATTGCCTAAACCTGGAAATTGCTTAAAGTGGTGAGGGTATTTAAGCAGAAGGTTTGAGGGCTGAAGAGGGTGATCGAAGCTGAGTGATACACGAGAGTAGACACAGAATTTAGAGTGAGGATTTTTCTGGGTGTGCTACGAGAGTTGTTCTTCGATCAACACACACGGGCAGAGCGTTGAGCGCAGAGCTGTGGTGCGTATTGCAGAAGAGAATCAGGTCTTGCAGAGACTGATTCGTGCTTTGATCTGGAAGCCAATTTAGAGCTGTGGAGCTTGTTGGTTGATCAAAGGCAGCCGCGGGAGAACTGACGGGTGGAAGGCTCGGTCGAGGTTCGTGCGGAAGAACTCACTAGTGGCAGGTGGTCACTGAGTGAGGGGGAGTTACTCAGAGTGTGCAGCGCTCTTGGAGTGGTTCGATCGGCTCGGCAGGAGGCTTTGGAGCGACGCGGACAGAGTGCTTCAGCTGGTGTTACAGCTGTTGCTGCAGCAACCCTGCTGAGTAGTGTAGTATAGAATAGGCTGAGTTCTTTGAGAGGATTGTAGCTATTCTAGACTGACATATTGTAGAGGGTGTGCTGACACAAATCAGAGCTTGTTCTGATTGTGTTGAGTAGTCCACACGGGGTTAAAGTAGCATAGGTTGCGTGGGTTGTAACCGAGTGTGCTTTGAACCTTTGGTTGAGTGGATTGAGGACTGGAGAATAGTCCTCCCCAGACGTAGGCAGATTGGCCGAACTGGGTGAACAAATCTGTGTCTTATTCATTGTCTGCTGTGCCTGCATTTAAGTGAACAAGAGTGTGCTGCAGCAACTGCTAGTTCACAAATCTGCATAAGTAGAGACACTTGAAATTTCAATTGGTATCAGAGCGGGAACTCGACACACAGAGTTAAAAAGGTCCTACAGTGTCTCCGAAGTAGCCAAGACAATGAAGGAAGGACAGAGCACAAGTAGACCTCCACTTTTGGAAGAGAGCAATTATGGTTATTGGAAAGCTAGAATGAAAGCCTTTCTCAAGGCTATTGATGAGAAGACATGGAGAGCTGTCGTGATTCAGTGGTCTCCCCCAATCACCATAGATGAGCAAGGAGTGACAAGAATAAAACCTGAAGAGCAGTGGACTGCTGAAGAAGGTGCTGCAGCAACTGGTAATTCAAAGGCTTTGAATGCAATTTTTGCTGCAGTTGATGCTAACAATTTCAGGTTGATATCAAACTGTGATTTGGCCAAGCAAGCATGGGAGATTCTGCAAACTGCCCATGAAGGAACTGATAGAGTGAAGCTATCAAGGCTCCAGATCATTGCCACACATTTTGAAAATCTGAGGATGCTGGATGAGGAAACAGTCACTGAGTTTAATGCTAAACTCTGTGATCTTGCAAATGAAGCTCATTCCCTTGGTGAGCCCATCCAAGAAGAAAAGCTTATCAGAAAGGTTCTCAGATCGCTGCCCACAAAGTTTGACATGAAGGTGACAGCCATTGAAGAGGCTCAGAATGTCAGATTCATGAGGTTGGAAGAGCTGATGGGGTCTCTCAAACAATTTGAGATGAAACTGGTCAAAGAAGACACCACTTCCAAGGACAAGAATGTTGGTTTGAAGGCTGAAGCAGAAACCAAGCAGACAATTCCAGACGATCAGTTGAGCATGCTTGTTAAAAATCTAGGAAAGTTTCTGAAAAACATGGAATCCAGAACTGAGAGAAGCTCTTCCTCGCGAAAACAATTCAGAAGGGGCAGTGAAAGAAAGAAGAAAGGGAAAGAACCAGCTCTGGACGAAGATGACAAGAAAGAGATGAAAAAGGGAGTTCAATGCTGGAACTGTGAAGGATATGGACACATTGAGGCTGATTGTCCAAGCAAACCCCTCAAGAATTCTGAGAAAAAGAACAGCAAATCCATGACAGCAAAATGGAGTGATTCGGATGAAAGTGATGAAGAAAACTGTGTTGTGCTGACAAGTGTTTCAGATGTCCACCTCAATGAGCTAAAGAAGGTAGAAATTCACTATGGGATTGAAGTCTCTGAGAGTGAAGATGAAGAAGACTCATCTGACAGTTTTGCTGATCTTCTGAGGAAGATACTCAAACAATGTGAGGCAGTTCTTCAGTCCAATCAGACCTTGACTGACAGAGTAAATCTCTTGGAAAAAGAACGAAGAAAATGTCTACCCACAGTTGATAATCAAGTTACTATTCTGAAAAGGGAAGATTCAGAAAGACAGACCTCTGTTGAATCCACTCCAGCAGCAGCCAAGACAGCTGACCCGCAGAGCAATATTCTGGACGAAATATTATCTTACCAAAGACTTGGAAAAGGGAAAACAGGGCTTGGATATACTGGTGAAGAAAGCTCTAAAGGGACAGTGTTCATTAAAGCCTCAGATGGTGAGACAGACGAGAAGAAGAATTCAGATGCCTCCTCAAAAATGGCAGAGAAAATTGGATCTAGACATGTGAACAAGAGGATGCTGCAGCATCATGGACAACTTTTTTCTCAAACAAAACAAAAGTCTCAGAACAAGTGGAGTACTGGTACAAGTGTTGGGAAGCAGAAGATCAACTCCAATCTGAAGCAGCAACACAGAACTTGCTCAGCTGAAAAAGGGGGAGCAAAGTCCAGAATCAGCACATGTTGCACAAAGACTCCATTTCATGTTGCTGCACAAGAGCACTGGATTGCTAAAAACAAGGGTAAAGCACAGATGGTACAAATATGGAAACCCAAACCAAGAGTTAGGAGGCTGGAAGATCAGAAGAAGAAAAGCTCTGGTGTATTCCAAGTATGGGTGAAGAAGACTCCACCAGATTCTCCCAAGGATCCTCTGAGCAACTGCAGCCTGAATTGAATAGGTGAACAAGCTCACATGTGCTGCAGCAACCTGGTCCGAATTAGCTTGTTCACATGTGTTGGTTGCTGAGGATGGAAAGGAAAATATTTGCACATGGGAGGCACGTGACTTACAACTTCAAAAAGGAAAAAGAAAATAACGGGTAAATATTTTCTAGGGCACAGATCAAGAGCAAAAGGGCTTCTCAGAAATCTCTGCCGATCATCCTCTGTGCGCTCCTCTTTCCTTCCACATCTCTGCAGCAATGGTGAAGACACGCGGGTTGAAGAAGAATCTGGCAGCAGACAGGCAAGGGAGGTCTGAAAGAAGGACCAAGGCACGAAATGAAGACCCTGCTCAGCCGCTGGATGTGGTTGTGTGGGAACCAAACCCTCTTCCTGTGTCGCACAGTGAGCCCTCTCCCTCTGAAGGAGCTTCGCAGAAGAGGAGGCGGCTGGTACGTGATGGAGAACCTGTCTCCAGTTCTGCTGCGCTGCCAGAAGCGGATATGGCTGAAGTTGCTTCTGAAGAAGAACTAGCAGCAGAGACTGCTGCAGCAGTCCCTGCTGTAGAAGAGTGCAGATCATTGATCATGTCTTCAGGTATTATTGGTGAAGGGGTTGAAACAGCTGCTGAGTCCTCTGAACAAGAACCTGCTGCAGCACATCCTCCTTCTTCAGACAAGGGAAAAGCTCCTATCCTGATCCCAGGCTCCAGTAGTGAAAGCTCATCCAGTGAAGAAGAAGAAGCAGGTTCTCTTGGTGGACCCTCTGAGAAAGGACCTGCAGCTGAAGACTTCTCTGCTCTCACAGTCGGAGGCACATGGTTCAGGAACAAAAGCGTCTCTCAAACCTGGAGTACTGTTGAGCGGAAACACATTGTGCATGAGAAGCGACTGGTGCAAGATAAGTATAGATCAGCTGCTATGATTGAGCTTCTGACTGAGGTAAATCTGCTCAAGTCCCTAACCTTTCCTCACCGTTTCAATATTATTCTGGTTAGAGAATTTATAGTGAATATGGAAGAAAAATTTGGAGAAGAAGGAGCTGATGAGTATGGGAGAAGCTGGGTACGGGGTAAGTCAGTGGTGATTACTCCTGAAATTATTGATGCTTTTCTTGGAATTTCTGAGAATGCAAGAGCTCCCACTGATGTTAAGCCAGAATTTGTGGCGAAGATCCTCACAGGGGGAGTGTGCCTGTCTTGGGGTGGCCCTACCCTCAGTGCGGCTGAGCTAACCTCCAAGTATGCTCTGCTGTATCATCTTGGTGTCAGGAACTGGATTCCTAGTTCTCACAGAGGGAAGGTCAACAAAGATTTTGCTAACCTTCTCTATTCTATTGGAAAGAGGAGGAAGATTAGCCTGGGAAGTGTTATGTTTCCCCAGCTTGCTGCTCATGCCGGGAGTGCTTCCTCCAGCAAGCCTATTGTGCTGCCCTCCCTCATCCATGGGATCATGGTCTCTCAGCATCCAGAGTTTGGAGCAATTACTGAAGGCTTATCTGAGGAGCTGCAGGTCTTCACAGTAGATCACAAGCTATTCAAGGGAAAACATGTAGTGGATGTTGCGTATGAGGATCTTCTAATGGTTGGTTCTTCAGCTCCAGCTCCCCTGGAGGACTCTCTTCCCCCTGCTGCATCCATTCAGCCAGCTCTTCGTGCCAGAATTGTGAGCCATCTCAGGTCTGAACTGCTCTTTCTTGATACTGAGGCCAAACGGAGGGATGCCAAGCGTGGCCAGATTCGGAGCCTCATCAGAGACTTGGAGTTCCTGGAGGATGAGGAGCAGGCCCCTTGAGCATCTATGACAAAAAGGGGGAGAGAAGATTTTTATGTTGCTAAACTGCTACTGCTGATGAAAATTGTTTGACATTGTTTTTCTGACCCTGCGTGGTCATTATGCTATGGCCGAGTGTGGCCTCATCTTCCGAGTGTGGCCTCATCTTCCTATTACTCTCTATTATTTTTATTTAGAGTATTTCGTTTCTGGTTTTCGGAAGAGTGCATTGGCCTTAAGGTTTTGTCAAAATGCCAAGGGGGAGATTGATAATGCAAGTATGGCAGTGTTTGACAAAACCAGCATGAGTGAACAAGGAGCTGCTGCAGCTCAATCAATCAAGGAGGCCAGCAGAAGTAAACCAGCAACAGATGCAGCAGGGGATGCTGCAGCAGGTGCTGGTTCAAGAGCTAGTTCAACTGGCCGAGTAGCAGTTTTGTGCTGGGTGAGTTTTGAAGGTTTGGCAGCTTTGTGAAAGTGCTTAGAAGAATTTCTAATATGCTGCTGAGCATATTTCAGCAAGGATTACTAGTCAGAGAAGGAGATGTGCTTAAAGATATGAATCAAATCTAATCTCTTAGATTTTAGGAGATAATTGATCTTGTGGGTCAATTGCCTAAACCTGGAAATTGCTTAAAGTGGTGAGGGTATTTAAGCAGAAGGTTTGAGGGCTGAAGAGGGTGATCGAAGCTGAGTGATACACGAGAGTAGACACAGAATTTAGAGTGAGGATTTTTCTGGGTGTGCTACGAGAGTTGTTCTTCGATCAACACACACGGGCAGAGCGTTGAGCGCAGAGCTGTGGTGCGTATTGCAGAAGAGAATCAGGTCTTGCAGAGACTGATTCGTGCTTTGATCTGGAAGCCAATTTAGAGCTGTGGAGCTTGTTGGTTGATCAAAGGCAGCCGCGGGAGAACTGACGGGTGGAAGGCTCGGTCGAGGTTCGTGCGGAAGAACTCACTAGTGGCAGGTGGTCACTGAGTGAGGGGGAGTTACTCAGAGTGTGCAGCGCTCTTGGAGTGGTTCGATCGGCTCGGCAGGAGGCTTTGGAGCGACGCGGACAGAGTGCTTCAGCTGGTGTTACAGCTGTTGCTGCAGCAACCCTGCTGAGTAGTGTAGTATAGAATAGGCTGAGTTCTTTGAGAGGATTGTAGCTATTCTAGACTGACATATTGTAGAGGGTGTGCTGACACAAATCAGAGCTTGTTCTGATTGTGTTGAGTAGTCCACACGGGGTTAAAGTAGCATAGGTTGCGTGGGTTGTAACCGAGTGTGCTTTGAACCTTTGGTTGAGTGGATTGAGGACTGGAGAATAGTCCTCCCCAGACGTAGGCAGATTGGCCGAACTGGGTGAACAAATCTGTGTCTTATTCATTGTCTGCTGTGCTTGCATTTAAGTGAACAAGAGTGTGCTGCAGCAACTGCTAGTTCACAAATCTGCATAAGTAGAGACACTTGAAATTTCAATTGGTATCAGAGCGGGAACTCGACACACAGAGTTAAAAAGGTCCTACAGTGTCTCCGAAGTAGCCAAGACAATGAAGGAAGGACAGAGCACAAGTAGACCTCTTCTAGCATCGTTCGATTTCCTCAGACACTCACGATGCTCCCTCGACTCTGCTTGATCAATCAGCGAGTCTCCTGCTCCAACTAATCTTCCCCAATCAACCAGTAATCAGACACTACAAGTCTCGATCAGTCTCTACTTTATAATCTCTCCTACTCTGCTCAATGAGTGATCATCAATCTCTGCTCTGCTCAATTCTTCTATCTGCACTCTCTGCTCTACTCAATTGATTCTGGATTGATCTGTGTTTGTTGCTCTGTTGAGCCTTCTTTTAAATAGTGGCCTCCAGGCTCCATCTAAATTAGAATGGGTCGTTGTTAAAGATAAGGACACCCACCTTCCAAAAAAGAATTATCTTTAAGCTGGTAGAATTATCTTGAAGCTGACTTGTTGGGGAAATGAGGCGACTCTGGGAATATTCTAAACTGACTTTAGAAAGCTTCCGTTGCTTTTCTCTTCAATTCCGGGCAGCTTGTTCTTCACGCGAAAACTGTTGATTAGGATGCTACAGCTCTTCTATCACAGGAAGCTGTATCAATACTACAGCACTCGCATCACGCATAATCTCGAAAGGTTGGGTCCAATCCGGTGCTAGTATTATTGGTGCACTGGTCAAGGCTGTCCTGAGCTCTTCAAAAGCTTACTTGCACTCATCATTAAAATCAAAAAGGCACATCTTTTTACAGCAATCGAGACAGCGGCAATGATTTCTTCGAAAAGTCTATAACAAACGTGCGATAAAATTCTGCATGTCCTAGGAAAGACTGTATACCACGCTAGTCAACAGGAAAAGGCAATCCACGATGATGATGTAGTATGACATTGTTTGACAAAACCAGCACAAGTGAACAAGGAGCTGCTACAGCACAAGTGAACAAGCAGCAGCTGCAGCAGGGGATGCTATAGCAGGAACTTGTTCAAGTGGCTGCATCATCTGACGAAGAAGCAGCAACGTCCTGGGCTTGTCCAGAAGGGCTGGGATCGCTACGGAGATCACCAGAAGAATTTCTAAAATGCTGTGGAGAATTTTCCAGTGAGGTTTCCTAGCCAGAGAAGGAGATTTGTATTGAAGATAAAGATCAAATCTAATCTCCTAGATTTTAGGAGATAATTGTTCTTTTTGGGACATTGCTTATTTCTAGTCTTGCTTAAAGCTGGTGCTGCTATTTAAGTGAGAGCAGTTCAGAGCTGAGAGGTTGATCGAAGCTGAGGGATACACGAGTGCATATACAGAATTCAGAGAGAGCAATTTTGGTGTGTGACGGACGAATTCTTCGATCATCACCCGAGAGCAGAGCGTGAGCGCAGAGCTGTGGTGACAGAAGCAGAAGGGAATCAGGACTTCCAGAGTCTGATTCGAGCTTGATCTGGAAGCCAATTCAGAGCAGTAGTGCTTGTTGGCTGATCAAGGTCAGCCGCGGAGGAACTGACGGGTGTGTGGCTCGGTCAAGTGTCTAAGTGGTGGTTCTCGCTAGTGGCAGGTGGTCACTGAGTGAGGGGGAGTATTCCAGAGTGTGCAGCACTCGTGGAATCGTTCGAACGGCTCGGCAGAAGGCTTTGGAGCGACGCGGACAATTGTGCTTCAGCTGTGTGTTACAGCAGTTGCTACAGCAACCCTGCTGAGTGAGTGTAGTTTAGAATAGGCTAAGTCTTGAGAAGTCTGTAGCTATTCTAGATTGACATTTGTAGAGGGTGTGCGGACACAAGTCAGAGCCTGTTCTGATTGTGTCAAGTGATCCACACAAGGTTGAGTAGCATAGGTTGTGTGGAGTTGTAACCTAGTGTACTTGGAGACCTTCGTGTTTAGTGGATTTAGGACTGGAGAATAGTCCTCCCCAGACGTAGGCAGTTGGCCGAACTGGGTGAACAAACTACTGTCTTGTTCATTGTTTGCTGAGACAATTTCTAAGTGAACAAGAGTGTGCTGCAGCAACTGCTTGTTCACAAATTTGCCTATCTGAGACGCTGTGAATTTCAATTGGTATCAGAGCAGGAGCTCGACACACAGAGTAAAAGATCCTACAGTGTCTCTGAAGTAGTCACGACAATGAAGGAAGGACAGAGCACAAGCAGACCTCCATTGTTGGAAGAAAGCAACTATGGATATTGGAAGGCTAGGATGAAACCCTTTCTCAAGGCCATTGATGAAAAGACCTGGAGAGCAATCATGGTCCAGTGGTCTCCCCCAATTACTATGGATGAACAGGGAGTCACACGGATTAAGCCTGAAGAACAATGGACTGCTGAAGAGGGAGCTGCAGCAACTGGTAATTCAAAGGCCCTAAATGCGATTTTTGCTGTAGTTGATGCTAACAATTTCAGGCTGATATCAAATTGTGATATGGCCAAACAAGCTTGGGAAATTCTGCAAACTGCACATGAAGGAACTGATAGAGTGAAGCTGTCAAGACTCCAGATCATTGCTACACAGTTTGAGAATCTGAGAATGCTGGAAGAGGAGACTGTCACTGAGTTTAATGCTAAACTCTGTGATCTTGCAAATGAAGCCCATGTCATTTGTGAACCCATCCCTGAAGAAAAGCTGATCAGAAAGGTTCTCAGATCGCTGCCCACAAAATTTGACATGAAAGTGACGGCCATTGAAGAAGCTCAAAATGTCAGATTTATGAGGCTGGAAGAGTTGCTGGCACCTGCCAAAAACCTCTATTATCAGGTAATGAAATCAAGACCTTCTCTGGGATAATGCTCGAAACATCAACCTCAATACAAGCCCTGGCATATCTCATTGTGGAACAAGCCTTAGTCCTATCATCCACATCCAAGAAATGAGCAAAGGAATTAAAGATTGCTCCGACAAAACAGCTATGACAAAGGGGTGGTGGTAAGCCTGCCGTTGAGTTGACTTTTGTTGACTTTCTCTTTCTTGGCGATTTTGGCGATCTCTAGGGTTTTCTCTCGGCGACTGCCGCCCGGCGCCTCCCGCCCATCATGGGCTCCCCTGTCTCGGGTCCTCCCGACTCGTCCACCACGAAACCGCCTGACCTACGCTCTCCGGTAGGCTCGCCCTTAGTCCCTGGCAACCCTTCCCCTGCCTTGGGACCTTCATTCGCAGCGATTGCAGCCAGGGCTCGTCCCAAATTGAGGCCGCGGTTTGCCCCTATTTCCCCCCCGTCTAGACAGGTTGGGTCGAAGGATGGCCGCCCGGCTATTGGTTTCACTGGCCCTGAGGTTGGGGCTGGTGCGAAGGGATTTCAGTATTCCCTGGTTGCTAAATTCACAGTTGGCTGCCCTAGTATTGGGGATATCCAGAAGGCCTTTCAAACAAGTTGGGAATTGAAGGGCCGAGAGACCTTAAGCGAGATTTGGGATTCTCGCCATGTGCTTATTATCCTGGACTCGGAGGAGGATGTTAGGACTGCTCTTTCATCTCCGCTGAACAAGGTTGGTCATGCCTTCTTCCGTCTATTCCGCTGGTCCCCTGATTATAATCCCAAGAAGGAATCTACCATCACTACTGTATGGGTCAGACTCCCAAATCTCTCTTTGCCTCTTTATGAATGTGCTTATGTTGAAGCTATTGTTTCCACATTTGGATATTTTGTCGCAGTAGATGACAGAACTAAAGCCTGTGTGTCTCTTAAGTATGCCCGTGCTTGTGTGGAGTTAGATGTTACCAAACCTATTCCTGATTCGGTTTGGATTTCGATGCCAGAGAATCAAGGCTTTTGGCAGCCTATTGTTGTTGAGGCTAATTTGGCGTATTGCAGTAAATGTAAAGTCCATGGACACTCCTTATCTGATTGTAGAAGGAACCAGCTTTGCCCCAATCCCTCCCCTCCACAGGGAACCTCCTTACGGCGCAAATCTACCAGTCCTAATAATCCTTCCAAGAATGAGGAAGATTTTGTTTTAAGTGGGAAGTCTACTGTTTCTCGTAAATTAAATAATGGTACTCCTGATACAGCTATCCGGTTGGCGTCTGATGGGACCAAGGCTGTGAGTGATGGTGGTGCCCCGGTGGCTGTCAAGGATAAAGTTGTTGAAATCTCTTCCAAGCCGGTTCTTGATGGCAATCTTCCCTCCTTGGCTGAGGCCTGTGCTTCTGGAAACCGTGACAGTGACACTCTTATGGTAGAAACCTTACCTGAGGAAAATGACAATTTATCCAGTGCTCTTGTTCCCAATGACCTCTCTGGTGTTGAGCTGCGGCGCCGGAAAAGCAGATCTAGTGAGGTGATCTTCAATGAAGAATTGGGCGTGTTGGTGCAACCTGCTGCACTGTCTCATTATAATTCCATTCAGGCAAAAGCTGGTTCTACTAGTCGGGGTGAGAGGAAGCTTTCTGATGCGCTTCAGGACTGTATTATGCCAGGCAGCAAGCACTGCCTTTCAACAGAGGCCCAATGATCAGTGGTCTTTGTTGGAATGCCAGGGGTATCTCCAATCGAGGTACCATTTGTTTTCTTAAATCTATCCTTATAAAGCATAATATCTCCTTTTGTGCTATTTTGGAACATAAATCGCAGGGTAACCGAATTTTTGCGATTGCCTGAAAGCTTGGTTATCCTAACTGCTTCCAGGGTAACCCTTTTAATTCGCACATATGGCGTTGCTTGTTTTGCGCTATCCATATTGCGTGCGCTGCTATCTACTGTTTTAGTATAATTTTTTCGTTTTTTCCTCCTGTTAGTTGGGATATGCAGGGGATGTGGAGTTGACAGAAATGCTCCAGAGAGGCGGTTAGTCGCTTTTGCTTCGAAGGCAAGGTATATGGTCGAGAGCGTTAGTGGAGGCCGGTGCCTCGCAGCCTTCGGGACAAAAGAGCGCGCTCAGTCACGCAGATGCCAAAGGAAAAACACCCAATGCGTGGCGAGGTGGGAAAACAGACCACCTTCTCTCTGGAAATCGAGCTAAGGAAGGCGGGCGCGGGTGTAAACGCGTGCGCTGACCGGCGCAGACCAAAGGAGAGAGAGCGGGGCGAGTTCCATAGCTGCTATCCGAAGGCTGAGACTGGAACTGCTCTGGGAATATAAGAAATTAAAGATGAAGCTGCACAAAAGAAAAATACCAGCAAATGATACACGCTACAAAAGAATCAGCATGCGCACAAACATCAAAATGCGCAAAGACCATAAGGAAATCATCAGAGAGCTCAGGTTCCCAGGAAGTGCGCGGGCAAATCACGCACTGGAAGAAGCTGCGTTATCCACCATGTACCTATCTTCGGAGTAGGAGCTGGCAGCCAGGAGCCTAAGAAGAGCTATCTCCCAGCCATCCAAAAATCTTCATCCCGGCTGAGAGGTAATGAATTTCGAAATTATTATATTAGAACTGTTGAAAGTAGTTGTGCGCAGGTGATAGAGCAGTGCGAGTTGAGCAAATTGCGCATTCGCATCAGAGTGCAAGACTGTGCGCTAGACTCCAGAAGAGGTAATTGTATCCGCGCTTCAGTGCTTGTTCGGGACGAACAAGGGGCAAGTGTGGGGGGTTTGATAGAGGCTATTTGTACGCATTATTTAGATCATAACCCTATGCTTGTTTGCAATATTTTATGAGCAGGACTACTCGTTTCTAGTGTTTTTGTATTACAGGGCAAAACGAGTCCTTGAGTCGGATACGCGCTAACAGGCAGCGTTCTAGGAGTGAGAGATCCGCCTGCGGAGCTAGCAGCACAAGCAGAAGAGAAGTTGGTGAGAGTCGGTAGCGGTGCGCTAGCCGAATGCCATGCGCCAGGCGCAAAATCCAGTGACCAGATTTGGAAGTTGCCAAAGGTGAACTTCCTGGGCAATATACAAACAAAGGAAGTCTAGGGTTTCAAGGGAGAGAGACATCACAGCCGTCATTGGACAACGCACATCAGAGAGAGCGGCAACACTGGAAAACACACGGACTTGTTGAGAGGATTTGCGCCAGCCAACTGCGCCAGCCGAGAAGACAATCTGCACGCACTGTTGCTACTGTGTTTCTCAGACATATTATACCTTATTTACTATTCTATGATGTTTATTACTAGCATGTCTAGCTAAACTCTTAGTGTTGGTCGGGCATGAATCTATGAAGTATTATTACCTTTGAGACTTGAGCTTAATGCATAGTTTATTTACTTGTATTAATTCTGTGCACACTGAGACAGTTAGTTGCATAAGTAGGGGAAGCCTTGAACCGCAATCTTACTTGTGTTGCTTGCTTGTCGTATGTTAAACTAGTTGCATGAGTAGGGGAAGCCTTGAACCGCAATCTTACGGTGACGACTAGGAGTAACGAGCTAGGGTAAGCAGTTGCTACTGTGACAGGATTCCCAGCTGTTTTAGTCTAGTTCTAGGATTAATAGCACGTGAACTTTGAACGGAACATGCGCACGTGTTAGGAAGCCTTTACCGGACACTAACCCGAGTAAAACACAAACTATAGACGTTTAGAGTCGATGATAAGGAATGCACGCATAGAGGATTGTCTGCCCAATACTTCTCATAGTCATAGTATCTAATCTCTACTGCTTGCGCACGTCTAGTGCAATTTCCTGCGTTACGCTAGCTACTGTTCATTTGCGCATCGCGCATCCCAATCTCACACAACCCCCATTTTTAGTGTAGACGACAGGATTGAAGACTGAACTACTTGCTCCCTGTGGAGATCGACCCTTACTTAACCGCTGTACTGGTGGAAGAGGAAGGATTATATTTGACGCGCACAACGACGCGCGATCAAATTTTGGCGCCGTTGCCTGGGAGCAACACAGCTAAGTCTTTAGTCTGAGTTTTTATTATAGTAATTCTTTCAGTTTGTTTTGTTTTCGTTGTTGTTTCTGACAGCGCGCATTCACATCAGCCTGCGCAACCTTGAAACAGTTGCGCTGCGCAGATTCTAGTTGCGCACTGACAGCCGCAACAACATTAGTTATCTTTTAATTTCATTTTTCTTGAGATTCGGAGCAGGTTATGGAGGATAACAGTGTCGTAGGAGACAACTTGGGGGACAGAACCCCAGAGGAAGCAAGGGCACATAACCGCGCAGCCCTGTTCAGAGAGGAAGTGCAGCGCGAGGTTGAAGCAAGGAGGGCCGCTGAAGTGTATCATGCGCCACCCGTGCAACAAGCCACGCGACGCAGAACAGTGCGCGAGATGTCGGCCCCTATCCCTGTTAACCAGCCATGGTGCATCGTGCTTCCACCAGGCGGTCATTTTGAGCTAAGGAGCTCGCTCATCCATCACATGCCCAAGTTCCACGGGATGAACAATGAAAATCCAGTCAAGCATGTGCGAGAGTTCCTAGTCATTTGCGAGAACATGAAGACCGAAGGGGAGAGTGATGAGGCGCTGAAAATGAAGGCATTCCCATTTTCATTATGTGATACAGCTAAACACTGGCTAATGAATTTACCTGCAGGATCTATTCACACATGGGAGCAGCTGCAGAAGAAATTCCTAGATAAATTCTATCCAGCAGCAAAGATTGCGCTGCTCAGAAGGGAATTGGCCGCGCCAAGGCAGAGCGCAGGGGAGTCTCTGTCAGAATACTATGAACGTTTCAGGGAGCTAGAAGCCAACTGCTACAATCACTGGCTTCCCCAGAATGTGCTGATAGAGAACTTTCTAAATGGACTGCTGCCCATGGAGCTGCGACTACTGAATGCATGCGCAGGAGGGGACATTTGCAACATGTACCCAGAAGATGCGTGGCAGCTGATAGAAGATTCTGCTGGGCAGGTAAGACATCAATTGACGCTTGAAAGTAGCCGTAATCGTTCTGTGCATCAGGTAGAAACAAGCGCTGAGATCAAGGAAATGAAGGCCATGCTACAGAAGCTGATGAGTGCGCAGAGCGCACAACCAGTTGCACCAAAGGTATGTGAATTCTGCAGGTCCACTGAGCACAAGACAGACGAATGCCCAACACTTTTCGAAGAGACTGGAGATGTCAATGCTCTTGGAGGATGGGACAGCAGAGGACCGCAGAGGCAGAATCAGCCGCGCTTTGGGCTTGCCGCAAATGGATTCAGATGGAAGGAGGAGAACAATTTCCAGAGGCAGCCCAGCGCGCACCACAGCAGACGCAACAAGCTGCGCCCTACAATCCGCCGCACCGCCGAAATGACGCACCAGCGCAGAGCAACCAACAGCCGCGGCGTTCCTTGGAAGACATCATGGGGCAGCTAGCAGATACAGTGCGCAAAAATGACGAG